>CM043726.1:24593383-26006857 GCA_023969325.1 Oryzias curvinotus
TTATAGCTGGTTTCAGTGCTTAGCAAAAATTAATCTTTTTAAGTTTACTACAAATATACTTAGTTAATACCAAAAGCAAGACAGTATACTTGAAAGTTTACTTTTTATATACTATCTATATATTGTTCCAGTTTGGTCTAAACAAGTATTCTGTTCTTATACTTCCTACATGGGCTAACTGACTTGCTATACTTATTCTTTAGGGGTGTAACAATTCATTTGACCATTTTTTTTAACGGTTGCTGATACGATTCATAGCCGATGTTAATTCATTTTTAATGATCAGATTCACTGACCTAAAATTGATCCAGGACATCTTTAGCCTAAAATTCAGCTGGTGTGACTCAGAGATAAATACCTGGATACTGAACAGTGCAGGTGAAGATTCCAAATTCCTTGGATTTCTGTTAAATCCGTAATATTTATACAGTTACGTGTACTTCATAAAACAAACTTGAAGTACTTTTTGCAAAGGGATGACAGGCAGATCTGTGCAGCTTCATGTTCAGGGTTGAGGTCTCTCTTCTTTCGGACTCTCGTGTGCATGTGGTTGAGTGCAGCACGGCTTATCGAATGGTGGAAGTTGTCTTTTATTTTATTTTTTGTCATTTGGGCTTTTTCTCCCCTCGCTGAGCAAACAGCACATCAGCAGGCAGAGTGCTTCTCCTCCAAAGTAGACTACTCCTCACAGCACTTCAAGTCTGCCGCCACGACTGTCCTGCTTCAAACGTGCAGAAATGGTGTCTCCCTCATTACTTTTGCCATCAGATAATCTCTTCACAGCTAACACTTTGACTAACTCCCATAAAAAAAAACAAAAAAAAACAACATTTGGGGCGAGCTCTTGAGGGGAGAATTAATGGGAGCAAAAGAAAAACAGCTCTTAGACAATTAGCACCAGAAACCACTCTGTAATCTTAAGATTATTTCACCCACTTAAAAAGCAGCACACATGGTTTGTGTTGTGGCGGCGCAGAATGAACAACAGTCGAGTGGATGTGATTTGGCCTCTGCATTTCCCTTAACATGGCTTTCCTCAGCTCGGAAAATGTTGGCGTTGATCAACTCCAGCTGCAACACGTCAGCGTCTGTCATCAGCTGCAGGATCCGGGGGATGATTTTTTTCTCACGAGGACGCCATGAAAGTGTTTGCTTTGAGGAGCATTTCGTGAGTGATCTTATGCAGATTTGAGATTCCGTTAATTTGCCTCGTTTACTCCCGCCGTTAAAGTTGCAGCGAATCTGCATCTCATCTCATACAACAAAAACATTACAAGATGGGGGGAATAAAGAAAAAAAAGAAGTTTTATGGTGTAAAGATGTTTGACTGATGACCCCAGAAGAGATGTTCTATTCTCCTCTGACGGAATTGTGGGTCAAAAGGAAAAAAAAAAAGGGACAAAGTGAATCTATAATTTTGGAGAATCCCTTCAGGCCTTTCCCTCAGGAGTCTCCAGACTTCACTTGGAGAGGGATCTGCTTATTAGAAACATCCCAAAGCTATGTTCATTTAAATAACACAATGTATTTTATGGGGTTTCGAGAACATTGTAATTGCAAAATGAGAAACGTGACCTTGGGGCTGGTTTCCTTAAGCAAACATGCTTTGGCTGGTTAGATGCAGTCACAGAGGAGCTGTCTGGCACACAGATTGAATTTGTTCTCTCTGAAGTCAAAGGCAGGAAAACAATTAAGTGTCTGGCGCACATTTCGCCGTGTACCACTTGACACAGTTTTTCACATCATTGGGGCAATTGTCTGCTGAGAGTGACGAGACAAAGCCATTACTTTCTACATTTGGAGAAAAGACGGCGTCGTTATTTCCTGATTTTGAAACATTTCAATTAAGCCGCTGCTGGAGATGATCAACATAATGACGTGAGAGTTGCACTGTTTTCTTTTGTCCCGTTAATGTCCATTTAAAAAAAAAATTTTTTTTGCAACCAGGGGGTTGCATCCAAGAGAGCTTTGGTCAGAGAAGGGTGTGTGTGCTATCTGTTAGAGCCCCCCACCCACTGCTTCCTCAACCCCATCATCTTTCATGCTACGTCTCGTCCTTTCAAAACAAGGTGAAGTTCAGCAAAGTTTCTCTGCAGAGATGATCAAACAGTCACATCACTAATGGCGATGGTTGACAGGGCCACTGAATACAGATCAGCTTTAATTGTGGTGGGTCTTACTGCCACTGTCTGTCAATCTGAGCCTTTGAATTGGTGAAAATTTGCTCTGTTCATTCTGCTAAATGATGTATCCAATTAAATGCTTTAGAATTCACGATCTTCAGTCAAGGTTAAATGAAAGCAGTTATTCCTGTCAGTAAGGTGATTAAAAGCTGCCTACATCGGGCACATTTTCTGTAAAAATTTAAATTCGGGACTCAAGCATGAATCTTTATTCATCGAGTGCAGTCCTGCTCAATAAATGTCCGGCTCTTAATTATCTTGTTCATTTTTATTCTCACTTTGGTCTTTTTTTTTTTTGGTGGAAACATCCAGGTATTCAGATTAAATGTCTTAAGTTGATGTTGAAAAGTTTTTTATTTTGTCTGCAAAGTTTTTAGGATTACGTGAAAAGGAAAGTTTTTACAATATTTACTAAACATCTCTGTAGAGCAACAATACTAAATGAAAATGGCCCCATTACCTTATTTTTTTTTTTTTTAAACTATGATTGAAGGGACATTTGGAACCGGCTTAGCCAAACAAAGAAAACGATTTCTGACATTTGACATTAAAATGAACAAGTGCATGAGAGCAGGGGAATTAATTTCCTTTCTGCAAGATGAATGTTGTACCAGGTTATTAATGAGCATATAATGTGCTTGTGCGAGTAAGTTTTCTGTGTGGCGGTGATAAATGTGACAAAGGAGGTGAGGAGCACGTTGACTAATGAGTATCGTCCGGGGATCTGATCCCGCTGCCCTCTGGGAAGAATGCCACCGTCTGAATTTCACACATCACATGGCGTTCAAACCCCAGAGGTCCGGCCGTCAGGTCGCTTATTACAGAGTAAACTCTGTCATTTCAAAGCAGCGGCTCCTGCTTCATCCAGACTCAGGAACAGCCGAGTTTGACTTTAAACAGCATTAATATGAGGTCCCAATCAAATCTTTTGCTTTTGCTGAATATTTTTTAAGAAGTTTTGCATGAATGGTAATTTTAACAGAGCAAGGGATATAAAAAGTTGTATCATTTGATCTTTAAACAAGTTTTTATATTTTGAATGAAATGCACTTCAGTTACCACTTGCACAGACATTTAAACAAACAAAAAAAAGTTAATTATTTTAGTTAAAAACTCCACTAATTCCCTTCCAAATCAATATAAAATACAAATAGGAAACAGATAAATCTTAAAAATGTTTTTTTTTTTTTTTGTTGTTGTTGCATCGAACCACCCTAGACTCCCATTTGAATGAGTGCCAAGCACACAAACTTGACTCTCTGTAAATAAGGTCGGTGGTGGATTACAACGGATCTGGTCTCTAACCGCTCTAACCGCTCCCAGTCCAGAGACCATTTAAACTCTAGAAGGGGGCCTGACGGCAGCAGTTGGTCTCCTTTAAACAAGTCTGACTAAAGTAGAAAAATAAATAAAGCCTCCGGGCTCTGAACTTTAATGTATTCAATTAGCTGGAGTCCCTCTGGAGAATCCAGAACACACTTGGATAAAGAGAGAGCACATCGCCTGGAGATGAATGCACTGAATGCGCTCATTCTACAGATCATGATTGGAAATCTTCCTCAACTGGTTCTTACTTAATTAAACTTCCCTTCATTTGACTTTCTGTGGCTTTCCAGGGAAAATTGGCAGGAGAACTTTGTTCAGCACTGCTTGTTGTTTATGGGGGGGCTTGTCAGGCCTCATGATATCTGCCACCATCATCGGGGAAAGTCAACTTTGCTTGAAGGAACACAAAGTATATAAAATCTGCCGCTCAATCACAGACAATTATGTGGTGAAATGAAAGAAATTCAGCAGCCGTCAAGTCTGAGTGGGAGGGATAATTATCTGGCAGTCATTACTGCGCCCATTATAGCATTCAGCCACATTCATATACTGTATGAACATATTGCACTTGTTGGAAACATGAAAATAATCAGCCATTTCTTCAGAGCATACGAAGAATTCATCATTCAGCCGCCGTGTCCTTGAGTGAACCGTGTATGTTAGACAGAAATCTATCTAATTATCTTCAATATTTCTCATGAGATTCCATTCGGGGTCTTTATTTTTCCTCCGCAGCCCCTTTGAGGAGCAAAGCTCTAATAGTCTTCTCTACCTATTCAAATCAATCCATCGGCCTCACTTTTCCATAACAAATCAACTTAATCAAGCTCATTAAGTGTCATTATTAGCTTTTTTTTTTTTGGTTATCTTCCTCTTTGTGGGGTGTGACAGCCCCACCACGCCCCCACCTGTCCCCATGATACTAGGACCTTTACTTGTCACCAATGTTTCATTGCTAATTGTGCTCAATTGTGCTGTTCTTGCAAGAAAAAGTGTTTGTTTTTTTTACTGCAACAATGGCTGCAAGTTTGCTGATTGTGAGGATAAAATGCATTGAAGACTCACTCTGATGGTCTTTTGAGTGATTTTGAAAGCGTTCCCAGTGGTCTTTTAATTAGGATTATGCCGTTTTTAGCATAAATTAAAAAGGAAAAAAAAAAAAACTGCAGAAGGGTAGACGTTTATTAGAAATTCGCCTCAGAGTTGTGGGCGGGACAGCCTGCATCCTCTTCCCACACTCTCTCCTGCTAACTTACAGCCCCCTCACACCCCCCAAGCTAACACTACCGGTGCAACAAAAATGACAAACAATTTTGGAGCCATCCAGCCGCACAGTTTTGAGCCTGATGTCAGCTCAGATGAGGAAAACAAAGACGTACATGGATCCAGCCATCTACAAGTGGATGCAACAGAATGGAGCATCGCAGGGAGCTTATGACCCGCCCACAAATGACCTCAACAGCTTTTTGCCTCTGCTCCTGGTTCCCAATGATTTGAATAAAAAAATACTTAATTTTCTTTGCATACACTACGTCTTCTATCATGATAAAAATGTCACAAGAACATGTTAAAAACATCCTTTTCATCGGAGTCTGCTTCTACAGAGTTGCTGTGGTTTGATCTATAAGGCATGGAAAGATTGCACCAGATCCCTGCTGTGTTCAAGCGTGCCGTTAAACGCCACGGACGCTCCTTCAATGCACCATATAGCCAATGTATTTTCCCAGCTGTCGCAGTGATGGACAGAGGGGCGAGTCTCTGCTACCTGCACACAAAACCCTGCAGGATGAGGGTGTTGAGTGATGAGAGGGAGAAAAGAGGCGGGGCTGTTGAAGAGCTGGGTGGGGGGTAGGGGGGCACAGTGAAGTTCGTCCCATCACAAGAGTTATTAAGTTTGTGTCTTGGACACACTTGGTTTCACCAGGCTGCCCGTCCCTCATTCATAATAGATGCTAATCTGTTCAGGGCTGACTGATGACAGAGCTTCCTGCCCTTCTCAGAATTAGTCCTCTGCTTTATCAAAGAACCCAAACTGCCTGCTAATTAGACTCATTTCCTCCAGCATGAATTATTTATTTCCATTGTAACTTATCAGAGGCGATTGTGACGCATCGAACTGCCACCGCTTTTAGCACAGATGCCAGGACAAGTCCTCAAACTCTCAGGATTTTGAAACGGCAGCCGGAGCTGGTTCAGCTGTTTTCCTCGCTCAGTGGAGGCTGTTTCATAAAGATTTGTTTTCGTTTTTTTTACAAGGAATGGCAAATTTAAAACAAAGGCAAAGCTCTGTGGAATCCAATATAAAAAAAAGAAAGACATGGGTAACGTTTCCCTTAAGGACCCACTCCAATGAAAACTGTGTTTTGGGTGTTTTTAACATGTTCTTGTTGCATTTTACTCATGATGGAGGACATACATTCAGAAAATTAAGCTAAATTTGCATTTCTGAGTATTTCTTTATTAAAATCATTGTGAATCAGGAGCAGATGAAAAAATAGCGTTTGAAATAGGCCATTTTTGTGACGTAGAAAATACACCTGACCGGAAGCGAGCTCCATTCTGATGCATCCACTTGCAGACAAATTTATCCATGTACGTCTTCGTTTTCCTCGTCCGAGCTGGAATCTGGCTCAAAACTGTACGGCTGGATAGCTCAGATACTGCTCATCACATATAATGGTAGGTTGGGGTTGTAAGGGGCTGTAAGATAGCGGGAGAGAGTGTAAACCGAGACCTCTCAGCAATGGGGAGGGGAATAAAAACTGAAAGGCGAATTTCTAATGAAATCCTACCGTTCTGCAAAACGTCATAAAAAAAACGACACAAGTTTCTGGATTTTGACTAAAAACGGAATAATCATAATTAAAAGACCACTGGGAATGCTTTCAAAATAGAACAAAGGATGATCTGAGGGGGACTAAGCATTAAATTCCAACCTAAATGAGGCTTTCCTTTCTTATCCAAGTCTTAGGTTTTAATTTACAAGTTTGAATTTACATTATATCTTTATGATCTACTAAACAACAGAAAAACTGATTTTTCTTTAAAAGTCGTTGAAGCTTTCAAGGGGCAGAAAAGGAACAACCACCATCCTCTTCAGACTCCACCTCTTTAATAATCTGGCTGGATTACTCTGCTATAATCTGGGTCTGTGATGTCACACTTCCCCATATACATGAATTACTGAGATGATTCCCATTCTTTTTTAACTGAAGGAGCTAAAAACAATCCGGCCTTTCTGTATTATGTTAGAAGATATGATCCTTCTAACTCAAGAGTTACGTATGTTCATTGGTGTTGTGATGCCTGACAAATTTTTGACCAAGTCAATATTTTGATTTTACTTTGCACGCAGAAAATTTTAAATTGGTTTTAGGGAAACACTACTTTTATTTAAACCCAATTTATTTAACAGGTTAATTTTGAATCATGTTGGAACCTGAAAGTCCACCAAAATAAATCAGTGCTACTTCAGTAAGCAGAATTAAAATATTAGGATGTTTGATCAAATGACTTATTTAGATTAAGTAGAAATGTGATTCTCATATTTGAATGATGTTCAGTAAAAATAACTGAATCATATAGTAAACAGATTTTTTTTTAAATTTAGATGAAGCTACTTTTCAGCAAAAGAATATCTCACTGTTAATTTTTGCATGTTCACACACATTCATTCATGGTCTAGTATTTCTAAAAGGTATTTTTATTGCATCTTTTATGCAAAAATGATATATTTATTCACATGTCACAAATTATCTGTAGATATTTGCAGTATTCTATGGTGAAACTATTTAGGGAATAACAGCCTATACAGCATTGCTTTAAAAAAAAAGACTTTTTGCCTGTATAGTTCTATTTAAGACCTTTTTACATAAAACAAGGACCAGTCTCAACATTGCATAAATATGTACCTTAATATGTGATCAGGTATTATTAAAAAAAAAGTAACAATCTTAAAGTCAGTATAGATGTATGACTAATAAATCAGCAAAAATGAGTTTAAATTCTTCCATCATCCTCATCTTTTTTTGTTACCCTGAACTCTCTGTCTTTCCTCAGCAGGGCTGAAAACAATCTACTCAAATGTTTCTCAGCCTTTAGTAAAATGTCAGCATTACCTGTACATTTAGCTTACTGCTTTTGAATTTTGTTTCAAAAAGCTGTTTACATTTACAGAGCAGATCAATCCTCTTTCACAGGTCCACTCCGCCTGTTATTATTGGATGGGATTTCGATACCTCTATTGTTAAATTCCATGTGTCTTAAATGAACAAGTTCTCATATTTCATCATGTTTACAAGGATTTTAATTAGTAGAAGTAAAAGAAAAGTATTTCCGGCGTAAAACATTGCCAAGCTTACCATGCGCCTCGTTCGCTGTGGCGACCCCTGATGGGAAAAGCCGAAAGTGAAACAACAAAAGAAAAGTATTTCAGACTCCAGTATCAATGAACACAAACCCTTTGCATTAGGAGAATCCTCTGAAAGGTCTGCTTTTTGCAGAGATTTAATGGACAAGATTCCTGGTTTTCTTTCTTTAAAGAGCTGCATCTTAAAGCTCAACCTCAACAAACATTACGCTATTCAAACTGGGTGCTAGGGCTGCACGATATGAGCAAAACTTGCGATATGCGATATGAGTGATCAATGTTGCGATAACGATATAATTTGCGGTATATTCACAAATAGCAAAACAACCAAAAACATAATTACAGTTTCATTGCAACAATTTAAAAATTTATACTCCAAATGACCCTCGTTGACGTAGGAGGCAAACATCTAACATAAAAGAGCTCCATCTGATTGGTCAACAACGTGAAAGGGTCCATCCAATTGGTCAAATGCATACATGGATTTATTTGATTAGTTAAATACTTCAAGCTGCCATAAGATTGTTTTAGCACATTTAAGGTAACCATTTATTGCGATTTTTGCTGACTTTTGCGATATGGATATTGCACTGCTTGATATTGCGATAACGATAAATTTGCGGTATATTGTGCAGGCCTACTGGGTGCGTATCTGCTTAGTCACTGTCCTTTTAGTGGACCTCTCTCTGTTTGCTGTTTGTTGTTCAGCCAGCAAACAGCTGAGAAGCGGACAGAAGAACTCAGATCCAATCAGAACGAGGAGCTCTCATTAGGATGCAGGGAGACAATCACAGAGACCAATAATGTTCCAAGTCTCCAACAAATGATTTGCATATTTGCACTGTACACAAAGTACAGATGCACACTCTAGCTACTTAAAGAAGTTCTGAGGAGCTTTAATGGATGGATTCCATAAGTTTGATCCAACATTCAGCCTCTAATTACATCTAATACAGCAATTTTGTGCAGTATAGAAAAAGTGTTTTGGTTAATTGCATTACTATCTAGAGGGCTGAAATACGCAGAGCGAAAAAATGTATAGCAGCGTGAGGGAGATGCTAATTAGTCCTATATTTGGCACGTGTTACACAGATCAGAGGCCAAAGAAAACCAAGCTTTTTTATTTTTTTTTGAAATTGTAATCAAATAAATACAGATGATAAACAGCCAAGAAAAGTTTGGAGTGATTGTTCATCTGATAAAAGAAGATTTTCTTTCAGATGAAGTATCCCTGATCAGAGACCCCATGCTGGCGGCATTATACATTACACAAGTATTACAAAAGCATGAAATGTGTAACTGCTGAAATATTCATGATCAGGCATTGTGCTGCTTTTCAAAAGCTCATATTTACAAATCATGCCCAATATAATGTGCTCCAGAAGCCTACCATTTTCTCCCCCAGCAAGGGTCAGTGCACAATAATGCTCAGTTTTATCTCACAATTTTAAAGTTTATTCAGACTTTGAGGCGGTAGGAAAAAAAAAAAAAAAAAGAAAAAAAAATAGCCTTCGCTGCTCGATAACTCTTGAAATGCTCTTGTGGTTACCAGTTTTTACACGAACAATAGGAAATTATGTTGAAGCAAGCAAGAAAAAAAATCTTTTATAATGAATCCCACCTTTAGTGATTGCAAATAATTGCACTGAGTGGCTTATTTGCCTTAGGTCAGGAAGGGTGACTGCAATATAACTAATATAAGGATGTGAACCCTCACCCTCACTGATGAGGTCTATTCACAGCTCCACTGCCATGTGCCCCCTCCCGGCTCTTTGTTCTCTAGCGTGATGAGGAGTGTGATGCCAAAGTTTCAAATCAATGAATTTGTGCTGTTATGAAGCACAAAGCGAAGGCGGACGCAGCTTCTGTGCAGGGAGGAGAGCAGCAGAAACCGGAGGAAGACGGAAAACTGTAAACAGGGAGAAACCAAACAGCTTTTGGAAATATTTGTAATCAGTGGTACAACTTTAACACAAAGTAATTGATTTTATTTTATGAGGAATTTCTTAATTTTTAAAATCTACTGTGCCAGTGTTACGTTTACACCCCTCCTACTGGCTGAACCACAAACAACCTTCAACAACAAATCTGTTAGGATTTAATTAGCTTTTGTGTGAAAATTTTTGTTCTTATAGTAGTTTTAATTAGTATATATATACACACAGTGTATTTATGTATGTATTTATAAATGTAAGTGTACACACACACACACACACACACACACACACACACACACACACATATATATATATATATATATATATATATATATATATATATATATATATATATATATATATATATGTATATATATATATATGCACTTAGGAACATAGGAACAAAATTTACAAAATAAAAATACAAAAAAAAAACATTCCTGCAAAGGTGTAAAATAAAACAGAGCTTTACATCAAAATAGTGAAATTATTATTATTTTAAAAAGTGTAATGGCATCTCATGCATTCACAGAGCCTGCAGAGCATCAGCAGGCAGAAATGAATGGTGAGGAAATAAATCTGTGCGTGCACAAACCATACGACCATATCATTTATACACTATATCGTTTGATTAACTCTATTCTATGAGCATATTTAGATGTAAGGAAATCATCATATAGTTTCTGTATGAAAGCCGCAAACCAATACTTAGTTTTTCTAATTAGGTTATTTACTGCAACTTTTATAAAAAAGCAATCAGCAAAAACTAAAACAGCTTTGCAGCTGATCAAACACAAAGTTTTCTGGTTAAAAAAAGCACATTTTGAAAGAAAGACAGAGAAAATAAAGGTTACCTGTCAATAAAAAGGAAAAATCCCGCAGTTTAAATTTTGTTTTAAGTTTTAAATCCTTAAACATAAAGCCACAATATTCAAATTACAAAGAAAATATTTCAGTTGACTTTTAGTCATTTGTTTGTGAGAATGTTTAAACATTATTTGAATAGGATTTTGGACATGATATACATGAATTGAGCATTTGTTTATCCATGCAGCAGGATTTTGTTTAAGTCTTTAATCAGAAAATGTGCCGTCTTTTATTGGCGAACACATTCAGCTCAAAGCTAAACACAGTTGCAAAACAAGAAAACTTGATCTGTTTTGTTTCTGTGCTGACCCCCCTATTTGCCTGCTTACACATTACCTTTCAGAAGGAAAAGAAAAACTGCACAGCCTTGGTGGATTATTAGCAGTCTTCCGGCTGATGGTGGAAAACACAAATATAAAAATGACTGCACACATTGTCCTGAATATGAAAAGACACACCTGGGGAAATCACCAAGAGAACAAAACAACACAATTATCGGGTTGCAGCCATAATTACTTTTGGGCATCCAGTACTCTCTCATGAAATCTATCAGTGGCTACCATGTTATGAAACTTGACCCCACCTGCAGCCAAAATCTGCAACAAACAGGAGACGAGAGATGCTCCTCCCACTACGGACAGGTAGAGCCGTCCCTAGACGAGAAAGGAGAAACACAAGACACTGACCAACTGGACAATGAGGGAACGGGAACTGTTATGACAAGGTTTTATCTATATAAATGCGTAAACACTTGTCATTTTTAAAGTTTAACCTAATGAAATTTTGATGATTTTGAAGACATTTTCTGGATTTTAACTTTAGATCCGTATTCATGTTTAGAGGCAAAATTAAAAACAATCCTACAATATTTTATTAGCAGAAAAGTCACCTTTGAATTAATTTACTGAGTAACCATCTCTGAAATTCCCCTAACAATTTTCTTCATGAATTTTCACACCTGAGATACTTTTTATCGATTATATTACCTATAAAAATTCCCTCCTCTGTTGCCTTATTTATTTGAACTTTTTAAATCAATAATTTCAAAATATTCAAAATTTTCCAAAGTAATTCATAGAAAGTTTGACAGTTTTTATTTTTTTTTATATAAATAAGTCAATCAATTTGCTTCAGGTGATCAGAGGTTACTGTGGGGACACATACAGAAAACTAGAGTCTGGGGTTTGAGCAGAATGATTAATAAACCAAAACATTTCCATAAAAAAACACATAAAAAAGGATTAAAACAAAGGCAACTAAATTCTAAATAAAACCGGGACCCAAAGGCATGGCAAAACCACATCCTTTAACCATTGGGACTTCCAATAGACTGATGGAGCAGCTCCTATAGGAGTGATCTAAAGGAGGTCCAAACCAGCAGCAGGTTTGTGGATTAACTGAAGCCAGGTGTGAACAATAAACAAAGACATAAAGAGCCAGAATACAGACAAAAACCTGCTCAAACACAGAAGCCAGTTACACTTTTACGAGAGTGTTTAAAGATTTGTATAACTCTGACTTCTTTTTTATGTATACAATAGTTTTTTTTTTTTGCATCATCTTTAGTTGTTTTGCACATTTTATTCATCTTTGCACCTTTATTGCTGATCCGCAGAGCTGCTGCGACAATTGAATTTCTCCACTGCGGGATCAATAAAGTTTTATAAACGAACCCTCTAAAAGCATATTAAAAAACACAGGACAGCTGGTCTATTTGAACTGAAAATCAACTTTTATCTCGGTAAAATTCAGTTGAACACTATTTTATTTACAGCCCTCATAGAATCTTTGGACTAAAAACTGTCCAAAGCTTCCGTGATTTTGGTTACAGCTTTTTTTTTAAAGCCACATTTAATAAAATAGTGAAGAAAAGGAACACATTTCTGGACTAAAATCCTGGTGTCATTTAATATTCAGCTGATGCTGCACTGATTGCTTGTATTTATCTTTTGGAAACAAAAATTGTCTTAAAATAAATGACTTCACATTTTGTCAAACACTTGAGCTGATTCCTAATTAAAACCTTTTTTAAGGAGGAATGGGTTTAAGGGTGATTAATAAAATGGTTAACACAAATCGAACAACTCGAAAGCTGGGGGAGATTATTGGAGGTGTTGGGGGCCTTAAAGGAGAAACGCTCTGCTGTGCACTTATTAGAACTGGTGTTTTACTGACAAAATCAGATGGGACCTTAGAGGATGTTTAGCAAGGAGAAAGCTACAAGGTGACTGACCTTACGGCGTGTATGGACTCCATCAAGCTCCGGGGTCACAAGAGCATCAGGAAGCCTGTAACATAAATCGAATCAGTGCCGTCTCTTATTTTTTTACATGCAGGATAATCGTTTAATAATCCCACAAGAGACAAAGAGACAAGATGTCATCATCCAGCAAACCTTCAAGTGGATAATTTGCTTTAATGGAGAAAGATGAAAACATCGATGCTGCTTTATTTACAAATTCATTTCGTTGCTTGGTTACTTAATTGATTTGAACAACTACACGGCCGATGCGGCCAGAAATCAATTGAGTGGCTGCGTTAAGTGACTGCGTGACAGCTCGCGCTGAGGACAATCCAACAGTAATGGCGAAGGACAATGGTCCAGGTGGAGCCAAGTCCGACCGCCCAACCCGCCCAACCCGAAAGGAGCCGTCTAGAAAGAAAACATCAGACCAAGTGGAATGCATTTTAATGTCTCTACAAGGGAAACAAGAGCATTCAGCTTCAGATTTGAATTTTTGATGAAGAGTCAAGCTAAGCGGTAGCACGAGGCCCCCGCCGACACGCTCCTCGCTTTCACTTCCGTCCCGGTGAGTTCCTTTGGGGGCTCCTGCCGGTTCAGAGACGCGACTGTCAGGCCATCAAGGTGGATGCAGCCCGGGAGAAGCTAAATCGTAGCCGGGGGGGATGACATTCTTTGATTTTTAACCATTACAGAGTTTTCATAGAGCTGCAGTCAATTTATTTTATTTATTCTAATGAAGAGCATTAGGAGTGCCATAGTGTGCTGCGCTGCACATTGATCGCCTCGTTAATCACACTTTGCAGACACTCGCAAATCAAGTTCTAACAGCAAGCACTGAATCAAGTGCAATGAAGCATGAGCTCCTTCACAATTTATGATCTTTCAAATTGCATCTTTTCAACCATTAAATTGCAAGACACCATAAATTTTTATCCTCTCCTCTTCGCTCCTTCTATCGATTCTGTTGTGTGAAAAATAGAAGAGTTGTAAATTCAGACAGTTAGACCAAATTTAAGCCTTGTCTTCGGGAAAGGAAACTGAATAGCACAAGGATGGCTGTTAATTTGACGCTGAGAACAAATACGGGGGCGATAAAAATCCAACGGGAGTTCCAACGACGGAGCTCAAGATGGGTTTCAGTCCTCCGCAACCTTGAGCTCTTCTCTTTTACTTCACTGCTTCAGATATGCTGCTGCACCTTCAGGGTCTTTCACCAAACCCATTTTTTAAAGTTACCCCACTGATGTGGAAGGGGAATTGACGTTAAATCGAGTCCACGCGTCACACGGTTGTGAGCGGATTCTGCCTTCAGCTTGATGAAGACACAAGTACAGACATCGCAGGTTAGAACTCTTTGCAATATTTCACCTTCTTTAAAGAAAGAAAAAAAAAAAGTTTCAGTTAGAAAAAAAAAAAAAAATCTCCAAACTCTGCAATTCAGTACTTAAAAGTGGTCATTACATTTAACCTGTAGAAATCTAAAATGCTTCTTACCTGCCCCACACTGTTTTCAGAAAATTACATAATTGTTCTTAGATTGCATTTCCCTCACACCAAGCCCTAAGAAAACCCTTGTCAAACAATACAGTCAAATTAGTTCTGTGTGATTGAGCGCGTTGAGCATCTATCCAGTGCATTATATACCTATGAAAAGAAACACAAGTGCCATGAAAGAGAGTCAATTACTGTGATAAAGTAAAGGAGAGCAAGAAAACCAGCCACGGGCCTCCGAATGTGAAGGGTTAACCTCTTCACGTCTGAGCAGCAACCAACTCTCAAGTTTTGATTGGAAAGAATGCCTGCTGTTCCTTGAGTCATGAAAATAACAATGCCTTCGTCTCGTAAAAGTTTAAACAGCTGCCTATATCTTCTATATGTTTGAAGTTTAAGACAAAGGGGGGGTTCTCGCTAATCCTGCTCTGATGAACCTAATTAAAGATGGACTAAAGAACATCTGCAGCCTGAAAAAGCAGGAAAATGTGACTCCACATTGGGAGGAAAAGCCACGGCGGTCAGACAGCGAGCTGTTCCACCTCAGGCACTCCCCAAGGGAAGGCAGTTGAGCAGAGGAAATAGCACGGAAGACAAACAAATCATAAGAAAAGGCATAAAAGCTCACAAACACTGGATTGATCAGACGATTACAACCCATCTGGCTTGTTAAACTCAATCTGCTCTCAGGCGCCGGCCTGCAGGTTTGGAGCGTTTCCAGACATGCCAACAGTTGAACCTACTAAGACGAAGTAGGAATTGTATAATTTTCTAAATCCTAAAAAAAAAAAATTTAAATTAGATAGATTAAATCTATCCAAAGGGATCTTCTTAAAATTTTCAAAATGTTCTTTTTTTTAAACCTATCAACCAGTTACTGACTCAGGACCTAGTCAGGTAGGTATTACTACATTAGACGAATTATCCATCATGTCAAAACTTGCTGCAGAACATTTGAAGAATTAATTAGGGGGCATGTGTGAGTGTGTGTAGGAGTGATTGTGTTGCCCTGTGACGGACAAGCGACTCTTCCAGGGTGTATGCCACCTACACCCAACAGCAGCCCCAGAAGCTGCGGGATCAACCAAAATGGTTTGACAATAAAGGACCGGTAAGTTAAAGACAGTAAAGTTTATAGACTAAGCCTTATATATGTGGATTTGTACAGCTGCTCATATCAGACACGCTTCATAATTGACATAAAGAACTATTCCTGAATGATTAGTTCTACATTCAACCTTTTCAACACAGCATCTGCAACTCAACAGGAAAACATTGTAGTGGCAATAAGTCGTCCTAACAGCAGAGGATCTACAAATATATCTAATGATTGTAAAGCGATCAAATCTGCTCGGTTCGGGCTGTGTAGGTGGGTTTCTGCTTTTGTTTTGGCTGCATTATAACAAAGAAGGGAGCATGGCAGTGGGAGGATAATGGTGGTGGGAGGATAATGTTTAGGGCCTGTTTTGTTGTTTCAGGCACAGAGTTTATTTATTAGGATTTTTACAAAAGCAGCCTAAGGCTGCTATTTTGAAGAATACTGTATGCATAGGGCAAGGTATGAAAATCAATAAGATAAAGGACAAAAAGAAAAAGAAACACGACCTAAAAAGTGTTACAAAATGATTTCAGAGACTCCAAAATAAATAGACTGCAGTTACAAATGTTCCAGAACCTTAAAAAAACATTTAACTAAAATATTTTAAAAATTTCGCTACTCTGTATATATATATATATATATATATTTGCAAAAATAAAGCAAAAACCTTCAGAAACAATAACTAAACAACTTCCAATAGTTTTTATTTACAAATAAAATAATTCTGTTCTGTAGCCATTTTTTTCAAGTCTTTTTGAGCATTTTTATTACTTTACAGTTGGATCTATTAATTTATCTTTAGAACTGTTTTTTGTGGTATTTCTTGATATCCATCTTTTTAGTACAGCCTATGCTTCTTTTTTTTACAGACATTTTCATTATACTACACAGTAATTCCACAATGAACCTAAAACTGTCCAACTAAGTCAATCACTAGTAGTACTAGTAGTACCAAAATCACCAAAAATGGGATTAAATAGTTTGTATGTCTTATAACAAGTACAACATGTAGAGACAAGATTAAAATGTCTAAATCAAGCAAAAACTGTTTTAAAATGTATTTGAAAATGTCTTAAAGAACAGGCAAAGCTCGACTAAACTGTTTACAATATTTCAAGGATTTATTTCAAGGGATCTCACAATTGTGTCATGACCTCTTGATGTGTTTGATCTAAACAAAAAACATTTCACAGCTAAAGATTTTTTGAAACCCTCATGTTATTTTATGAATGAAAACTAGACAAACTCCTTCAAAATTGTAAACAGCCGATGTCACTGGCAAAGTTCAGACACTGAGTAGGTGGATCTAGACGATGTTCTGTTCCTCATCAGAGTAGCTAGTATTGAAGAAGCTACTGGGATGAGCAGGGAGACGTCTCCTTAATTTTAGATTTTTTTTTAATTTGAAATGGTTTATGTCAAGCAATCAAGGAATAATGCACAAAACAATACAATAAGCATTCATCCATTCATTCAAAGACGTGTCAAACTTAGGATAATTAGATATCAAATTAAAGATTGCTTGAAAGGGAGTGGAAGGAAGCGAATTTATATAATCCCACCCCTGTTCTACCATAACCATTTTATGACATGATTTATCATTATCAGGTTCATAACTTTTCATCTGATATCAATGTCTTACCAACACAATCAACCCCTTTGGAGTCCAGATGAACAGAAATCCTGCCTGAAGTCGACCCGGGTGACTGAGAATCTTCACAGACGCACTCAAAGATGCTTTGGGCAGCCAACAAAGGAATACGACAACTTCTCCAGTATAACAAAATGCTGTGTGACAGGCCCTCAGAGGACAGCTGCAGAAATCGACATCTTCTGATAAACCAAACTGTGGCGTTTAAGCACCAATGACTGAGAACACAACCCGAACTGTTAAGCGTGCCACAACAATTACATGGAGATGTAGGGGCAGTGATAGCGAGAATAATCGTGTGATGACAGTCTAACGCACAACGTTCTCCGGGACGCTGTCATCATTCATGACGGGTAATGTGAGGTCCACAGGGACCCGCAGAGGTTTTACGCCTGGATTTTTCTTCTTCAGAAACACCCACCAGCCCATCTTTATTTACAGCTCCACCAGAACTCGCTGCGGCGTTTCAACATGGCTCCTAGTCTGATGTTAATGTGAAATAATGGAATCAACAAAGATTTCTCTTTTTTTATATCAGGAGAAACGCAAACCGTGGCGTGATCTTGGAGTGAAAAGCACAATTGCTTAAAAATCAAAACATGCCGTCAGCGGCTCACCTAAGCAGCAGCAAATGCCCCGACTTTGGAATACATTACAATGGTAATTGCTCTGGCAAAATTACCTTGTCTAAGATGAGCTCAACCAGACACCCGAGACATGCATGTCGATTGGCTCAATTTCATGATCATTGGGAGGCTGAAATCAAGGCCTTTATGTGGGAGAAAATCAGAGCGGAAATTGACATTAAACATCTCCTCGGAGACATTACGCTGAATTGTAGAGAGGGGGCTTCCTTTTGAGGACACATTTTCACAAATCAATTTAAAGTGAAGCTATACACATTTTCTTCTTCTCAGTTAATGTTTTGACATGAAGACAGAACATATGAGTGGAGAGATTCATTTTTTTTAAATAAAATTGAAATTTAAGTGTGTAAAACACAATGAGGAGTGTTGGTTTTAAACTGCTGGAGGTGAAAGGTACATCAAAAATGAGCAAATTGTGCTGACAAAACAACAACAACAAAAGATTTATGAGATGAATAATAATAATATGCTGTGACTTTTAAACTTTCTCACTGACTTATACCTGTGTCTTCTGTTTGGGCTTTTCCACAGAAACACCAAGACGGGGCGGCTAAAAACACCTCTCGTGTCTGTGATCTGATGAGGATCACCTTCATCCATTTGAAAGGTGATTTCAGAGCAAAATTGTTTCTCTGAACACACGCTGCTCAAGCCCAGAACACATTTTTCCAGCATGTTAACAAACATGTAATTTCCATAAACTCGTCCAGTAATTGACAGCTTGATTTGGGCTCCGCCAGGAAGCTGACAGACACTTCTTGGCTGCTTTAATGCAGACAGCACAGGCTTAAGGCCTCACCAGGCTGTAATGAGCTTCTCGGGGCTTTGTCTGGATTAGACCACCAAGAAAAAAAATCCACAAATCCAGCTTTACCTGTTACAATATACCACAAATTAATTATTTTTAAGTGTGTAAAGAACTAAAGCAAAAATACAAAAAATGTATTTGAATATTTCACTTATTTTTAATTTAACAAAATGAGATGGAAAAATGTGGGAAGGGAATGTGAGAAAGTATAACAAATGAGTTTAAAGCATAGATTAAACATAATCTTAAACATAAGTATATAATTATTTTAATGATTCCTAAACAGTAAATAAAGATCGATTCTTGTTTTTTTTTTTTTTAAAGTATAAATGTAGAATATTTGGTGAGGTTTTTACTGCAAGTGTATATCAGATGACAATAGGTTTCTGTGTTACATATAATCTGCAATATTTCTAAAATATAAAGCAAAGATTTGAAAAAAGAAGAAAAAAACATGCCACTGCAGCATGCTCTGAGGAGAGTCTGCCGTATCTCTGCTATGCTGGAACATCAGCAGCACATGCTGGTCCTTTCAGCGAGCAGAACAACGTGGCTCAAGAGCAGAGATGACAGAGCGGGAGGAAGAAAAAAAAAAAAAAGTCTGATAAATCTGTATTGAACAGTATGTGAAGGATGTTAATACATATTAATGGTGACAGGAATATTTGCAAGTGAATACACTAGTAAAAGGGATTGAACATAACTCTCCATAGAAGGGGAGGTATCATCACTCCCATTCTGGTGTGGGACTCGGCCCTATCAGATTCATCCCCATGCGCATTGCCAGCAAACACTGAGCCCTTATCTCTTCACTCGGCCTCTCCGGAGAGTTTACAATTTCTCGCTTCGTTGGAGCCTGAGCTGAGCTTGTTACTGGCACAAAGGCTGAGAGGTGGCCTGGTTGACAGCACAAAGCCGCCCCCACCTCTGGACGGACACATTTCTCTCAGATAACGCACGACTTGTTGGACGGCGGCGCTGCACTGTCCCTATACCCAAGCATGGCCGCCACCCATCATCCCCCCACCCATCATACAGTGGGAGTCACAACAAAGTTAAAGTTCAGAAAAATACACGACACGCTGACATGGCAACAGTAAAGGAGCCCTATTAATGAGATTTGCTGGAGGTGGCAGAGGGACACAAACTCAGCAGATGTTTTCAGACTCCTGGGAAAAACTTTCTGCATATTGTGTCATTTAAGCTGTGTAGACAAACGTCCCATTTGTATTGGTCGCAATAACTCTCAATGGTATTGATACGCTGGCCCCGAAGTGCAAAGCACACCAACAAATCACGCAACCAAAAACGTTTTAAAGATCACGTCGACATTTAAAAAAGTAAAACAAAAAAATTAAAAAACATTTTAAAAAACAAAACACAATTACTAACAAATGGAAGAATATTCAAATGAACCATCAGGGAACAAAAATACTTTCCAGAAATCAAAATAAAATGTTAAAAACGAAACACATTAAGAAACCGGAAAAGATAGGTACTATGGGACATCGCTGATCAGATGATGACGTTTGAGTTTTGATTTTTTTTTTCAATGAGTCTTCAATGTCTGCATACTAAATAAAGTTTGACGATTAGTATGAACCATATCCAGCATCGCTTCATGCCAAATAACTTTTGGTTGAAACGATGGACAAACGTCATCATGGAATCAGTGATGTCCTACCTTTTCTGGTTTCTGTAAAAACTAATCATCCACTAATCAACTACTAATCATAAAACGTTTCTTAGTATGCAGACACTGAAAGCTCATTGACAAAAGTCAAAACTTTAATGTCATCATCCAACTCGGGATGTCCCATAATACCTACCTTTTTCGGTTTCCTATTGTGTTCCGTTTTTTAAACATTTTATATATTTATTTCTGGAAATTACCTTTGTTTTCAATTTTTTGGTAATTGTGTTTGCTTCTAGAATTTTATTTTGATTTCCAAAATGTAATGTTTTATTGTTTTTTTTTTCTTTGCTGTTTGATTGTCGCTACGATCTTTAAAAATGTTTTTGCTTCAAGTGATTTGTTGAAGTAATTGGCACTTCAGGGTAATTGTAGATGGATGATCCAAACACAGACACGAACATTAGGTGAGACGAACCTTAAGACCAAATCAAAGTCCTTTTTAAAGTAGATTTTAAACAAAAAATCTTTCAAATTAAAATTTTGAAATCTTGAAGTACCCCAACATATTTCCAAGAATGGCACCTTTATTCAGCTTTTATGTTTAATATATAGCATTTGAGGCACAAGTTACAAAAAATATACACGTCATGATTTAAGCAATAGTAAATGAAAACAGAGGACGTTTGTGAACTAAATCGCAAAATAATGACAAAACTGAAACTAGGACAATAAAGAACTTTTGATAAGCTACCATTTCAATGTCTTTACTTAGGTTTCTGCAGCACAAGAAAAAACTAAAACAGTGAAAAATTGAACAGTCCCAAAAATCCGACATTTACGAAACATAAGGTACTCTTCAACTGGGACTTGATTAGCAACCATTAGAGGCCACAAGACAAAGGACATGATCAGTCTCCCATTGATTGCTAAAGAAGCTTAAAGTGGAGCTTACCAATGACAAGTCAAGTTCAAATGTTGATACTGTATTTGAAGCAGTTGGGAGATTTTTATGTTCAAAGTCATTGATTGTTCTGTCTTTAACCAGCGATAAAAACGTGAAATAGTGACTGATAGTAACTGAGCGCGCTCACCAATGACAGAACACTCTGCGAAAACAGGTTGAGCAATAACACAACAGTCATTGTGGATGTCTTATTGAATAACGGTTTACATGTAGTATTATTTTTCAGTAGTCTGAAAACCACAAGTTATTTTATTGTGCTTTAGAACAGAGACGTGTCAAGATGATTCCAGTGGATTTTAAGTTGACAAGTAATATTGGATTCCTGCTTGACTTACAGTAAGACTCCCAGTCACAGCAATTTCAGCAGACATGTTGCTGAGACAGCTCCGGCATTGTTTTCTGGGACACTGTGAAATTCTATTTTCAGTCTTTGGTGCAGTAATTATCTGCATTGTTGGTGAGAATAAAGAAAATAAAGTGCATGAATATGTGCCGGTCAATTGGATTCTGTCAGTTCGAACAGAATTGGGTACACAGGCGAACAGCTTGCCAGCTTGTAATAACGATGGTGTTTGCGTGGAACAATTTCCCTTCTAAAACAGCTCATCAACAGCAGAGAGAGTCTGTCACCCAGGGTACGGAGTGACAAGTCTTCTGCATCTCCATCTGTTATTAACATGTCTCTTACGACAAGCTCAATTATCTGACACTGCCCGCAATTTCCATTCCTTTTTCTGGCACAATGTAAAGTTCCTCTCCTTCATTTTCAAGGCTGGTCGTTTTGGATCCAGCAAATACTGATATAAGACATGAGTGGGAGGAGGAAGTGAAAACGCAGGGTAAAGCATCTCCAAGTCAAGAACTGTTGATGCAAGTGTGCATCTTTGAGCTTTTTGCTCATTTTTGATTCAAATATTTATTCTTTAGCATTTTTATCTCAATAACGTATTCTATTGCTTTCAGTTTATCAATTAGGTTCTAGAATATTTGGCATGACCACAACGTAGAAGATGTGTTGGATCAGTGAAACATACTTGTCTAGTACAGTGGAAAAAGGGTTTGTAGCTTAATGAACACAAAAAAGCTAGTCAATGTTAGCTTAAAAGTCAAACATGTTAGTAAAGACGGCTAACTTATGTCAGCTAACTAATGTTAACTACAAAGTAAAATTTATTTTATTTTAGCAAAGAAAGCTAATTTATATTAGCCTAAGTCCGAATTCCCTTACTACTCGCCAACTATGGTGGCTGAGACCTACCATCACAGCAAAAACAAAGATACAAAAAAAAAAAACTGCAAATAAAAAGAAACTCCACTACAATTAAAAAGGCCAAAACTGAAAGAAAAACAATGAGGGATTGTTTCTGCTTAATCACTGCTGTGAGAAGAAGTAGAAAAAAGGTAATTACTATATGGAAAGAAAGCTAAGTGAATACAGGCAGCTAACGTCATCTGAGAATGCTAACTCGTACTAGAAAACTAGAGCCATGTCTGAATTTCATCCCTAATCCCCAACTACTAAAAAACGATATCACGCGGGACTATCTAGTGCCCTGCATTTTAAAAGCAATTTGGACTATATGCTCACAACTTTTTTTTTTTTTTTTTTTAAATGGCAAATGTTACGTCACCAAATTCACGAAGTAAAAACCTAATCAATATGAGCATTTTACGAAGACTATTAAGGAATCCACTGTGTTCTAATGATGAAAATGTTAATAGTTTAAAACAAAAACATTTAAATACTTTTTTTTCCCGCCGCAGATATTGCTCAAACCCAATGCACTGATGTCAATATTCCCTAATCTAGTGGGCATTGATGCACACTGGATTGTGGTAGATACTTCTGGGAGCTTTCTAGGGCACTCGATTCTGGAATTGTAGCCATACAAAATGGCGAATGCACTATATAGCTATGTAGAGACTCAGTCACAACATAGGTTTTGGTGTAATAAAAAATGTAAAAAATAATAATTTAAACCAAACTGTAATAGTACAGAGCATTTTCATCAAATTTAAAACAATAAATTATGAGATGTATTATTTAAATCAAACAAATTTTAAAATAAAACATTGCAAAGCACGCTCATTTGAAACTTGAAAAGCATTAAGCTATAAGTTTTACCATGTTGAGCTGGATTTGTTAATATAGCCCTATGTGGCAGATGGTGCTGAAATCACCTAGAAGGTGCAAAAACAGTCTTACGGCAGCCTAAAGTATTTAGATGCAGCGGTAGGGTGATAGACCTCTGATCTGAAGACTGCAGGTTAAATTCCCGTCTCGAAGTGTCTTTGGGCAAGACACTGAAGTCTGGTGAAGCCATCAGCGTATGAATGTGTGCGTGACTGGGACTGTGACAGAAATGCACTTTGGACCTTTAAAGAAGGTAGAAAAGCGCTTTAGAACTATACGCAATTTACCATTTATCAAGTCAATGAATCCCTCTATACATTTGACCAATGGAATGGCCCTAATAATGGAAAAAACATCACCGATCACCGACAAGCATTTTTTAATTTATTTTATTTATTTTTTACATTTTTTAAGTTAGAGCTGGCAATAAAGTTTGATCCCTTATCTATTTTTCTTTTGAGAGAAAAATATTGTGATTGCTTTAAACGCTAAAAATGAAATCTAAATAAAATGTATTAATAAAAATGATTACAGAGGACTCACTTAAACATACTAAATTCACTATTTCAGCTTACTGTAGAAGTCCAGTTGACATTATATGATGCAAGTTAGTGAAATAGTTGTGTTTTTTTTTGCCTTTAATATAAGTAAAGCACAATTACCGTGGCACAGAAGTTGATTAGTCCAGATTTCAGAGGCTGCGGTAATCAGCATGTGTGTGATGTTTTTGACCTCCACGATTCTGATTCCTCCACTGTCTGTGTTGTGGCTGCACTCATTTGAATGTGGAACACTAAAGGAATGTAATAATGAAAAATTTAATTTAAGGTGCTTTTCTACAGCAAGTCTTGATTAACTAACTAATGCAGGACCTTGTTATGTTTCTTGATTCACTTTGATGAACTATTCAAAGAACTACCTAATGATTATTTTCAGACAATACAGTCTTGCAATCACTTTTGAACAATCCGAATTAAATAAAGGATACATGTCTTTGGAATGAATAAAGACACACTTTTAAACCTTTTTTTTTTTAAAATATGAAGTATGAATCATTTTCTTCCTTTTTTCCGTTTTTGCAAAGATTGAGCTCCAATATTAGAAGTTCATGTTGAAACATCGCTGGTAAGATTTTTGGAGACTATTCAGGGCCTCAAGTGCCTGTTAGATATCATCTTAATGCTCTGAATTTTAGGCCAACTTCCACTTGGAAGGATGCATGTAAAATGAAAATAATCCACCAAAGTGAAATATCGCTGAAAGTGGGAGTTCCTGGGTTGGTGCGCAGGAACGTTAGAGGAAGTAGTAATGATGACAGCTCTTACTCAGTGCAGGTGCACTAAAGCATGGCAGGTTGGTCAATTGCCCAGAACCCATTACCTTCTCCCTAGAGACCAACCTTGTAATGGGCTAGGTACCTTCTGTAAAAGATTGACCTATTGTCAACAGGGAAATGTGTTAGGCCCCACGTAAAGACACAAGTGCACCTTGCAAGGTTACACAGGCAGGTGGAGAGCAGATCAGGTGTGAGATTGTTGCTCTACATGTAATGCAAAAAAATAAAAAAAAGGGGGATTTTTAAATATTGATGCGTTTCATTCTACAATTCCATGACAGATCTTGGTGGAAAAAGTTAGTATTGGTCTGTTGAGCAGCAAAAGACGAGAAGAGGGAAATGTAAAATTCATGTTTCTCTGGAAGTTGCACTGAAAACCTGTGGCTGCACTTGAAGTAGGATGACCTTGGGCGTCAAGACACATATCTGTGTTTGTCATTTCCAGACTGTCAGCATCTGACCACTATCCAGCAGATGCATTCTATCCGACACTTGTAACAATAGTGTAAATGGGACCAAACTTGAGCTCACCTTAAAGGCGGACTTCAGTACTCTTGAAGGCTGAAAGCCCTGGATGAGCACAGTGCCCATTGGCAGCTCAGAGTCCTTGTTTTGCCCTGAGACGTCTGTAATCAGAGGGAAAGTCCGGCACAGATTACAGTCTTCAATCAGTCACAGAGGAAAATGATATGTACATCATTGTCTCTGTCGCGCATCCCAGCCACTGTCAGCCTGCATGCATATTACTTGTGTCAAAGCTGCCAGAGACATGACGAGAGAAACTGAGAGCCATCTCAGAGACGCCACTCAGAGAGGAAGGGGGGGGCTGAGCCTTCTGTGCGCAGCAGCCAGATTTAGTCTCCATGGGGACTCTACTCTGACCTCCGGGATGTTGTTGACACCATTTAATGTACATTTTCAGTTATAAAACGTTTCCTTTCAGATCTCAAATCGTTCTAAATGGGTTGAAGGCCAGCTCTTGTCACAAAAATACAAAATATTGAGCGTGTGCCGGCAGTTTCGGCCCCCACTCGCATCCAGGAAAGTTGAAAACGTCTGACCTTGAGGCGCACAATGGAGAGAGCCGTTTCAGACAGAATGAAAACTATATGACTGCTGAGAGGATTGGCGGAAAATTATCCCTGCTAATCTTCTCATAGATCCGTAATGTAATTTTATGCAATTGCCATCCCGCTAAAGCAGACACACACGGCGTCTGAGTGCGGCTTCGTAATGCAGGAAATTCTGAAGAAGGTGCGTCTTTGTTGTCGACTCAATTTTCACAGTCGGATCTAAAAAAAAAAAAAAAAAAAAAAAAACACACTTGTGGCATAAATGCAAAACAGCGGGAAGAGGAAATTTGAAAATGAAGCCGGTAAGGATAGCTCTGATCTAAGATCCTCCCTCTTGAAATAGGACCTAGTCAGACCATAATTTCCCAGGACTAAGGGTTTGATTTGAAGCGATGAAGGTGACCTCAGCATAAAAACTATACGGTGGAAGATGTTTTTGAAGACAAGTCAGTGATCCTCACTGCACTGCAGCTTTTTAAAGCTAAAATCTACTCTGATATGGGCAATTCTGACTAAAAACAGGCTAAATTTAATCATCATTTACAAGAATAGGGTTTGCATGAGTTGTTTAGGTGTCCGTTCACCTTGAGGAATCCAGATCTTACAGTTCTGTTGAGCACTTTTTGTCGAGACACCAACTTATATCTTCTCTGGTCGTGCTGGGGCTCCAGAAGGAGGTCACCTAATAGTCTGTGGTCTATAAAAAAAAAGAAGAAAAAAAGAAAGAAACAAGAAAGTCGCTGACCTTCTGCTAAATTGGCCACATTCAGAAGATAGAGAATATCAGGTTATTGAGTTGTCTCACGCTGCGTTTCCTTGGCTGGGGGAAAACGATCTGGGGTGTTGTCTGACTTCTGTAGCTGATCAAGGGCAAGAATATGTCAGAGCCAAGAAGATCAACCTTTTTTTTTCATTATTATTATTTTCTGCTGCTTTTCTCAAACTAATGCTTAAAAAAATGCACAGGAAGTAGCCCGCTGTAAACAAAAGCATTAGCCTGGACGGTAAGTGCCTTCCACTTTAGCAGACTTGCAGCTCGTATCTGAAAGAGAATAAAAGGATGACATTTTTTGCTTTAAATTTGGTTAGCGGCTTCGGAAAAGAAGACATATTGTAAATGAATGCAGCAGCCTAAGCACAACAATTCATCGCACACTGTACTTTCAAGTTGTTGATTCCTCCAGAACGGCAAATAATAGTCATTTTGCAAAAAATTGTAGGCCTATCCTTCAGAAACTGGGCGAAAAACAGTAAAAATTGGGCATGGCTGTGGACGAAGCAGTCCCTCTTATATTTGAGGCGGCATAATGAAATAAGTCATTACTGCCAACAGTTCACATTACCTTCCAACGGTTAAAAACCATAATCCAAATAGCATTTATCAATTCTACTACAGATGCAGTCGAAAACATTACCGCATGATTACAGTCTGACTCTCCTGAATAACTTTTTTAAAAACGTATTTATGCCTGGGGATTGGAAAAGAAAGCACCACCTGTAATTACACGGCAATTCAAAGAATAAAAAATGTTGAAATCAAAACAAGCTGTATTGTAAATCTACTTTGAAATAACTGTCAAAAAATGTTTCCCTTTTAAAAATGAGTTGATTTTATACATTTGACTAGATTTCTTCCAGAAGATGCGATTTTATGCCGTCGCTTCCTTCAATCTATGGAGAATGGTGTGCAAAAAGAGACACTAAGCAGCAAAAATACTTTGCTGACAAAGTTTTCTCATTTCCAGGTGACGGGACAACATCGGGTTCAGCGGTCATGTGGTCCGTCTCCTCAAGGAGCAAGTTGCAGCTTTCAAGAACTGCGTCTTTTTGCTCTCTATTAACCAGAAAACAAAGTTATCCATATTTGTAAATTGTTTTTAGGCCTCATCTGCATTTTGGATACTTAACCGAATCTCAGACCTAAAAACGTTTCAACTCCAGACTCGACGTGCAACAATACACAAGTGAGAAAAATCCTCCCTCCCAGCGTCCCAAAAGCTCAGAGTCTCATCGATTTCATTCCTGCAGGGGAGCAAGGATTATTACAATATTCAGATTACCAAGCAAGGGAAATTAATTGGGCTAATTAACATACAAGTAAATGATACCGTTAACACATTTCATTAACTCAAACTGTCATTCTATGTTCCTGGTGAGCTTGGTATTGCATTCCAATGAATTTGATTCATTAAATTATGCAAATGAAAGGACTCACAAAGCGGAGAAGTCTTTTAAAAATATATGGGCAACATTTATGCGTTCACTTTAAAAATGCTGCCAAAAAAATATCAGTGAAAACAAGGAATTTTTGCTGTAATTATCATAAAAAGGGCATTAAAAAACATACATTTTTTTGATTAATCATAATCCTGGAAAATTTTCAAAATAAAACATAGGGGTGATTTATTCATTTTTAAGAATGATAAATTTTCAAACCAATAAAAAGGAGCTGATTGCACCTGGGATTCAACCATGAAGCAGGAGATTAGCGTCCAGCAGCAGAAAGCCTGGATTATTTCCAACTTTGAATCCATCTTCATAGCAGCCATTAAAAAAGAAAAGGTCAAAGGATCACACATCATCTTGTTCCTGCTCCCTTGGCTGTAGTGACATCTACTGGACTACTAACCCCAACTGTAAAGTGCACAGAGAAGACAAATAAACTGTCCACTGAAAAGCTTTTCAAGAGAACGCACACTGTAATCTCCTTTTGTTTAAAACTTCTGGTTAATTTCGAGTCAAATATCATAAAACATTAATACAATTCAGAATGACACAAGCATGAAAGGACATCCAGGTGTAACAAAGATTTATATTGATGTTATATATCGACATATTTATACAGAAAATTGAGAAAAGACAAAACGTTCAAAGTTGAGCAAAGAATAAAAAGATGCCGTAGGTTTAAGGATGATTGAGTCAGAAACCTCTGGCAGAGGGTTGGATGGGCGTAGAGGTGGCATTTTAACACAGTACAAAACTGTCAAGAAAACAAAAAAAACAACCAAAAAAAACAAGATTCTGTTTTTGTTCTTGAACAATCTGGAGAAGAACAGGTCATAAAACGGTTAAGAAGGGGGAATGTAACATGGTTAAAGTGAAAAAAAAAGGGATGTGTATTTGCTAATAATAGGTTAAACAGTTTAGTACTTTCATATAAAAAAGGGGGAACACTGATTAAAGTGATGAGAACAGTGCTGCTAAAATTAGTACCACTTCTGAGTATCTTTTCTTTTTAATTGATAGGATTAACGGACCTAAACAATTGTGGAAATTTTCTAACACAAACACAGGCTCCTCATTCATAAATAAAATGTGATGTGTCAAAGTAAAATGACGACAGGGTTTTCACTTTTTACAACCATTTAGAAAATAAAAATTAGAAACCCACCATGGCCAAAGAGGCTACGAATGTCGATTACTCCACTCGTAGCAACGCAGTCACAAGACCCTGAGTTGTGGATCAAATTTGGCAATTCCAGCCAAAACGATGGCTTTTTCTTCACTATATTACAACATGGTATCAGTATTGTTTGGAAAATCTCAAAAAGGGTACAAAAGAACACATCTGAATTACACATAGTGGCGAGCTTTTGAAATATTTCAGACCCTTATTATCACAAAGCATTGTCTCTGTAAAGCCTACTATAAATAGCAGTTCAGTCGAAAAATATTGAATAAGCAAACAATGCGCCATATCAACAGCATAGGTTCTACAGAAATTACAAAACATTTGATTGTTTTTTTTTGTTGTTGTTGGTTTTTTTCCCTCCAATTTCACCTTCAAAAAATAGTAAACAAATTCATAAAAACAGACTGAGGGTAAGAGGAGCTTTGTGAGCGGAAACCATTAAAAAATACAAAAAAACAAAAAGACTTTAATCAAAGATGCTTTGCTGTTTAGGTTCATTTACCAGAAAACACAACAATTTTGGTTAAAATATAACAAAGAATTTAACCCAAATTAATATTTTTTTTTAAGGAAAAAGAAGACAGAACGAACATCTGCCTTGAACTGAAAACCTACATTTCACATTATTGTACAAAATAAGGCATTTCCTTGTGTTTACTGCAATGTCTTTTCCTACCTTTTATTCTCCACTAACCTTTGTTTTCCTCAGAGAAAACTAAGAATACATGAAATGACTGTCTGTGTTAAAATATATATATATATATATATATATATTTAGATTTTTCCTTCAAAACTTCAGTAAAAATGTAGGTAGAAGTATACAGTATGAGAAGTTCATGAGCGGAGCTCTGATCACTCCATGACTTCGCTGGCTGATACCTTGGTGACGAGCTGCAGGGGGATCTCTGCGTTGGCCAGGATGTCCTGGGCGTTGTTGGAGCTCTGCTGGATGTTGGCGAGGATGAGGGTGGTCCCGCCTGCCGTGGTGATGATGCTGTCGGAGGAACCTGCCGATTCCATCGAGGCCACCGCGGTGCCGCCAGAGTTCACGCCTTTTTTGTTCTGATGGGTTTTGATGTGTTTCGCCAGGTGGTCGCTCCGCATGAAGCGCTTGGAACATTCTGGGCAGACGAACTTCTTCTCTCCTGCCAGAGAGAGGAGGAAAAGAGTTTGCAAAAGTTGGATGTCAGATTTCGGCTTCAGATTTCTGCACAAAAAAAGCAGATAAATGGAGTTCAAAAGTTCAACCTGAAAGATTTTGTAGGTAAACTAATCTGTCTTGTTAAAAATGGTATTTTTTAATGGAGGAGCCCAGAGCCAGTTTGGCAAAACTAAATACAATTATTTTCAAGTGAAGGCTAAAAAGATTAAATATCCTCTTGAAAAGGTAACTGCAATGGCCAACAGTTGCAGCTGACAGCGTAATGAAATGCTACTATAGCTTAACTTGTCAGAGGCCTCACTCTGCCAATGACATGGTGGAGCAAAACAATATCAGGATGAAGTGAATGCATCCTTTCTAATGGTCTGTCCTGCCATTAAGCCATCAGATTCACATATAATTATGTTGTTCCCGGTTTTTAAGCTGGATTTCTTAGTCCTTATTACTAACTGCATTAACAAGGACATGTTTTTAAGACGTGGCGAAGGTTGATAAACAGTGCTGTGACCACAGAGCCTAGAGATTTAATAAAATAAAATAAAAAACAGAAGTCTTACATTTGACCAAAGAAAAAAGTGCCACTTTGTTTTCTTCAGGCTCACAAATATCTGTTGGATATCATCAAGCAGATATTTGAGTAGAAGAAGGGAATACTGCTAGAAAAGTGTTGCTGCTGTCACGAGGTGCTCCTACTACAAAAAAGATTAGAATGCTAAAGATAAAAACTAAAACAAACTATATTGAATGATTTTCCTGATCTTATAATAAGTGCATGAAGCAGAAATGTCCTAATAATGCTCTTCTGGAAGCCTGTCTCAACAGGGAAAAGTGCATTAAAGTCTGTTTTAAAATGATCTACGCCATTGACTGTAGATGAGTAATGGACTGACTGACCCCTCCCCCCTGGCATTCCAAACAGGAAGTACGTGCTGGCTTTAAGAAGTCAAATTCCCAAAGACTTCTATTAAGAAATAAACAGCTATTCCTCAGCCATTTTATTTGTCAGGATGACTATTCTAGCTCTGCTAACCCCCCCCCACATTTTCTTGTTAATCCTATTTTGTTTAATAATTTTTTTTGGTAGTGCAAGTTATTCAAGTTAGAAACTGACCAATCAGATGCCTCAATAAATGAATGTGGTACCTGCTGCCCCCGCCCACATTCAACCTTCAACGCTGTTCGACTGACAGATTCTCCTGAGCCCCCCTTCAGTGATTGGGGTGTGGACTTCTAACAAGCCCACTCCTGAACGGCAGGAGTGGTTTCCATAGATGCGGTGAATCAGACAGATTTGGACCAACCAGTGCTTACTGACGACGTCTGGCTCCAACATGGCGGCGTCCACATGAGAAAAAAATGGCGACTGAATTGACTTAATTTGGTTGGAGCCGGAAGTAATCCATTCTCAATGGGTGATGTCACACTTACTTGGTTTAGTTCTCATATACAGTTGATGTTTTTTTACTCTGTGTTGGCATTTGAACTGAAATGCAATTGGAGGAAGTGTAGGATTAAGTGTTTTTTTCCAGGAACGCAATGACAAATTCAAGGATTTGAACCCCAAACAACTGACAGATGGCCGTGTAACCCACTGAGCAACGGCCACCCCGCCAAAATAAGAGTCACATTTATTGGTAAATACTTATGTACTGTCTAGTTCGTGCCTTCTTAGTTAAATATCCTGTAGCTGTCAGTCAAACTGAATTTATTGTGTGAAAGTGATTAATTACATTGATATTATATTTAATTACTTGCATTTTTTTTCTTTCTTTTCCCTACAGAGGAAACAGTCACAACCACTCATCCTCTGCATTAATTTGATCTTTTAAATTGGTTTCTGTCAGGAGTCCAGATAAAAAAACAAGAGGAAAAGTAGAAATGACTGAATAGTTGAGTTAACCAGAAGCATCTTTCCTGCTTACTTCTCCCTCAGTAAAAGAGAAACATACGCAAGAAAATCAAGATGTAAACACACTAAACAGGTCTTTAATGAACATTTCAGCAAAAATGTTTTTCTATTTTTTATAATCATGAATTCAGTCTAAGGGACTTCTTCTGTTGTCTTTGTGTAACTTTGACTTTCTTTGAGTAAAATTGAAGATTTTATTCTGCAGAACATCCGAATATTATTCTCTCACATGATAAATCTGAAATTAAAAGACAAAAAAAATCTTACAATTTGTTTGCAAATCACAATCTTAGTAACACTTTTTTGTTTCATCTCTATCAGATCAAATTTTAAATAGTACCAAGTATTACTGGAGGATGAAAAGCATCTTAACTCCAAGGAATCTGGAAAAGCTGACTGCCGTTTCTACAGCAACAATGCTCTGCTGCCCACAAGTATGCCTCGCATGTTAATCAATTTAGTACGTTAAAGGCATGGATGCAATAATCAGGCCAGTTAAGCAGCCTTTGCAGGAATAAATTAACATGATTTGCTGTTTTTTTTAATCGATGCGTTGCCACGTAAACACCAGTGAAAAAGAGGGTACCAGTGTGTGTTCTCCGGTGCCTCTGCAGCTCATCGCTGCGTGTGAACCTCTTCCCACAGAACATCCAGCTGCAGACAAAAGGTCGCTCCCCAGAATGCCAGCGCAGGTGTGCTCGCAGGTGTGATGTCTTTCCATAAACTTTCCCACAGCCCACAATGTGGCAGACGTGCTGCTTCTTCTTCCCTGTGCCGGATCCTCTGAGGAACACAGACACACATATTTCACGTTTCTCCTTTTCCACGACGTTGTGAGCTAGTAATCCCATCAGACGGGTATCTTACCTGCCACCTGAGTCTTTACAATTTGGACAGGTACACGCCACTCTGCGCAGCCGCTTGCCTTCTTGGCCAAGCTGGTCATCGTCATCTACAAGCCTGGCGTGAAGGTTGGACAGGTCGCTTGGGTTCAGTGTGGAGTCTGTGAGCCAGTCTCTGGAGTCCGGCTCCTCCTTGATCTGAATGTCTGAAAAGAAATCATAAAAAACAACCCGAGCTCTAAGTAACCCCAAAGTAAGAGCCAAAAACCCCAAGAAACAGACGCGTTCTAACTTTTATGAGACCGACACCTCCTGGCTGCTTTCAACTTTGAAGTTTTGTGATGGAAAATAATGTTTGAAATCCCAATAACCTGATTTGCATCTTTTTGATCAGTGCTGTTTTAGCTTTAGAACTTTCAAAGCTTGGTTTGTTTTTGGACACTGCCATCGTAGAGCCACATAACTATTGTCTAAACCTCCCTCTGTAGAAAACAGGAGTGTTAAAGGAGGTTTACCCAAAACAATATATTGTTTTTTTCCCCCTGTTTTTGTAAATTAATTGCCTAAAAAAATAAATATATAAAAGCTTTCAGAACAACATCCAGACTTTTTAATGTTGATGTGCAGGTTAGGATTTGGAGACAAAAACACTCAAGAACACTGGAGCAGTGGTGATAGGCTGTCAAAATTTGAACTTAAGAAAGTATTGATGCCTTTCTAAAATAAAATAAAAAATAAATAAATAAAAACTAGGGATACCGCAATTCCCAATTTAAAACCAAACTGAATCACGGGTCAGTGACTCATCCCTACAGCTTATGTTTCCATAGTTGATGTTGAAAATGTCAAACACGTGTGGTGTGCTCAATTTAATACATTTAATATTGTTTGGTTACTTTGCACTAGGTTTAGTGTAAGCCAGGGCTGTCCAAACCTTTAGCAAAGACGTCCAGATGTGGTGAGGTGAAAATGTTTGAGGGCCGACTGTCTCTGAACCCTTATTGAAATGCAAATAAACACATTATTTTCTTTTTTTTTTTTAATGTTTCAATTCTTCACAAAAAGAACAGAATAATACCCAAACTCGTGTTTTACTAAATCTACTGTGAATTTCAAATTTGGAAGCCAGAAATAAAGTGAAGAAAAAAACTTTTGTCAACAATCTGGGTTCATATGAAATATTATAAATGATTCACCCATAAATGCTCACTGTAAACATCTACATTTAAATGATGTGTACAGGAAAAAACCACAAACAGTTATATCATTCAGAACTACAAACCATTGTGGTTTTGAGCAGTGAAACCATTAAATCTGTTCTTTTCGTTTGGCTCTTAAGGCTCTGAAGGTCAAATAGTCACAGGTTGTTGCCACAGATTGACGACAACTTACAACGTAATTTAGCCAATCACAATTAAGAAATTTGAGTTGTTAGAAAGTGCTGGGGGTCACATGATGTTGATTTTATGACAGAAGCCTGCAGGCCGGTAGACATTTAAAGCGGTGGCCCAAGGGCTGGACTTTAGACCTGTCTGGCATAAGCCAACCGAAAAGTGTTTTTTTAGTGTTAAGTACTTATTAGAAATTAAAAAAACATATATATATATATTATTTTTGTTGTTGTTGTTTTATAATACACAAATCCTTTTTAAAAAGAAACAAAATCTTGACCCAAAAGTTGAGGTTCAAACCAAATCGTGGGGTAAGTGAATTCTTGCATCGCTCAGAAAAACAATCGTACCATTGAAAAGTGAGACTTAATGGGGGCTCTGATCCAATTTTCCTGCAACTGCACCCTCCTAGTCTGAACTGTGTAGCTCAGCTCAGTGAAGCAGGTCAAAGCAGTCTCCAAAAGGACAACCCCGTGTCTGCGTCATCCAAACTCCCAGTTTCGGTGGAGAACGCTCCAACCAAAGCCTTGCTCAGCATCTCTGCAGTTTCAGATCGCGTGTCCACAGAGGAAGTGACAGGGCGGAAATGTGTGGGAAGTGTAACCCAGCGGCTGAAGCACGACGCTCAATCACGTCACTCAACTTATTCCATAAAGCGGTTAGCTGTTTGCGAGAGCATGCTGATCCATCGCTGAGCCTTTGTTTATGCTGTATGAATTACAAACGGGGGGAACCGAGGCGGCTGAACGAGAACACGTTTAGCACAAATAAAGAGTTACTGCTGAGCGAAAGCGGCTAATCAAGCAAGTCATGTGGACTTTTCCAATAAAAATGTTCCAATGAGGCATTTCAATAATGTGCTTTGACAGCTCCAACTATGTAAAGTTAAACAAAAAATGACTTAATGAATGTATACAAAAATGTTTGATTAGATTTTTAAAGTTCTGCTTTCCTTAGCTTCTCCTCAAATTTCACTTGTTTTAAGCTAATTTAATTAGCAGAGAAAACCGGAATCAATACAGAAATGGCACATAATAATGAATATAGATGTGATGTAATTGACAAGGGCTTGAATAAACAAAAAAGCTCTACCAAATTCACTTTTAAAAGATATTAGAGGTAAATAGACATGTAAAAACCTGCTGGTTGAAGCGGATGATGGTAAAAAGCTGTAGTACCTGCAGCGGCGCCCTGGTTTCCCTCCTGCTGGCCCACTGAGTTGATGGTGACCGTCTGTAGGTTGGGAATCTGCCCTGCACTGATGCTTCCTAGAGACAGGGTCTGCATGGGTGCCAGGGTTATTTGCTGGGGTGGCGTGGTGGGAAGCTGGAGGTTCTGGAGGTTCTGGACTCCCTGGACCTGGAAGGTCTGCCACTGTATCTGACCGGATGGTGTGACCGTTTGAGCTTGAATGATGAAGGTTCCCGGGTTGATCAGCTGCACATTTTGGAGATTCTGCCCACCTGCTGCTGCTATGGACTGGACCACCTGACCGTTGGTGGTCTGAACAGGCACCTGCTGAAGCTGGAGGACCGGCTGGGTTGAAGACACCTGCACGCTCTGCTCCTGGTTCTGTTGAGCATAACCTTCTTCGATAGCAGCAGTGGAGTCGGTCTGACCTGCAGAACTGTCCTGTGTCAGCAGATCATTCTTGTTTGCTGAAGCATGCAGCTGAGATGAAGATGTAGAGCCAAACATCTCAGAGTTTACATTCGAGTCACTTGCTGGTAGTGTCTGTGAGAGGTGGTCCTCTGGCTTGGCCAGGCTCTCCGAGCTCTCGGCAGGCTGGCTCGCCATAATCAGCTGGCCGTCAGCAGTAACTCCTGTTGCTATAGTCTGAGCCCCCGAAAGGCCAAGGGAGTCCAAGTCAACGCTGTTAATAGGAAGGAAGGTAATATTCCCGGGCAAGCCCACAGGCACACTGGTAACAACATGGCCCTGGTTGGTGAAAGTGGAGCTGCCAACAGAAACACCTTGGATCTGCTGCACGTTACCAGTCTGTGAAATGAGGTTCTGATTGTTGTTGAGAATGCTTGCAGACGTGGCCACACCCAGACTCTGGCTGCCATCAGTCAAGATCTGAATCTGCCCTGTGGCGTCCTGAGTCAAACTCTGAGCCTCCACGCTGGACGCAGAGAAGCTCAGCTGCCCGTCTGCCGTCTGGATCTGAGGAATTACTTGATACTGAATGTTAGGCACTGAATTGGCAGAGGAGGCGTCCCTTCCCGACGTCACGAAGATTGGTTGACTTTGTAGATTTTGGAGAGGAAGAACATACTGTCCGTTTGACGTTAAGATTCCCTGACTTTGGATCTGTATAATTCCAGAGTCATCCTTTGCTGTTGTGGTGGGGGTTACCACCTGCCACCTGTCTGTTGCAGTGAGCTGTGAAGATGGATCGGACGGCTTGAAAAAGAAAAAGAGGAATAGTTTAACAATTACGCAAAATATAAAAGTAATCATTTAGGAACAAAGAGGACAGAAATTCAAGTTTTTGCTTTCTTTTGCAAAACAAGGTTAAGAAATTCACACCAATGCCCCAGTGACCCAAAGTATTAAAGCATTCATTGTGTTCAATATTGCAGGTTATAGGACTGGGAACACAAAAGAAGAATAAAACATTAAATTGAAAAATAACAAATACATAAAAAAGCTTTGATATGTGGAAATACCCCACTGAATTTTAATACACTGTGCTCAGGTCTCTGCACTGGCTCCCTGTACCTCAAAGAATAGACTTCAAAGCAGCTCTGCTTGTGTACAAGTCTCTCCATGGCCGCGCACCAAAGTACATCTCTGACATGTTAGTGCCATATGAACCATCTCGTACTCTGAGGACCTCAGGGGCCGGCCTCCTGTTGATTCCCAGAGTCAGAACTAAACAAGGGGAATCAGCGTTTCAATATTCTGCAGCTAAAATCTGGACCAGCCTCCCTGAAGTCGTAAGACAGGCCTCTTCTGTGTTCATGTTCAAATCTAGACTTAAACATTTCTGTTTAGCCGTGTATATGACTGAAAGGTCCTATCTGCACTTTTCTTTCCTTTCCTTCTTTTCTTTTTAAATCAATTTTCAAATTTTTTCTTTTCTTTTAAAGTAAATTTTACATTGATTATTTCTATGATGTATTGTGATTTCAATGCATTTTTCTGTTTTGTGAAGCACCTTGAATAACTTTCTGTACGAATTGTGCTATACAAATAAACTTGCCTTGCCTACACACCTGAGTTTTTATAAAATCGTGTGACTTCTTTAGACTTTTCCAGTAAAACTGTTTGTCGGCTTTGCTGAGTATTTTTTCCAACCCTAAAACTTAATAAAATCATTGATGTTAAGGAGTACACAGCTGATAAAGAATGAAAGAGCATCTAGAAGACCTCTGGACGGATGGACAGACAGTGGAAAGTTTTACTGGCTCATCTCGCATCGAAAGACTGGATAATAGAAATGCAGCAAAGTTCAGGGACTACGTTGAATGTTTAGTTTTCAGCTTTTCAAATGTACATATACTGACTGAAATCAAGAGAACAGCAGGATTTATATCAAGTCTACCCCTCCATGCTTGAGAAACATTTGTCTTTAAATGCAATAATACAGAACATTTAGCTCTTTTCCTTTTACAAGTCAGGTAAAAAGGCTGGAACATGCAAAGCAGAACAATTCTAAGAAGTAGTAAGATTGTCACTAAATGTTAAATAACATTCACAAGATGAAGGTGAGACCAGCAACACTGCATGGCATCCGATGCCCTTTGTCAGTATTAAGCAGTCTGTTTATATAGAACATTATCTGTAGACAATGACAGGAGGTGAGACTGAGATAGTGGAACAAATGCAGTGGACACACAGTGGATCTATTAACATGGGACTGTTGCATATAAAGCTGACAGGAATACAATCCTCACTCAATTATCGCTGGAATTATGTTCTAAAAATAACACTCAAAAGGGAAATCTACAAATTCATCTATTTTTTTTTAATTTAATTACAGTTCTTATAAATGATTTAAGGCTGTAAAACGTGTCTCTACAAACTTTATACACTTTTTTTCAGACAGACGTTAAGATTTTCACCTTTTTCTCTCGTCTGAACTCAAAGTTCAAACCATCATATAAAAAAAGGCAGGTATTATAGAACGAAAACAAAGATCATCTTTGCAAGATAAACGCATTTCATACAGTACGAAAGAAAGGTGTGGAGGAGATTGATTGACAGTAGTCTACAGCCAATCAGGATGCAGAACACAATGTGCAGTAAACAAAACAGAAATTTTTTTTTTGTTAATCTGCAAATCTGTTACTGTGTGGCTGCAAAAAGTTATCCGCATTATAACCAGGGACTATTGTATTAAAAAAATAAAAAATACAAATAAGAGATATGTATGTGTGTGTGTATTTGTGTTGGGTACAAGAAGACAGGCAGCAAGCAGATAGAAGATCAGAAAAAACTAAAGATTAAATGGAAACAGGTTTAGTTTGGCAATCCCTCACAAGAGTAGCCTAAAAATCTTTCTACGTCTGTTACTGAAACCAACTACGTTTTTTTAGATAGAATTTTTCTATATTGCATTAATTGGACTTATCATGTGATAACATATATATATAATATTTTGGTGACTTGTTTTTTTTCTGATCACAAAATAGGATGGCTTTTTATCATCAAACAACCTTTACATACCTTTACATACAGATGTAAAGTTTGGAGGTCAAAGACATCAGACCCAAACATTTGTTTGTTAAAACGTCATCAAACTATGTGTGAAGTTTACTAAATCTAGATTTATTCACATAGACTGACCCGTTATCAAAAAATATCATAATATAATTCAAAATAATGTCCTCCTCCAAGATAAAAGACAAAAATAAATCAATTTGAAATCCTGCGTAAAGATTTAAAAGGGAGATATGACGTCACAGGGGTGTAATGATCCGAAGTCTGTGCGTGTGAACCTGATTTAAACCGTTCCTTCTACTTAGATATGATTGAGGACTTCAGTTCCATTGAAATGGATTCAGAAATAACAGAGGGGCTGACTTCCACCTCTGTTGACATCAGCCGCAGAACATCTTCCCATTCCTAAAGAATGTGACCCACGTTGAGTCCAGTAGATCAAGAGGGTGATGGTTGAATGTCCTTTCATATATTGTGCAGGTTTAAAGGAAATTGGTGATAAATAGTCACGACTAAAAATGGGGCACGTCTCGTCTCAGATGTGAGAAATGACTTTCTAAGAGGAGCCACTTAGGCCAAATGACTGACTCTATTTTGATAAGTTTGGTCTTGTTTGACTTGTCAGATCATCCCAAAACAACTAAAATGGTTTTGAAGAAGGGAGCTTGTGTGATGCTTTATGCTAATCCTCCTCCAAGTTTCGGGTACATCAACTTTTTGCAGGTACCAAATCACAACATGGGCTGCTCTGACACGAGAGTTGGGGGTCTTACCTGATTCCCCCTGTCTTCCTCCTTCTGCACAAAGTCGTTCTGGCTCCCATCAGCATCCAAGGCAGCCATATCATCGGCCTTCAGCGGCTGTTCTGGAGCTGACATGTGAAAACAGAGACTCCGTTAGCCAAGGTGAGAAAAAATTCCAACGCTAATGTCAATCAAACATACCTGAGACGCGTACTGCAGGCGCGCGCCGCAAGCTTTCATGAACTACACAACTACAAGAAAAACCACCGCAAATATATCCCCAAAACAGCAAAGACAGACACACTAATAGTAACTAACTGAGGTTGAATGAGAGGAGAGTTAACAAGTTAGAGACCCTAAAAAGCTAACCCAACTAGCTCCGCTAACGAGTGTTGGCTACAAATGCTAAGTTAGCCAGCAGTATTAGCAGTATCACCGACCAACTTCAATACTAGCCTGCTAGCGAGCTAAATTAGCCTAATGATGCCCGACATAGCTCGCTAGCCTTACGTAGGTGAAGAATAATAGATATGACATACCAGTCATTGCTTGACTTGTTTTAAAACGCAGGGTCCAGGTGGTCACAAGCTCGAGAACATGACCGGCGGATTAAATAGACTTTATACGATCTAAAATGCGGGATATCTGTCAGATTTTGTTGAACTTTGATTGACGGACTGTAGGCAACACAAAGGGTGGGGCCTCCACTGTTGCCTGGAGTATTTGCGTCACACACAGGAAATCCCACCGTTCAGTGTGACGCTGATTGGTTATCTCTTTCTCTTCCTGTACTATCATTGGTCACTTGACCTGCCAATCATTCTTGGCGGAAGCAATCTTGGTTACATTGAGGGGCAAAACGAATACTGTACTTTGCTAAAATTGCGTTACATTTGTGATATTTTTATACTAATTATTTAACCCTATTTACTTAAAAAGGTACGTTTACTTGTTCACGGAGTACATCACTGAGAAAGTTTTAAATTTTACATTTTTGGTTACACTTTAGATTAATCCTCAAAAATATATAGATTGATTTATTTGACTGTTCATGTTAAATAAATATTCAAAGGAGCAGGAAGTTTAAAATTTACATACATTCAAATATAAACTATACAATGTATACATATGTGTAAATGGCAAAACCTTATAATTAAGCTTGATTAATAAAATAATTTTAAAACAGCCACTGAACACACCGCATCCAATTCCAGCATAATGAAGAAAACAAACTGAAGTTTTAAGTCTGTTATCTATTGTCTGTTTTAAGTGTATTTTTTAATGTTTTTAATTAAAAATAAAACAAATTTTTGTGCTTCTCCACAGTGGCACTGTTGATCAGAATGTGTATTTTTTTCTCCCCTCCATCTGACTGTGCACATTACAACATTGTGAAAGTGAATTGAAATGAGACTCTCTGTGCTATTGTATCTGTTCTGTGGTGGTGATTTTATCAGAGCCCCACTTCTGAGTATTATTTGTGGTGTGTCAGTTCCTCACGGTGCGCGACTGCAGTGAGGCTATTTCTCCCAACCTTCAATTCAAACTTGGCCCATTACAGCCAGACTACAAAAGCACTTTCCATGCACTCAGGAGCTCACTGCAGTGAATGGTGGATATTTCCAATCACTCTGCTGTCAATCCAAGTGTCAGGTAAACAGAGGCCAATGGAAACAGCTTTAGAAAAACCTTGCAGCTGCGTCTGTCTTACTCCAGGAGTCCTTGGAAACGAATCAACAATTTCTACAAAGACCTCCGAGTTAAAGGGAAAAGTTAAATATCTTAAAAGCAATACAAATGCAGCTTGGTGATGGATGCAGTGGCCTACACAGACATGAAACTTCCATTATGTTTGTCTTTAGGCAGAGAATGTTGTCTCCAGCAGACGCTGTGCACAAAGTGAATCAGAATGTATTGACAGACTGTGTACTTCACCTCATAAGAGGAATCTGTGAAGTTTGCACGACAATTACTGTGTGGGAGTTTTAGCGCATCTGTAAAGATTCAGTGTCTGATATAAAGACCCACTGCATATACACACGCTGTGCGTACTGTTTATCTTCGAATAAAAGTGAGAGAAAATACAATTTGACACTAACAAAAAATAAATTAAAGGCAGAATATTCCTTTTTTATGTCACAACCATGTTGAGGAGAATTTTAGAAGTTGACAATGCTGCAATGACACATTGCAGAAATCTGTAGATATCCGAGTGAGTCCACAATGGCTGTTAGTGTTTGATATTAACATACTGACAGTTGTTTTCATGAAGGCCAGTCCACGAGAGTGACCCCACAGAGAGAAACTGCCCTACTGGAGGCACTGTAATGGGACAGAGAGAAAATTGAAAGTGGTGCAGCATGGAGAAGTGTGGACAGAATAACAAATACCTGCATGTGCCAACTCTGAAGCACTTGAAATAGAAACATTCATTCAATTTTTATCTAAAATTGTAACAATTAAAAGTTATATACTGGTGAGCTGGAAATTGTGTTCATTTATAAGTCTGATTGTGTTGCATTTCTTTCAAACAAAAAGCAAATGGTTTAAAATCTGTTTTCAGTAACAGATTTTAAAATCACATTGGGTGTTAAAACAGAATGTTCCATTTGAGCTTTACATTTTTAAGACTTAATAAATCTAAGACTTAATCAATTTTAGGGATTATTAAGACGTAATAAATCAACAAAGCTGAATGACAAAGCTGATGACCAGACAATAAACAACTGGGGGGGAATACACTGATACTCTAAATACACTGAAGGTAATTAACTAAATGAAGACAGCTGTGGATTATCAACCTTACCTTAACCTGAGAAGACTGACTAGGTAGACAGAGCATGACAAAAAAACAAAGAAAAGTCACAAAAATCCAAGTGCAGAATCCTCAACGTACAAAACCCACAATGGCCCAGGAGGTTTTTAAATCCTTTTCTCTCTCTCATAGTTTTAAAAAATGATCAAGTAAAACACATCCAAAAATATCCTAAAACAAGTTTATGCAGAGGGCTTCTGTGAACTATTTTAAATTCAGGTTAATACTGTGCAGACTTATCTGTCTTCAATGCAACAGCCAAACTCTTTTTTTGCAGCATATTATATTTTAGATTTTTAGAAGATTGTTATTAATGCACTTTTTGAGCTCACAGTAGGGGAAGTTTGTCTCTGTTTTACTGAGAAAGTTATGACTCCAAGTGTGCCTTTGGGAATCCTCTTTATTTGTTAAATACATGTTGATAAATACTGTTCAAGATTCAGGCAATTAAGGGTCTAACTTAGAGGCCTTCAGGAATCCTTAGAGGCTCGCTGTTTATCTGTATTTACAAAATAACTAATCAAATCAGACTAAAATGTAATTTGGAGTTCCCCCGGGTTTGAATCTAGAGCCTCTTATCTTCAATATCTTAATGGTGTCAATTATTTATATTAGCAACAAAAGAAAAATGTATAAAATCCCCCAGATATAAGATTATTACAAGAAAAGGCACGTTATCCAGGACACTTTAATTTAGTTCAGTTCTATTCAGTTTATTTATCAGAATCAGAAATACTTTATTGATCCCACACGTGGGAAATTTGTTCGTTACAATAGCAACTGATAGCAAAGGGGAAAAAAGACTAGAATAATATAAAATAAAAAAATAAAAAACAAGAACAGGGAAAATGTGGTATAATTTAAAAAGCTATTTACAAAATAGTGCAGGTAAAAAGATGTGCAAAAGAAATGTGCAAAATAGACAAAAAAAATGTGCAAAGGTTATCTGTTGCATTGTGAGTTATTGTACAGGGTTATTGTATTCGGTATGAAGGATTTCTGGTACCGGGCAGTTTTGGAGAGGAGCTGTCTGAGCCTCTTAGAGAAGGAGCTCTGATGTTTGTCTGCTGATGAAAATCGCTGTTAGAAAGTGTAGACTCGCACATAAGGAATAAAGATGCATTAAAAACACCAAACCAAGGTAAATACTAGAATTAAAATCCCATCATGGTCTTTTTATAAAAAAAGTTTAAAAAAGTTTAGAAAACCCAAAAACTCAGGAGGCTTCATAATTGTTTTTTAGTCTGATTTTCTGGTTGCAAATATCACAAATCATGGCTCAGCTTTCATCCAATCCCCAGAGAAAAATAAACAAAGGTACATGTGTGTATTTTTGTATTTAATTCATGCAGTCATATCTCTTCCTTGCATTTCTAAGTATTCCTCTGAAAACCTGCGCCTGAAGCACCAGCCTATCCCAAGCCACAAAAACGAGCTGGTTATCACATTGTGATGTAGATAAGGGAGGAACAGCCCCTTCCAGGAAGAGTCTGTGCTGCCAGCACCACCCCGAGGCTAACACAAACACACACACTTTCTCTGTGGGGCTAGCAGTGATCGGCAAAAAGTTTCCTATTATATGCACACAATGCACATCCCATGTTTGCAAAATTGACTTTTCTCATACATTTTCTTTTAACCCTTGTGCTATCTTAGATGACCCCACCCTTACTTTGACGTGTTCTCCCTACCAAAGGTGGATAAAGGTGGAAAAATTTCATGTAATCCATTGAACCAGTGAAGATCACAAATCATTGAAAAAAAAAAGGTTCAGCGCACTGTCTAGTGGGTCTAAATGACCCCACTCCCAACGGTAAAGTGCCTAGGATAGCACAAGGGTTACAATAGTTCTATCTTGAAGTGAACTATTCAGCATAGCAATGTAATGTTTTGAAAATCAGATAAATAACTATCAATCGAATGGAAATCTGTTTTTAATCTCTTTACACGCTGATAGGTTTCATCCTTCATCTGGACGTTTTGGAAACACACACCTGGTGGATTTTGACTTTTGGAGACTAACTCTTGCAGAGATGTTCACAATCAGTAATGGGCACACAAGGTTTCTCAAGGGACTAGAAGTCAGAATGTTTTAGTAAATTCTTGTAGAAAATTGTATTTTTATTTCTAGACATGTAAAATTTAGCAATAAGCAAGAAAGTTTAGAAAAAAAAATGTATGTGGAAAAGACATCCATGTAATCACATTCTTTAAATCTCATAGGATCATATAGAAACATCTATGTCTTAACTTACTTTTTTACTGTTTATGGCATTCTTTTATCTAATGAGAATATGTCATCCCTTTGACAGTAAAACAACAAACAAACAAACAAACAAACACAATGTTGTGCTGCCATAATATATCTCTGTGTGTGAGGAACGTGTTGCATAAACCATGAAATTGAAACATTGAACATTAGGTGTTATTTTTGTCAAGTCCTGGTTCTGTTGACTTTTCCTTGTGCCGAATTTAAGTGTCAGCGAGAGTTAAAACACAATAGCAACCGTTTTAGTATATTGCAACACTTTCATTGTCAACCAAAATAGAGAGCATTTCGTCTTTGTAATAACACCATACAGTGTGTTTGTAAGAACTTGCATTTCCCAATCCAGTCCCTTGTGTCTAGGAAAAACGCCACGTTTGTTTGCTGTAATTCACACATTCTCTTTTTTTTAATGATTTCTTTAAAGGTCTTTTGGTGAGTGTGTAATTTACGACAGCAGGCAGAGGTCTGTCTTTTTGGGTGTGTTTTAAAGCCAACTTTCTGCTCTGCGCTGTTTCATGGTGTGATGCCTCTGTGGTTTGCCTCGGGGCGGAGTGGCACCACTTGATTGATGACGATGACAGAAGACGTCCACAGATTCTCTTCCCCGTTGTGAGTTCATGTGTCCGCTTGCGATTGTGTTTAAACCCACCTAAGTCACCTCATAAACATATTTCTTGATGTCGGGAGTCGTCTTGTAAAACCTCATCTCTTTCTTGACAGTAACATTTTTGATATTCAGCACTGACACTGCGTAAGGAAACTCTTTTTTAAAAAAGGACATTATGACTGTAAATAACTTTATTACTTTTTCAAAGAAGATTTACTGACACTTTATGAAAAACAAAATTCTTAAAAACCCAGACCACTGGAAAGAACCCATCAGTCCCAGAGCCTCAAATATACAGCGGATGAACAATCTTCTTTGTTGGGTTTAGGTTGGCCAACACCACCAACACCCAGAGAGGAATGCAAAAACAGTTTTGTCTCATGCGGCCATTGTGTTTGAGATAGGAAGAATATGGTTTCACTTAGAGAAAGCAGCTGAGGCCTGTAGAAGAAGTCTAAAGCCAATGAGAGCTGGGATGTTTGATTAGAATTAGTGGTTAACGGAAAGCAATAAAAAAAAAAAGCTTATTGTTATTTGGTGCAGATGTACACATTTGTCTGTCTTTCTTTAAAATGACAATAAACACTGTCCAACACTTTACCATTGATCCTAAACCTTAAGGACTATAATCTACCTGATTTCTATCACAAACACAGTGCTTTCAAAAAGTTGGCACAGGCTCTGTAAACCGTCCTATTCAAAATGTGGATATGCAATATTTTCTGGGTGAAATGACCATTTTTATTCAATCTTTGTGTTCTCATCAAATGGGCATTTTTTCCCTCCTCCACAGTCTTAATGGCTACAAGATATTCAGCAAAGCGCTGCTGATCTACAGCTGTTTTGTTCGGACTCCCGGCGAGAACACAATCTCACTCTGGAGCTGCCGCCGTGCAATTCCATCAGCATAAATGCTTCACAAACACTTTCACGTAAAGTATAGGGGAGAGAAAAACACCACTTCAGACAACAGAAATCGTTCTTGGTTGTACTTGTAGACTATGTCAACTTCTATTTTCATCCTATACTGAATATCTAACAATATATCCTTTTTGGAGAAAAGAAGATGCTCATGAAAATGTATCTTGTTTGTTTTCCCATCGAAAGATAACAGGGAGTTGGGATGGGGGCAAACATATTCAATAACACAGGAAAACAGTGAAATAATTGTGCAGTGCCTTTACAATTAATCATTTTAAGTGGCTACTTCTTGGCAAAGATAGCTGCCTGCTGCCTCTGTCCTTCCAAAATCAGCATCATTAAAATATATCTAATTGTACTTGTCCCCTTTTTAGCATACAGTCAGTGTCAGTTATGTGTTTTAATTCTCTAATCAGTGGTCGGCAGGACTGCTATCGCTGTCCCCATGCAGTCTCCCTCTCAATACAGACATCCCAGAACACACACAAGCTGGTTTTGTCAAATGTTTTATTGAGTGTAGACATCTGGCCTACTGTAAAACACATATTATCTGCAGAACAGAGAGAGGAGCAGGTGGCATTGTTCCCACTGTCAGCTGTGTCACTGCTGGCACCTGTGATGGAGATTAATGAAGTATCTAGAGAGTAATTCGCTTCTTCAAGTGTTGCTGCGGTTCTGGAGTGGGGGGGGGCAGCCCTGGGCTTAAATAGCTTGCTGTCAGAACCATACAGAACCAGTGCTTTGGCACCAGAGGGATGAGAACTGACAGGTAGACAACAAGAAAGGTAGAAAGTGGAGAGGTGTATCAGCTCTTCCCCCCAAAAAGGAAGAAAGACGCAAATAAATAAAGACAGAAGAAATCAAACTGTCACTTCTTTTTTGGTGCATTTGGTGCATTAAATTTAAAAAAGATGATGTCTCCGTCTTCAACGATGTAATTTCTTCCCTGTTGTCTGTATTTCCCAGCCGCCTGTAGGACAACAGAAAAGCAGAAGGTTATCTTGAATAAAAATGTTATTTTAATTGATAGTCATAACATATTCAACTACCGCTTTTTCTGCCATGACCAAACTGCACTTGCAGACGTTATTTTCTGCCTCTTCTGGACACACACATATACGCGCGGATGTGGGCATGTTTGCTCATGGGGGGCCTGAATTCCCACTGAGTGAGTAATCCTCTCTTCTGCCCATTTCAGTTTCATGTGCACAAGCTCAAAATGTTAATGAGTCTTGATTACAGCATTATGAAACTTCCCAAGGAAACTAAATAAGTTTCCCTTGTATACAGTGAGTGTTTGTTCTCTCCCTCTCGGCAAACTCAAAATAATTGACTTGAAGTGCTAATACAGACAGGTTTATGCATTCTGGTTCTGCACGGTGCACAATTAATTAGAAGAATCAATGTCCCTTTAAAGGCTCAGGAGACCATTTAATCCAAGCTCAATACCACCAGAAACACTGGATGGAGAGTGTGACAGAGAAAAAAAGAAAATCAATGGCTATTTGTGATTCCTGAGTATGTATTAAACCAGACATGTCTAACTGGTTCATTTGCACTTGAAAGCAGCCATCTGGAGCAGCAACCTTGGCTTAAGCAGATATGATTACTAATAATGTGATATCCCCGTACACTGCGGCCCTGTGCAGGCAGCCTATTCCCACAACTGGCATTAAACAGCCCAGACCTTAATGCCACAGTTAGAAATGCTTCATGTTCTTCTGAGGCTCCAAAAGGGGATTAGCAGGAGAGCATGCAGTAAGGACCCGACACTCAGATCTGAACCTCGGATAACAACGCTGGAACCCCCTGGAGGCCAACTCATTTTATTCGCCGTCAGCAGCTTGTGAGGGGTGGGGACAATACTAAGCTGCTGCATTGAGCATCAAATATTTATGAATAGTAAGGAGGTTTAAATGTTTTTTTAGTGCTTCCTTCCACTCTAGGCCTCAAGGGGCCTTTGTGTCACGATAATTACATTAGCTCATTGTGTATGTGGGTACATGCTACGGCTTAATGCTACTCCTCCTAAGAGCAAGCACAGACAAGTAAGATACTTTAATTTAATTAACTGAGATGTCAATTGGCTTTCCAGAAAACAGTGTTTTTAATAGTGGATTTTTGACTCTGCGTCATCATTTTACAGAGGGAGGGGGGCTTCTTAATGCATTTTGCAGCCCGATCATTGTCTCTACAATTTTGCCATGAAATCAGTTATTACATTTGACAGGAGTGTGCACATGAACAATCCACAGCACAGGCAAAAGGTCAAAACAAACACTGGCTATAATAAAAAGATATGCACGTCATATTTCTGTGCAGTCCATCCATGAAGCCGTCCTTCTTTGAGGAATTTCACACTTTATTTAACCTGCCTCTTTATATTGCCGTCACTGCACAGCGGCTTGGGTTTGGCCAGACAGAGCTCCAAGCTAACAGTGTGTCGCTCTGACAAATGCGCAGAGAAGTGCCTCCTCTGTCTGAGCCACAAGCAGGAACCACCATCAGCCAGTTAAGACACATTGTGATAAAGATATGCACAGCTGGAGCACAATGGCAGTGTTTAGAGTCAGAGCCAGCTGGCTTGTCAGGAGTGGTGCTGGAGTGTGTGCAGTAATTTCTTCCCCTGAGTAAAGGTGAAGAGCAGTTTTCAGTTGGAGCTGTGTGGTGTCTGTCAGCTCCACTGATCACAGGAGACTTCCCCTCATCTCCTCTGGCACTGTGACTGCTCACCTTGACAGCGCTCTCGCTGCCTTCCTCTTTAAAATCCTGGAATTTCATTACTTCAGCCATAATGAAGCCCTTCTCAAAGTCGGTGTGGATCTTCCCTGCAGCCTGCGGAGCCTTAGTTCCTTTCTGTCATGAGGAAGGAAAGGAAAGGACAAATGAATTGTTTTGGAGAAGATGGATTACAGCATGCAAGCGACATGGTGTTTGATAGGCTGATAGCGCTGAGATCACTCTGGGGGTGTTTTCAGGTGGGAGCATTCTTGCTTCGCTCCTGATTTCTGGATAGCTTTCCACTCAGCTGTGCCCCAGTAGGGGCAGTCTGGACACAGATAAGGACCCAGCGCTGCTATCAATGCCTTCTGATTCCCATTCCGTGGTGGTATTGATTTCTGTCCAGGCAATCTTGTCTCATTGTGGGTCGCTGCTCAGCTCTCTGGTCATGACAGCAAGAAGACCTAATGTTGCAGCAAGAGACCAGGGTGGTATAGAGCTCACTACAACAGGCTTTACTATTGTGACACCACCAGCATTTGGTTACTCAACCTTATGCAATATTGCCCAGCAAATAAAGGGCAATGAGCTTGGTTTTTAGTCATATACACTGCAAAAACCCCTAATGACACCAAAACTACAAAAATTCCAATAAGTATTACATTTACAATAAGACAAAACAAACTTCCTACATTTAAGTGAGATGTAACAACTTGTTCTGATCTTATCTTTTATCAAAGCGGCCCCAGTGGTTTTTTTAAATATGATTGTGCAAAACCCAAAAACCTGGTTCACTTTATAGGAGCAGCAGCGGCTAATTTGAAATTCCCCTCTAAGTTGTGGGCGGGACTGCTGACACGAAGTAATACTAGCCCTAATTCCCATCATCCATCTGTTTACACTCTTTTCCACTGGCTCACAGCCCCTCACACCCTCAACCTAACATAAGAGGTGCAACAAAAATGGGGAGCAATACTGGAGCTACCCAGCTGTACAGTTTTGAGCCAGATGCCAGCTCAGACGAGGAATGCGCGGACGTACATGAATCTATCGGTCTACGAGTGGATGCATCAGAATCGAGCAGAGCAGGGAGGTTGTGGCCTGACGGTTGTAGCTTCTACGTCACAAATACACAAGGGCATTTTTTTGTCTGCTCCTGATTCACCAAGATCTTTGATTTTGATTTGATTTGAAATGGTTTATTTCAAGCAATCAAATAAGAATACACAAAAACAATACAATCATCAGTTATACATTTGTACAATAGCTAATCAAACTTTGGATAATTAGACATATTAATAAATATTGCTTGAAAGGGAGTGGAAGGAAGCGAATTTATATAATCCCACCCCTTTTCTACCGTAACCATTTTATTACATGATTTATCATTGTCCGGTTCCAAACTTTTATTAGACAGAATTAAGAATCTTGAAATATCAATAAAGCACATGACAAAGATGAATCACTTAAATTATTTTGTAAAAAAATAACTTTTAGAAATCAACATGGCAATGAAGTGTCCAAAATATATGCAGGTTATGTTACTTATAAAAGTCATTGATATGATTAAAAAATAATACTATATCAGTAAAATAGACACAACACTGTTTCAGGAATTTACATAGCAAAATTTGATCAAGTATCAAAAGTTAAAAATATGTGCAAAATTATGCTACATTAGGAAAAATCATGAATCAACTTATCATTTTTTTGGAGCAAGTGAAATAATATCATTAAAAGTCAATCAATTTAACAATTTTCAATAATTGATTAATCATTTTTTTTTACTATTTCTTTGCATTTTTATTTTGATCTGAATAAAGAAATACTCTGAAATTAAATTTTTAGCTTAATTTTCTTAATATATGTCCTCAAACACCAAATAAGTGTCTCAAGAACATGTTAAAAACACAAATTGTCATTTTGAAGCAAAAGTTTTATTTGTAAATGAAGAGTGGTGTTGTTTCTAGAAACAAACGTGCTTGATTTAAAAACATTGAAAAGTTTAATTTGACGTATAACTTATTCATTTAACAACAGAACACACGTTTGAAAGTAATCATAGTTTATATATAATTATTAAGACAAAAGTATTCTAACAGGAAATTCAAATCTTAAGTCAAGATGATTATGGTCTAGAAATAAGTTGGACTGTTGTAAAGCTTAAAATAAAATATATTTGGGGAGAAAAGTTAAAAATACACCTGCGTTAAGAATATAAAACTCCTTTTAAAGCAAAACACATTTATTATAAAATATGTCCAATTACCAGAGTGTTTATTGCTCATTTCAAAAGTTACATTTGTCATAAAAAGGCAGGACATCACAACCAATTTTCAGAAAACTTACCAAGACAAATTTACTATTTCTATTGGCAGATTTTCTTATGCATAACAAGGGAAAAACAGGTTGTGTTCTATATTTTTAACTTGCTTTTAGAAGGAAATCCATTTTTAATACTATCTATATTTCTAAAACACATTTTCTAAGTTGTACTTAAAACTTTCTTGTGCCCTTTAAAGCATAACTGCTGACTGATAAAATGTGCTATTTATATGCACACACTTAAAAAAAAAGCTGTGCAGAAATGACAAATGACCCAAAAGAGTGACGTGGCTGCTGTGCATCATTACGACTCCTGCCTGTCGACCTGCTCGCAGCAGCTCCTTGCTCAGGAAGCTGTTGAGCAGTTTTAATTATGTATATAATCAAGTTGGGGTCAACATATTTCATTCCACAAGAATGATGCGTATTTAATGACTCTAATGCATTACCATCTATTTGCAATCTCACTGACGGAGTACTTGTGAGTTTAACGACCATTAATCAGCATCAAGGTTTGTCTATCTGCAGAGAAAAAAATAGATTAGGGTGGGATTTTTTTCATATAGAGCGTTACAAGAGAGCCACATTGTCCCAGTTAAGAGCTATGCAGAGCAGGCTGATAGATAATGGTCACCTCGAGGCTGCCTAATAAAGCATGTTAAAGGACTTAGGAGCAGACATTGCTGAGTGTAGTTTTTACAATGCAAGATGTATTGGCTTAATATAGTTACTCACTGATGCTTACCTGACTGAATGCCCCTCACACATAATCAAGGATGGCTGTAATTATTTACGTTGCGAAGGACTAGACTCCTTTGGATGCCACTGAGGTGTTTTAGGACTTTTCATAAACATCGATCATGACGAACAAAGCCAACACACACACTTGGAAATGTTATGAAGCAGAAAAGATACTAATATTTTGCAAAATTTTAAAATGAACCGAATGTATATGGACTGATGGACTGATTAATACTTGGTATTTTATGATGCTGCTGAATGACAAAACTATGGTGGCCTTGATGTGCCAATCACATTGGCAAATCACCAGACGCATAACCAGATTAAAGATCACAACGACAAATAAAAAAGCAAAAACAAATAAATAAAAAAATGTGTCATTAGGAATTTCCAGAAGTGAAATGTTATAAAAACAAAACACAATGAGATACCAGAAAAGGTTGGTAGACCTTCTATGGGACAATAATGATTGGATGATGATATCCAGCATCGATTTACGCCAAATAACTTTCACTTGAAAGGTCGGCAGATGTCATCATCCAATCAGAGATGTTCCATAGTATACCTACATATTCTGGTTTCTTGCTGTGCTTAGTTTTTTTTTAGCATTTCAGTGTAATTTCTAGAAATTTAATTCATTTTCTGAAATGTTTCGTTTTTATTTTGCTTCATTTTTTTGTAATTGAGCTTTGGTATCTGGAACTTTGTTTTGATTTCAAAAATTTAATTATTTGTTTTGCTTTTTTAATTGTTGTTGTGATCTTTAAAATGTTTTTGCATTGAATGATTTGTTGGTGTGATTTGAACTTCAGGGCTACCGTACAAAATGACTAAAAAAATACCTTTGTTTGACTAATACAAAATAGAAATAGAAAAAAGACAAATACATCTATAAAGCTGAAATGTACCCAACAAAAGGTCAAAACTTACATCTTGTGTTTTTTTAATTACAACTCTTGTTTGTTTTAAAATAATATTGGTCAATAAATAGTTACACTTACTTTTTTTTAAATTGAATCAAACTTGAGCTTTGAAAAAATTGGTAGTGTTCATATAAACTGTTTAATGTCTTCTAATTTAACCTAAATGTCGACAACAACATAAAGTATTTTGTTTTTAATGCTTTTGCTTTTTTCTAGTTGCATTTGCACATTGCAAACTGAGACAAACTACAACACAAAAAATACAAAACACTGTGAAAGTCATGAAAAAGAACCTTTCACAGAAAAAAACCACATCTATGCATCAAGGTACAGAAGTTTAGAGAAATTATGAACTTTATTTCCCAATTCAAGCAGTATTTTAGATTTTTGCAGAAGCTTCCAAAAAATGAAAAAAAATATAAAGGAAAAAGGAAAAAAAGGCCTTACTTTGGCCTATTTAAAGATTTGATCCCATTGAAAAGTGAACATTGAACAGACTTCTTTTCAGAGAACAAAACAATAACCTTCTGCTTGCTGACAAGTTCTTTGAATAGATCCCACTTTGGAAAATTGCAAAGCCTCTCCATAATTCAACGCCGTTCGCAATTGGAAATGTCACAGTTATAGAATCAAAAAGCTCTTTATTGCAAAAGTCTTATTTAAAATTGGTTGAAAGAGTGGAAATGGTTTGATATAAGAAGCCCCCCCTCCTTTTTTAAGTTATTCAGAAGTTACTTTTATCCACTTATGTGCATTTCTGGAATGAAGCTCTTTGAAATACCTAATTACATCTGCATTTTTACCTGCCCAAAAAAAAAACCAACACAATACCAACATGCAAAGCTAACATTTGTATTGATGTAAATCCTGTGATCCTATTGCACAAAGTCTTGGCGGGCTGGGCTCAGTAAACTGAGACACACTGGGAGGAGGAGCCCCCAGCAAAGCCCACAAACAGTCGAATGAAAAGCAACATCAATTTTGGCACAGACAACCTCCGTCACACAGATTAGGCAGGCACAATACGCAGCCTCCTTATCTCCAGCGGCAGGAGGAGGACAGGCAGATCTGCACAGGATGGAAACATTCTCATGGACGTAATGGGCAAAATCAATTGTTGCCCTCCTCAATCAATGTAGCCCCCACTTTCACCGTTCAGCAGCTCAGCAGTAATTGAAGTTATCCTTGGTCTGTAATGACTGGCTAAAGCACAACCATGACAAAGTTGAAAGTGTGCGGTATCAGGGAAGATGCCAGCAGGGTGGAACACGGGATGCTGTCTGTGTGCGTTTGTTTGTGTCTGCGTGCACAGTCTGCGGGTGGTTCTTACCCGTATGGTCCACGCACGGACCTCATCTGGCCCGGCGGTGAAGAAGTACTCCAGCTGCAGGGCGGCGTAGCCCGTCTTGATGATTTTGTTGAGTGCACTGGCAAAAGACAAATTCCAACCATTTTAGTGTTCTTTACCGCCACTGATCCCTGCAGACACCAGCTGAAAGATGCCATTCATTCCCTTAAAAACTCAATAAAAGAACGAGATGGGTCACTTTGTTTCACACGCTCAACTCTCCAATGGTTTCTGTGATTAATTAGAATGCTTGAAGACTCATTAAACATATTTTAAAAATTCAACCCGTTGCTTCATTCTGTGTTGGGAGTCGGAGGGGGGGGATAAAACCTCTGCTGTCATAATTTTGCTCTCCAAAGAGGTTTTTCACGCGAGAACAATGAACCCCAAAATGGCCAAGTTATAATTATACCTACAGATGACAGATGACGGTTAAAAACTTAATTTAGAGGAAAACCCTTTGACTGAGTTGTTCAGTAAGAAGAGGGATCCTTTGCTTTATAATGGTAATTACTCTGCCATTTATTATTCTATCACCACATGCAATTAAAGGAGTGCATAGGACACAGCTGATAATAAAGTGAAGGGAGACTGAATGCTAATTAACCTCTGCGTCTTCTGCTCCGTGCAGTACTTGTGTCTCTCCTCTTCACTCATGTCCTGTAGCTTGCTCTCCAGGTTTCCACTAAAGGGGATGACCAAGGCTCCGGGATCGTGGCTGTCCACCCACTCCTTGATTTTCACCAACCTGATGGGAAACAGCAGCCACAAAGCGATCAGCAGAGAAGGAGCTCGCTGGTTGGAAGCGGAGAACCTGCAGGATTCTGCTTTGTCTAAGTTTGAAAATATTTCTGACTTAAAGAGCCACGAATGTGTTTTTGATTTGGTTTATTACACAGTAAATGATTAAAGAACAATCTGACCGGCCTCAGTTTAAAAGCTGTTTCTTAGCAGGTCCCTGTAGAAAATACAACCCATATAACAAGACGGTAGAGAAGAAAAAACATTTTTCAAGTTTTATATCTGTAACAAATACAGCAGCTAAATGTAAAATATTTTTCACATTGTAGTTACCTAATAATAAAAAGAAAGAGTTGCTGCATGTTTTTTTTCCACACCTGTGGATGTGCTCATCAGAATCTCTGTCAGAAGCATTGCATGCATGCTGTCAAACAGGCCCGGATTCAGCCAGCCCCAATATTGGGCGCAGGTAGAAAATTGGGGAGTTTGGGGTGTCATATCCCCCCCTAGGATGCTAACAAAACTAAACAATAATCATATCAGTTAATATATTCATATATCTATCTTCTCCATTGATCTGTTTGATATGCCTACTACATTTTATGGTAAATGCTCTTACTGACACCACCCTCTGTATTTACTGGGGTTGGGACCGGCACATTTTTTTATTTCTGTTTTTTTTGTTTGTGTATGTGTATTGGGGGTGGGGGTTATTTTTTTTCCACTTCTTTAGTTAATTTTTATTGCAGGCCATGACATTTGGTGGGGGCAGTCACAGCATTTAGGGGGCCTTACATCCCTTTGCCCATTCTTATTTCCGGCCCTGCTGTCAAAAAATATTTTTCAAGAGTCTTTTATTGGAGTACCCTCTCATACTATAGGGGACAAAATGAATGTGGTTCATTATTTTTGTGGATTTTCTTAGATCTGCAATTTCAGAGCAGTTGTAACAATTGAACACTGATGACCCGTATTGTTATTCTTTAAGCCTGAGTGTCAGTTTAAGTGTTCACTGCAAAAGCAGGCCCCTTAAAAAAAAGGCCAAGAATCGGATCCCATTGGCAGACTTTTTTTAAATAAGCAGGAAAAAAATCTGATCTGACAAGAAGGTCAGAAAAAGGCTTTTACCAGAAATTATTTTTTTAAGAAAGAAATTCTAGTCACTAAAACATCTCAAACTAAGATTGTTTTTCCTTGCAAGACAGAAAACAGACTTTTTTCTTGAAAAGAGGGTCTTTTTACTTTCTTCACATTCCATTTTTGCAATAGGTTATATTGTCAGCTTTTCCAGTGTTTTTGAATTTTTACCATATGGACAGACATATTAGTTAAAGTTAAAGTTGAATTCAAAATCTGGCCTTCAAAGTTTCAAGGTTCAAGGTTTTTTTTTGCCATGAATGCGTCAACTTAAATTGAGACATACTGTAATTTTTGTGCGAAGCCCTCAGAGTCACAGTTTGGATTAAGGGAAGAAAGAAGAATCGCTGTACAAGTTTAAATAACAGGATGAGAAGAAACGTATGCATCAGAAAAAATAATAAAGTACAAAAAATGTAGTGAGTAAGTAAACAGAGAGCTGGAAAGAGTGCAAAAACAATAAGAGGGAGACATGGAATATCGCACGTTTACCAATTACAAAAGACAAATAGACACATTTATTTACAATTAGATACTTTTGGATACATTTCCATTTATAGTCTTTTTTTTGCCATCAGTCTTACTGTTGAAAAAGCAAATTCTCTATGTACTGATGCTGAGAAGTAGTTGGTTTCTCCTGGCCTCCAGTTAAACTGCAATTTTTTTTGTATGTTCACAACATCATTTAGTGACAGAACCATTAGAAAATTCAGAACAAGTAATTTTGTTAATCACAGAATTCTCTAATTGACACACAAGTAAATGGAAAAACATGAAGATAATGTCTTGAAAAAAGAACCGATCAAAGCCACAGTCCTCCTTTAAGTTCTCATGTACCTGTAACTTCAGGAAGTTAAATAAAATAAAGCTACAGTCCTAAATGCCATCCAAAAACCACTTTGAACATTTCCATTAAACAAAAAACTGTGTATGGTTTTATTTTATTATCAAGTAAAATCCACAGATTTACTTGACTAAAAAAAAAATTCACCTGTCTTCTCACAAAAAAAAATGACACACAAAATATATTTATTATAAATGTTGTTATCTATAAATAAAACAAATAATTAAACTATAGCATTCCACATAAGGAGAACATTTTTTTACAAATTAGAAATACATTTGTTTATCAAAAATCGATCAAATCTATCCTTGTGTAAACACATTTATAATTCTGCCAAAACTACAACCCTGACATTTGAACTGCAGTTGTATGGATGGAAAAAAGAAAAAGCGATTAAATGTCTTTGTCATTCTCTCAACAGCCTGAGTCTTTTTCCCTCCTGTTCAGCAGGACACCTGACATTGCAGGACAAAGATACCCTCACATTTAATGGCAAACTCTCAGTCAGAACAATACAATGGGGTTAGGGCAATTATGAGATTAGCTCCACAAGCTCCGAGGCTGGGATTGGACAAGACAGCAAAGAAACTGCATCAGACAAATCCATTTTCACACGCCGGCTCCTGGGCTAGATTGATTCTGAGGGGTCCCTGTCATTATGTGTAATCCGAGTTTCCTGTTTAAAGCCTATAGGAATCAAAAACAGGGAGGATCCAAACCACCTCAACATCTGCTTCGATAACTATGTCACTGCTTTATCATCTGCAGCACTGCATCACTACCCCTACCTAATGATTATCCATATGTAAGGCATGACGGGGACAAAGGTGATGAATATTCTCAGCAAAAGTCTGAAATGTAACATATGTCAGTTTGTTTCTCTGACCAGATGAACACCTATTAAGAGCCATAACCTCATATTTTCTTTTCTGTTCACATCATGTGTGGAGGGCTGATGTCTGGCTGCTGTTACAATAAGGTGGCAACCAAAGTCCTACCAAGCAAAATAGTCCAGAAAGCCTGAAAGCACAAGAGATAGAAGGCACTCCAAGAGGAGAAAAATCCAATCTGAGATAATAACAGCCATAGTTTGTCACTTTTAGCAGCACAGATGTCTGTTTGGTGGCACATTATTTGCATTCGTCAGGTATTACGTTCTCTACAGGCGGCTGAATAATGATTCAGAAATCACTCTCTCCACACCAGTCAAGGGCTGTGATCGTTTGAATAGACCATTGTACCTGAGACTGTAATTGGTGAAGACTTGACAGAGCTGAGCCAAGCCAGCCGAGTAACAAAGAGGCTATTGGTAGAAGGCTGAGGGATGATTTTAATAATATGAAGCCGAGATGGAGAATGTGAGCTGCAAATGAGCGCTGGGGTCTCTGGGTCTTTGCACTGAGTGACACGGGACCAGACAAACACCTTGCCATGGGAACGTGAAAACACCCCCTTCCCTCAACTCCAGAAACAAAGCACTGTCAATTAAGAGCTTTGATTCTCCGTCAACACGACTTCCAAAACCAATTCTGCAAGCGTCACCGCCGCCTCCCAGTGCTGCTCGGCAATATGTATTTATACGTCTTCCAATTATTTGAGTGACATTTTCCACAGATATCTGTGCAAACATTCTTGTGCCTCATCATCCGGTGCTTTATGTGACAGTTTCCCTTTTTCTTTTAGTCACTCCGTGTGGGTAAATGTGTTTTCTCGAAGCGCCTTTGTGTGCATCGAGGCATGTCACCATTAGATCTGCATAATATCTCATCCAAAGTTTTAAGAAAACAGGATTTTTGTTTCTGCCATTGATTTAAAGAAAACAGATCCATATTGTTTTGTGGGACAACTTTCAAAAGCTTTCACGAGTCTCAACTTATGAATAAGAGGGATCGTGGATGAGTGCATGTGTCTTGTCAGTCTCCCATTATGTCCCTGCTCTAAGTACCATCTCTGACTGCCTGGTTAATAGAAAGATTCAGCACTTTCTGGTCTTCATTTCCCTCTCTGAACAAATGATGCCTGAAATTTTTATTCTTTTTATAATGGAATTCCAATGGCCTTTAATGCAAATCAAGTGGAAATTTTTGCATATCAAGTGGGAAAAATTAAATGTTAACCACGTTTTAATGTGATTAAGGGTGACAGGGACATTATTTCTGCTAATCATTCACCAGCGTGAAGGCTCAAAGAAAGCCAGATGTGTGCGTGTGTGTTTTTCTTTTTTTTCCCTGCTTTTTGATTTCATATCAAAGAGAAAAAAAACTGCTTTTGAACACATACTTTAATCAAACTTTTATCAATCTGAAACACGCATAGATTATGTATTAATAGTAAAACAAGTCATTGTGAAAGGAATTCTAAATGTCTCTTGGAGCAAAAGGTGACGTGTGATTTCCTAAAAGCTTCAAATTTAACTTTTTTTTTTTTTATTTGGAAAATCTTAATGTAGAGTAAAAAACTTCCAAAATAATAAGCAAAACCTAAAAAGATATATACTTTTCAGGTGAACTGGGCTCTCCAAGGCAGGGCCTATGGCCGAATTCGAATTCTTTCCCTACCCTAACAGCTTCTCCCTATCCCTCCAGTTGTGGAGGCATTTAAAGCTGTAGTGGCGTCCCAAATTTTTTTTTATGGAGGAGTGGTAGGGACTAACCTAAGGCTAGTTTTCCCTCCGCTAGTAGTGATAACTACGTGGCACATTTGTGGGAGGGATGAGAAACACATTTTTTCACTTGTTTCACAATCTGTGACAATGTAAGATTTCCATATCTCTGCGTTTGGAGGGCTAAATGTAGGGGTAGGGAGAAGCTGTGGGGGTAGGGAAAGAATTCAGATTCGACCCAAGTTTACCTATGTGCCTCCTCACGGCACAGCAGTTGATCAGTGCTGGAGTCCAAAATACAGCTGTTTTGGTTGCTGCAATAGCTCTGGTGGCATCCCTGGTCCCTGCCTTGCAAAGTTTTGGCATAGCTCTGGACTCAAAACTGAGACAGCGGTTCTGAGAGCTCCAAACTTGATAGATCATCCAGCTAATTAAAAAAAAGAATAAACACTGCCACTTACTGCAGATGAGTTAGCCAATGCTAACTCAGGTTTCATGGCTCGGCCCAACGGGTTTGCTGTTTGGAGGCCCTCTGTGTGGGAATCCTGAGGGAGGATAGCCCCTGTGTTTGCCCGGGGCCTCCCTGGGATTTGTCAAAGCTTTGATCTGCTTAAACAGCTCAGGAGGAGAAAACAAAAGGGTTTTCGAAAGAACAGGAGCTGCTACCTGAGACAATAATACCAGTTGGAGTTTAACATACACTCAGGTGCTTTTATTAATGAGTAAGTTAAGCCTATAAAAAAGGTGTGACCACCTCCAGTTTCAGTGCTCCATTCAGAGGCAACTCAATGAAACCTGAGGTAAACCTAAGTAGTTACCTGCAATAGTATGTTATTATTATATATAATATATTAAGAAAAATTCAATTTTGTCTTGGCTATATACATAAACATTTTAAGGTGCCGGTAGATGCCTTAACCTGAGAGAAACGGTGTTAAAGACCCACTCCAATGACAATTGTGTATTTGGTGTTTTTCTTGTAAAATTTTTCACACGATGTAAGACACATATAAAGACAATTAAGAAGAAAACTGCATTGCTGAGTATTTCTTTATTCAAATCCAAGTGATTCAATAGCCGATGAAAAAATACCAATTTCATGAGCTTGTAGGGTTACATAAAATACTACAGTCGGCGGGCCACAAGCTTCCTGCTCTGCTCCATTCCAATGGCTCCACTTGAAAACAAATAGATCCATTAACTTCTTTGTTTTCCTCATCTTAGCTGGAATCTGGCTTAAAACTGTACGGCTGGATAGCTCCGATGTTGCACGGCATTTTTGTTGCACCGGTAAGGTTAGGGTGGGGTTGTGAGGGGCTATAAGCTAGCAGTAGAGTGTGTAAACAAAGGAATGATGGGACATCATTGGAGGGTTATACAGTCCCGCTCCCACAATTCATAGCTGAACTTCTGATGAACTCCTGCCGCTCTGCAGAAACTATATCCTAGAAAATAACAGTTTTTAAAAAAAAATTTTTTTGGCTAAAAACGGCATAATAATAATTATTTAATGATTTAATTAGTTTTTAAGCGGGCCTGCTTGCGAAATAAACTGCAGGCTAAAATTTCACTGCAAAATAAACTTTGTTATTTTGAAGTTCAATAAATGTTGACAAGTTAGTCTGGCATTTGTCATTACTTTAGAAACAAAACTGGAAATTTATGTTCTAGGAATAAGTGCGTTTTTATTTTATTTTACAATGATTTATTAAGATGGACCGATTTAATAACACTTTGTTCTAAAATGAGTCATTTCCACTTATTACACTATAGTTTTTAGTCACTGTAATCAAAATGAACTGCAATTAGCTCAAAAATATAAAAAAAAAATTGCATAGGACTAGCAAACATATACTTATTATTGGGCTGTATAACATTAAAATTTAAATAATTTTATCCTGAATTTAGTTTTTAGCTTATTTTTCTCTTTTTAAATGCCTGTGTGGAACTCCTTGTTTCCAAATTTATATATTTTAAGTTTTCTTGTAAACTAAAAATGACTTGCTGCATGGACAGATCATTTTACTACTTTCTGGTGATTTTTTCTTAAGGTCACTATTTTTTTCTTAGGCTGCTTCTTTTTGCAGTCCAGCACAATTGGTTGAAAGTCAAATTCAACATTTCTGTATAGTTGTCACTGTTATTCTATTCTATTCTATTCTATTCTATTCTATTCTATTCTATTCTATTCTATTCTATTGCATCAAGATTTTTTTTTTCTATGTAGGAACAAACCATGAAGTGCATTGCATGAAGTTATATTTAGTAAAAAATGGCCTCCCAATTAACCTGTCCAGTCAAAATCAATCAGAAACTCAGACGATAAATCAAAATGTGTTGACTGATTGACTGGCCAATGCTAAAAGGCTTTGCACTGCAGAGAAGATGCAGCCAAGCCATTTGTCATATTCTGACCAGTGTGGTGTCATCCTTACAAACACACAGTCCTCTCTATTTGACTGCAGAGGTGAGCAGGTTTGGGGGTAAGGATGCAACGACACACATTCTCTAACCCCAACGCCTTTTAGTTTCCTCTGGAAAAGGAGAAAAATGAGAGGTATGAGCTAATGTTGCCTTTTGAGACTGGGACGTCGGGGGCTCTGTGGGATGCTTTTCAACCTCCCAGTGGAGAGCTCCTGAGCGACAAGAGTGCAGACGCTCTCTGCTCCCTGTGGCCACAGCCGTACGGAAAAGCGCTACACATCAGCCTTTCAGGAAGGAGCCGGAAGGATCTGACACATACGCACACACCATCGCCAATATCATCAACGTCTTTCTGTCTTCAAAGCAATTACCACGAGCTGGAGGAAACAGAACGTGGTGCACGCACAATGGGAGCAGCTTTAATTAAGAGCATCATCTTACATCAGGCCTCAAACAAACCTTGACGGTGTGCTGGTAACAAGCTTTTTAAAACAACTTTCCTTTCTTTGATAACTGCACCCATTAAATCTTTCAGCTTTTAAAGCCAATGAAACCCCAGCCACCAAGAGTCCCTGTTTTGTCTTCACAAAATAGTTCTTGAAATGACATAATCAAAGCAACAAGGCTGTTTATGGGGCTGCTGAAGGGGGGGGGGTTGCTGGGGGGGTACACTTTGCATCACCCAAAATAATTCTCTATATGGGGTATCCTGTCATTCACGACAGTTCACTAGGCGAGAGAAAATAAGGGGGCTGGGGTGGGGAGAGGGGGGAGTCATCAAGATGTGACAATTGTGACAAGAGCAGGCAAAGTGTAGTGCTGAAGAACACCACACGGATTTCTCCATCTCGTCTTTTTTCCAGGATGACAGCTTAATGTCTGCCACATGCAATATTTATTCTCATCGTGTGTCAGACTGTCTAGCTGTCCTAAGGAGAACAAAGAATGCCACTTATTAGAATAAAAGCAGAAGGAAGGTAATCAAGGACACATGTAACATCAGCCAACCATGCCCCCTTCCAATCCGACATCTTTTTTCTTCTTCTCCCCTATTCATATCACTTCAACTATAATCCTGATAATAAGCTTTCAGGAGCTGTATGTGGCAACACTAAATTCATTTATTTGTCTCATTAGGGCGACAGAGGCTGCAGGCTACTTACTGTGACATGTCTGCATGGTCTTAACCTCATCAGAGGAATATAAAAGCACAGCACAGTGAAAATGGATCGACAGACAAACCCCAACTCTTTGCATCATAAAAACGCCAAACTGCAGCTTTAACAGGTAAAACCTTCTCAGCGCAGCCGCGGAAGAACCTGCAAAGGTGCTTTGTAGGGGTTTCACTCACCTTTTCCCAGACTTCAGTGCGACAAAAAAAGAGGGAAGTCATTAACTAAACTGGACTTAGAAGTCGCTTCTGTCGTCGTAATGACAGAACAAAAAAGAAGAAAAAGCCCTCGGCCCGTTTTAGGCTTTGTTTAATTAGTTAGACTAACAGAACCGTGTCTGCACAACAAAACACATCAAAGACAAAGAGTGGCGTGGTAAATGTCAGCTGTGTCCTTTCATTACCTGGACCGTGGAGAGTCGATGGCGGGGTTAACTGAGCTGACAGGACTTTACATCTGTTTCAGTTTTATTATACAGCTGTTCCAGTAGTTTTCTCCATTGAAAGCTGGCTAAAAGCATCTATTAGGACAGACAGAACATTTCTCACAAACCAGAAGGAAGATAGCATACAAAAATAAAAAAAAAAGATGTGATCAAATGTTGATAGAAGGGGGCTACCGCTTAGAGACAGGTCAAATAAAAGGAACATTTTCTTAACTAATAAAACTGGAGGTTAAAAAAGGTGAGGTGCTTGATGCAAAGGTTTCAGGACAGATTCCTGCTGAAATCCAGAGTTCAAACTGTAATGCTGCAGCTCCCTTTTGTAAAGCTCCCCCTACAGGCACATTTGAGAACAAAACTCTGGAAAAACTTTATTTTCTCCTTATTTTTAAGCTTTAACAGCTTTGCTTCAAATTTATGATTTATGTTTTAGTGTTCATAGTGCACAGGTCAAAGTATGTATTACTGTCTGCATATATAATGCATTCATTTACAAAACAGTAAAAGACACTTCATTGTTGGAACATTTAAAAGCAAGAATCCACATTTTGATTGGATAAAACAGGTGTATTTATATGGTAAATCTGTATTATTATTGAATTGAATTATTATTTCTATATGTTTCTAATGAAAAAAAAAAGTAATTTTATCTTTATTGCAACTTAACATGATAACGTTTTCGTCTTTCAAGATTTGCTTGCAGGAAAGATGAGCAGGTGAGATTGAAACATATTTTTAGGGAGGGTTTAATGCCTAAATTATTGCTGTCAAGAAAAAAAGAGATTTGAACTCTTGGAACAATTATACAAAAAAGAAAACAAAAAAAAATATTAAAACCAGAAGAGCCCCCAATCATGTTTTTTTAACAGGATCGCACACTCAAAACTTTACCAAAATGGATGAAAAAAAAAAAAGAAATAATAAATCTAAATATAAATGTCATTTTGGGCTGAGTGGAAAACAGGCTTTGCCTTGTGATTGTTGTGGATTCCTGATGTAAGACATGAAGAGACAAGTCTTGCTAATGCAAAAAGATGAATGAGCATGAGATGCTGAAAGGGATAAATCACAGAATCAATTTGAAAAGTCTTCTAAATGTGTACAAACTAAAAAAGAAAGATGCTCTGTCCTGCACTACACCCAGACAATGACATGGAGGCAGACAGACAAACAAACCCAGGCCATCACAGAGTTTATAAAAGCTCCAAGCCGTGGTACCCTGCAGATCATACACTCACCAGGAGAACCCACTTGGCAAAGGCATTCACCGACAGGTCACGCTTGCTGGTTTCCTTAAAGGTCAACTCATCTACTTAAGAGGCACCAATTTACTGTAATGCACAATGTAGGAAAAAAAAAGGTGACAAAAGTAAAAAGGAAGAAAAACATCACAGCATATAGCTGGAGTGTTCTCATGTGCTTTTTGCCATTACTAAGAGGACTCTTTTTCTCTTTTTTCAGAAGAAAATTGAAAGTATACTTTTAATTAACCTTTAAATAAAATTAAAAGTCAGCGAAGCCTCATGTTAAACAATACTCTACATGACAAGCGAAAGATGCATCAACTGTGCTCTAACGACCTTCTCTCCCAAACTAACTACAGCCTGTGGCGAGGAGAAAACTAGTCTTCCAGCCAGCTCAGTGACGCTGGAAAAGGAGCAGAAAGCCTCTTGATAGACTCTTCTAGATGCCATTCCCTATCACGCAATGCCTCTCAGTCATAACACATGACAAATGCAACCTTAATCATTTTTTACGAGCGGGGATGTGCAGGGGGCAGTGCATGGCTAGAGGGGAGAAGGGAGCGGTAAGCAGCAGGCGGCCCCCCTCTGCACAGCGGAGAGGGTTGTGTGGTAAAGTCTCCTCTGCAACATCACTCGGCCGGCGTGCCTTTGATCTCCACACCGCAATTACACCAGCATCCAAATGAGCATGGAGTCGCCTCTGAAACAGACTTCAAACATGCACATGTACGCATTCTCATACACATGCACTGCACAGGATTGGATCCATGTGCTCCTCTCAACAGTAAATGATGTTCTGTCTCCAGCAGAGAACCTGAGGATGAAAGGAGGACTTGCTCCTCGTCTGATCCCTCCATTAATGATGGCTTGCTAAAGCTAATACTGTGTATTCTTGTCTAAACAAGGGCAGCTTGGTATGTGGTTCCCATACTCCAAACAGACCCACAGTGTTTGATAAGGCAAATGCAATCATTCCTGGGTGTTAAAGGGTGGAGCTGTGTCACCATAATTGTCGTTATAACCTCTTATTAGGTGCTCATAATGAAAAAATATCCCATGGTATTTACATTTCTGGTGGGTGCTACAAAAAATACCGACAATAACTTGAATCCTGCAGTGCAGAATTTTTTTATGAACACTACAGCTCTAGGAAAAGAACAAATCAGGGAGGCGAACCGCTGAAAAAGGCCTGAACGGAAAACAGGTGAAACAGGTGAAAACGGTTTATTTGCCTAACTCTACAATTCACCGTCTTTTCCCTAACACATTCAAGATGAGATTGCAATTTGTCTTTCTGTTTGCTTTAAATAGTCTTTAACCATATCATCATCTCAACTGGTGGAAAAACACGGAGGCATGGCGACAGCCAAATGGCAGTCTGGCGTCTCTGCAGCAGACTAGGTGCCATTAGGGCTGAGAGCAGCATTTATTGTACAATTAGGGCCAGCGAGATCTACCTGTAATCATCTCTATACAGGTGTGAGCTCCTCTCTGGACAAGGGAAGTGACTCATCACTTGTCAAACATCAACACTTTGATGTCGGCATTGTTCATGGCGGAGCCCTCGGGACACCTGAGCACCCCTGTTTGTCTGCGTAAAACACACTGAGATTTATGGCATTTCTCGCAGTCAAACACGCACGCACAGAGAAAAAAAAAAAAAAAAATACATCTTTTCCTACTGATGACGGATGCTCCACTCGCCATGAATCATTTGATTTATGAGCATTTCCTCCTCCCTCCGTCTGACAGTCTTACGTTTTGTGACAGGAAGATTTTCAGCAAACAGGCACAGGTAAACAACCTCTCTAATAACACAATGCTGCCAAGTAAAAAGAATAAAATAAACATGACAGTGCAAGTGTGGACACAATTGGAAAACTACTGTTATTGACAGATAAAACCTACAAAAGTAGGCCACATTGATATACCTAATTGAATCCTATTATGATCCTAGATCCCTGAAGGCACAGAACTATAGAATCTCCAGTATTTAAATGGAGAATCTGCTCTAGAAAAGAAAGTTCTATGAACTTCTTTAACAGAAAACGTGCACGTGTCTTGACATCAAGACAGCCTCAGAAGTGTTGCTGAACGTGGGAGTTTCATAGCTCTAAAGACACGCTCGTAAAGCAACACCGTCAACACGCGATGGGGAAAAAACAAAAATTACAAATATTTAGAGCAAAGGCTTTCAGACAGCATCTGTCTCCGTGATTCACTGGTCGCCCCCAGACGATATTTATCCCTGGTTGGGCTTCAGATGTTCACGTTTGTTCTTGTTGTCACTGGCTGTCCTCGTCTTTGATTTCCTATGGAAATCAGAAAGTTTGATGGAAAATGAAAACCATATGCAAGTTAATGAAGTGCACAAGCTGAATGTTGTGTTCAAGTTTACTTAATGCCACCTCCAGGCAGATCCCTCTCTCAAAGATATGACCGTTTCTGCCAGCAGGAGATCACAGCCGGCCTCACATGCCAGAACATGAAAACACAGGGGCTGGCAAAAAACCTTTTCTTGTAGCTTTGGGTTTTGCACATCTAGTGTGGTAGTGAGCGCAGGAATTTAACATGACTTTCCTTCGTAAATTAATGTGAGAAATTGTGGTGATGATTGGTGAGTGCTGCAAATCAGTGCCAGCCTGTCTTTTAAGGACTCACCATTTATTCTTCCTCCTTATGTAGTCTCTCTCGGAGAGATTAACAAGGTAGATCATCGGCTTGGATGTCAGGAGCAAAAATTTGTTCAGAACTTCAATCTGTGGAAAAGACACGACTCTGTGAATCCATAACTGACCATAAACATTGCCTAAATATTATTATTACATTATAAACTATTTGATCCTTGCAAAGATTTAAAAAATTGTTTTTAGACAGTCATCATATTTTACTACATTTTGAGTTGTTTTAGCTCATCTTTGCTCTACACCTTTCCAAGATTTTCCCAAAATCAGTGCAATCTTTTGTTTCATTAAGAGCTAGGATCAAGAAATAAGGAAATTATTATTAAAATGAGTCAAAATCCTTTTGCTTCAAACTGCTGACAATGGAAAAACTTGATTTAAGACTCCAAAAAACTCAATTTTCACTGTGATTTTTGGTTCAGTTTTAATTATATTACCTTAAAGTTCAATAAATGTTGACAATTAGTCTGGCATTAATTGTCATTATATTGGAAACAGAAAGGGAGATTTAGGTTTTAAGTGCTGGTCTTTGATTTATGAGGATTTATTCAGATGGACCAACTTGTACCAAGATCATATTCTCGTTTTGTTCTAAAATGAGTCATTTCCACTGATGACACTTGCTTTTAGTCACTGTAATCAAAATGAACCACACTCAAACTCAAAAGATACAAACAATTTACTTGCAACTTGCAAAAAAATACTTATTATTGGGTTCTATAATATTTATTTTGAAGTAATTCTTTCTTACAGTTAACTTTTTTGGCTTTTGGGATACTTGAGTGGAACTGCGTTTCTAGATTTTGATATCTTATTATAAGTAAAAAGGATTTTTAAATACTATTATTTTCTATTGATTTTCTTTGTAGAATTAGTGGACTTTTTTCTGATTTGGCCTCTTCTCTTTAAAGCGTTTAACCAAAAAAAAGTTATGCACATTTGGATTCTGCTTGAACAAGACAGAAAGATTTAAATTTTAAGGTGATCAAGATGACAGAAACATCAAAGTCTTACCTCCTTGTCGTTCCAGTCGGGGTAGTAACGGACGTGCTTCTTTTCATCCACTACCCAGCTCTTTATTTTGCACATTATGTCCTGTTTGGGGTTAAAATAGAACGAACAAGAAGCTATTAAAGGAGATGAAAACGAATAAACCCAGCAGGGTATGGGGTAATTATTTCCTAAATGCATGGCATCCTGATGCCAAAATGAACAATGGCTCTTGCTCCCATTCAGGCAAGAGTGGCCTGGCTTTGACGGGGATGGCATGAACAAGACCCCCTTCCCTTCTCCAAATCCTGACAAAATTCTCCCTGTGGGTGTCTCAGATATATACATTAATACTCCTGTGTAATGAAAAGGGTCAGGCAGGGAGACAAAATGTGAACAATTTGAAGTTGAGGTGTAAATTATTGGCCCTTTTTTAACACTTTGTGGGATCTAGTCATGCTGATGAGCACTTGTGAGATAAAGAGTTAATTATTTACTGTTTCTGAAAATATTGTGCACTTCCAGCAATGTATGCCTCATTCATTACCGATGCACTTGTGGGCTGAGACCACAGGCAGGACTAGGTCTTGACAGGATCTGGAAGCGGAAAAGGGTGGGAAAATGGGAGGGAAGTAGTTATAAAATTTGTAATAAAGAAATTGAGCCTATTATTGTTGATCCAGCCCCAGAGAAATTAGCGGAACACATTCTTTTTGTTCCTGTCAACTTGACCTCCCCCTTCATATAAAAACTCCCCCACCCCGTGCAGCACTCCCCTTGCCTCTTTTCCCTCCTCAAACCCTTGCAGCACTTCACAATCATACTCTCTTTTGAAAGAACTGAGGAAAAAAATCCTGCCAGAGCCTCAATTACACAATGGCAGAAAAAGCTCCACACACTGACCCCCAGCCAGCTGCATTCACTCTCTGCACATCTCTCTCCACAGGAATTCTAAAGGCCTTTTAGTCAGGCAGCCAGAGTGCAGCCAGCGGGAGAGAGCGCAGGAAGAGCTGCATACACTCCGCCCGCGCCGGCCCAAGTCTTCACAGAGAGATTAATCATCTGTGAAATGGAAACAGCAAACGGCCGGTGACACAGGCTGAACCCGCTCCAGGTTTCCCTCATCAGCTCGCAGCCGCCGTGCAGTGCTCGTCTAACAGGCAGGTGTTAATAAAAGGCAGATAGGTCCCACAGGGGTCAAACACATACGCTAGCCACCATGAAGCGCCGCTGGTGGGCCGGTTTCTTATTATTGTTTTGTGGGCAAAGGGATTTGGAGGATTCATTCGAATAAAAACGATGTAAACACAGTGCTGGCAAAATGGATTTACAACTGTGCATACATATGAGCTTTGTACCCTGCACGTGCACACAGTTAGCATTAACTCACATCAAGCAATTGAATCCATTTTGATCTCTCAAAACGTTCAACAAATTGAATATTTTAGTAGTTTAACAGAGGATTGTTTTTGCCTTTTAGTGTTTTTGAAACTCAAACTAGCAACTTCTTTCCATTCATTTTATTCACTCACTTATCTCAAAATAACACAATCATCTATCCCCTTTTTTATTTACTAGTCAGTCTAACCCATGGGGGCTCTTTTCTTGTCTAGCCTTACTTGTAGAAATATATTTTAATTGGCAGCACTTTCCATCTTTTTTTCTGTTGATTTATATACACAAATTTCTGTCACTTTTTTAGTTTTGCAGCAAGCACTCACAAAATAGGATCAAGTTTTAAAAACATAACATACAAGCAGCACTGCATCTCATCCCCATTCATTCAATTTTTTTAATCTAATCTGATAGAATCTGTTTTAATCCCTAAAACTTTATCTGGGATGCATGTAGCTAAATTCCTCAGTTTTTAAAGACAGGCAAAGTGGAAAAATGTGTGCAGTTTTCCTTTTATTTGCCTTCCAGAGCAAAGCAAGCAAACAAAGAAACCCCAGCTTGTGTCTTTAAAATGCACATTTCATGATATATTTGTTCTAAAAATAAAAGGTATGAAAATAAGCGTTTGTTTTTGAGCCTGCCCACAGATAAGCATGTGGAACGCAAGACTCAACCTGGGAGACAATCACACAATGCCTCCAATGTAAAAGCTTAGTGGATCCTTTGATAGCAGGCATTCTTTGCCATGGAAAGAGGTCTACTATAGATCCACACTTGCAGACGCGTGCACAACCTTTGACAAGTAATGTAGATTATTTTTATTCATTGCCTAAAATTGTTAGCAATTATGGGCATAAGCGGCCACCTGCCTCGCCTGAATGGCTTGTGTCTGTGGGGCTACAGGGGTGCTGGGAAGTGCTGCTTGCTGTAAGGAAGGAAGGGGGGGTTCTGAAGGGAACCAAACAGTCACAGGGGCGTCTGCAGCAGGTGAAATAGCATCTCTCGTTAGCGTAATGAGTGGTCAGAGCCTCAGTGTGTTGGGGCCTGAAATTGGGCATGCTGCTTCATGTGAAAGCCCCGGCCCTCCTTGCATGCTGACTGATATCCTATACTGCTTCACTGATGGAAAGCCATTGTGTAACATTTGCCAAAGCTGGCCCCTCAGCCTCATTACAGTAACAATACATCCATCTGAATATGTGTGAAAAGACATATATTTTGATCTGACATCCAGCAGGGTGTTTTTTTTTTCTCTCCTCCGCTTACCCTCTATTTTGCCCTGCACCTCTGAGGACAGAGAAATAATACTCTGTCAAACAATATTCCAAACATTTATGGTATTCACAGCGAGGTATAGGCATATATGTCACCAACTGCATGGCCTTAAACAATTTCCCAAGCTGCTGTAGGAGTATAAGCATGAGCAAGAGCTGTGCCATGATTTGAGTATTACTTTAGATGAAAAGAGCTGTGTAGAAACACTTTCATTAGCCTAGAGCTGTGACCCAGGGTCAGCAGCTGAATAAGTAACTCTCTATTAATGATTCTACAGCAGAAAACCCCTGACCCCTGATCACTTTCAATCTCAGAGAGGGAAAAATAGGCCAGGGGGAGGGGGGAGACCTATTGGAGGAAGATTTAAAAAAAAAAAAAAAACACTTTTTTTTCTTTCTTGGCCATGTGTGTGGGAGGGTAATTATTTGTGGCTTACTGTGAGGGGGAGCAAAGGGCCTGCTGGGACATTGACTCACATATTCTGGTTTGAGTTTCTTGTCACCGCCTCTAATGGCTGTCTTCTCCAGCTTGTCGATAATGGGGCTGATCATCTCCTCATCCTTCATCCGAAGCTCCTCGTGGATGATCTCCATGTCTCTCACCGGGTCCACTGTCCCCTCAACGTGGATGATATCCTCGTCCTCGAAAGCACCTGCAGATACAGGACACAACCATAGAGCAAACTCCCAACGACACCAAACACTGTTTTTAAGAATCGTTTGTGACTGCATACACTACAGGATCAGAGCAGCCGAATCAATGACATTGACGTTTTCACATGAAAAAAAAAACCTGGAATACATGGGATTCAGAGCAAGAAAATCATTAGCTTTTGGTGAGAACATGGAGAAAATAAACATTCACATTAAACAGCACCGCAGGAGCCCCAGAAAAGTCATAACAAATATAAGCAAAGGACCCTCCCTCCTCTTTCTGGTGTTCAAGTGTCAGAAATGTAAGAAACCAGCTGCAGGTGTCAAAGTAAATGGCTTGAAGTGCAGAAAAAAACAGGGCTGTGTGACAAGTGTGCGTGATGTGCAGAGCATCTGGCCATGCCTTTTCTCCTTCTCCATTTCAAAATAAAATGCTGCATCATGAAAGGGAAAAAATGTCCCAATTCATAAATGAAAGACAGCCTTCTCCTAATCATTTGCATTTTAACTGTGGCTGTGCTCATGATTAGGTAATGAGACTCTGAAGCGGACCATTTAGCAACCAGCAGCTCTGAGGACTCCTTCTAGTAGTCAGGGTGGGTGGATGGGGATAAAAGGGGAGTAGAGACGGGGGCGGGGGGCTGGGGGGGCTGGTGTACATCTGTCAAATGCCACTGATACCCTTAACATGAACAGCTGTGGTGGATTATTTTTCTGAATGTTGCTGATTATTAGTTTCACAATTTTAATGAAAACTGAATGATATTAGTGTTTTAATAGTTTTGATTAAGCCCTCCAATTGGAAGTAAATGAATAAAGTACATAAAAGGGAGAAAAGGAGAAGTAAAACTGTAAAATGAGAAGCAATTAATAAGTCCAAATATAACAAATGTTTAGTGTACGGAAGTGGATTAACGCCACAAGAAAAAAAGAAAAATGCATAGAAAATTCGGACTTTGAACTCAGAATTGTGAGATTAAAGTCAGAATTCTGAGAGAGAAGTCAGAATTTTCTATGCCCTTTTCTTTTCTTTCTCCATGGCCCTAATCCTCTTCCATATCAGTGAACACTGACAAGAAGATTTTATTTTAATTATATTATCATCCCCCTGAAAACTCAAGCCTAAATCTATTATTTTTGTTTGACTTTATACATTTTTAATCAGAATCTCCAAATTGTGCATATAATGTTTAATTATTTTGACTCAAATATCAGATGTTTTTGTTAAATCTACTCCTGTTTAACTTCTCCGTTTGACACAGCAAGATGCAAAAGCTTTGAAAATCAGGTCATTTATGATAGTTTGCTAATTGCGTCAATAACTCAAGACGGAAAAACATATGTGTCACAGCATTGCACAATAAAGATGACTTCAGGAGGAGGATGACTGTCTTTCAGTGGCTCCACAGCGTCAAGGAAAATGTCTGGAATGTGCACTGTGGAGCCGCTGAATTCATATTCACCTGTTGACACCTGAGTGTCTGAAGAACTGTTGACAGGTGAGGCCCTGCAAGATAACATCTAGGTGAGTTGGAGCAATGACACACACAGAAACATGGATGATTAACAACTGTGAACAGTATTCATTATTGGTAACTACACGTGACACCATGATGTGTTGGTCATTTTAATCAATAATTAGAACCTGACCTACTAGACTCATGCAAAAGAGAACATCACATTGAAATGCACTGCAGAAAAAGTTGTACTTTATGGAATTTGTCCTTTGTTTTTCTTTATTTACTCTACTTGTCACAAGAACAGGTAGACAGCTGGTTCCAATTGCAGCAGGTTTATTAGCTCAGCTAAATGTCCACAACGCTAAATCAGGGTCAGGCAGGCCAAGTTCAATAACGAGCATGGGAGCGTCAGAGAAGAAATAGGAGCAGTCAAGACACAGGCGAGACACGAGTAAAGCGGCAGACAAACAGAGCCAAAGACAAAACAGGGTCAGGAAATCAGATCCAGATATAACGCTTGGTAATGCAGGCAGAGTGGCACAAACAATACTTCGCAGTGGGTGAAGCTCAGTGCAGTGCCTAACTGTACTGTGAGTGATTGCAAATGAGAGTCAGGTGTGTGGCATGCAGGAACTGTGTGCAAGCATTGATGTAGTGGGAGTGGGAGATGTAGTGCATTTAGTACTCTGGAGACAGTTCCCGCCGGTGACCAGATGAGGAGACAGAGCTCTGACTTCTGACACTTTTTTCCTAGTCTGAGCTGCATCTGACTCAACATTGTACAGCTGAATAGCTCAAAAACTGGTCATGTTAGGTTGGGATTGTAAGCTAGCGGGAGAGCATGTGAAACAGATAGGTGACGGGAAGTGGGGGCGGACTTACTTTGCACCAACAGTGCCTCCCACAACTCGAAGGTGAATATCTAATGAACTGCTGCTGCTATACAGAAACTATCTTGTAATATCCTATTTGATTTGGCCAAAGACTGCATAATCATAATTCACAGACCACTGGAAACACTTTTAAAATAGATCAAAGAATGATCAGAGTGGCACTTTAGGCAATACCTATAGAATTATAACAAAGCAAAATCAAAAACATTTTTAGTACAGTTGTTGAAAGAATACAATTAAACCAAAGATTCAAGTTTCTTGTACCAATCTGCGAGTATCTTTATTTTTTGTTGTAAAGTTGGACCATTAAGGAGAGAATTTGCTTGTGAAGCAAGGCCCTGGTGGTTACTTGTTAAACTGTGCCAGACATCAGTTAGGAAACTGAAAGAAGCTGAACTCCCAAAGGGAAGGCTTTTTGCTTTTATTACAGCAGATTTTTCCTCTGTGATGGCACTTCAAGAAAAGGAGGAATCATTAATCTCAATCTTTCTGTTGTGCTGAGATCTTTCTACATTGTTTTAATGAGATGTTTTAGTGTAATCAATCGGTTTTTTTTTTTGTAAACTTGCATTCTACCTGGTAAACCTTTAGTGATAAAGAAATACTTTTTCAAAGAAGACCTGGTCAAGATTAAAGACAACAATAACACACGTGTGGAAGAAAACAACAGAGAAACAAAAAGTTCAAAGTATACTTTGGTATTGTCTGTTTCTGAGTGTCTCCTAATGAGTCCTAAAACAGTTTAGAACTTTGTTTGAGAGCAGAAATCGTGACTAAATGTTTGAGATTAAATTATATATTATATTATTATATATTCATATTAACAAAATTGAATTTAATTGGACTGCAAGGTGGCGCAGTAGTTAGCGCTCTTGCAAGAAGGCCCCTGGTTCAAGTCCCTGCTGGGGGACCTGAAACAGAACACCAATGGGGGACCTTTATGTGTGGAGGTTGCATGTTCTCCCCGTGCATACATGGGTTTTCTCCAGGGACTCCAGCTTCGTCCCACCATTCAAAAACATGCTTCATAGGTTAACTGGTGACTCTAAATTGTCCAAAGGTGTGAATGTGTGAGTGCATGGGTGTGTGATTGTGGACATTCTACCCTGCGACAGTCTGCCAACCTGTCCAGGATGTCCTCTGCCTTCCCCCACAAGTGGCTGGAATAGGTTCCGGCAGCCTCATGACCCGGAACGGGACAAAACAGATTAGAAGATCAATGATAAATGAATTAATTTAATTGGTTTAAGTTGCAATAAACATTTAATGGCCATGCGTTTTGAATGAAAAAGCCCGAAAATGGTCACAGAAACTTTTATAGATAAGCATGAACATGAAATTTTTTAACCTGGAAGCTCGAAACACATGTTTATATCAACCTTTTATTGCAAGTGGCTGCTTAAACACGCATTGCCAAGGGCGGTGTAGCTTTGGACTGGTGCACTATGCGCAACAGCTAGAGGGTATCTTAAATGTAATTAATATTTCGCTTAAAACCTTTCTGAAGCCTTTTTTTTTTTTTCAAAATAAACATGTTTTATTCTGTAACAAAATAAAAATGTACATTTATTTTCTTTTAAAGCCCCCAACACAGTAGGCACATTTGTGATACAAAGCATTAGTGAGAAGTTTTTGCTTCAGAAAAACTACAAGTCCACCGGGCACATTTCAGAAGTACAATCGCTATGAAAACCACCCATCCACTCATCACACAGACATATATCTTTATCCACGAGTAATGTGCAGAGTGTTTTGATAAAATCCGGTAAAGTTGTTTAACTGCCTTTGAAGAGTATCTGCCTTCTCAGTCTTGTTTATGTTTATGTGGTTCAGATTTATCACTGCAGCCGTGTTGAGCAATAAGGAAGCTTTTTGCATGGCGCAGCATGTCTTAAACAAACAAGAGATTTTCCTCACTACAGATTGCAAAAGATGAATTCTTTTAACATTGTTTGCCAGATTACGCAAGATAAAATGTCCGGTTTCACAATCTATCTAAACATTAAAAATGACAGACAGCCGTCATGCACCTTATTACTCACGCAAATCAACATTAACTGTAGACTTTTTGTGCAAGCTGTCATCCTTGGAGTTGTCCTCACTGGTGAAATAAACTTATTCAATTAGTCTTTGCCTAATCAGGCTGTTTTGGTTCTTCTCCTCTTGCAGAGGTACTCCACAGTATAAACAGTTCACTTACGCCACACAGAAAGGGGCTAATCAGTGGAATTATTGTTTTGCTGCTCCAATTTAGCAGCTCCCTGTTCAGCACTGATTGGGATGAAAATTTGCTATTGTGTCTGCATGAGCTCAGAAGATATAATGCAAAGTAATCATTTTGTTAGTGGAATGCATATACATTAAGCACAATTAGGATAAACATGTTTGATGCACTGCTTTTAACAAGTATGCATCAGTTTTGTTTGATGAATAATAAGAAGTTTCTGAACGAGTTGCACGATTAATAAACTATTCTTGGTATAAAATGTTAACAGTTGAAACATTAATAAAGTTTCTGAATTTTTTAAAAAGTTTTAAAGTAGATCCAATTTCTTTTAACTGTTTTTAAATATTCTGTGGCTTTTTATTAGCCATTAAACAGCTAAAAATAAAATCCTCGACATTTAAAGCAGACACAGCTGAGCACTCACTGTTTAGTCCTCTCGTTCCAAGGTAATTTTCCTCAATTCATTGTGCTTAATTTAACACTCACATCCACTTTACCACCTTCCTATTCAGGGCTTTAAAGCTGGACAACAAATGGATACGGAAAAAGAGAAGAGAGAAATCTGATGAAGCAATCTTCACAATTAGCCCTTCAGCGGCAGGGTCAGAGCCGGGCGCCGCCATGACGATTCCTATGAGACTGTGGTGCCACACAAAGACACGCAAGAAAAGACGGAATAAGGTGGAAAAGGACACTTAGCTGATTCAGACTTTATTGCCTCAATTCAAACCGTGTATGCAGACATGTATGAAGACAGTATTAACAAGTGCAGCTCTTTTATAGTAGAACAATAGGCTTAGTCTCTGGTGAGAGCGCACATTCAGTGGCTTGGTTAAGTATTTGGCAAATAAGATTATAGCAGCACTGCAGGCAGGTGTACAGATGAAAATCCAGAAACTTCTAAATGCTTCAAAGTAATAGAAAATAAAAAAGAGACATTTATCTTGAGTTTAACAGACTTTTTTTTGTTGACCCTCATTTTTCAGTTTGAACAAAATCTTTAACACTCAAAAGGTTCATCTTAAATTAGCTTGCATCAATTTACATATATGTATTTTTTTGTCAGGTGCCCGTGAAGACAAGTCGCGATCAACAGCTATTCAGCTGTCTTCTCTGAAGTTGCTACCTGGGAGGATATGTGGTCAACATAATTCAGTTAAATTACAGTATTCATTGACTTCTTGCTTCCTGTGCGTGTTTTCACATGCTGGATGGATGAGTGCACATCTAAAGAAGTTGCATTCCTAAAGCTGCTTTTAAAATGTTCATGCAAACTCAGTGCCGCAATTCTCCTGGTATTCAGAGCCGTAAAAGCTATTTTATGAGTCTGTCAGGAAGAGCACATTATGGATGTCTTCCCGGGACAAAAACACTGGCAACACACATAAAGGTATTTATGTTCATTCAGGATTTATCTGCTCGACATTCATTTTTCTTTTTGGATTTGTGAAATTGGCTGCAATTTGTGGCATACTTCTCCTGTAACAGAGTTTGTGCAATATGCAGCCTTGTTTCTGTGTGTGTGTGTCAATTACGGCAAATACATTGGCTCCTAAAAGCAGTTTGACACCAAAAAATGGTGGGTTTGAACCCTTTAGAGATACACTCAAGTCTTCTTCATGATCCCATCTTTCAAAAAAATCATTTTCACTCAAATCACAGTTTTTGATCCCATGAATATAAGTACCTCAAAGGGTGGATCTCATACTAAACTGACTTTTTAAGGTGCATCCTTCCAGCATGTTGGATTTCCCTCTCATAAAAAAATCCCCTCCATATGTAAAAGTGATTTGCTCAGGCAAGCCTGACCTGTTTTCAGATGGAAGTTGAACATCATGGGAAGTCTGTGGTTTTCCTGAAGTGACAGCAGAGTGAAAACACAGTATTAATTCCCTTATCATTAGCTTCACCTCTGTCATTCCATCTACTTTGTTAAACTGCTGAGAAGGAGTGCCTGGTGTGAAAGAAACTGTCATATGCAGAGCACTGTTGTCCCACATCATTCAGAGAACAAACCTTTTCAGATAGCTAACTGCTATTGCGCTGCTGATTGCACAGACACCACCAATTTCCTAACCAACCGCCACCTGAACAATGATGTGTTCAGCTTTCAGGCCCTCCAGCCTTTCAAAGGTGAATCATTTCCCCGTTTGGAACGAGATCTCCATAGCAACTCCCTTTTTGAAGGGTGTAGAATCACCATCCAATAATTCTATGATCATCTGGCCTTACCGTTCCCACTGGTTCTTTTCATGACGAGCAAGCAAGGGGGGGGGGGGGGGATTTTACAGTCTATTTCAGGCAATTCATCTTGCATGGCCATTAGAATTCAAAATATTGCGACCTTCAATCACCAAGCATGTTATCTGGAGCTGTGGTGATCTCCAGTCAAGATGGACGTTTTTCTCTAATCATTGACGATGAGTGGAGGCTGACAAAAACTCTCCATACTCACTGAAGCAAAAATGCTAATTGAAATGCTGTGACAGCACCTCGGCACAGACTCAAAACACCCAAAAGGAAATGATTGAGACATAACAGCTGGAGTATTAAATAAAAACAGTGAGCAGCATAAACAAAAGAAATCATAATGTGTAGTGTGGACCAGATTGTTTTCTGACTCGTTTTGTTTCTGAGCCACGAATAAAATAAATGGTCACAAAGGCATACTTAAAGGAAATTCTTGCTTCTTGTCTGATACAAATTTTAAAAATCCATCACTTTAAAAAAGTACACTAATAAGAACGGGTGGTGCTTTGTTCTTTTTTGCTTTTTTGCAGAAAAATGAAAGCAAAAATGTTTCAAGAGGATGGTGTTTATGACGTAAACTTGATAAGTCTACATTAAAAAAAAACTTTAAAGGTAAAAAATCAGCTAAATCTAAAAAAAGAAGAAAAAAAAGGTTTAAACTTTGCATAAAAAAAAATCTCAAAAGGAGCATCCAGTGAGGCTAAATTTGTCAGTCATCAATTCTGCAAGCTACCCAACTTGAAGAGAGAGGTCTGTAATGTTCATCGTAGATGTACTTCTGTAATAAAAGAATCCAGAAAATCAACACATTTGATTTTTTTTGTATTCATGTGTAAAATGTTGTGGTATATAAGTGTTTGGTCAGTAACAAAGGTTCACCTCAATACTTTGTAATGTAACCCAGAATTACATTGACAGAGGCTAAACACTTCCTTTAGCAGTTTTCACACTGTTGCTGCTTTATTGGTTCATTCTTCCATGCAGATCTTCTCAAGAGCTGTGATGTTTTGGGGTTGTCATTGAGCAACACAGACTTTCAACTCTCTCCACAGATTCTCTACTGGATTGAAGTCCAGAGACTGGCTACACCACTCCAGAAGCTTGAAATGCTGTTTACATTTCACTCCTTTGTTTCATGCAATATGTTTTAGATCAGTGTTTTTCAACCAGTGTGCCGCGGCACACTAGTGTGCCGTGGGAGATGGTCAAGTGTGCCGTGGGAAATTGCCCTCAACTGAAACATTTATGATCTCCAGGATTTCACCTCTTTGTTCATCCAAACAAGCCCTAAAAAACACTAAGAAATAAGGAATATGACAGATCATAAAATACTTTTTTCTTTGTGTTTATTTGATTCTATTAAAGACATTTTGATAAAAATGACGTTACCGATTTAGCTGCAGCTTAATCTCCGTTTTAGCAAAAGTCACGCCCCTTTAACTGTCTCCACCAATCATTCTTGGATTCTTAATCACGTGTCATCAGTCTGACCAATCAGAAGTGGTTAAAGTCTTCACTTCCTTGTGCATTCTGCTGATAAAGTCGCTCAGTTTCAACAAAAATACCAGCTAAAGCTCGTCTTTAGCGGTGTAGCTTTCCATAGAATCCGGTGTCAGACCGTGGAACAAGGGAACAAAACAATGAAGCTCAGAGACGCTGGTCTTTCTGCATTCGGCGGATTATTGAACTACATCTCCCATGATGCATTGGGTTAAAAGTAACAGCGTGGATCTCGGTGCACAACTCGTCTCTCCTCTTAACGTCTTGAAATCACAACGAACACAAATCAAACAGTTTTTAAATCTTTTAACTTAACTTTTCTTACATCTTTTAGAGAAAAAAACAGCTGCAGCTTCCAGCGTTTTCTGCCACAATTATAAAAAAAGAATGTGAGATTGTGGAGGAACTGTGAAAAACAGACGGAGTTTCTCCCGTTTTTTTTTTGTTTTTTTTTATTCTTTTGAATGCTGGTGTGCCGCGAGATTTTTGTCAAGGTTTAAGTGTGCCGCGGCTCAGAAAAGGTTGAAAAACACTGTTTTAGATCATTGCCATGATGGAAGATCTGGGCCCATTTCATCCTCAATGTTCTCACTGATGGAGGAGGTATTGGCCCAACACATGGCATTATTCATGCTTTCCTTAGTACAGATTTGCTGTCCTTTCCACTTTGCAAAAAAGCAGCTCTAAAGCATGATGTTTCTGCCCCCATGCTTCACAGTGGGTGGTGTTTTGGGGATGCAAGTCAGCATTCTTTCCCTTCCAAACACAGTAAGTAAAAGAGTTCCGTTTTGGTCTCATTTGACCACATGACATTCTCCCAATCATCCTATGGCTCATCCAGATGGTCTCTGGTAAACTATAGACAGGTCTGGACATGTGCTGTTTTAATCAGGGGAATCTTTGGAGAACTGCGGTATTTGAATCCATTTCGGTTATGGTAACTGTTGCTACTGTTGTTCCAGCTCTCTTCATCTCATTGACCAGTTCTGTGTTGCTTCCTCACCGTATCATTTGTACCTCACCAGATGAGATTTTACTTGGAGCTCCTGGTAGAGGGAGATTGTCAGTGATCGTGTATTTCTTCCATTTTCGAGTAGTTGCTCCAACAGTTGATCTCGTCTCCCCAAGCTGCTTGCTTATCCTTTGTGCTATCCTAGGCACTTTATCTAGACCTCACAAGACAGTGCACTGAACCTTTTTTCTTCAATGATTTGTGATCTTTACTGGTTTCCATGGATTACATGAAATCCTCTCCACCTTTGTCGTGGTAGGGATAACACATCAATGTAGAGGGCAGGGTCATAGGATGCACAAGGGTTAATGTAGATTGGTTCATCCCAATCTTGTATAGGTCTACAGTCTTGATCCTTCAACAGCTCTTTTGGTCTTATTCATGATATAGAATGCCATCCAATTATTTCAGTGCGTGGACAGGTGTATTTTATTCAGATAACCAGTTCTAACTGGCGTTATTAGTAAAGGTAACAAGTGGAGGGTGGGAGAGCTTCTTAAAAGAAAACAGACCTGCGGTAACCAGATTTTTTGTTCTTGTTTGAAGTTGCTGAATACATTTTCTGCAAATAAATTGTTTAAAAATCTTTAAATTTGATATTCTGCATTATTTTATTAAGTATTTCATAGTTGAAGTGTACCTTTGATAAACATTACAGACCTCTCATCTCTTTTAGTAAAGAGAACAGCACAGAAATGCAGTGACTCTGGGATGTGTATATCCTTTCATTCTTCCTAATTTTGGTGGGAGGTGTGTGTTTTTTTTAGAGGGAGGTGTTAGCTGTATCACAGGATCATCTGGAAGTTCGACAGTAAAAAAAAAAAAGGGGATTCAATTATAATTGGTGTATTGGAAATTATTCTGTTTACCAATGTTTTTCATTTTTCTTTCGCTAGCATGATTTTAAAGGTTTCTGCGAAGAAAGATGGTCAAAATTTAGGATCGCAACTTTGTCAAAAAGCTTCAGCCTGTAGCAACATCTTTAGGGGGTCTAACTCGTACTGTAACACCTTTTTACACAACATTTTGTTGTCTGAAACAAGTAACAGATTAAATTTAGATAGCAGTGTGACTTGATGTATAGCTATGATTTCTGTCCACTGTCTGATGAGGACGACCTTCTAGAGGAAGAAACAACTGTTACAGTTTCATTTTTTTCCCATGTTTCTCTCAAAAAAATAAAATCCTGAACTAATCTCTATTTTTCAATGCTCCTTGCATTGCTACTTTCAGATTGCTGCTTTACACACATACAATATAGTGTACCTTTATCAAGTAACACCTATAATGTTGCGTTCAAACCAGGCTCGGTAAAACACTTTCTTGAGACCGCTACCAATTATCAGTCTATGTAAATGCGCATATTTGTGCGTTTCAGGCTTTTGAGTGTAAATCTCATGCATTCTCCCATCACTACACATGTTTAAGTCTGTTTTTGGGCTCTACACACAAAAGGGTGGCAGCACACTGTAAGTTAAACCAGTTAAACGTTTGACCAATCAGGGAATTGGATTTGATCTTTCATACATCAGAATAAAGCTGTGAAATCAGAAGCCTGGAGCAAGAGCAAAATGTTCTGTTTTCAGAAAAAAAGACAGACCTTTTGATTTCCTTCAAGGAATTGTTGTATACCTTCATCACATAGTCACAGGTTTGACTTTACACATATAAGAATGTCATCGACTGCTTCAACAAAGGAAACAGCAGTCAGCAATTTTTAGTCATTGACAAGAGCAGCAGGGCTGCCTGAGGTGTTTTGGACCTTTGTCAGATTTGACGATTTGTAAGCCGATGAGTGATATCAAAGCATCGCTGGCGTCAGTGAGGAGGAAAACCAGCCGTAAATCACACCTGTCTAAATAGTCAATCCGGTTTGCTTGTAATGCCTGTGGTTAAAAAGCAATTAGCGAAATGTAGGACGGCATTTGAAAGGTGCAGTAAAACAGAAAATAAAGAAGCAACTTTTGTTGTTATTTTGGTGTAGAAAAACTGATTGCATGTGTAGAACGCAACCAGTTACAAACCCTTTCAGAGCTGTTTGCTAATCTCCTTCTTTAAAATAAAAAAATAACTCATATATTTTTTAATTAAAGCCCCATTTTTAGTTCCTTCTTCATAATAAAGTAGTTATTGTCTGTGGTCCTGCAAAATGCTGTTTCAATAAACACATTTAATGCAATAAAGGGATTTATTTTTCTTTATCTATTCAAAAATATTTTCGTCACTTTGAAAAAAGTATTCAGAATTTAGGTATCTACTGCTTTTATTTGCTCCTCAGAAAATGTGAATTTGCCGAAAAGAAAAAAAATATAATGTCTGTGATGTGTTTTTTTAGATGATTCTCATTATATTTCTTGGTTGTAATGTTCTGGATTAAATGAGGTATTCATATCTTTTACAAATTTATTATTTCATTGGTTTTACTAGATGAAAATGTAATGGACTCCCTTGTGACCAACAGGCTCAACTGATCCACATCCGGACAATAGTATCTTTGCAAACAGAATCAACTTAATTTGAACAAAATAGACTATTTTATTTTAAGTAAAAGATGAAATAAAACAGAAAATTAACTTGGTGGAAAACAACAACCAACTGTGCAATGTGGCATCTTTAGATGTTGGATTTGTCCAACTGCCAGTTCCAAACCACAGGAGTTCCGGTTTGGAGCAAAGCAGAGAAGTATTGATTAACGGATAAGCACACAAGAAAAGCAAACTAATTAGTTAAAAATGATCAGGCAAGGGCTTTAGTGAATGTAAAACATGCAGGAACAGTTGTGTCAGGAGGAGCACTGACTTAACCAGGAATGCATGTGCTGACAGCGTGAATGTCACAGTGAGAGAAAAAGTCAAAGCCCAAAATACCAGACAGCCACAATGACAGAAAGTCCCTTAAGATGAAAAGTTGTGATATCTTAAGGCGAGATTCTTGCGGAGTGTCGTGCAAGCATAAATAAGTCCTCATTAACCGTGAACCACCACGGTTTCCAGCAGTGATTGAGGGGCACTGTGTGAGCGTTCAGTCATCTAATTGCTGGAAACATCTGGGAATAAGGCCAGGTGAGCTGGCAGAGCTGCTTGTGGGAAACAGAGAAGTAGGTGAAGTAGAACGTGTCTCTGTCTTGTCCCAGACAGTGAAGTTCCACCCGCTTTCACTGCTGGAGCACCATCTGTAGTTTAGCCCATCTGAGATCATTCAGGATGTCATCAAGCTCTTAAACAGGTTTTCAACACGTCGTTGACAGCAAATCTTTTGTAGATGCAAGATTTTCAAAATCATTATGAGATGAAAACTTCAAGATGTGCAAAACAGATTGAGAGGAAAATCCAATGTGTGTATTTCCAGAGAAGTATTTGCAGCAGACAATCGCCAAAAAAAACACTAAATTCATAAGAAAAAACCCCACAAGATTCGATTGCTTTAGTTCCATTTGGCAAAAAGCAATCTCACAACAGCAGCAGCGAGCTGTTAAAGAAACTCTTTCAGCATACAGCAGCTCTGAACTTTCAGACAAAAGAATATACCACTCAAAGACACAAAAAGTGTGATCCCACAAGCATATAATTAAGCTGTATAAAAGCAGTGGCTTCTGTGTGGCACTCTGCGTAGATTGGCATAATTAGGGAAACAAAAGTGGCTATGTGGAACAGTTAACTTGTGAAACAAGCCACATTGTTTCTAAGAACTTCACCAGAGAGAAAGCACTGGCATGCCAAGAATATCTGCACATACACTCGTTTGACTTCCGCACATACATAAAATAGGATATATTAGACAAAAAGTTCCCTTATGCCAAAATAAATAAGAAAATCCATTTCAAGTAAATTCACCTATTATGTATGAATATAAAAATAACAACATACAATAATATATTATGTGAGATGTATTGCTTTTCAAAATAAACTACAACAAAATCACCCCGTTGCTGTCTGCTTTGTGCAGAAAATAAACCCTTGTCTGTAAGAAAAAAGGCTAAAGTGAGCCTGACCGTCCTGATGAATGTAAGGAAGCATCATTGCTTTTTAATTTTTTAGTGAGGCTATCTCTGTGTAAATACACTAATCACACTTATTTACTTTACTGTGACTCCAACTTTTAATGCTTAGCAATATGGAGTCTGGAGCTTCTGCCGACTTCGTTCTGTGTGAGACGGCCGGTCTCAGAACGGAGAGTTTCATTCCATCTCTGCGACGCCTCCAGAGATATTTACAGAGGCGACACAGAGGTGGAACGCCTGCTGTTTGTAAGGGCAAGACTGAGCACCACAACAACACAAAGACACTGCAGTGATTTAAGATGTAAGCAAAGAGACTCTGTAATAAAACTCTTTATATGAAACTGACAGTTTTTTTTTGTTCTCTACTTTTCATGCAGTGTTTTTAACTGCAGAAAATTTTTCACAATGAGCAGCAAAGGTTCCTCTATTTCCCACTTAGATTGATGTGAAAGAGGACTTAAATTTGTTTAACCTTTGTGCTATCCTAGGCACTTTACCGTTGGGAGTTGGGTCATCTAGACCCACTAGACAGTGTGCTGAACCTTTTTTTTTAATGATTTGTGATCTTCACTGGTTCAGTGGGTTACATTAAATTTTTCCACCTTTATCCACCTTTGTCATGGTAGGGAGAACACGTCAAAGTAAGGGTGGGGTCATCTAAGATAGCACAAGGGTTAAAAAAAACATTGTCTTTGTGTCTTCTGTTTCACAGAACGAGACAGCAGAAAGGAACACACAAGAAAGGTCCACTGATGTTCTCCACAGTGCAGCTCACAGTCATAAAGTCAAGACCATTCATTGACTGTAAATGATAACTGGACTGAGTAACCCTCCCTCCTCACGTTACCAAGAAGGAAGTACCCGCTGGCCCCAAGAAGCCAATATTCCACAGACTTCCATTGAGAAACAATAGCTTTACTTAGTCATTATATTTGTCAGAATAACAATTTTTGATCTGATACTTTTCTTTAAGATGTTTTTGCTAATTCTATTTTTATTTTCATGATATTTTTTCTGTAGTGCAAGGTATTTAAGTTATGAACTGACTGATCAGATGCCTCAATAAAAGTATATGGACTCACGACAAGTGTTCTCAATGTTTGATTGACAGATTGTCCGGTGTTTGCTTTATAGCAGTAGGGGTGTGGCCATTCCAACCAGCTTACTTCTGATTTGCGAGAGTGGTTGCCATGGAAGCTGTGACTCAGACCCACTAGGATAAATCATTGCTTACTGACGTTGCCTGGCTCCAACACGACAGTGTTTGTATCATAAAAAAAGATGACTGAATTGACTTCCTTTGGTTGTAGCATGAAGTAAACTAATTTCTGTGGGTGACGTCACGCTCACGTTCAATTCTTATAAACTGAGAGAGGATTCAGGGTTTGCCCACAGCAACTCTCAGGACTGTCTGACTGTCTTCTACTTCTCGTTAAAAGAGATCTTGGTCACAGTGATTGAAAAGTTGTCAAACATAAGCACAGGATCAGCCTTGTTTCATCATCGCTGTGACAGAAGCAATGTTTGTTCTGCCACATTTTTTACACATCCAATGTTTCAAGCACAAGTGATGCCACCAGTTTTACCCCTTTTGGCGCCATAATGGTGAAATTTACACAGCATACACAGAAAGATGAGAATAGTCCACTCTTCTGGGTGCACTTTGAATTTCATCAATGGAATGGAGGTGAAATAAATGTTGTTGTGTTTTATATTAAGCAAAATTGTGTAAAAAGTGTGTTAAGTAGACTTTTTCTGGACTATAAAATATAGTAATAGTAATAGTAGTAGTATTATACATAAAGCTTTGATCGGACCTTAAAGTGAACATTGAAAAACTTGTCCTCCTATTAGCAATAAGTGATCAATTTTTTGTTAATAATCTTTCTCAACTGTTCTTGATCAAATGAGCTCATGTGTCTTTGCTTATTTTACTGTGCTGGAGCATCTGGAGGTTTTCAAGACACTACACAGCCTCTGCTTTACAATCAACCAATCAGAGGAGAATATTCCTAACTGTTGTGTAACTCAAATAGCCGTGTTAGTGCTTAAGATATCATCGTTTTCTCCTACATGTGCAGAACAGCAACAAGAAAACTGCACTCCAACAGACGAAATCGGTTTGTGATACACAAAGATAACTCTGACACAATGAATAAAAAATAGCCGTACCTCGTTTTTATCTCCCTGCTCTGTACCTTCCTCCACTGACTCACCAAGTAATCAGAGCTCTTTTCACACAGTCGAGAAGTCAATGACAACACACAAGCAGCAAACTAATCCAGCATCTGCTTTTTAAGGAGTCTTATTTCCTTCACCTGATGTTTTTTAATTACTCAAATATGTAACATTTTGTTAAAGAGAAAGCCCTTCCACCTGAAGCTGAAATGTCTGCATTTGAAGCAAATAAAGCAAATTAAAAATGTTGATTTAAAGCAGAAATTCATTAGTCTGTCAAAAAAAAAGTCTTAAGTAAAGAAAATGTAATCAAATGTGTTTATGTGTGGATATACGTACCTCCTTTGAACTAAAGCAGAAGAATACCATAATAAAGAGTGCTGCTCTTTCCTACCAGTGGTGTTTCCAAACCTCACATTGTGACATTGATTGTGAGAAGCCTGAACCACAGTCGCAGTGCCTCCCAGTAGGAATGTGAGGTTTGGTCTGACTTCATTCATTTAAAGCGTCATGTTGATCTTGGTAGCGACCACACAAACAAAACTCACTGAAACTATATCATCTGCTGTGAAAGCTCTGGCTGCAGAGTCTCTGCAGGACCAAATGTTGCTCAGGGAATCGCTTCCTCACACCGTATCAAAGGACTTTGCACACATTTGTGGTGGTTTACTCCATTTGTGATATAATCTTTGCGGGTAATGCATCAAATAGCTCACGTGTCATGTGGAAGATGCCGTCACAGGCACTGATGTGGGACAGGAAGGCATTTCCAAGGCCTTGGCCTGCATGGGCTCCTTTCACCAGGCCAGCAATGTCAACCACATTGAGGAATGCTGGTACCTTGCTGTAAAAATAAAGAAAAAAAAATTGTTTTAAGTCCCTCTCTGATCCTCTTTTGATCTATTTTAAAAAAAACTTTCAGCAGTTTTTTAATTAAGATCATGGTCTTTTTTTTCACTGCTCATAATTCATAATGATTTGAATAAAGAAATACTCTGAAATGCAATTTTAGGTTAATTTTCTTTATATATGTCCTCCATCAAAAGAAAAATGCTAAAAGAAAAAGTAAAAAAAACAACACAATTTTCTTCAGAGTGGGTCTTTAAAAAAGCATTTAAAAGTTTCATTTTACTTTACTTTTTTTTAAATTATATGTCATTAGACAATTTTTTGTTTAAAAATAGGATGGCGCTTGTTTACAATTAAAGGTGGTATTTTCCCTTTAGCATGAATGGCAATTCTAAGAGGTTTTACAACAATCACGTTTTAAAGTAAAATTTACAAAGAAATAAGCCAATAAAAAACAATCAAATGGGAATGAAAAAAGAATACCTATGCTTAGGGATTAATTAAAAGATCAATAAGAAACGTCTGCCCTGATAAGGACCACAGCAGTGATTACCTTTTTTATTTCTGTTTAAGAAATTACCTTTAATCCCTGACTGAGAGCATCACTTAGCATTTTCTTATCTCACATTAAATCTAACTTTTATCAATTGTCAAAGTTATAATAGTTTTCTTCTTCTGTCTTTCTTTGTATTGTAGTTTGTACAGTCTTTATCCAGCATCAGCTGCTTGCTTATGGGCCACTTAAATAGCTTCTCACATACAATCTAATGTAATTTCCAGCCAACATTTCTGTCTTTTGCTTTGTTTACTATGGAGGTCACGGTGGATGGTGGAGTCCCGGGGATGTGTGACATTATAAGGTGGCTCCACTCGCTTCACTTTATACTGACACCTTTAATTTATTACACTTTATTGTGCCTCAGAAGCCTAATTTTGGAGTCTGCTGTAATTACTCAATTATATATCTACAGTCAGCGTAAACACTCAGTTTTGCTCTTTGGGAAACCATTGGGTCAGCGGAAAGCTGGTAATATTTTAACATTAGTCATTTGGTGTCCATGTGTTTACCTCATGCTGATGTGATTTTCGGAGTGGCTTATGGAATCCGGCCCAAATAACGGCTTTCTCTCAAATAAAGCCAGAGACAATACAAACACAAAGATCTAAATAATGCTGTTTTTTTAAATAATCATCATTACTGTTAAAATTAACTCACTGCTTAAAACACCAGACTTTTTCCTTAAAGACCCACTCTAATCATATTTTAAGCAAAAGCATTCTGGTGGTCTTTTCACTAGGAATTTGCTGTTTTTAGCCAAAATTTATAAGAAAGTGTCGCTTTATATATATATATATATATATAGTTTCTGTAGAATGGCAGTAAATCATCAGAATTTCACCTCTGAGTTGTGGGCAGGAGTGCTAGTATGGAGCAACCCCGCCCTCCCTTCCCATTGTCCTTAACTGAGTTGTCTGTTTACATTATTTTTCCACTAGCTACAGCCCCACACACCGCCAACCAAACATTACTGGTGGAACAAAAATGGCAAACAAATTTGGAGCTATCCAGATGCCAGTTCAGAGGAGGTAAACAAAGACGTACACAGATCTAATTGTCTACAAGTGGATGCCTTAGAATGGAGCTAAGCAGAGAACTTGTGGCCTGCCCCGCGTATTTTCTATTCTTAGAAACAAAGTTTTGAGTTTAATTTTCTTTATATATGTCCTCCAGCATATTTTCTGCACTATGACTACAAAAAAAATCAAGATGAAGAGTGTCTTACGGCTGCAAGCCAATATTGGAAGAGTCAAGTGCGTGCTCATCACAGCTTTATCTTCACACAATCATATCAGGCACACAGAACAAACAATGCTGCACTTCTCTGCTGATGAAGGCAGATCTGTGGAGTCATATTACAAAATTCCCACACCAAAGAGGACCCTCAGTGCTTGCTTTTCTCATTCAAGTTGATTTTGTGGTTTTTCCTGTTCACAAACCTATTCAAAGTTACTACAGAGATTTACAGGATTTTTTATGATGCACATTTTACTGAACTGTCCACTTTTTTGCGCTTAATATTTATGCTGTTATGCATTTTACCCTTTTGGCTATGCTTTAAATTCTTTCTTTGATAAGTCAGCGCCACAGTGCTAATACTGTACTGTGCTCTGAGTGATCAACAAGAATGGAAAAGTGCTTTATAAGTACAGTCCATTATCAGCCATTTGTCACGGTGCAGAGCAGTGGTATTTAGCGCTGTTGCTTCACAGCAAGACGGCTCCCGGCTCAAATCCCAGCTGGGTTTTTTTTTTTTTTCCGCTGTGCGCAGTTTGCATGCTCTCCTCGTGCATGTGCACATTTGTCCCCTCATGATTCTGCTTCTTCCAACACTGTGGATTGAAGTTTTATTTCAAGCTGATCATGGAGTGGGCAGAGGTGGTGGTTTGTCTTGGCCTCGTCTCTTGCTGTTCAGTAAATTATCTTGGTCACCTGACCATGACGTAGTCAGCATCTTGACATTTGAAAGAACTGTTGCGATGAAAATTTTGGTTTGGGTGTTTTTAACGTGTTCTTGTGGCTTTTTTTTTTATAATGAAGGACATGTATTTGGAAAATTAAGCTCAGAATTGTATTTCTGAGTATTTCTTTATTCAAAACTCTGTATGTCCTTGTAGAACGTAGCATTCAGTTTAGTTAAATAGGCACATGAACTATAATGTATGTCTCAGAAATCAAAGGATGGTTATTTAGCCGTTTTTCGTGTCATTGGCTAACAGTGAATTTTGTTTAATAGTTTTTCTGTTTTTGTTCATTTATTTTTGATTGTCTGTGATACCTACACTTGCAATCGATGTATTGGGCACCAAGATCAATTTTCAGACAATTGGCACTTCCGTAAATTATTAGGGACGCCATCCATGCTTCACTACCAAATCTGAGTCCCTGATTGGTCAAAGTTCAACCTGGTTTGGCTTTAAAAGCGCGTTGTGTTTCGAAAGTAGAGCCAAAAAACTAGAAACTAGTGTGAACATGAGAGTTTTGAACATAAAAGCCAGAAACTCGCATTTATGCGCGTTTATAGACTTTTCATTGAAAGTGGTTGCTTGCGAGGTTTTCAGAGGCCGGTGTAAACGTACCAGTAGCTTAAAGGGCTTTTTGTTGCAATCCACTGTCAAACTTTTGGTGATGTCTAAAAAGGTTTCTTTTACTGTATTTGCTAGATACCTATATTATGCCAAACTCTTTTCCTTATTTGTATGAAAATACATTTCCTGTTGACTGGCCTGTCCTCCGAAGGGCATACATAGTAGGCCAAATGCTTATAAAAAAAAATCTAAAAAAAAACGTTCTTTTCAATATGTGTTTCTGCTTGTAACTTTATGGTAAAGTAAATCTGTTCCTACAGATTTTTCAGTCGTGAGGAGAGAAGCACTAAAGAAACTTCTGTTCAGTCTGTTTAAACAACCTTTACAAACATGTACGTGTTTGATAGTTTTCCTCGACAAAAGGAGCAGCAATTGTATATGATCCTATCGCACAAAAGAGATAGATGTGAACACTGTTATGTGATTTTTCTTACCATATAGGGAAAGGACCATCCCAGACTACAAATGTGAGGTGTGAATATTGTGTGAAGGATGAGACCCCATACCTGGCAGGTTTGTGGAATTGGCAGAGGAAATCATAGCGTTCATCTGGAATGGGCACTCTGCTTTCATTTGGGTCAATGGTGCAGAAGGGGAAATTTTCAGCAGCAGCCTCACTCTTTGTCAGCACATTGAAAAAGGTTGACTTCCTGGAAATAAAAGCAGCAGTGAGGTCAAATCACCTGAAAGTGCTGGGTTGGAGTCGAGCGGTTTGATGTGATGAGCATAAGCTTCCATAGAAAAGTTTGTAAAATTCACTCAAAATATATTTTTTTGGAGGGGGGGGGGGTTAAAATGAAGCTACAGAATACGATGCCAATTATACACTTCAATGTTATCATATGGAGATGAAAACAATCAATAAAAAGCTGCATCATGCTGGGTTTTTTAAATAGATTAATGAGGAAAGCTTTGAATACTTAAAACACACCAACACAATCAATTATATCACTCAACAATAATCCAGGATTTTCCAGCTTCATGTTAATCCGCATGATGTTTACTAAACCCCATAATCTCTGCCTCTGACCTCTAAAGTCCTGGTGTTAAGTCATGAAGCTAATCAAAACCATTTCTTTCAAGACCTGAGCAATTTGGTTGTGATTGCAGCCAGAAAAAGTCAGCTCAAATGCTCAAACCTTTTACTATTTCACTCAAAATGTTTGGAAAGACATTTTTTAGACTCAGAATAAATGTGCATTTTAATACATATATTACAGGAAAAATGTACCCTTGAATGTTGGTTGATTTGCTGAAAAACATCTATGGATGTGTATGTGCATAGTAGCTACGCTGCTCAAAAATGTTAACCTACACATCAAACACCAGGAGCAGAGTGAAACATGAGCACATCTTTAATGTTTCTATAGGAATTAGGGGGGAAGAAGTCGCTTGATTGCTGCTTGATTCGCTGATCGTCATCAAGCTACAGCTCTTTAATGAAACAGACGTTTGATGCCAAAGATGTCACACCTGCTAAAGCAATGGTCTCAAAGGAAACCGCTGATGTCCATCATGCTGAGATTTTATGATGTGATGATGTTGAGCATCATCTGGTAAGTAATACTTCCTTTTGGGTAAAAGGATGCTGAATATTACCTGTAGAAATAAATTAAAAAAAAAGGAAACCGTTTTGGATCAGAAAAGGACAAATTAAGTTTGGAGTCACGTGGATTTTTAAAGTTAATTCCAAGAAAATAAATTATTTTTCCTCCAGAAATTAAGTAAAACCTGTTCTTTGACTTACAGGTACTTTGTTGAAGTCACAATATGAAAATGTTTCTAGAACAAACCTTACAGAATAATCTCTGATGACTCAAAGCAATGATGCCTTATGGAAGGGCGATATTAACTGGGGTTTACTCCATCTACCTCAACAATGTTCTAAAAATGGCAGATTGCACGCAAAGTAAAGTAAAAGTTTTATTCATGACCTCCCCCAGAGACCATCCAACGGCTAATCAAAAATAATATGCCACAAATCAAACAGGAACTTGAGAGTTAATACAAAATAAAACAGATTTTTAATATAAATATTAATAGAATGTAAAATGAAGTAAAGAACACCTGAAACATTTTGAAATCTGATGCACTCTACCTTTTCTTTGAGTATAAAAGTTGAATTTCATAACATGGGAGTCAGTGGGTAATTGCTCCCAACCTCTAGTGGTCATTTGAGGAACTGCAACATTGGGGACTGATAGACTCTATTGAAAATTAAAATGTTGGTGGCTTAAAACAAACAACAGGGCAACAGGTCACATGACCGCAAAGTCTGATATGACCTTTGATTTACATTTTAAATTCAAAGGAGAGTTTTGATTCCCCACTTGACATGAATTATATGATTTTGTAAAATCATATGATAATAGTACTACAGCATTTGCTGTTCTAAAATCGCAGATTATTTGTGGATGCAATTGTTCTGAAATCTCATGTTGACTGAATATGAATTTCTGATTGCTTTGTTGCATTATTTAAATATATATTTTATGTTTATAAAATGGATAAAATTGACTTTTATTGCAACAATCATGCATGTTTCCGATATTCAAAACTGTGAGACCAACAGACCTTTTGCAATTTATTTTTTCCAGACTGGAAAGTGAATGTCTTTGCTTTTCTGCTCAAATGCCTCATTAATCTTTATCATCTTGGTTATCTTTGTGCAACTTGACTGATTCATTGTCACTGTGAGACTGTAAAAATTGTTTCCTAAAGGATGCATCCATTCAAACCCCTGAATATAAATTTTAATTAGGTATTTATGTAAAAAAGTCCTAAAAAAATAAAGACAGACAGTTTTGGACTTTATTCTGTGAATCTAATGAACCTGATGCTAAGGCTCCCATGTGCAGAACTGAACTCATTACCAGCGGGGTCTTTTGGTGTGTTTCTGTAAGGTGACTAAACACACAATCTTTTCTACAAATGAGCAAAAGAACTGCAGCCATCCAGCTCCTTAGTGTGCAGCATGTTAAGTTACACCCAGCTAACAGCTGGCTGGCATCTGAACACAGTTCATTCATAAAGAAACCACAGGAGGCTTGACAAGTTCTACTTTGACACAAATGCAGCATGGCAGGCCACAGCCTCAGTGACTTTGACTTGAGAAAGCTGGTTGAAACTGGGAGAACTCAAAACACTGGGCAGTGATATTTTGTAGTAATCCTAATAAAAAAAAGGATGTAAACAAAAGCACATCATCTTCTTGGTTTCAAAGAAAACGGCTGATATTATTTTTTAACATGTCTCAGAATGACATCCTCTGACTTTTGACAGGTGACTTAAAACACCATCTTTATTTGGACAAATTAGCATCTCACCATCTATTTGTGGCTTTTTGAGGGGTTTAGATCAACAACTGTTTTGCAGAAAAGGACTACAGGCCTCCGCCGAGTAAGCCTTCCTCAACAATGCTTTAATGTGTCAGAGGAGGTTGGACGCTGACAAAGTGAGCTTTTCTGATCTGCACACGGCATGTGAGCCTTTTAACTCATTAGAAGCATAAGACAGAAACGTGTCAGTGTAATCCCCCCACAGAGCTGTTGCTGCAGCAAATTCTCTGACGGGGAAGTGATAAGCAGCGGCAAAAAAATGGATATGGGTTGTTGATGCATTCTGTTGTGCTTTCTGCAACAATCAGAGACGATGGAGGGAAAATAAATCTTTATTTTTGTGGGAAGCTGCTCAGTCGTTGATGGATCTTTTAGTCATAAGTTGAGAAACAGAAACAGAATCTGTGATTTCCTATCAAACCTGCAACAACACTGCAATTTGTCTATGAAATATTATTAAAACTAAGTGTTGGGATGATCAAATTTGTGAAAGTCATATAATGTGCATGAAAAATGACACATTTCAGGAGCTTTAATTTATGAGCTGTAATTAAAATGTTTGATAACATTTATTTAAGGTTGACATCTATAAGAATCTTTTCCACCAAAAATCTTAGGAAAGTCAAGAGTTGTGAGATGAAAGTTTTCTCACCTTGCATTTATGTGTCATTGAAAAGAGGGCGGATCAAGCACGTGCGGCTTATTATGGTGACAAAGCTGTCCAAACAGGGACCCTTACCCAACATTAGGCAGGCCGACGATTCCAATCTTCAATGAGGTGCCGAACCTTCCGATCAGCGGTGGCGGTTTCAGTGCATCCCCCTTTGCCTGCGACAAAAGCAAACGAAACGCCTGCGGTCAGCCTCTGCGTTCGCCATTACATAATCAACGCAGTCTGAACCGTCCTCCTTTGACAAAACACCTTTTTTGGAGCCATGTTCCTTTTTCAACTTCCGCTGCAAGTCACAAACTCAGCCAAAAGGACATTCATTTGCAGAAAATGAGCTGAGGAGATTTGCTCGGATGGAACCAGCAGCCTGCACTTGAGCGACCACGCACTCTGCAGGATCTCAAAATAGAACGCGCAGCTTCTGAAAACCGTAAGTTGACACTGTGAGCTGGGGGGTTGACCTGCACCTCCAAATTTAGCTGCGGATGGGATCAAGGAATAAGGCAGATGAGCGGCTAGAAGATCTGCCTTAAAAGGGCTGCTGCGTAAAAGTGCGCAGGAGAACTTTGGAAGACAACTCTTCATCTTATTTATCAACAATAATCCTACATTTACTGTTTAGATTAATTTCTGCTGAGCATATCTACCGGCGAATCTTATTATCCTCAAACTCTGCCTATAAATGTAACCCAATTTTATTTCAACCAAAAAGAAAAAAGAAAGAAAAACATTTAAAATGGAGCACTAATGGCAGACATCGCCATGTAAAGAACATTAAGTAAAGCAAAAAGGGTTGATCTAAATCTTTTTGGGTATGATCTAAATACCCATTTTTCAGGGATACAAGACAGCTGTGAATGTGCAGCTTCATCACCACAAAGTAGTCAACGCGCGCCACCCTTTCACACACGGTTTACTCCAGCCCCCTTTAGAGAGAAACAGGTGTAGCCACATGAGCGCACGAAATTACAACAATTAGTTAAACATCCTCAAATAAACTTCCCTCCACAGTCGTACAAATTAAAGTACACAGGGGCATAACCAGAACCCGTCGCCACAATCCAGCAGCAGGTCTGTTCAACCTGCAGAAAACGAGGCTCCAGATTTGAGGCAAGTGAGGGTGGCTTTTTTTCCAGGAAGAATTTAAATGAATAGGTCTAAATTAATCATTTATCTTTTGTTGATGGATGCACCCCCACTTAGACCCCTCACAATATGCAGAGCGTTTTGTTCGACCAAATAAATCATTCCCATTGTTTAAGGTACATTGATCAATCTAATGGCTTGTAATAGGCTTCTAATTGCCACGGAGAAGTACTCAGGAATGGAGTCCGGGGTGACAGATTCAGCTGAGAATTTTCACTTGAATGACAAGGAAGTATTATGTTCTCCACTCTTTGAAAAAAAGAAAAACTGTGACAAGCCTAAAACAAATAAATGATTTGATGTAAAGTTGCCTTTATTAAAGAACATTTCTTTTTAATAATTTATTTGGTCACTTTATTCTTTATATCAAGACAAAAATAAAATCACCTGTGCCCACGCCTCACTAATATTATTTCAGTTCCCCTCAAAATTATTGAAGTAAACTGAAAATCGCGGTGTTATTTCTAATGAGCGAATTACACTGAGCTCAAATGCATTTCAGTTTCCTTAAACTCGAATTAACTGAAATTTTCCTGCAACAATCAACCCTGATCTGAAAAAAGGACTGTTAATACCGTTAACAGCACTCACCCAAATTGTCATGATTGCAAAAATGATTCAATATTCCTGGCAGCGTTTAGATGCTGATGAGACTGATTTGATCGCCCCTTCTAAAGGTGGAGCTTTAAAAGAAAAAAAAAGTATTTGAACAAATTGCGTCTGTGTTTACAGGCAGCATCCGCGCGCTATTATAGAGCACCATTTGCCCGATTTTTGAATAGTGTGATGCACATCTTTCGACCAAAGCCTTTCTTTGGAAAATTGCTTTAACTTTAAAAGGGATGATGAATCACATCAGAGCAGGTCAATTTTACATTGTGCCATTATCTTCGAGCGTTTTAACAAACTGTGGAATATGATGGCTTATTGAATTGTGATAGGCTACTCAAAATAGGGGTGGAGGGTGGGGAGATTAGGAATTGGTGAACAAACGTTGTCTCCTTTGGAGTCCACTATTTAATTAAAAAGCGTCTCGCGGCTGCTTTAGAATTGAAATAGAAGAAGATCTCATTGGCGGCCTTTATTGTAGTAGTAAAAAGGAGAACCGCTTTGTGCGCTGTTCAGGGAACAATGTAATTAACTGACCTCTCACCTGCTCTGCTGCAACAGGTAAGCAGAGGCGTGTGGAAGGGCACGAGTCCCAACACGCAGGCCTTTTTTGCTTTTTGCCCACTTCTGCGCATTCAGGAACAGTCGCTTTACGCAGCCGATGTGCGCTTGTTGCGCGCTCTCAGGCCTCGCGCTGCATGGTCTGCCAAAACTTCATCCAGCCTTCATTCACCAGTATAAACACGATGACGCTTACATCATGTTAGATGGAGCACAGCCCTGCACTTCTGCTGGGTCCCACCGCGCGTAAAGTGCGCCGCCTCCATTACGCACCGACAAAACAAAACAAACATAAAATTCCATGTTAAAAACTTCTCATCTTGTGTCTGGTGTGGGGTGTTTATAATGAAATCGTTTTTCCGTGCCGTATAGCCCGCTTTCTAGACACCGAATTGACAGCGGAACCCTTGAGCTAAGAAGTGCGGCCACAATCCACAGACATTAAAATGCTTGAAAAGCTTACCTCGCGGAGATTTGAAGTCTGAACTCAATTCTGCAATGAAAAGATTCATTGCAACTTCGTTTAGGAACAGATAAAATATAACTATATGGGTAAAAAATATCAAATCGTGTCTTGTGTTTGAGTCTGAGGAGAGGCTGCGAGACGCGTGATTGACGGCAGGGTTTTTGGTGTTTCTGTCTGCGGTCGACGTTCTCATTGGCTGACTTCGAAACCCCAGCCAAGTATGCAGCTATTAGATTGGCTGCGCTTCCTCTCCAGCTGTACTTCAAAGAACACGCTTGCTACAACTAGGTAGTGCTGGGAGCTGCGAGCCAAGAGAGGAAAGCGCGTGTGTCTAAGTCAATCCGATAAATCTGAGTCAAATTGGAGGCATTCAGCAGTGACACCGCGAAAACTTTCATCGCAGCACATACCCTGGATATGGCTACGTCTATACTTGGGGTAAGTCCGACTTTTACATTTTACGCACACAAGTTGCAAGTCGTTGTTTTCTGCTGTCTTTTGCAACAAAAATCTGCACATTTCTTTTGTAAAGTGTTTCTGATAGGGTGTCAGAACTTGACAATCCAAGTGGTGCTCAAACAATCCAACACTTTGGTTGCTCATCTGTATGAACAAAGACTTTTCAAACTTTGTTGTCCTCCTTATTGAGTTATTTATTGGGGTCATAAAACGATTGAAACTACTTTAGGTTCACAAATTAATGTTTTCTTCTTCATGAAAATTCTATGCGCAAAGTAAAGTTCAGGCAAAACTTGGACTTTCTGTTTTCATTTCAACTCCTGCTTCTGTGTTGGAATAAAACCCACCCAGTGGCGCCTGATTGTAAATATTTATGCGTATTTTCACAGGAAGAGCCGCGGTTTGGAACGACACCTCTAGCGATGCTGGCTGCAACCTGCAACAAAATTGGCAACACCAGTCCTCTCACAACTTTACCCGACTCCAGCGCCTTCTCAAAGGGTGGATTTCATCCGTGGAAAAGATCCTCCTCGAGCTGCAACTTGGGATCCAGTCTCCCCGGTTTTACCGTCGCGACGAGCCGCGCGTCGACAGGACTAACACCGACCAGCGGCTCGGGAAACAGCGCCTTCTGCTTAGCCTCCACTTCCCCGACCTCCTCTGCGTTTTCCACAGAATACAGCGGTCTGTTTTCCAACTCCGCGAGCGTCACGACGCAGGAGTCCGGCCAGTCAGCGTTCATATCCAAAGTTCACACATCAGCAGAGACTCTGTACCCGCGGGTGGGAATGGCGCACCCCTATGAGTCGTGGTACAAGTCCGGTTTCCACTCAACCATCTCTGGTGAAGTGGCAAACGGCGCGTCGTCGTGGTGGGATGTCCACACGAATCCCGGCTCGTGGCTGGACGTGCAGAATCCCGCCGGCACCCTCCAGACTTCCCTGCACTCCGGGACGCCCCAGGCCATCCACTCGCAGCTGAGCGGCTACAACCCGGACTTCTCGTCGCTGACCCACTCGGCGTTCAGCTCCACTGGGATCAGCCCGTCTGCGTCTCACCTGCTGTCCACCAGCCAGCACCTGTTAACGCAGGACGGCTTCAAAACAGTCATCCCCACGTACACAGACGCTTCTGCCGCCAATGCAATGATTTCCGGAGGCAGCTCAGGAATAAGTAGCTCTTCGAGGTCATCCAGGCGTTATTCCGGCAGAGCAACATGTGACTGTCCGAACTGCCAAGAGGCCGAGCGGCTGGGGCCCGCGGGGGCCAGCCTGCGCAGAAAGGGACTCCACAGCTGCCACATCCCCGGCTGCGGTAAAGTCTACGGGAAGACGTCTCACCTCAAAGCGCACCTGAGGTGGCACACCGGCGAGCGGCCTTTCGTTTGCAACTGGCTTTTCTGCGGCAAACGCTTCACGCGCTCCGACGAGCTCCAGAGACACCTGCGCACCCACACCGGCGAGAAACGCTTCGCCTGCCCCGTGTGCAACAAGCGCTTCATGCGGAGCGACCACCTGAGCAAGCACATCAAGACGCACACGGCGGGCGGAGGAGGCAAAAAGGGCAGCGACAGCGACACCGACACCAGTAACCTGGAGACCCCGAGGTCCGAGTCCCCTGAACTTATACTGGAGGGGGTGAACCCCAGGATCAGTGTGAAAGATCCGTCTCCGCACGACGAGCCATGAGGCTGCACTGCCCCCACAAAAAATAAGAATCAAAGATGCAAAAAGACACGAAAACGGGTTCTATTTGACTGAAAACACAGGAGGAAAATATTTCCAGAGAGGATTTCACAAACTTCAGAACAGATATTCTCCACAGCCGTGCGCATTTCATTCGTAAATTCATCTGAAGAAAAAAAAAAAGCTGTGGGCCTTCAGGATTTTTTTTAAGGTAGCTTGAAATGGATGTTTGAAGACTCTATTGGGACAGTCTCATCTTGTAAATTAACGACTCACCTGCGTGTTTTTTTCATGTAAATGTTAGGCTCTGATTGTTTTTATTGGTGTTGTTATCCTGGAAATCAGGGAGGTTCCTTTTCGACGCACTTTGTGGATATGTATGTACCCGGCTTTTTCACATTTCGGTTAATCATTTTATTTCTTTTGCTAAAAAATATCTATATATAAATGTTTACCTGTATAAAGTCATACGTATAAGACTTTCGTTTTATCGTAATTAAAAGGTCTGTAAAGGCTGTTTGTGTGCAGAATTTATATTTTTCTTTATTTTTTTAATTCTAAAAAATATTTTAATTTAAAAAAAAAAGTCCTTACATTTTCTCATTGCCCCCACCCTGGAATAAATCAATGTTTAATGCCCCGGAAAAGACATTTCATGCCCAAATGAAAATCTTGTTAAATGGTATTAATTATGACTTGGAGCACATTGCAGCCCCATGTGTCTTGTATTTGCGATTAGGGATTCGTGTCTTATCAAATATCTAATTAATCTGCGAGACATCTTTTGTTCGGTTTCACTTTATCGGGGGGTTTCCAAGGGGGTTCGCTGACAAAAGGTCCCCGAATATTTATTCTAATTGTCCAAATTAACTGCTTTCATTTGCATACCAATCGATGGGCTGAGGAGGACGACACGGCTGCTTTCTCTGCGCCAGAAAGCGCACACATAGATACAGGAACAGGGTTTTTTTTATAGAAACTTCAGTCAAAGAAGGGGCAAAGAGTCAAATGCAAATGCAGAATTTGAAATGCTCCTTGCGTGGCGCAGTCAAATGGTGCCTGCGTGTTATTTGAATATCAGTGGCCCCCGCACTGAAAGGGTTCAAGGATGCTCTCTGACTTCTTTGTGCGCATCCAGCGCAGCGTCCGAGTCCTAAAGAAAAAGCCGGGAATAATTACAGCGTGGATCCAGGAGTGGGAATACGTCATGGAAAAGCATCCAGACAGCCTTTTTTTCCTCCCCTCCCCGTCTTAAGGATGATGTTAAATTGACCAAAAGGCAATCGAGGGAAATTATTGTCATTTCCTTTTGTGCCACAGCGATTTTAGGGAAAATGTCAGTTAGAAACAATGACTTTTGGCCTGCAATTGTTAGACATATGCAATAGAAAAACGGAGAAAAAGCAAAGCCAGAATTACGAAGGATAAGAAAGTCCATATTTTTAACTTCCTTTTTTCATATATAAATCAACAATATGCGATTTTTTTTTATTTTGGAAGAATTCTGAATAAAAAAAAATCAACAAAAACGGCAAAAATACTTTTCACCCAATTTCTATTAAATGTTAAAATCTATTTGATTTTTTAAATGATACATTTCATATCTAAAAGGGATATAAAATTATATTTTTTAGTTTCCACGATGTTTGTTAAATTGTATGCACTCAACTTTTTTTTTAAAGATTCTAATAATTGGAGCTGCAAAAGTGCGCATTGAAATGACGCGCATTCAGGAATTAGGCCAACAAAATGTTATAGAAAAAAAATCTAACTATATAACAAAAAAACATTTAAAAATGAAATTTCTACAAAAAAATAATTCCAAATATATATATATATTTGGTGTAAATGTTTTATAACACACACTTTAACAGTACTGTAAAAATCTTAAGTGTTTGCCAAGTTAAACTGATTTTTATTTCATACAGGATGATAAATATTGCAGGATTAAAAAAAAAATAAGAACTAAAATATTTTTTTTTCTTTTATTGACATGGATTCAGTTTTCATATTTTCCAGATGCTTTATGAAGCAAGCAGCATCCTCTATGTACAGGGAAAGACAAAACAGCATCAGGAAATGTTTGTGAGCAACTGACTGAAAATGAGTCCAATATTTCTCCATCAACTGATCAGTGGAAAATTGTTTCCAATAGTAAATAAATGTGAACCCTTTCTCTCGCAGGACAAACGAGCGGCAGGGCGCTCTGCAGATTTTCTGTCTACTGCTTCCCTCTAGTGGAGGAAAAGGATAACAACAGCTTTTATATTTTAAACGGGAGCTGCAGACATTTTAAAAACTGACTAAAGATTAAAAAAAGAATTGAAAGTATTAGAGTTTTCTCTTGACTCGCTCTTTGCTTCTCTCCCCACTTCGGCTCCTACTTCTTCCTCTTCCCTCTCGTTCTTCTCTGCTCCTCCTGTCAGCTGTTCTGCCTCTCCTTCCGTCTGCCTCCCGTCTGTTCTCCTCATCTTCACTGTGACGCCTCTGTCTACCTCGGCCCTCCCTGCCCCTCTCGCGGCTTCTGCTTCGGTCCGGGTCCGCCCTGGAGCTGTAGGGTCTCTGCCTGTCCCTGCTGCTGCGTCTCCCTCCATCTTGACCTCCCTCTGGAGTGTTCTTGTTCTTGGGACTGCGATTTCTACTCCTGCTCCTTCCCCTTTCCACTCTTCTTTGTCTGTAATCTTCGGAGTCCTCTTTCGGCTCCTTCTGTCCGGTGTGAGGGCTTGCTGACCTGCTCCTGCGAGAGGAGGCCTTTTTGTGACTCTTGACTCGCCGCTCGCTCTCAGAGCTGTTATCCCGACAGGACTCTTCTTTCTTGTTCTTCTTTCTCTTTTGGCTCTTGGATTTTCTGTGAGCGCCTGAATCTGAGCCGCTGTCACTGCTGCTGTCATCAGAGGAGCTGCTTGAGTCGTCACTGCTCTCCTGCTTCTTCTTCTGCTTTCTTTTGCTTTTCTTCTTTTGTTTTTTGCTCTTCTTTTTCTTTTTCTTATCGAGCCGGTCAAGTTTTCTGCAAAACAGCAAAGAAATGTACTTTTTTATATATTTGAAAAAAATAAGCACCCATAAAAACAATGAGAACGTTTATGTTGGACATAAACATTTTCTCCTTAAGCCTTAAAAACTAAAATGTACAAATATCTTTGAGAATTTGCAAGAACCTGTTTTCCAAGAGTGGATCAATATTTACACTGTTATAAATGAAATCCTATTTACCTGAGGAGCTTTTGCTTCTGTTTAGTGGTTAATGACTTCAAAAACTCCACCTCTGGATCGTCTTCTTCATCGCTGGCAACATATTGCTAAAAAAAAAAAAAAGAAAGACTTTTAGAGAATTAGAGTTATTATAGATGTTTAAAATAACTTTTATTTAAAAGCTAAGTATATTTCATGCAGACTGAGAACCTAACACAACATCACTTTCTTTGTTGGGCACATTTTTGTGTATATGTGTGTTTGTGTATCATCATATTCGCACAACGATGACAGTGTGAGACAGACAATTACCTGTGTAGAATCGCAAACAATAGAGTTGGTATCAAGGACACATTTTTTGAGGGCAAACCCACTGTTTCGCATCTCCGCCATTAACTCTGAGGGGTGCATCGACGGACCTGTTGGCACAAATCACACCCTAAGAGTCCCATTGATGTGGGATGTATACCATCCACTATCTCCACGGCGGGAATTCCAAAGGCGGCTTTGTTAACAGAATGGGACACCAAATCAACTCACTCCACTTCCGGCTCAGCAAATCATACAATATCGTTCACTGCCAAAGCAGCAGTTAGGGGAATCAGAATACACAATAATTACATTTTTTTTTCTCCCGGCACAGGAGGGGAACCATTACGGCACTCCATCATCAACCCCACTGACTGGACTCTCCCAGGGTAAACATTATCACTTTACTACTCAGCTCGCTGATTGCAGAACTTGGAATCAGCTGAAGGCTGTGAGCTTTAGCTGGAGCCTGAGAGGAATGATGCCGAGCTAAACGTGCCGCAGCATGTGTGGAAGACAAAAAGAGCTGCTCCGCTGACCCCCACCGACCACCGATTCACATTCTTACCACGAATAGTCACGCCATTTTCAGAAAGCACATGGTAAACGGCGTGTACTTGTAAAGCGCATCACTACCTTTTTAGAAGGCCCAAAGTGCTTTACAGTCCCATTCCTCCACATTCACACAACAATGGCGGCTCCGCTGCCAAACGCATAACTTCTAACCACCAGGAGCAACGTGGCGTTCAGTGTCTTGCTCAAGGACACTTGGACACGCAGAGTGCGGTCGACCGCTCTACACCTGCACCACCACCAGATGCAAGTAAAAGCCCTGAGCATGCTTTAAGGATTCTGTATGCTTAATTTGAAGCTTTTAAAATAAAATCTGCTTTTAAGAACATTTGTTTGAAGGTCCATTTATACTGATAAGAAAAAAAAAAAAAAGAATACTTGAGCAAACAAAATCCTACCTGCTTCCTCCTCAGACGCCATGGAGCTGGCGTTGATGCCTGACAGTCCGTACAGAGGACACTCTCTGTCTGTGTTCACGTGGCCCCATTTGTGACACTTGATGCACCTGACATTGCGCACCTTTAAAGTAAAAAATGTATTCAAATCCTCATTTATTCAATTGTTGAATAAAAAGGTTGAAGGAATAACTCCATAATATACCACAGAGTAGAAGGGCCGCCATACAGAAAAATAAATATGAGAAAAAGTCAATGAGGAAAATAAGTCTAAATTTTATGGGAATGAAGGCATAAAACTGTTAAAATAAAGCTGTACATCACAAAAAAGCCAAAGGAGAGATTCTTGAGCAGTGTGGTGTCCATCCTATTTCTCTGAATTGTTTACAACACACACACAAATAATGTTTGGTTGAAGATTTTCAAAAGGAAAATATAACGTTTTATTCATGAAAAAAACAAATTTTTCCATGGTGAAATTGTGACATTTCTCATAATTCATATGTATTTTTTTCTTTCATGCTGGCCCCAGAACTATGTTGTAAATATAGATGCTTGGGATTAATAAGGAGGAAAAAAATATTCTAAACTCAAGTAGAGTGTTCCTTCATTTATTGCTGAAGTTAGGTTCATGATTGGTGATAAGTGAAATATGCAAAGTATCATCTTTATTTTGTGATCTTATGCATAGATCATGTACATAGATCTTGTGATCCATTTAAAGCGTGTTCCCAGTGCTTTTAATTATGATTATGCCCTTGTGGCCCACTGATTGTAGCTTCTACATCCCACCTACAACCTTTTTCCAAGCTGCATTATTTCTTCTGCTCCTGATTCACAATGATTGAAAATAATAAAGAAATACTCAGAAATGCAATTTTAAACATAATTTTCTTTGAACACATTCGCCGTCATGAGAAAAATGCCACGGAAGCATGTTAAAAACACCAAAACTATTATTTTCATGTAAAGCACATAAAGCTGCATAACATTGTTTAGTTGCTCTTGTGAACGGAAAAGATATGTTTGTATGTAATTTATATACTTTTACTACTGGATCCTAAACCATTAAAGCCATTTATATTGAGGTTAAGAGTAGTAGGAAATCGCATGACAGAAGAAAATGTCCTTTTTTGCCTTGTATCATTTAAAGATTTTTCATTTGTAAATTTGCTGCAGGGGGATGATTTTATATGCAAAAAGTATCTTATTTTGAAAGGAACTTGATATAGCCTTTGTCGAATGCAAAAACTAACATCAGATTCAGGAAAAAGTTCTACTTTGTCTTTATTTTGCTGTGTTTAGTTCAATTACATTTCTCCTAAAAGTAACATAACAAAAAGCAGTGTGGTATTTTTTCTGAAGGTGCATTTTTGCAGTTCCTGCTGGGTTTTGGTCAGAATAATCAGCCTCAATGGCTCTCTCAGTGTTAAAGGCTGATATTTCAAATTTGGTTTGATTTAGGGAGAATTGTTAGTGTTTTCAGTTAATTTACAAGTTTGAGTTTTTAGATAAATGTTAATAACTGAGTGCATCAGAAGGTAAGAAGTATTTCATTTACATAAGTAAATATTTTATTTGATTTTATTTTTAAAATACTTTTCTAAGAACCTTAAAGCCTAAAGCCAATAGGAAAAAATAAAAATTATTACATTGTTTTAATTTTATATTTCTTATTTTGCCATTATTAGTACCAACAGTCAACAGCAAACTCTAAACTTAATTCACAAATTTAAAAGAAAATAAACACGTTTCTATTCACTACATTTAGTTTAGATCGTATTTCCAGAGCAAAAAAAAGGAAACTGTCCTCATCTCTGAATGTTCTCAAGTTTCACCTTTAGTGTCTCATCTTTCATTCTGCAGCAGGGCTTTATTAATGTGTTTTTTTTTTTTTTCTAAAAAGAGGAATTGACTAAGATAATTGAATCATGAGAGCAAATGTGCAGTTTGCAGTTAAAAAAATACGAATAAATCTTCACTCACCTGGATTCCAAACGGCTGATCTCTAATATTCATGTCATCTTTTGCATATCTATAAAAGTAAACAGGAAACATGTTGGTTTAATCAAGTTAAAGAACAGAAAGACTGCACTGTAAAACTAACAAGTTCTTAAATGGACCTTAAAAATAAGCAAAGTTAATTAATCAATTAACCAACTTTATTTTTCAATAGGTGGAAGCAAAGCAGCAAAAAAAAAAAAAAAGGGTTTGGGAGGACATTTCCCCCCAATAATAATGTCAAAAACAATATCAAACATTTCCAATCAGGATAAAAACCAAATAATGATTCCCCCCATCCTACTTAAGAAAAGCAATAAGTACAAACGGCAGACAACTTAAAGCAAATGTTGCTTTTATTTAATCAAATGCAAGACAAATGTAACCCCCATTTCTGGGATGAATAATAAATAAATAAAAAATCTCTTGGAATCAAAGTTAAGTATAAAATTTTTCTTCTTCTCACTCCCTTTTGGACTTGTATATTTTCTCGTCTTGTTTTTGTCTTATTTTGTTATTCTACTCTTGTTTTCACTTGTCCAAAATAAAAAGGTTCCTTACTTAAAGTCCCAGCTGTGGTTTAAGTCACACTTTATAGTCTAGACTAAAGGAGACAAACATTCACCTTGAGAGTAGCAGCATTTTCTAAAAAGTTAACAATCCAGCTCATATCTGGGTCTAAAGTTTTAAATAAATTAATAAACCCCATCTTGATGATGAAGCAGCAGGAGTCGTGGTTACCCCCCCCCCCCCCCCCCGCCTCCTCCGAAAACAAAATCCTACGGTGGCCGCGTCGCAAATGAATACCTGTACAAGTAATAATGACAACGCAGTATTCTTTATTAACAAATAACAGTAAAAATAAATATCTAACTAATGAACTAACTATACAGGCGTTGTAGAATGAGTATATGTGTCAGGTCGTGTGTGTGTTAGGGCGCGTGCATGTGTAAGAAGACTGAGCGCGTACCACGCGACCGCGCGTGAGAGCCTTTGACTCCGATGGGCTCCTTTAGGTAAATGTAGCAGCGTGGGGGGGGATCTCTTCCTCCTCGTCTGTGACAGTAAAGCCACACCAGTTCCACACAACAGATGAGTTTATTCCTTTCTTGGGAACAAACTTCCCACTCTCACCGGTAGCCATGCTGTCGCGTGCTGTTTGAAACTAAGGCTACGGAAGCTCTGAGGAGCCAAAAATGCGCCACATAAAAACTCGATTTAGTTATTTTGGAAATCGCCCGTAACAAAAAATTCGAATTAATTCATTTGATCGATTTATCGCCCAGGCCTATAATGATGAGTACATTAACGCAACAAAAAGCAGCATAGTGCTTGTGTAAAACTATCAAAGTCAAAAGGTGCAGCAGTGAAACATGTGAGATTAGCTGGTGGTGTTAGCAGTCAATCATTTTGAGTATAGCAGTGATCCACCAACATACCCCCAACTTGTGATCTGACCCAATAAAGCAGTGGAACATATAAAAAAAAAAAAAAAACACAGAGGGGGGCAGAAACTGGGCCCTGGTTCTCGTGCAAAGAAGAATGAGACCAGGAAGTGTATTCTTGCCACCTTATCTTTAAGTGTGTCCAACATGATTCATTGTCAGTGATAAGAGAATGTTGGTCAGGGGAAGTCCAGCAGCCGCTATCAAGGTTTGTGTCACGGAGCTGTTCCTTTGAAGGGACAATTACTGAACACAAAAGACTCTAAGAACTTTGTTTAAGGTGAGAACTCTAACATCGCTTTGAAAAATCGCCTTTTCAGGAACCTCAACCAGGAAGAGAAGGTTCTCTGTAATTATCAAAGGACAGAGTTTGTTGAAATGCTTAAATGCTTTAGGGGAGAGAACCTTTCCAAGAAGCCAATGACTCTTCTATCATGTGGGATTGTAATAATAACAATAACAATAATAACAATAATAATGGATTGGATTTTTCTGTGCTTTTCCAGACGCTCAAAGCACTTAAAATGTGTCCATTATTCATTCACTCCTCATTCATACTTAATGATGGTAACTTCTGATGTAGCCACAGCTGTCTTGGGGCAGACTGACAGAGGCGTGGCTGCCAGTACGTGCCTACGGCCGCTCTGACCATCACCGGGACATTCATACACATTTAGTTGGTTTGTTGGTTCCAAGACACGGCGGTAGACTGAATGACACTACCTATGCTGGATCCTGCTAACACATTGGACAGATTCATGATTTTCCTGAAGCATTTTAATATTCTTTACTATACATATCATATTCTTATTTGCCATCTTTATCTAATGGATTTAAGACAATTTTATGACCTGGCAAATAAAATATGCAACCAGGCTGATCCCCCTCCCCAAAGCTGGTCGTGACTCCATCGTAAAATATTGAAAGTGATAAAATGACCAAACATTCAAGTCTTGAAGCGGCCTCTAAAAAATGTGTCAGGATCCAGAACTTACTTCTCTCTAGGAGCAGTCTTCTGCCACTCAAACTTGCACTCCTCCTGACCCTCCTGAGAAGCAGAAATATGCACATAAGATTATCGCTCACATAATAGATTTTGTTTGTCCCACCAGGGCAAACTCAAAAAAGATGTATACATTTTGCATTTAAAAAAAGAAAAACAATCTAAATTGAGGCAATATTAAAAACAATATACAACCATAACCTGGCCAATACAATCATAAAAAGATGTCTAAAGAGAACACAAAGTATGGCAGCTGGATCTGCATTAGATCATCTTCTAGAAACTGAAACCCTTTCAGACATGAATAATACCAATCCTTTTTTAGATCGTTACGAATGACAACTTTAAACAACTTGGAACTTGCAGTATATTTTTATAAAACAAAAATGTGATTATTTTTTTAGTCATAAAGGTGAAAACAAGAGTGTTAGGTGACAAATTGGGTAGTTTAACAGTGTGGATTTCTACATACAAAGGGGAAATTATCTAATTTTTTCTTATTTTGAAAGAAACATTCATCTGTAGCCACTTTTCTCTTCAAACTTTTCTGAATAAAAGACAATGCTTAAAGTTTGCTCCTTTAAAAAAAATCATTTCATTTTTTTCATTCAACCTGTCCTTTAACAAGATATTGAATTACTTATTTTGTTTGTTCAAAGTCTTAAGTATTTTTGAAATGGGATGTTACAGTCAGTATTTAAATGTTTACAGGCTGTTTAAGAGTTTTTCTTCAGCTGCAGTCTGTTCCTGACTATTGCAGAAACACACTTTTTTTAAACAAGGTAAATTGAATAGTGTGCAGCTATTGAATAAACAATTATCAATGACAATATAAACCAAAATGTGGATTAATAATGTTTAGGTGAAAACTACTTGGTTAGATTTATTCCCCTCTCTCTAATAAGTCAGTTGATAAAGATTTACCTCTTTTGTCTCCTCTTCAAGTCAGTAAAATGTGTGGAGAGCAGCAAAAAGAATAGAAATGTAAATGTTAAACATAAGATGTCAAAGAAATATTCAATTAAAAAATTGACAAACATGTTGACAAATGTGGAAGATCATTAACCTTTGGAAGCGCCTGGTGGAGCTTCATACATGAAATTGAGGCCATTTTTAACACGATCATCTCCCATTAACAACCTACAATCAGAGAAAATATGATCTTATCTGAAAAATGTATGAGCGCAAGTTTTGGTTATGTGCCATTATAAAATCAAACCAAACTGCATAACAAAAGCAGCCTAAAGCCAGTTCTGGAAGTCTAGAAGTCTTTAACCTGACCTGTTGTTGTACGTTTCCTGCTCTTTCAAATATGCCTGCATTAGATCTTCTTGCTTCCGCTTATCGAAAGTGAGTTTTTGTTCGGCCATCCATACCTAGAAGTAAAAAACAAAACACAAAGAAAGAGAGTGGGTATTAGGATGCAATTGTCTTGACATGCTAAGGCAGAACTCCCTAAACCTCTGAACTGGGACTTCACTGTTAGTATCACAAAAACAGGACCAAAATATAGCTAATTTATTAGTATTCCGCCATTACTTTAATATCGTAAAATAAACTAAGTTATACAATCTCATCCTACAAAGTAATATTTTATAAAAACACTGGTCACTTTTTGAAATCATAAAGACAATTACATATGTTGTACATATTGAATTATGCGCATCATTAGGTCAGGTGTTGTAAAAAGGGGTGGGATCAGACAAGATATCTCTTCCCCACTGTGTTTGTCTTATGTCTTTTGAACCACTGTGTTAAATTTTTCATGTGTTTTGTGTTTGAAATAAAGAAACTGAACTGAACTAACGGATAAAAGCAAATATCATAGGACATAAAATAACGTAAAACATATAACAGAGTACCAGTCAGCACGAATTTTTGAACAGGTGCGTTTTAATTAAATCGTAACTAGTTTTATCAGCTAGCTAAATTTTTAAATAGCAGCTACGTAACGTACTAACGTATATTTCTGACGATAGTAAACCTAAAATATAACAAATACAAAGTGCAAAAATAAAATTAACGACTACATTTAAAAATAACAGTAACCATAAGTAAATATAAAACAAGCTCGTAGCAAATTTGATCAATGTTTGGTTAGCTTCCTATTAGCTTCTGCCAGTAGCAACAAGTTCGCTCGGCTAGCTTAATCCTCTGGCCTCGTAAACAGAAAAAGCTTATATTAAAGTTGGACTTGCCTTTTTAATGTTAGATTTCGAAGCAGGATGGAAATCCTTTTTACACATATAATTTGCGAAAGACTTCCCCATGATTCCCGTTCAGTTGTCGAGGTTTTTACCAGTTCTTTTTCAGATAAAATGAAGCCTGGCTCTAACGGAACCAGTACAGGTAAACAACGAGGACGACACGAAGTTGGCATTATATTCAGACCTCATATCCGCCGAATTTTTTTAGGCAATCAAAAGCCTCCAAATGTAATTGACATTTAAAAAATCCTAAAAACCATATAAAAATTATTAAATAGTATTCCCTATAGTGTAACATAATTTATTTGGGCATTTGTCATAAAAAAAAATCTGTTCCAGTTTATTACGTTGATTTTCTAATAAAGCACTGACTTCGTTTCAGTCACGTGATAACACTGCTTCCGGTTAGACGCTGTCATATATGAAATCGTGCAGAAACAAGCAGGAATAGAAACTGATACTGACCTCTTCTAGAGAAACTGGTAAGTAAAGCTATTTTAGAATAACAAGAGGACAGTATTTTGCATTGAATCCAACTTTTAAGACATTCCAATGGGTTTTTCCCTAATAATCCAACTTTTAAATGTTAGCAAAAATATGAAATTAGTCATGTTTAGGGTAGATGTTTACTAATATACCCTTATATTTCAGCTGTCTGAAGTTAAAATGCTGCCATCTTCCTGCGATACCTTTGTTGCTCTACCTCCTTCAACTGAAGGGCCATACATCATCTTTGGGAAAAACTCAGACAGACCCAGTGATGAAGTGCAGGAGGTTGTGTATTTTCCTGCCAAAGATTTTGCAGCAGAGGAGAAAGTTGAGGTACATCCCTTACAAAGCCTGTCACAGTAGAACTGTTTTTCAAAGACAATTGCAATCTGTAACAATTTTTTATTCTGTTTTTGTTTTTCAAAAGTGTACATATATAGAGATTGAGCAGGTTGCCCACACTTATGCAGTCGTGTTGAGCAAACCGGCGTGGTTATGGGGAGCTGAGATGGGAGCAAATGAACATCAAGTGTGCATTGGAAATGAGGCAGTGTGGGGCAGAGAGAGCGCTGATGGTGAAGAAGCTCTCCTTGGTATGGATCTAGTCAGGTAAACCCGCCTGCAGATTCTTGATCACACTCATTAGAAGTGTCAGTATTCATTTTATATATGTTTCTGTCATACAGGCTTGGACTTGAAAGAGCTGATACAGCTGAGAAAGCTGTGACTGTTATTACTGAGCTGCTGGAGAAGTACGGTCAGGGAGGATCATGCCTGGAGGATGAATGTAGCTTCACCTATCACAACAGCTTCCTCATATCAGACAGGGTTGAGGCTTGGCTGTTGGAAACATCTGGGACGTACTGGGCAGCAGAGAAAATTCAAGGTAACAAGATGTCCGGGTACTTAAAACCTTCTGAAGAGTTTTTTATATTTATTTCTTTTCACTTTGTCAATAGTCTTTTTTTTTTAAACCCAAAACAAACAAAAAGCCAAAATATTAGGATATATATCCTTCTAAGCCTGGTTTCTAGCGGTTAACACAGCCTGTCTATTGCTTTAACCCATCACATTTAGTCTACTTACCCTCACTGACTACCAAACTCCCTATTTATTTATTTTATCAAAAATGGATTGTAGGGTATTTAAAGTTACATAATGGGACTGGTTGTCTCTTAGGATGTTAATTCGCTATTTTTTAAACAATTTTAAATTTTATGCGTTTTTGTCTTCATTTTCTGATTTAACAGAATATGTTTACCACCAAATAGCACAAGTGTTGTAATATTTATCTTCTTTGTCTTTTTGACAGATAATAAATATAACATCTGCCATCTATGTATAATCAGTTACAGTTGTTCCTACTAAAGTTGACACACTTTGTTAGAATCATTTTTGCTCACAGTACTTCACTAACTTTTTGCATTTCAACCACAATACGAGTTTTCAAACAATACCTCTGTTAGCAAACAGATTTTTATTCTTAAAAAAAAAAACAGACAATGAAGAGTTAAGTAAAAAAAATTTTTTGATTAAACTTCAAATTAGCTATGACCTACACTGAGTTACCTACAAGTTTATTTTTTCCTTCTCCAAAACATCAGAACAAGCCCTCTTCTTTCTCATTCTAGGTGCACCTAGACAAGGTTCCAATTGCCAAAAACAGAAAAAAAAAAACAGCCCCAGGCTCCCTCCACCATGTTTCACTTTGAGAATTATATTTGTGGCAAAGGCTTCTAACTATATTTATTATTTAAAGAAAGGAAAACCTGATGTGTCTAAGGAAATGCTTAAATAAATGGCAGAACGAAAAAAAAAAAACAGATGTTCAAGAAATAATCTAAAGTATATAAAACAGTTAAAGGAAAAGATATTAAACATATAAAACTAAACAATTTCCACAAGGAAATGAAAACAGAGTAACAGATCATAACTTGTGCTTCCTATAATTTGACATGTTACTGAACTTGGATTTCTTATAAAATATATAAAAGATTAAAATCCTTACTATAATTAAATATGTACACTTGGTAATAATTGTCTGTATATTATGCTAAAAAACAATAAGAACTGAATTATTTTCTTAATGAAAAAATATGATTATTTTGAGAAATGTAATTTTTTGTGAAGGTGGACATCGTAACATCTCAAACCAGTATTGCATTACCACCAAGATCGACAAGGAGCATCCAGGAATGCGGGAGTATGCCCGAAGCAATGGCTGGTGGGACGGAAAGACTGAGTTCAACTTTGCCACAGTCTACTCCTATTTGACCACAGCCAGAATCGAGTCTGCTGGAAGCCGATTCTGTGAGGGAAAAAAACTGATGGAACAAAGGAACGGTGAGTTTCTGCAGTCAAGACGGCAACATTGAAATGACTTTGAGGGGGAAAAAAACGTTTAAATGACCGCATTTCCTTTTGAAGGTCACATCACTGCAGAAGTTATGATGCAAATCCTGAGGGATAAAGACAGTGGCATAAACATGGAGGGAATGTTCATGACAACAGGAAGCATGGTGTCTGTGATCCCCACTGATCCTGCTCTTCCAGCGGTTCACTATTTCACTGGAACTCCAGATCCTCAAAGGTCCCACACTGAACTTCAGAATTTGTTCAGAATTCACTGTTAATAAAGGCAAGTTAATGCATTTGAATTTATTTTTTACATTTTAGGTCTGTATTTAAACCATTCATCTTCGTGGAAAATGCTCATCTACTGAAGGAGACCTCCTCCCCCAGTTTTGGTCCAGATGATCCTGTTAAAAAGAAACCTCGCTTTCAGAGCAAGCCTGACCGAAAACACCCACTGTTTGTTAAACATGAACTGGTGGCTGCCATCATTGACACCTACAAGGTTTCACAGTTTAATTCAGTCTTACATGTTACCAGAATGAATATTTTATGAATATATATGTTTGCCCTGAAAAAAGAATACTTAAAGTTTTTTCTCTTTATAGGACAGAGGACAGAAGATCATAGAAGGCATGAGGCAGCTGGAGAAGGAAAGCTTGACAGAAATGGAGGGAATCTTGTCACGCCACGTTGATGAGCCGGACCTTCTAGTGGACCTTTTCTCACTGTCTGTTCAGAAAGAGATTTCTCTGTACAGCAAAAATTGAGCTTTTTAACATGACATAAGCATGACCTAAACTGTTTCTAGCTTCATGTTTTAGCTTTGAGTTAAAGTTCAATCAAAACAGAATAAAAAAATCAGTTTATTATGGTTAAGTGTAAAAACACAGTTTTGAATAAAAACAACGGATTTAAGTAAAAGTCCTACTCTAGACAACATGATTACTCTTTTTTTTTTTTAATCAAATGAGTCCTGTTGTTTAAGACATAAACCACTGACCAGAAATGTTCCAACAACAAATTTACATAATTTAAAATAATTAACATAATTTTTGAAGATTGATAAATACATTTAGTTAAAAACAAATGTCCACTTTGTAAAAAAAAAAAAAAAAGACTCGGCACCAAATTGTGAATTAATAAAATCTTTTATTTCACAAAAGCTAGAGAAATTATTTTTGCATTCACTTTTTTGTTGTTTGTTAAAAAAAAATACATCAGGATTTCTCTTTTTAAAGAAAAAAAAAGGGCTGATCAACAGTAGTTCTTACACATATTTCATGTTGAAAAGGATGTGAAACCTTTGGTTATCCACAATTGTGCATGTTTGGCATGAAGACTCGGCCACAAACACGGGTGTTAGACCATACATTTCCCTTATGTACAAGAAACAATAACTATCCAAACAATCCAAGACGGATGTTATTTTTTGTTTCCTGTTTTATACCTGGAAGGCACAGTTCCTGTTACATTTCTATGCTCTATTATTTTCATGTGTTTTAGCTGCTTCACTGTGGTGATTGGACAGTTTTAGCGCAATTTCTCCAGTGTGTTTTTAATTCCAGTGTAATAGTTATGTCTACAGGCTCGTTTTCTACCACATTTAAACATTTAGGCAGTAAATGTAAAGAAATAATTAAAATCAGACTCATTTAACTAAAAATGTTATGAAGCCACAAATACTGCAGGCGTCTGTCATGTTTTATGTCTCAAAATGCGACTGTGTGCAATTTTTGCCATAAGTTATGAAATGATAAGTGTGTTATAACTAACATTTATGAAATTTCCCTTGTAAACAGTTTACACGTCTGCAAGTATATTTAGTCATGTTTAATTACAGAAATTCCCAAAAAATGCATCAAACTGCATTAGTAGAAAGGCAGCCTTGCAAAAAAAAAAAAAAAAAACTGAAACCATGGATTCAGAAGAAAGAAAAACTGCTTTCTTCCCTAAATACTTCAAGCACTTTTTGTGCATAATCTCTTACCTGTTAGCACTTAAATGAAACATCAGTAAGTCATGCACTGACTGCATACAAAACATGCAAAACCATTGCATTATTGCTGACCTTACGGGTAGCTTGAAGGACTAATAATCCCTTATTTTATCCAGTGTACTAATGAGCAAAAATGTATGCTCATTTTTTAATGCTGTAAGATACCTGTTAATACAGAGATCTGACATCCACCTTAAAATAAATGGCTTTGATGCTCTGATAACACAGTTGGCTGTGTGCACATGTAACAGCTCACTGGCTGTTGAAAGTGAGGCAACCACAGGTGTAACGTCCTAAAATGTAAAATAAGCAAAGTATTGTGGTTTAAAAAAGGAAACTCAATGAATAGATGTGTCCTAGGAAAAATGCACAACTCCCAGGGGAGTATTTCCTTTATCAACTTCTGAAAACACCTCCCATTAAATCTTCTGGTCTCCTAGTTTAATGAAACACTAAGCCTTCTGAGATGAAAGAAATGTCATATTTTTTACTTTGGTTTCATGAAATAAAGTAAAAGTATAGCTGACTGTCTTGGAAGCTGAATTCATCCTTGATGTGCTGAAGCACGCCTCCCTGCTGGAGCTGTGTCCCATACAGCACAGCTTCGCCGCGGTCCTGAGCCAAGCCCACCTGCAGCAGCCAATCCACAAACTCACAGCCAAGGAAGCACTTCATCACTGTTTTCCTCCCACACCTGAAACACAACCCAACATTCACATCCAGTAATGCTTCTTTGGTTCAGAGTACCGTAATATTCAACAGAGCCCTCTAGAAAAACCATTGGAGCAGATTGACAGACCAGGGAAACCAGAGATAGTTAGCTTGAAGCTTTGTGTACAATTCTTCCAAAAAGTTCAGCTTTGGTTCTCACTACTGTTGATCTAGCAATTCAATTAGAAACACTAGCGTTGATTTTATGCTGAAATACGTTTTTCTCATGAAGGTAAAAAACTGAAAATGAAAAAAACAGTAAAAGGATACATGAAAACATTATGGCTCTCAGCTCTCAAAGCAGAAATGGATCACATCCAGGATGACACTGATCAATCCAAGTTCATTCGGAATAAAAACAACCTCATTGAAATTTAGAATTAAAAATATTACTTTTTTTCCTGACTGAGTTCCTAACATAACTGAACTGAAAAGAAGGCTGCTGTTGACCTTGTCGTCTGCACAAAATGGTCATGGATTTAAGCGCTCAGGTTGCCCTTAATGCCTGATTCAACACATGAGACGATCAGTGTCCTCCTTCAAAACTGAGACTTAAAAGGTAAGAGTACAAAATGAGACATGCAGGCGATCCGAATTATTTTACGCACTATGTTGTCTGCATGTGTGTGTGGGGGGCATTGTATGTGCTGTTTAGTTTTTTTGTTTCTTTTGTTTTTTTAAAATTGGAAGATCATTTCATGTTAAGCACTTTCTGGGACATCAGTCGCAAAAGTGGTCTACAAATAAAGTTTGATTTGAGACTTTGTTCTTAATGAAGATCACACGACTTTCAATCCTGCAGATAGACAAGCTTAGTGTGACAGTGCATTGAAATAACCAGCTTTAAACCTTCAAACTGAGAAAAATGTGGTAAAAAAAAACAGTCAGTATTATGTAATGATTGTCCACAATGTAAAGCCTGAAGTGAATCTTGATGAAGTCACTTAATCACAAACTAGTCATTTTAAGATTTACTTTCAAGGTGTTTATTTACTGTGGGTAATGGCTAAGAATGTGTCCTTAAAGGATCTGTGCTAAATCAGCCGTAAGCCACATTAGCTCACCTCCGATTCTTAACGATGTCACAGCAGCACTGTTGTTTGTGGTATTTGGTGAACTGGGTGCAGGTCATCCTGATGTCATCGGGTAAATCCGGCTGCTGTTTTTGCTTCTTCCTAAACCATCGAGTGAAAAACCTGGGCAACGAGAGCAGAAAAAAACAAAACAAAAACAGCACAAATATTATGTTCTGTGGAGTACACAAAGTACATCAGGGATCTGAATGAGGTGTTATATTTGGGTGCGACATAAATGCTCTTTACCTCTTAAATGGGAGTAAAATCAAATGCTTGTCTAACCCAAAAAGGGCAAAGGAGAGAAATCCCTGTGAACAGAAAAAACAAAAGCTGTGACTGTGATGCTGGATGAGAAAACACAACTCAGTCATATTCCCACACAGCAGCATCAATCAGATTAGCTCTGTAAGATAAGAGTAAGAAGTCAGGCTAACATCCTGAAGGAAAGGTGGTGCAGTGGCAGGCTGTAGTTGAAGACCAAACAAAAGAAAATGATCATTTTGATGTTTTTAACATGTTCTTCTAACATTTTTCTCAGGGTGGAGGACTTGTATAAAGAAAATTAAGCTTAAAATTGTATTTATGAGTATTCTTCATTCAAATTATGGTGAATCAGGAGCAGAAGAAAAAAAAGTATGTTTGAAAAAAGCTTTTAGCAGTGGAAAAAAACCCTGCTGGGTGGGCCAGAAGCTTCCTGCTAGGCCTGGGCGATAAATCGATTGAATGAATTAATTCGAATTATTTGTTCCAGGAGATTTCAAAAATAACTAAATCGAGTTTTTGTGTTATGGCGCATTTTTGACTCCCCGGAGCTTCCGTAACGCTAGTTTTACACTGCGGTGTGGCACGCGACAAACAACAACATCATAGCACACACGAAACAGCAAGCGACAGCGTGGCTACCGGTGAGAGTGGGAAGTTTGTTCTCAAGAAAGAAATCAAATCATCTGCTGTTTGGAACTGGTCTGGGTTTGCTGCCACAGACGTGGAGGAAGAGACCGCGCGTCTCCTCTGAACGCGCGAGCGCGTAGGAGCGTAGGAGGCGCGAGCGCGCGTGAGAGACTCGCGTGGCACGCGCTCAGTCCTGTAACACATGCAGGCGCCCTAACACACACATATTCATTCTACAACGCCTGTATAGTTAGTTAACTAGTTAGATAGTTAGTTGTCACTGTTGTCCGTTAATAAAGAATACTGCGTTGTAATTATTACTTGTACCGGTATTCATTTGCGACGCGGGGGGTGGGGGGTGGAGGGGTTGTGACAGCGCAACTGCAGCTTCGTCATCTTCTCCATGGAGGGTTTTATTAAATTATTAATTCATTTAAAATCTTAAAACACAGCTGGGACTTTAAGTAAGTAAGTAAGTAACCTTTTTATTTTGGACAAGTGAAAACAAGTGTAGAATAACAAAATAAGACAAAAATTATATAACACAAGACAAGAAAAAAAAAAGAGTGAGAAGAAGACAAATCTTATACTTAACTTTGATTCCAAGAGTGTGATAATTTATTTATTATTCATCCCAGAAATGGCGGTTACATTTGTCTTGGGTTTGATTAAATAAAAGCAAAAAAACGGCAGCAAAAAAAGTTGTCTGCTGTTTGTACTTATTGCTTTCCTTAAGTAGGGCGGGGGGAAGAAAAAAAAAAAAAAAAAAAAATCGGGAAAAAAATCGGAAATCGAATTAAAAAAAATAAAATCGGAGATTTTATTTTTAGGCCATATCGCCCAGCCCTACTTCCTGCTCCGCTCCACTCTAATGCAACCGGTTGTAGACGATAGATCCATGTTTCGTTTTTTTCGTTCGAGCTAGTTTCTGGCTCAAAAAGCTCAAAGCTGAATAGCTCCATTATTGTTCACTATTTTTGTTGCACCAGTAAAGTTGGGTTGGGGGTGCGAGAAGCTGTAAGCTAGTGGGAGAGCGCATAAACAGATATACAATTCAGATATAAATTTCTAATGTACTCCTGCCGTCCTACAGAGACTTTGTCCTAGAAAACAACAGTTTTTTGTGATTTTGGGTAATTATTATGTATGCTGAAAGCGCTGCAGATCCATTTTCCTCTTTGGGAACAATTACGTACATCTGAAATATTGTAATTGTGATTTAGGAATCCAAGGGGCTGAAACACTCACCTGACCATAATTGACTATTGCACAGAAAAACAGTAACTCCAAGTAGAGTCTCCCGGGAGCATGGTTACAGAGCAGCCACAAGCAGGTGGAAAAGTTCTGTCATTTCAGGACACAAAAGACACTTTTGTTACAGGGGCAGGACTTTGCCATCTATTTGCATCGGATCAGGTTGGTGAAGAGCTGCGTGAAGGAATGCAGTTGATTTACTTACAGCCAGCAGGTTCACAGTCAGAAGCAAACACAGGAGGACATGGCGGACCACTTGTTTATCTGCAACCTGCTGGAGCTCCTCCATTTTACCGAGAAGACAGTCGGTTGACTCGCAGCAGTTCCCACACTGAACTGAGGGGGGCGACAGAACGGACATCCAGCAGGCAGATGTTAGAACCACCTTTTCTCAAAAGCCTGCAGTTGGATTCTCTAATCAAACAAATGGTGAGATGACGAATAGAAAACCCGCACCTGTGTTTGTGGTGCCGGTGACATTTGTGCTGATGATCATGTCTGGCATGGGTGGGGGTGGAGAACAGTCACAGCCGAGGCACTCTGATAAAGTAACAAAACGGAAACTAAGTTCTTTGTCTTTATTTGTTTCAATGCAAGCTCAAAATAGACAAAATATCAACTTGAGTTGAGAAAAATAGAATTGCGTTCTACTCAAGCGCTCTTTTGCAGCTTTTATGATACAACATTTCTATTTGTGCAACAAAGAGTTGACTTAAACTTATGCCTCTTCTTAATGATGACAACTTCTATCATGTTTTTTTTACTACAGAATTGCTTCACAGAAGCAACAGTCAAAAAGCATACATCAAAGAACAATAACAGCTTGAAGTTTGCTTCTTTTCTGGCATGTGTCTGCTGTTTTAAAGTAACACAACTATTATAGGCTTAAACCTAAGTACCTCTGACTCCTCCTGATGGGGTTGCTGGTTCAATCAGATTCTGGTTTTCTGCTTCGACTTCAACCACACGATCCTCTGTGGAGTCAAGCACAGAGTTTCCCTCTTCATTTGGCACATTTCGGGACCAGCTTCCTCTGCTGAGACACACAAGAGAGCCTCCTCCAAGAAGAATGCTGAAACTCACGACAAGCGTGGTGCAAATGATCTGATGGAAAACAAACACATCAGGCAGAACTTTAGGTGACTCCTAATCACTGCTATTCAGTAGGAAGAAGATTTAGTTGGTTTTGTTACCTGTTCTTTACCATAGAAGTAAAGGGGATCAATAGTATTGGGCAGTTTCTGACCAGAGCAGAGCAGAACAGCAGTAACAACACATGGAATCCTGCCGTAGAAAGGTTAAAAAAAACAACAGAATTTATATTTGTAAAAGCCGAAGACAGAACAGAAGTACAGTATGTACAGGGGAGAATCTCGGGGGAGGTGTAAAAATATTAAATACAGAGTTAGGGAAACTAAAACAATAGTTTAACATAGGGCTGCACGATATGAGCAAAACTTGCGATATGCGATATGAGTGATCAATATTGCGATGAGGATATAATTTGCGGTATATAAACAAATAGCAAAACAACCAAAAACATCATTACCATTTCACTGCAACAATTTAAAACAATATACTCCAAATGACCCTTGTAGACGTAGGAGGCAAACATCTAAAGTAAAAGGGCTCATCTGATTGGTCAACAACGTGAAGGGGTCCATCCAATTGGTCAAATGCATAAATGGATTTATTTTATTCGTTAAATGCTTCAAGCTGCCATAAGATTGTTTTAGCACATTTAAGGTAACCATTTATTGCGATTTTTGCTAACTTTTGCGATATGGATATTGCACCGGTTGATATTGCGATTACGATAAATTTGCGGTATATTGTGCAGGCCTAGTTCAACATAAATAAACTCTCACTTAATGCTAACAAAACAAAACTCATGATTTTTGGAAATCGTCATAATCCTACAGTTGTTATCCATAACCATGTTTTGGAAAAAGTGACTGAAACTAAGTTCCTCTGAGTAATTATGAACCACAAAATAAGCTGGAGGCCACAAATAAAGCAAGTCAGAGATAAACTTGCTTAAAGCATAGCAGTGTTGGGAAAAAGGTGCATCACACACTCACTCACAAAGCACGTTTACTAATATATTCATCCATAATAACACCATATTTACAATACAGGGTAGAAGTTTGGGGAAATACTACAGACTTTGTTCATCTTTCTGAAAAAAGCGATATGAATAGTTCATTGTGAGAATTATGGAACACAAACGAATGCACTGTTTTTAAAGTTCTGTTTATTGAAATTATAGGAACTAGTGAAACTTAAAACAGCACTCATCATGTATAAAGCCAGAAATAACTTTCTTTCTGGAAAACATATAATTGTTCAAGGACAGAGATGGAGGTTATGATTTAAGAAAACAGCTGAACTTCAAGGGGAAGTGCATTCGTGCTACAAAAAATAAAATGTGCTTATCAATTTATGGTATGGATTTATGGAATGGGTTGAAGGTTTAAAAAAAAGCAAAAGTTTACATGTATTCAAAAAACTGATGGAACTTTACAAGGCTAGAAATGATCAATAAAAGCAAAAAACAAATAACCAAATGTCGCTTCTGTACAGAAACTGTAAAAAGAAATATGCACAACTTAAAGTGTTGTAAAAAGGGGTGGGATCATACTAGATTTTTCTTCTAGCCATTCCTTTTCAAGCACATTGTTTTGTTTTAACTATTTTAAACTCTTGCGTTTATTCTGATTTTGTGTTTGAATTAAAAAACCATAATAATAAAATACAATAAAATAAACAATATGTAAGGCATAGTTCAGATGTGCAAACTAAAAAACTAAACACATAATGCATTGGCAATCAAAAAGTTATGGCTTACAAAAAGTATGACTTAAGTCTTTTATCATCCAAGTGACTTACCCCCAGCCGGCAATGACCAAGAAGCCAGATGATCCTTTCAGGTCATCGTTCTTTTTCGTGAGCAGAACTGAGAGCGCGATCAACCCTGACACAATAAACATTGAGATCACTCATAGAAAACATCAGCACAGCTCGACATAACAGTTCAGGAGAGCTTGATTGTTTGGAGTGGACGTGTGCATACCTGGCCACATGTAAGTACTGTAGAGGGAGGTGCATAACAGGGTGAAAGTCAGAATCTGCCCGATGAAGTTTCCTTCTTTCACCACAAAGTTCCACTGAATCATCCCAATGCAAGTGAGCAACTAAAACCCAAGAGAGCAAATATTTATACCCTTCATGTGAAGTCATCAACATACATTTTCATTTTGTTTTCACAGAAAACACCTTGAAAATATGCAGATTTCTTTTTTTACCTGTGCCAGAAACAGGTTGACAGTGAACATGTGAGGTAGCCTCTTGTATTTCTTACTTAAAAACATGACAGCAATTGTCCAAACCTATGAGAAAAGCACAAAAAGCTATGAAATGATGAGACATAAAACACAGCAGAGATGTTCAGCAGAAATACTCAGCATTGTTATCAGATTCTTCATGACCTATGTCCTGCAAAATTTAAAGAAAAATGACGTCGTTCAAAATAGAAACACTGAACAACAGTTTAAAAAAATGAAACACTGCTCATTAGTCACGGCAAATAGTATCATTTCAGGAATGATACGGTGTTACCAAGAATAAGGAAGAACGCACATTTATAGAAGTGTCTGCAAAGCTGCACATCCTGTTTATTACTGTGCTTTTACAAAAGATCTGTTTTAAAGGCTTCAACAATCTGCTCATTCAGACTTTTCCTTTTTCTTCACAGCTTTCCTGTATATCTCAGTATTACAAAAAATATTTGGAAAATCAATAAATAAATCATGACATCTAACAGAATCTGGCTTCAAACCAGTATAAAGTTAGAAGGGTGTGAACTCAGAGAGGTAAAGACTAAAAGAGTTTTGTCAGTTGCGAAAACCTGGAAAACAAGTCTATGCCAGCCATTGTGAACTTTTACATTCTGACTCACCAGTGCGAATAAGCTAACAATGCTCATATTGAAGCTGACTGTCTGTAAGGAATTCATCAACAGCTGGGGATCCATCTTGTGCACCGTCAGCAACCAGGCCGAAACATACATGATAGGCGCTGAGAGAAAAGTGCTGATCACCATCCCAGAGGTCACCTATTAGAAAAGGAAATGTTCTATTAAAAGTACGGTGGTAAGTCAGCAACAGGTAACATGATGGCTGATGATATACAACTCACCACTTGCAGTTCTGCATTATAGTAGACAGCATAGATGGCCACACTTGGAGCCGTGGGGAAGACTCCGTAAAGGAAAGCGTAATCGGACAGGCTGGATTGGTTCGTAGCATCCGTGCTGTTGTTGTCCAGCAGATCCACCATATCCTTGCAGATGAGAGGCATCAACAGCCTGAAATTCAAGAGAATTAGTTCAGAAGCCTCAATTTGAAATTCTGGATAATGTTGTGAAATGTAGCGCAACTGAACAAGTCACGTACAGCTGTTATGCAACTGCTGAGTAATCTTAAACTTTAAGATCCTATCACCCTTTTTAACATGCAAATACAGTAAAAGAAAGTTCTTAAAGACCCAACCCAATCATCTATTGATCTATTTCAAAAGTGTTCCTAGTGGTCTTTTAATTACAGTTATGACGTTTTTATCCCCAAAAAAAGTGTATTTTTCTAGGAGATAGTGTCTGCAGAGCAGCAGCAGTTCATTAGAAATTCGCCTTCGAATTGTGGGCAGGACCGTTGGCTTGGAGAAACCTCGTCCCCCCTCCCCCCCCATTGCTGCCAGCTCGGACAAGGAAAACAAAGACATCTGTGGATCTAGTCGCCTACAAGTGAATGCATCAGAATGAAGCAGAGCAGGGAGCTTGTGTTCCCACCCAGCATATTCTCTACATCACAAACAAGGTCTTTTTCAAACTAAATTTGTTCCATTTGCTCCTGAATAACAACTATTTTAATAAATAAACACTCACATAAGTAATTTTAAGCTTAATTTTTTCCATCAGAATAAGTGCCACAGGAACATGTTGAAAACATCAAAAGTACCATTAGCATCGAAGTAGGTTTTTAAAAAAAATGTAAATCAGTTCAAACTTGAATTTTTATACTTACAGTTTTGCTGTAATAAGTAATATCAGTGTCACAACTGTGGATCTGGTTAATTTCCTCAACTGGCCCACCATGGTCAGACCGAGGTAGAACAGAGCTGCTCCTCCAAAAGAGTTGGCCAAGCCGTCTACAAACTCAGCCATGAAAGCGGGGATTGTTTGGTGCAGGACAAAGTGGGCGATAATCCCAATGACAACCATGAACACAATCGGGTTCTTCAAAACCTGCAGAACTACAAGTCCCAGGATCCATAATTTGCTTTGCTGCTCGTGGTTTGCCTGATTCTTCCACTTCTGGACCTCACAGAGGGCAAAGCCGATAGGGGTTCAGGAGCATCAGGGACACAGGTGCAACCAGGTAGATGTACTGGAGATACTCTGGATGTGTGGTCTGGTAGAGAGCTTCAACTGAGAGTAAAAATAAAAGCCATTAGTTTAAAATAGGTTGTAAAAGTAAAACAAGTTGGAATTCCATGTAATTTCATTTTAATTGACTCATAAATACTTTAGATAACAATTAAAAGTGTTACTCATCCAGAAATAATGACTAAAGGATGCCTCTAAAAGCATTCTTTCAAATTAAAATAGGATTTATTATCCAGCAAAGACAAAAGTAGAACACTGAGGTTACAAGGAGCAGAAGAGAAGAAGGTTAAGGTGGACTTTAGGCACTTAAGGTCAACAGTCCAGAGCATCAGAGAGTGTAGGGAGGAGGTAAAGAGGGGTGTCTGCAAGCAGATTACAATGGGTGGAGGAAAGTTTTAGGTGTGACAAGAGCGTCAAGAGCGTGAGCAAGAATAAAAGAGAGGCACATGCGAGCAGCCATGCTGTTAGTTTAGAGCGGGGAGTCAGAATCCAGGCCTCGAGGTCCGGTGTCCAACATGATTTCCAATCAACCTGTTATTGTTCTTCACCTTTCGGCATATCCCCTTTCGACACAGCAAATCAGCTTTCACTGATTCACACAGGTAGTTTGGCAGAAATTTCTATGCTAGATGTCCTTCTGTCCTTTGTTGGTTAAAAGGAGCCTGAGGTTAGAAAAAGACCTAGAGGAAGACCAAAGCGGAGGCTCGTGGATGTAGTGAAGATGGACATGAGGACGGTTGGTCTGAGCATGGAGGATAAAGAGAAGGTTAGATGGAGGCGGAAGATTAGTTGAGGTGACCTTTAAAAGGGACCAGCCAAAGAGAAGGATGTGGTCATTTGCATGTTCTACCAAAACAAAGCAGTGTAAACATCATTTAGTGCCGGGGGAAGGCTGCATCAGGAAAGAAACACCAGGAAAAGGAGTAAAGTTGAAAATGAAAAACATTTCTGTTGTGGAAAAAGAAAACATTTTCAACTTCATTAATGATTAATAAATATTGCTGTGTGGAAAAGCTTTCATGTCTGTTTTCTGAGGCTTGCCCTGTTATAAAAGCACAAGGGGCTCCAGTGTTATAGATTCTAAAATAAATCAAGAAGATTTAAAAGCTGAGGGATCAGTCAATAAAAGTCTTACTCCAATCATCTTTTGATCTATTTTAAAAGAGTTTCAAGTGGTCTTTTAATTATGATTTTGCCAATTTAAGCCAAGATTGTGTCTTTCTTTTAGGACACCGGTGTGTTACTAGGGTGGACAGAAACTCAGCTTAAAGGCTGTATTAAGCATCGTCTCCCACAAAAGTAAAAACAGAGCGCCAGTAGTTCTTTAAAAATCTGCCTCTGAGTTGTCAGCGGGACCCCTGGTTGCTCACCATCCCTTTGTTTATACTCTCTCCTGCTAGCTTACAGTCACACTCCCAACCTAACATTAGCAGTGCAACAAAAATGGCGAGCAATCAGCCGCACAAATCTGACCCAGATGGCGAGGAAAATAAAGACCTAAATGGATCTAGTTGCCTACAAGTGGATGCATCAGAATGGTGCAGATTGGGGAGCTTGCGGCCTGCCAATCTTTTTCCAAAACAGCATTTTTTCTGCTCCTGATTCACAACAATTTGAATAAAGAAATACTCAGAAATACTATCTATCTATCTATCTATCTATCTATCTATCTATCTATCTATCTATCTATCTATCTATCTATCTATCTATCTATCTATCTATCTATCTATCTATCTATCTATCTATCTTTCTTTGTATCACAGTGGGACCTTAACAGTTGTTTTTATATTTGAGCTTTATTCAAACACATTCAGAGGGCTTGTTACTCATTAATACATAGACTGTACCACATTCTTGTTTGTCTTTTTTTGTGTGCTCAAGCTCTGATAAAAAGCTCGTAAAAAGGGCCTTGAAAGCAGTGATTGTTTACGCTGCTATGAACAATGCATTTGGCTCAGTAAAGGGGTTGGGATAATGCAAATACGGAGAGAATGTAAAGAAGGAAGAATAAAAAAGCATACCTATTGGATACCCCAGGGCGAAGTCATTGCTTTGGGTAGCAAATATAGAGAAGAGCCCGGCCTTGCTGTAGCGACTGTCAGGATTGGCAACTATCAGGGTGAGGACACACACGATGCAAAACACAGAGACTTTGGCGATGAGGATGCTCCAGAGGAAGGGCCAGATGACGTCATTGAAGTCCAGCAGCACCATGTTCTTAAACAGCAGTGCCGGGAGGGCAAACTTGGACACAAAGTTTCCCAGTCCTTTGGCCTGGGTGTTTGTGATGATGTTGGTCCTGCCTGCGATGTACCCACACAGGATGATCCCAAAGCACTCCAGGAGAGCTGGGAGCAGCTTGTCTATGGACATGGTGGAGGGCAGAGGGTCTGACGTCTCCTCCACCCTGAATGAAAGGTTGTGGAGGATGCTCTGGCCCTCCATCCTGCTGGTGTTTTTCAGTGGTTTCACTTCTGGTTTGAGGTCATAATAATGACAGAGCTGGAAACAGACGCAGACAAAAAGCGGAAGAAAGCAGATGGCAGTTACATCTTTACCCACTCTATAAACTACAAGTCTATTCTATCTATTACAAGAGTTTTGGAGGATTATAGTGCTTAGATTTAAAAGCCCGTAACGTTTTTACCCTATCATGTCAAATTTAAAGTATTGTAAACAAGTTTTGAACCACACCGTTTAGGTTTTGTAATATAAAGGCACTCTCACCTCCGAGACTGCGCACTCTAATATCCGCTCCGTCGGTCATTGTTCGCTTGCATTTAAATTAAAGAATGCTAAAGGTGCACTTTAGCCTCAAGGACGCAGATAAACCACCACGCAGCACCGAACACTCACGTCTGCTCCGACGCCACGCTCTGATAACAGAGGGGGGAATAATGCGCTCTGTTAGTGCGCAGGAAGCACATGCTCTATGCCCCGCCCAGCGGCTTTCACAACCGATTTGTCAACACTTTCTGACCAATCACGGATGAGGGAGAAGGAAATGGGTGGAGCTTGTTTGTTGTTATGACACCGAATGATTTTTTTGAGTTTGCCTGCATTATCACTGAGCTCAGGACAACACAACTGTAAAGATGTTTAAGTTTTTATCCCTTAACTTAAAAAAAAAAAATCTATACACTAAAAAGAGCAATTTAGAGCTGAAAAATTTCAAGTTGATTGTTTTTTTTTTTTTTTTTTTTTTTTTTTTTTAGAAAAAATACACTTTCTTTTTGTGGCTATTAAACCATTCTTTTAATAATAACAAAAGTTATATTTTTTCATTATATAACAGGTTTGATTTATTTTATTCTGAGAGGATCAAATATAAGTTCCTTTTAAAATAAAAAAATAAAATACTGTCAAAAAGATCCTCCTGATGCAGCAGAGGGACTTGCTGTTATTGTTACAATGCATTTCTATAATTTAAGAACTTTGCTTCTAAATAAAAAATACGTACTCTTGTGCAACAGAAGATAAGAATTTGAGATTTAAACAAATCTGACTGTATTTATAACCATCATTTTGCTTACTTGTGCATTTTCAAGGTTTGTTAAGTGGGTCTCTTAATTTATTGTAATTTCAACTCTGATTGAAAAAGTTTATTTTACTATTTTAAGTTCATCTCATTTAAAAAAAAGAAAGATTGAGACGACAACATTTAACAACAAGCCCATACTTTATTTAAAGTCATGAGCATTTTTTAAAGCCAAAGTGCCACAATGAAGAATAAAAGTGGATAAAAGCACCATGTGGCTCTGGTGCCTCAGATTGCAGACTCCTACTATAGACCTGACAACTGTGATAATTGCCTTAGTGAGCAAAAAACAGGTTATGTGCCCTGCAGCAAAAAACAGAAGGTAGTTGGAATTTTTCTAAACAGATTTCTTAACATTAACTTCTCTATTTGAGACATCCTCGTGACTTTCTGTATTTTAGCAGTAAAATACTGTGGGTTGCACTTAAAATTTGTTTTAAAGACAAATAACCACAAAGATGACTATTTGTTCTCAAGAGCCACACTAAGTCCACTTCTGTGGAGATCAGTAAGAAGCATTTGTGATGCAACTTGAAGACTTGGTTAAATGTCTTAATTGTGCTCTTTTTGCTTTGTTTTTATTTTTCAAAGTAAAAATTTCTGTTATACATTAAAGTCTGAATGTTCCTCTATTCTTTGAGTGTGTGATTGTCATGTTTTGGTGCGCATCGTCGCCCCAGAGCAGAGAGACCTTGGCTCGGATGCTGTCTGGATAATTTCTGCGTAGAGTTTACATGTTCTCCAATTGCATGGTTTGCTCCAGGTGCTCCGGCTGTCTCCCAAAGCCAAATAACACGGACTGATTGGAGAAAGCTAATTGCTTCTTGGGGAGTGGACATGAGCAAGTGTGGTTGTTTGCCTCAGTTTGTATCCCTGTGATGGGCTGGCAACATGCAGGGTGTATGCCTTACCTTTGCCAAATAACTTCTGGATTAGTCTCCAGCAGCACCTGGGACTCGAATTAGGACAAATTAAGCACAGACAGCAGATGGATGGACTTTGTTTTGTTTAATAAATCTAAATGTTCCTTTGACAGAGAGACCAAAGTAAAATGACTTGAACTACATTTAGAACATAACATTTTTAAATATGACACCTGAAGTTGTAAAGGCAAATTTGCTGATTTTGTTCTCCAAAAATAAAGCTGAGAAAAAATAAGTACCCCATAAATGATTTTCAACAAAAAGAAAAGATGCTAACATTATTCTTCATAGTATATTTCATTCACAGAATGTGGTTATGCCACAATGCTGTATGTAAGACTTTAACTGTCATGTGTATGAATCCTGACCTGGAGTGTGCTGACGACACCATCCTGCTCAGCACATTCATTAATCCCGTTAAAAAATTCTCTGGGCATTTACAGGGAAGAAGCAAAGACGTTTGGTCTCCAGGTTAACTGGACAAAACCAAATATATGCAAGTTGATGATGGCCCTCTGTCTTGGCAATGATCTCATCAAGCCTATAAGAGCTTTGCATACCTAGAAACTTTAAAAATAGTCAGTTATAAAATCCTATAAGCGACTCTGCCAATGTAAACATATCATGAACCATTGAAAGTCTTTGATAACAACGCTTTTTGTGTATTTTAATAAAGCTGTAATTGTCAAAATAAAGTTGCCTCCTATTTTAGTCCAGTTTGAGTCATTTGAGGCTGCATTCCTGATTCAAGCGCTAAAAGAAAACATCAGCTGTCCCATCTACCATGTATTTTGCAAAGTAATTAATGTTTTGTCATTTTTGCCAAAACTAAAGGAATGGCTGAGAGTCAGCCATACATCCTTAAAAAACAAACAAAGGTGTTTTAACCTTCTCTTTGTGAGGTGAAGTACTGTCAATTACTCAAAACGATCCCTTTATCATTTCCCTAATCACTATCAAATTATCTAGCCTGCCAAAAGAGTGGGCTGAAACTCAGATTTAAGGCTGTATTAAGCACTGTCTCCCACAAAAGTAAAAACAGCAAATATCTAAGTATCACTCAATTACCACTCCAAATTGACGTACACACTTAGTCCTTTATTCATTTATTGGTTTATTTAAAATGTAAAAAAAAAATCCTAATCTGTTTTAGATAGTTTTCTTATATCAAACAAAATATTCAGCCTTTCTAGTTTTTTTTTTTCAGAATTAGCTGCTGGAAACACACAATTTAGTTTCATAGTTTCACTTAAAACATTTTTTTCTATACACAATATAATTCATATAAAATATAAAGAACTGGACCATTTGTCAGGTTTTGTAGGTCTTCACATGTGACTTGCCGTAACTATGTTATTAGCATGTACATATTGTTCATTTTCCAAATTAGTTGTACTTAAGTAGTCAAGTGGGTCTGGGTGTACTGTGATGGAGAGGGGTAAATTAGTTGTTTGAGAGAGTGAAGACAGTATGGACATAGAATTTGGTAAAAAGCTTTAAAAAGTAGGTAAAGCAGAATTCAGAGTTAAGGAGGTTCTTTTGAAAGGAAGCTTCAAATATTCAGAGATGGTATTAAAAAAAGACACTGAAAGTTTACTTTTGCTGAACAGACTCTCAGGTTATTTGTCATATTCAGTGAGGGAGTACGTGCCAAAGCCTTGGAGATATTTCAGGTTTGGACGCTCATGCCTCATATTAAGGATAAAGAAATGTTCCAGATGGAGAAAACCCATAAATATTACAACTGTGAGAATAGGGTGCAGCCAGTGCAACTACAGAAGAGATCATTAATTATATGTGAGAAAAATAGCATTTGAGGATGGATGTGACTCAAAATATGCAGGATCTAAGAAACATTCAGGAAAATTGTGGTGGAAGCTACAAAACTAAAAACTCCTAACGGACCGTGCTCAGAAAGTGGGAGAAAGTGGTTAAGGATATATCCTTAATATATAAAAAGTAAATAATACATATTAATAAATCAGTAGTAGTAGTAATAATACATTTTAATAAAGAAAAAAAAGACTACATGTTTTGAGGAAGACTTTTTTCTCCATAATATACTATAGCATGAAAGATTGGGGTAATGAGGGTTATTCAAAGGACAAAAGGGAGACATTTTTGTGAAAAGATTTGAGGTTTGAGGAATAAAGAGAATGGTAAAATCCAGTGGTAAAAGTGGGGGAATAAAAGATCTATAACTAATAAGAATGAAGCAGAAATAATAATAGAAACTGATCATTCGTAGTTCTGAGAATTGATCAAATCTGAGGCAAAACAATAACAAAAAACTGGGGAAAAAATTATAACATATGAAAATATGAAACAAAATACATATTTGTATGAAGCAGAACCTAATATAACCATTAAAAGAATCAGTCCAATATACAAGATTCTCTGCCTCTTTCTTTGTTCACCTGCTGGACAGAACAAAGAAGGAAAATATGAAGGAAATAATGATTTACTGGCTAACTGAAATGACAAGTAAAGACTTTAGTTTCTGCCTGGTGGTTTGCACTTTGAGCACACAGAGCAGCACAAAACCAGCAACCGCAAATTCCTTCCATCTCTGGGATCCCTTTGCCTGAAGTTTTCCTCTCTAAGTATCTTTGTTAACACCTGCTAGCCAAGAGAAAAAAAAACAAACAGAAGGGTTTGCTGGCAAAAATGTACCTTTTTGCATGAGGATCATCCAATATGTTACTGACAGTAACATTTAGAGCTGAAAAGTTCAAGTTGTGTGCTTTTATGACCTGAACATTCATCTCACCTCAAAGACAGCCAGCTTTACATACTAGAGTCCACCCACCCTTCACTGTGGGTGAGTTGCCTAGCAACAGACTGTTCCGCCTTTCTCAGTCGCTTTTAGTTAACGCCGTCTTTCATTCCCCAGTCATGTTTGGTGTCGCCACCTATTAGTGGGAAGATGGAATCACTACACTTGTTTCAGCTCCAGGGCATCCTGAGCGATTAAACATTTTTTCCTTGCATACTGGAGTCCAGTTGTCCATCTCATGTCTCTAACTTGTGGCCACAGAGCCACATGCAGATCTTTTATCTCTCCATTGTGGCTCTTTGGCTTTCAATGCCTACAATTTAATGTAATTTTTGGCTCATTTGTTTTTGTCAAGTGTTCATTTATGTTTACATTTTAAACATGTCAGAAAACTAAGTAAATTATGGTAAAAGGTTTAATTTGCATTCAGAGTGGTTAATTATCAGTATATGTTAAAAGAAGGGCCCCTGGTTCAAGTCCCGGCTGGGGGACATGAAAAACATAACATCAATGGGGGACCATTCTGTGTGGAGTTTGCATGTTCTCCCCGTGCGTGGGTTTCTCTCCGGGATCTCCAGCTTCCTCCCACCGTCCAAAAACATGCTTCATAGGTTAATTGGCAACTCTAAATTGTCCATATGTGTGAGAGTGAATGGGTGTGTGATTGTGGACATTCTACCCTGTGACAGACTGGCGACCTGTCCAGGGCATCCCCTGCCTTCGCCCACAAGTGGCCGGGATAGGCTCCGTCAGCCCTGTGACCCAGAAAGGGACAACATGAAATAGAAAATGAATGAATGGATGTTTAAAGCAAATATTCTGAGCAATGTTTGACTTGACCTTCTCTGAGTTTCAAGTAAATCTGCAGCAAGAGGATCTTATTTTTGTGGCTTATATTACTTATTTATCATCAAACTCGATTTATTGTAAATTTTTAAAAAAAACATTTAAAAAAGAGAATGGTATAGTGGCCACAAAAAACATAAAGAAAGATTTTTTATTTTTTATACAGTATGAGGTGGGAGCTTGCAGCTCTAGTTATATTTTGGTTACTAAGAAAGTGGCCCATTTGGCTCTTTTAGTGTTAAAGGTTGCAGATCCCTGATCTAGCAAGTATTTTGTACAGATGAGTGTAAAATGTATTTTACTTAAGTAAAAATCTGAGAACAGAGCAAAGTTCTACATTTTTGGTTAGGAAGCACTCTAAAAAGAAAAAAATACTTTTACAAACATAAAACGAAACAAAACTTAGTTCCACTGTCTTCAATTACCAGGTTCTCCTGACTTGACCTTAATTTGCACAAAACCAGGAAAATATTTTAAACAGAGAAATCTTGATATATTAGTTAAAATTCAATATGTTCTTCACATGTTTACGGACAAAAAGAACAATTAACCATTCATGCGTCGTCTCTCTGATTCATCAATGTTTATGCTCCTATTTGGAAAGTGTTACTAGAAAAGTATGGCAAGCAAAAAAGGCCAACTCTCACAAATGTTCAATCTTTTTTAATAAACTAAAAATGGGTGTCACACATGTACAAACTTAACTGCAAAAGCAAAAAAGTCAAATATTAGTGAGTAAAAGAAACATTTTCCTAAAAACCTATGAATACTGAGTTGATGAAAGGCACATGGATTCATATAGGATGGATTTAAATTATAGTTCATCATAAAGTCATGAATTCCAAAGTCAAATGATTTAAGAATCATTTTTTAAAACAATTAGGGTTTGATTGAAGGAAGAACCATGCTTGATCATTTGGTTTTGCTGTTCCACACCCATTTTTTAGCCTTTACAGAGCAGAGCTGCCTTTAGTCACTTGTAGAAGAAGGATTTTTCACACTTCGTATGTGCTTAGCTCAATGAGGCGGCCTGCAAACACGCCTAATGTGCCTATGAGGCACACCCCCATAAAAACACACAGCAGAATGTGATCCAGGACCATGGCCACAAATTTCCACTCTTCAGCCGCCTGAAAAGAAAAAAAGAGAGGAGACGGCAATCATTAAAACATACAGAGGAATCAAAGCAGAATGTCACAAAGTTTTTAAAATGAAAGAGTGATTTTACATTGTTGGACTCCTCATCGGATTTCATAGTCTCTGCAATGTACTTGACTCCTTCAATGGCACTGCGGACATCAGGATTCTTGGTCAAAGGTGACTGGTAATGCACAGCAGTGGCCTGGTTGCCGGAGATTTCGGAGATGTCAAACTCTGCAGTATAGACTGGTTTATTTTGCTTTTCTTTCGCCGGTCGTTTCATAGTTGAGAAGAACATAAGGTTTGGAATAGTTTCTATGAAAACCTATTGGAGAAAAAAGCAAAAAGGTTTTATTTCCACTGGTTAATGAGACAGACATAGAAAACATGTAAAAACAGGTATGTTGAGCCAGTTACCACCAGATGGCAATATAACACAGAAGGAAGAAGAGCTTCACAGCTAAAAGTTCTTTTTCTCACCTTGCGGACCCAGTCTGGCATGGTGTGGGTGCTTGGAGAGCGGTGGTGGGTGTTGATGACGATGACAGTGATAATGATAGAAGCAATGACAAACACCATGGTGAAGAGCATGTACTTTCCAATGAGGGGTACAGCGCTGGAGGTGGAGGGGATGAGCTCCACAATGACCAGCAGGAACACAGTTAGAGACAGCAAAACGGAGATGCTCAGAGTCATTTTCTCACCTGGAAGACACAGCAAATCATTTTGAACAGCTCACTTTTTTTCAGGCTATGTGTGATTCAGAAAAACACAGTATGGAGTAATTTGTAGTATCAGTTGGTCAAAGGATCCAGCCAAAAGACAAGTCATTGTGGCCATTGTGAGATGACAGGCAAGAAAAAACAGTTGGAAAAACCTAAAGAATATTCAGAATTCAAAGTCTGCTCTGGAATATTGATTTGTGGCAAGTACTACAATAACAAAATTGTCGAATAACAACATTTACTATGAAAGAAATCATAAATAATAGTAGAGCACAGACATTTAACTCTCTGTTGATTCATAAGCTTCAAATCTTATTATATTCCCACTAGGGAGAGACTGGCCTGGTTTCTGTGAGAGCCTGCAGCCAATCAGGAGTCCCTGCCTGATAGTAATGTTTAATTTTACTTTCAGTTCGTGAAAGTTAATTTAAATACAAAAATCTGACAGTTAAAGAGTGACAGTCAGGGTCTTTTTGTTTTCTGGAGCCAAAAATAAAACAAGTGAACTCATTCTGACAATGCAACACACAGGAACAATGCAAGACATGTTTTGTTGTTGCTGCTGCAACTCAGAAGCAGCTCAGAACCCGTTATCCCAAAGAGAGCATATTTTGGCACCAGCTTCTCCTTCACACTCTCCTGTCAGCAGCAATATCAGAAACAGAGATCAAGTGATGTATTATACATTAAAGCAAAGGCCTCCTTTCAGACATGACAGCACAGAGGGACACTGGGTAATGAAGCAGGCCTTCACTGGGAACATGGCCAGATGTGCACAAGTACAGAGCTTCTGCAGTATGTAGAGAGAAAGATGCTTTAGAGTGAGAGATGCTTTAGAGCAGTAGGAAGTGCACATTTCAAGATTTGCCACAAAAAACAAACAAACCCCGGCTTATTTAATAAATTAACTAAAGGAATGAGTCACAAATAGACAGAAATATTTTGTGAAGTCATCGTGGTCCACATCACTGGTCAAAGTCAGACAAAAGGATGATCTATAGCATTTATGAAGAGGTCTGTGAACCCCAACCTACTACTATGATTTATGAAGAGGATTTTTCGAGGTCTGTCGATAGCATGTGTGTCAGAACAGTTCAACATAAAGAAGGATTAAAAATATTTTTTCTCGTAAATTGCCCAAAATCAAGATGACTAAAAACAACATTTTTGATTAACTTGAAAGGATTTTGAGTAGGGGTGTAATGATTCATTTTTACAATGTTTTGATTTATATAATAAATTGTGGTTGCTGCTATGATTCATACTTGATAATGGTTAATTTTTAATGAAATTTTCCAGTTTTCCTTGTATTTCATGCAAGGTAATAAAGTGTAAATTAAACGTGTGTACTAACAAACAAGTAAACAAGACTTAGTTATCTTATTTAGAGGTACTGTGATTTTGATCTCATCTGATCGTCTGTTTTTGCCCTTAAGGTTCTGAAGGTCAAGTAGCCACAGGTTGTTGCCCCAGATTTACAATGGCGTCTAACATAATTTAGCCAATCACAATGAAGAAATACATACAGTACATACAGTTTTTAAAAGTGCTGGGGCAGAAAATTATTGATTTTTATGACAGAAATCTGTGGGCTGGTAGAAATTTGAATGCCCACAGGCCAGACTTTGGACATGTGTCTGAGATCAAGACCACTCCTGAATGAGATAACTGGCTTCTATTTTTGTCAACGTACCAGAGTCTGTCGGCAGATAAAACACCAGACCAGTCAGGAAGGAGAAGAGCATGCAGGGTATGATGACGTTGACAATGAAGTACAGCGGGAGCCTCAGCATGAGGAAGTGGTACGTAATGTCCAGGTAGGGGGTGTCTTGACAGCAAGCATAGTACACCCAATGCTTCCAACCTCGATAGTCCTTCATGACCCATTCTCCACTTTCCATGAAGTTACTGAGATCAGGGCGATCACTGTCCTGTTAAGAGAAACAGCAGTCTGGTTGAAGTTTAGCAGTACACTCCAAATTATATAAAACCCAGTGTTAAAATTCAGAGTAGTTTATTTTACTTATTTATTTCAATCTTAATTTTTTGTAAATCATAAAGTGACAGTAACAAGTGAAAGTGCTGACGAGGAGGCAGTACTGGGTTCACGACGACCAAGTTTCCATCATAGGTCCAGGTCCCAAGCTTCATGGTGCAGTTCTGGAGGTCAAAGGGAAAGTGCAGGACTATGATCTCACAGTAGCTCTTAAAGATAGCAGGCGGGTTCCACGTAATCATCCCAGTGTGCTCCAGCAGCACTTTAGTCTCGTGAACGATGGCAAAGTCACCATCAGCACTGCGGGCAAAGGCAAAACACAGACCGCATCAACATGGAGATGACGGCTTAAATTCTAATGCTGATAGACACCAGTGCCTCCAGGAGTGTGGACACAAGCGGTTGTGGGGGTGCAAAAGGGGGTGGGGGTATTGAAATCTGAGAAGTGCCGTACTGGAAAGTGCGTCTTAAGATATCCCTGGCAAGCAACTGTGCCAATTCTTTTCAAGGGTCAGTAATTTTGGGTTGTACAAAGCTAACTTTAATAACAAGTAAGCTTTCACAGCCAGAGAGACATAGTGTGGATTAAGTTTAATAACATACTTGTTGTAGAGGACCAAATCCGGACGCCAAATGTCAGTGGAGGGGACTCTGATCTTTCTGATGCCACCATATTCCTCTGGGTTCCACTGCAAGTTCACATCTTTCCATTGCTAAACAGGAAAGCATAGACAGAACAATGGATCAGCAGATCAAGGCATCAAAAGTAACTTAAAAACAGTATGAAACCTGAACTATACAATTTTTTAATGCAGAACAAGAATAAAGTATCTAAGTTTTTTATTTTATTTCAGTAATGGGAGCAGCGAAAGTCTTTTGAGTCAAGAACAAGGAAAACAACTGATGAAGCCAATTAGAAATTTAATGAAACTTTTTAAGAAAGAGGATTTTAAGTCACTGCACTTGATTTGACCTGAACCAGATTACGAAGGCAGCGCAAAATTATAAAATAAATGGGGGTGGGATTCTATAAATTTGCTTCTTCCCAATCCTTTACAAGCAATGGATCAAGCTTTATTTGTTAACCACTTTATTTGATAATCACTATATTTAATGAATCTCATATGAGTTAGGTGTGTCTTTGTTTTTTTTGTTTTTTTTATATCTATGCATTTCATTATTTCTGTAATAAATTTAGTAAATCTGTGTGATTCTTTTATTGTGTTGTCTACAATTAATGTTTAAAATGAAAAATAAAGAAAGAAAGAAAATAGTCAACTGCAAGACTCAACTGCAAAACCATGACACTTGGATCACCAGTATAATAATGACAACAAAAAGTAAATATACAAAACTGCCAGACTTGCAAGAGCCATTTAGTAAAAATAACTTCAAAAAACATTAACGACTTCAAATCATGAAGTTCCAGTAATAAATAAAACACCACAGAGGTCAGAAGTCCTTCTTGTTCCATTGTGCATGAATTTTTAGAACTGACTCTCAGCTGCATATCATCAATATAAAAATAAGACTTAAGAGTTTTTATTTTTAGGGTCTTTCACAACACTTTGAGAAATGTCGTAGTAGGGGGATATCCAGAATCAGAAGTATGTTTATCAATTTTTACAGATACTATAATGGGATGACAAAACCAACAAGAAAGATATTATTTTCCCAATAGGTTTCTCAAAAGATGTTAATTTTTTTCCAAGAATTAAAAAGGACACCTCAAAGTGAACATGCAGTTACAGTTCTTCACTGTTTGGATTAACAGCTGCCATAACTCAGTCCACCAGGTTAGACAGTTTGGGTAAGTTAAAAAAAAAGGCAGGATTGCAATGACCCTGGCCTCCATTCAAGGACTGCATTCTGCCACCTGACCTCTGCCCTTTCAGCCCCCCATCACTAAACAGAAATCACTTTGAACAATCAAGTTAATGGCTCCCAATTCGTCAAGATTCACAGTATGAAATGACATGATCTAAGAATGGCTTGCCGTCAATGTAAAGAGTTATTTTGATTCAATGGGCAAACATCCCCTTTGCTCTAATGCTGAGGCTTACATTTTTCATTTTTGATCAAGCTTGTTGGTTCAAACAAAACACAGACACACATGTTCCAGCAGACCAACTGTTCAAAGGTCACTCCACATATTTGGGAGCCCTATTTAAGCAGCAATCCCATGACAGTTTTTTTCTTCTTCTCTCTTATGTAAAAGCAGTTTGTGGTGTTCCTGCCTCCAAAGCTGCATGTTTCTAATCTGTAATCATCAACAGTCTGCACTCAAATGCATATTTTAATTTAAGTATGAGGTTTAGTCATGTCAACTGAGTTCAGAGCTCAAGAAAACAAATTTGCTTCAAAGTCCACGACATCAAAGAATTGACAGAAAATTAATTTTTCCTGGAATCAAAATTAATTTGTAAATCCTTTGATGAAATCCACAAAAAATGCTGTATCTTTTTTTTTTTTTTTACTGAGATATAGATAGTATAATTTATGATACATTATTTGTATTTATATTTTGTGCAATACTCCATAGGAATTTCAGTTCAAGGAAGTTCAAGTTACTTTGATATATATCTTTTCTTGTCATACTTTGCATTGTAATCAGCTGGTCCGAGACCAGAGTCACGAATTTTGTTTCACCCCTGTGATGAAATGACAAAAAAATCCTTGAGTCCTTTAATAATTTTGTAAATATTTGCATACACGATGTCAGTTTTGGGATACAAAAATATTGACATGATTAAAAAGCAGCTTATTTACCCACCGTCTTAAATTTGATCCACATATTTTAACATGGAATTACTTTATTATAATGAATTAATTATCAAAAAATTTTGTATTCTTTCAATAAAGCAAGAAGTCATTTAAAAAATGAATAAAAATAGACCCACGATAAAGTTTTGAAAATTAGCAAAACTTTTGCCATTAAAAGTGTTATTGAGATTTCACTAAAGCAGACATTCTGAAATGAGCAGGAAAAGCCCTTCTACTGCCTCTGGTGGAATGATGATGAATTACAGGACTTTAAACATGGACCAACTTCAAGGGTTTTTAGAAAAAGTTTGGATTATGCTAGTGTGTAAGGGGTCTGCTTAAGAGTGTGTTTTGCCTGATGTAGGTGTTAAGTCAATTTGAACTCAATTAAAAAATGTTTTACTAATACTAGAATGGAATAAATGAACAGAAAATCAACTGATGTTACTAAATATATGGTTCACTTTTTTTGTCTTTTGTAGAAAAGAGTCTTGTATCAAACCTGTTTCAGTCGCACATTGCTGCTGACGATCTGGTTGACCTCATCCTGCAGATCCAAACATATTGTAATTGAAGAAAGCAGGTCTTTAGACAGATGGCGTGAAATACTGTGGCATGAAGCCTCACCACACTGATGAGCTGAATGAGCTGAAGTCCCACAGTGACAACAACAGGGTCCTTGTAATGATTGACGGGGCGGACGACCTTATTGTAACCAGTGAAAAGGGTTTTGACCAGACGGGTTTCATCAGAAGATGCAGAGGCAGCACCTGAAACAAAAATGTCAGTGTACATAATTTATGACCAGAGCTGTTTGCTGATAAGTTACTTAGATTTAGTCACTTGAATGACTGTGGGGGTTGTCTCTGGGCCTGTCAGGCTTGATTGAATTGAATACTGTACCACAGAACAGCACTGGTACATTGAAGTTTGCTGACACCTGATATGAGCTAAAGGCATTTTCTCACCAGTTCAGTTTGGACTGACTAACAGTCAAAACAAGCAATGGCTGCAAACACATAAAACAAGCTTTAAGTATTTTTTTTTCTTATTATTTTTTGATACAACCAGGACACATAACATCTATGTGATGACTATTTTTGACAAAATAAATTCCGATAACATGGAAAAACTATTTGAATTTTGAAGACATTGGGAGAAAAGATCCATAGGAAAAAGCTTCTTATGTCAGATTTTAAATGTCTTGAAACGGTACCATTTGTATCTCCTACAGATGGCTCCCCTCTGAGGGCCTCTAACAGATATTAACTTATTATGTTTCCACAACTTATCCTCCACAAGCCGGAGAAGGATCTTCTTTCACATTTCAGCTAACCTTGAGATGAAGGTCACTTTACATCAACAAGCTTTTTGGTGCTTCATTCAGTAGACACTCTACACTAAACATAGAAAAACTACAAACATTCAAAAGGAGCTCAGTTGATGTACAACCAAAAAAAGCAATAGATGCCTTTATGGACAATTTAAATCTGCTTTTTAGTTTTATATGTATATATATATATATATATATATTTTTTTTTTTTTTTCTTCTTCTAAGATTGGACATCTTGTGTTAAACGCAAGAAAAGATTAGCTTAAGTAAGTACAATTATGAACCTCAGCATGTTTTAAATGCCAAAAATATTAAAGTTTGGATAATTGACATGAGCATTTACATAACACACACTGTTAGCCTCTTACCTGCTAAAATGATCACTTGAAAAGCAAAAAATAACATTCCCATTCCTGCAAAAAAGCCAGTGGAGATCAAAACCAAGAGTTGATGACAATACAGAGTCCGAAAATAAACAAAACCTTCTCTAAACTTTCATTTTTCTCCAAGTTGACTCGCTCCACCACCCTTCACCAGTAGGCTTACGGTTAGTGTCTAACAGTGCATGAAAATAACCACTTGGCAATGCTTGTTATTTGAGACGACTACGTTCTCTGCCATCAGTTAAAAAGATCAACGTGCCAGTGTAATCCAGCACAACACATGCTTCCTGCAATCATCTGCCCTCCCCTTTTTTAAAACTCTGACTAACTGTCCCTATATGAGAGCTTTGATAGATTTACTTTCACAGCCATTGCAATGAAAAATCAAAATTTTGTTTTTAATAGTCTGAGTTTTTAAAAATATCTTGAGCATAGGAACAACAAAAGTCAAAGTATCTTTATTTATAAAGCTCTTTAAAAACAAGACAACTGACCAAATGACAACATTTTGGAATTTCATGTAAGATATGAAAGAAAATAAATAGTAAAAAATAAATGAAAACCAAAAAACACCTCAGACTGAGTTCAGAGCTTATGAGAACAAATGTGCTTCAAGAGAGGATTTAAAAATAGAGAAAGAATATACCAGGCTTATGTGCACCATGCAAGTCATTGCGCAGTCTTGGGTCAACAGCTGAGAAGGCACAGTCACCTCTGAATTTCCTTTCAGCTTTTGAAGCAAGGCATTCCTGTCAACATGTATGCATAAAGGATAAAGAAATTATCTCCTGAATATAAAATGTGTTTTTGGAGCTTCTAAAAGTACATTTTAGGAGGTAAAAAAAGAGAATCTTTTGATCTATTTTCATTTCATTAGCCAAAATAGAAAAAAACTTTGTTGTTTTCTAGGACATAGTTTCTGCAGAGAGCCAGTAGTTCATTAGAAATTTGACTGTGAGTTGTGGGCAGGATCGTTGGCATGCAGCAACCCCGCCTCCCCTTCCCATCACCCATAACTGAGAGTTCTTTGTTTACACACTCTCCTACTAGCTTATCCCCACACCTCCAACCTTACATTATAAATAAGCTCTTTTTCCAGCATCTTTTTTTCCCACCCGCCCCTGCTTCACAACAATCTGAATAAAGAAATACACAGAGATGCAATTTTAAGCTTAAGGTTTTTTATACATGTCCTCCATCATCAGAAAAATTCAACAAGAACATGTTAAAAAACCACCAAAAACACACCATTCATCAAAATGGGTCTTTAATACAAAAACAATAGCATATTAAAAACATTATTTTTAATTAACTGGTTGGCAAGTGAGTTCCATTTAAGTATGAAAGGTATCACTTTTTTATTAACTAATGACAATTTTTACCTTGAAATTGTTATTTTAGAAAATGCTCTAAACTAAGCAAAATTAACTATGTTCATACAGTGGTTGTTGAGTATTGTGTAGGTGAACAGGGATTCCATTATGTTTTTATGCTCTTTTAGTATGCATTTACTTGATTCCGCATAAATGCATGAATATTGTATTGTGAAATATGCTTGCTTGCTGCAAAATGAACAGTGAAACCTGCGTGCATTACCAGAAAAGACGTGCTTAGGTCACTGGCAAAGCTGTCTGTGATTCCTGGTCCCTATTTTATTTCTGTGCCAAGTGTTTATGAAACAGAGACACCTGTGTATTGCAGACTAGACTTGTAGACCGGAACATTCTTGACCGGCGCAGCAATCTCTTACACGTACTGTTGGAACGTTATGAGATTCTTGATTATAAAATGAGATAGGACCAAGAAATGACTCTACAAAAACAATAGTGACACTTCTGTGTAGCGGCAGCAAGAACAGACTTGTTTGTTCATTTTACTGCCAGATTTCACCTGAATCTGATGGGAATACTAAATGAATTGCTTGGGTCATGTCTTCTTTCAAAGACATGACCTTCTGCAGGTCAGCAATGTCATACAGAGATATACCAGCTATTTTACTGCGGGTTATACCCAAGTGCCTCTATCAATAAAAAAAACACCCTATGGCCAAGATAAAATATCACCATCATAACTGCATGTTAGAAAGTCTTTAACAGAATTTTGTCTTAACATTTGAAATAATGTTTCCTATTTAAGACTATTATATTTTCAGTTTTCTGACATCATTCTTTTGTAACTGTAGATTTCTTCTTTGTTTTGCAGCACCTCACCTCAGGACTGTGATGCATCAAGCGTGCCTTCAATCAGGCAGCCATTCAACCACAAGCCTCATTCATCTCACTTAGGAGCAAATGACCAGTTTGGCAACATTTAAAATGGAAGAGATTTATTTTAATCCATCCCTAGCCCCCACCCTTTGTTTCTATGCTGTCACTCAGGTTACCTAAATTTAACCAGTCACTGTTTCTTTATTTAAAACCTTCAACACTGTTAGAGGTCAGTTACAATTCCTGTGGGCTTCCCAGAGTTTCTCTGGGGGGCAACAAACCCTGCTTTTTTAAGAGTTTAAATTCCTAAAACGTATTAAAAAAAAAAAAGCAACGATGTTATATCCATAAGGGTATTTGATATAAAAGGAAATAATTACATTAAAGGTTATTTGTACGTGAAGATTACAAAACGCTTTACTATTATTTATAGTTAATTATATGTATAAAGACATACATAAATATATTATTAAACGGTTTATAGCTTTTTTTGATTTTAGATTCTTTTTTTTTGTAGAATAAAAAAAAGTTACTAATTATATAAAATACTGTAATCCAAATTCTTGTCTGTAGTAAGATGAACCTTTTTTCCTATTCCAACAGATCATGATGTATTGAGGTCAGTATAGTCAGTGGAGACACATGCATTACCATCATGTTCAGTAAAAAGGTCAGCCGTATCATGCGTCGCAGCTTCTCATATTTCCCTCTCACTCCTCTCAACAATAACCAACAATACATTCAGCTGACATCCTTCTTCTGTAGTGTTATCACAGCATCAGACGGGCTCGATCGCTTTATTGGCATGACTTACGTCTTTTCATGGACAATGCCCATCGAGAATAAAGATGTGGTATATGTAAAATGGCTAATGATGGCTGAATGCTTGAATGAAAATCCAATTTCTGCACGCAGTTGCCAGAGAAAAGCCTGGGTTTTGCTCACACTATGAGTGCAGTGTGGTGACTGCACTCAAGTGATTAAATGTCAAGAAGTGATTGCAACTCCACTGCTTCGAAAGATGAGCCACCTAAATGTAAAAAAGAAATCAAATCAAATCAATTTTTATTTCTAAAGCACTTTTCATATAAAAGTATAACACAAAGTACAACAAAACAAAATAAATAATATAAAAACAAGCAAAAAAATAAAAAAAATTAAAATAGGGCCCCCCTCCCCATTCCTACACACAACTCCCCACTTCTTTCACACCTCCCACCCCTCTAACTGATAGGGAAAGACAATGAGAAATAAAAATAATTAAAAATAAAAAGAAACAAAAACAATTGACTTTAATAGCTCAGATTCCCAATACATAATGGAATTATTAAAAAGAAAATGGAACATAAAAAAGTGTTGACTGAGCCCTAGTTGAGCTGGAGACAACATCACTTGCAGGTTATTCATTTTATGTGACATTATTTACACATGTTGTAATTAGCAGCTCCAGATGAATGCTGGTGCAGCCTCAGGAGATGTGAATTTGTTTTTGCCTGGCAGAAAACCAGAGTCACTGATGTGCTGTTAGAGGCTTTCCTGTGAAATCAGGGGAAGTTTGGCTCATGGGCACAGCCTGCCATTATGAATATACAGACGGACCGACACAGTCACCGTGCGGCTTTTTTTGGACAAGTATTTTTAACATCAAGAATGCACAAGCTGCTCTCACACAACAAGGTCCTGTTTATGACAGCTGTTGTCATTCTTACAGCTTATGTGCTCAATATTTCTCTAACCCATTCACATTTAGAACTGCTCTTCTTCTATACTTTATTTTTGTCATAATTTTTGTTGTTTTCTTGCTTAACCCTAGAACACCTTTGCTATAAAAAGTCAAGTTTTAACTGTGTTATGCGTTGCAAAATGAAAAAAAGTAAAACATAGTAGGTTCCTAAAAATATGTTCAGAAATCACTGAAAAATGAGGAATTTGAGAACAAAAAATTCCTAAAAAATAATAAAATAATGCTAGAAACTTTGTCTTTGGTCCACCCATTCCTGGGACATGTGTGACTTCCCTAGGGAAGGCACATACTTCTCGACACACAACATATTGAAATTCATATAAATAGTTTAAAAGTTTAATATTTCAATAAGTTAAGTTTTAAGTTTAATTTAGGATTAAAATCAAGAGAAACGGAAAAACTGATCAAAGGAACACTCCCCCAAGTAGTTTGTCTCTCCTTTTTCAACTTTTTCCAAAAATCAGACTCAAATATATTAGTAAAAGTATTTTTAACTTAAAAATGTACTAATATTTAATAAATTAAGGAAGTCTGCAAAGTCAAGTTGTAAGCTGTTATTTTTGTGCTTCAAATAATTTTCAAAAAACACTTTTTTGTCACTGTTTATGAACGAAAAATCCAATGTTCTTAAGACTGCATCAAAAGAAAGACTGAATGTAATGTGTTCAATATAAATATCAAGTAAAAGATAATTATGTTTATACTTTAGCTTTAAAAACTAGAATGCAGCTTCCCTAAATAAACTAAATTCATGATTTATTTATTGGATGAGGAGCTAAAAAATTATCTTTAAGTTTCCAGTCACATTTTATTGAAATCATAACTCATAAATCCCCATTTCTTTCAAAGTAAGATTTAATAAATTAAAGTGATCGTGCACAAATGGGTACAAAAACATTACAGTAAAAAATTAATTCCACAAAAAGGATTTCTAATACAATAGAAATGTTACGTCAGAAAGAATTCACCAGTATTTACACAGGAAGAAGAAAGGTTCATTTAACTAAAAAATAGATTTCACTTACAAATATTTGAGATAAAAAAGACAGCATCAGAAAATTGACCAGAGGAAAAGTAGTAACATATTTTTAAATCCAGCAGAGAAAGACCCACTAGAAAGGAATGTGGACGATAATAACATCAGATCAGACCAAAGCAAATAAAAAAAAAAAAAAAAAGAAATGACAGAGCTACGTGGTTTTGATACATGCTGGGAAACAACCACAAAGAGAAGAAGACCTCGCACCATGCATGCTGGTCCTTAAGTTAGTTCCTAAAAATCCCCCGACAGAAATGGGGAAAAGTGAAGAACTTGCAAGTAAAAGGTTCATCATTCAGCCCCAAAACTGGGGAGGACAGATGTTAGTCTAGTCCATACAGAAGGCAGTAAAGATGGAATGACCAATGTAATACAAACAGTAGTTTTTTTTGCACAAAAAATGGTTAAGGACTGTCCTACAAAAGTCCTGAAGGGAGTCTAGAAGAGCGCCTCCTCATTTTTGATGAGCACTTCCACCACCTGTCTCTGGTAGCGAACATCATTCAGCGCAGCAATGGCATCCTGGTTGGGGGCACGCATGAGGGTGGGCCCAAAAACAATACCAAGGTTCTCTGCACTCATCAGGTTGAATTTTTCATTTTGCGTCACCCTGTAACAGATAAAGAAACAACTGAGCATCCAAACAAGTTCAAGGAGAAGATGAAAATGCAATTTTTTTATAAAAAAAAAAAAGGGCAAAAATATTTAAGAATTAAGTATTTAAGTATTTTTAAATTAGAAAATTCAATGTATGTCCACATTTTTTAACTGAATCTTCAAGCTTTTTCATTGTTTGTCTCTATTATTCACCTTCTCAAGTGGGCCATGAGGTACTTGAGAGTTTCCCTGTGTGAAAGTGGCAGCAGAGCGAGAGCCTCGCGGAAAGCTTCCAGCTTTTTCTCTGGATCTGTGAGCTCTGGCAGACAGAAAGGAAGACGTGATTAGCATGAAAAAAAAAAATTACTGAATGGGCCCACAGGGCTCAAGCTCACAGGCCTGAAAGATAAGCAGCCCTGGACCAAAGTCTCTTTTTAATTACCAAAAAACCTGTTAAAAAGCTGCTAAAAACCTCAAAGGAAAAAGAGAAGAAAAGAAAAAAAATCACAAAAAAGGTCAAAAGAGGGTAAACTCAAACCAGACATAAATTAATCAAAGGCTTTAAAACTAAGAGAACTAAAAAAAAAAAACACAACTTTGAAACAAGACACAGAATTATATACTGGAACTAAAAATATACATGAAAAATATATTAAAAAGCCACAGCAAAGCTAAGATACCAGATTCAAGACATTAAAAAAAGAAAAAGGAATTTTAAAAAACTGTTTCTGTCCCAAAAGATTCACTGTTGTACATTGTATCTAATACTTAACGAGAAAAGTACAACAAGATGCAAGCCAAGAAAAAACTTCCCACTATCATTGCAACAAATGATAGTTTTACAGTGTAAAACTGTAATATCACGACAGTTAACGAAAGTAATCAGTAAAAAAGAAAGTTTAAGTAACGGGTAAGTTTAACACAAATGTTCAATCCCAGAAGTTTTAACACATTTGTTCCGTATACAATACATAAATATTGGAATAAATATTTTTCCGTTTTATTTTTTACTTGTAAAGACATTTACATGTCCTTAATTCTTCACAGTGATTGCACAGAACAATTATGGTTTTTCATTTCAAATGATCCATTGTTATATAATAAACTAGAAAAAATACTGAAATATTCACAACTATCAAAACTATTAATTTTAGCCAACTGCAATTCATGTTAAAATCACAATCATTAAAGTTAACTATTTTGTTCACAATTAAATCCCAGTTACTATAACAGTTAATTTGATCCATTTTATATTGCAATGAATGACAAATGGTATAATATATTTCATAGGCATGAAGATAATTTATACAGCAGTTTCATGTTAAGAAAACAAAACTTTTCTGCAACATTTAATCATTTTATACAGCATAAACTGGCAAAAACTGTAATATGTTTAAAAATTTTGATTCTAAACCTTTAAAACTGAAAAAACTACAATTACATCCTTTTTTGTTGTATTCACCATCAACTGCCACACCATACTGTATTTACTATACTAAGTTATACAATATTGCATTCTAAGAACTTTTATCAACTGATAATACATGAACAACAAAAAATGTATATTTTAATGCTTTGATTTTAATGTTTATTCTGCAGCTGGTTTAAAAGTAAAAAAAAAAAAACTATATTCATGGGATTTAAGTCAATTAATGTAAAGTAATTGAAGATTTTTATAACAATAGCTCAGACTCCAGGTCCAACAGTACATACATAAATGGAGCCAGTTTTCCAGCCTGTTATCCAAAGCCATCAACAAACTAAATCAACAGTTATGTAACATAGTAGTGGGAACAAAAGCAGAAAGTGTAATCTGAATGATCTAAGGTTTTTTTTTTTTTTTTTTTAAAGGACCATGTTAAATTGTGACATACTTGCAGCCTCGATGAACCTTGGGTAGGAATCATATGAGATGACAGGAACAGGCAGATCCCTGAGGTACAGTTTGAGCGCACTCGTGATGATGTTGATGTCTTCATATGCTTTCACTGAGATGTCTGTCTTCTCACCATCTGTGAAGAAGTGTGATGGAAAAGAGGGAGAGCAAAAGGGGAGACAGTGAGAGCTTTGTAATGGCTCACTTTGTAGCGCAGGGAGATTTGGTGAAACAAAAGAAAGAAAAGTTATTGCTGTGGAAACAATAAAGCTACGACTATCAGGGCATTGCAGCGGCTATTGTCCTCCTGGCCTGTTTAATTCTGACTCTGTCTCAGTCATGCATCTCTGCGGTGAGAGCATGGCCTACTTGTGCAGGCAGACTGAACATCACAGCTCTGTGAGCTGGAATGACACTCGGTCACGGATGATCACCTGCATGCCGATCTGACTCTAGTATCACTGCAGCAGGATGTTTTTTTTCTTTGCTGCTAAGTCACTCTGCCCTTGAGCAAGACAGTTATTTTTTCACTCAGCCGTTCATCGAACTCCAACAATTTCACATTTGAGGCAGTTTGCAATTCCTAAAATCCCTTTGCCATAGAAGAGATCTTTATGAGTACATAATTTGAAAAAAAAAGCACTGTTGACACCCTTGGTTCTGGTTTGGATGTTTGCAAACACACAATTTCTTGCACATTTCTTTTTGTGACATAAATCTATGAAACATAGATGATACAAACCTTTGTCAAACCCGGTCTTGACTTCTTCCACTGAGTCACTAAATCCAGATATTCTGTAGAGGCCCTCTGACTTCAGTCCTTGAAAAGCAAACATAAAGCATTCAAGTGTGGTGTAGGAAAAAATATGCATATTTAAATAGGTCATTTAGGAAATACTCTTAAATGGGTTTTGGAAATTAAGGATAAAATGTCCTCATTGTCTCGGCAGAACAACATGGGCTGATGTGAGTAGTTTTCTGCACCAGTGAGCAAAAATAATAAAGACATAAATCAAACTTAGAAGTACATTGAAGGGAAGACAATAAAGGAGCCACTGGTTTGCCTCAAAACTGAATTATTTAACTGAAAAGCAATCAACTTAGGCAGCAGGAAAAGTGTAATGCATTCCTAATTACATGTGTACAATTACCAGAAATGTCATCACTCTTTTCAGTCAAATCCTCGAAATGAAGCAATAACCAAGGCGCTAATTGAATCACATTTTCAGCACGTCAGCCTAAACACTGGAGATCATAGCAATAAATTACAGGGAAATCTGTTTTGTGTTATAAATAAACCCCTTTTCATCCATTTATCTTGATTTTTGTATGTATTTTATTAGTCAGACCGAGACAAACTAACCTCTGGACTCGATCTCTCTGATGCACATGTCCACCACCATGGGTCGAGCCGTGTTGTAGGCTTTCACCAGGGTCGTGAGGTCACAGCTGTACACCTTACGGATGCTTCGTAAATTGGGTTTGCAGTCGTTTGCAGCCAGAGCCGAACACTCTTTGTGAAAGTTCAAACCACAATCTGCAAAAAACAAAGACATGATTTTGTTCATAAATGAAAAAGTGCTATGTCGCAGACTTGCTAAAAAAAAATCCCTCCATAGACAAAAATAGATAGTACAAATGAGAAAATATAAAGCCTTAATATAAAAGCTGTGTTTTTGTTTTGTCCTCTGGCCTGATTCCAGATTCCTAAAAATGCTGATCAGCTCCTAAAATGTCACAACACCTCTGGAGAGCAACTTCTCATCACATTGAGTCACCTTGAGCGGTAAACAGATCCAAATACACCTCCAGATGGTCACTCATTAATACAAAAAATGTGCAAAATAATGAACACAGATCCACTAGAGAAATGCTTGGAATGCTGTCTGGAAACCTGCAGACAAATCTGACAAAACCATGCAAACAAAATCCCTTCTTGAAGATCCTTTCATGTTTCAAAAGCGTATCAGTGGTGATGTCAGTGAATGCAGTTTACTTCAAGCTTTGCTCTCAGTCACAGTGGATGAAGCTCAGCTTGTTGCGAGATCTTCATAGAGGGAAGATGCAAAAAAAAAAAAGACTGTGGTGCTGTTTTGTAACTGAGACTCATGTAGGGAATTGGAGGAACAGTGAAAATGCTTCAGCTCAGAGGAGGGACAGTCAACACTGCTGCACGCTCTTTTCTTTTCCAAATCTAAGCTCATACTCCACTGCTGTGGAAGCAGCGACTGCTGCGCTGCAGGCAACAGAAGACCTACTTTCTCAGACTAAAATAGGCCAGCTCTTTAAGCTCAGAAATTGTAAAAGCCATCTTTAAGTTAAAAAAATGTAAATATTTTGATTTATTACATTTAAAAAATACAATTTTAAGTAAACCTATGGATTGTAGTAAACAATAATTTCTTTTTAGAAACTGTGCTCCTAGAGGATGACTGACAATATTTAGATTAAAATGCGTCCCTAGAGAAATTCCCACCATTTGAATTTATATGCATTGAGGCTGAAATGTAATTACCTTAAAAGATTATTCACTTAAGGACATGAGACAGGCTATAATAGTCAGAGGCATGTCATCAGACGCAGGCCTGCTGAGCTTTTCTTGTCCATGTGGGGAGACGGATGGCCCCGGGTCTCAGGTGGGGTGACTAACCTCATGGGATATCAAGAATCAGGAGAAAAAGGACTGTTTCCAACTCTGAAACTGAAGCCAGGATGCTGCAGTTTGGTTTTAAGAAAAGGCTTAATGATGTTTTGCTGTTCATTTATAATAAGCCTTTTTAGTCTCCTAGTCTAGGACTGAAAAACAAAAGGTTGACTTTTTTTTCCATCAACTAGCTATGATAAATGGGGATTGAGCTGTGTGACCCAGCTGACTGGTTGAAGCTAGCTGAATTTTAATGTGTGCGGAATCAGAGCTCCTTCCCTCACTCTCAATGCTCCGCTCCTCATTAAAAGAGAGATGCCAGCTTTGTTTCCCTTCATGAGCATGATGGGATGAGGCTGAGCTGGGGGTGCAAACTGAGGGGAAAATGTGCCACAACAAGCGCAGGCAGCGGCTGGCTCTCTAGTACTCGGTCAAAAACATCTCACACAAACAAAAAAGAAGGGGGGTGGAAGAACATTTTTTTTTTGGTATGCAAATGTGAGTCATGTGAGAGTTTGTTGCCCCAGATTTCCTTGGCTAGGATTGAGTCCAAAGGAATGTGGGTATGAATGTGACTTTTAGCGTATCATAGCGTATCAGCCTTTAGATTGATTGTTTTTATTCACCAAAATCAACAATAAATATCAGAGCTGTTACGTTCAAATGACACGTTTTCCGGACAAAAAAATAAAAAAATTTAAAAAACACAAATACACTCTGTAAGCATAAATTTAAGTTAAAGAAATGATAAAGATTGAAGAATATGTACAACATCTAATTATACCTTAGTCATAATCAAAAAAGTAGAAATGTGTAACAAAAGGCTTTTTATGAATATACAAAGATGTTGCCTGCTTTTGAATGACTTTAGATGTGCTTTTAAGAGCTTACAGTAAAAACGTTTAACCTCTATATGATCGGAGTGAAGCCACAGAAAGCTTTTATTGTTGTAATATTGATGACAAAATGGGATGGCCATGGGTTAATGCATCTTTGACGAAGACTTTCTAAAAGCCTTGGGAAACACACTCATGAATGACCCTACATTCTCCATCTCAGTGGAGAACAAAGTGGGTCAAAAAAAGAGGCTTTTTATACCATCAAACACATCTGTTACGTCACAGCTATATGCAGCCCCCATTTCTCTATAAACCATAATCCACAAACCAATGTTGAGGTTTTAGATTAACATCCGGTAATCCATCGCCAGATGCACCACCCGTAAACAGTAATGTTCAATTTGTGCCCCGGAGGCACAACAAAGGAGTCCTGTCATGTTCCACAGAGTTATACGAGGCTGTGTGAATGCTGGGATGGAGTCGTACCTGTGCATTTGACTCCCTGAGCCATCAGCCCCCACATAAACCTGGCACAGTGTTCACACCAGTGTGGCCCCCGAAAGTTATGAACCTACAACAGGGAGGAAGAGGAGGAAAGATGTTAGTGATGGAGTACAGAAATGTTGGAGGAAAGCACCATCATATCCATTTCCATTATTTTGAGAGACTTGGCCCAAGGACAGGTGTGGGGTATCGGGGGAGTTTTCAAAGGAAAACGGGAAAGAAGAAATGCTCTCCCACATTCCAGTGGGTGACAACAGCTCAGCCAATCAGGAGGCTCTTGAACTAATTCAGTGAAAACATAGCTACAATAGGCAGAACACGAGCTATATTAGACCCTCATGGTTTCCCGATTATCCAAGATCAAAATGACATTTTTTAAGATGACAAAATCTCTAGATTTCATTTTAAAATGATAATAATAAATCTGCACTTTTCAGAAGGCATACTGTTTTAATTCCTCTCTGAAATAATATCCCTTCACTGTTTCCCCTCAACAATAGTTTAATCTCCCCATCTGGTACTCTCATTAACAGCAGTGGACCAGCAGATTTTCTTTAGATAAAGCCACACAGGACACACCAAAACAGCTCTGTTTTCCAACCCCAACAAGCCAGCCCCCTCCACTTTTCCATCTCCCACAAGGAAGCTCAGTGAAAGAGCCCTCTGGCCACACATGATGACATTAAACTCCCATTTTGTCAAGGCATTGGCTGACAAGTCGACTCAGTCTTACCTTGAAGTTGTGGACTTTCTCTGACTTGGGTGTCCAGTCACTGTCCTTCAGTGTTGCTCTGCGAACTAGTGAGGAGAGCTGTGAGCAAGCTAATATTTTAATTGGTTGCCAGAAAGTGGCTGAAGTTTTTTGTGGCCCCATCCTCATTCCCAGAGCCGTTGCCAGGATGTCCTCCTGACTGGCCTCCTGTTTGGCCTTTTCCACTAAAGGCTTCTCTTTCTTTTGAACGTTGTAGGATTCTCTCGATGGCATCCTGGAACTGCAGTTTCCCAAATCAGGTCAAAACCAAGTAGAAAAAAAGCCCCAAAAACATAAGAGAGAGGCAAACTCCTTGATATTTAAAGTAAGTTTAGGTCAAATAATAAAAGTTGCATCGTCTTAAGAAAATAGGGACAATATTGACAAAAAAGGACATTCATGAATTGCAAAAGAGTTTGCAAATATTCAATAAAGTAGAAACCCCCCCCCCCACAAAAATGTAGTCCCTGAATCCTGTCACAGTTGTGACAGCAGATCAAATGAAGCCTCCGCGATAGGAGTGCCAGGTTTTATATAAACCAGTTGCAGCCTTGGGTGCTGGTGTGCTTCTCTGTGAATGTAAATGCAGATGAGACGAGCGGTTGAGCTAATCCTCTCCTCCCTGTGCAGAGCTGATATTCTCCCTGGAACAGAGACAGCACACTGTTGTGTATGGATGCTGCCAGGGCGGGCGGCGAGAGGGGGAGGAGTACGGGAGGGAGGTGGACCCCGTGGAGGAGGCAGCAGATTAAATGGATCCCACCAGCCAATCACAGCTAGAGGACACCAGTCTCGTAGTAGCGTCCACCCCGCCCCCACTCCACCATCAGATATCCAAGCAGGGGGAGCTGAAATGAGAGTGGGATGATAATGAGCAATGAATGAATCATGCAGCCGGAGTGGGCTTCAGCCCGGAGAACTTGCGACAGCAGTGGGCCGTTAGAAAGAGAAGCTATTTTCAAAATCTTGTTGCCACAGAAACTGGAAACACAAAGAGCGAGAAAACAAATGATGCCGTCATCAAGCCGAGGCTGAACTTCTGGATGTGATACAACTTTGTTTTATGTTCGATTCATGTGTGAACAATAACAAGCCCAAAAAAAGAGAGAGACAAAACTGAAACAGAAGACACAGAATAACAAATGCGTTTTTTTCTGGAGGGTACAAAGCAAGTTGAAAGAGATGAACATTCAAAGAGCAGAACTCTGTCTGCACTGCTGCCAATAAATAGACAAAAACTATGAATTTCAAGTTCATTGAAAGACCCACTGCGATGAAAATCGTGTTTTTGGCGTTTTTAACATGTTCTTGTGACATTTTTCTGCATCATTTTTCTGTTGGAAGACACAGAGAAAAGCTTCCAAATTCATTTCTGAATATTTCTTGTTTAAAGTCATTTTGAATCAGGAGCAGACAAAAAATGCTGTTGGAAAAAGCTTGCAGGTGTGATATAGCACCTGCAATAGCAAGCCACAAGTTCCCTGCTCAGCTCCATTCCGATGCATCAACTTGCAGGCAATTAGCTCCATGTATGTTTTTGTTTTCCTCGTTTAATCTGGCAATACGCATGTGCCCCATGGCACAGGGCATTAATTTAAACAGACTGTCTTTGCGACAATTTGACAGCAATTTAAAAGGAGAAATACTCAAATGCAAAAAGGAAATACTTTCGTATTACATTTGTTCTCTTTCATAATTAAAATACCACACATGAAAAATAAAAAACTCAAATAAACATGATTTTCATCAGAGGGGGACTTTAAAGATTGCTGTACATCAGAAGTCAAATAAAAGGTTGTAATTAATTCTTAAAGAAACTTTATTTTTTAGCTAAATATGAAAAGAAAAAAGAAAATTCAGTTGTTAGCAGCAATTCCTGAACATTGATAAATAAAAACAGGAGAATTGCCAGAATTCAATCAGTTGGAGAGTTTTTTTCCTTTGAAGTCTTTGTCTGTATGTTCATTGACTTGAGTTCCACACTGACGAAAGCCTTTGTTGCCAGAATACAAATGAGATATCAAATTTAAACTGCAAACTGCAAAAAAAGTGGAGACTCGTAACCCACATGTGTGATTCACACTCTCAGTCAAATGTGATTAAGTTCTCACATCTCCAGAGTCTAATTCAGACTCAGCTGCTGATGCTCTCACCTTTTAAAGCTGAAAAGGGAAGTTAATCTACTGTCTGAACACTTAAAAAAACAAAAAAATCAATGCTGTTGAACCTCTTGCTGCTTCCAGCTCATCGGTGAAGAATCAAAGCAGGACTGAAAGAAGCTGAGAGGCTTTGAATATAACTGTGCATATAGAGAATGGTATCCCAAACTGCCGTTTCTGACAGCGACAGGCTCAAAACATAAAAGATGTGACACAGAGTGCTGCCAGAGAAGCTTCCCTCCGTCATGCTCAGCAGAAGCTTTCGCTCAGGAGGGAACCTGAGAGAAGAGCAGATAAAACACTGTGAGAGCCTTTTATACGCAGCAGCTCATCCTCTCAGACCTGGAGCCATTTCAGGGGCTTTTGCAATGTAATTGTGTTGCCTGCTGTTGAGTGCGGAAGGACGGCCTCACTCCCAGGATGTGGTTGACTTTGAACGCAGCTCTAATTGACACTGATTGATTTGCTTGTTGTCTAACATGTCCAGAGAAAGAACCCCCGAGGACGGATATCTGGGATGTGGTATCTGTTACATCTCTAAAGTCCATCTGTGCTTTACCTGGAAACGTGATCTTATTCAAAATCTGAGTCGTTACGCATTTAGATTTTAAACAAAAAGTCTTTGCATGGCAAGCAGATTTTTTATATAACCCTTTCTAACAAAAAAGCTATTGAAAGTGTCTTACATAAAGAGTAAACTGTATTTAAATGGGAAAAAAAGGTAATACTTTTGGGAGTTTAATTCGGATTTAACCCAGAAACCGACACAATGTCAAAGTTTTCTTTCTTGAATCTTAATTTCCTTTTTTCCTCCCTCTCTGTCTAATCCTTTAAGCTGTTTCTGTGGGTTTCAGGCCTGTTACATAATGAAATAGTTTCCTCGTGCACTGCTGACCCAAAACAACATAAAAACCAATTAAAAGTGCAGAAACATTCAGTCATACCATCATACAAGGTTTCAGGGACATAACATTTATGGCAGATGATCATGTAGCAATTCTGTTTGGCTTAATGAAAAACAGCCACAAGAAGAAATCATAACCAATGTAAAAGAACAACAAAACTCTGATTTATTCTAGAAAATGCTGAACCACCAGTTTCATGATGCAGATCATATATTCCTACATAAATTTTTACCTGGGTCAAGTAAAAAGCGCTTTAAGAAGTAATAGAAGAAGTTAAACAGGTCTGGAATGTTTAGTATTAAAAGTGAAACATGAACTCTTTCACCAAAATAGACAACTGCCTACATTTATGAGCATTATTTCAGAGAAAATAAACAAAGTATAAAAGTAAAGGGCTGGATTTGAGGTTTTAGAAAAGCCATGTGACAAATACTTCGGGCAGGGTTCTGGTTTGCTCAGGTACCGTTTGGAAATGGCAGATGAAGCTGATATTGAAAGCTTGGATCATTTAACAGCAGCCTTAATCCTTAAAGGCAGCTTAAGGTATTCAGTGTGAAGGGGAAAGTAATTGATGTGCACAAAGGAGAACATTGAAAAGTTTCAATAAGTTCTTACTGCCTCAATGCTTCTCATAATTAGGTAAAAGCAGATAACAGTTTTGATGTTGGCAAGAAATTTAGTTTAAGAAAAAAAAGAAGAATTTAAGATAAATTTATTACCACAGAAGTCACTATGAGAAATATATGTTTTAAAAAATTAAAAAAGATATAAATGAGTACTGATTTGCTTAAAAGGAGAATTTGCTTGGCCAAAACAACACCCGGAACATATAAATAAATGATAAATTATCCAGCTCATCACCCTTAAATATAGAAAACAAACTTTAATATGAATATAGGTGAACCATGGACTGAAAATTTTAATTTTTGAAACCAATTTATAGCTGTCAGGAAAATAACTTTTAGGCAAGAAATACAAAAACAAAGCACAAAAGAATGAGTTTTTAATTATTATATTATTTATCCTCTAAATATATTGTAAATGTGTGCCACAGAATCCATATTGCCTCCACAATTTTTTGTCGTTTTGATCACAGTTTATCAAATTGTTTCAGGGAAATTATGTAAAAAAAGGGAAATAAATCTCCTTGTTTTGGCAACCCTAAGAAGAGAAAACCACACATGCAAAAGGATGTTGCACCAATGGCTTTTTTTTTGCTGCCGCTGCAAGAAGCCAGAAACAAATGACACCACATTCTGCTCGAACAAAGAGATTACCTGGATGTGGCTGGAACAGCGCTCTGACAGAGATTTATTAGGACCTGCTATCACATTTTGCTCTTTGCGCTGCAAGGTTAGCACACCGAGGGCACATTCTTTTACGACATAAGTGCACAATGTGGTGAGAGCCGGAATGTAAATATCCTTCTAGAAGATTCAACATCATAAAATATTTACTCCCCAAACCACCAGTAACTGATACACAATACAAGAGCAGAAAAACACAGTCTGGAAATGTTGCAGGCAGAGACAAAGGAATGGATTCTCACTGGAGGTCTGATACAGTTACAACTTTTGTTTGTCGTCATTTAAACATGAAAAAAAAAGAAAAATTTAATATGAAGAAGGACATGTTATGTGATCAAACGACAGTTTTCAAAAATAATTGAAAAGGCTTGACGGTGATCTATCTGCCAGCGTGGCTCTGCTAAGCACACTTTGCCCTAAATACATTGCAAATTAGTATTTGGAGTGTAATGAATATTTCTGAGTGTATGAGCTGCTCAGAGCAGAGTACTGATAAGAGAATGGGATGAGCTTTTCAATGCCATACATTTTTCATCCTGGTTTAACAAAGGATAATTCTAATTTGAAAGAAAAATGGCAATGATCCTTCTGGCAGGAAACACCAACAGACAAAAATTAACTAAAGATGTAATATTTTTTCCACAAATATTAGCAAAACAGAAGAATTTGTTGGTAAATGCCTTAATGCCTTGGTATCACGCTGTTCTCATAGTCATGGATGGGTGAGCTGGTAATATTCTTTTACCCTTATATAACTGTTCTGCACTCCTCCACATCTCTGGAGGCACAGCCTGACAGACCCTGCAGTACCCAGGAGAACAAAGAGCTTCAGCTCAGTCATCCTTGTTCTCATCAGTTGCCGAGCCGCTTTCTTTTCTCATAACACGAACATGATGTGCTTCTCTCATGAATGTTACATACAAACTAGAGAAATGAATGTGACTCAGGGATAAATGAAACGCATAAAGCAACTTTAGTTGTTAGAAATATGTTTTCCAGTCATTTCCGTCAACCCTTATATTTCTGCAAGGACAACTACATTTTTTATGCTTTGACATTCAATAAAATAAAAAAATTGAATTTATATCAGCTTGTTTTTCTCTTTTAAATATCAGCAAACTCCCCATATTTTCCACATTAGAAAGGCAGATGACGACATTTCTGAAATAAACTTAAAATTCAAGAACAAAACCAACATGAGATAAACAAGTAAATGATCTACAAAACTGTCAACCAAAACTGTGATTCACAGTGAGAAACAAAAGGGTGACAGCACATGGCATGAAAAAGCTAATGCCTCAGTTCCATGCACACATATAGGGGTTGACCCTTACAAGTTTTTGGGTTGTCCAGGCCCGCGGAGGCTCATGGGAGAGGAGCTTCCGCATCTCAATGAGAGCACAACTGTGTCTTGCAGTTCTCTTATGGCTCATGCGTCCACCTTAAGGGACGTCATGACAATGGAGTTTGGTAAATGTATTGTCAAATATTTGTAAAAATAATGCAAGTCACACGACCTCATGACGTATGGGTGATGCTGCTGTGCTCTTATGCCCCACCTTTAGTCGTTAGTGAGGTGTACATGCTGGCTCTTTACAGACTCTGAGCAATTGCGACACACAAAGGGTGTGCACGTGATACGCAAGTGCCCGTATGATGCTCACATAAACGACACAAAATTGTCTAATTACTTAATATGTAACACCCGGGTTGTTTGCAAAGGGAACACCAGGAGTGCAGACCTTCATCCTGGAATACCATAAAGGGGCTCCCTTCTCAGTACACAGTTTTCAAGAGGTTGAGAAAAATAAAAATCTGTACATTTGTGTGTTTGAGTATTTGCTTTGACCTAAATATATATGCACTTGTACAAAAAAAATATGTCAATGGACATCTACGCCCTATAGGTCTCACTGAGTGGTCTACGATCTTGATATTGTGTGCTGTCTCTGCCCATATCCACCAGTAGGGGCAGTTGTGACTAAGGCATAAACCAAAAAAAACCCCTAAAACTTAAATACAGAATAACTGCCTAAACTGAAGGCAGGTGTGGATGACTAGCAACTGAAACCAGGTGAGACATTGACTGGCGTGGGGGGCACAAAACCTGAAAACTGCACAAAACTTGTATCCAAGTAAACCTGGCGAGAAAACACACAAAACATACAAATGAGCACAACTCTACCTTTTGAATTACATGATCATTTGTTAACTCTGTATAGTAAGTGTCCAACAATGTAGCTCCAACAACTTTACAATGGCAAATGTGAAATAATTCTTTGCATTTTGCTATAGTGTAACTCTGTCCCAGAGTGGGGGCCATGGTTAAACATACTTGTGGATAGTTAAGGCATCATTCATGACATTAGGGAATTAAACATCTTATTTTGACTATTAATAAAAAAAGAACAAACGGCAGCAAAGCACCAAAACAACCCTGACCGATAAGTGATTGAAGCCCTCAGTTACTGATATGTAATCTTGAATATGTCCAGTAAAAAAAATGAATGTATACACATGTAAATCAATCTGGTCACTTAAACATTGTCTATACTGAAACGGTGTCGACTTCCACCCTGTGACAAAGTCAGCTGTGTTTACAAAAGCAAGAGATTTACAAGGGTAACACGTGCGCTTGCCAAAATTCATAAAAAAGGGGGAAAACCTTTTTTTTTCTGTATGTGTTTATGGACAGATGGCCCAATATCACATTTTGGCAGAAGGCCGGGACTTTGATCACTTCTGTTTGCTGTGCACTCCGGCTGGGGGACACAGTCCTGTGGAGGGTGAACCATATTGTTACTTACCAGGCTGCAATTTTTGTAGAAGAACAACATCTGTTATGAATGTAAGACTCCCCTGAGATCAGCTTTCTGAGCCACTGGCTACCTTACCAGCTGAATTTCAACAACAGTCCCTCGTGTAAGTGGCATAGATGCATTTTGGGAGTTTCATGATTGAATGATTTGATTAGTAATTATTATGCAACATTGGAAACGTATGGCAACTAAGGACATGACTGATCACTTTACATTAAAAAACATGTAATAGTTGCTTTCAGGGAAAAACTTGTATTTTTTTAATAGATCAAGTAAAAAAGAAAAAAGAAACCTCAGCTGTTGACCTGACAATGACTGCAGATCATAATGTTTAATGCTCAGAAGAAATATTTTTACTTAAGTAGATAGTAAATTACTAAGAAAGAAATAGATATACGCATTTTTAACGCCTATAACTTATGTGAAACCTTTTGTGTAAGTCATTTCAAAAATAAATATAATTTGTCCATTTCTTCTCAATGAACTCATGGGAGCAGCGCATTAGTGATCAGCAGTGATCATTTTTACATAAAAAAGATTGGATGTTCATGTGAAATGCTTTGCTGGAAAAGTTTATATTTGGTCTCTTATCAAACCTAAAATTTAAAAAAATAATTGAATTCAAATTCACATTTGAGCCAAACTATTTACACTAAATGTTTGATTGCCGCCACTCACGGTTTAACTTTAAAAAAAAAAAAAGTTATATACCCACAAAACTTTAAATAAATACTCTAACAGTTCAGAAATTATAATTTGCATGACATTAAATCAGTCAAAAAAAGGATGTCATTTAGTTTTAGTAACAAATTAAAACAAACATTCCAAAGGTCTATTTCCTCTAAAAAATGCAAAAGAAAAGAACAAACAGGACAAATAAAGAACAAATACAACAAGAACAGTTGAGAACACACAGAGAGTGGTTCAAAAAGCACCGTGTGGGGTAAATCAGTTGCCACAATGAACTTGCAAAAAGCTCAACAATGCCATTGTCAACAACAAAATAATTAGGGTAGAGCCAAACAAAGACACAAAACTACCAAGTTTTCAAATGAAACCAGGACAAACACCAGGCACAGCCTTTGACCCCTTCGTGCTTAATTTTACTTTTAATCATACAAAAACAACAACAACAACAACAATTCTTTAACGTTTTTGTTGCTCAATTAAGTGACATCCTGAAATGTTATGGTCTGTTGCAAATTAACGGCAAATGGCATAAAGGATTTAAGTATAAAAGCTATATTTATGTATAAGATGTGAATAAAAAAAGAGTGCTTTTTCAAATAATTTAAAGGCTATTTGATTGAAAATAGAAATATTTACACTGAAATAAACCACATCATTATTTATTTTCACATTAGTTCATTCTGTGATTGTGTTTTGATGGTAGCTAATAGGTGCAAAGCAATCATTATCTATTTAGAAAGAAAAAGGCTGATATAACAAAGGTAGAAGAATTAAACAGCATTTCCCCTCATAATGCTGTTTTCTGGTACTACAGCAGCTGGTAGAATGACTGACACTAATTGCAGCACAAACAAATAATCTGATATATGAAATATGAATTCATCTTTGTTGATAACAAGGTGTCTGGGTGTAAGGCACTCCTTGATGCAGCAGGGTATGAATAAAAATTCAAAGGTACGTAGAACAGATGAAGTGATGGACATCTGCTCTGCTGCTTTGTAGCTCTCTTGTTAGCATATCAAAGGCAGAAATTCTAATTCCAGTCAAAATATATACTTTTCCTATAAAACAATAATATAGTCTTAAAGACTATTTTGCATTTTAAACATATTTCAAATTATATAATTCACTGAAACTTTACATAAGAGCTAGAGGAAGACATTATACAAGCGGTGAGGTAATGAATGTGATCTGCCAAGAATTTCAGACACAATGGTTCTTTGTTTGCAACTGCTGAAAAGCCGACCCCACTATCATGTTATGCAGCACCTTTTGAGAGTCCTCTGACTATGGGAACATAACAGTGTAGAAAAGAAAAAGAAAAAGTTTGCTAAAACTTTTTTAACTCCTAAAGATTACTCCGATCCATTTGAAATATTAATCCTGTTTGATATTGCTGACCCTAGTTTGTGGTGATAGTAGAGGATTTTCTGCTGTGAAAACAGTGCTTTGTCTGTTTGGCTTTTCCCTGCATTTTACTTCAGGGCAATTGCTGTGTCTTAAATTAGAACAAAAGGACACACTGCTGTCACTGTTGCATAATGTTTTAAAATAACTTAAAGGTTCAGAAAGAATGCTTCTGAAGATAAATCATTGCAATAGAAAAGGCTCACTACTAATGCTACCGCATTTAAAAAAAAAAAAAAAATTCTCTATCATTTCTTTGTTGTTTTTTTAAACACTTGTGGCTGGAACTTGTGAGTAAAACATTTAACTCAAGGTCATGACCAAAAGGCAAATACAAGAGGATGACATAGCAGATGACCAAACAAACCCAAACTGACAAAGCAGACACTTATATACAGAGGATTGTTAACTTTAATCAAAGCAGCTGCGGTTACTAGACAACTAGAAGACAGGCAAAAGAGAGCCTGAAAAAAGAACCAAGAAAAAAACATGAACTTAATGTTATAGTAAAATATTAGACCTTCTAAGCCTTGCATTTCTATTAAAGTCTAAGGAGGAATAAAGCAGAGGTGCAAAGGAATAATATATATGTAAATATATAGTACTGTACAACTTAACAGTCTAACTAAATATGCAATAATAGTTTAATCCTGACAAAAACATTCAATGCACTACTGATTTTTCTAGTTCTGTCATTTTTCTCATTTTTTCTCAGAAAATGCATTATTTACAGAGTATATAATGAGTTTTTTTGAAGATTTTTATAACTTTGTGTTATTTCATGTTGTTTATCCTTACTTTTAATTTTGTTGCACATTTTACTTTTCTTCGCACCCCTATGCCTGATTCCCAGGGCTACTGCAACAATTGAAATACCCCATGGCACGATCAATAAAGTTTTATCTTATTTTACCCTAACCTTAAATATATATGTACACATCATTCCAATTTCATTGCAGCAGTTTAAAATTTCATTCCAAATGACCCTCGTTGACGCGAAAATCTGACACAATAGGGCTCCATCTGATTGGTCAAATATATAAAGGGATTTATTTAATTCGTTAAATGCTTCAAGTTGCCATAAGATTGTTTTAGCATATTTAAGATAACCATTTATTGCAATTTTTGCTGTCTTTTGCGATATGCATATTGCACAGCTATAAACTTGATAATAACTTATATTATCAGCCGGTGTTATATATGTTATATATATATATATATATATATTATACATATATCCACACACATTTTGTATTTGAGGAAATACAAAAGTATCTTTGCTTAGACTGCTGTCCCCACCACCCGGTCCTGAAGATGTCGGATGGATAGACATAAAAGTTTTTTTTGAACTTTGAACTCTTTTGCCTTTTTACATGTAATTTTAATACATATGTACTGTAGTCACTCACGAGTGGGTTAATAACAAATGACATATCATACACACATACACACACACAAACACACACACATACATACATAGCCTTTTATTGGTTATCAGCCGGTGTTTTAGCACTCCTTCCCACGTCAGGCACATCAAAACCAACCAACCATTTCTGCATCAATGAGGAAAATCAGGTGACAAGCTATTGTTTTTAAAATGAATATAACCCTATAAATGTAACAACTAATTTCTTCCTTGAAAATGTATAGACATGTGACTACACTGTTGGCTTTTATCACACATTATTGAAGATATTGAGATAAAAAAAACATGATGTGTTTACAATCAAATAGAAATGTAATAAGTGAAAATAAATGACCTATGTGGACTGATCAATATCTGCCAGGTTTGTATCTATCATTGTTTCTTTGTGTGTACACAGCTGCTGTGATGGTACTGGTGACATGTGCAGACACAAATATTATAGTCTTGTTGCTCGTGTTAAAGAAAAAATCATGAATAAGAACTGCAATAAGTATTTATTGTATACAAAACCAACCAAAAGCCAATTATTTATGAACATTTACATTCTGTTTTAAATCACAACTGTGCACACATGGGGTTTTGCTTATTAAATGACCGTTGTATTATTAACTGCAGAACAGCTTTGTTGGGAATGTTCCAAAAAAAGCAAACCAATAGGTCAAGTAAGAACATGCTTTGTCCATCTAATTATACAGTCACTGACTGCCAGACACACGGCTGTGCAAATTGTTCTCCACATTTGACCCATCCCCTGAAGGAGTGGTGAGCAGCAGTTGTACCAGAGAACCATTTGGTGATGAAAGTGCCCAGTATGACCCTTTGTACTAAGTGCCAAGTATGACCCAACTGTGGAAGCAATCCCACAATATGCCAGGCTCTGAGTGGACACTCAACCCCATGGCCATGAAGAAAAAAAACATTTAGCATTAAATGAATGAAAAAAGACGTGAAATTTTTAAAATCAAAGTCGTTTTACTGCACGATTGTATTTCAGCCTTACTTTTAGACATTTGTGGATAACTAATATATGGAACCTGTCAGACATCAGAAAAATCATGTGGTCTTATAGACAATTATTATTTTTGAATAGTTTTCCTGCTTTATCTTGGAAACCAAGTGAAACAAAGGAGATGGATATGAAATCTAGACTCCATCATTCTAATGTACTGTAATGTAATAAGACACTACAAGTAGAGGTACTCAGTGCACACATATATGTATTGATAGCGTAAATAAGCTTTTCTTATCAAATCTATATTAACATATAATCTATAATATGTTTCCTAATATTAATGGAATAATGAAATTCTGACACATTTTCAAATCAGTATCTTGGAGGAGAAAATTACACAAACAAAAAAATTATATTAAGTATATAAAGTAAACAATTTTATTTTTTTATGAGTAAATCAACAACAAAATGTCTTCAAAGCTTTTGTAAATTCTTGAAAGCTAGTTCTAAAACACAAACAGTGATTATCCACGTCTGCATTTAATAGGAAACCGTTAAAACAGTGATTAGTTTGTCTTTGTTGGCTTGATTGTCTAATTTGCTGCCTTGATAGCGAGCAGCTGCAAGTCTGCAGTAATCAGTTTGAGCAATCAGAGGAAGACTGCAGTCCCCATGATGGTTTCAATGACACAACAGCAGCTGATCGATAGAGACGCAATAAAGTCTAGAGAGCGGGCGGTTCTTAGCAGTATGATCACATTTATGGCTTTGTATGCAACTATCTGCTTTTGATTTTAATGTTGGAGTAATGTTCAGAGTATCTCACGCTATGTTAGAGGAATACTTAGTTCAGATTTTCAAATTAAAAGCTCAGTTTGATCCATAGGCTGTATGCTAATGAATACAAATGGCAACAAGAAAAAAAAGTAAAATAAAAGAAAAAAGAGGGAAACGTATTTTTTAATCAAAAGATTAGAAAAAAGGATAGATTATGTTTAATGCAGTAAAAAGGTGTAACAAGATGAAAGTTATGTCTCCATTTGGGTTCCTGGGGAGTTAAGTAGCACCAATTTTTATGATAAAATTGCTTTGTTTAAATTAATTTGCGGATTAACTAAAGTGGGTGATGAAACATTTATTTCTTCTAAATTAAAAAGGTCCTATTGTTTTTCGCTTGTTGATCAATTTAACTAAATTGACTCTCATCCCCATACTTAATTGAAACAAGATCCCTCTATATTCCCCACATTTAAGTCAGACAGTGGCAAACACCAAGGACAAATGTTAATTTTTTTCCCCCCTAATGTCAGTCATTTAGTCACTGCTATTTCTTTTTTAAGTGTACAGATGTGACTCTATTTCATGCAGCAATATTTTCATTTTTTAATCCTCTGTTTCAAACCAATGCGGAAAAGTGTTTGAACAAAATCAAATTATTATAGCTACTTCTGGTCTAATTATACATTTGTTAATGAAACGGCTTTGATTAAACATCCTTCTGGAGGTCTTTCCTTTCTGCTGCTGTCCAGCGTTACTAAAAACTATGGTCTGTTATATTAATCTCCAGAATTCTTACTATAATCTTGCTAAATTATACATACTTACTTTTTTATTTTTTTAATTCAGTTTTGCTATCATTATAATATTACTTTTATTTTCATTTTTTATCCTTTTATGTCAAGTAAAGGATTTACTTCACCTACAATTCAGCTGTTTTTTTTTTAATTTGCCAAGATATAAATGTAAGCAAGCGTTGCATACAGAAACCGTTGAATCCGGTCAAGTTTGGGTTTAACCAGACAGAAGAATACCCCTGTTGTAATATGAAGAAGTTGGGTGTAAATCCATAACATACTGACCTCAGGTGTCTGAATATTACACCTTATTGTTTGTTTGTTTCACCGTCACTCTACTCTTACATTTTTTTTTCATTTCTTGACCTTACTGTACTTGGATTTATCCAAGAAACAGAAGTAATTACGGTTCCTCTTATATGTAACGAAAATGGCTCTCAACAGCTCGCTATTATTCTTTAACACTTTATAGCTGAATCCCGAGTTAGCAGTCTCCTCTCTAATCGTATTAACTTACTGAAGCTCAGGCCAGAATTAACTGCAGTAGAAAATGGTGTTTGGACCCTGAACAGGCTCAATGAATTAGAACTAATTCTGTCAAATTATGTGTATCTGGAACATAATTCCAAAGTCCACAAAAAGGATTTCTGAAAATGGTGTCAGGGTAAATCTTTTTTAAGCACATTTAGTGGATTTATGGAAATTCCATATTAGAATGGAAAACTTTGAGATGATCCCTTTAAAACCAGAATATGCTGAATGTTTTATATTTAAATAAGAAAGGGGGGTTTCTTATAGTTTCTGATAAATACACAACCTTTGGCAAAAGAAAATGACAAGATGATATGACAAAATCATCGGATCTTTAATTATTAAAAAAAATCTATTTCTGTCCCAATTAACTTATGTACGGTGACATGAGCAATCATGCGTTTAAGTGCCTTTGCACTTACAACAAGAAATATCAACTTAAAAAGCCTAAAAATGAAGAACATCTCACAAAAAAGGTTGAAAGACATGATTTGAAAGCATTTAAGAGCATTGAATCAAGAATAATGAAACCTTTTATATTTTGATCACTTGTGTTGCCTTTTAATAAGACCCTTACATGCCAAAAAATAATATTTAACATTGTTATATTTAACAATTATATATATTTTAATATATTTATTCACCCTGTTGTGTTGGGAAAAAAAGTCAAATGAGGAAGAGTTGACCAAATAAAAATAGAAAATAAAAAAATTATTTACAAGCCAAAGCTATTATTGAACTTGCATTAACAATAGATTGGTTGTTATTGATTCTCATTTGATTGGTTGCTAAACTTGTGAGCATTTTTTTCCACCATCATTTGTAAATTTTAAGGAAAAAAAAATGTTCGGAAAAAGATTTAGTAATTTGTTTGTGTTTTAAGAAAAGTGACAAAAGAAATTAAATGAAATAAAATAAAAAGATTGAATTAGACAAAGAGGAAAGAGCCCTGAACAATATGGCCGCCATGAAATGATCGACGGTGTAATGAAGGAGCTAATGAGGGGGATCAAGATCGCTGCAGGACCAATAAATCAACACAATGGTGCCTGCAGTGTTGCTGAAGCAATCAGTGATGCTGGTCAGAGCGGAGGGAAGAGGTGGTGCAGGGAACAGTCAATGTCAAAGGATGCATTTTCCCAAGCTTTAACAAAAGTGAGGCAAATTATTCAAGCATTGTTTTTTTATTTAGAACAAGTAATATAAAATTGAATGCTTTATTTACCAAAAATTCCTGCTGACATGACCCTGCAGGTATAATCAATCGTCAGACCTGGTACAGCAATCGATGGGGCTTGGAGCTGATCAGCACGGCGTGGGCAGGATTCTCCTGCGTAAGCATGTCAGAGCCAAAGGTCAATCACTTCAAACACCCCCATGAGGTAATGGCCTGCTTTGATACGCTTCTAAAGAGTCAGCCCTCATCAGAGAGCAGTTCCGATTTGACCTTCTTCCCTTCTGCTCATTGACCAGTACAGAAAAAATAGATGTCAGCCAGAAGGAGACAAAAATAAACAAAGGTGAGTGTTTTTTTCATAGACAGAAAAACTGTAACTGGTGTTTCCTCAACACTGAATGTGACACAAAAAACAATTTAAATCTTCTGTACTGAACCCTATAAAACTTAAACATTTTAACACATCCAAAGCAAAAGTGTATCTTGAGATATCTCCAAAACCACTACAAGCTTATATTTCTGAAGAATTATGAGTATGATTCCCCCCCAAAAAGTAATGACAGGACATCCATGTTATATACAAGTTGCACATAAAGTGATTCATAGCTGGAGAGGACATCATCCATCATTTTAAATCCAGTTACCAGGAGCTTCCGCTTTGAATGGTTGAAAAATATCGAAGACCCACTCTGATGATAACTGTGTTTTTAGTGTTTTTAACATGTTCTTATGGTCTTCTTGTGATAATGGAGGACACATAAGTGAAAATGAAACCTAAAATTGAATTTTTAAGTATTCCCTTATTTAAATCATTGAGAATCAGGAGCAGCCGAAAAAATGTGGTTGGAATAAGATTGTAACAGTCGCTACAGTTTGCAAGCTCCATGGTCAGCTGCATCCACCTGTAGACTAGATCCACGAACGTCTTTCTTTTCCTCGTCTGAGCTGACATCTGGATCAAAACTGTACGGCTGGATAGCTCCTAGATTGCTTGCCATTTTTGTAGCACCAGTAATGTTAAGTTGGGGTTGTGAGTGGCTGAACGCTTGGAGAGTGTAAACAGATGGATGTCAGGAGGTAGGCTTACTCTTCGTCAGTGGTGCCACCCACAACACAGGTGAATTTCTAATGAACTACTGACGCTCTGCCAAAACTATGTCCTACAAAACGATACAGATTTTAAAATTCTGGCTACAATTGGCATAATCATAATTAAAAGACCACTGGGAACAGTTTTAAAATAGATCAATAGATAACCATAGTGGGACTTGAACGTGATTTTTGAAGATTTGTCTCTTTTGTGACAGCAGAAGCAGGTCACTGTGTTTAAGACACTTCACAGATTCACAAGTTTTGCTCACACCTTTGAATCTCATGCTCAGAACTTGATAGATCTTCTAACTTTATGATCAGGTCTTGATCAAAGTGATAGAAATTTTGTAAAAGTAATTTGTCCTTCATTTTTATCTTGTTTGAAAGCATGGCCTTCTGATAATTTAATTGAATGAGAAGAACATGAAACTAAAAACCAATCTATGGTTGTGCATCAAATCTCTATCGTAAGTTGAACGGTCTCCAGCTTCTTTGAGGCCTTAGTCATGATTTCACTGGTGCTGCATTCTACAGCACAAACGCATGGACGATATCCAGCAGCTGATCAATGTTTAATGCTTCCTGAAAACAGTGCTAAATAAGAATCTGGAAGGGCTGCACAGTGGGTGGGGGTTCACACTTTCATCTCACAGCCAGAAGGTCCTGGTAAAATTACCACCCGCATATTTTCTGTGTGAAAAGTCTAAAGGTTCTACCTTCCTGTATAGTATTCCTCCGTATAATTAAAATGTGTTTTATGGGTTGACTGGTTACTAAATTGCTCTTAAGTAGTGGGTATTCCTGTCTTACCCCTTAAGACTGCGTTTGCTCTTATGTAGCCGGGTTTGGCTCCAGCAGCTCCCATGAGCCTCCACAAATCAAAGCAGGAATAGAAGACAGGCTGATGATTACAAGGATATAAGAAAATATGTCAGAACACAATGGAGCAACACAATACTCCATTGTGCCAATTGATTCACAATGCAATTGAGATGTTAGATTTATTTTCACAGTAAACTGAGTAGATGAGTGCTGGAAGGTATTCACATCTTAAGCTAAATGAAAAAGAGCCTCATTTAGGGGTTTAGATTTGACCTCAAACCAACTTAACAAAAAATAAAACAAGAACAGGCCAAAACCACAATTGTCTAAATACAGAAGTCACAGGAGCCAGAACAATTCATCATCTAACCACTGGGTGGTTTGTTACACAAGACTGTGTCCATTCCCTTTTAATTAGAAACTATCCATTTTAACATCAGAAATGTCCAGATTAAATGTATTTGTGTTTTATATTTAGACTCAATACATTCAGAGGGGTGGGGCTTTTTAATTGTGACTTTTGGGTATGGGTTTGGGCTTCATGGTGGGACAGTGGTTAGCGCTCCTGCCATACAGCAAGAAGGCCATAGTTTCAATTTTCTGTATTGAGTTTGCATGTTCCCCCTGTGCATGTGTGGGTTTTCTCTGGGCACTGCGGTTTTCTCGCACGGTCCAATAACATGCTTCATTTGTTGATTAGTAAGTCTAAATTAGCCCCAGGTGTGCATGTGAGTGTGTGGCCCTGCAACAATGTGGTTACCTGTTCAGAGGGTACCCTGCTTTTGCCCAACAGTAGCTGGGTTGGCTCCAGCAACTCCATGACCCTGAAAGGGATCCAGTGAGTTCTGAAGATGAATGGATGGATGGATTTTCCAAACGTTTCAGGCCTGTTTGTCTCATTTATTTGCCATTTTTTCTTTTTAAGTCATACGTTAATGAGATCCTAAACATCCAAAACCATGACGGAGCTGAAAAGCTTCAATACAGCCTAATGAAAGACACATGGTAATGTCACAATCTTCATAGAGTCATTTGTGAAAACTCACATGTGCTATTTTCTTCTCATTCTTCAATGAGACTTAAAAATAAGTCTATTAAAAATTGTTTTAACTTTACAATATGAGAAATTATTGCTTCTAATGGATGGGTTACTAAATTATTTTTTTATTGTTTTGCTCTCACACACACACACACACACACACACACATACACACACACACACATATATATATATATATATATATATATATATATATATATATATATATATATATATATGAACGCACAGGACCATCATAAAATATTAATAATAAAATAAGCTAATTGATATGGAGAACAGGATGGAGCAGCAGTATTAGACCTTTTTCTACAGTAGTGGCCCATCATGTGCACAGCAGCAACATCAGAGACTTCAGGAGAAGACATGCTGGTGCCGCCAGACGCAGCATGGAGAGAAAGTGCCCAGAGGAGCATCACTAGAATGACGAGCATTCCCTTTTGAGTATTTGCCTCCACTGATGCACTTATAGCTAAGCTGATGTGCCTCTATAATGCCATTAAATAGATACACATCTCCAAAAGCAGAACCAGATGCACTGTTGTCCTTCACTCGAAAGCAAAAGAAAACATTTTTGACATGGCATATATGACAAACTGAGAACAAAAAGCAGTTCCCAGTGTTTGCTGAAGTTACATGCACGTGTGACATGTCTTCTGCTACTCATTTCAATGACAAAAGAGGCGAAGGTGGCAGGCAGCTCGCATTGTGTCCCATGTTTGCTTTGGGACATGACCAGTGTATTTACATAAACTGGATTAAATTCAAATCAAGCCGTTTCATCTCTGTCTCCCTGGATTTGAGGGGTTGAAGCTACTGTGGAGAAACGGCACCCCTCAGCAGGGGGAGAAGCGTCTCATTGTTGAGAACTGTGGAGGTCTGGGGCAGTTTTATTTTAGCAACCTCTGCGATTTTCAAATTTAACCCAGTTGCCCCCGAAGGAGAAGGGCCAGCCGGCATGTATTTATGATACATTTCACGTAAATGAGGCAGTTTGGCCTTAATCCTTGCCTAATTGAGTGCCAGTCTGCCTGAGCAGAATGCTAAAGGCCAAACTGTAATACCTGATGAATTATGAGAACAGCTGGTGCTGCCTGCCCGTCTTCAGATCAGTGCGGCTTTATTATTCTGCTCATTTCACAGAAAGGCAAAAATGGCAGCACTCCACATTTATGTTAAATGTCAGACATTTTTACTGCTTTCCTTTCACTGGTCTTTCTTAAATTGTATCTGTCTGCTCCGTCTCATGATGAATCCTATTAAAAGGGAGAAAAAACTTAATTTCATGTATATATTTATCTTTAAAAAAATTAGAGAGATTGATTTCCTGTAGCAGCCAGAGGAGGGCAGCGCATCTAAAGTCTGTGCATTAATTAAGCATAAAATCTCACCGTATGTAAATGAAAATCATTGTTAATGAATAATGAATTGGAGAGAGGTGTTTGCCAGAGGGAAATTAATTAATCAAACGATCAGAATGAATAGGCTGTGGGTAGTTTGGAAAAAATGTCACGTATGTTCTGCCTTCGTCGAACGCTTTGTTTTAAAAATAAACCTGCAGAGTGCATTGTCAGTAATTTGCCAGCTTTGTAAATATGGAAGGTGAAGCCAAACGAGTTCCCATTGGTTAGTGTGTGACCTACATAGTTGTATTTACAATTCTGGGCTCTGTGATCAGCAGCTAATCATGGTTGTCCTACTTATGTAAAGTAACAGAGGGTTAGAGCGCCACCGAGAGGTGTGTCTGCAGCCGCATTCAGTTTAGTTTAAATATGAGTGAATTACAGTTCATGGTGACTGTAACCCTTGTGCTATCTTATGGGGTCCAGATGACCCCACCCTTACAGTGACGTGTTATCCTACCAGGACAAAGATGGAGAAAGGGGAAGAGGATTTCATCTAATACATGGACACAAGTGGGGGTCTTGTCTTGTGGGGTCCAGATGACCCCACTCCCAATGTTAAAGTGCCTTGGATAGCAAAAGGGCTAAACTGAGTGGTAACAGAGTGGTAACCAGCTCAGGGTGTACCCAGCCTACTCCCAACAGCAGATGGGATAGGCTCCAGCAACCACGTGACCCCAAAAGGGATTCAGTGGGTTTCTTTACACCTGATTCTTTCAATGTGTTTAAAGAGACATAGACTTATAACAGGTCTTCATGTGTTAATGTAAATTAAGCTCTAGTTAAACACTGAGATTATTTTCCCTTTAAAACATACATTGATAAGTTATTTGAAAAGAGATATATACACACAAACCTTTTGAAAGGTTTGCATATATCGCCATCTTCTGGGCACCATGAGGTAGAGGCTAAAACAGACTGTTGGTGATTAGTTCTAAATGAAAACACTGTAAAGATCTAACGGCTAACAACATACATTTTAAATGTTTTCTCATTAAAACCATCAAGATGTGATGAATTCAAGTTCAAACCGATAAAATAACATAAATAAAAAATGACTTTGGATGAAAAATCTACTGATGTAAGACTTTTGCTAGAACTTAATAAATGTTGCACCTATCTAGTTAAAATTGGATTTTTTTTGGTTACCATATCAATTCCAAGATGAGTGCCCAAGACTTCATACCATGAACACCAAAGTTGAGGAAATTATCATGATATGCAGTTCAAAACAGTTTGAAAAAGATGCAAAACTTTAAATACAATTAAAACAGGGAGAAATAGCCGTAGTTCTGTGGAGATGACATGTATGGAAATTAAACCTTTGATTTGTTATCTTGTAAAAATGTAACACAAACGATTTAATAAAATATGCCTGTTTTCAATATTTTTAAGGGACAATAAAATGTCTGAGTCACAATAATTAAAACTGAATCTTCCCTTAATGTTTGTTTCAGTAGCATTTATAAGCTTACATAAATAATAGAATTTGGTTTTAACATTGTTTTAACATTTTAGCACTTGCGACTGCATTTTGCTGAGAATTTGTTCTGATGAGCAGTAATGATGCAGCTGATGAGCTGAAAAAAACAAAAAACAAAAGAAAACAACATGACAACTGAAAATCACTTTTAGCAAACTCATTGACAGGAAAGGTTCAACGATTTTTGATTATTATATAAATAATTTAATGAGAAAATAAGGAATCAGAATCAAACTATTTCCATTTAGTCTTAAAATTCTACACTAAATTATTTTCCACAAGGTGGCAGTCTACACCACAGCAAATATCTTCTACAATCCTTATTCCTTGTGCTATCCTATGACCCCACCCATACATTGACATGTTATCCCTACCATGTCAAAGGTGGATAAAGGGGAAGAAGATTTCATGTAATCCATGGACACCAGTGAAGATCACAAATCATTGAATAAAAAAGGTTCAGCACACTGTCTAGTGGGTCTAGATGACCCAATTCCCAATGTTATAGTGCCTAGGATAGCACAAGGGTTACAGCCCCCAAATTCTGCAGATTGTTCATTCAGCAGTATGACATTACATTAGATCATAATAGATTACATGGATTATGTTAGCCTAAAGTTGAAACATTTTAATGCAGTAATTGAATGAAAGATCATCTTAAAGGTGAGTTTGTCTGTCTGGAACACATTATGTCTTGATGCTGGTTGTCTTTGGCCAGGGTTTTAGTTTTTTTTTGTCTTCAAGAGCATCATATTTTGAAAACATAGATACCACATTTTGACAATTTGATTAGCCAAAATTGACATTTTTTTTTACTATCTGCTGATGATTACCACAATCAGGTGTTTTTCCCAATAAAAAATCTTCAAAAACAGTTAAGAAAAAAGCAGCACACCTGCTTTCCTTCCAGACTAAGCAGCATGTTTTGGAATTTATTTCAATAGGTGAAACTTTGGTGCAATTTCAATAAGGGAGATGTACCTTATCTTCAGGTATACTGGGTTGCTGATTCTTCACTCCACATGTCACTTATCAATTTCTCCTCACTAAAGCCAATATCTAAAGTCCTCACTTTATTCACAGTCAATTACAATCAGATTCCTGCCTTTAAATTCATTCACGTTTGTTTATCTGCATTCCAGACATTTTGCTGGCTCGCCTTCAATCCGTTCATTCTCTTGGCTCTTTGATTCGAAGCGGTCTGGCCTTAACCGCCATCAGCATCTGAGTTCAGGGGTCTCTTGACTTGATTTGAGGTCATCACAAGCAAGCAACATGTCTCCAGCCCAGAGCCCAACCAACAAAGACTACTGACTGTTCATGCTAAATTCCTGTCTAAATCTGTCAATCAAGATCTCCCATTAATAATAACTATTACTCACTTTTAGGATTTGTTTTCTTCCTTATCTCCTATTTTTTAAAGGTAAATTGTGAAAAAAAAGTTTATTTTATCAATACATTTTTCATTAGGTTTCACAGTGGCGCAGCAGTTAGCACTCTCCCTTCACAGCGAGAAGACCTTGGTTTAAATCCTAGCAGGGACCTTTCTGAGTGGAGTTTGCATGTTTTTCTCGTGCATGTGTGACTTTTCTCCAGCTTCCTCCCACTGTCCAAAAACAGGATGCACAGGTTACTTGGTGTCTCTAAATTGCTTCAAGGTGTGCATGTAAGTGTGCGTCCTTGCAATACACACTCACACATCTTGACTTCGTCCAATAGTAGCTGCGTTGACTCCAGCAACCCTATGACAGTGTAAGGGCATAATGTCATAATGTGGGTTCTCAAAATGGATGGATTTTTCATTATCCTGAAAGTGGTTATTGTGCCAAAAAAGAGAAAAAAAAAGCTTTTTCTGTTTTACTCCATATAAAATAAAATAAAAGTGAAATCAGAAACAGGTTTTAAAGAGTTATAACAAGGTTTATTACAACTTTTTAAATTTAAAACAGAACTTTTACGTTACAAGAACATTTGAAACACAGAGTCACATCCCGTTTTCAGCCGTTAAGCCAGGGTAAAACAAATCACCAAAGCTTTGAATGAATCAAGTTGGAATAACTTGTCTTGTTTTCTAAAATGAGACGATAAATAAACAAATTCTCGCAGAGAATTGTTATCTCATGCAGATAGCACATAACAGTAAAACCTTAAAAATCACATAAGAAAACAATGCCTTAGCTGTTTGTAAAACTACACAGTAGTAAGCCAGTAGAGACTAGGAGAAAAGGCTGACTTCAAGACATGAAATTTGCTTCATCTTTTGATTGACAGCTCCGAACTGTTAGAGCTGGTTTTATCATGTTTCTCTAATGTACATGATGTGATTCCAGTTCACATCTGAATGTTTTCTTTTTACATGAAAACCTACAGGCATAGAGAAATGCATCCTAAAGAGACATCCGTTTTCAGCTTTTAAGACTATTTGTGATGCAAAGAGCTCAGCTACTGAGTCCAAGTCCTATAAAATCATGAAGGACTGCGCATATTGGATCTTTCATGTCATTTACAATGCCTTCTAAAGATGCCAGGAAGTTCATTTATGGAAACAATGCATTATATGCTACAGCCACAGAAAACAAAACGCTTCTGCAAAGCTTTTATGTTCATGGGACTTTTTTTTTTTTTCATGATGACAGAACAGCAATCAACTCAAGCTAATCAGCATTAAAAAACTGTAATAGAAAAAAAAACATACATGGAACTGAGAGAAGCCAATGTCACAATTTCAGAGTAATAAAAAGAGTACTGCAAACCTACAATCACTGCTTCAGGAACAATCAAACAACACATGGAATGTCAATGAAGCAACACGCAACTAACCAGCTCACCTCCATGAGATTATTTTACAGGCGGAGACGAGCTCAAACATTCACAGCTGATCACGCTCCACGTCTTTAAGTCCGGCAAAGCGGTTCAGCTTTTTTTCGTTCATGACAGTTTTCCATAAAACAAGGACGAAAAAGCTGCCATGCCTGACGAAACTTAGACCAGGGGTCTCTCAGAAATGTGCAAAAAAGAAAAAGCAAAGAACAAATTACATGTCATTGCTTAACTTTGTAATAAAAATTGAGCTTACAAAAGTAATAATGAAGCAATTAAGTTCAAATGTGCCAAAACACACTTTGGTCAAGTTGTCAACAAATCACTGATCGACTGCTTCAACTGATTGCTTTTAAATAAAAATATATACATTAAATTAATAAATAAGTCACAGAAATACAAAAAGGGTTAAGAACAAGTTTTACATCTTACACCTAAAGTGCCTGTTCTTTTGTCTTCATTAATTCCCCCCAAAAAATTGCATCTTTAAAAGACTATCAAGTATAAAAATGGACCAAACATAAAAGAAATCAATCAAGAACAAATGGAAAAACTGTCTGAATTGTAGCTAAGAGAAGTTTTTTTTTTCCTCTGTTGGTCAGCAGTGCTCCAGTGTGGGACGCTCAGGCTTAGTTTTGTACAATCAGCTTCCTGAAGGCTGGGTCTGGGCGGCGCCCTGCTGTGGCTGCCCGTCCTCTGTGCTGTGGCTGGACGGAGCGGCGCTGGGCGGGGCGGTGGAAGAGGTGCTGATCCCGTTGGAGGTGCTGACGGAGCTGTGCTGGATGGCCTCGTTCTGGGGGCTGCTGGGGACGGACATCTCTTCGCAGCTCTCTTCCCTGTCCGAGACTGTAAGGGCATAAAAAGAGAAGAAATTGGAACGGTCACGCTTGCGTGGATTTTGAACGTGCACTTCTTCGCGTTTTGATGAAGCACATACGCTCCAGCAGGCTTGCGATAGACCCTAATCACATGTAAAACAGTTCCAAGCATAGGCTGTATGCAAACTGTTTCATTAATCCCCATAATGCTCCTTTTGCTCCCCTTCCTTTAATTAATGCTCCAATGTCAATTTAAACCCACATCATAAGGGTGCATTACATTCTGGGGCATGTGGCTGGGTTTCCCTTCCCTAACTGCATTCTCATTTGTTTTTTGTTACCCTGCCAACTACTGCAGCGACAGATGATTACAGCACCTGATTTTAATGATGCTCACACTGGAGAGTAAGGAAGACTTGGAGTTGAAATGCCACCAGCTGTTAGGCGCTTGCTCGGAATTAATTGGATCCTGATGGAAAAAAAAAGAGACTCTACTCTCATGCTCTGTTTCATACAGGAATAAGGAGCACAATGATAATTAATATTGCTAATGATATAAAGTCACTTGTTCAGGCACTCTGTGCAGAATGAATGGAAAACCCGGGCGAAAGGAAATGTCTAGATAAGTGCATTCTTATTGCCGTGGAGCTCAAAGGCAGAATGCATCTTGGTGGTTTTGTGTTCTAGTTCAAGAGAGCATTATGAGTTTTAACAACATGTAGCGATGAACGGCTGATGTACCGTAAATGCTCTGACTTTCTGCTTCCTTGAACAGGCGGATGGTTTTTCTTTTTCTTTTTTTTTTTTTCCCCCTCAGCTCTCACGCTTTCTAAAGTGGGGCTTTCTGTAAACAGATGGACAGCTAGCTGTGCCAAGAGAAACCATGTCCTGGCTTGTTTGTGGGGCAGTCTGGGTAATTTCCTTCCACCTGCCATGCCTATGCTGAAGCAGGACGATGAAGGGTAGTGCTGAGTCTGGAGAGCAGCACAGCCTTAGGGGATGTGTAAGTGAGGAAACATGGAGCTTGATGAGGTCTTTACATGAGTGGATTGGTCAGAGTTAAGTGAAGCACTTTACTAATTAGGAAACAGATTACTTCAGTAAGTCTGGTGCTCATGCCTGTGGGAGACTCTCTCATTTTGCTTTTATTTGAGCAAAATATGAGTAAAGACTACAGAGTAAGAAAATACAAACACAAACAGACAAACTAAATAACTTCTATTTAGATGCATAGTACTAACAATAAATGTTGAGCTTAAATAGCTAGGAAATATAAAAAGTACTGTATTTTTCAGAATATAAGTTGCATTTTTTGGCCAGGGGTTCGACTTATACTAAGGGGCGACTTATATGTGCTTTTTAAGAAATACATTTTTGGCTCATACATTCCTACTAACAACCATTTGCCCTATGGCGGTTGTTTCCACAAAAGGGCGTGTCTTCCTTGCAATGTAAATGAGATATACAGTCAGTGCTTCCATGTAGTGATTAGGCTAAAAGCTCCTCCCACAGGCGAAGGGAGTTTCTAGTTTATGAACACATTTTTGGACAAGCACTAAACATCAAATTTGACTTGCGTCAACAAAGAGGCAGCGGACACCAATTTTACTGCTACGACTTGTACTCCGTAGCGACTTATAGTCCAAAAAAATATGGTAAACAATACAGCTTATAGTTGTTGTGTTTTTGCAACCAAATATGGCAGGCAATATTGGAACTATCCAGCTGTACAGTTTGGAGCCATATACAAGCTCGGACGAGGAAAACAAGACGTATATGGATCTAGTCGTCTGCAAGAGGATGCAACAAATGGGGCGGAGCAGGGAGCTTATGGCCCACCCAACATATCTTCCATGTCACAAATACGCTCTTTTACAAAGTGCATTTGTGCGACTCCTCCTGATTCACAAAAATTTAAATAAAGAAATACTCAGAAATGCAATTTTAAAATAAACTTTCTTAACATGTCCTCTATTATAAGAAAAATTAAAAAGGAACATGTTAAAAACCCAGTTTTAATTGGAGTGGGTCTCTGAGAGGAGAATGTTGGCAAAATTAGGAAAATAAAGATTAAAACATAGATGTGACAAGAAATAATGAAAATAAAATTGATACTTATAATTACAAAGGGTGGGTTGGTTTGTAGGTTGGTGTGTGGTTATATATATATATGTATATATGGCTAGATTGAGACACCAAGGGTTGCAATCCTACTCATTTTCCGCCATACAAGTTCTAACTGGCTGGACACTCCAGATCCAGGTAATCAGCTGTGAGATGGGCAAAAATATTTCAGAACATGCAGACACACCGGCCTACTGCCTACTGCTGGGCTAGATGGATGTTTGGTACTATAAAGAGGAAAAACATGACAGTTTTTTACCAAGCTTCACATTTGCAGTTTTATGTTTAAATATTTACACATCCATCCATCCATCTGTCCGTCCATCCATCCATCCATCCATCCATCTTCTTCCGCTCATCCCGGAGCGGGTGGCGGGGGCATTAGTCTAAGCAAAGATGCCCGCACTTCCCTCCCTCTGGCCACTTCCTCCAGCTCCTCTGGGGGCAACCCAAGGGGTTTCCAGGTCAGCCGAGAGTGGTCTTCCCCGGGGGCCTTCGCCCAGTGGGACATTTACACATGAGACTACAAATTTGTTGTGAGAACATTTCTTTGTGGAGACTTACTTTAGTGGGAGAGTCAAAGATAAGAGCTCACCCTTTCCAGCAAAAAACTTCAGATTTCTATTTAAAATTGGTTCAAAAAAATTACAGTTGCCAATGACTGAAACTGAGGTGATCACATGAGTTTTCTTTTTAAATATTCAATCCTTTTTTTTTTTCGTCTTCTTTCGAATGCTTAAGAACAGGACACACCTTTTGATTGAATATAGCAAAAGCACAAACATGTGTAGCTCTAAAGCTTACTATAAATATTTGTACCAAATGATACAAAGCTCTGGCACCAGCACTCCCATAATGCACATGGTCAATAACATGTGCGTAATGAACGGCACAGCTCCTCGACTGGCCCACAATGAGAATGTTCTGAAGCTTGCTGCTTTAATTGAGTCATTTGTGTGGCGATCATTGTCAATACAAAACAGCCAAGGTGCTGTAGTGATGCTGGATTGGCTCATCTGCGAGCAACGGTGAGTTATGAACACAAAATCATAACGACGGAGCTCCACTCTGAGGGAAACGAAGAAAAATAGCTGATGTGGTTCTAAATGAGGCCGCAGGATGACACGGAGCACAGCAGGCTGACAGGAAGAATTTAAATGACGAACCTGCAACTCGCTAAACCTTCACAAGAGGATCAGAGCAAGCAGGAGCCACTCAAAGTATGAGGTTTGTTCTTTTTCCATCATATGAAAATACCAAAAAAAATATTGGTCTGAGACACGCAAACATAGCTTCATAGATTTTTTTTTTGTGTGCCATATTTATCCATACTTCTATTGAAAATGGAACCGAGGATGCCTCCCATTGTTTTTCAGACTGCTACAATAAGATATTAAAAAATAAAAGTGGGTGAAAATATAAAAAAAATATTTTTTATTACATAATTTCTCATCCATAAACATGTTCTAACCAAGTAAAGCATAGAGCAGAAAATTGAACACTCAGATATTGAAACTGAAAAGTCCGTTTACATATACAAACTTCATCTCTGTGCATGCTTGACCGTTTCTGGCTTTGGCTTAAACTACGTTCACATCGGTCTAAGCAACAAACGTTCAAGTTACAATGAAAAGTTTACGTAAATGCGCGTTTCAGGCTTCTCCCTTTAAAACTCTTACATTCAAGCAAGTTTCTACAAAATGTGCAGCCATTGAACGTGTGTTGCAAGCTGAAGTAGGTCAACCAATAGGGGACTTGGCTTTGGTAATGATGCATGGATGACACCCCTTAAATTCACGAAGTGCCACCCATTTGAGAATTGATCGTGAAGGAAAAATTAGCAAGATTTGCATTGCTTCGACATTTCGTACCAAGCCTCTTCAAACTGTAGGTGGCAGACAGTAGTAAACAGTAGAAAAAGAAGAAGAAGCCCCTCCCTGCTTGTCCAGTGTGAACACCATGGGCTGAAAGCGCCTCTAGAACTCCCATTTGGTGCATTCTTGGCGTGCGTCACATGCCAGGTGGGAATGTAGAGGAAACAAAAGAAGCAACAGGCAACATCCACAAATCATAGCATGGAGCTCACTTGTAAAAATACACAAGAGAAGTTCTAAAATCTATAGAACTAAAACAAAATTTCCCAAAAGCCCTGAAAATGTTTGAGGAAATAGATGGTAAAAAGGAAACAAGAAAACTGAGAAAAGTTCATTTTTGACACCAAAGCTGAATCTAGCTCATTGTTTACGTCCCCTGTCTATGAAAGTGTTTGGATACATTTAAAAATGCAATAAATAAGGTCTCAAACACTGACACGTCAGAAGTTTGGCAAAGTTTCTTAAAACAAATATGAGCGGGGAAAAAGAAATAGCTCTTTTCTGCATGGTCATAAGTAAACGTGTCCCTAGTTGGAGCTCATTTTAGGCACGTATCACTAGGAGCCTCAGGCTGAGAATAATGGAGCATTACTCACTGTGATAGCCAGACTTCTTTTGCATGGCAGTTACAGGGCAATCTTTATGAGCCAGAAGAAGCTGCTTCAGCTGAGCCACCTCGTTTCTCAGCAGGGTCACTTCATTCTAGAGGCGAGACGAGAGACACAACAGCACTCAACCGAACAGGTCATGCTAGAGCAGACCCTTTGTCAAACAAACAAAATATTCAGACATGTCAGGTACAGATGGACAAATTATAAAAACAAGATCAATTCTGAGAAGAAAAAAGAAAAGAAAAAAAAACTAAAGCTTGGATATTTTGAGACAGAATTGTTTTATTAAATTTATTTATTTTTTATTTTTTTTATATTTGAAAATAAAATTGGACATTGAAAAATACTCTGGAGCAGTCTTATTTTGAAGGAACACTAAAAGGAAGTGGAGAGCTCATTTTACTGCAATATACAGTTTACCCCACAAGATGGCACTGTTTCCCTCATCTGAAGAGGAGGCATTATGTTTGTTTTTCTTTTTTTGGAAAGGTCTTGCTTTTGTATGTTTTTTTAGGATGTAAAATTGTATTATGTGCAGCACTTAGTGCTACATATGTATGAAATGCTTTAAAAATAAACTTTTGATTTGATAAATTAAAGCAGATGTTAAACAGTCCAAAACAAAATCCACTGCGCGTACCGTTAATGTATGGATGATTTGAATAGACCCACACACAAGACAAACAGCTTTTACGTCAGTTTATGGCTTCTTTACAGTAACAGAGACATTTTTATAGTAAAGTCTATACATAACAGGAGCAGATGAGGAAATCCTGAAGCCCCTTTTGTACAGTAAATGTAGAAAAACAATAATTTCTTAAAGATCAAGCATAAAGGATTGTTCATTTGCCTTTTTTTTTTCTGAAAAACAATGACAGACCTTTACTAGCGCACGAGCCGCACATTTATCAGAAACGAGCTGTTGGGAGAGTCACGACGACTCGGTAGATGCAGTTGAGATTTACACTCCTGTGTCATTACAGCCCCCAAGAGGGCTGAGGATTTCTGCATGTCGTAAAAAACAGCCACATTACGCTGAAGGTGACTTTAACTGGATTTAGAGCAGCCAGGGGCTCGCGGAACACCCAATGGCAGATTTAAGCTTCTCCTCCTCTCCTTTAAAGGACTACAGGCGGCTTAATCTATTAGTCTAAAAGCAGGCAATTTATTTGATTCCATTTGTTTAGTTTTGCTGGCGCTGGCAGGCCCGAGCTATTGTAAGACAGATTTAAGCACAGCTGGAAGAGGCGAATGCATCACAGGTATTAACTTTGCTTTCACCATGACTGCTGCCATTTACAGCCAATATAAACACTTGTAAAGATGTTCTCCTAAAACGCTTCTGGAAAGTTATGATGAAGATTAACATTTGCCCAAAAGGTGGCATCAGCAGCTTAACTTCAGCCCTGCCAAATACGGTTTAAACCCAATTACATAACTCTGCGACAACAGAAAAAAAAGGACTTCAGCCTGGAGCAAACCGGACTGTGGAGAGTTAAAACTTGTTTCTAACTTGATGGTAATTGAGCAAATGGGCCTTGGTGATGCTGGAAGCCCTGTGAGCCGCCTGGTCTGACACCTCATTAAAAAAGCCAGTTAAGGATGATGTTAAAATAATTGTGCATCATTAGAGGCAGTTTCGCTGATCTGCTGGGCCATGTCAGCATGGGGTTTTTATAAAAAAAGCGCTGCTGATTAATGCCTTCATGTAAGAGGAGCCTTCGTTTTCTTCTTCACTACATCTTGTTCTCTTCTTAAAAAGTTAACAACAAAACCCAATCTATTTTTGTTCTCAATTATTTAGCAGACCTTCCTTTAATTTATTATTTTATTTACTCTTTAATGGGAAATGGCAGATAAAGAAGGCAGCCCACCAATGAACAGTGGTGGGAAGTTGATGGGGACTCCGATATTAACGCGAATGCATCTGTGCACAGCTGTGCATCCTCTCCTTCACCCCATCCAACCTGTTCTGCTTTCATTGAAAAAATAAGGTGGTGCGCATGTAAACATCACATCTCACTTAACTGTCTGGAATACGGATGAGCGGCAGCCCCGACTCCCACTCATCAACAGAGACAGCGGATACATGAACTGTTTCGAACTTGTCAGCATCGGATCCTAATTGCTCGTTGCAAATTGAAGGTTCAAAAAGACACCTTTCCCTGGGAGAGTTTTTGAGGCCACTCGGTAAACTGCTGAGACAGAAGCGGCGACACGCTTGTGTGCGGCTGACATCTGGAGGATACATCTTTATTGACAGGGACACATCGATGTACAGGGCTCATACAATGCTGCTGTCACATGGCAGCTCTGCTTAATCGCCTTTAATGACTTCATCACTGGAGAGGGAAAAGCCAGCGCACACACCAACATGCCCTCATGATGAATAGGGAGACGAGCTGGCGCACACGCCAAAAGCAAGAAGAGGTAAACACACAGGTTGTTTGATGCGGTGGCTCAGAAGAGGATGTTGAGATTACCTGCAGTTGTCCATTCATGGAGCTGAGGTCTTCAGCTTTCTTCTCCAAAGACTGGACCCAGACTTTCCTCTTCTGCCTGCAGCGAGAAGCTGCAGCTCTGTTGCGCTCCAGGAACTTGCGGCGCTTCTCGTCTGGGTCCTCGGATGTGGTCCTGCGCCGCCGGCCTCCTGTGGTTGGAGGGTTTTGTGCAGGGGGAGCTGGAGAGGCCTGTCGAGAAACAAGCGCAGGGCCTTTAGAATAAATGCAGACATACTGCACGCCAAACAGAACTGAGGTGTTTACTAAAACTAAACTATTATGTCTCTTAATGCAGATTTGTAGTTGGTGTATGTACTAATTAGAAATCTCAAAAATAATTAAAAATAAAAAAAAAACAAGTTTGAAGCTGTAAAGAAATTGTTAAAAAATAGACAAAACTATTTTATAAACATCAACCAAAATATGTTCCAGTAATCTACAACTCCCATATATTCAATTCAAACCTGAATGTTTCTGAGACAGTTCAAAGCATGCTTTAGCACAGAATTGTCTGCTTACAGGTGTCTCTGTGGTGGAGGTGGCTGGCTGCTGAAGAGAATGTGTGGACAGTTCCTCCGTTTTAGGCGGGTGAGGAGCCGGAGTCAGGACGGCGGCTGCGGCGGGAGGCGGGGTCAGACCAGGGGAAGCAGGTGCGGTGTGGGTCACAGCACTACTTTGGATTTCCCCGTTGTCGCCGTTGGTTACCTGAGGAAGCGGCTGGCTTAGTGTGGCTTTCAGCGTCTGGAAAAAGGAATTCCACACGAGGTCCAAAGAAATCAGATGGAGAGAAGAAACTAACAGTAGTTTACAGGATATTTGAGGCCGATGGACTTCACTTAAACAAGAAGAGAGAACAAACATTTGTGGCTGGAATGATTCTCCCACCTCAGTCTCACCCCAATCATCTACCCACATTAATATATAGGATTGACATTCATTAATTCTGATTAGATTAACTCCAACCGAACTAGTTTTGTAATTTCTTGACCAGCAGTTGAGCAAACCGATAAGAGCTGAAGGCCCCTTGTAGGACATCTTTTACTGTTACAGTAGGTTATAAAGCTTCGAACACACAAGGAGTACATTTGTGCAAACTCCTTTTGTATGTAAAGCTAAACTTTATTTACATTAATTACAAAATACAAACCAGTGGTTTTCTAACCATAAAGTCCATTTAACAGTAATTCAGACCTTAGCCTAACCTCAACCAGAAGCCTGGACATCTGCTAAAACATAACCAGGGCTTCTGGTAGAGATTAGGACAACAACGGTATTGACACTGAAAAATAAAAACATCTACTCTGCCATGTTAAAGCATTTCTGCACATCTCAAACCAGAGATTATGAGCAATAACAAGTTAATATCACATTTCCTTAAAGACCCACTCAGTTTTTGTAATATTTTTCTGATGATGGAGGACATATATGAAGAAAAGTAAGCTTTAAACTGCATTTCTTGGTATTTCTTTATTCAAACTTGTGAATCAGGAAAAGAAGAAAAAAAAGCTGCTTGCAAAAGATCCTATGGAGGGGAAGAGGGGGTGGGGTTGCTCCATGCCAGTGGCCCCCTCCACAACTCAGAGGCACATTTTTAATAAACTACTGCCGCTCTGCAGAAAATGAAAGGCCAAAATTTTTGCATAATCATAATTGAAAGGGCATAATTTACAAAATACCAAAAGATGATTGAAGTGGGACTATATTAGAGTGGAAATAAAACAGGCCCTAATAATTCCAGTAAATAAAGATGAATTTCAAAAGTGCAATAAACAGTTTCAAAAAGTCATTTTGTTAATCTCCAGCTCCAAAAAAATCATTAAGGCAATTATGCATCAATGGAGTGTTTCAGTTAGGCAACAGAGGAGAGGCATCACTACTGACTGCTTCTGTGAGTGTTCACCACACCTCGCTAAAAAGAAAAAAAGAAAAAAAAAAAAACACTCCGCTGGCTCATTTGTATACAAAATGTAAGACGCTCAAGCTTCAAACCCAAATTAAAGACACGACTTGGAGAGAATCTGCAGTTTTTAGGAATGTGTTGTGAAGAATGTGACTCAAACCTCAGTTTCCATTTTAGATGTTGTATTTGTTCTGTAGCAGAGAGCTAAACTATTAAAAAAGGTTTTTTGATCTCTTCTACAAAAAAAAAAAAAGCCCACAAAAAGGCATGACGCTTATGAGAATTACTCCTCTACAGACCTGTGTCCTCAATTCTCAGGTCGATTCCTTCAACATCAAACTCAGAGCAAACAAGGTGAAAGTGAATGAGCCTTTCCGAGCAATAACAAAGTGAGAGGGAATACATTTACATGAGAAAACAGAGGACCGCATTATTCTAACAGCTACCTTTGCCAGACCAATCTATCTACCAAATTAGTTTATCGTGCAATACCCTTCCAGAAGCTCTCTGGCAGAAACAAGATATTATTCTCTTGGAATGGCCCATAGAAAGAGGGAACAGCTAGTCAGATTCATATTTCATCTCTGCCATGGAAACCTCATCAGTGTAATAACCCTCCATCTCATGGGTGTTATTCAACCATCTGCTACTATATTACTTATCTTTATTTTGCAACTAATTAACAGCATAATCTTCTAAATTCAGCAAGTTAATTATCATTATTGTGGCTTTTGCAGCATCATCAGTCCTTGTAAAGTGCCGTCTAAAACACCCCCCCCTCATGAGAGCTGAGTGGGGGGGGAGGGGGCAGGCCGGTTGAGCTGGGGCTCTGTTTTCTTGATGCGGGCTCATTAGGTGTTTGCTGATGAGCTGCGTGGCTGGGAGGCGCCGCGAGAAAGAGGTGGGACACAGGTCAGGCAGGATTTTGCTGAACAAAAGGTTCCACGCAGGGTGAGGCCGACTTAATGTGCTTTGCTGAGCGTGTGCCAGGATGCCCCCCCCCCCATTCCCCCTGCCATCACACAACCCTGGGCGTTGGCCCCGGTGATGGCGTGCTGAGCTCAGCGCTGTCTCTGTGTTTGTCATGATCGTCTTCCCTCCTTAACATTTAGGATCAATTCTTCCCTCCCGGCACAAATTGTGCAGTCTAGCTGTTCATTTCCACAGACAGAACACGCTGTGAACACTTACACTTTCTGTGATTTGATCTTCTCACACCGAGCCCCCTAACATTTCCACTTTTAGTGTGAAGTGGCACAATCTCTAGAGGGGCTATCAGTAAATAAAAGTCTGTATTTTTTTTACTTTTCAAATGTCATTTACATTGTAGATGTTTATAAATGTATCATTTATGCCTTCATAAGTTTAGAAGTTTCACTTTTTCTTCATTTATTTATTTTTTAACTTGTGTTGTACCAACCGCGGAGAAAACTGGTGAGCGCTGAAGGCCTCTTGCGCTGGACATATTTTACTTTTACAACATGGGGTTATAAATCTAACACACCAGGTGTATATTTGAATTAACCCCTTTTGTAATTAATACTAAACTTTATTCATATTTATTATAAGTGTAACAGTTTTTGTTGGACTGGACGGGAAAGAAAGGAGGGCACTTTGTTTCATTTATAAATAATATGCTTTTAGCTGTTAGTTATTCACACTTGCATTTTTCTATGGAATTGGTTTATTTTAAGCAATTAAAACAAACCATAAAAGTGAAACAAACAAAAGAACAATATGTTTATACATAAATACATCACTTTAGGATAATCCATTTAAATTCTAACAATCAAGAGTCTTATATAACATTTTTTCTCCCCTAAAAAATCGTATTTTTGTCACTGAGACTTTAAAAGAACGTCATAAAATACATTTCAGCTTAAAAAGTGGTTAAACTGACTGTAGCTTTAAAACTAGTTTATAGAAGTGTCATTTCTATAAAGAAGTCATATTTGTGCATCTCTGTGGCCATCTTTATCGCCTTGCACATAATAATGTCATTTGACTGGTAAAAATAAAACACAAATCGTCATTTTTCTTAGATTTGTGACAAACAAGGCAGCACTTTGTGTTTCATCTTTAGCTTTTTTTTCTACCTGAATAACAAAACCAGCATCAGAAAACCGGAATGCTTCAACTCAATAAACCAGAAGGGAAGTTGACAAATGAAAGGGCTAATTAAAATCTTAATGGAGAGAAAAGGCTAACTGTGTTATTGTTCCCTCATTGTTGGGCCCACTGATCATTCTGGTTGTTATCTTCCTCAAATGGGAAATAACAGCCACAGCATGGAAATGCTATTGGCTCTAAATTAAAGAAGACATAATAAGTACCAGCTTTGCTTCTGTTTGGGCGGGCGGCGGCTGCGGCGAGGGAGGTCCGGGGATTCCAGGGACGGCAGGCACGACGGTGACGGGTCTGACAAGCTGACAGAGCGGAGACACACAAACACACACACACACACACACAGATCACCAATGAGAAAATGAGTCTTTGGCAGCATAACGCCGGGGCCCCGCCACAGAAAACAAATGTGCCCACAGTCGTGGCCGTCTCTCAGACTTTCCCCCCCATATCTCAGCCTCATTAGGTCGGATGGGCAGTTATTTTGCGGAGGCAGCGCCACATGGAGATGCCGTGTGCACGCTAATGAACCTCTGCCTGCTTGAGTGAGAGCATATGGACAGGGAAGCTGAGAGGCCAGACTCAGGCCTCAATTCGAAACCACTGACAATAAGGGGGAGGGGGGCAGTAGGGGTGTGTGTGTGTGTGGGGGGGGGGATGATGATGGAGTGAAAGGCCCACCGGTGGCTTATGTTTTCCATGTACTTCTGCCCTCTTTTAACTTGTCAGGAGGCTTTCCCTATCCCTGCAGACTGGGAAGATGGAGGGTTTTCCCTGCTGTGCTCCTATCAGGAGATAATCATGCGGTGCTCACTGTTCCACACAGACGACCAGAACCGCAGCGAGCAATAAGACAAGCTTCCACATGGGAGAGTTCACAACAACTACGCGTTCATTTAAATAAATTCTCTTTTATGAGACACTGTCATCGATTTCGACTAAATTATACTCAAGATGAGGCCGTTTTCATAAGTATCTGTTTTTATTGAATCAGGATGAGCATTTTAAAAAGAAAGCTGGTCTTAAAACATGTCAGCCACTCCATGCATTTCAAGTTCTACTCACCTAAAGCCCCAATATTAGACTCCCTCCATCCAAATACACCAGAGGTCTAAGCTTTTCTTTATGGATTCTAAATGGTTTAGGAGCTAAAATATATTAAGCTTTAAATCAGATTTAAGCTTTCTCTGTTTTCTTCTTTTTGCCTCACAGTCAACATTTGGGAAAACTACAACTCTTACTGGACAATAAAAGCAGCATCAATGTTAAAGCATCTGTGACATCTATGACATGCAGAGAGGGGATCATTGATCATATGACCATGCAGAGTTCATCCAGCAGAGGGCACTGTAAGCCAGAGCATCACAGAACACACACTTCTTGTTAAAAGACAATTAACCATCAGCAGCTACAGTCTGGCTCTGGCAAAACTGATTTTCACAGTAAGGTCAAAGTCAAAAGAGCCACATGAGGGAAGAAAACACCATTTAGATCAGGGCTGTGCACACTTTTTTGTCATTGCACAGTGTGCCAGCGACGTTTCACGTGTTCTGTTTGAGGTTCTTGTCTGATCTCGAGTCAGTTGGGGAGAAAAATAAGGCGCATTCGCAGCTACATCCATGATTAGGAGGTTAGGAGGAAGAAAAACTCCATCTGATAGTGAAGTGTGGCGTTAGAATGTGTCAGAGGATGTTCGATTGGCCATTCTGCCTGTCAATCAAGTGACGTACTTAAGCACAAGGGTGATGATTGGCTGAGAGTATTTAAAAAATAATATAATAATATAAAATAATAATATATTATTTTTATATTATATATAAAAATATATTTTTATATTATTTTTGACGGCCCACAATCTAACCCAGGGGTGTCCAATTCCAGGCCTCAAGGGTCGGTGTCCTATATGTTTTCCAATCAACCTGCTGTTGAAGCTCCTTATTGGCTAAACACACCTGATCCAGGTAATCAACAGCAGATGAGGCAGGTTTCAGGAAAACCAGCAGGTTGCCGGCCCTTGAGGCCTGGATTTGGACACCCCTGATCTAACCACACTTACTTTGGGATTAACCGGTCAATCGACATATTGGGCACCCCTGATTTTGATCTTTAAAGCTGCATAAAACGTTTCAAACTGCTGACTTCTCTGATCCTGAAGCAAGGCAGCAGCTCAAGATTTGGTAGACGTTTGGTTTGGGACTGACACTGGGGCAAAGCCCAGCTCGACACTGAAAAACGTCTATCTACTGACGCGTTTGACAGAGTATGTTTTCAGTACAATCAAAATCTCTGAATGAGAAGCTTGCTCAACACTCACAGGGATTGCAGTTGGAATATGAACACTGGAGCTGGTAATAGAGGCAGGTATAGCAACTGGCATGGTCTGACCATTAGGCAACTGTAAGAGCACAGGGAAGGTGCCAGACATCGGTCTAAGAAAACAAAGATAAAAAGAGAAGAACAAGTCACCAACAAATCTGCATTAAGCACACAAACAGCAAAAATGTCAAACAGATGTCATATCTAAACAGACGTTGATGGGATATGAAGATGAAGACAAAGCACTGTTACAAAAAAAACATTAAAAACAAGCATTCCATAAGACCATAATTAAAATAATATTCCTCACAGGTATATGAGAAATGATAACTAGCATCACAATTATCCTCAAACAATATTGCGAACTTTTTTTTTTTCTTCTTTTTTTTAATACAGCCCCTAAGTGTTGCTTTGTTTCTCCATGGCCATCTTTAAACCATCCCAATACAATTCTTCAGACTTTTTCAAAAATAAATGAAGAGTTAACAACCAGATTTTTTCTCAGAACCTGCGTCCTTTGGTCATATTGCAAATGTGGGTTGTTTACACATTTTGCACATCATACAGGCGCCGCATTAGCTTTAGCCATGGATTCTGTGTTTCAAACACCTTGTACATGTAATTGTATGCAGACATCATGCATGCCCTGGTAAATTCCCTGCAGAAATGTCATAAACATCAGAAAGAAAAAAAATCTTTAGTTCAAGTAGCTACTTTGAACAAGAAATAAACCAAAGAGAAAATCTGATCTTTAAAAAGACCAGTCCCTCCTTCATGTTAGCATTCATCGTTGTTTCATATTTTTGGAGCATAGAACGATTCTAAACTTAAGTAAAGACTTAAAAATGAGCAGTAACATTGAACATTTCATACCATCAATGTGATACAACAAAATATGTACTAAACAATTTTTTTTTAAGTTAAATTTAACAAAAATTCAACAATAAATGTGAAATGCTGGGCTATTCCTTTATGGAAGGTGACATGTAGAACCAAAGCATTTGAATAAATTATAGATTACTGCTAATAATATAAGCATTAACTGTTTTTTTTATTTGCACTTTGACGACTTGAGTGAAGATTTGAGATTAACTTGGTTTTAAATTGTACTCATCCAAAACAACAAAGAGAACAGATTTAAACTCCTTTAGCTTTTGCTCTAAAACTGAATTTCCTTCAATCGTCTATTCCTTGGAATCACTCCTAACGTCTGTTTTTCTTTATTTTTTTGCAGGTTGTTTTCTGATCACTATGCAGGTAACAAGAAAGTAGGGCTGCACGATATGAGGAAAACTCGCGATTTGCGATATTAGTGATCAACATTGAGATGGCGATAGAACCTGCGATACATGAACAAATAGCAAAACAACTAAATACATCCTTTTGATTTCACTGCAGCAGTTTATTTTGAATAAGAGTGAATATAACTTAAATTAAACTCCAAATGAGCCTCGTCTACATAAGAGGCGAGCATCTAACATAAGAGAGCTCCATCCGTTTGGTCAAATGCATAAAGGGATATATTTGATTTGTTAAATACTCCAAGCTGCCATGAGATTGTTTTAGCACATTTAAGGTTACCATTTATTGCAATTTTCAGCGAATTCTGCGATATGCGTACATCACGGCTTGGTGATATGCGATAACGATAAATTTGCCATTTATTGTGCAGACCTGCAAGAAGGTAAATCTATGCTGCAGCATTCTAAATGCTGACTTATGCTGGTGTGTTAGGATGAAATCATCAAAGGCTGAACAAGTAAAATAATAGCCTAAAATAAGTTTATATTTTTGAACAGCACATAATATGTGAGCAGCTTTTAAAAGATGTCACTTAAATTGGAAGAATTTAATTGCCATTTACAACTAAATGGAAGACTTACACTAGAGTGTAGATTGATTAAAAATAAACATAAAATACAAGCACATGCCTCACAAAATGCACAAAACTACACAAAAATGATTAAAAAGAACAACTAAAAACTAAGATTTGTTTTAAAAATGGACGCATTCCATTACTTACACTATGGGTCTATTAGTGGATGGGACCTGGGTAATAACAGAGCTAGATGTTGGCGATGGGAGAGCTGGCTGTATTACAACATTAGCCTCCGTGGTTGCTAGAAGTACATTGGGAACTTGGAGGGATGCAGGATGGACTATAGTGGATGTTGGCAGTGAGGCAGGCTGCAAAGTTAAGTCCTGAAAACATCATACAAGACCTTAGCTGCAGAAATGCTTAGTGAACACCAGCTTAGTTAGTTACAAGAACTTTCTGCAAATATTTTTTTGGGTTGGTTTTAGGATTTCCAAATCAAAATTAAGAGCAGTGTTTGAATAAAAAGAAAAGAGGGTGGGGTTTCAAAATTATTTTGAAAAATAAAAAAAACATAAAAATTGAAGAATTCAAGCAGGTGAAAGAATACCAGAAGAAGTACAATTTCTATAGTAAATCAATGATTACAGAAACAGGAGGATTCTTAAGTATTTATGATTAACAGCACTCCTAAAACCCATTAGAGAGCTAACTAAACAGACAAAAATCTACCTTGTCATCGTTTGTGGTGGACTCAGGATGAGGAAGGGGGCTGTGCCGATGTGCATCTACAGTTGCGGGTGACTCAGTTTTGTTGCGTATGACCGGTGTAGCAAGAGGTGACAAATCCAGAGGTAGCTATGGGATGGTTAAAAGAAAAAAAAAAAAGAAGCAGATATAGGCTCTGGACTATAGAGATCATCGTAAGTGAAGATTTGACAGAACAAACTCAACCTTCTTCAAGTCATCTTCAGCTGCTTTTTTGAAGTCATGGTCAAAAGGACTGGCAAGTTCGTTGAAAAGCCCAACTTCCTCGCAGTTTTTCAAAAAGCGAGTGGGTGTCGGCGTTTGGTCTGTAATAGAGAAAAGAAAAGAAAGAAAAAAATCTCACTTAAGGAGGTAAATAACACACAAACATCTATAGACATAAAACTTAAAGGACTCACCAGCAATTATGTTATTGTCGGTCCTCGCTGGGCCAAACTTTAGTGTCATCTCGTGTTTGTGTCTGTGGACAGCCAAGTGGTCTTCATTTGTAAATCTCTGAGCAAGGTAAAAACAAAAACAAAAACCAAAACACAACTTTATTCTGCATATCCTTTCAGAGTCACACAAAAACAGAACAGAGCAAAATGATGCGTACAAACTTGGTATTTTAACAGAAACAGCAATGAATCACAATGTTAAATATGTTAAAATACTAAAAATTTCAAAAAGTAAACAGAAATGGAGTGCATTGCTAAAATTCAAAGGAATCAAACCCTAAATAAACACAAAAATAACCTTAATGAGTGTTTTTATATTTATTGTGACTGTGTTTGCGTACATTTACCACAATAATGACTTATTTTTTACCCTTTAGCTAACTTTAGTTTGGCACTAGAAATTAAACAGTTGATGTGACCTTCAAGAAAGAGATGCTTTTTATTATTTGACCTTTTTGTGAAACCTCAAATTGGATGCAGACTCAGACTTTAACTCCAGTGATTCTGTTTTTAAGTGGATTTATCTGTACCACATATAATCACAAATCCTTCACAGTAACTTCAACTTTTAAAATGTCTGACAAGAATGCACAAACTATGCTTTTATAGTTGAATTATTCGATATTATCAGCAAAGATAGCAAATGTTTATGAATTAAGTACCCATTGAATACCCAAATAATTCATGTTAACTTAGTCTCCGGAGAAAAACAACTATCTCAAAACATGTAATATAATAATACCTTTCAACGTTATTAAATAATCGACAATGTAAAGATATAAGCTCAACAACTCCACCATATAAATGTACAACACATTTGACTTGTTTTGTTTTTTCTATCTTAAAAAAAAGAAAAGAATAGAAATAAAGAAATAAAAACAATGAAGAACTATGTCAGCTTACCTGTCCACATCCTGGAGCAGTACACTGGAAGGGTTTGTCATCACTCATATTAAGAAATTCTTGTCCTATAATAAATAAAAAAAAACAACATATTTTATGTCAACAACTCAGCTTAATTTCCATTTAAAACAGAAAATAAATTGAAGCCACAGAAAACATAAAGTGAGCGTAAATAACTTGATCAAAATGAAGGCGTTTTAGATTTTTTTTTTAGAGGGTTAATTTTTAGGTAATAGTAGAAATGACTTGAGACTCGAGTGGGACTGTTAAAGGGCAAATCTAGTGAAAGGACAAATAAGATTTCGGACAAACAAAGCCAGTGGCTGAGGTGGGGTTGCTGTGCTTGTTTACAGCTCGGTGTTGCAGTGCAGGGTGATTATGTATTTTTCAACACGAACAAAGAAACTGTGCATGTTTTTTTTCCTGGAAAAACAGGGTTCACCTTTAATTCAGACTAAAGTCATCACACAACAAAAGCTACATTTGATCCGATCCTCCGCTCCAGCCGCTTCCTTTGGGCAGCCTAAGCTGAGATAACGCACAGCCGTCGCCATATTAGAACCAACAAATCACTGTAAACAGATAACCTTTTGATACTTAATTTGAGGCTACTTAATTTCACGTGGATAGAAACAATACCGATTTCAGATAAAGGGTGCCCTTTTTTGCATTTGTAATAAACTCGCTTTCAATTTGAGTGGTTACTTACCCCTTTAGCCACAAACGTTGATTTCCCAAACCCCAAAGTATCGCGAGAAAACAATTTCTTCTTCCGTAAACGTCACACTAACTCAAATACCGAATTGGTTCATTCAAGTAAATATACTTGTGGACGTTCAAAAAAAACCCCATTTATCCGTAAATTCACTATTTTAAAATAATTGCAATTTTTTCTACTGCATTACATTATTTACAGTCTATGGAACCACCTCAAGTTAATATTCCTTTTTTATTGGAATGCCAAATTTCTTCAAAACAATTCAATTTAGAGAAACATTATCAGTGTATTCTATATTAGATTAAAAGTCGCAGGGAACTTTTTTTTATTGAAGCAGTAAACAAACCACATGGGTAATTTATCTATAAAAAAAAACAAAAAACATTTGGTCAACTTTGTTGCCTAATATTACTAATTTACTGACTTCCACTTGACAATTACTGATTAACTGAGAATTTTGTTCCAATGGACCACGTTTTAGTGGCAACTCATTCATTTGACATAAAGCTCGAGACCCTGTTGGGGTCGGGAAATAAATTCAAAAACCCAAATTATAATTCAATCTAGATTTATTCAACGTGATTTACAAAGGCAAGTAATCACTTGCTGCCTAATTACAGTTCTACTTAACTGCAACTTAGTGAAGTACGGTACTTATGATGGTGGACCCCATATAACTCTCAGAAAGCAAGTTGATTCACAAGAGGAGGAGCAGATGTTCGGACATTTGTGAGAGCAAACTGCTTTCAGTTACCATGATATTCCAGACATAGACGTTGCTGCCACTGATAAATACTCAAATGCATGTATTTAATTCACGCACATTGTTATGTTTGTACATGTTTTGTTTAATTTTGACAGTGTCAGAAAGACTTGAAAAATTTACATTTCCATGACACCAACACTGAACAATTTTAGAAGCCACAATAAAATATGTAGTCACATCTGTAATGAAAGTGTTGGGAGGGCAGTGCTTTACATTGCAAACAGGATCAGAAAAGCAACCATCAAACAGAATAGTCCCATAGCTTCAGACAGGGCGAAACCCAGGATGGCATATGAGAACAGCTGCTGCTTCAAAGATGGGTTCCTGCAAACAAAAAGAAGTCAATAAATGTAGAGAGAACATTTGAATTGTACCCCAAAAAAAACATGTACACAGTGACCAAATGGCAACAAACCTGGCATAGCCAATAATGAGACTACCGAACACTGTTCCAATTCCAGCACCAGATCCAGCGACTCCGACTGTAGCGGCTCCAGCACCAATGAACTTGGCGGCGGTGTCAATGTCCCTGCTGATGGCACTGGTCTGGAAGCCTCTCAGTGTGACCTGTGTGAGGGGGCTTTGTGGCATCACAGCAACAGAGCTCTGCAGCGAAAGACAAAAAATGAAAACGTTCACTTCAAAGAAACAAAACAGACCCGCATGGGAAATACAGTTAATGTACAAACACTAAAGTAGTCAATAATCAAAAAATGTTTTTATAAACCTCGTTTAGCCTTACCTCTGTTTTGCCATCAGGCCTGGAGAGCACAGAGGCAGACAGGGGTCTGTAAAGAGCCCGGGATCCAGCACGGACCTGCAGATCAACAAAAAAAGAAAAGGATCAGTTTAGTTAGGCTGGAAGTCTTGTGTTTTAGATTCATATTATATGCAAAAAACCTTTTAATGACACTTGTTTAATGCCTATACAGTTGACTGTGTACTGGTTTGTGTCATGCAAGCACCACAACTGTTGGTGTCAAGCTTACACTTAGTTTTATGTTTCTGTCACAATTTAATGGACACAAGGACAAAACTGACAAAAATTCCTGTTATTTCCTTCACAAAAAAACTTGCTACTTTATTAAAAGCAAGTCATATGACCTTAGAGGCATAACATACAACCCATAAGTAAAAGAAAAAAAATCTTAAACATCTAACTTGAACATGTATGCATTTGTCTCCAAGGGTCTTCTAATGAGTTTACCCTGTCTTAAGCTAAACTTAGCTAAAAGAGAAGCTAAATGACCTTAGCCAACATTCACCCCTGTAAATGCAGTTTAGGAGCAAGAGCAGCAGTTGTGCAGCCTTCGACTCAAAAATACGTATGACAAAACGCAAAGATAATGCATTACTTTGGCCCTTATGTAAAACATGCGTCAATTTATTTGTAGGTATAGCTACAAGCTAACCTGCCGGCCTCGTCAGCGTACACCCTTGCAATAAGCTACATTCAAGTTCAACCAGAGGCCTTCTCCATTAGAATACAAGCTATGACAATTGCCTTGTTTTCCAAAATGCAGATATACACAGATTAAAAACTCACCAGAGCCGGCGTGGAAACAAACTTCGCACAGGCGTACATTTTTCAAGTTTAGGTAGTTTTAACCGGTTCGGTCAAATCTGGTTGAAGCCCGGGTCTCTCTGCGGAAAGAAGATCGGATTGAAGTAAGGTCAAACGGGTGTAAAAATAATCCACAGGTAAAATAAATACATCTGTATGTACATTCACATTCATTCTGCACATTGTATTTACTTGTGCAATGCAATACGAAGCCACAAGACAGGATGAACGCGGATTTATAGAGATGTGCTTCTCATTCATACAGCCATTACTTACTTGCCGACTGCAGAGGTCGAACCACAGTGGAGTACTGCGCCTGCGCGTTGTGATACGTGTAAAGTCCCGGATGATGACAGGGGAAGGTCATTTAACAAAGCTTTATTTACAACTAGTAGAGAACAACATTTTTTCATTAATGAAACTAAACACACGCTGACAAAGAAACTTATACTTTAATATATATATTTTTTAAAAGAAAAACAACAAAACAAAACAAAAAGTAAAACTTGATATCTTTTTTCGATTTTAAAGTTGTTCTAGGTCAGTTTTCTGGTAGCTCAATTGTCATTTGTATCTGCTCCCATGCCATTGTGCAGAAAGAGGCACAGTTCCACCCGCATTATAGCAATAATTTATGTTTCATTACAAAATTTGCATGTTCAACCTGTTGCAAGTGTGAATCTGACACTATACTATGAGCTGTGGGTCTTGGAGAAGGTTAGACTGTTCAGCCGGATTTGTAATTACGATGAACGATTCTATAACAGCTGTTTAGTGACAAGAAGTTTATCTTTGTTGGATGCTAGTTGAAAGAGAAAAAGTTACAGTCATTTAGATGTGACTCTAAAATTATACAGAGATTTAAATCAGCAGTTTACAACCAAGGTTGTCTCAAACCACTACACAAAAACATGATGGGAAAAAAAACACAACAACAAATTAAGCTATATTTAGTACGATATTTATTATGATAGCTATAGTCCAATTCAGTCTAGCACGACCAGGTTATTTAAATTGGCTGTGGTCAATATAACATATCTTTAATAGTTTGTGTTTGTTTAATCTTACTGACCCACTTCTTTTTATTTTATTCAATGTACTTATAATTAAATAATTGACTATTGACCTCTTTTGGTTGCCCCACCACCTATTCCTCAAGAAAAGCACATAACAAAGAACAGTTTCATGCTTAAATGTAAAGAATTTTAGAAAGAATTTTCTTAGCACAATTTTAAAACATGCTTCTGCATATTTTCCTGTTCATAATACGATAAAAACAGCACTTTTCTTCCAATAAAAAAAGAGTTATCATAATAAATTGCTTCCGCCCCACTCTCTCTATATAGAAAAGTAATTCTCTGAACGTCCAGCAGAGGATGCAATGTGTTTTTGCTGTAATCAAAGCCATTGTTTTGGCTGCACAACATTTAAAAAAAAAAGATATTTGGGATTTATCCCTGTGTAGGCAACATAATCGAAGGGAATTTGTTTAATTTTAAAATTTAACATTTTCCTGTAAGTGAAAATATTTAGTGAAGATTCCCCTTTAACTACATTTATGTTTGGTTTGAATACAGTTGCCTTCTGTTAATAGTTCATGCATACTTCATTCTTTTGAAAGTAAAGGCTGGAGTTTTGCCAGCCTCCATAAGGACCATTTATGATTACTTGGACAGAGGACCAAAGTGAAAGAGGAGAAAATCCTGAAGTACAAGTCAAATCTTCCACAAAAACTCAATCTACATAAAACTCGCTCTCACTAACGGATATTTTCTTGCACCACATTTACAGCACTAACCATTGCGCCACCCTTATAAAACATTATATGACGTATTTAATTTCACACTGGTGATGCTGAATTCTTGCTAATGTGTGATGTAAAATGAAGGATTGAACAGTGGGCCTGAATGTTCTGCAGCGACTTATAGGTCACCGCTAACCGAATGATAAAACATGAACATTTACAAAACATTAATTGCAAGACAGCATATATCAAAGTGGCCGTTAACTACCTGAGGTCAATGTCATACTGTCTAATTAACTGGGGTGGCTGTGTGGTCCTACATGGCTGTGGAAGGTGGAGAGAGCAGCCTCCCCCCTCACCCCACCACCATTTACCCACCTTTTACTTCCTCCCACTCTGAGGCGCAAACTTGCTGTCTGCTTCCTGCATAGAACACAGTGAGACACTCTATTTGCATGCCCACCCCATCAAGCTGGATGCACTCAGACTGGTAATAAAAGGCATTGACCCCCTTAACCTTTATGAATTACAATTTGTGCCTGCAGCACGTCCTGTCAGAGGCCTCAGAAAAGCAGGCACCTCTGCTGAGATGTGTGCGTGTTGTTTTGCAGTTGTTAAGGAGAGGGGAAAAGGTTTTTACAGCTCCTCGTCGGAGCGTCTGACAAGCAGGGAGGAGGCAGTCTGACAGCAGAAGCAGGTTAGGGAGGGACTGCAACACTGTTGATGGCTCCATGCTAATCTCCATTCTTGGATGCTGCACAAACTACAGAGGTTTCTTTCTTTGTCAAGACCAGGGAAAGATAGCCTAAAGGGCTGCAGTTCAACCAAGCTCTATCTCTCTATTTGTGTTCAGCATGCTTTTTTCATAGTTTTTTTTATTTATTTTTTTAACAAAGATAAAACAAAAAGTGTAATCAAGTGTTATTAATTCATCTTCTCCCAGTGAGAATTTTGATTTAGGTACCATAGGGTCATGTTAATTTGAGTTCAATGTCACATGATTTTGGAAAAAAAAAAAAAAATCAATTTAGGGAAGTTTATGTGCAGGAATGATGAGGATGCAAATGGGTTTAGTCCTCTGACTGATCAAACTCCTTGAAGCCAGACCTGACAGGAAACACAGACATCAATAGCAGAGATTCAAAACGTTAGGAAACGTGCAGTATTTATGTTCATTATGAAATTATAACTAACAGGCTGATTAGAATCTGCTTTGAATTTGCTGCTAAAAAGTCAACACAGAATCTTACTTTTGGAACATTTTTCATAAAACATAATGTGTTGTGTACCCCTAATCGTTGAACTTTAACACTTCAGATTAATGACATAGTAAATGTTTGCCCTAATATAATATGCAATTGTGAGTTATTGTTACTATAAAGATGGAAATCTCTGTAGCTTACAGTTGGAGTACTAAGTCAGTTTTAAGTGAAATTCAATTCAATTCAATTCACTTTTATTTGTATAGCCCAAATTCCCAACAACAGTCGTCTCGATGGGCTTCGTAATGAAAGTAATCTAACAAAATAAACAAAGCAGCCTTTATCCCTTTATCCCTATTAGCATTCATAAAACATTTTTTCATTAAAAGCACACAAATATGTGTTGCTGTTGAGCAGAATGGTTGGATATGTCCATGGAAAAGCTGACGCTTCCAGCATCATTAGTCTTAATCGTGAGTTTTTAGGAAAGTCTAACAACTTGATATCCATCAAATGCCTAAGGAGTCTTTGTTTTGTGCCCAAATAATCCCTCTGAGGAGGTGCCATGATGCTAGTCCTGGCCAGAATTTAAATATTGTTTAAAACTGAAACACCCTTCTCACAAATACCAGCATGAACTGAGCTTTAATCCTCTTTTCTCTCTCTGTTTAACATCAGGAAATGCAGTCAGTTGTGTGAACAGGAGCGTGGCTGACAGGGGCAGCCGTGCGATGATTGGTTTACGGATCTCTGCTTTCTCTGTCTTTGCGGTCACTAAGATTTACAATCAAATGGCTTATGACACTTTAGTGAAAGCCACCAAAACCCATGACAGGATAAGGAAAGCAGCCGGACACTTCCAGAGTCTGCTTGACCTCTGTCTACAGTTTGTGACAATGCTCTGCTGCTTTCTCTTGCATTTTTTTATAACTCATCCAGCATACATACAGGATGTATGCGAGTTTTATCAGACAGAAGGTTGTTAAGGATCCCATATGGAAACTGGATTTGATAGACAGACTCTATAAGGTGCCCACTATATGCACACAGTGCATTTTAGGCTGCAGCCAAACTGCAGTTTCAGTTTACCACACAAAAGAGCGATTAAATGTGATTTAAAGGCCAATCTGAAATGGCATTGCCCGCCCCCTACTATTGAAATATTACTGCCCTGCTGCTCGCAGTTTTGGATTGAATTTAGTGCAGTTATCTAGCTAAGTTAATTTCGGTTGCCACTCTAAAATTTATATCTACATTTCAGTTTAAATATCCTTTAACTGCAAAATGCATGCTGCTTTCAAAAAAGCTATTTTTTTGTTGGGAAAAAATACATGCACATTTTATGGTGATCAAAGCTGCTATTTAACTAAAACCACCTCTGAAGCTTTGGTGAATACGTCTGCAAATTGTTATTTCGGTGAACCCTAATGCAGATTTTGTTTCAATCATTAACACATTATCCAAACAACAGTGGGTGTGGGCCTTGTTAACTCCAAAGCTTATATTCCCAGAGTGTTTACTTATCACTCTTATGATTTTTATAGGACACATATGGCTGCAGTTTACTGTGCTTAATTAAATCGTTTTAAACTAGGATTAGGTTTTCAGAGCAGCAATACATTATATAAAGTCCCATTCCTTATAGGCTGTCCAGTGTGCAGCTTCTGAAATTTTCAACTGCACAACCCTCCCACAGATCGCAGCATCAGACTCTGGGCTGTCACAACAGTATTTAGTAAAAGAGCTCTTCCTGCTTTTAATGGCCTGACCTACATCCCAGTTCAGAGAGCTAATAAAGGCAGTCTGGTGTAGGTCTTGGAGCTGCACAATGTCACTCACAGATGCTCAACTCAGCAAGATCCGGAATGCTCAATTAGTTGCTTTTATGGTCCCCATTAATATGCATTAACTCTGTGTCCAGTGCACAGGCAAAAACTAAGCTGCATATCTGCCAGGTCAAAATGAACCTTGAAACAAAACACACTAGTTTGCATCACAAAACACTAGTGTCAAAATAGTATACACAGTGAAAACAAGCTTTGTTTGATTCACTTTCCCTTTACACATTTATCAGTTAAATTGCAGAATTCTGCAAAAGAAGGAATGTTTTGGGGATTTGTGAATTTTTTTTTAATTTCAAAGAAAAAACTAAAATTCTCTCTGGTTTTGGCTTCTAAATTATAATTTGTTGTCAAACACACTACCATGTGAAATAACATTCCAGGATGGTAATAGGGAGACTGGATTTTTGCATTAAAAATGCATCACAGCTCCAGTTTCAGCACCTCCCCTGTAGCAAGACAGTAATAGCTCATCACAGAAACCCACACAATCTGGTACCACTCCTCCCACACAATGAACCGATCTGGCACACAGCAAGCTGAATCAATCATGGCACTTTATTATCCTGTCACTGGTCTGTTTCCTGCAAGTGTGTTTACCCTGTCCGTGGCCCTGCAATCGGTGCTGTTCAGTGTACATTAGGACAGACATAATTGAGAATGTGGGCGGCCCGAAGTACAGGGCTCAACCTGTTGTCGTTAATCTGTCATATTGTCATGAGTCACTCTGGCAGTGACCCATAGGAGCTTCTACTTTGGTGGTATTGCTGATGGCTTTGTTGTTTGGGCCAAAGGGCTTCACCTGTATTTTAAGTTTATTGGTCGTCCCCAACAGAGAGGCCCAAAGAAGGTGTGATCTACTGCCCAACCTCTGGCCTCAATTTTCGCCTTCTTTTTTAATTGGTGTTGGCTTCTTTATGCTGAGCTGTTACTCTATTATAACTCATCACCTCCGCTTTCAACAACAGTAGTCATGATCTGGCGTATTAAAGGTCAAACTTATTCCAGTGTGTTATGAGAAAATTAGGAAAAACTTAAAAGAGGAGCAGTCATGCCCCATTTAATAAAAGCTCAATATTGCTTTTTGTATTAAGTAAAATAATTCAGGCACTCTATCCGAGGTAATTGGAAACTTTTCAGACAGCATGACTCCCTCTCTTTAAATTAGATTACTGATGGCTGTGCTGAAATTTGCTTTCACTTTGTATAAATTAAAGCTCTGGAAAAGCATTTACAAAATAACAAGATACAAATGAATGCAATCGTACAGTTGGAAAAGGTGCATTTTACAATCAGGCCCAACATTAGAAATAATAGCTAAATCTTACCTCAGCGCCCTGTTATTAATTACCTGGCAAATAGAACCTGTCTGATTTCAAACTGAGTTATTGTGGTGCCAGGAGATCACCGACAAAAATTAAACAGCAATCAAAGTACATTTCTGTCATCATAATCGTGATTGTCAGCATCACCTTTCCCGAGATAGCTTGCAACAGCAAAATAAAAATAATTTTTAGTAAGTGGCTCCATTTTTTTATGATCATTTATCACATTTATGTCGCATTAAAGCCTTATCATAAATTACATGAATCTTCTGTTTTTTTTAGTATGAAAGACAATTTATTAAACACGAAAAAAGCAAAGCGCTGCGATCAAGCAGCTACGTATTATTTATAGACATTACAGTTTCACAAAAGTCGTTTGTGGCATTTTCTGATATGCCGCATGACATGTTTACACCACAAATGGCAGCTATAATGCAGAGTCACAGGCGGGTTTTTATCACATCATACGTCCATTTTAACAAGTCTTACTTTCGCAGAGCAAAAATTCACAAAGCAATTGGTTAGAACCTTAAAGAGGATGTAAGTTTCTGGCAGTGGCTCTTCAGATTGTGGCTTCTTTTATGGGGGGGAAATTATATCAGCCTGGAGACCAATAAGTTATGAAATGTCAGGATCCTATGCATTCTAATTGAGTGTGGAACAGTTAATGGCTGTGGAAATTCAGCCGCTTGACGTCTTATTCCCCTGTGTGCACTTTCACAGCCGAGCCCATGAGCCTCAATTAAATGACAAAATGGGCCCATTCTTGAAGATAACAACAATAAAAACACAAGCCTATAAAGCAATGATATCAGGTCTCACCTTGAATCAACAATGGCTACAACTTGCAAATGGCACAGACACTGTTCTAAAAGCCCAGGCATCTTCATGTGAGGATCTTTTTCCTCATGGAGGCTTTTAATAGAAGTTGTTGCACAAATTTAACATGCTTAATCTACATGCGTATTTATGTTCCATCAATAAAATTCTACTAAATAGTTCAAAAGGATGGGGAAACATTTCTCTGTGTTTGAATTCCCAAGTAAGTTGTGGAAAAATCCAAAGACAAAAATGCTTGAAGGAATTTATTTGACATTTTACAATTTATGTGTTTACTGGCATTTATCTACAAACAATAATTCTTTAAAAACTGACCATTAAAACAAAGCTTGTGACTCTTTAATATTTTATTTAGCAGTGAGTTAGCTTAGCTGTGAATACAGTCACGGTGATTATATTGAGGGACAAAACCATCATCCATCTTCACACAGAAACAAACTGATGAAACTCAGCCTGTCAGCGACACCCTTAGAATGTCTTTCTGGCTTTTTCTCACTCTCAAGGCCTACTTTTTTCACCTAACTAGATCGTGCCCCAAAAGAAAAACTATCCCCACCAAAACTTTAGTTACCTGTGTGTTGGTGAGAAAAAAATGTTTTAAAAAATCCAAAGTCAACCTTCTGAAACCATTCCCCAATTCCAGCAGATGTCTGCAATCTATAAATACATATGGAGCATGTCCAATTAAGTTCTGTGATATGGAGAGTGGGGTAAATATTGACCCAGTCCTGATTGGAGTGGATTTTTTTCATACCCTCTCTTATTGTTTTTTATAACTCGTTGACTTTTACTCTTTACTGCTTCACTGATTTCATACAACACACAATGTGTTTTCAATAATTCAATTTAAAGCTCACCATGAATGCAACTCAAAGGACAATGCAGTTGCAAATGCACACCGGCGATGCCTTTGGCTCCTGCAAGAGCCCTCGGCATCATGGGAAGTAGCAAATATTTATTTTACGCTTGCTTCACATTCTCATTAAAAACGAGAAAGCTACATTTGCAAGCATGTTGTGCAACTGTAATATACAGAGTTGAAAGAGACAGATGGTAGAGTGAAAATCTCATGTGGCAGCAGCGATATGGTAATGCTGCACTCAGTGCCAGTGGTGAACTCCTTTCCAAACCATCTAAAGCCAGATTAGATCTATTAATACATGTTCATGTGCATCTATCATGTTCATGTCCACATGCATGTCCATGTGGACAGTCTGACCACGGCAATTGTGGGGCCAAACCTCATTTATCATTCATTGTTAATGCCAAAACACTGAGAAGTGATGTTTAGGAATGGATCTGAGATCCACGTGCAGAAATGAATTACCATCTTATTTATTTATCCAGGCCTTTCTGTCAATCACTGCAATAATCAGAGCTAACTCATACAGATTTTGAGAAAATGAAAGATACATTCCTTCCAATTTTCAATTTGGAAGTGGCCACTATGGCCATGATGAATGTCGGAATGGTCCATCTTCTTTTGCTCATTTCTCCTAACCTTTCCTGACAGCTTAGATATTGCCTACCTGGTAATTTGCTCTCCAATAATTGTTACTGTGAGATTTTCCCCCCACTTTTAACAAGGATTCTTAACACCCTCTGTAGGTGACAAAATGCAATTACAAACACAAGTGCCCCATGGTGACTGGTCATCAGCATCTGCCACCTCCATTCCCACTGCCCCAACTGGTCCTGCTAATGAGGAGAAAGCAAAATACATGCAGACACAATTGGTAAACATTTTCTATGAATAAAACTTTAATTGAAAGATATGAAGCTGCTTTAGTGATTAACAACACCAGTAATTAAAACGTACGCCTGAGTCTTTTTTTTTCTTCCTATCTTGCTATTTTGTTCCTGCTCAGAGATCATTTATTGCTACATGGCTTATTGATAAATGTGTTTGATGAATGCAGATGTGGCTGTTAGGAGAGCGGCCTTGCTGATGGAGCGATCATATTGTGCAAAACACCAGGTTCAGGCGGGAACAGCTGCTGCATCTCGATCCGGTGGGACGCCATGTTCCTCCAGCACCTCCAGCGTATATCCAGACGTTCTGCTGTAAACCAACTTCTTTTTGGCACATTAACAACTCTATGAATATTATGACACATCACCACGAGCGCTCATGTCTCTCCTGCACTAAAGCCTTAATTATTCGACAAATTGCTCTGGTTATAAAACGTACATTCATCTGTAATCCTCTGTGATTACATTTTGTGTTCAATACAGGGCTTATTCTGTAATTAAAAGGATTATTAACCTTCCAAATGAAGTCATGCAGGATTAAACCCACAAATTCGACTTTGGTGCAATTTTTTTTTTAAACGATAAAACTGAAAATGAAGTTTCTAATTTCTCATTACCAGCTTTCTTCTCTGCTACATGTTAGCATTTTCAAAAAGTATATCAGCCTTGAGCTATAGTCCATATCTCCATCCAATTAAAGTCTACAAAATGCTGACACGTAGAGTCTGGTGTGCTAACCATCAGTGCAAATAGATGGATAATGATACTGTGAGAATCTAAGCGTGGTGAGAGCAAGGTGAAAGGGCAAATGAGTCAATAAAGAAAAAGAAGCCCACTGTAATTCAGACATTGAGATTTTTGTCAATGCAAGCTTTCCACTTCCAGAGCAAATGTGTTTAAAGTTCAAAGTTGGCCTAAGTAGACCGTGATTGCAAATCAGCATAACATTTTGGAATAATAAGAGATTTTTGATGTACGTTTGGGTTAGATAAGACCTCTTGTTAATCAATACATGGCTTTTTTATGAACACGTGAGCATAGCTAACCTGCAAAAACTTTAGATTTATTTGTACCGGTAAATGCATGCAATTAAAGATATTCTGTTAATAACATCCGGTGCTCCCGTCCAATGTAGCGTAATTTTTTCTCAGTGATACCCGGACTCATCAATAATGCCATTTGGCACCAATAAGGTGAACACGGGCAAGATGCGATGATGCCCAAGCCCCCTCTGTGGTGTCAAGCGCCTAGAGAGATCTGTTTGCTTATGTGCAAGCCCTGCTGCATTATTAAGAGCATGTCTTCATTTGAATGTTCTAATTAGTTAATTAGTTGGTGGTTAAGGATGATATGAGCATCTCATCAATCTCACTATCTCTAAAAGTAAACATCCTGGGATGCCAGTGGTGAGTCATTACAGTCTTGATGGCTGTGGGAAGTGATTTTGAGGAGGAGAGGTCTGCTCGTGACACAAAACACCCTGCAGCATGAAGGAGACTGAGGAGCAATAGCTGCAAGTATTGTATGGATGGCAAGCCAAGCATGATATAATGAGGAAACAGGAGCTCAATTAAAGATTTTTCAAGCGTAACTTTTTGGTACACATTCCCTCGCTTATCATGATGGAAAGAAATTAGAATTAGACATGAAAATGAAGGCTGCTTTTTCATTCACACGTGATTAAAATAAGGTAGGGTAAACAAGAAGAAATCGGTCATGCTTTAAATGTCAGAGTGGGTGAAGGGACGCTTTTCACACCCAGTAGATTCTTCACTTTTCCCACAGACCTTTAGCAACTCCTCCAGGCAAAGTAAAAACAGTGCAAGACAATAAGTTTGTTCCTTCTCCGTGCAGTGGAGTACATGAAAGAAAGAGGGTAGAGGAGAACAGGTTAAAAATAGTTAGCACATGCCAGCCTGTGATTGAGCTTCCAGGGCTTTGAAAATTCACTCTAATTATTCAACAGTATCCCTCTGTCATCCTTCCCTATATGAATTCCTCTGTGAGGAAGAACAAGTGACTCCAGCTAATATACATAATTCTGCTACTTAATTGGCACAGATCGGGTGAAAGTGGGCTAGGAAAAATCCTCAGAGACTAATGGGGGGCACATATCATTGGCTCCATCAGAACAGCAGTCCCATAGGTGATAGAAGTCAGCAAATATTTCACAAGCTTCTGAAACAGTAATGCTGTCAGGTGTATTTATAGCAGGCTGGCCCATGACTGATGCTAATGCCATGGAAATTATGCAGTTCACTATTGCTTTCATAACAGTATTATTTAAACAGCAAGGTTAACTAAACTAGTCATTTAAATGATAAGTGGACCACTGACACATGCCACAAATATAAATTAGGAAGACTACTGTGTGAAGTTCACTTTGTCCTTTTGAATGTTTTGGTCTTAGATTATATGTTGTGTTTTTGAAAAGGGGCTACAAAAAATTGTTGCATTAAAAAGGTGGATGTAAAGGCAAATATGGTGACTTAATTCATTCTCTTGAAGAGGAGGATGTGAATAGTAGACCTTGATAAATGCACAATATTATCTAATGTTATTAGAAGAAATGCATTCTCCATCATAAAGTGCTAGTTTAATTCAGTTGTTGAAAAAAGTTATTTATCTTAAAAAAAGAAAAATTCAAACAAGATTTTTTGCTAATTGAAATCGAACGAGTACTTAATAAATGCTGTTTGTACAGCACTTCAACTTAAAACCTGAAATGATAGTCTTGGAAGAGTAAAAACAATAGATGCACATTCAAAAGGCACAACATCTATTAGTTTACTGTTGTTAATCAAGCAATACAACTATTTAAGGTGTATACTGAGGATATATATGGCGCTTCATCGCTGCCATATATTGAATGAGTGCAAAGACAATTGAGCGGGTGTATTCAGGAACTGAGTGAGTGAACCTTACAACAACCGTGCAGGTGCAATTCTAACTGAGCGACCCTGCATTTTACAACTGCACGCATGCTTTCCTAACTGAGTGGTGATCCTGTGCGCTCACTTCGCTCCTGCATGCTCGCTGGGTTTGCGCGCAGTGTTTAGGGGGTGTTTTTTTCACTTGGGGGTCGGTGTTCAGGGGTGCGTTTGTCATTTGGGGGCGGTAACCTTTCTGGTTGATCTGATTGGCCGAAATTTGCATGTCAAATCCAGCAAGGCAGCCCAGCGGGACTTTCTTTTAGAGGCTTTAATAGAAAAGAAACGGCGGCTGTAATGTGGATTAAAATGGTAACAAATGCAGTGATTTTCAAGTGAGAAAAACTTACAGCACAAAAAAACTCGCTGCGCTTTCTTAGTTTGGTCTTGGGTCGTTGGTTTACGTTTAAATCCACGTTACATCCGCTGTTTTTTTATATTAAAGCCTCTAACATAAACAGGGGTGCCAAACAAGTTTGACACAAAGACCCCAAATTTTTGACTGTGATAGTCCAAGAGCTACACCACGAACTGACCAGCCAAGAAATACACACACAAACACAATTAAAGCCATATTATTTCCAATAACACACTCCTCTCCTTACAATATAACAGCACTGGATGAAAGGGCGCAGTTTCAGTTATGGGTGATTTTTTCCATATTTAAAGTTAACACATACCGGTAAAACATGCCTGATAGTCTGTGTTTTAAAAAGGCAGCGGGAGCAAAACTGAGTTGGTTGTGATTTATTTTTCCTTTTTTCAGTCATCAATCAGCATCCAAAAATCCATCAAAGTCCTCATCTTCTGTATCTGAAATGAATTTGGGCTAAATTTCTATCAAACACGCCAGGTTCCCTTCTGTCATCGTCAGAGTCCGTCTCATTGCTGTGCGGCTCCAAAGCTCGAAGAACAGTGTAAGCAGACGCGTCAGCCAAGCTTAAGTTCTACAGTCCTAAAGTGTGGCGTAACTCGCTGCGTCCCAGTAAAAGGAGCGGAGGATGGACATCTTTTCCTTGTAATCTGCTGGAAATTGAGGAAAATTTTCAATTGGAAATTGAAAGTGCGCCTTATGGTCGTGAAACCACGGTACATAGAAAATATGATAAAAGGCGCATGCAGCTCAAGAGCCGCCTGTTAGCCACCCCCGCTCTAAAAAAAGAAAGTCCTGCCCCGCTGCCTCGCTGGATTTGACATGCAAATTTCGGCTAATCAGATCAACCAGAAAAGTTACCGCTTCCAAGTGACAAAAACGCCCTCCTTAACACTACACGCAAACCCAGCAAAAATGAAATGAAAATCTTATGACTAAACGCTGTTAAATCATAAACAGTTTGCAATAGCATAAATTTAAGTTTTATCTGCAGTGTGCAATGAGTGCATTATGAAACAACTTGATATTTAGGTGCTGCTGCAGAACATCTAACTTGTTGTTCAGAAGTCTTTGGTTAAACTGTGTGAACTGATCACTGTGAACCTACAATTTGGGGATTAAAAATACTAAAAAATTTCAACTTTTCCATGGGCTTTAACTAAAATTGGCTTGGTATTCCTGGTCAGAGACAGACAAACAGGCAAATGCAAATTAGTTTGGGATTTATTAGAGATTTTTTTTTCTGTATACCTATGGGGTGTTATTAAAACAGACATTGGCCTTTTTTTTTCCTTTCAAAAATTAACCAGGGGACATTGCTCGTTTTTTTAAATAGGAGAACACTACCAAACTTGCTTGCTGCTCACACATTCACATGTAAATTACTTTTTTTCCCCACCCAATATGAAATGTTTTTGCATATAACTCTGAATCTTTCATTGACAATCAGCTGACCACGTCTGCATTAGAATCTGTCTTTGGACTTCATCAGAATGACATTTCTTTGAGTTCAATCTTGTAACTTTTTTTTGAAAACTGCAAATAAAAGACTTGTCATGTCTTCAGTTTAAAATGTAACTTGAAATTTGATTGAATTCACACACAGTTTTTTAAACATATTTTGATTTGACCTCCAAAAAGTGCTTTCATAATAATATTGCACAAGGAAAAAAGTAGAAATAATATTGCAACTATGTTTTTTTTTAACAAAAAGTACTGCATTTGTGGTATGTCAGACCTACAGCAATAGAACAAAATACCATCAATATTTCTAAGAACTTCACAACCATTAACAAGAGAGAGAAATAAGCGTTTTTTTAGTTTATTCTCCTTTTGTTACATTATAAAACAGGGCCTGGGTAACTTAATGTAAGTCAATTCTGTCATGGTGCTTTTATTTCATGTGAAATTCAATGTTTTTACCTTTTTTTTTATTAGTTTGCTACTTATAGTAATATACATTTTCCTCACTTGCACAGCATCATTACTCTTATAAAAGGATGTTGGTATGTGAAACTGGAATTCCTTCCCAATATTTCCGCTGTGTGGAGCCCCTCAATGAATCATCAAAGCTTCTGATTTCATTGATAGATTCTCTGATGCTCATTAACAAATTTTACAGGAACAATCAACTATGCTAATCATGCTAGCTATGCTAATTTGGCTAAAAGTGCTAGCATAGCGATCCGCATCATCAACTCGTTCGGAAAAACACATTACCTGAAATGCTAATTATGCTAACTATGCTAGCTATGCTAATGTGGCTAAAAGTGCTAGCATAGCAATCAGCATCATCAACTCGTTCGGAAAAACACATTACCTAAAATGCTAATGATGCTAACTATGCTAGCTATGCTAATTTGGCTTAAAGTGCTAGCATTGCGATCAGCATCATCAACTGGCTCGGAAAAACACATTACACAAAATGCTAATTATGCTAACTATGCTAGCTATGCTAGAGCTAGCATTGCGATCAGCATCATCAACTGGCTCGGAAAAACACATTACCTAAAATGCTAATTATGCTAACTATGCTAGCTATGCTAATGTGGGTAAAATTGCTAGCATAGCGATCAGCATCATCAGCTGACTCAGAAAAACACATTGTTTAAGATGCTAATTATGCTAACTATGCTAGCTATGTTAACGTGGCTAAAACTGCTAGCATAGCGATCAGCATCATTAACTTACTCAGAAAAACACATTGCTCCATCGGTGAAAGCTACATGTCATGAGTTGACAAAAAACCCACTTTTTTTCAAAATGGCGGCTTTTCTGTTGATTTTATCTCCATAGCAACCATTTTATGTTTTGTTTGCCTCGGGAGGACGAACGGATTAACGTCAGTTTCGGACAAATCGGGAAAAGTAAACTTTTTGTTGTCCTTAGCAACAGTGGTTTTATGCTAACCACGCCCACATTCCTTATATGTCCTTGTCCAGGCTTTTTCAATGTATTCAGATCCAGGCATAAATGCAAGCATTCAATTTTCACTGTATTGTATTGAAAGGCATGGGAGTTATAACAGTGCGCCACTTTGCTAGCTCGCCACGCGCACGCCGTTCAAATTCTACAACTTCTAATTCCAACATTTTTTCCACAGTAGCTTGCCATTGATGCCCAAAAAGTTTCGAGATGATTGTTGAAAATTCCAACGACGAGTTTACGTTTGAATCTGATGGTAAAGGTGTTTTTTTATAGAAAATTCAAGATGGCGGCCTTTTCCCAAGGTCAAAGGTCGACGAAACTCCAGAGGTGATTTTAGACTTACGCTAGGGACATGCGAGTCAAATTTCGTGAAAATCGCTCGAAAAAAAGTTCATTTTTCCATATTGTGTAAAAACGCGAAAATCTCAAAATGGCCGATTTTGGCACAAAATGGCCGCCAAACCATAGGTCGTGTCGCCATCACGTAATGATTTCAAAAGTTTGATTGGATATATCCAACAAAGTTATCTGGGTTTTGTTAGCTAATTCTTAAAAAAAAAATCCGAATTTTTTTTTTTTTTTTGCCGAGTCAGCACTTTTTTTTGCGATCGTTTTTTGATTACCACGGCCACATTCCTTTATCGATTTTGTCGTATGTGACATCGTTTTGTTCAGTGTGGGCCAGGGAATCGCATATTTCAATTTCACAACATTCCGATAAAATATGTGCGAGCTAGCTAAAATTGCGACGGTTGCGAATTCGCCACGCGCACGCCGTTCAAAATCTACAACTTCTAATTCCAACATTTTGTCCACAGTAGCGTGCCATTGATGCCCGAGAAGTTTCAAGACGATCGAAAAAAATCCCTAGGACGAGTTTTTGTTTGTATCCGTTACTAAAGGTGCTTTTTTATGAAAATTCAAGATGGCCGCCCCTTCCCAAGGTCAAAGGTCAACGAAACTCCTCTGGTATTTGTAGAATCAAGCTGTTGGCATCTGTATCTGATTTCATGAAAATCCCTCAAACAAAAGTGTTGTTTTCCCATATTGTCGAAAAACACGAAAATCGCCATTTCTGTGAGTTCGCCACAAAATGGCCGCCAAGCCGTAGGTCGTGTGGCCATCCCATAATGATTTCATAACTTATTTGGGATATCTCCAACAAGTGTATTTTGATTTCGTAACTGTATTTCAAAATATTTTTTTTTGGCCCCATAAGCAATTTTCGGCCCATTCATTTTTTTTACGGGAACGCTCGCCGTGATGTCATCGTTGTGGGGGGGGTGACGTTCTCTTTGCCGAAAATTCATTTTCAATTTATCCTAGGTGTGTGCCAATTTTGGTGAGTTTTCGGGTATGTGGCGGGGGTCAAATTTGAGCTCAAAACGTCCGTAAGAAACAAGAAACGTAATAATAATGAAACAAAGCAGAAACAATAAGAAGTTTTTTCCCCAGGGTGCTTCCTATGTATTTCAATGCAGCCAGTCTTTTACTATAGGCTGGGCATGTCTTTTTGGCTTTAAACCCGTCCTTTGAGGCCTTTTTGGGGCTTTTTCGTGTTTTTGTCGTCATTTTTGCGACTACAATTTTGTCGTTTGTGCGTTGGTGTTGTGCGTGTGTGTGTTTTTTTTTGTTGCGTTACACAATTGTTGTGTCGTTTTGTGCTTTGGGCGACTTTTGACCCCATTTTTTGGCGTTTTGACGCGTTTTTTTTGACGTTTTGAAAATAACTGATAAAAATATATAATTTATCAGAAAATTAAATTATAACATGTTATGGTTAATCCATCCATCCAAAGCCGTTGATTCAGGGTCATGGAGTAGCTGGAGCCTATCCCAGCTTTTGTAGGGCGAAGGCAGGGTATATCCTGGACAGATCACAAGTCCATTGCAAGACCAACATACAGTATATGATAATAATTTAAAAAAAAAAACAATTTAATAAATTGAATAACACTTTAAAACAAGAAACACAGCTGCAATTAAAGCCTTGACATTAAAAAAATGTGAAAAGAAGAAATCAATAAATAAGAAAACTGTTATTTTCTTGTGGTGACTTTTGAACAAAGAATGTCCCAAGTGTCCCACCTTTAAGCCTCAAGAAAGTCACTGTGGAGAAAATCAAGCAAATGGCACAATGGCTTAGGTCTAGTGAGCTATAAATTAACTTACATAAAAATATCTTCTCAGCTCAGGTTAGTTCAGGGAACATTTTTGTCCCAGAGGCTGATCACTTCTAGGTGATGATGCTGTTGCCTTAATGAATGACTGTAAAGAAAGCTTGACTCCTTGCAAAGCATCTTTCAAAAAATAATCAGTTTTCTGTTTTACTCTACCTAATGCCCTGGTGAAGATTAGTTTTGTGGAGAACATTTTTAAGCCTTATGTTATCTATTATCTTGCATTACAAATGAAACAATGTTTGACACAAATTTGCTACTGAAGCCTTCAGTTACATGAACGTTGCTCTTTTAGAACACTTTTTCAGTGACCAAGTGTGGAAACTGCATCATGTTATCATGTTACCAATGAAAAAGCACGGCCATTACATGACCTTTTAGCTTGTTCAGATATCTCACCAAAGACGGGAGAAGATGGTTTCTTTGAGTCCAGCCCCTGAGTGATGAACAAACAGCATGGAATTTCACCATTAACTGAGGTGGGCCAATGATAGCCTCTCATGGACTTCAATGATGTGAGATGTCAGGCGTGCAGTCTGTATTGAGACGAAAGAGAATTTCTTTGATTCTGAAGCAAGGCAGGATGCCATTCCGAGGACTAAAGACATTTCTTTGCTCATGCCACAGTTAAGAGGTAATCCAAACAACCAGGAACCACAAAAAGTTGTTTTTTATGCTCAAAAAGGAAGCCAACTAACCCATCTTTCCTTTCCCCTTTCCTCGAGAATCTAGGAAAATAGAAGCACTCAAGCTGAGGATTGCTTTTAAAGCAGAGATGACTTTTTCCATTGTGGAGAGAAGCTGTTGAGTTAGCCCGCGGAGAGGGATCATGAGTACAATATTGACTTTAAATTACAGCAATAGCTGCTGCTCATGCTGTCTCAAGACCATGCTGTGGATCAAACACAAAGATCAGGCTCGGATTAGGGAAAAGCCACTGACAAGCACAGAGCCGCCTCTCTGCTGCCGCAGCACCAACACTCACACAGCACCACCCAGATCTCCATCTAAGCTCTCCTCCGCCTTGCAACATACTAACACACCTTGGACTCAGACCTTGCACTTCTCTCATTTGTATTTCCTACTACTGAAAACAATCCAGAAAAAAAGCTATTCAGATATGAGACATAAAGGTAAATGATTTTGAAAATTTTTCATATTAAATGATAACATTTGCTCGTGTAACTCTTTCCAGCTAGGCTCTTATTTTCCTGTTGGCAGTTAAACGCAAATGTGTGTGGATGGTGTTTTCAGGGATTCTTTGCTTTGAGACAAGTGCAGGATATGACTAGCGTGATAAATGATCATTGCTCGTGCCTGGCGTGACAAAGAAACTGCAGAAGGATCTGCATGTGTGCCATCCTTTCACCATCATTAGGTGTAATTGGGACTCATAGTGAAGGCGTGTTCTTTTTTCCACTGCAGAAGTGGGAGAATGAAGCTGCTGCTTTAATAGAACAAGTTACAGAGAAAGGCATGTCTGGGTCTGCTACTAACAGACAGACTGAACTTTCAACAGAGATTTGCATCTGTCAAAATCTCCAAAGCTCAGTGCTGAATCACTTTTGTTTTCAAGTTGGACGGCCATTTTTGTTATCACGCTGAAGTTACATGTTTGTTCTTTTGAACACAGTACTGATTATGGTGCTGCTCGTTAGCCATGTGGAACTTTAACAACAAGGTTAACTCGTGACGTGAATCCTGCTGTCCTTTTATCAAAAAAGTCCAAGCAACACATATATCCTTTGAGTTGGTATCAGAGTAGAAACCTTTAATGGGAAATGCTTGTCCTTGTTATGTCTTTCTCCTCAAATCTCTAAACGCGATCCTATAACACAGCAGAAGTTCTGGCAGCAGCAGAAATACAAAGTCTTTGTTTCATGACCTCAGCCTGTATTTCATTTCCCCTTCTTTGAGTTAAAGCTCCCCCTCCTGCACAAAACTCTCGCTCGCACACACATATGCGTGCACACTCGCACGCACACAAGCACACAGCATCTTTAGCATTTAGAATTAATTGCACAGTTATCCTCAAATTAATTCCTAACTGTTTTACAACACACACAGAGAAAAGGGCAAAGCAATTATTATTCTGTTTTCACCTTACAGAGGGGGATATTATGCAAATGATCTTCTCTACATGAGGAAGAAAAGGGGCTTGATTTTCCTCAGCAGATGTTGCTTAGACAGTCTACTGTTCTGAAGGGGACAGAAGTAGGAATGCTGTGAAGATCTGATCGCTCCACCTGGCTTCCTACTGACTCCTTATCTGAGCAATAATAGAAAACACACTGATTAATTATTTATTTCAAAGAGTTGTTTGTTGTGGATCTCTTGCTGGACTACCAAGGTTAAAATGAGCGTTCTCTGCATTGTCTGGAAGTATTTTACAACTTCTGTGCTCATGAGCTTGAGGTGTTTCTTGATGGAAGACAAAGTCACTGGCTTAGGCAGCCCGGCAAAATATTTTATTTGCCTTTTTCCCAGGAATCCACACAAAGACAGAGCTGCAACCCTGTGAACCAGACATGATGTGACTGACAGGCTCACAAAGACTGATGCTCACTTTCAGTGAGGACAGAGGGCATCACACCTGCCTAGGATACCCACTGCGAGCGTTTATTAATCAGAGACCTTGAGACCTTGTAGAAATTGCTAAATAAAAAAAAAAGCTAAAGCGGGCAGCAGATCCCACTTCTTAACAGTCAAGAACCATACTGCTTTGGAAGCTGAAGAAAACCTTTTTTTTTTCCTAAACAAAAGCTTTAATGAGCTGTAATTATGAGTTAAGGTCAAAACACTTATCATCCTTACAAATCAGGAGAAGATGTGCTCATGGAAATAAGCTCCCATGAGTATCCATCATCACTTCAAAAAACTGCATGCAGTGGCACAGCTCCAGGTGCTCCGGCAAATTGGGCTTTTCGATGTGGAATGGATCAAACGTCAGCTCAATATCCATTATTCTCCCCCAATGTGATCTGCATTTTTTGTTGAGAGGATGAGAGTTATTGTGTACCTCATCGCGAGTGTGTTTGGGCCAAACTTAATCATTATGTCAGGCTGTTAATAAAAGGTTATTAAAAGAACAAAGATCCAGGTTTTACATATGTTAGGCAGGGGAGGTCTCTGTAACCCCTGTCTCAGAGGTAAAGATGGGCCCTCATGACAAATGATGCTCATGCTGGGATCAGATAGTTAACAAGAGATCTCCTTATTAACCAGGTCTGCATAGATAATTGGCACTTGAGCCTCACATTTTCAATGTGGCCTGAGTCGTGTCATTTATCAAGAAGCAAGCATGCTGTCAGTGCACCATAATAAGCCGCGGTAACTGATGAATCAAGATAAAGCAGCTCGGTCGAAAACGACGGAGGGAAAGAAAATGGGCCACAACCATGTTATAAGGGCTTAGCTTAATATTCATAACAATAAAGTGGAGTTATTTTTTACAGCGTTACAACCTCCAACTGAGAAACTCAAGGTCATAAAAAGCAGCTCCTGCTTGGTGGAATCTTGATAAAACATTGCTTTCCAAACACTGAGAGACCTTTAAAAGTGCTTAACAGAATTTCTACACGTAAGAAAGAATTTGGTTTAAAAGCATTTTGCATATTTTCTTTGAAAAAAATGAATGTTTGTTGTTTTAATCAATTACAGACAGACTCCACTGATAATCATGTTTTTGGGGTTTTTAAAGTGTTCTTGTGGCATTTTTCTGATGATGGAGGACAACATCAAAAACATTAGGCTTAAAATCACATTTCTGAGTATTTCTTCATTCAAATAAATGTGAATCAGGAGCAGACAAAAACATTTTGTTTGAAAAAGCCAAAGGCAGTGACGTATAGATGCTACAACTGGCGAGCAACAAGTTCCCTGCTCCGCTCCATTCCGATGCATCAACTTACAGACGACTGAATCCATGTATGTCTTTGTCTTCCTCGTCCGAGTTGGTATCTGGCTAAAAAACTGTTCAACTGGATTTCTCCAATATTTTGTGTCATTTTTGCTGCACTGTTAATGTTAGGTTGGGGGTGGGAAAGGCTGTAAGCTGATGGGAGAGAGTTTAAACAAATGGATTACGGGAAATTGGGGCAGACGTAACAGAGTCCAGCCCACATTTCAGAGGGGAATTTGTTTTTCATTTTAGCTTAATTAAATATGTTATTATTAAAAGACGCTTTTAAAATAATTCAAAAGATGATCGGAGTGGACCTATAAAATGGATTAAAGGGATAGAAAATTCCTGCTGCTGTTATGTATACATTTTATTCATTGTCAAAATGTTAAACAAAATCAGATCTTTGCTTTTTTCCCTCTTGAATTTGTGACTTTTTTGCAATGCAAACTATGCCTGTCAAGACTGAAATTGATTTCACTGCTGCCTTTGGTTCGATTTCAGCTATTGTTCTCAGTTAGTGCAATCTGCTGCTATTATACTATTTAATTGGTCTTAGCTAAACAATAAAGATGCTCATTATGGCTGGTGTGGCTTCACAAGTATGCTAAGGAAAACAAATCATGATACAGAGCAAGAACATACCATTTCCTTGTCAGAACAAAGTGATGAGCCACACTTACAACAAACCCACTTCCTTCCAGTTGATGCTTGGAGCTGATGGTCACTGGCCATGTTGCGTTCTGTGACTGTGAATGTGTGCCACACGTGTGGGATCTCCATCCCTCTGCGTTTCTTGCTGGTATATAAGTGCAGTTAATTACAGATGATGGGCTAGTGATCAGCTGTAGGTATGGGAGTCACCTCAGGCCTCTCCCAGCCGTGCACCTGCAGCACTTCCTCCTTCTGTCTGGCTTGTTTGGCAGCGGCTCCATTCCCTAAGTCTCCAGCTGTCCAGTGGGGTGCGCCAAGTCACAGCAGGAGTGCCTGCCTTCTTTTTGGGAAGGTGAGGTGTCTGTTTGGGAGGACGTAGAGGCGCTCAGATTGCTCACCAGAAGACGGAGCATGCTGCCAGCACTAAGCATGTCTGCCTACACGCCCCTGCCTCGCCAGTTAGACCTCATGGTTGGAGGAAATGATGGAGAGAATCTGGGATCTACGAGGGGGGTGGATCCAAAGGAATCTGAGAGACAGAAAGGAAAGCCGAGCCTTGGACAGCCCGACTTCACATGGTAGTCTGAATCTCCTTGTTGGGTTTGTTATGAAGGGGTCGGGTGGTGGAAGGTGGATCTGGTTTGGATTCCTATTTTAAATCACTTTGCATTTAACAAGAAGCTTTTCGATGTGGAAATGTAAACTTTTAAAGGATTAGGAAAATATTGCTAAACCTTAAGGGCAGAAAAATGCCTTTAATTGAACAATAAACAGAAAAATACATAATAAAACATGGTTGAAAACAAGATAAAATGACATCTGGTCACCACATGTCCACTTATGTTAAAAATCAATGAATAATAATCTTTATCGTAAGGAAAAAAAAATCTGATTTGCAGCAAAATGTAAACCAAAAAAATGTAGGCACAGACAAATAAACACTCTCAAAAATAGCAATTGCATAATGATAATCATTAGCTGTGGGACAAGTTCTCTACAATAAACCCTCGTTCAACTATACACAACAATACTCAGTACTTCCAGATGGTGTTACTTTCATGAGCCCACAGGGGGCTCTAGTGTTCTACAGATTTGAATGCCAAGAGTCTATTAACTGCAGCTTTGAGACCACAACTACAGATTGTGTTGAGGGTGGACCTTTTGAACTGTTATAAGACTGATGAGAAACATTAACCAAATTCATGCACAAATCTTAAGATATGGAGACGCTAATTACGTCTTTTTAAATACAAGTGTAATACAGTTGCAAGAAAGTACACAATGTGGCCGACCGAATCAAAGGGGAAAAGCGTCAAACGCAGGAGTTGATACATATCTTTGTGCTTATATATTTCTGTATGGGTGTGTGTGGGAGAGGCTGGGAGGGTGTGAGTACGTCTGTATGAAATTCCAAGGTGGTGAACAGTACTTGATGAGCAAGCTCTGGAGACCTCTGAATTTTAATGATGTTGGAGATGATATTGTGTGTCCTTCAGCTTGTTATACTGACACAAGCACTCCATAAATCATCATACCTAGCTATCGTAAAATCAATACCAAACTGCTACCTCAGCGCTAACCCGTAATAAGTTTTTCAGCCTTCTAACAGCTTAAACTTTGCTGTAATGCTGTTCGACCTATAGGTTAAGATCAGAGCATGCTTAATTTGTTTTGTAATAGAGACTTTCTAATCCTTAATGAAGCGCCTATTAGGGAGGCTTTTGTTGGCACATTGGTGATCAGTTGGTGGAACAGCCACTGCAATTAAGTTTGAATCTTTGTCCTGGAGCAAGAGAAAGAAAGAGAAAATAAAAAAAGGAAGCTTGAGTGGTCAATAAATGTTAATCTAGTCAGAACTCGTCTGTGGCTTTGAACAGGACTCACACTGGGTTTTTTTTCTCATGCACTTGTTTCATCCTTCTCCTAAGAGAGGCCATCCCTTAAGGATACTGCCACTGATCCCGAGACCAGACTACCACTCACTAATAAGAGCCCATGTGTAAGCAATATTGTTCACTTTAAATGCATTATTAGTGAGCTTTCTGTAAAACATAAGCCATAAATTCAGCCACAGGAAGAAAAAAAATGACTCCAGCTTTGCTACAAGAAATCCGAAATAATGGGACTGCTTTGAACTTAACAGTAATATAGCCAAATAATCACTCTGAGGTTCAACCGAGCCAATTCCAACAACTTGTATTCATGTATTCTATGTACGAAAAAGGATCCACGCACACTTTTGTCCAAACGCCACAACGACACAAATAACAACAACAAAAAGAAAGAAAAAAAAATGACAAGCCTCAAGTAACCATGTTTTTTTTTTTCCCAGAATGATAGCTATAACTGGGGCAGGATTTCTGAGTAGCACAACATATGTAAAAGCCTTTGCACAAGAGAGAACCCATTGCCACAATTTCTGAAGCGTAAACAGCCTATGAAAGTCAAATGGATGTGTGGCATAATCTGACACAGCGAGTCGCCGCTTCAAAAACAGCCTTAACAAACCACAAATCCAGACTGCAGGGGCAATGGCAGAAGGATTTTTAGATACTCCAAAGGCAATTGAGTTATATTATCAGTCGACAATAAAATGAGACTTGCACTTTAGACATGTCTGGATTTTTTTAAATGAGGATCAGACTAGAAACTATCTGTGTTAGTTGTCTAACTAAGTTTGTTTCATGATTTTGGAGAAGATTTATCTAATCAATTAAAACTTTATTTTTAATTTTTAGCACTTTTTAAAAAACGTATAAACTAGAATTAAAGGCCCTGACGCAATAAATAATACTCTTCGGGTTAGTTTACTTTTGTTTTGTTTTTTACTTTCAGAAAAAAATGAAGGATTGTGATCTGCTCTCGGGAAACATTTTCTCAGAAATTGCACTTTCTGCCACTGAAACATCAGCAGTTTGAATTTTTTAATGATTAAATGCCAAACAAGACAAAATAAAGGATGTGAAGACTTTGAAAAAAAAGCATTGTTAAAAACATGGCAGCCTTGGTAATATTTTGATCAAAAACATGTGCGAGTTATTTGTACGGATTTAGTATTTGGACAAAAAGTAAACATAAATTACTTATGAACTATTGAGTGTTAAATTTGTTGATTTATTCTTAGAATAAGATACTGGGGAAATAAATGTAGCAAAATGCTAGAAAAATTTTAGTCTTCAAACTTTAAACTGTAAATGTAGATTTTTTTTAAGTGATTTTTTTCTTTATTTATAAAATAAATAAAAGTAAAATACAAAGTAAATTAATTATAAAAAACGAGTAATAAAAGTAAAATTACATTAAATAAAAGTAAATTACATATAGACAAATATGTGTGTTTTTCAAAAACAAAATTGAGATTTGTTGTTGTAGATATGAACTTTTGTCTGTTTTTTTAAGGTACAAATTTTTAAGTGCCCCCACCATTGGTTTATTTGGTAAAGTTTTAAAAAGTGCATTTGAAAATAACATATTAAAATAAAAAAAAATAATAAAAAACAAACATAAAAAAACCCAGCTTATTTTGCAATTCTAAGAATAATAAAAAAAAAAACTAAAATACTTTTTTTTGTTTGTTGGTCTTCAACTGTTTCTCTAAAAAAAATTATCATCATGCAGGATTTAATGCAAGATAAATATCTGCTTCATGTTTCATTGAAACATGGGGGCAGTGCAGCCTGGTGTCCGTGAGATGGGATCTGTTATTGTGGACGGGTTGGGTCAAATGCAGCGTGACCTGCCACTTTGGACAGAGATTTAAAAAGTGAAGCCTGACCCCAGTGAGGAGCAGTCTTTCTTCACTGTCAAGAATCTTCTTCTATTGCATAACAGCGCTTTTGTGCTCAAATTATTCACCTAATTCTTGATAAATAAACACTAATACACAAATGTCTTATTATAAAAAAACAGGTTAGGTGCGATTCATTTTATTTTTAACTTATCAGCTTTGAAAATAACTTTTATAAAATGCTGTTTTTCACAACTGTATAGTCTGCCAAAAAGTCCAATCTCACCCTTTGCTGACCATGTACAGAGCAGGAGGCGCGGATAATAAAGGTGTCTTTATGATGAGAGTACTTCCTGCACAGAGAGCAACAAGAAACTTAAGAAAAATATCTATCAAGAGGTGAAAATTACACTGCTCTGTGCTGGGGTGGGAAGAATAAAGAAGGCATTTCTGAGCAAGCCGGCAACATAACCTTCAGAAACATCCTATTTTTCATTTGAGTTGTGTCAGCCAGGTTTGCCTTTAATAACATTCATCCCAGTAGCAAGGAGAGGATAACTCAAGCTTTAGGCACATAATGAATGGGAGAACAGGCCTCTGTGCTGTTAAGAACAGGATGACTTGCCAAACAGGCGAAGCCGCACTGCTGCACTTGTGGCAAGCCTCTCATTGCACAGCTTTGTCCTGCTTTCACGCCATGCAAATGAACAGTCAGGGGCTTTCTGAGGTGGCTTTCAAATGTGGCCCTGTTAATTACTGTCATTAAAGCAAGGGCTCAGCGACAATACTAACAAGCCACCGCGCTCATGATCTCTGCTTTTAGAAGTCCTCCCAGGTGATGAAAATACATCACAACATGGAAGGAAAATTACGATTTGCCAAATTTGCTGACAGGGTGGAAATTTTCTGCTGGCTCTCAGCACCCTGCTGATGATGGATGCATTCTTGACACAGTCTTGGTGTTTAGACTTAAGAAATAATGAGTATCAATGTCTCAGCCTCAGAATATGCAAAGATGAAGGAGCGCTGTGTGGGTTTAATTAAGGGAGGCAGAGGCAGTAGGGCTTTTGAATGGACTGACCCAACATGATCAGATTCTTATTGCTGTCATTTTCATGGAGAAAAAAATGACAGTTAAGCACAAACAGCGCTCCAAAGAACTCCTATAATATTTTGTCAGTCCATCTCTGATAATTCTGTAAATGTGGTATCAGTGGTCATACTTTAGTTTACAGATAACATTTGAATGAATATGAAATAGGACTGTTTTATAATTGGTTTTCACTTCTTCATTACAACCGTGGGGTCCGTAGCACTTATTGTTTCCACAGTCAAGTGAAGCATTTTGTTTTACAAATGCCCTCTGGCAATTCATGCTCGCCAGATCGGAATGGGAGGGAAAACTGTTTCTCATACTTTAAAGAGCAAACCAAAACATGCCCCATTATGTCTGTGATGCATCAACTCCCACGTGTGGCCACAAATTTAGTTTCTCCTCTAAAACTGGAGGGTGACACGGTCAATAGATTCAACACACAAGGCCACTTCCAGGCTAATGTAGAAAACCTTCTCCTCTTTTTCCTCTTACTCCTGTCTCAGTTTCACTTCTTCACTCTCGTCCCTATCTCTGTTTCTCAAACGTCTGTGGTGCTGAGGACAAATCAAAAGCTCCATTTTACTAATGTAACACTGAGCAGACTGTGAGGTGGCTGTGGGGATAATGAGGAAATTCAAAGATGTGAAACAGACAGACTGAAATGGATAATTAGGACAGAAAGTTTCTGCGATGCCAATGACACTCTACAGGAAATAGCATCATTAAGTTCCACAAAAAATGACTGTACAGCGTATACATTGTTCATCCTTTTCATTCTTTTTATTAAACTTTTTATTTCAGCTATTACAAGCAGATTCAGTATAACTTCAGCCTTCCCTCCTTTTCTTTTTGTGACATGTCAGAAGAAATCCATTTTTTAAAAGGACCTGTGAATACATGCTGCTAAATTACAGCTATGACCTGCCAGAGAATTAGATGTTTCTCATCCTTTTGCTCAATCGCACATCATTACATATTGTGCAAACTGGGAGCCCCTGTTACGAAGTTAAAATCAGGGACAAAAAATGTAGTAACGAGTAAGAAAAAGACAGCAGTTATTTTACGAAGCACCAGAGAGTGATTGCAGCCAAACTGGATAATAAGCTGGAGTAACTGTTCAAAGGTGTTTGAGGGAGATATCATGTTATGTTGCTCTATTATGATTAGATTTCTCCTTGACAATATGAAAAGATCAAATCGATATCTACTGAGATTTTTATGATCCACATGACTCCCCCCCCCCCCCCTCCCTCCAGTTCCTCCTTCTCCAAGCTCCATGGAGAGGACATGATCTGACTTCAGCACACCAACATCAGGCTTTCCTCTGATCCTGTGCAACTCCATTTAGTACAGAGATCAACAAAATGACCTGGATTTTGAAACTGTTCCCAAACGTTGCTGTTTGGATATTGATGACAGGACCCATTTTGCTCCACTTTAAAGCAATTCAATTAGGAGTCATTAGTCCTCTGAGTGATTACCAGTGCCCTATCGATGGAGAGAAAGAACACACTAATTAAAGGGCATTTAAATGTTTTCTCATTGCAGAGTAATGGGGGAGAAACAGTGTTTAAAACGCAGTTTGAAGGAAAACATCCCTGCACAGCAAATGACCGACATACCGTCTTCACTTGCTCTCTGCAAAATCCCTTTATAGACACATATGCAGTAATGGATCCCACGGGAAAACCTAAATCTGGTCACAAAAGAGGCAGCGGCTCTACTAAAACACAGGTAAACATCTAGATGATAAGCTTATCCACTTAAGAAAAAAAATGTAAAAGACTTGTAAATGGCGGAATTGATGGCAAATTCATGCTAGGCTTTCATACCGTGGTGTATATGTGAAAGTGAATATTGCACTCAGAGGAAGGGTTGGATTATATTTCATTTTTAATTGCCTGTCAGAGTTGTGCATCTTTGAATTCATTGTATCAAAGATGGATAGGCACTTTCACTGCCTATCATGAAGTTAATTCCATTCTTAGATGAATCGTAGTGATTATACTGAAGGAAGGTGCTTCCCTTTACCATAATATGTTGCTGCTTTTCTTGTCCAATCACTCTCTAAGCTGTGGAAGTCATCAGAAGTGAAACAAGCAATGAGGTATGAGGTAGATAAATACAAAACGTGCTGTTGTTAAGACACAGAAGCACATCCTGATTGAAATGTTAATACAGTTTGGATCAAATGTTATTTTCTAGAAACTTAATTATGCTCAGCAGTATCAGGTTTCTACAACTTCATAGTGTTGAGATGACTGCTTCTTGGTAACATTTTGAGAGAAATATTGATTAAAGTATGATAAAAGAAAGCTATAGTTCCCAAGGCAAAGCCTAAACAGAGATGATTAAATATGCAGAATAGAGGTAGAACCTAAATCTCAGAAAACCCTGTTGTGCTGCTTTGTATAAAGCTAACAAGCTCTTTCTGCATTTTAATATTAGGAGGTACAATGTTTTTTTTTTTTTAAATTCTATTTATGTAATGTTTTAAATTGAATAGATTATATTTACTTGTGACTAATCAAGGAAATTCTAAATTGTGTCCCCATTTCATTTGACATTTAGGACTTTTTCCACTTCTGGAAATGATAAAAGGCCACACGAGATAATAAAAGAGATTGTAGCACTAAAACAGCTTAAGATATAAAAGATAATAAAATCTATTATCATGTGAAGCTACAGACGATGCTAAAAAATCAATAGGGGTGAAGCCAAATGTTGGAGAATTAAAAGGATGGTGGACAGGATTTAAACCCAGACTGATTTATATCCCATTTTGTTTATACATTATCCTTTTCTTTATATATACATAAACTAAATGTCATACCACAGTTGAACCCTAGCATAACATCTGCATCTGTATCTTTGTTACAACTCAACCTTAATAGTCAGAAAATGTCATTGATTGAAAAAAAACTTTACCTACTTAGTTTTGTCTTTACATAATAAACAGTTTTTGTCTGAAAGAAATCAAAACATGATGCTGACATTTCTTTATTATAGTTTTAATGCTGTGTTTACTATAAAAGCAAAGAAGTTATACTTTTTGCTAATAAAATCATTTAATTGACGATTCTAATTTATTAATACACATTTTTATTTGTTGTTTTTACATATTCATAAAAAAACATTTAAGCAAAATTCTAGTTTAATTTTAAATTTCACATTATTTTTAGAGAAACTTTTCATATGTTGCTAAATTTCTAAAATAAGTTAGACAGTCTTATTGTATGTTTATTTCAAACATGGAGCAGCAGCTCAAACTGAAGCTTTACCAGAGATCTTACATCATACTAATTTTAAAAAGTTAAAAAGAACTGGGACACAGGTGCTATTTTCTCAACATCCTTTAATTCAAAAGATAATTCATCTATTGTAATGCTCGTCGCCTTTTACTTTTACTGCTTTATTTTAAGCTGCTCTTGCAGAGTATATGAGGAGCTGTCATAATATTTGACAATAGATCTTATATTTTGTCGCTGCTTTATGGTGTTGGAGAGAAGACACCGACAATACAATAATGGAATTCATATTTTTCTAAGGACATACTTCTTTCTGTTAGGATTTTACAAGTTTGCTGAAATATAGAGCACATCCCGAACACTTTGCCACCTTATTGTGGGGCTTAGGTCGGCGCCAGTGTGGGGCAGCGGAGCCACCATCACAGTGTGTGCACGGATGAATAGAGCTGTTACTGCAAAATGTTTTGGGCCTTCAAGGAAGTTAGAAAAGCACTGTTTGAATATACACCATTTACCATTTCATGGAGACAACGACTAAATTAGAATCACTGCTCCTAATGTGTTTAAATCTTTGGGAAAAGGAAAGCATAGACCACATGAAAACCATATACAGACAATCAAGTTCTTTAATTTTGGCCTATTGCACCCCATAACAATAATGTATCAATGTGCAGTGCATGACGACTGATGGGCTACAACTACATGTATTTTTTCATTTCATTGTAAATTTTTGTTTTTTAATAGCAGCAGATCATGTTAATGCTTCAAAAACAGAAGAATGTCAAAGACACACGAAGAAGAAAACTCCTGATGAAGGTAATTAATGAAAACATAAAACAAAAAAAATAAAAATGATACATTAAAAAAAACCTGATCTTTGTACATTTCTAAGCCTGTTTGAACTTTTTTGCTTTGATTCAAGACGGCATGTTTAATGTGAACTGATCTGCGGTAAATCTTTTTCATGCTTTGCTGTTTAGAGATGTTTTGAGATGTGATGAATATTCCTATCCAAGCTGTCTTTCTAAATGAACGTGAACAAAACATATCCACTTAAGAAAAAAAACAGCTGTGATTTTGTAGTGAAAAATAAAGTGCATCCAATGCAGCCTGGTATAAATATTTATTTGGAACAAAAATCCTCTCTGTTGTCTTTCAAGGCCTAAAAAAAGCTCCTTAAAGATCCACTTAGATGAAAAAGTGTTGTTTTAGATGTTTTTAACATGTTTTTGTAGCATTTTTCTCATGATGGAGGACATGTATAAAATAATTTAAGCTTAAAACTGCATTTGAGTATTTCTTTATTCAAATTGTGGTGAATAAGAGTCAGATGAAAAAATGCCATTTAAAAAAGCTCTTATCTGTGACATAGTACCTGCAATAGGTGCGCTGAAGTCTCACTGGTCTGCTCCTTTCTGAGGCATCCACTTGCAGAGAACTAAATCCATTAACCACTTTGTTTCCCCCGTCTGAGCTGGCATCTGGCTCAAAACTGTATGGCTGGATAACTGCTCGCCATATTTGTTGCGCTGCTGATGTAAACAAATGGATCATGGGAAATAAGTAGAGGCTTACTTCTGCTGCAACAGTCCTGTCCACAACTCTGAGGCGAATTTCTGATCAACCTCTGCCACTCTGCAGAAATTATGTCCTAGAAAACAATACAGATTTTTTTTAGGCTTAAAATAGCATAATCATAATTAAAACACCACTGGAAACACTTTTAAAATATATTAAAAAAATAACTGGAGTGGGACTTTAAGCATCTTGATAAATTCAAGGTTTATTATTTCTTCTAAGCAGGACATCAGACGCATTTATAGATTTCTTTGTGTAAATGATGGGACAGATGGAGCCTTTATGTTGATGTAACATGTCCCTGTGGCCTGCTTTGCCCATAATAATAAAATACTTCCTTACTACAGTGGTTTGGAATTCCTCTCAGCAACAATGTTTAAAATCAAATTGTATTTTAAAAGTGTTCCCTGTGGATAACTATGATTATAGTGTTTTTGGACAAAAAGAAAAAAAATGTTGTTTATCCTTCTATCTATCTATCTATCTATCTATCTATCTATCTATCTATCTATCTATCTATCTATCTATCTATCTATCTATCTATCTATCTATCTATCTATCTATCTATCTATCTATCTATCTATCTATCTATCTATCTACCTACCACTACTATGTATAGTTGTGTTAAAATAATTATATAATTATATGTATTATGTGATATATATATATATATATATATATATATATATATATATATATATAACAAATTTGCATAACACAAAGAGGCTCTTTTTCAAACTGCATTTTTCTCTTCCTGATTCTCAATATTTTGAAAAAGAAAAAAAAAACAGCTCAAAAATGCAATTGAGGTTAATTCTCCTTATATATGTCCTCCATCATCAGAAAAATGACACAAGAGCATATTAAAAACATCCAAAACACAATTTTCCTCAATGTGGGTTTTAAAGGAGTGGGTAGAGAGCTGCTGCGAAGTCATACTGAGAGACCAATAATAATTCGGATTATTTGACCGTGCTTTGGTCAAAAATGAAAAACAACCACAATCAAGAGCCTTTTTGCTTCAGAATTGCCTCTTGTTTTGCAAAAATATTAACAGCACAAACATTGCTTACTTAGGTTAGTTTGTCTTCAATATTGGAAATTTTGTGCAGTTTTAAAGAAGTGTATAATCCCTCCTTGAAGTACAGTTTCTTTGCTAACATCTAGTTTTGGGAGAACCATGATGTTGTCTGAAAATAACATTCTTTCCCACAAACAAAAAACATGCATATATATATATATATATATATATATATATATAAAAAAAAAAAAAAAAAACGCCCCTCTCACCCTCCGCGGGTGGTTTCTCCTCCAAGCTCGGGTCCTCTACCAGAGGCCTGGGAGCTTGAGGGTCCTGCGCAGTATCTTAGCTGTTCCTAGCACTGCGCTTTTCTGGACTGAGAGGTCTGAGGTCTTTCCAGGTATCTGTTGTAGCCACTCCTCCAGCTTGGGGGTTACTGCCCCGAGTGCTCCAATTACCACAGGCACCACCTTCACCTTCACTTTCCAGGCTTTCTCCAGTTCTTCTCTGAGTCCCTGGTATTTCTCCAGTTTCTCATGTTCCTTCTTCCTGATGTTCCCATCGCTTGGCACTGCCACATCCACCACAACGGCTTTCCTCTGTTCTTTATCCACCACTACGATGTCTGGTTGGTTCGCCATTACCATCCTATCAGTCTGGATCTGGAAGTCCCACAGGATCTTTGCCCTCTCATTCTCTACCACCTTCGGAGGTGTTTCCCATTTTGACCTTGGGGTTTCCAGTCCATATTCTGCACACATGTTCCTGTATATTATTCCAGCCACTTGATTGTGCCGCTCCATGTATGCTTTACCTGCCAGCATCTTACATCCTGCAGTTATGTGCTGGATTGTTTCAGGCGCCTCTTTGCACAGCCTACACCTTGGGTCTTGTCTGGTGTGGTAGATCTGAGCCTCTATCGCTCTGGTGCTCAGGGCTTGTTCCTGAGCTGCCAGGATGAGCGCTTCAGTGCTGTCTTGTAGGCCAGCCCTTTCTAGCCATTGGTAGGACTTCTTGATATCAGCCACTTCAGTTATGGTCCGGTGGTACATCCCATGGAGGGGTTTGTCCTCCCATGAGGATCTGTCCTCCAGCACTGTATCCTCTGCTCTCCATTGCCTGAGACATTCACTGAGCACACTGTCAGTTGGGGCCTTGAGCTTGATGTATTCATGCATCTTGGATGTTTCATCCTGGATAGTGGCTTCTACGCTCACTAGTCCTCGGCCTCCTTCCTTGCGGCTAGCATACAGTCTCAGAGTGCTGGATTTGGGATGGAACCCTCCATGCATGGTGAGGAGCTTCCGTGTTTTAACATCCATGGTCTGTATCTCTTCCTTTGGCCATCTTATTATTCCTGCAGGGTATCTGATAACTGGCAGTGCATAGCTGTTTATTGCCCGGGTCTTGTTCTTGCCATTGAGCTGGCTTTTCAGGACTTGCCTTACTCGTTGAAGGTACTTAGCTGTTGCAGCTTTCCTTGTTGCCTGCTCCAGGTTGCCATTTGCCTGGGGAATTCCAAGGTACTTGTAACTGTCCTCAATGTCTGCTATTGTTCCTTCTGGGAGTGAGACCCCCCCTGTGTGGACTACCTTGCCTCTCTTTGTCACCATCCGGCTGCATTTCTCGAGCCCGAATGACATCCCAATGTCATTACTGTAGATCCTGGTGGTGTGGATCAGGGAGTCAATGTCACGCTCGTTCTTAGCATATAGCTTGATGTCATCCATGTAGAGGAGGTGACTGATGTTGGCCCCATTTCTGAGTTGGTATCCATAGCCAGTCTTGTTGATTATTTGGCTGAGGGGGTTCAGACCTATGCAGAACAGCAGTGGGGACAGAGCATCACCTTGGTATATCCCACATTTGATGGACACTTGTGCAAGTGGTTTCCCATTGGCTTCAAGGGTGGTTTTCCACAGCTTCATTGAGTTTCTTATGAAGGCTCTTAGAGTCCTGTTGATGTTGTACAGCTCCAAGCATTCAGTGATCCATGTGTGTGGCATTGAGTCATAGGCCTTCTTGTAATCAATCCAGGCTGTGCACAGGTTGGTGTGTCGTGACCTGCAGTCTTGGGCGACTGTTCTGTCGACCAGGAGTTGGTGTTTGGCTCCTCTGGAGTCTCTACCAATGCCCTTCTGTGTGTTACTCATGAATTGATCCATGTGCCTATTTATCTTGGTTGCAATGATGCCTGACATGAGCTTCCATGTTGTGGAGAGACAGGTTATTGGCCGGTAGTTGGATGGGACTGCACCCTTTGAGGGATCCTTCTGGATTAGGATTGTTCGCCCTTCCGTTAGCCATTCGGGGTGAGTCCCATCTCTTAGCAGCTGGTTCATTTGTGCTGCCAGGCGTTCGTGGAGTGTGGTAAGCTTCTTTAGCCAGTAGGCATGTATCATGTCAGGGCCCGGTGCTGTCCAGTTCTTCATACCTGAGACTCTTTCTTGGATGTCTGCCACTGTGATGGTTACTGGATTCTGTTCAGGGAGGTTGCTGTGTTCTTTTCTCAGAGAGACCAGCCACTGGGCATTGCTGTTATGTGCTGTCTCTTTCTCCCATATACTTTTCCAGTACTGTTCAGTTTCTAGCCTTGGTGGGTCTGCTCGGCTGTTTTGACCCTGCCACTGAGCGTACACTTTCGCTGGTTGAGTTGCGAACAGCCTGTTTATTCGTCTGGCTTCATTGTCTCTTGTGTATCTCTTTAGGCGGCTACTCAAGGCTAGGAGCCTTTGTTTGGCAGTTTCCAGGGCTTCAGGTATGGGCATCTGGCTGTATCTCTTAGGTACGGAAATGGACTAGATATATATATATATATATATATATATATATATATATATATATATATATATATATATATATATATATATATATATTTGACATCTGACAGTCAAGTTAAGATTTTATAGATGTAAATGAGACAAACTGAAACAAACAAACAAAAAAAAAGTTGGTTTTCGGTTCTGCTCAGTGCTTTTTTTTAATTTACTGCAGTTAGAATAAAATGACATGACATGCTATGAGTAGCAGATTCCGTCAGCTCTAAAGTGCAGAAAGTGAGAATCGAAAAAGTCAAAAACAGCTGTTCCCCGAATGTTGATCATGACAAGAATTCTTTTTATTTCCCTAAAACTCATTAGTTCTTATGCACATACTGAAAACTAAATGATGGAATCTTGCATGCTGACTGCCTTCCTCTGTTTTTGTTCCAGAGCTGAAATAACTATGACAAATGTCCCCTTGGTCTGACTTTTATTCCTCACCTTATTCCCAATGTCATTCATTTGCCACTGAAGGTAACAAGCCTTTTCCACTCCGTGCTCTGTAACGGCAGACCTTTAATAGCCATTTCCCGGTGTGGCGACGGGAGAGAGGGGGAACAAGTTTATTTGTGTGTCTGCACATGCTTCTCCAGCGATTCTCTCTGCTCCACTCACCCAGCTGCTGGCTGAAGGAGTGATTCATGGGCCTGACAGATGCCTGGTGCAGCTGGATCTGTCCTTGATCATCCCAAAAGCCTGGACAGCACTGTCATTCACCATTGCCCAAATTATCTCTGTATTGACTGCAGAACCCTCTGTGACAGCACTGTAATGGCTAATTACCCAGGATGCTTTGGGTACTTTTAAACCCCAGAGTGTTCTCTCTAGCTGTCTTGCCAGGCTGCTGCTGCTGCAATCATGTTGCTGTGTAGGACCACTGTTTTGTTTTTCTGCCCCACCTGAGCTCCAAAGATACTGAAGCAAAATGTCAAAAGAAATAAAAGTGCAACATTCTGTTCTCCACAGCACTTTTCATGTGGAGTTGCGGCACATATAGCTTCAGAGAGGGAAATGTGAGCATAAATTGTTGTTTATGGTTTGTCTGTTTCCTTATCCTTGCCTGTGTCAGGGGAATTGCCTCCTTAAACACAAAGTTAATTATCAAAATCTGTCTAAGGATGACAGAAAATTATCCACTTGAAATCTCTTACAGTTTGAAAATATGACAAAGTCCTCTATAGTTTGTGCCAAAATATTCTCTCATGACATCAACTGCAAGCACACAATTTTAAAGGTAGCCATGTCACTTTAGAGTGAGGGGAATTTCAGGGTGACAGGCAGAAGTGAAAAGAAATGGAGAGACGGGAAGAGAGGAAAGAGAAGGTGAGGGAATAGAGGGTACAAAATCCCATCCTGACTGTTAGAGAAGATGATGAGGTCCCTTGAGAATGGACGGAGGAGAGAGGAAGCAGCTTTTCCCCACAAAGACTCGAGTAATTTGCCACATTCTGTCCGCACACTAGGCGTGGAAGCTGCTCTGTCTTTAATTACCAGGAACCAACCCATCCCCCTCCCTGCTCCTCAGTGTCCTGTCCTCCTCACGTTACGATCTTCCTTCAGTCGATGTCTCCTGCTCCCAAGTATCCTCTCTTCTCCATTCCCATCAGTGTTGGAGTAGGAATGATTGGCCGAAGCTTCTGTCTGCAGGGAGCGGAAGAATGGACACCAAATAAAGTGATAAAAGCTGAGAGAGTGACCCTGACTCAGATAGCAGCTGGGATCTTGATAGACAGAAGCATTTTAATGACACCAAGGTTTCACCTGGATAAACTATCGGTCCTGACAGCCCTGTTATCCACGGACATGGGAAAAACCCGCCTGATGACGGATCAGAATTTACACCTCAATGACAACTAATTATCTATTCCAATCATGGCAGGAGCAATCCAGCAATTCTTGAAACTGCTTAGGCTTTCCAGAAATGAGTAAACACTCAAATGTGTTTCCTGAGACGGTGCAACTGCTGCAGCTTGTAGCAACATCACTGTCAGGGAACAGCCAGAGTGTAGGGGCCGTGGCCTTTTCGTCTGGCCGTCGTCTGTCATCTCCAAGATGGCGCCGTTGTTTCCCTCTGCTTTATTTGCATTTCAGGTTTCGCATACATCTGTGTTTCTGTATGCATCCAGGCTTCGCAAAATCAAAACTCAGAGGGAGATCTGGTAACTACACTACAATCCTGACCTGCTACACCCAGATATGCTCTGCCAAAGAGGAGAGGCTGTGCTGGTGCTGGTGCTGCAGTGTTTGTGTGTTCTTTCAGTGAACAGGCGGTGGGAGGGTCTGATATTCCTGAGGGTGAAAGGGTTAGAGGGGTGTGTGTGTCTGTGTTACCAGTCACCTGCTGCTAAATCCTATTATCAAGGCCTGGGGGTTAAACCAACCATCACCATTAAAGGCCTGTCAGGGGAAAGCCCACAAATAATAGGGCTGATCGCTACAACTCACAAATAATTAGGTGCTTTGATAGAGGATAATCAATTAGTGATAATAGGAGGTGACTTGGCATTTTGTGATGTATCAAAGATGAAAGGAAATAATACTGAAGACAGCAATTTTCCAGTCCTAATTTATGTTTGATTAAAATGATAAATTCTTCTCACATAGTTTTATGAGATTTTTGCTTTTAATTTAGATTTTCTTTTTCCGAAGGTTGAGTCGCAGAATCTGGACCTTGCCACTCATCCTAGTTGCGTCATCTGCATAAAAAGTAAAATAAAAAACTTTTATCCTCATTGTGTTTTGTGAAATTTGTAAACAGGATGCAAATTGATGGCATATCTTTGTATTTTTTTCTTTTAAGTGTTCATATATTGATAGGAAAAACTCAAATGACACAAAAAACTCAAATGAATTATCGAAAGTATTTTTAGCTCAATAGGCTATATCATTGAAGTTTCACGGGAAATACTAAGACTGTTTCTCTAAACTTGACTAACAGATAAAAGAGTACTTACCTTTTGGCCCTGTTTTCTTACATACATGTCAAGTTTCTAAAGTGTAAACATTTCCATATGCTTCCTAGGAAGGATGCAAGGGGGAAAAAAATCATCAACGCAAGTGTTTAATGAGATTTGAAGTGACAGTTTACATCTCCAGCCACAATTAACACATTGATGGCGTTTTTCGTCGGGCCCCTCACAGTGATAATGCCTGTTGTCAAATCTGTTTAGCGCGCCAAATCTCCTGGAGCCTTCAGCTAGGCGGCAAGCTTTTGACAGATTGAAGGTTCAGAGATAGGCTATCATGACAGATGGAAGCTGGCATCGATGTTCAGCTCTCGCCAATCACAGGGGACCTGCCCCCCTTATTCTGCGGGGCGCAGCTCCGCAACCTTCCCCCCTCTGATGGGAGCAGGGGATGGCATTGTTAAGCAGTGCATCTGTGAGACTGAGTCTCCTCTGATGGAAGCATAAGGCAAAGAGCTCTCAAGCAAAAGACGGCCACTGCTGTAAGCGCATTTCAGATATGATGGGAGGTGAGCTCTGGGGAATTGTGGAAGAGAAAAAGTTTGAAACATTTTGAGGAGCAGTGGAGGACCCAAGAGAGAGAAGAGTGACTGCAGAAAGACTCAGCTATTCAGTAATCATTAAATTTGATCATTACCTAAATGCTGGCAAATGTTCTGTTCAGTCACAGCACAGTGGAATTTGACAGAAAGATTTACTTGATCACTCTTTATATCTGATGGGAAGAATGGCATTTTTTCATGGCCAGCCAAATCACACCTGTTAAATGCTCAGTACTGAGAAGGAAAATCAATTTAGATAGCGCAGACTTGCATATAAAGTCTTCCTTGGAACTCATACTACAGTATGATTACCCTTAATTAGATCCATCTGAAATGGTGGCACAGGAGAAACTCATTAAACTGAGCTTGTTCTAATCAGACAGGCTTATATGGATTTTGCCGACATCAGAAATTGTTCTGAAAAGAAAAATACACCAGGGCCTCTGAAACAGAGGAGGGGATCTGATAATTAAGTATCTGCCATGCGCTGATGATATCACAAGTGTTAATGATCACTATAATGACAGTTCACGCAGCATCCAGTTAATTTACAATACACCTACTGTGAGGCACCACTGTGACAGACACAGCAAACACAGCTAAATGAAAACAGTTTAGTATGAATTAAGAAGACATAAGCTAAGCCCAAAAGGTATTTTTTCGGGAAAGGAATTAAATGCTTACTTGCGCTGAAACATTGCTGCAGGTAGCTAAGTTTGAGATGCAGAGATGTTGATTTGCTTGCTGGCAGGCAACCCTTGAAGTTGTTTGGTCTCTCCCTCCCTGTTTAGGCGAACACATTGTTGATTCAGACCCATCATGTTGAGGCTTGAGGTCACCCTGTCTCAGGCTTGGCTAGTTAGCAGCAGCCCACCTGATAGCCCAGAGGAAATCACAGCAGCCGCACTCACAGGAGAGGGCCTGACAGCCAGGCCCTGCACCAGAGAGAGGGGTCCAGCTATGGGGGTGGAGTGAGGAGGGTCAGGATGGGGGGGGGGCTTAAAATGAAAAGCAAGATGGTTCGAGAAGGGAGGCGCATGTTTGTGAGTGTTAGGGTGGAGGGGGCAAAAAGAAGGGAGGGATTAGATTGAGCTAAAGAGCGTGCAAAACTGCACAGTGGTGGTTTAGCTGAAAAAGGGGGGATAAAGTGAGTGATATTCACAGTTTATTGTGACACTAAAGGAAAAAAAAGTCAGAAAAAGGGAGAAAATGTTCTGGGTGAAGCTGTGGAAAAATAAGAAAACTGAAGTCCTGTAAACAGTGCGACGAGGAACCTCATTCATAAAGATGGATGCTTCAAATTTCCATGGGGGTGGAGAGGTTTCTATTCAGGAGTATAAATGGATCTATTAAAGATGCTGGTGGGGTGGTCATGTTGTGCAGTTTTTGCAACGACTAGCAGCAAAACTGCCCTGTGTAAATGAGTCGAGGTATAATTTGAAGCTATCCTGGGGCAGTGGTGCTGCTCTTACAGAGAAAATGTTGGCTGTAAAATGCAGTGATGAACAGCAGACATTTCCAGTTCACAAGACTTCCAGTCTCTCTTGAGAGTCTGCTTCATCCCTATTATAGCCAATAATAGCCCATTGTAGTCAAATGCTCTTTCTCTTCACTGTGACTGAATGAGGACGCATTATTTACTGAGAGGAGACAACACTTATACGCTGCTGCAGAAAACTGCTGACAGGAAGAGGGCAAAAATCATGGGTTTTCCCTTTTAGGAGACATTCTACTTCTTTATATTTATAGCTATGTTTAATAGGATCACACAATGTAGGGATACACATCCACACAACTTGCATTGTTGCTCCACCTTAATGTTCAAGTGCAAAGTGTGAAATCCTTTGAAATGTAATTTTATTCTTCAACTAGTTGCATTGACGTCTGTGAATTCACTTGGTTTAAAGTGACATGATCATTTAAAGCCTCTATTCATTGTTTTTTTATGCTAACTTGTAACATTTCACATATTTGCTTTCACATATTATTTGATCAGTAATTGATTTTGAAAGTTCATACTAGTAAAACAATGCCCCTTTTTAGCCGCAATCCGACTTTAAATTGCAGATCTGAACCTTACAGTATTCCTATGCAGCTGAACAGTTTTTTAGGTCCCCATTTTCTGCTTATGTCCAAAAGTACCCTGAGACAAATGCCTAACCACAAAGTCATACACCATTAATGCAGTCAGTGGTGCTGCAGCCTCAGAATCTTATTATCTTAGTTGGTTCAGCCTCATTAGCTGTTCCATGCATATTAATGGGCAGGAAATGGAAAACTATACTCCATTTAAGAACAAAACACGCTCAAAGTACTTGCTGTTTCTAGGCTATAGGACATAACTCACTCTGCAAATTGCTATCATCGAGCTTGTGGCAGAACCCTGCTGTTTTCTTTACCCAAAAGCCGTTGGTTTCCTTGCAGATACAGAGTTTCATTAACCTGCACTGCATTCAGGCGCCATTATGGTTGTAATTATGACACACACTCCCGTGATGAACTGCCTGGGTTCTCAGGGACTTTTATGTCCGGTGCTCCTGTCACCAAGGCCAGGGTCGTCCCCGCATGGAGGGAAGAAGTGCTAATCTCACATGGCATTGAAGTTAGCTTTGTAGACTTATGTAGGCTTATCTATCATGGTCATGGCTTCATAAGGCAGAGGAGTTTTAGGTGGAAGCCACTAAAAAAGAAAGGGGAGCAAATTGAAGTCCTCTCATCTACCTTCTCACTGTTCCCAGACTGCATCAGTCAAAAGTAAGAAGAAAAGAGTGAGGATCTACTAAGGATAAAATAAAAACACCTAATGGAGCAGAGGTCCTCTTTGTTCAGTTTGCTGTCCACAGTACAAAGGAAGGAAGAGAAATTAGTTCTTCATACTTTTGGAATTAGCATGCACATATTAGTAGTGCAGGACAACAAAAGTCTATCTCCCATTCTATACTCAGCACATCTGCCAAGAGAGCAATGGAGACCTTAACTTGGGAAACAAATAAAACCTCTGTCCAGTGTCTCATTATCCATGAAAGTATCTCCAGACTTCTTCTGTCTAATCAAAGAGAAAGGAAACACTGGAACGGGCTGAAAAATTCTAACATAAGGGAGACTGAAACCATTCCCCCAGCATTCGACGAATCTCACTCACAGCAGATAGTGAAGGTATGAAGATCCTTTGGCAGGTGCTGTGGGCTGTCAGAGCTAGACAAGCTCTGCTGCTGGATAACATCTTGCCAAATGCTTGAAGCTTGTCAGTTAGCAGTTTGCAGGAAGAGGTGGACAGATACTAACCTCTCAGAGAAAAAGACTGACCGCAACTTCCAAGCCTTAAAAGAAAGTTTCTCAGTAAAATTTGGAAGTAATACACTTTAAAATGATCTTTCAAAATAAATAAATACAAATAAAACAAGAGTGTGGAAAAATAGGTTTTGTTGCAATCTAAGATCGCTGGTTTTTTTAAATGCCCAGAGTATATGTTGGTTTGGGCACATAAGATTTTTCTTCAAATTAAGTTGAATAAACTTTAATAATTAGCAGCTTCCTGGTGGGCTATATTCAGTTACCTGATTGCCAACAAGTAATTTAATGGTTGAAATCCCAAGCCGGAACTTTATAGTTCAGTTAGACAAGACACCACACCTTTTACTGACTCCTCTAACAATAATATCAGTAAGTTTAATTAGTAAAAAGAATCTACTAAATAAGAACTAATGCACACTAGGACAAGTTTGGCTCTGGCATTAGGACAATATTACCATCAAATTTTGTTTAAGTGTTTTTGCATTTATTGCATTATTTTGTATTTCCTTTTTAAAATAAAACAAATAAAAAACTAAACACCATGAAGAGCACTAATGAATGACATTATTCAAAGTTCAAAAAGGGCTTTGGATTAATATTTAAGCCCTACATCAATGAAAATTGTGTTTTTGGCATTTTCAACATGTTCTTGTAGCATTTATTTCACAATGGAAGACACATATAAAGAAAATTAAGACAAAAAGTGCCTTTTGAGTATTTTTTAATTTAAATTATTGCACATCATGGAGCAGATGAAAAATGTTTGCCATTTTTTTGCATCACTAATATTAGTTTGGGGTTGTAAGGGATTGTAAGCTATCAGTAGAGGGCGTAAACAAAGGGATGATGGGAAATGAGTGGTGGCTTACTCCAAACCAACAGTTCTGCCCACAACTCAGTGCTAAATTTCTAATGAACTCCTGCCACTCTGCAGAAACCATGTACTCCATGTACTGGAAATCAACACAGGTTTGAGTTTTTCATTTTGGCTATAAACCGCACAATTTCAACTTAAAAGACCACTGGAAACGTTGTTATAATAGATCAAACGATGATCGGAGTGGGACTTTAACAACTTATCGAGTTCCAGCCTCTTTTTTTAAAAACAGCCCAAATTTATATTTATACAAACAGTATTTTCTATTTCTTCCTTTGTTTTTGTTTTGTATTGAAAATTTTTGAGGTCTTCCCTGCAGCTATTCCATGTCTGAACCCCTCTCGAGGAGATGCAGTGAAGTTTAGCATTTGTTCTGACAGCTGGTTCCATAAACAGTTTTGATCCTCTTAGACTCAGTGTATTATCTCTTAAATGGAAACAAATCTGCAGCCAAATAATTAACACTATACTGAATGAGTGTGGAGAACATTTTAAAGCTGCTGATAAGTAGAATGATTACAATGTAATACCCTCATGAGAAATGTTGGATTCTGGAATTCATGGGGCTACTTTGAAACCATGAAACCATCTATGAAACATGTTTGAAGTCCAAGCAGAACATCCATTGGGAAGCCCCGATCCTGCTCTTCTGGAAAAATGATGCTCATTTGTCCAAAAGAACATGACAAGGAGGCATAAACATTCGTTTAGCCCCAAAGCCCATGATGAATCTATGGTATGTGCCAGGACAATTTCAGTCCAAGAAGGTTGTGTCTTGAAACCCATGAGGATCTGCTGCCAACCCTCCCATTCCCATGCCAGACTCCACAGGATGCTGTGTTTACAGGACAAAGTGATTTTGGCAAGGCTGTCAGAAGTCAGATATATCAAAATTCATCATGGAGATTGGAGACACTCAACATAAACTGAATTTAAGAACGGAATAGAAAAGATTATTGAGAGTTAGATGTGTTTGTATCTCTACAAAAAGTGCTTTGTAATTAAATAAAATACACCTACTAAAGCCATAGAACTGTATACAAAAATAAAGTATAAGGCATTTTGCGTTAGTCATGAATTCAGTGCCTCTGAGGGTTCCAGTCTGATTAAATAAAGGAAAAATAACAAATGCTAGAAAAATAAGCTAAAGGTCAGATTGTGAGTTAAGGGTTACCTTTTTATCAGTGACATATGGTTTCTTACTCAGGGCTTTGGAGAAAAACAAGGTTTGAAGGCAGAAAAAAGATAACAAGGACTATTGCTTCTTGAAAGTCAAAGAGCCTTTCTGTGCTCCTCTACGATCTTGAGAAAAAGAAATCTTATACGTTTCTCTCACATTTGCCCAAATTATATTCAAGTAAGAAATACAGGTCTGGAGGAAGAGCCTGAGGGGAGTTTGGATTAGATAGGTAAAAATTGTCCTGTGAAGGAGAGACTCATTGAAAGAAGGGAGGAGATTAAGCCTACCCTAAGGAAATAAAAGGAGTGACCCTAAAGATCCAGTTTTTTGTCCGCTTCAAACATTTTAAGACTCTTCAGTTTTTTTCGACCATTCATTTTTTGCCATTTTGATTAATAATGGTTGCCAGCAACCAATCAGTCAGAGATTTTAAATTTAACAAGCAGAATAATAATGTTGGGAAATCATGTTTTCATCATCTTTACTCTTTATCAAAAATCAACCAAAAAAGAAAAACTTATTTAGCCCATTACTTTAAGTGTTCAGCTACCTTTGTTTAAAAAGACAAAAAAAAAAAAAACAATGACTTTGAATCTACTTGGTTTTAGTTAAAAATAAGTTGAAACCTGACTTCTACACCACCCCAATGAAAAATATGCTAAAAAGTGTGTGTTGTTACTTAGCTGAGCTATTATGTTAATTAAGCTTTTGCTTTTAGAAAAATCTTCCAATTAAGTCCACAATGCCTATATTTTTTTTTACTTCTTTAATTTCAACAAGTTCAGAATCACTTTATTTTTTTATTTTTTTTTCACAACATAAGGCTTAAACTAAATTACAGCAACTGATACAGGTCTAATGTATGTGCCAGAGTAGCAGCAAAAGTATAAACACAGTCAATTAATAAAGGAACTTTTTTTGAAAACTATTTATTCTGGCTCATCTCTGCTCCTGCTCTGTATTAGGCAGTGGACCTCGCCTCTGGCTCGTCTCGCGCCCCCAGTCGTCCCCCGACTCCATCTGGATGAAGCCCACCTGCTGGACTATTTAAACGTGTAGTTGTAGAGTTAGATAAGCTAATTCTTAAGGAGTTTCCTTACCGAGAAGAAGGGACTAAGGGAAGTTTAGCCCAGATGCCCAGTTTAGCCTAGTCTGCTTATTTTAGTTTAGTCAACACCTATAGAATTCTATGACTTCATGTTCATTATGATTTCATGTTTATTACAATTACTGGCATGAAGCTCATTGAGATATGGGGGCTATATAAATAAAACTGAATTGAATTGGTACTAATAATAAATGAAAGCAACACTCCAACAGATTAAAGAAGCAGAGACAATAAAAATGCAGCTCAAACAAATTAACCTAAAGTGTAGGCAGCTGTGCGCCCCTCTATGGAGAACCACAGGTGAGAGGGCAGAGCTCTTCAGGTGAAGTCATAGCCAACCTGTACAGATAAAAAAAGAATGAGGTTAAAACAAAACAGAAACTGACAGACTGTCAAATTTACAATTTCTCACATATGCTTTTTTTTTTACATTTGGCAACAAATATGTTTTAATTTTAGTTGGATCTCTGACAACATTGCCACTTAAGAGCCTGAAAATTGATTTTCATTTTGGCTTCTCCACATTGGTTCAAAGGTTGCAGGGCAGTTTGCTTCTCACTGGAAACAGAATACATGTACAACTGATAAAGAACTTGAACACATGCTGTCAAAAAGAGTGTCATTTTGGGTAAGTCTTAGCAATAACTGATTCTAACATAATTTTCAGACACTCAGGATACTGTGTTGTTTGTTACCATTAGATTTGCTGAGAAAACAAATTATGTGTGAATTCATGATTGAAAAACACATCTGACGTGTACACACTGCTAACGTGCAACACTGCTTCCAATAAGCCCTTTCTAAATAATTTTGCTTTAATTATGACTGCCATAACAATGAGCCAGGGTGAGATAAATAAATAGATAAACTGTCCTCACTGGAATTGTGCTGATGCGGAGGCCTGCCTAGGCATTATAAACCTAATTAGCAGAAGATTACTATGCAGTGTGCAAGGCTGTGGTCCAGAAAGACATCATTAGGTCTTCTGATGGGGATATGCCTTCAGCACATTGATTGTTTTTTCGCTCCAAGAACAATGCAGATTGCGGACTTTATAATTGGGCTTGCAGGTCACTTGTGACTTCAGTTTGACTCTGTATGGCTGGTGATCTCCATTCAAACAAAAGAGCAGATAGCAAAAAGGCATTCCTGCTAAACTCAAGGAATGCAGAGGATGTTCTGGATTATGATTAAAATCATACAGCAGGACTGCATAATTACCCTGGTGAAAACGATGATAGAGCTTTACTTTCAATTCAAATCTAAAAAACATTATAGATGCTCTCTTAGTTACTGCTGTATGGATGAATAACAGAAAACACTATTGTTAATAATTTACAATAATACATTTCAACAGTGAAGAACAAATGCACTAAAAAAAGTTTGCTTAAAAGTGCAATGTTTCTTTTTCTTTAATCCTTTAATCCAATTAATCTGACATGGTCACTGATTAGAGAAGTCTGTCCGCAGTCATTAGTCTTAAATCTTCTAAAGTTCGCTGTCTACGATCATTACATAATTGTGATATGATTATGTGAAACTGAGACATGCTCTGAAAATGTCTTGTCTCTCGTATTGATTTTCACGCAGATAGACATTGACTGTCTGTGATCCTGGCAGAGCTTTAAATGACAGACGAAAGACACATGAACACATTTGATCTCTAATAGCTCAAGTTTGATCAAACTTATCAATTTATAAGCAAATTCACTCAAAACATTGACATGAGACTTTTCTGGTATTTCAAACTGATATTTGAGAAATTTTTCTTTTCTATTTTTCAAATATTTTTTTAATAGATTAGGATAAAAATAATAAACTTTTTTGTTTCTTGTTTTACAATTTATGTATTAGTTATTATTTTTAGTTATTAATTTTAATGTATGACTGTTACACGGACATTTTCTGTCATCCATTTATTATTAATTATCAGTTTTATGCATGTTCTATTTTGCCTCATTGGGTACATCCACTGTTTCTTCACTAGATAGTCTATTTTACCTCCCAAAAGCTAAATGTCCTAAAGCTTTCAAACTTTAAACTTTTCATTATCCTAGAGTGTAGGAAAATGAAAAGTTTTAAAAACTTCACCTACCAGGAGCATATCAAGAATGCTAACATGGCAGTAAATGAAATAAAGAAACTATAAAGCTAAATGTTGCTTCACTAAATTCATCAGGTAGTTTTTCAAATCATCCTAAATTGAAATAAACTGAGGATAATTAATGACCCGCTACAATCATCTTTTTGATCTATTTTCAAAGTGTTGCTAGTGATCTTTCAATTATGACTATGCTGATTTTAGGCTAAATCTATACCCATATCATTTTCTAGGACAGTTTCTGCAGAGCAGCAGGAGTTCATTCCATCCTTGCAAAAGTTTGGGTGTTATTTGTTTTCGTGGGCGAAACGCAGGCATGCTGCTGAACCTGGCTCAAAGTTGATATCACGAAATGGGCGACAACCACATATAGCGAAAGGCGGAGCCTCAGAGATTGAGTCGTCTTACTTCTGGGTAGAAAAATAGCTTGCGAAAATAACTCATAGTTAATTATAAAAAATATATATTTTTGTGTGTTAAAGTTAATATTTTATCATAAACGTGGATATTGTTTACTATAAAAGGCCCTTTAAGATTAATTTATTTTGCATAAGTCCTCCATTGTGTAAAAAACACAGGAGCATGTTAAAAACACCATAAAACCTAATTTTCATCCTAGTGGGTCTTTGACCAAAAAAAAAAAAAAAACATTGGTCGTCGTCGGAAATTCCAAATCCACTTACTGTGTTATGCCAGTAATGGGGAAGATTATGATCTTTAAAGCAATTGTCTCTGTATTACTAATTAATTACCACAAAATTTAAACTTGGATTATCATGCTGACTAAGGTTCTGGGTGTAACCTGTAACATTTCTATTTGGCACCTAAGAAAGCTAATTTTGGTGGCATTATCTAATGTACAAAAAAGTCAAGTTGCATTTTGGTTTAATTTTCATTTTAGTTGCATTTCTTGAGTAAAAATCTTTTGATGCTTAGTTGCAGAACTATTTACTTGACATTAAATATTAACTATCGACTTGGAAATTAGTATTTAGTTCATTTTCTTTTTCTACACAACTTTTCCTAAACAAAGATGAGACCATTTTCATAGAATTTCTGTCTCCTTGATATCCTTTGAAATTTGTAAAGACTTTCGGTCTATTGATGTTGTTCTGCAGGTATGAGTACTTAAGATTGAACCAGCAGATAAAACACAGGGTGTATGGTAAAAAAATATTTTAATTATATCATGTATACATTTAAGGCAATGTTTCTTTTGCTTTCTTTCGTTACTTAGCATTCCTCTATGTATGTTCATGTTATCCTGCTGTCTGGACTCACCCACTGCACGCTTGTCTACAGGACCTCGTTTTTCCTGGCTCTTGTTTGTAACAGGGCACTACAGCACCATTTGAGGTATGATAATCAGCTGATTAGCCAGCAAAGTCCTTTTCCCAGAGGCTCCTTTGTGTGCAAAATCCTCACACTCAATTGACATGTGGACATCATCAAGCTGATGAAATGCAATTGTAATGAACAAGTGAGGCAGAGCATCTGCAGTGGGACACTGAAACGAAGAAGACCCTTCCCTCCTGACATGCTAATGTGGAAAGCTGCTCTCTGCCTGCGCTTCCCGTGGGTCTCTCATGGAAATGTGAAAAGATGCATATTCAAAACGGTGCTTTCTGAGGGGGCTGGATGTAGGGTGAGAGGGATGGGTGTAAAAAAAAAAAAAGAAAAAAAAAAGGATCTATGTGGACTTGGCCAAATGCTAATTCTGAGACAGATTATATTGCATCACGCGCAGTAATGATCTGACAGTTCATTTGTGAGGAGAGTTCAGGATCTGAGGTTTAATGCTTGGGTGGACGCAGGTGCTGAGCCCCAGCTCCTCAGAGCTGTCAGACGAAGGCAGGGGGCTGCTGTCAAATTATCCCAGTTAAAAAGGCTGAGGTGCCTGCAAATATGAAAGACATTTAAGAAATTAATGCATTCGTATTCAACACATATTGCAACAGCGTTTCATTATAGGTGCTCTAGTCATATTAAAATTGACATCTGACCTTTAACATTTCTCAGAAGCTCCCATGGAACATTCGTATTACATACATGCTTAAGTGAAAGAGAAGGTAATTGTGATAACTAGCAATAATTAAACAAACTGACATTTTAGTACCACCATTTTCCCTTGAACTTGTTACTTTTTTCACAACGTGCTAAAGAATATCTAGGAAATCATTTACAGGAGTGTGTTTTAAAAATTGTCAGAGGCAGAAGCGACAAGACTAGCACCTTTACAAAAAGTACTGATTTCAAACTCTGTGTTGTTTTGTTTATTCAATGAGATTTATTGCAGCACAAGTGCTGCTTTGTTACTGCATAATCTTGCTGTGATTATGATAAGCTTGTATAATGGAGACAAATTTCATACTGTTTCCCTGATCTACATTTTTCTGCTTTCATGCATAAAATATTCATCCCAAATGACTATAAGAGAAGAAGTTCCAGGACTATCAAACACAAACAACCAGACGTCCTCAACATTCTATTTCTCAGCTGTGTTCTCACTGGAAACTTTTTAAAGTTCATCTAAATGAAAATAGTTTGTGAGGTCACAGTGCTAGGATATTTAATTTTCTGTTGGTGCAGGTCAATTTAAATCATACTGACGCTGGAATTTTTTTTTGAAAGGATAGATGTAAGTTATTGCACCTTCGACCCCAAGATGAGTTGCATTGTGATGATGGGTCGTTCGGGTTTGGACCTCCAGCACAAAGCAAATAGACCCCCTGCTTTCAGGGCCTTTTGGGCTTGTGGAGGTGACAGAGGTAGAGAGGGTCAAAGCCTCTGAAATGTATCCTCACACTCTTCAACTTCATACCTAACCTGGTGCTGGCACAACTAGACCCTAGGCTATGAGGTGGGCTCCCTCCCACCAGGTGTCCTGGATGGAGTACATGTCTTCAGGGTTTGGAGTGCTGCAGACTACACATAGTGCTGGGGGTCAAACATGGAGCCATGCTGGACCAGCTGTCGCTGTGCTGTTTGCCCCAGCTCTGAGCCAGGCCTGCTGGAAGGGGCCAGATGCGCCACACTCTGTCACTCTTCTTCACCTCAACATGGGTGTCAGTGTCTGACCCCGGTACTTCAGCGCTGCTTTTGCTAAGATCCCTGTAGCAGCGGACATGTTAAGATAGACAATTCTAGTTTTGGATGCTCCTCGTGTTCTTCGGTCATTGTCCTGTGTCCCTTCACTAAAGGGCATCAGTTCTTCTGAAAATACTTAGCTAGCATATATGAGCATGCACTCAGTTTGATCACAATTGTGCTTGGGAAGCAGCGGCTCTCCATCTTCCGTCTAACTGCTGCTAAAAGCATAAAAGCAACAGCAAGATTCCATTTGGCTAACTGACTGAAGGCATTGAGGGAGTAAAGCTCGCCAGAGAGATTTACACACCCAGCTAAAGCTGCCTGCTCCTTATAATAGAACAAAAGCTTGTTGTCTCTTCCAATTACAGATGTCAAAACGCTTATTTTGAGGGTTGTGATCTTTTCCCTTTTAATCTGCAAAGATAAAAGGTCTCAGCTTCATTAGCATGTGCTCTCTCCCCCCACAACCAGATTCCCCGCATGCAGCCACCTCAGTCTTACAGCCTATTACCCACTCTTGGGGCCATTAAGGTCTAACATTAATGATGTGTAATTAGCATATGATGACAAATAATAACAATGCACACCCATTCAATGTAATGGGGGGGTAGTATAATAACATGGTTTCCCACTGTGTCAACCGTACATAAAGCTCACAATATCTATGTTTTATTGTCCACGCAGTTGTTCAAAGATATAATGGAGGGGAATGCATTGCATGGGAATAAATTATTTAAATTAATGTGTTTGTTGTGAAATAAACAATATGTTCTGTAAATCCAAATGCTTCATCTGCAAACTTAAACTAGTGCACCGTGGGTAAAAAAGTTCTACCATAAAATTCCACCACCTTAATGCAACACCATGTATATGCGCACATATACATATCTTATGCATTCTAGTTGATTAAGTGGGTCAAGTGTTCACAGAATGGATCGTTTTCTTTAGCTTCGTTCACCATGCGCCTATATCACAAATTCATAAATCATGCATTAGGGATAATGACAAAAGGAATTCAAGTTAAATTGAAGGGTATTAGTAGACAAGTGATCAATTATGCTGTAGAACTGAGGCTAGGCAATCAAAAGTGACAGACCGTCTTCAAACGGCTCTTCTCATCCATTAAACAGGCTGCCTGTTTGTGTCAGCTGTGGGTCTGGAAGAAAACCATACAATTAAAGAGACCCCGCATGTTCACGCACGCACATTCATATGCAGCTCCAACATGGAGCATCTTGTATTCTGCTTTGTGTAATGCACAACACACAATATTTTTTCTTTCTGGTTGTTGTTGTTTTTTTTTTTTCTTGGTTTTAACATCTGTCACAAAACAACCCATCACCAATTATACTGAAGCAAGAAACACGACCGTTTTTAGATTTGTTGGTTACCTCCTGTAAAGAAGGTGGTGGGGCATCTCCGAATCAAACTAATCAGAAGCACCTCAAAAGTGAAAAATGGATGAATATATTGACAAAACACAAAAGTGTGGTGCTTTTGAAATAAACAAGAGAGAGGCCTCCTTGTGTGCTTTTGTTTTAAATATGAGTGAAACTATTTGGTTTTTAAAAATCCTTCATTTTTCAACAAGTTTTTATTGCTTGTTTTAGATTGGATGACCTGAGATTTGGGGGCATTAAGGAGCATTTAAGTAATTTTTCTGTTTCTTACGAGAAAAAAAAAGATTGGAAATAAAAAATACTTGGCAGGTGTTTCAAATAAAACTGACTGTCTAGAAAAAGAACATTTTCTCTTTTTCAAAGCAAGGAGAGCTGGGCTGCTTGAAGCCCTGTTTACAGCACCAAGATCTCAAATTGACTTGCTAATGTTAACTTTTATCCCGTTGCCATGGGTTACCATGTCGTGTGATTTGACACCGAGCTACAGGCGCTGCTGATTAGTAGCATCCAGTTCTGTCCATCTCTGTGCATCACTGAACCATCTGGTCATTTATCCACTAATAAGCCCCTAATGGCCCAAATATTCAGCGGCCTGTCATTGTGACATGGCAGAAAATGCCTACATCTTTCAACTCGCCTTGACAAGTTGCTTGTTTCACATCAAATCTCGTCATTTACAGGGGAGAAACTCAGAGGGGTAAAAACTTGACCTAATCTGCAGTGTTAACACAGAGGCAGAGAGCTTTGTTATCTGCAAGACTGACTGAAGGGGTGTTAATGCATTCATCCTTCCCCACTTCAAAATCTTCTTTTCTGCCACAGGGAGAAGGATATGAGTGCTGTCAATAGGAATTTGATTATGCACGCATTGATTTTACACTCAAGTAGCAAAGATTATGCACAGGCCAAACTGTGAGATGCTGTGAGAAAATACAACATGCACCACATGGTTCTGTTACATGCTACCGTCTGGCCTGTCATTTGTCTAAGGAAAAGAAAAAAGAAAAAGGTAGGAAAAATAAAATCAAAATTTTGCCATAAATATGTCCTGATGAACAAAGCCAGCTGGGATTGTAATTAGTGAAAGCCTATCATAAACTTAACCTTCCCTGGGACATTGGTGGCAACCAATTAACTACCCATTGAATAAAAAATATCCTCAATTATCTGTCTCATTATAGCCATGCTGGCCTGCCTGTAAAAATAAGACGACAAGCAACAAAACAGGTTTGTGATGATGATTTTTTTTTGCATGTTGATTTTGTATATTGATGCTCAAGCTCTTGAGCCTAGCTTCAAATGTGTGAAGCTTGTTTAAAAACAATGAACATTCGAAAACCAGACTCTTTTTCTCTATTATCGGTCTGACTGGAGTGTGAATGAGCTTCATGTTGCTCGTCGGGTGGCAAAACCTCTCTGTCAACTTAACTAGCTGACCAGGGTGGTGTGAATGTATATTTAACTCCCTGTCACTTAGCACGGCATGCACCCTGAGCCTCCATCAAGACAAGCTAAGTAAGATGGAAGACGAGGAGGCTTTGGCTGGAAAGGACACGGAAATGCCACCTTTGGTGAACTCAACTGGGAACAAAATCTCCCAGACTTATTTGAATGTTGTGCTAAGAATGATAGGATACGGAGTGTGTGTCCTTCACTCAGTAAACATAATTTATATTGTTGAAATGTAGGGGTGTGGCTGCATTTAAAAGGATTGACCTCACACTTAAAGCATCCAAAGGAAACTCTATTTAAGTTTCAAACTAGCAAATCTACATTCTGAACCACAAGGCTTTGGGACTAAAAATAAACACACTAAAGTTACTGTTAACACAGACAAGGGATGAAAAATGTTTTAAATGCATCACAATTTTAAAATTACATGAATAATGTTTTGGATTTGTTTTTTTTTATCAAATGAAGCATTTAAAATGGAACAGCTTATTATATTATATGTTATTATAGCTTTTAATGTATTTTTGTTGCATTTTTCTGATGATTGAGAGCATGTATATAGAAGACTAAGCTTAAAATTGCATTTCTGAATATTTCTTTATTCAAATCATTGTAAATCAGAAGCAGATATAAAAAACATAATTGGTAAAAAAAAATCTTGTAGATGTGACGTAGGACCTACAGTACAATGGCAAGCCACAATCTCCCTGCTCCGCTCTGTAGACGACTAGATCCCTGTATGTCTTTATTTTCCTTATCCGAGCTGGCATCTGGCTCAGAGATGTACAACTGAATAGCTACAATGTAGCTCACCATTTTTACTGCTCCGATAATGTTAATTTGGGGGTGTGAGGAGTTGTGAGCTAGCCAGTGAGACTTTGAATAAAGGGATAATGGGAAATAGGGGCAGGCTTACGCAGTGGACAATGTTTTGCCCACAACTCAGAGGGGAATTTCTGATGAACTCCTGCCGCTCTGCAGAAACCATATGTCTTAGAAAATGACAGACTTTTACATTTTTGCTAAAAACACCATAATAATCATTAAAAGAGCACTGGAAATGCTTTTAAAATAGATCAATAGATGATCGGAGTGGATCTGTAAGGATATTTTTCTGAAATATGCTGCTGAGAGCAACATTGGGAGCAAACTTACTCTTTTGCTGCATTTGTTCAGTAATAATGACCATCTTACAACAGAGAGACTTGCCGGAGCAAATCATTAACCTCAAGCTGAAACAATTCCATATAGTTGTGCCATGGCAACGGCCTCACAAACCAATCATGAGCGTCTTTCTGCAGAGATGTTTTTCTGACGAAGAAACTAAAGTAAAGAGTTTTGTTCCGTTTCAACACATGGACACTGAGAAGTCTCTTTATGCTCAGAGAGATATCTAAAGAGGAAGAAGATAAACAACAATTATACTGCTCTCCCTGTCAGCACAGCATGCCTCGGGTCAGTCCATTAGAGATCACTGTTTGGTGCACTCTTTGCTGGAATAAGAAGTGCACCCGTTTGCGGCCAGCCTTTGACTGGCAGTTGGGACTTGGAGACTGCTTGTGTGTTGTGAGCTGCCTGCGAATGCAGGCTAAGGGTGGGGGGTGGATATCCAGACATAAAATTCCGCTGTCAGCATGGGCAATCATGGCACTTCATTGTCCAGCAGCATCATTACAATATGGTTATCATCTGAGCTCGAGTCTGACACCTTCTCCAGGACCTCTCCAATCACCCCCATAGTAGGCTTCAGTACCAGGCAGTCAGGGCAAATCTCTGCTTTGTGCTTGTCTGCCTTAATAGACTGGATGTCACTTCTGCCTGTGGAATGTGCCCGGTCTTCAGCTGTCAGTCAGAGGCACGGGTGTCAGGCCGGAGCGTGGCTGGAGCCGTCTGGATTAGAGGGTAGTTACCATAGCTGTCAGATTACTGACAGCCTGACACCCCCTCTCCCAACTTCCTTTTATTGTTTCTTTGTTTCTCTCAAACATCCTCCAGATGGGAGAATTACCAACCAGAAGAGAGAGATGGAGACGGGGGTGGGGAGTGTGAGGGTGGGGAAGGGGTGGATACCAAAGGCAAGGCGGGCTTTAAAAGTTGTATGCCATGTTAGTTTTGTGATGAAGTAAAGCCCGCTTGGTGGATTCCCATAGAGAGAGGAGGAAGAGGAGAGAGGATGAAAGAGAGCATTACACCTATTCCCACCTCTCCTTGTTATCTTTGGTATTCATGTCAAGATAGGTGATTGTGTTGGTCATTAGTGTTCATACACCCAACAGAGTATCTTAGTTAGTACCTTTGAGAAAAGATTCATCTTCACCGAATATTCACCTCTATGACTGCACCTGCCTCATTTATCTGGAGATACGTTAGGGATGTTCCTTAATTTTCTCTTTCTCTTTAAGACAAATGAACTGTTTCGATGTTGAGATGTCAACTTGCATGATAAAAAAAAAATCACTTAGATATGTGAGTTATAATGAATGGAGGATTTATCAATGGTTTCTGGAAGTATTTTAATGATTGAAGAAACGGTGGCATGGCCACGGGTCAGCACTCGTCTTTATACTGCTTCATTCTTCTCATTTTGGTGAACCTCCACATGCGACACTGTCATTCCGTCTTTGCCAAATGAGCACCGGACTGACCGATAGCAAGAACAAAAAAAAAATCTCTCCATCCCAGGATTTCATCTACTTTTCATCTACTTTTCCTTCAAGTGAAGCAAGAGTTTCATTCTTAATAATCACTAATTTAAACTTCATTTGACAACAATGACTGAAATATTTTGCAAAACAGGAAGCAACTGCTTTAATCTTATCCTGATATCAATTCCAAAACAATTATCTAGATGCAACATGTAAGGAAATGAGGTTTTATGTTTGCAAAGTAGCCTGATAAATCACATCCACCTTCAGCCGTTGACTCTAAGAAAAATAGCAGAGACCAGATTACCGTTTGTCCTGACCTCCAATTTACTCTAACAAGCCTGGCCACTAAAATCAGCTGCTCCGCCGTGTAAGGGTAAAGATAATAAGCATGGCTGCCTGAGGACATGCAGAATGCAAAACAATTATAGTTAGTTACAGGAGCGCAGGTTAATATTCCTTCATGTCCCTCCTCTCTCAGATTCCCTTTTGTCTTACATCAATCTTAATGAAAGTTATGAGACCTGTCCGCAATGATAAGCAGCCACTCAGGCGTACTCCATGTCAAGGCTCAAACATTATGCTTCCCCTTCAGCCTATGTTTTGCATAGCCTAAAGCATCTATTAAAATCCTCTTCTAAAATTCATAAGATAAAATGTGGTGGGTCAAGTCTAGAGGGAGCCAAAGTAAGCTGCTTATTAGCAGGGAGTCGAAAACACAGATCCAATTACAGATCCTGAACAAGGAGCACTAAGAATCAGCATTGGGGAATAAGCATTTTCCTTTTCTCTCCCCTTCAATTGGCCTAGGTGCAGAGGAGAGGGAGAGAGGTATCAGAGAGTAAGATCCACGAATGGTAATTACAGTGGGAGTGTTTAGTGCATGAAGCCAGAGTTGGGCCCATTCAAGTACAAACTCATGTAAATCTTCACTTTGCTTCAGATAGTAAATTGGTTAGGTTTAAGCGGAATCCCAGAAGAAGACAAGTAGAGGGGCTGCGCCAAGAGAAGCTATGAGCTCCAGAGATATGTAAAGAATCTCTGTCTGGAATTTAAAGGGCTACAAATTAGACCTGACATTAGCCTTTTTCTTTTACAGAGCCAGCAGAATGTGGATGAAACCGAATAAATAACTATAAGACGGCTTTGCGCTCCTTCTTTTATAAGATGACATTAATCCTTTCATGTGCAATGACAGCTTACAGGGTTTGACCCTCTCCCCAGACAGCCATATAAAGCCAGGAGTTTTCTTAAGATTCCACCGAGAACAAGCTTCTCTTAATAAGAGGTCCTGATAGAGGTCTCCACACCACATTTAATTCACCAGTTTATACCTGCTCAACAGATGGTTGTTAATAAACCAATCAAAAACACTGTAAATGTCCATTCCTCTTAAGAGTCCTGCTTCTAATTTGAATCATTCTTGATCTCTAACAAGCGAACATCACTTTTTAAATTTTTTCCTCCTGAGTGGTGAAGGCTGTAGCGCCTATCAAGCATACAATAGCGGGAGCATTTGAGCCCTTTGAAAGAAAAAAGATCAAAGGCAGCAAGTCCTGCTGCTGCTGCAGGGTTTAAGCTGTAACCAGCACAGACCCTGCTCTCCACATCTGAGATGGCACATAGTGGTGGGTGGCGAGCTGACTGATTGCCACGAGTGTGCTGTCAGCATCACTCCCTCTACAGAAGACCATGATGGGGACAGTGTGTGGGCAGTCTGTGTGGACCCCTTGACCAAATACACCCTGTTTGTGGAGAAACAGCCATAGCTTTGACCATACAAATGCTAATATTTCAGACTAAATTACAGTAAATATAATTTTTGAAAAGATAAATTAGCTAGAATTATTTAAAAAAATATTACATTTAAATTAATGCTTTGATTGAAACAAGATGCAAATTATTTCCCAATAACTAGGAAAAACAATCTACTGAAGGATTGGACCTTTAAATTATGGTAATAGGACAGATTATGACACACAGGGCTGGGTTAAATGAACATTCAATAAATCTGGAATGTAGAAATTCTATATTATTCTGAAACTTCTAAATCAATTCATCAAATTTGTTCAATTGATCCCTTGACTTTTATTTCTATTTTGTATTTTTATGTCAGATTGTTCTGTACATAGTCTTCCCTCGCTATATCACAATTTACCTTCCGCAGTCTCTGTGTTTTACAGATTTTTTTTTTAGTGCAATTTAGCTTTTTTTTTTTTTAAATGCACTGGGTTCTGCAGCCTGATTGGATGTTCAGATTGTCAATCAATCGTCTCCATACCGTATATCCTGTACAAAAAGCATTCAGTTTGCCACAGCTACATAAAACTTTGACCGTGAGCAGATTCCTGTAATAGGCCCCGTGACTGTGTGTAATAGGTTAGCTCAAACATTAACTTGGGTCTCAAGAGGTTAAAAAAGAAAGAAAGTGTGAAAATGTCAATGTCTGTCTAAGAAAACTGTACGTAAAAGGGTATTACAGCCTTATAACATCTGCAGTCCTACTTCACAGGTTTCACCTATCGTATGTCATTTTGTACGACGGAGTTTTAGGGCCAGTTTACAAACTTTTTATTTTTTACTACGACTTCGAAGTCGGAAATTTACGAGGAAAAAAGTCATAACTGTTAAACTACGAGATCTTAAGTCATAAATTTATGAGAAAAGAATTTTGTAAATTTACAAGTTTTTTTTCATAAATTGAAGACATAAAAGTCATAAATTAACGAGGAAAAAACACCAAAGTTGTCTGTTTATCTGAGCCGTGCTTGAAGATGAGAGATGTAGAGCATTTTGTGAAGCTTTATATCCGAATAGGTTTTAAAAACAAAGAAATTCGGAACCTTTTGGTGACTCAAAATCAGATTAATTTCAGTGGAGCCGGCTTTCCAGGTTTCGGTGTTGGAGTTTCATGTGTAAAATAAGGAGCTTAGAGACACGTTTAGGGTGTAGAAGACCGCTGCAGCCTTTATTTTCCTTTTCATTCACACACCCTGAAGTCCATTTGTCTCATTATTACGTTGTGAACCTGTAATGCGCAGAACACCAATGTGTAAACAGTTACATACGCCCCCTCCTCCAGATGAAACGTCCCGTTTCAACATAAAACAACAAAGATGAATGAAAATAGCCTGTTATATTAGCCTTTTGAAAATGCCAAAAAGTGCTCCTCCTCACACAGACTTAGAGATCTTGGTTTCATGGAGGAAGAAAGAATTGAAGTGGACAGCTGCAGGGACACCGCTGTCGTCATCAACGGGCTGCAGAGATCTTGCCAGCCACCAATCAATGAATAAACATCAATAAATCGTAAATCAAACAAATAAGCCTCCAGACATTTGTGATGTTATCAACAAACATTCAGCTCACCTGTTCAAGTTTAGTCAGTCTGCTCTGCTCTCCTATTTCACTTTAAATCTCGTAATTTTACTTTTTTCTTTTTTTTTTTTTGAGTTTGTGTAAAGACCCGCTCCAATAAAACTCCTGTTTTTTAGTGTTCTTAAGATGTTCTTGTATCATTTTTCTGATGACATATATTAAGAAAATTAAGCTTAAAATTGCATTCCTGAGTATTTCTGTATTTAAATTGCTTTGAACCAGGAGCAGACAAAAAATACAATTTGAAAAAGATTGCTTTTGTTACATAGAAAATACTCTGGGTGGACCACACACTCACTCCTCTGCTCCATTCTGATTAATCCGCTTACAGATGGTTAGATCTTTAGCTGAGCTGGCTTCTGGCTCAAATATTGGTTGCCATTTTTGTTTCACCAGTAATGTTAGGTTCAGGGTGTGAAGGGTTGTTATCTAGAAAAAGAAAGCGTGTAAACGGAGACTTCTCAATAATGGGGAGGGGGAAGGGGGTGGGGTTATTCTGCGCCAACGGTCCCGCCCACAACTTTAAGGGCGAATTTCTGATGAACTCCTGCTGCTCTGCAGAATCTATGTCCATAGAAAACAACCGTTTATTTATTTATTTTTTATTTTGGCTAAAGCGGCACAATCTGAATAAAAAGACCACTGGAAATCTTTTAAAAATAGATTAAAAAATTATCAGAGTGGATCTTTAAACCATCAACCATTTAATCCAAGCTTTCGTACACTATTACATTGCCTTACACAGGCACCCTACAGTTATGTCAGGGGCTAACTAAGTGCAGGGGTCCTTCATCCTTGGATAAATGTTAACACACTGGCATGAGTTAACAGACACGCCTGTACAATTACCAGCCAGAGATACACCGCTGACATTATCAGGAGGAAACCTACATTACAAATGGTCCTTCTTTTCAAAGCAGTAGCAAAGTGGCCACTTTATATTCCATCACCTTAGATTTTCCTCCTTGCCCACCCCTCACCCCCATCACCCTCTTTCTTTCCAATCAATTTCATCTGCTGCCGATGGAGTGATACAAATACAATTTCTATTTACGCCACAGCGGCAGACAAAAAGCAAACAAACTAAAAGATTTTCAGTTCAAGGCAGCATCTGCTGCTGAAAGTAATTGCAAGACTTTGTGTTATGATCTCAGCTGAATGCCGTTTGACTAACATCTTAACCTACTTAGTGCAATTAGTGCTTCATTAGAGAGGCTAACTAACTATTGCTTCTCTCCATAATGATGTGCAAGAGTGTAGACATAAAAGTACATAATCAATGGTTTCCAATTACTCAACTAGAGCAACCACTATTTCAAATAAACTGGATAATAATATAGAGCCATTACAAAGTCTAAGGTAGCAGAACCATTTAATTGCAGTGCAGTTCTTCTCAGCTCCAAGATTTTTTCATACTAATGAAGTGTCATACAAAAAAAAAGTCAGTATTGATTTTTTTTTTACCACACAGCCTCCACCACAAATATGTAATTATCCTTTTTATATCTGGCAGGGGATTAAAGTAATCTATAGCATCTAGCCTTTGTGCTTCCTTGACAGGGTTGTGTGGTGCTTTTACCCTTTTCAAAATATGCAGCTTTTTTGATGAATGAACTTTAGACAAAATGATGTTCTGTTCTATATTGTTTCATCTAAAAAGCTATATTCTGAAGACATCATGCAGCGTGTACAGCTGCCTGAGCTTTCAGTACCTATCATGGCATTTCAAGCCCTGTCATCTATAAAGCAGGCAGTTAGAGCTAACCATCAGCTAACACACACATACTGATACAGACAGATAGCCTCAACAGTCAAACACAATCACACCAAAATAGAAACAGCTGCACACTGTTTTCACACTCTTTCTCTGATACACACTCACACGCACATCTTCCGTGGAAGCAACTGTGTGAAGCAACGAGCTCAATAGGATTCATCACAGCTGGTTAATAAGGTTAATTTAATCCAATAATGTGTCCATGAAAATCACTATTTCCTCAAGAGCAGCTCACAAAAGCTCCCTGCTGTTCACTGTCAAACACCCAACGCATCCACATTCATCCTCAGGCTTCACATGATAACAGGCGAGTCCATTTAAACTTTGGACCAACTAGTCTTCTCCTCTCTCCCTCTCTGCCTCTCTGTCTGTCTTCTGCGCCTCCAGACCTGAGATGGACGAGCAACCTTAAGACTACCCCACGCTGGGCTGCCCTTCACGATAATAAAAAGCCATTACCTTGACCGCTGACACGAGGCCAAGTGTGAGGGTCAGAGTGATATTTATTGATGAAACTCTGAGCTCCCAATCTGCTGCACTCAGTGCGCATCATACAGCTGTCAGCACAGACAGGGATCAGGCAGCATGATGGCCCTCGACATGGCCCATCTATAATTTATGAACTACACAGAAAACAACCAGGAGACAACAGAGAAGCCTTGGCTGCCCAGGGATTACCCTCCAGCCCAGCTAAAGAGATCTGAACGAGAAGCATCTAAGGGCCACTGCAGGCCACGCTGATGTGGGGCAGCAGGTAAGCACAATGGCTGGTGTTCCATATTCAGAGGGGCCTCACCATGAGCCATCTCTCTGGAGGAAACTGTTGTGAATTATATAATAGACAGTGTTTACAGTGGGAATGTAAAGTGAGTGCGCCGGTGCATCACACACCCCAGCACACTTCAGCTGAGCCCTATAAATGAGCGAACAGAGGGCCATAAGAGGTAAAGTTTTACACTTTATTCAACAAAAAGCTCTGGGATATCCCAGTGTGACAGACAAAGATGACCAACACAGGAGAACATAAATCATACATTTTTCTTTTTTTGTGTTTTCTTGTTGTTAACACATGTGATGCAATTGTAAGCTAAATCAAGATTGTTTAAGACTTTATATATAAGGGTAAGTAAAAGACTGATAGCTAATTATTTTTCTGTAAAAAATGTTGTTACATTTGAGGAGGAAATAGTCATAAAAAGTTTTTAAAAGCTTTTTAAAAAATTTCCAATCAAATCAGTGACATTTTAGGCTTTTTGGATTTAATTTATTTTGGCTAAAGCTTTTATCACTTCCTGTCCTGTTTGTCTGTTCAGAGTTTTATGAACATTAGCAAAAACACAAATCTCTGTTCTTATATATTTATTTGGTACATTTATATGAAAATTTGCGATTTTTCTGATTTTAGTGTTTTAAGTCCCATATTAATGACCTTCGGCCTGTTGGGGAAAATAAATACATAAATAAATACCCATGCCCATTTTGGTTATAAAAGCACTGAGGCAAACTAGAAATATTTTACAAAAATAAGGAAATAATGGGTAAAATTTATTTTTTAAATCAAAATACCCCAAAAAATAGTAACTGTATTACTAAATAATATATTTTAGATTGAAATTAACAACAAAGGTCAGAAGAAAACTAACAAACTCAGTTTTTTTTGTCTGTTTGAAAGGACGTGTTTGTTATTTACAGCAGCATTAATAAAACATTGGCTGCAGCAGATACACTTTTTTTTTCTTTTTCAGAACTTGTTTTTTTCCCATTGGTACATTTTTCGGCTGTTATCCCTTTTTTTTCTTCTTAGTTTAAATTCCCTTTGGCAGTTCTTCCTTGCAAACTTTAATTGCAAATACACTTCTTGTCCGTTGTCTTAGCGCTGGGGTATTCTGTCTCCATTCTTGAATTCCCAGTGAGATCAAATGCAATCCTTCAATGGCCAATTTCACTGACACTTTCTTTTTATCTCCCTGAATTCATCTTTACATGCGGCAGACAGACATATATTGTTTCTGATCAATAAATAACCATATAATTGAATACTGCTGCATCTCAAATGAAGCCCTCATTTACCAAGCTTCAGTAAACAGGCCTGATTCTTTGCCTATCTATCGCTGACATTTCAGGATTCGCACGCATTTAGGGCAGTGTCAGCGCGCAGAGCTTCTGTATCCCACTTAGGCTCCCTTTTTCAATATGGAGCTATCTCCACCCAATAAATTACTCTGGGCATCTCCAAAGTCATTACACATTTATTTTGATCTCACATCATAATTCACAGCTTGGTGCACAATGCATTTTCTCAAAATGCATGGTAATTCCTTGGTGCAGAGCAAAGTTATGATTCATTTATACAGGAGTGACAGCATAATGCAGAGACGTCAAAATCCATTAAACTGTTCAATGTCTTGGGGTTTATTTTTAGATTCAATTGAGATTTCACTGATGGTGAAAAATATACAGTCAGGTGTGTTTACCTCACCTTTAGAGTGGATGTGTTACGCTTCCAATTAATTTGTTATTCTTGTCACTGAAGGCATTGTCTATGTCAAAACTGTCACAGTGCTCTGGGCTTTGTTTTCTGGAGAATGGCATTTCATTCCAGCGCATACTTTCATAACTGCATTCAGTTAAAAGGCGAGCATTTTATTTGGAGGCACTTAAAGCCTAATACATGCTGATTTGATTGCTCATCCCAGTGGCAGCTTGCAAAATTGCTAGTTGTTACCTTGACCACTGTGCTACTTAAATGATCATCTGCAGTTGAAAAGGCATTGAATTATTGTTTGCCGCGACTCCAGAGATGAAAACCGAAAGCAGATTTCTGCTGTTGACTCAATGCCAAATTGTCTCATTGTGGATATAATTTCACTGCATTGAAACCTTTGTGAAGGCTTTCTAATATATTCCACACCTATATTTGAGGTGTTAAAATAAATCTTACTAAAAAGAAAGAAAACTTCTGCCTTTGGCCTGTTTTTTATAAAGGACATGCATAGCAGTCGTCACTTTATGGAAGTTGTGTTCAAAATACACAGAGCAGAGATTCTACTACCCATAATGCTATATTTTTTCCGTAAGAAAGTCCACAAGAGCTTCAAGTATGGCTAGCTGTTCACTGTCTGAGATGGGAAAAGGCAGGCAGCAGGGATTTTTTTCCTTTCTTCTACAAGGATTTTTTTGTGTGCAGTTATGGTCCATCATTATTAAATGTCTCTCGTTGGATGGGAGAGGCACTTTATCAAAAACAGCCATTCATCAGACTCTGCAAGACAGTTCACATCTGACCTCTGCGGCAATAATGCCGCATCAAGTAGGCCAACTACCCAGTTTAGCGGCAGAGCAGGGAGCAGGGGCTGGCTTCAAGATTAAGTGTGCTGTTTCAGGTTTTCATTCCCAGGGGTTCTGCTGGCTGATGTTGTATTGATTGCAAAAGTTTACCAGTAAGTATCACAAACAACAATAGCCAGGTCAACAATCGGTGATGCCTGAACTGCTATTCCCTGGTGGAGGGCTGTACGTTCAGGGCTAAAGCACCACCATCATCATGGCTGTGTGCAGGGTGCAGAGAAGGCTCTCCAGAGTTGGGGAAAGAGAAGTGCACTGGCTGTTGCTACTGACATTTAGGAAAGCGATATGTCAGTGTGGAATGAGCGAGCGTGAGATAATTATAAGCCTTTGCATTATAAAAGGCTGCATTGACAAACTGTCGGATTGGCCGTCTACATGGGCTTCTAGCTCTGTTAGGTTACTCCTTATTCTATTTAATGGCTTGGTTATTTATTTTAACGTCCGCTGTGAGGGCTTTAGCTTTTCGACACACACACACGTGGCAGAACCAAGAAGCATTTCACATTATAGCCTATTTCCAGACAATACAACCCGTATTTATGATCCCATGTCCAAGCAAAAAACTGTTACCAGTAAACAATATTTTCTGGAAGGAAAATGCAATAGCACACTCTGACATTAGTGAAAGGGCTGAACAGTAAAAAAGACAATTCACCCTGAGGCCATCTCCAGCAGGCTGAATGATGGTGCATCCTTGGCCCTGCATGGGGGACAGCGCACAACCTTCCATCACAGTACCACCGGACCATTACCCAGGGACTGAAACAGCCAGCCGCACTGACCAGGCCTCCTCCACTGCCCCATGAAGCTAATCATGTGATTTGATGCAATGACAGAGTAATGACACAGATTGGTGGTGTGTTCAGCTTGCCCCTGCTGGAAGCAACTGAGGAGATGGTAAACACAAGAGAATGTCAGAGCCAGAACCAGAGACATCGCATTTAAGAGCAACTTACGGAAGATATCCAAGTACTCTCGCAGGTGAAATCAAGATTAATGGAGCTGCCGAGGGATTCTTTTAAGTCCTTGAGTAACTTTATTTCACCTAATGAGGAACATTAGCTGTAATAAAACTACTCAGAAGTACAAGCCGTTAATTAATGCCTCAACATTACCTCTGAATGAAAATAACAGAGTTGTGGGACCCATTGGACCAAACATTAAAAGTGCAATCTGTGAGCTCATAATTTCCACAGCTTTTTGCCAATTTATCATTGGAGCTGCCGTATATAATATATGACTGTACTAAATTTCTAAAACAGTTCTTAGAAAAGGTAATTTCTGAACCGAACATAATTTTTTATGAGACTCATCTTATCTTTGGAAATCTTTAGAATGGCTGTATTTGTTAACCTGCTGTTTTCAAGTAGAGAAATGGCAGAAAATTTTTACAGCTGTTTTTAAGTACGATCTTATAAAAACACAATTTAATCATCCTGGTTTTTTTTTTTAAAAAAAAAGGCAAGTGTTAGTATGTCTTCTTCGGCACATGACTTTTAAGAGAACTGTTATCTTGGTTATAATTCTGTCTGTAATGGGCTCTCGTTAGGACAGCACTGCTGGCCCACACCAGTAGTAACACCGGGAAGGCCTCAGGCACCACTGGAATTAATTACAGACAAAAGCGATGGTGTTTGCAATTGTCATGCCAAATTTATCACTAGCCACTTAATGTGCCTCATCTGAACTGATCCACACTAGCTGAATTGCCCCAGGGCATCTATTCTTCTTCTACTAGGGGTGAGGAAGGGTTGCAAAGAGACCACGCATGTGTGTGTGAGTGTGTACGGCAGTGTGCATCTGCTGGGGGCCTGCCTAAATCCTGAGCTGGAGGCTGTGTGTGCTAACAATGCCCCCAGCAAATACAACATGTAGAAGTGTATAACAAATGTCAACACCCCCACACAGCCCCTCACACTCTACCCACCCAGCTACATCTCCAGAGAATGGTTCAAAATCATCCTTGACATCTTTAATTTTGTCATTTTTGTGATGATAATCCTTGATGTGCTAGGATGTGATGTCGGTTGCCATTGGGTTCGCACAGGCAGAACTCTCTGGAAAAATAAAGGAATATAAAAAAGATTAAAATTAATCAATTCAAAATCAATAAAACGGTTTTCGCCAAACCCCAATTACAAATAATTTCAAGAAACAATATTATTTATTTATTTATTTTATTATTTTTCTGGTTATTAACCTAAATGTTATCAAAATGCAAAAATTGTAAATTTTTCTATTTAAGTGACTGAGATTTTATGTTCATCATGATAAAGAAGTCTTTTTTGGTCAATGCTTTGTTGATTTAATATTTTTTTGTTACATTTTGATTTTGGACAACAACCATCTTAGTACAAAAGAGCCACAATTATGCCTCTGTTTGTGCAGCTGTAAACCTAAAGCTTAAGTTCAATAATAATGCAAAGGGGACCGCTCATTGGAAGCCCACTGCACAGCGGAATAATAGCTCCAATGGAAACCTGCCTCTTTAAAACAAATATGCAGGTGCTTCAATTCAGCTTAGGAAAAATGTATTGAAATACTGTATCCACAAGTGCATAATGTCCCATCAGCACCAATCGGTTATCAATTAAAGCAAAGCCATCTCATTATATTAATGAATGGCCTCAGCTACTAACAGCTTGTCTTATTGATGCTTGAACAAGATAAGCACAAACCCCCTTACACAGCAGCAAGATGCACAGCATCAGCAGCTGTGAGCACATTTGCAAAAATAAAGGAAACAAAAAAAAAAATGCAAAGAGCAAATAGAAATTGAAGGACACAACATGCTACTCTCAGAGGGACCGCATTTATTCCAGCAATTGTCATGCAAGCCTTGTTGTAAGTAATAATGTGGCCTTTAATGACAGAATGATGGACCTGCCAAACACTGGCTGTGCCATATACTGTCTGCATGTCCCTGCCGTCCGCTTCTCACACACCCATCTGGGACTTATTAGCATATTCTCATCAATCCACAGCCTACTTTAACATAATCCATATTTGTTGGGTAAAGTCCAACAGCGAGCCTTCCATACAGTACAGCGGTCATAGAGCACTATGACACACTTCAGGAGCCCGGCCCACATAAGGCACGCTTGGGCAGCTAAGCAATTCGGAAATGCAAAATAGCAGGGCACACTATCTTCTACCTTGTACCAAGAGGGACAAATCCCCTTTGGCCAGACATCTCCAGACTGTTACCTTAGTATTCTTTCACAATGGTACTTGTGATTTCTATTCTAAATGCTCAAGAAAGAGGAGAAAAAAGAACAAAGACAGCCTGCTGTCATGGTTGGCAGTGAGTGTGTAGAATATATTTGGTTGCTGAGGCATGTCAAAGTATATGCTTCATATATCAGAGAATAATGCCATATTTTGATACACATTTGCTTGCTAAACATTTGTATTGTCACTCCTTAAAAGACTGCAAACTTCAAAGTGAAAGTTTGAATTGATTTTTGAATGACTGAATAATTTTAATAAGTTATTTCATGTAATTTTGCTGAAGCAGAGCTACTGTGTGCTTCATTGAAAGTATAAAAATCTCTCTGACAAATAGGCATAAACGTGTATTCAAATAATCTAAAGTTAATTCTGTATTGATAGCAGGTAAAAGACATTTGGATTTAGTAGTTATTGCTGAAGAAAACAATAAACATTAAAAAATGTCTCTTAACACTAAGCTGCAATGAAAATTAGGAATATTTTATTAAAAAAGGATAAGAAACTAAATCTATTTTTAAAAGGGAATGCATCATAATTAACAGAATTTTTAAACAAGGAAGGATATAAATGAAACAAATTTTCGATTTTTCTTCTTTAACTGATGTCTGCAAGAAGGACATTTAGCAGAAATCTCTCATCCACTCAAAGCAATACCTGTCATGAGGCATCATGGCAGAAGCCTTTTGAGATATAATCTCAGAGAACTTTTAACCCAGAAATTTCAAACCTTCCTGTCAGAGAAAAAGCTGAGATCTTGGGATCATGACACTTAGTCAGCAGCAGCCACACAGCTCCGTGCGAGTGCTTCTCAAATGCTGGACTGCGTGGCAGCCAGCAGGGCCAGAGACTGAACATAATAAGCCCTAGTTAGGTATTAATGCTGAGAAATCCACAAAGAAAAAACAGAAACACAACACACACAAAAATGTATAAACTTCTACTTTTTTGTCCAATAAAAAAACAATAATATATTAAATACATTTGATGGCAAAATAATCAGTAAGAAAGTTGTAAACGGAGGGGAAAAATGAGTATTTCAGCTGTCAGACCCACCCAGTGATCGGTCCAGAGACTCACAGATATGGCCAAGTTCTAACTGAGGTTGACTTATGATAATGAGATTCATTCACAGCATGAACCACTGCATGAACGAGACGCCCCTCCATTTCAGGAAGTTGAGGAATCTTTGAATTTACTCCTTTTTCCTCGCAAATATGTAAAGGTGTATCGACTATAAACAGTTTCAAGAAAAAACACATCAATCCAGCACGTGTGTCTTCACTCAACAGACCAGTTTGATTTGTTCTCCAGGGAGGTCATGGAGGTTCATGACACAAATGCACCACCACCCAAACACTAAACCCCCCACCCCTCGACAGAGGCCAGTAGGATACTTCTTTTTAGGGTGTCATGCTGCATGTTAGCAGCCTGGTTAAATTGCACTGCCAGCGGGTAAGCAGCAGGGGTCACATGAGGCTCAGTGTGGACTGCAACATGCAACGCATGGAAGACCACAATCTGAAAGCTGACCAGTAATGACTCCAAAAGATCGAGATAAAGACTGACGGGCAGCTGGTTTCTTTAAAACCATCTCAGCTGAATGGATGCATAAAACCAAGAAAAGGCCGTGTTAAGCTCTTTACTAAAACTTTACCAAAGCCTACAGGGCTTTGCTTGGTTGCTGACTAATCAATGCATCAATATTGTGTCAAAACGATCCATTTTTAATGCACTGGTCTTTTGGTTTGTGGTCTCAAGTATCAAATTTAAGTATGTTTAGATATTTTAGTGTCTCCTTCTTCGGCAGCAGTTACCCTTGTAAACACAAAGCAGGCACATGATCAGCAGAGGCCTCAGTTGGGCAGACAGCAGAGGGAGTTAACAAAGCTAATTAGGAGAGGCTGACATGTTAAAGTGAGCTGTGGCTTGGGAGTCTGCTCCATCACATATGTTTCCTTTGTGGTGGGTGAAGTGGCTCCTTTGTTTGTGAATTGATGGCGTTTCGCTCTGCCGTCCCTTTGGGTGAAGGCACTGACCTGCGGAGGCCCCAACAGCGAGAGGAGGCTCCTTTCTGTCTCCCCATCGCCTGGAACTGCAGCTGTCCCACTCCCTCCCAAACCTAAACCTTTCCAGAACCACGGTGAGATGGGCAACACCTGTAAAAGAGTGAATACCCCCTCAGCCCAGGCACCACAGCCTGCCCACCTGCTACTGAGCTCTCTGGGCCTTGCAGCTTAAACGCTCATTTTGTGCCTCTCAGCACGGGACTTATTGATATAAATAGCTGTGCACAAAGTGCACACTCTGTTTTCTCTTGGTCTGATGCAGTAGGTGTGTGTGTGTGTGTGTGTGATTATATTCAGTGGCAACCTCTTTCAGGTGAGGATGAAATATGAGCAGTTTGGACACGGGATAAATGACAATCTCACAAGAATCTCTGAAAATGATTACGGCACAAATGACAAATATCGAAATGGACAAGATGATTGGAGCGACCACGGAAAATCCAATATCTAATAGGTAGAAGTATATAGTCTATATTTAAACATTACAGATAATACAATAGATTTAATGATGACCTTCCCATTTGTCTTTATATAGCATGTCCTTCGACTCTGGTGAATCATATGGTTTGTCCTTGAAAGAAAAGACTCAGCTGCTATAATACCAGCTTTATATGTTAACAGCAGTTTCAAACATTGCATTTTTGTTAATGAGGTTTTATTTGGAACAATTATTCTTACATTAACATTAAAGATTCTTACATTAGCATCTCACGACTGGGGTTTGGTGGGTTAACTTTGTTAACTAACACCTTGAGTGCGCAAAGTTTGGAAAAAGTCACTTTCTTTCATTCACCTGCCCGCTTGGCAACAAATTAATCCTCACCCATTACGATGACAAGACAATTTGTGGAGTAGTTGAGTGTAAATAAATACGGTGAGAAGTAGATAATACATTAGGCTGCTGACCGGGCTATTCCATTACAGCAGCACATTTGTTTCCATACACGGAAGAAGCCATTCAGCGGACGGCGTCTTTCCTTCACGAGGTGAAAGTGGGATCTTGCCTCAGAGAGAAAATAAGGACATCAAGATTCCCCAACATTAACTTTCATCACAAAAGCCATCTTACCAAGCAGAAATAGAAGCTGGCTCATAAAAAAGGAAAAGATGTAATACACAGCTCTCAGTTTAAGAGAAAACAATAGTTTTGTCTCCATTAGGTGGGGGGAAAACAATTGCAACCATATATCTGATGCTTTGATATCTCAAAAAATGGACTTTAAAACACTAACTTCCAGTGATTTTCCAGCATCACAAAACTATTTCGTTTTACAGGTTTTATGTGCATCTTTAAATTTACAAGCTTCTTTATCATTCCAGGTGGAAGACCCTTCTGCTGGAAGACAACAGCAAGCCAAGTGGCTGCATTGATTTTGCAGTAATTGATCTGATGGCTCCTTGTGATAATTGACAATTATCCCTGATTACCAGACAGGGGTTTAGAATCAGTCTAAGAAAATGACCAGCATTATGGGATGTTGTACAATGGGTGAACAAAGATAAATCAATAGACCCCAGAAACTGCTTAGAAAACAACACAAAAGAGTGTCACACAGGGCCACATGCTGCTCAGCCTCTAACAATCCCTCATATATATTGCACAAATATTCTGTTCCACAAGGGGATGAAATTAACCAAGGTAATTTAAGAGCATGAAAAAAGCGCCTTGTGAGGTCAGCTCGTAATTGTCTCTACATGAGTTGGTGAACATGCGTGCTGCAAGCTGCACACATCTGCATGTTGCCCATATTAAGCACATGTTGGTGTGTAGCTGCTTGTCTATATTTCAGTGTTACTATGTGTCTGACCTCATCTGATTGCTCCGCTTGATTCAGCCAGACAGATGCAACTCATTGCGGCTTAATAAATATAGGGGCCCGGGGGATTGGCACTAAACAGTTCTATTAAGTTGGAAACATGTCAGCCAATATAAAAGCAGCCTGACCCTGGGAAAGGTCAACTGTGACACGCATGTTTACTCAGGAAAACAACCCGAGGCTGGAAGGTCTTGTTTTATCGGATGTCTTCAGAAGGGAGGGCAAGTGTCTGGCTGCCCAATTGTTGGTTTTACGCTATTCCGGATCTTTGAACCCAAAGAGCAAAGGTTCTGTGTCTTCACTGAGCTTTTCTCTTCATGGGGAAAACAAGCAGCACACAAGGTTCCACTCTGCAGATAGATAGACGGACAGACAGATAGCAGTAATTCCTCCGTGCAGCAGAAAAGGTGAGAGTTCCCCGCATCCTGTCTTCAATAATCTTCCTCTACAATGTTTAATCAGCGCATCAAAACATTGAGGGAGAGGAATTTCCGTGCTTGGTGAGCATATTAGGCATGCAGTCGCAGCGTTAACTAGCATTGATGAACTGTTTGCTTGTGCAGTAATAATTAACTTCCATTACATCACTTTGTGTGATTACTTTCTTAATTGCCTGAATTATGCATCAATTTAATATCTAATAACCAGTCTTAGGCATTAGACACTGCTCAGATGCATTGCAAACGGTTTCCCAGCTTTAATTAAACACACTAGAATAAATGAAACGATCTAGGATGGATGTCTTGCAGTGATTTCCTGGGTGCTTAAATATGCTATTTATTATAAAAGCATATGAAATTCACTTTCTCCTCAGGAAAGCAAAACCACAAGATGCCAATTATAGAACCCAAGTTGCTTTGCTGTGACTTTGCGAGAACTGAGACTAATAAATTTGTTGAGTGGGACTCATAAATACAGCCCGATGTCATTTTTAAGTTTCAAATTTGCAGAGCAAAACGTGTCCCCATAGATGACTTTAATTATATAGCAGAATGGGTTTCTGGTTTGCATAGTTATTGTCCTCCTGTAGGGAAGCGGTTAGTGAGGGCAATAAATGAGTGTATGCAGATATTCAAATTATTTACATCACTTAAACACAACATATCTCATATGTATACGAGGCATGAATCATGGTTGTGTGCTACACAGACTGAAACTACAAATAAATGGTCTAATCAGAAGCACAAAAACAGTATGAAGGTGTTATAGCCATGTAACAGTTTCTGAAATGTCATTTAGCACATGTTGATTTGTGCATCAGTGTGGAGAAAAGCTTTCTGCTAGAGTGAAATTAGTTTGCTCATATCTTTAAATGTAACACAAAAACAATAAGAAATTCTAGGAACCACAATTCAAAATTAAATCCATTTTTCTTAATTTTGTCCTTCACAATAATGATTTGAATTTACAGGTAGTGAGGTGATGGTTTTTCTTGTGAATTTAATTAAAAAGCTAAACTACAGAGACACAGGGTTATTTAGAGAATTGATATGAACTTTTAGTCCTCTTGTATCATCATTTTGCCCTCACTCAGAAAGTGACACATCGACTTAAAGAGAAAAAATGATCCCTATTTTCCTCATCAGGTGTAGTTTGGCAGGGATGAATGCAACAGCATAAAAAAGCCACATTCATGCACCTCTCCCTTAAATAGAAATTAAAATGTCTTCTAATCGTGTAAATAGACACGTCATATTGGTGATTTTGTTTAGTATTACGGGAGTTATTATTTACAAAATGACATCAAATCCAGGTACAACTTTTTACTTGAGGAAAATCCCCTTAGACTTTAATAAAAACCATTGATCTAAACGCAAATCTGTGTGACTGGTGCTTGGTGCGGCGGCATCGTTAGTCTGTCTTCTAAATGATTTCCAGAGTTGGTGAGCCGCTGGCAATGCAAGGTTAGACAGAAAATGATGGCAGCACAAGGATGCTTCACAGACCTCATGATAGTTTCCGTCTGTCATTATTTACGTCTGACTAGTCGCGTCATGTCAGCTACCTAGAGAGACACTTTTAATGTGAACCCCCCTCCGTTCTTCTATTGCTCTTCACAAGCAGTGTAGTATGCCATTATTTCTTTGCTTCAGTACCTTCAGGTGAAGCTACCATCAGCCTGAATCAAAGACAGATCCCTTACTTGATATTGTGTATGTCCAACTTGTTACTAAGCTGGTACGCAAGCTGGGCACGGTAGGTACTTCTGTATCTAATTTACCTAATGAAATGAAATAGAGGGAAAAAAGTATTAGCAGATGTTTTGCAGTTTTTAAATATGGCTGCTGGTGTAGTTCAATAACAATTTACCTCAATGTTTTATTGCATTTCTAAAAAACGTTTCAATGGACAACACTGTATTTTTCTTGGAGAAGGGGATTGCAGGAAAGATTGCAATGAGCTTTTAAAGGAAAAAAGTACAATCTTATAAGTGCTCTCTCACAACATACAAATTTATTTCACAACAGTTACCCTAAGGGTAAGACGGCCATTTATCACAGCGCAACCCATGAATCAAGTCACATTGTAAAATCGATCATTGATTCACCTTATTCCCTTGTTTTTTCATCTGAGTCGCATAATGATCATTAAACTGACCACAGCATGTCCAAAAAATGGATTTATAATTCTCTGAGCTCTGCCTGAAACATCACAAAAATGGTGTCCTGAGGAAAAGATGACACAGATAGAGCATGCAAAACAAATACCATTAATTAACTGCATCGTACGGCTGTAAACACTTTCCCCTGCAGCTGTAAACATGGTGCCCTTGCAGAAACAAAAACCACAGGCCCAAGACCTCTTGGTCAGTATCCATTCTCTATGCTTTCTACGCATGAATCCAGGCTAGATGAGCATGCTTTAATAGGGATGCTTAGCCCCATCATGACCCAATGAGTGCTGACAGAGGAGTAGATGTCCTTAGAGTTTTGCTGTGTGTGTGTGTGTGAGCGTTCCCAGCAGGGAGACGGAGCTTTATGAAGGTCACAACTGCAGCAGTGTGGGGCTCCGAAACTGCACCCTGGAAAGGATAACAAGCGACATCCAACGCTCCCTTTGTGTTCTCACACCCACTAATACGCCAGAGAAAAGCAAAAGCTAAAAAATAGTTAGTGCAAAGCAAACAAAACATCCCCTTGAAAAATATCTGTTTTTGAGAATGACATTTTCAATTACTATGCAGGATTATTATCTCAGCCTCTGTATAAAGCACATCAGTCCACACCAACAATGAGAAATGTGCTGTTTTGCAAAACAATTCTCGTACTGCCCGTATTCACAAATGGAAAAATGACGAATTCCATTTTCCTCAGGGGAACTTCAGTTCAACCACAACGTGTGACTGTATTGCCCTGTCTTATGGCCACCTAATGGACAATGTAGAATTAATTCAGCTTCAGATGAACAGGCAGGACAGCGGAATCAAATATGAGGAGGGGGCTCTAGGTGTATGAATTATGCATATTACATTACCATAACACTACTATACGATGCTCGACAAAAAAATGCAGCGAAAATTGAGCTTCGACTCAGATATAGACCAATTTCCTCCATGGTTCTTGCCTACCTTAGATGTAAAATTGCATTAAGCTTGTTTTATGAGAGCAGAGCCCATATGAGATTTGTATGTTAAAGTCTAGTCTAGTGTACAAAACACGAAATAAACAAGTCAGGCATAATTGAAAAGAAAGTCTCTTGACTGCTTTCCTTGAGATCTATCATTCAGGTAGATGACAACTGGGTTAAATGGCAGGTCAGAAATTACTTTTCTCATCGATTTTTCTTTTGGAAGTCAAAGGTAGATAAAAACAAAATGGAGAAATTTACTTCATTAGCTCTGAAATGGCTTTTAAGCAAAACATGTCAGAATCTATTATTTGCAATCATGTTGCTCTAATTAATAGGGAGGAAAAATGGATAAATGAAAACACACAATGGGATTTATGGGGTTAAAGCAAATTTTCAGTTCAGATCACCATAAACTGCGGAAAAAAGTCATTCATAGCTGTGCTAATTTAAATAAAAAACGTTTGAACCAAATCTTGTTTTTAATCATTTATTACAAATCAGTTGTATTAATACTTATATATATAAACATGTAACTAAGAACTGTCTTTTCTTTACAGACAAGAATATAAGTGATCATAAGTGAATACACAGGTGTGTTTTAATAACATGACAAAATAAAATTGAACAAAAGCACAATTGTGATTGTTGCCGTGAAAGTTTCTGCCTTTAGCTGCAGCACGCTGCCTTACCCTCGCTGTGTAAAACAGTATGTGGGATTGGTAAATGCTTCTGTTCAAACCTTGTAATCATTACCTGGCATCTTATTGCCTCTGTGGCTCTTAAAGCCTCTTGTCTCACCCCCAGAAAACAGGGAGTTGTAGCTGATCTTTTATTAAAACTTTAGGAGAGCGTCCCTCTCCGGAGGGGGGTGGAGGAGAAGTGGGACAAATTAGTGTTGACAGTAGACACTTAAAGCAGGAAAATCACAGGCCCGCTGGGAGGCAGGAGCCACATGGGGCTCCCAGGCTGTGTAAAGAACACTCTAGATTTCACTTGAGATGCAGTCGCCCTTTGATAAAGCAGGGGGAATGTCAACAGACCCTCTTGAATGAACCAATAAAGCCACTAAAAGGACAGGATTAACCAGCTGATATCAGGGACAGCAGTTTGTTTGAATGAAGCTCCTCCTCCCTGGAAATGGGCGGAACCTTTTCTTTTCCAAAGCATGTTGTTACCTCTGCCCAAACTGTGTACTTAATTTTGTTAATACATGAAAGTGGTCACACCAGATTCAACCATGTAATTCTACAGAACACGCTGCTGCTGGAGAGGATGGAGAGGAAGATAAGCCTATTTGTAACTGACACAAACCAAATGATTTATTCCTGACGTCAACCTTTTGTGTAAAACGGATCAGTTTCCACCTCAGCTCTTCTGAATCGTCCTCACTCCATTGTTGCTTTTACTGCTCATTTATCAGAAAGTGGTGAGGGAAGCTGCACAACATAAAACAGCAATTACAAGACATCAGGGGCTTTAAATCTCCCCTTAATTTCTGAGCAGATGTGAGGAAAAAGCCTTTAGTCCAATTAATGAGTTCAAAATAAGACCCAACAAAATCATGACCTTCTTGCAACCCCATAAACATCGAATAAATGTTACAAAAGCAGATCTATTTTGATCAAGATTTTTGCAAAGATAATCAAGATAAACTATAAACTGCTATTGGGTTGTAACTTGCTTAAACTGGGCATGCTTGTGTGGAAGCAGTGTTTTTTTAATTGTTTTATAATGTTTTATTATGTGTTAAATCTATGGAGGAAAAAAGGACCATTGATACAAAAAAGGATTTAAAAAAACCAAGAGTTCAAACAGAAAAACTGAAACTTCATGATAAAAAGATGAATAAAAAATACAAGAAGGTAAGCAATTTTCTATTAATTTTAATTATGTTTTAATTAGCCTGTGTATGTATTTGATAAATACTTAATGTACATTTTTTATTGAATTCTATAAAAAATATTTTTTTTACCTTTAAGTTAATCTAAATAGTAAATAAAGAATGTATTTTTGAATCAACTTTACAACAATTTGGTATTACAATCCCTTTAGATATTTCCTGCCAGTTTAGGGGATTATTTATGAAATTGTTTCTTTTTTGGATGAAATATTAATTGTTCCTTAAAACAAAGTACCATTTTTGAGAAAAGCTGTCTAAAAAATCATGAGATAAATCATAGAGGGCTGATAGAAAATATCAAAGAAATTCAAGCAGAGCAACGTCAAGAGGAAAACTTCAGAGCTCCAATGAAGTTCCTTTATTTCCTGTGTCAACTACCGCAATGCAAGATGAATCTGGGCATTTTCTGTGTGCAGCTGATTTATTATGTGGAAAGTGAAACTAAAACATTGAGGGATTTCCTTTTAATCAAGTCTCTTAGGAGTCCATGTTGTAGACCAATACCCCAATGAGTTTCCTTTTAAAAAGTGAGGGGTATTAGATTGACTTCCAGCTGCAGTTTTAGCCTCAATCAGAGGGAATGCAGGAATAAAATCAAAAAGCTTTATACACCTCTGAAAAGTTCATTTCTCTTCATCTATTAACAACTAATGAAAACCTGCCATCATTTACGCATTTTCCCATTCAGAGCTCCTTAAGCTCATGAGTTCTACATCTAAGCCCAAAATCTAAACTCACGGATGACCAATCACAGAGGTGCGTGCCTCCGAGCTGAACCACAAGTGGATCCTTCACAGCATTGTAAATCAGGACCTCAAAGAGTATTATTTAGCCTCAAGCAAAAAGCGCTTGTTTATCAGATGGTGTCTGAGGCAAGGATAAAAACCTCTCCATAAATCTGGGTACCTTTTATGTGTTGATGGAGACGGGCTGGCTCATTCGGAGCAAAAGACTCAAGAATGCCGAGTTAAGCACTACGCTCATTTAAAGAGCAAACATGCATTTGAAGAATCAATGTTCCTGAAAGAGCTTTACGAGATGCTTAAACATATTCTAACTGGTATTTAATCATGTCTGTGGTGTCCTGCCTTGCTGTAACTGAACCATTTCAGCCATTATGCTAAAAAAATTTGCCATAATTCAGTGACAATTGATAAAGGGGAATTCAAGGTGAGTCTTTGCTCTGGCTAACACACTGCCTCCGTGATTTACTGGACACAGTCAATATAGAGGTCCAATAAACACTGTCAATTTTTCACATGATGTGTCAGCAGGTGTCACGCTGCATCCGCCGCAGCACTAGATGTAACTTATAACAACTAGCAGGTCATTTTCTGAGCACTTTATTTTCTTGTCTGAGATATTGCTTCTCAGATATGATATTGCTAAACCGCAGATGATAAATCAAACATGCCGAGGCTGCCTCTGATAACTCAATAAGCACCTGGGCTCCTCCTAACATGTCACACCTGCATTGGTACATGTACCGCTCTCATTCTCGCGCCTCACTGGGGGGTTCAATACACCTGCCTATGCATCACAGCAGCTGAGCAGCTGGGAGAGAAACATCATGCATGCTTAATTAGGAGGCTTGGAAACCACAGCAAAAAGGTGGTAATTTTTAATGCATATCACACAATCATGTATTATTTGAGATAAAAAAAAAAACTATTTAGTATACATGTTTTGATAATTATTCCAAAAGTACAGTTTCATTCAACAGTTTCATTTAGTGAAAGAAAATCTGTTCCACCAGTAGACATAGAAATAAAACTAAAATTGGCATTTTTAGCTTTCCTCTCACAGCATAGTATTTAAAATCCTTAATTAATGAGCATACTTAACACGGGAAAACCAAAAGGGGACTTTTTGATCAATAATATTGCATGCTTCCAACCAATCAATTCTATGCCTGTTCAGGATCTATTACCAAAAGTATTTATTATCTTTGGTAACTCAAACCAAGAGGCCTTCATTTAATTATTAAATTGCCTTCAGCACCACAAAAGAACAACACAAAAAGCTCACTTTATATACTGGTTGCTTTGACACTCCCAATAACATTATAGCAACATGCCATTGCTTCATTGCAATAAATGTGAGAAAATAAAAAGGCTGTTTAAGACTGACAAGGCCAAATAATTTCTTTTGGGTTCTACAGATTTTATTCAGAAAAAGGAAAAATAATGAGATTTTTGGGGGATTATGAATATACAGAAACTATAGTAAAACAGCATGGCTGTTGCTTTTGAATGTAGGGTTTTATTAAAATAGGAAGTTTTTTAGGACAATAGCATACTATGTGACACTAATATCTAATGTGAAGTCATTCACTATATGACATAAGCAGCATGTCAACTCAGAATGTCCTGCAGTAATTAAACTATTCATGAAAAGATGAAACCGGGTGCAGACTAAATCTGTAGCTGCAGGCAAAATCAACAGCCTGGCATTACTCAGTGACCCCTGCATATCTGGAGGATACTGCAAACATACCAAAACATTGCTGCTTTTAGTCACCGGTCCAGAGTTGGGGAATGAAGTGCATCGATTGCTTGTGATTATTAACTAGACTGAGATAAGCCCTCTCCTTATTATGCAGATTACTGAGGCTCCCCGCTCCAGCATATTGTACAGATGCAAGGGAGCAGCTGCTCTTACAGATGGTGGGTACACGGATCTATCATTATGCTTCCATTGTCTCCACTTCAATTGTTTGGGGGACAACAGAACTGCATCAAAGAGGAATCCGGCTGCAATGAATTAAGAAAGAGAAACGAACACCATCAGCTAAATTTATACACCGGAGGCCGCGGAATGGAGAGGAGCGTAAAGCTGAAGCTATTTCATATAGAAAACTATGGAGTCACCCAGTCATGTATGCTGTATCCAAAGCTGTTGGATGCAGTGCCGTGCACCAAGCATATGTTGTTCATTAAAAAAACAGATAATAAATTGGTACTCAGATATTACTTTAAACATGTAGCAAATTCCTAACAAAAATAATAAAGAAAATAATCACAGGAGCAATAATAATTATGCTCCAAGAATAAATAATTAACAATACATAAAGTTATTTCTCAAGGGCAACTGCTGAGTGAAAAGAATATGCAGAGCATCATAATTTTTGCCCTTAAGGGGAACCTCTGGTTGTCCATTTGACTCGCTCCACCTCCTGCTGTGCACTGCTCGGTTCAGGACACTGGTAGCTCCTCTGATCAAACATGACATTACACTGGAGGGAACTGCATGCTCAGATTATAACAGAGAAGGTCACACTCAGTTGTAAGTCATGACAGCAGTCTCGCACGATAATGCAGGTAGTAAGGAGTAATATTACCTTATATATTAATACTCTGACATTAGGCAGAGCAAAAATACACGGCAAGCCAGAGATCCAAGGTTAGATAGAAAACATTTCTTCTTTCATGATTTCACAATGAAAGAAGATGTGAAACCGTCATGTAAAAAGTGTATTTTAAGATAAAAAATGTACACTTTTTGTTCATTCCTTTTATTTTTCTGTTTTCTTTAGTATTTTTAGGATATCACAAATGCAATAGTTTTGCTTTTAACCTGACCAAGATTGAATTTTGAAAAATACACTTGTACTGTAGGAGCATCAATGTTGTGTTGGTGTATTTGCTGTTATTGTTTCTTTTCTTTTCTTTTGCTAAACTCTGCTGGCATTGGATGTTCAAGTAACTGCAACTTGTCAAACACCTTTGTGAACAGTTTGTGTTGTTTACCATGTCAGAATATGCAGGTGCAGATGTGAATCAAACCAATTTTTTTAATGGAAAGATATTTTAATCAATCAAATACTACCGTTTTTTACAGTGTATAACACACCACAATAAACCTTAATTACAAGCACTTTAGAATAACTGTGCCACAAGGCAACACTACTGACTACAATAGAAAAAAATGAAGTAGTCTTAAATTCCAAAAAAGAAGCTCATTTAGAAATATACCTGAAGTTCTGATTTAATAATATTTACTCAAAGATGATTAAATTTGCTTCTCTGAGTTTTAAAAGTTTTTATAAATGGCAAAAATGCACCAAACTCCCATGTTTTTAATTTTCTCAAAGACAAATTACTCCATAGGTTGAATTGCTGATTTGACAAACAGAAAAATAAAGCAAGAAAAAAAAGGAGTCCTCGTTATCCTTTTATTTCCTTAATACAGCAGTATTGAAAATTATCCTCGCCCCAGCAGACCGTCTATACTCAATAATCAGCTCAATAATGTCCATAACATAACTGAATTTAGGTTTATATTCATATTCACTGTAAAAGCAATATTAGGAATGAGTATTTGATATCGTTGGCCTCTGAAAGCATTTATTGTTTGAAACAGACTCCATTGATTGCAAAGAAATCATTATAGCCACAAACCCTGGATGCCCACTTGAATACATGCAGTTATTCCCACACGAAAGAAAAGCCTTCCTTTACCAAATATTAAAGGATTTCCTAAGCAGAATATTTTCTGTTTTCAAGACCCAAAAGAAAGTGCACACATCTCACTATGAATTAACAAATCTCTGTTTAATTCTTGCATGCAATGCATTTATTCAGCATTAGAACAGAATTCATGGCATGGATAAAACTTTCCAACACTTCAAATTCAGATTACGATTTGCATAAAGGCAAAAGAAAAAGCACACAAAGGGCACCGAACCAAGTTTCAATGTTAATTCTGTAACTTGTGACTGATATATTCAAATAAAGAACAGTTTTCTTTTCGTTAGTCATGTGTTATGGGTGGATAGATTGAGCTCCTGTCAAAGCACAAAGCTCCCCTCACAAGTGCGCACTGCCTCGTCTGTTGTTGGGCCCAGTCCACATGGGGCTAAATTTGATTGGAAAGCCCAAAGGGAGGAGTTGCACCAGTCACAAGGGCATTGTTAGCGCTTCCAAAATGGCCAGAGAAGAATGACTGATTATGCAACCACAGCTAGGGTTACTAATAGGAATTGTATTTGAATTTCTAACATAACAGATGTTTGCTGGGTACCTCCATGGAGTCCACATGCACAGTTATGCTAATTCACCAGCGCTTCCCTTCAAGTTAGCCCAGAGTCATTAGAGCACAGAGCTAGCTTGGATCTCTCTGTCAAACAAATAATTGGCCATTATTGATATTAATTAACATTTTTGCTTTTTATGTCCTTTCTGACCCACTATCTGTTAGTAAATCCAGCTACTGAGTCCTATTAGGGTAATAAAATCCACAGGACTCTATAGTAGTTGCGAGTCATATATCAGAAAGAGAACATAAAGCCAATTAGGAGTGGGTCCAGACAGTTGTCTTCATTCTCCACTGACTACTTCTTGATCTCCATTATAAATTGCTAATAGCCCAGATTCTAGTATTAGAAAAGAAAAAAGAGGGAGGTGTAGAGTATTTCTATTGCTCATTCTACCCCTTGATGACAGTTGAATAGCACTAGGAGTAATGCTTTTCCCATCGAGTTCTCTAATCATTGTTTTTGTTGAGGGTCTTCATCTGTGCAACTTAAAATAGTCTTACAGCTGAATGTTAGCAAAAAAGCATTAAGTGTTGATGGGTCATCCTCAAAGCCTTTTCAAGTTTCTGGTCTCCTCTATTAAAAAGCAATGAGTGCAAGAACCTCGACTCACCTTCGGTTTATGGGCTCAGATCAAGAAATCCTAATAGGCGTATATTGACTGGCTTATTTTCCACAAAACTCCAAAGGGACTGGCGGTAGCGAGAAAATATATCAAAAACCCTATCAACAGTGGTTGAGTCTTATGTGTAAAATCAATAGTGAGTCATAGATGGCTTGAGTTTTCACAGTTCTCTCATGTCATTTAAAAACAGCATATGATGGCTGCAAGAAACCACCATGCTTTTGTAATATAGCAACCATAGGCTAGTAATAACCTGGTATGTTATACCATTTATCAGTGACACTGACTTGTTTTTTTAACTTGGTGCTTCAGATATTGATGGTTTTGTTTCCTAGACCATACGACTATGTAGGATCATGAGTTGTTAAAATAGGCAACCTAGAATAACCTATGGTAATTAACTCTTGTGCTTCTACTGCCTAAATCCAGTTATTACTGTGGCAGCACAGGTTTACGAATGAGGTGTAGCAGCCCTTTAAACTGAGCATTGCTCCAAGAACCTAATTACAAATTTGGTCATCAATCTTGAGTGTTATTTATTCAGTAAAACGAAATTCTAATTAATAACTGATGAGCATTATGGCCTCAAAGACTGTAAAGCCATTAATTATGCCTGGCAACAGGGAATATCCCTGGATTCTTGTGCACATTCACAGTACAGTGAAACCTACAGGCTAATGTCCACCACTAAAATGCCCTGGATTGTTCTACCTGCTTTCTACTGAGATCATTTCCATTTTAAATGCTGTGTGAACACTGCCTTGGTCGTCCCATTTGCAAGAACATGTAACAATCGTAACAACGTTAAAAAAAAATCATATGTTTCAATGCTGTTTTGATCTGTCTTTTTTCAGTGTTCAATCCTATTTCTTTTAAATATTGAATATCAAAGAGTGATTGTACAAATATACTTTTCTCAGTTAATCTAAACATAATTTGAGTAAAACTCCAGTGTCAGTTGCAAGAAAGCTAGCTACTGTCACAAGAATTAGCATGTTGGCTGATGGATTCTTTGGCCAAGGGGTTGTGGGGAGGGTGGTTGCTTCTCTGTATTTGCAGAGTCTGCGTATTCGCAAGTGTCTCTGGTCTCTAACCCCCACGAATCAGGGGGAATACTGTAAACACCAAAATACTTTGGTAAGGCTGACTTGGAAGCATTTTATTTCCGATTTCAGCTATTGGCGTTGGCTGCAGGGTGATCTTAGGATATTAAAACATTTATGGCTCTGTACCTCACAGATGAAGCCTTACAGTGTCTGCTGTTGGCTTGCCCAGAGGAACTGGGTGACCAGAAGGCTTTAGCTGGGGCTTTGCAGGGACGTTTTGGACAATGAAACCAATCTTTTTGTGCTTTGTGCTCAAAGGCTGGCAAATTGACAGAGACTGACAACTGAACCACCCCTTGTTTAACCTCTAAAATTGAGCCATTGTAACTTACATGAGGCTATGGAGACAGGGTTGGAGAGATAATTATTTGAAGCTGCTATAAAAAAAAAACAGACTAGCAGTCACAACCCTTTTGCAAGCACTGTGGGGCACAAGGAACAAACCAGGGCCCGAGAAGCCAGCAGAAGTCAATAAGCTTATAGAACTGATCAGATCGACCAGACCAGATTGTCCTAATTTTGGTGACTTCTGCCATGTTCCCATCACCGTAAAGAGGGTATCTTATGTAGTGCTGGTAGACAACGCTTCCATTGCTCCACTATTCAGGTGTGATGTGGTTCCACCTTTAATGCAGCTGGAAACCACTACCTTTAAGCAGCCATGTCTACCACAAGAGTGACACAGAAGATGCATCTCCCATCAATATATGCCTTTGCCATCTCTCCCTGGCACATCAGATGGCTTTTGACAATGGAACTTGGTAAAGGCTGTATGAAGGTATCATTAAATGTAGAAGGAATTTAGAAAATGCGGTTCCATGTAGGATACTGGTAATCAAAAAGCAACAAGAAGGACTCATTTCCACTGCTCCACACAGATGAGTCCTTTGACTTGGAATCTGGTTCATCTTGATTTTTCTCATTGGGTCTAATAAGGAAAACTCCTGTCAGTGGGTGCTGACAGGTGCTTCTTAGCAGTGAAGCCAGACCAAAGACTGCTTTCTCCACTAGAGGAGGATTATGCAGTACCCCATTCTCAGCTTTGGCTAGTGCAAAATGAAGACCATGCTGAGTATCTGATGGAGAAGGAGAAGTGCTACCACTGTCACAGGGTGACCACATTCTCTATCAAAAGTGTCTGGTCTGCTTGGATGAGATTCTGGTGCATGGGGGCTCTTTTGAGGCAGCACAGCAATCACTGAGAAAGGTTCTTTCGGAGAATAGAACAAGCAAGTCTGTTTTTCACCCAGACAAGTGCTGTTCATGAGAAAAAAACTGGAGTTTCTGAGGCCCAAGATTGGAGGTGAAGGCACCAGCACTTTAGTGGAGAATATTCAGGTCATTAAGGACTGACTACGACCCACCATCCTAAGAGACTTGAGGAAAATCTTTATGCTTGCTTCCTATTACAGATGTTTTTTTTAGGTTTTTCCTGTATTTCTCCTCATCTCTTTCACCTGCAGAGGAAGGTGTGTAACTTTGTTTGAAAGCTGGACTGTGAACATGACTCCATCTTATTTATACCTGTCTTGCTCGTGTTACGACAAGAGCTGCTTAAGCCTGAAGAAATATTCTTTGGAAAACCTGACTTGTCAGTGGCTTCACCATTACAACAATACATCAGAAAGCTTAAGAGCATACCATGGCTGGAAACCAGCAGCAGAGAGTGGTAATAAAATAGAAAAGGAACTACAGCATGAAGATCAAAGTAAAAGACATCAAGGTGGCACCCGGTGTGGCTGTATGGCCTAAGGAGAAAAAGAACTGGCACCCTAAGTTGGACTGTCATTGGGTCGGACCTTGTGAGGTGCAAGAGAAACTGGGAGAGGAGGTTTACAGAGTTGAGCTTCAACCTTGGGGAAGGTGTGTAGTCCTTCATAGGGACTTCATTCAGTGTGATACATAGCCTCAGTAGCACCTCAGGATGGCTTTGCTCCCTCAAATGGACCTGACAGCTACACCCCCTCATTCTGTGACTGTTCCCCCTGCTAACTCTCCACCAGGACAATGGGCAGTGGGCACACCCATCTATGATCACATCACAAAGGCACTAAAGACTGAGAAAACCTTCCAGTCACTTCAGTGACCCTGTATTAGACCCCTAGGCGCAAGGAACTTCATGGGGTGGGGGTGGGGGGTTGCAGTGTTGCAGCCTCCTTTGTTGAGTTGTTGCTGCAAGAGATGAACCTGATTGGGTGAGTGTGGGGTTGAGCAAGCTTGCCAATAGAGAGGGTCGTTGTAGGAGAACAAGATGTGAATAGATGAATACTTGCTTGTTCAATGTTATTGTTGTGACTGACTTAGTTGTGGCTGACAGCAACCAGTTACTGCTGTCCACGACTACAGCATGACTTACACATATCTGCTGAGTTCCTCCAGGTCCTGAGAGTCCAGAAAGTAATTTACACCACTTTAATGAGCTTGATCAATGATGAACACATTTGTTCCAAAGTAGGAGTAGTTCAGTTTCAAATTGCTGTTTATGACAAAGAGATAATGAATGAGGGAAATTGTTAGAGAGCACAAAGTGAAAGAAGTATCTGCTGGGGAGTAGGAAGAAGCAGAGATCAGTCAGGATAAAGTGATAATTTCTTAAAGAGGATGAAGATGAGTGAGGAAGTTGGTCCTAATAGCGTACCTGTGGAGGTGTGTAAGAGTTTAGGAGGTAGAAGTCGAGGTTTTGAAAGGACTTTTTAATATGATCTTGGAGAGTGAGAGGATGCCTGAGGAATGGAAGAGGATTGTGCTGATGCCCATTTTTAGGATTAAGGGAGACATGCAGATTTGTGGAATCTACAGAGGAATGAAGCTGATGAGAAGAGAAAAGAGCTGTGGTTTTCAGTGAGTTGAAAGCAGCCATGTTGTTGGTTTGGAGACAGTGGCTCTGTACATGGACAAATGAGAAAAGTATATGAGAAGGGAAAATGTGGGGATTGTTTAAAAAAAATAAGGAGAAATTTCACTCTCAATAAAAACACACAAGTGTTGCGGAAGACATTACCTTGTCAATTTTCTATGATCACATCACAAAGGCCATTGATTTTGTATGTATAAAAGTAAAACTGATTACTTTTTTGCACAAACACACTTGAAGCTCATCAAGAGAATGCCAAGAGTGTGCAAAGCAGTAATCAAAGCAAAAGGTGGCTACTTTGAAGAACCTACAATATGACATATTTTCAGTTGTTTCACACTTTTTTGTTATGTATATAATTCCAAATGTGTTAATTCATAGTTTTGATGCCTTTAGTGTGAATCTACAATTTTCATAGTTATTAAATTAAAGAAATCTCTTTGAATGAGAAGGTGTGTCCAAACTACCGTACACTAGCACAAAATACCATTTGTATAGAAAAGTAAACTATATTTTGACACACATAGCATCTATATATATATATATATATATTAAATATACAAACATTAGATTTCTGTTTATATGGGAAAACCTGCAACAGTAATAGTGCATGGAGAAAATGACCATCACATTACATGACATACATTTATATGGAGGAGCCTAGTTCAAGTACAACGTTAATACTAATAATTAAAGACCCACTCTAATGAAAATTGGGTTTTTGGTGTTTTTAGCACCAAAGAAAATTAAACTGCAGTTCTGAGTATTTCTGCAGCTGTAAACTAGCAGGAGAGAGTGTAAACAAGGGGATAAGGGGAAACTAACACAAGCTTACTCTGCGCAAACAGTCTCGCCCACAACTCAGAGGCGAATTTCTGATTAACTCCCGTCTCCATGCAAAAACCTTGTCCAAGACAACAATGTTTTTTTTATTTTAGCTTTTTGGAATAAAAATCCTATTTAAAAGATCACTGGGAACATTTTTACAACAGATCAAAAGATTATTGGAAGGAACTTTAAAGCTTTTTTTCACTTCTCAGCTGTGCATATTTAAATGAGTCAAACAAAAGGAACCAAGTCTCGGTTTTTGCGTTGTCGCAATTCCTTTGCATGGCCATACATATTTCTGTGTCAAAGTAGGTGTCTTCCAAAAAATGTGTATTCTTTTCTCTTCCTGTATGACACATTATTGGCACTTTAATTAACTAATTACAGAACCTTATCTTCATATATACATTATTCCACAGCTACAGGACTGCCAGTTCACTGATAAAAGTATACAATGTATCATCCTTCAGCATAAGCAAGACGCAAAAAAGGAGACTGAACGCCCTATAACTGTCCCTTTCTGCACATCAACTACACTCACACCCACACACACTCAAAGCTCTTGTCTTTCCATCTGCTAAAGTGGGCTGTTGTGATTGATTTGTGGATTTGCTCCCTCTTTTTTTCTCTCCATTTAAGTGAAATAATGTATGGAAGCAATCTGGCGACAGACATTTTGGAAAATCTATTTGAAATCATTTCAGTTGAAGCCATGGCAGTTTGTCTTCTTAGAGGAGAGGAGCAAAGTATAATTGTCTGCAGTCTAGTAAAACACAGTATAACTGCCATCACACTTGACTGAGCATATAGCCAGCTAGTCCCATGGCCTCTAGAAGATAGAGCAGTTAATGTTCCCTTTTATTTTAGAGGATATGTCACTTGTATCGCAGATTTATACTATGATGCATCAATTTTGTCCAAACAGATGGATAATGGTGTCACCAGCAAAAAGCCCTGTTTTTATTGAGTTTAGAGCATATTGTTTAGATAGGGGAATGTGCTGAACACCTCCTCCAGCACTTCCTCTCTTTATCGCTCTAATCTTGCCCATATTAGATTTGATCATTTTTGTTTGAAGGAAGAAAATGTGGCTGTAATAGCTTCCTAATAGCAAACACAGGGGATACAAATCCAGAGACCTTGTTCTGTAGTGCTTCCATAAGCACCACTGATTTATAGAGGTCTTTATGACAGAAAGGAAAATGATCTGCTGCAGATATAAATCAGGTGAGGGGTAGGAAATTGAACTTAGATATCATCTTGTCAGATGCTTAATGCTCTTCCTCCTGTCACATTCGATAGGACCAATTTGGAGAATCCTGCAGAGGTAAAAAGAAGACAATTAACAATGACAGTGTGGTAATAGATGAAGCTATAAAAGGAACCTGCTGCCTGTAGGATGCTTTGTATGATTTTCACATGAGGTGGTGGAAGTAGTTTGCTTTTATAGAGTTCCACTCCATCTCTTATCTGTACTCTTTTTTGGCAGTTTCTAATCTTTCTGTCCTCAAACACGCAGAATGTAAAGAAGAGATTTTCAAAGTGTGCACAGCAGTTGAAATAATTGGGTATTTTTGATTGTACCTCTGGTTTAAATTGGTTTTCAGCATGGGTCAGAACTGTTTCAGATTGATGGGTTTTTTGCTACTAGTTGATGAATTTAAGAACATCCTGCATCCTAAGATGAGTTCAACCTCTATAGGAACTAATAGCTAAATAAAGAAATTCAAGAAACAAAACAAAACTGCAATTGGCAAACTACCATGTGGCAGCACAAGGTTAAGAGGAAGTCCATCACATGGCCACACAGAGATAGACAACCACCCATGCACACTCACAAAGGGACAATTCAGAATTGCCATTGACAAGCATGTCTTTAGAGTGAAACCAGAGAAACTCCACACTGGGGTTCTCACAGGGAGAACATGCAAAATCCTCACAGAAAGCCATATTTCTTGTTGACCCAGGTCTTGCATGAGGGGGGTAAAAGAAGAGTAATATATTTTTGCTGCCACCCAGTATTTAGGATTCTTAAAAGCAAACTTATTTATTTTATTTTTTTTTGCCTAAGAAGTCACAACAAGAAATACATTTGTTGTTTCACTGGGTTAAGGGGCTTGATCTATACTAGCAAGACTCACCAGTAAAATGACTGACTATAGTATCTTTATGTTTCACACCAATTAACAAAAAGCTTGAAAATGGGTACATTGATTGAGCTGCCTTTAAAAATATCTGCCATCTGCAACCAAAGTAGGCACAAATGTTGGAGTGAAATATGATCTCTAATAATCTTACCAAACAAAGTTACTTTATGTGATACGAAACACCTAAATTCCTTAAATTAGAGTCTAGTAAATTGGCATCTGATTGAGTTAAGCATTCTCTGATTTTAAACTTCTGGTCATTTCTGTCATTATTTTCAGAGAAATTTCTGAAATTAAACACAAAAAGAGCTGTTTTCCCAGAGGATTTGTGGTTTGTAAATAATTGTAGTCGTACTTAGCAAAAAAAAATGAAAAAATTGAATCATTGAAAAAAAACAGATACCATTAACCTTCTGGCACCTATTGATGCAAATAGGGATCAAACCACTTCTGCTCCAAACGTTCTTTACACATACTTGAAAGCAATAACAAAAGTTACATTTTTTTCCTGCTGCTGAAAACAAATTTAGATATTAATGGTTTAAAGTACTTTCAGAAGTTACTGTTTGTCTCTGAATATTAGTCCAGAAAGACAGTGAGTCAACAAGCTTTTTTAAAGTGAAACCAAAGATATCTAACTTCAATACATGTACTATAGAATTAACAACTATTTTGATTTGAAACAGGAACAAAAAATGAATTTTTTTACTAACCATCCATCGTCATTTTATATATATTTATAAAGTGTTTTACACAATTAAACACAATTATGCATACAATTAAAAATTGAACAAAGCACTGTACGTTAAAGGGTAAGCTTAACAAAAACAAACGTAATAAATAAGTTAATAAAAACATGAACAAATAATAAAGGAAAACTTGAAAGTAAAAAAATGTTTGTGTCCTGCCTTTGCAGTGATCTATGCATCAAAGGATGGTAATGTTACTGTAGCACATATACAAATGTTTATTGTTCTTGACTTTAAGAAAATGCACAAATTTTGAAAAACTTTATACTGAAGAAAATCTCTTGTGATAGTCTGGGGGTAAAATTGCCAAAGGTTTCAGGTAACAAGTAAATTAAGAAACTATTAAAAACCCACTCATTGAAACAGATGTACTTTGCTTCTTTCAGCCACCTTTCACCGTATTGTTTGATTTCCTAAATATATTTGTATAAATCTGTTTGATGTTAATCAGGTTTTAGTGTTTGTTTAGATACATAAACTGTTAGCTGAAAGAATCTACTTTCTTTCGCTCATAGCGTAAGCTGAACTTCACAAAATACTTTGACTAACACCAGCAGAGTTGCTGCAGGAGCAAATGTCATCACTCAGTGGTATGATTAGTTCCAGACAGGACAGAGAATGGCAATGCTCTCTGATCCCTGAATGTCACACTGGTTCAAACCACAACAGTGTTTTATAGATAGCATTATGTATTCAGCAGCTTGCAATAAATGGCATACAGAAGAGACCTAGGATGGGGGTGTGCCTACATTTACACCAAGTTCAATTTAACCCTTGTGCTATCCTAGGCACTTTACCGTTGGGAGTTGGGTCATCCAGACCCACTAGACAGTGCGCTGAACCTTTTTTTTTTCGATGATTTGTGATCTTCACTGGTTCAATGAATTAGATTTAATTTTTCCACCTTTATCCACCTTTGTCATAGTAGGGAGAACACGTCAAAGTAAGGGTGGGGTCATCTAAGATAGCACAAGGGTTAACAGAATCACTTTTTTTCACCAGCTCATGGCCTTTTGTGGGAAGTTCTATCAAGTGGCAACAAAAGCCCAAGCATTTAAAGAGTTTTACAGTGATAACTATTGAGGGAACCATCAGCCCTCACAGCTCATCAAGCCAAGTACTTGTATAATCTAATTTGATTTTAATGCTTTTCTAAAGGAGATTGTGCTCTTATTACTGTGTAATGATGCTGCTGCAAAGGGTCTGCAGTGATGTCCAATATCACAACCATGCTAACTATTTCTGTGACATTCATTTCACCATAGTCTTAGTGGCTCGTGCAGGATATTTATGGTTGTGTTGGTCTTCCTGTTGCATTTTCCCTAATGACTGACAGAAACATGGTACATCTTTGCAGCTCCCCTCCTTGTTATCTTTGTCTGATATGGTACTTTTTTCGTATTCAGTACAGTAGATAGAGCACAACGATGAAGGTCTTATGTGAGATGAGGAGAATTTTGAAGTGCTCTCACTCGGGGGCAGCAAATGGAAAAGTGACAAGGCTGGTGCACTTGTCTATTTTACTTATTCTGTGCCTCTGTTTCATATTCCGCCTCGCACCATGGGGTTATTTTCCTCCAGGGTTCAGGAGGGCATGCTCTTTCATTTCTTCAGAAAATTGTTTCGCAGGATTTCAATCTTTTGGCTGCTAGATATGACAAAACACAATATCAAGACCACTTATGTTTCTTATCTGCCATTTTTTTCTGGGTATAAATAAAAGATCAGTATAAATTTAAGTCAAGTTGCCTCGAATGCACATGTGAAAGATGAGTGTGAAGAGAACTATGAACCCTGGGACAACGCTGCGGCAGTTTCATCAGCTGCTCAAAATTACCCTGGCACTGGGACTTGGGGTGAGATTTTTCATTCTCAAAATCAATTAGTCTTTACATGATGGTAGTTCAATTCCAATCTTTAAATTGTCCTTAAATTAAGCTAAGAAAGTACTTACTTAACTAAAGTACAGATGCAGATGATAGTTTTTAAAACAAACTTTAAAACAAATTTAAATTGGGGCCTGAAGGCAACCCCAAAGAACCATTCCACCTTACCAATTTCCAGGACTTATGATGATTGTTATTCTGGTTTTGCTAAATTTTTGTTTGAGGATTAGAGTGCCATTAATGTCTTGATCAGAATGTAAACAGAAATGATTACAAACAGGAGTTTTGTTCAAAACTGAGTTTGCAACAGTAAATGCACACAGACATTAATACCAAAATGATTAGTAAGAAAAATGGCTCTGGGTTCTTATTTTTTAAAGGTTTTTCAAAGTCTAACATTGTTTCTTGCTGACGTAAAGAAAAAGGAACACATAAATTTCATACATTGAAGTATTTAATCTGCCACATTAAAACAATAAATATCCTGGGGGAAGGGTTTTACTTTACAGATTCCCTGAATTATTTTTTTCAATCTACAGGCCTTTCAGTGAGATTACTCGTGTACAGTGTTGAATAAAAAAAACTGTAATTTAACACAATATTTAAGCCCTTTAGAACACAATCGTTTTACATTTTCAAAACACATCATTCAGAGATTTGGAGGATTACAAGCATTTCTGTAAACCCTGATGTATACAAAAAAAGAACTCGTGACAATTGGATCTTACGTGATGTATTACTTACGATCATGCATGTATGTGGAATCCATGTATACCGAAGAACCTCCCAGTGGTGTGAAGACATCCAAACATCGTCCTATTGATGTCCCATTTTTTTCCCCGTTTGGTTCTTGTCAGAGGTCAACCTCAAAGGGCACGCGGTGGATTCAGGCGTTACTGTTGGTGTCACATTGATGCATTACAAGGCCCAGGAGGTCACATCTCTGTAAACATACATTATCAAAACCCAAAGAAAATGTGGGGTGTTGACCTCACCGATACTTTGCTGAGCATCTTCAGGGGGAGAAAGGGTCGCGTGTTGGCAGAGAGCAACTTTGTAGACACAATGACTTTCTTGCTGCAAATGAAGAGGGTCAAGCAATCAAGACTGGTGAGACTCTGTGTCAGCACCATTATCTTGCACTGTCTGAAATGATCAATGAGCTAAAATAAAATGATCACAAGGTAAAATTGGCTTGCTAATGAAAATAGGCTGTTTAAATATGGGGCTGTGAGAGCAGCTGGAGCGAGAATGGGCAACAATTTAAAACAGAGCTAGAAAAAAATAAAAAACGATTCTTGGGAGCTATGAATGTTTCTTCAGAAATGTGCTAATCCATTTATACATTGGAACAAATAGAAGAGTCATCTCCAGAGTTTGTAAAAACGTTGCAGTTTTAATAGAATTTCTTCCTAAAAGCTTTTCAAACATTTATAATATCATTTAGGACTAGAAACAGGTAGACATCATGCCACTCATTCCAATATTTAATTCATAAGCACTTTGAAACAGTCAAAATGTAAAAAGACACTTGGAGTCACTCTGCTCACAAACATGCTTTCCTCTTTCAGTAATAAAGTGTATTGTGCATTCCTTTACTGTAACATGATTGTGTAAACGCGTTAGCACCTTAGAGCTGCTGCAGAAAGCCGGTCATGAGAGCACTTAACAGAAACAGCTATAAGTAACATCACATAAATAAAGATTTTCCATCATTCCTATGTACCAGAAATAACAGTTAAAGAAAGAAAAACGTACAACAAAACAGAAAACTTAAACAATGTATTTAGAGTAAGTGTTTATCAGAGTTGCTTCTAAGATGCTGCAAGCTATTGCTAAAGGTTTTAAAAGCAACTTTACAAAAAAAAAAGACTATCTTTTGACGAAAAGCCATGTTAGCTTTTTAGTTGTAAACTAATCATTGCAACTGTTCAGAGAAACTTCAAAAATTTGCACTCTGTAGCTTTATTCCACTTCCATGGCAGAAACATCCTGCTCTCCATCAGATTTCTCAGAGGGAAGGTCAAGTGATTCTGGAGCATCCAGGCTGTCTGACATAGAGCTGAGCTCTGTGGTCAGCTCTTTATCCGTTCCTGGGACATCATCGAGCTCGGGTTTCCCTGTAAATCAGACTATTTTCTTAAACACATTCACGATTACATACCATTAGAATTAGGTAAAATTATATGCATCTAAACTGCATTACACTATTGCAAATTACTTCTTTTTAGAAAAAGTATTACTTGAAACACATTGATCATCAACATTAGCAGTCGATGATGGGATTGGTCCATCCGAAGAAATCTTGGACTCTTCCGTGATTTCGGGGAATCTGGGACCTTGAGGACGGATCTTCCTTGCAGGGTTGAAGAAAAAACAATAGGCACATCGGAAAGCTGAAATGATACAGTAAAAACATAAAAATAAATGAATAAATACAGACAGCCGCCTGATTTATTTATTCTTACCAACACATTTACAAACAGTCATAGATTAATAAACATGAATATAAAGAAGAAAAAAACGAAAAAACTGCCTTAGATGCATAAATATTTCAGACTGATCTGTAGCAACACTTAGCATATTCAATCTTGCTTGGTTTTTGCTTACGGGACTTGGTCGTGGCAGACATTTAAGAGCCATATGATATAGTATGCTGCCAACTGCTAGAGGGCAAATAAAGCAGTGCGTTTGATGGAGACTGACAATGAATGCCAGGATTCTTAAAGGCTTACCGATGTATTCAAATTCCTCTTTTAATGCCATCCCGTTATGTGACCGACACTGCTGACATATGAGAGCATATCTGAGAGAGAAAAAAGCAATAAAGTGAAGATGACTGTTCGATGGATTACATGAAGATAAAAAAATAAAAAAACACCACATTATTGAAAACCGATATGATGGCATACACAATTAAAATAGTCAGACTTTTAGGAGGTTGTTGGTTTTCTAACAATTTAAATTTTCATTTCTGCAATATTCGTGTATGAAGCCTCTCAAAATTATGGTGGCACTGAAGTGCAAATCATATAAACAAATCGCTCAACGCAAAAAACAAAAGATCACAATAATAAAAAAATAATAATGAATGAATAAAACATTACATTTTCAAAAATAATTCCAGAAATCAAAATGAAATTTAACAGTGACCACAGTCACTGCTAAAGTTGGGTGATAGCTCAATTAACTCTTACCCACAGTTAATGCAAAACATCCTTCTGCTTTCCTTCTTCTTTAAAAGGCCTATACCATGCAAAATCAGTTTGAGCCTGTATGAGTATTATAATGTTCATTCTTTACGAAAAAAAAAAAATTCCAAAGCAGTATTTTCATCCATTCACAAACTTCCTCTAATAACCTGCGCTCTGAGCACCAGCCCCCCCCCAATCCCTGAAAACAAGCACGTTCTCATGCTGTGACGTGGACACGTGAGGAACCGCCCCTTTCAGGAAGAGTCTGCGCTGCCAGCACCGCCCCCAGGCTAACACACTCACTTTTTCCACGGAGCTAGCGGTGATTAGCAAAATCCTTTCCTTTTATACGCACAACACGTACACCATCTTTGCAAAAGTTCGGATGTTTGTTTGCGTGGGCGAGCCGCAGACACGCCGCTGAGGCAGGCTCTAGGTTGACGTCATGAAATGGGCAACACCCACATGAAGCGAAAGGCGGGGCCTCAGAAATAAAGTTGGTCTTTCTTTCTGGTAGGAAAATAGCTCCTGAAAATAACTTTTTTTTATTATTCTTTTGTGTGCCAAGTTATATTTGATTGTTTACTGTAAAATGCTTAAGAATAGCATGCAATTGGCCCCTTAAAACACAAAAGCCATCATCCAATCAGCAATGTCCCATAGTACCTACATTTTCATTTCTGAAAATTGTCTTTATTACATAGCAGTTTCTGGATTTTTTTTTTATTTCTAAAACGATTTTTATTTATTTTTTTTTTGTTTTTTTATTGTCATTGGGATCTTTTATATGTTTTTGTGTTGAGTGATTTGCATGTCAGGGCCACTGTACAAAATAAAGATAGAGCTGAAAAAACAAAATGGCTCTTTTTGGTGTACCTGTTCTGAGGCCCATCTCCAACAAGACACTCAATGACTCTGTCCATCAAACCTCTGTCCCTGGGGAGCACAGGTCTGGCCAGGGGTGGGCCTGGAGGGTGCATGCCTTTAAAGACAACAAGAGGCGTGTTAAATTCAGGCAGCCATCATTGTAGAACAGCCCCGCTCTGTCAAATGGTTGCCCTAAATATGACTGGTTTCACATGATCAAGAGCCATTTTCTTAATGACTTAACAGGAGGTCTTACTTGTGAAAGCCCATGTTCAATCCCTGCTGTGTTGGTGAGCAGTAATTAATATAATCTAACATCAAGAGCAATCATAGGAAGATGACTGGTCATTTCTGTGAGACTTGGCAGAGTTTCAGTATCCTGCTGGTTAATAATTTACCAACATATGGAAACTCTGTGGTGACTCTTTGGATCAAATTGCTTTTCACTTTCAATTTTCAACAGAAGCAGGTGATAACATCAAGTCATGTAAGCCATTTGTGAGGCCTTCCCGATGCCAAAGTCGATTTCATTAAGCAATATAAGACATTTAGCGAGATTCGGCTGCTCCTACCCACAGGTCTGAGTAATTAATCATACTTAAGTAATTTTTCTTTGTGCATAGTTCAAAGTTTTAATCCCACAAGGCAATTACAAGAAAATAGCTGCACTCTAAAAGAACCTCCTTCACTGTTTGCGTTCTTGAGTTTTCATAGCAACACAATAATATATATATATATATATATATTAAATGTCCAATGTTTACACTAAACAGATGTTTTCTTAGCTTTCCCACATTGTCAAGCAACCAGATGTAAAATTGTTTAAATTACTTAACTGATTCTATGTTTGATTCACATGTTCACAATTCAGATTGATTTTTTAAATTCAATTAGATGCTGATTTTTCAGATATCCGATCTAAAGTTACTATTGTTAGGCCAAGAATAAAGTTTTCACTTAACCGGTACATGAAGATGAAAATTTCATGAATAGCATTTTCAATTCTAAAAATTAAAACATTAAAGCTGTTTTTCGTTTAAAAGAATGCAACATTGCTTTTAAAAAAATGTGGATTTGATAATTCTGTGTTTTCCAAGTAGAGATTGATTTAATACACTTTGGGGATTTTTCAACCCAGGTCTAACTGAGATAACTAAGACCAAGAAAATAAGTGTTCTGGTGGTTTAGTATAAGATTATAACCTTGGAAATGTTAAAATTATGTCAGAGCTGCTGAACTTGATTTTGTAATACAAAAAAAAGAATCACATATTTAGCTTTTAATGTTGAAAATGAGGGCTTAATTTTTAGCATAACTACATTTTTCCCATAATGATGTCTTTGTTTAGGAATGGCTGAACAATTTAGAGCTGTTTTAATTCTCTAATTAGTTTATTACAAATTGCATGTTACGTACCACAGCCTACAACCTTGCTGACAACACAAACCATGGAGCTTTGAGCAACAAGGGACACAGAGCCAGGGAAGAGTAAATCACACCTTAATCGACCACATTATGATCTGGTCCCCCTGTGTGCAGGTAACCCACCAACTCCTGGAACAGGTGTTCCTGGGGTCACAGGCTTCCTCATCAAACTCTGCTGAGCAGCTACAGCTGACAGGTTCCTCTCTGGGGGTCCACCTGGAGCAGAATGGGAAGATCGTCCAGGATAGTTGGGCCCAGAGGCAAGAGGAGGGCGGGCAGCGGCACCACTGGCAGAATTCACAACCACTGGGGGGAGTTTGGGGATTACGTTGCGCTGGCGGAGCTCTAACAAAGAAAAAGAAGCACATGGGTCGGCAACAAAGGAAAACGCGCCACTGTAAACGGTCACTCTTTTTTTTGTGGACAACAAGCCTTTGTTTTCTACCTTGACCTGGTTTCGGGGTCAACTGAGGTCCAAATGGAGAGCATTCAAGTTCCTAAATATAAAACGAATAAAAGAAAGCATTAAATAATATGACAGGCGCAAGACAAGATGAGTTATGAATAAACCAAGTAACTCACCATCTTTTTCTTTGAATCAGGATCAAATCTCTCCAGAATCATTTTGGCATTTTTGTATGTCTCAGTCTCCATAACTTCTTCAAGCTGAAAGATGTTTAGGAGTTTTCAACTCATCATACAAGAAAATTGCTCCTATATATGTTATACCAGATTATCAATAAAAAACAAGACTTAAGCTTAAGTGAGACAAGATTGTCAACATTGAAAAAAAATATATCATTAGAAGAAAATCATGGCTAGATTTTTTACATATGTAACAAATGACTGCATTCCCTGATAATGGCAAGTGTGAAAATCCATCAGCCCTAATTATCAAAAGTTATCAAAACCTGACAAATGATCACAGATAATTTCTAAGATTTATTTGTTTGATGTACAAAGTGACATTAGCAAAGTTTTAGTTGGGCAAACCGTCCGCACCAATTAAATCCTGCTTGCAAAGATCTGTGCTAACAGGTGCTTTGGTGCAAAACGAGTTTTAAAGCACTTAATGCATCAAGTATTTTCAGTAACCTGGAGTGATTAATGAGTTTCTTATGGAACTTAGAAGTAATATTTTTACCTATAGAATATTCTTTGGTTAGAAAAAAAGAAAGCTGATGAAGAGTACTATACTTAAGAGAATGCTACAAGTATAATTAAAGATGACCTACTTACTATTTTCCTTTTTTGTGCTTTTACATCTTCTAGCTTTTCATCTAGAAAAGAACAAATGAGGGTGAATTGATCATAAAACCATTACCTTTAGATGTGCGACAAAAAGATGACAGGGTCTTACTATTTTTTTCAGTTCTTCGTGAAAATATAAATACAAGCATCTTGCGAAGCAACCACACCCTAAAAAAAGAAAAGTTAAATGTAACTATCTTTTTTGCAGCTACAGTTTAGTAGAAAAAGAATTCGTCGAAGAAGTCGTCTTACACACTTACAAAAATGGAAATGTAACAAAAGGAAGAGATAAGATGAGCCGTCCCATTAGCTGTTCCGGCAAGTACCAGAAATACACAACCATGCAAGTGATCAAGTAGAGTATGGATGAGTAGAGGAGCAGTCTGCCAACCCATATCTTCAACTGTCTTTGATACTTCACGCTATATTCTTCAAGAGTCTGTATGTCCTGGGAAGAAATATAATTTAAAAAAATGTACATTAAACAAAATACAAATCATATTTTGGACCACTTTCATCAAAAATGTACTCTGTAGAATAGGTGACAAGAGGCGGATATATTTTCATAGGCAAAAACAATGAATGCATGTCAAAGTGAAAAAAAAAAAAAAAAAAAGAATTCAGGTCAGAATCCGATTTTAAAAAGTCTAATGGACTGTTCTACTATGACTTTAGGGTATTAAAATAGGAAAGTGCAATACATGTATCCATTGTGACTTTACATATTATAGTTCTTTTTACATTTTATATTTACATTTTATTTCACTTCAACCCCGACCTTTATTATTTAAACTGCCGGACAGCATCACAATTGTTGTTTTTTTTAAACAGTGACAACAAAAGGGATTCCTGATTTCTAAAATATTACGGTTCTGAATTTTATAATGCACATCCTCTTTTTGTGGCCTTGACTTCATCCTACGGCTTTCACACAAAATGTAGAGATCACTGGAGTCAAGATCACTCTACGCTAATTTAAGCATCAATTAGGACAAACTAATGAGTTTTATTCCACTCAGACAAAGACGACTTATTAATGTTTTTCTTTAAACAGTAAAAGTCTCCGTTCACTTTCATGAGTTGACAAAATGGAAATGTAATACCACTTGCTTCAAAGTGCTTAGTTGTCAATCTAAAAATAGACTGGACAGACTGAACCAACTTTTGGTCACTATGGTGCCACTGTAACATATGCGTGTGTCAATCTAAGCGCTGCATGAACTCAGGCTTGTATGAAACATGTTCTCTACACGTTTGATGCCTTCCATAAAATGCATTTATACCAAATTCTATCAGAATAGGTGTGAAAGATGGAAAACATCATTTGATTATTTCAGTGCCACTTTGTCCGGATGTGAGGAGCTCCTGCTGTTGCTGCTTAAAGGACACATGCTGAAAATAGCCAAACACTAGCTTAGCTGTAGAAGAGCAGTAAAGCCCTGAACACTCAGCAAGCAGGGAGACAATTTAGCTGTGCGTGACCTATTCAATTACATTTGAAGCAAAAAGGGTCAATATTAACTGTGCTGTCATTAAAAAAAACACTTTCTAAACATAATATGTGTATTAAGCTTTCACCTTTAAACCATATGTCTAATAGGATAAATATACCTTTTCAAGTCCTTCCAAAATCTCCACGGTTGATGGTTTTGCCTGTAAAAAAAACATTCAAAGAGACCAAATTGTTAACATGTTTAATCATATATCTTATCATAGGATTTTTCTCTAAATACCCTTTAAATCTGTTGGTCTTTTGTTTTCTTTAAATAAAGAAAACAGCAAACAAAGTCCCATTTCAATCATCTTTTGATCCATTTGAAAAGCGTTCCCAGTTTTTTTTTCTTTTTATGATTGTCATTTTCAGACAAAATTTTAAAAGAAAAAAAAAACAAAGCAGTGGCATTTCTTTGGAAATAGCTTCTGCACAGCGGCAATAGATCATTCGAAATTTGCCTTCGAGTTGCGTGCGGGATTATTGATGTGGAGTAAGCTGGCCCCCTTCCCCATCATCCATCTGTTTACACTCTCTCACGACAGCTTACAGACCCTCACACCCCTTACTAGCATTACCGGTACCCGTGCAACAAAAATGGTGAGATATCCAGCCCTTCAGTTTGGAGCCAGATGAGGAAAACTAAGACATACATGGATCGAATCGTCAACACGTGGATGCATCAGAATGGAGCAGAGTAGGCAGCTTGTGGCTTTCTGGAGTAGCTTCATGTCACACCTACAAGCCTACAACGGCATTTTTAGGTCTACTACTGGTTCACAATAATTTGAATAAAGCAATACTCAAAAAGGCAAAGTTAAGCTTAAGTGTTTTAATATGTGGCCTCCATAACAAGGAAAATCCCAATATTACATGTTAAAAACACCAAAAACATTATTTTCTTTTTAAATCGGAGTGGGACTTTAAACAAATCTGCTTAAGCATTTAGTCAATATCAGGCTTTATCTGTTGTTTAGCCAAGGTATGGCAGTTACAGGTCAAGATTTTCCAACTTGAAAGCGTTAGTTGTGTTGTAACCCATGTGGTTTATCGCTGTCCCTAAGCAAAAGTCACGGTAGGAGTACAAACCCTCCATCGTGAGACCACAGCTCCCATTTTGATGAGGGAGAGCAGGTTGTAATGTAACAGAGATCCTCTCCTGCTCACTCCGCTGTTCTCTTCTCCACCTGTTGACAAAAACAATTAGCTGTAAATGCACCATTCAATTCCATCTATGTTAAACGATCTGATCTACACCTGACAGGGTCAGATTCTGGTTCCAGACAACAAATTCCTGCCTATGCGGGAGATTGTTGGAGCACAGTCAGAACTGTGTGCTGCAGCTGGCTTTTAATTAATGCAATTAAACAGAGCAGTGTTATTTATGTAAAGTAATTTGTATTCGAATTTTTAAAAAATAAAAAAGAGAGAGAGAAAAAAGGGCATAGCAAGTTAAAAAAAAATCCTTGACGGCTGCAAACAGACAGAGAAAGCAGGAATGTACACTTTTAACTTTGCAGTGACCAGCTGGTTAACTTACTTTAGCAAACACTAACAAACGTGCTTTTTCAGTGACAAACCCGGATGTATTCATCACTGCAATTGTTCGTGTAAATCTTAAAACAACGAACACCCTCAAAACAAGTTCCTTAAATGCAAATGTACCCTAGAGGGGAAGCCTGCAGCAGTGTCGTAACACTTACACCACTAGCTAACTTTTTGTTGCCGCTAGCTAGTCTCGCTGTTTTGGTCGTCCGTTCATCGAAACAACTTTTAAAAGACTTTTTGGATTAAATCAAATCTCAGATAAAGAATGAAACGGTAACTAACTCACACAGCGAGAGCTGACTTTACCTCAGTTATAGAGCGAAGTGTCCTGTTGCTGCAGCCTGGGACAGACGGCTCGTCCCCGTCGGAGCAGGATTTACACGCAGCCGAAAAGGGGGCGTGTCCTCTGACGGCTGTCATCACGTCGTCTATAGGTTAAAACAACATTGAGAACTCACGCAGCATAAATGATAGACAACAACAACAACATGCAAACAACACAAATAACTAAATACTAAAGAGATAAATAAGTTTCAAATGAACACAAACAGATGCAATTACATTAAAAAGCAGAACTATTTTAATTATATGGACCTAAATTATCACTTAAATAGCAACCATATGAACGTCTAATCTATGCTGTATAAAAAAATAAAAAATAAACTTTTGACTTGGCACAAGTTTTTTTGTGCTCAGAATCTGTTTCAACTGAATCATAGTTTTAAAAATCAGTCTTAATTGAAAAATGTGTTTTGTGGGCATAAAAAAGTTCATACACCTGGAATGTCTATTGATTGGTGCACTTCTTTAAACCAGATCTAGTGTAGCTTTTATTTGTATTCATTTGTTTTAGTTTGTTTTTTTTCACTGCACAAGTGTACATAACTTTAAAAGTCTTCATGTGATGATTGCCGCGCCAACTGGTCAGTAATCACTCGGGCAGAACAAAATACATTTGGAGAAACAATTGTAATAGAAGTCAGGCTGCAACGGTAGCACAATCCTGAAAATTATTAAAAAATTTAAAAGCCTACTCCAATAAAAATCATGTTTTTGTTGTTGTTTTAACATGTTCCTGTAGCATATACAAAGATAAGCTTAATATGGAATTTCTGAGAATTGTACTTTATTTTAATCATTTTTAATTAGGAGCAGACAAAAAATGCAATGGAAAAAGTTTGTATTTGTGACTTGGAACCTACAACGGCAAGCCACAAGCTCCCTGAGCACTGCTTAATTCTGATGTGTAGATGTGTAGATGACCAGATCCATGTGTGCTTTTGTTTTTCTGCATCTGAGCTAGGATCTGGCTAAAACTGTGCAGCTGTATAGGTACTAAATAACTCACTATTTATGTGGCACCTGTAATACTAGGTTGAGGTTGTGTGCTGTTAGCTAGTGGGTCAGTGTGTAAATAAAGGGATGAGTCCATGCCAATAGTCTTGCACTCAACTCAGAGAAAAGTTCTTGATGAACTCATGCTGCTCTGCTGAAACTATGTTCTGGAAAACTACAAGTTTTTAGATTTTGTTTATCGTAACTTTGCAATTTCATAAAAAAAAAAAACACTCGGCATGGGTTAAAAAATGATCAGGGTGAGACTTTAAATGTTGATGCTTGCAAACCCCTATATTGGAGGGTTCAAACTGATCCAATAAAGAATCAGCCACATAAATATCAAAGTCTTTTTGAAAAATAAAACAAATCTTTTGGCAGTCTTTAATTTCCACATAAACTTAAATTGAATCCTTAATTTTCCAAGTGAAAATCAGTGTTTTTATTGAACAGTATTCTATCTAGAAATGTCTGTTGGTGAACCTCTTTAAAGGGATTGTATCATGCAAAATCAACTTTTTGAGCTTTTAAGTGTATTATAATGTTAATTCCCCACAAAGAACTATTCCAAAGCGTGTTTTGATCCTCTGAGTATTCCTCTAAAAGCCCGCACTCTGAGCACCAGCTCCTCCCAATCCACGGAAATGAGTGGGTTCCTACACTCAAACATATGAAAGTGGGAACAGCCCCTTCCAGGAAGAGTCTGGGCTGTCAACACCGCCCCAGGCTAGCACAAACACCCACTTTCTTCACAAAGCCAGCAGTGATCAGCAAAACGCTTTTCCTTTATATGCACAATATGCACATCCATCTTCGCAAAAGTTCGAGTGTTGTTTGTTGTTTTGGCCAAAATGCAGACATGTTGCCAAGGCTGGCTCTAGTTTGATGTCATGAAATGACAGAGCTGAAGGCAGTACCTCAGAGATCAAGTCGTTTTACTTCCGGGTAGGAAAATGAGCTGTGAAAATAACTTATATTTCATTAAAAAATAATATTTTTTGTGTGCCAAAGATAATGTATTATCCTGAACATGGATGTTGTTTACTCTGAAAGGCTAAAAAAAAGCAGAATATAAGTCATTTAAATCAGATTAAGTGTGGCCATCATGTTTACTTATTTGTTTCAATTTGTGTTTTCTTTGCACTTTTTGCAAGTGGACAAAACTTTAAAATCAGAGCCTTCATGTGACGATTTATGCACCCATTACGCAGAAATCAAAGTAAATATCGAAAAACAATGCCTGGAGCAATCCAGCCTGCATTTGTTTGGATTCTTTTTTACGGGGACATTTCTGAAAATCATTTAGAAAAATTAAGAACATCTGTTTCAAATAGATTTCACACATTCTGCTGATTTCCAAATTTGACAACATGACATAATCTCATTTGCAGGTTTCTACTGTATGAGAACTCGACTGAGTGAACCTTCCCCCCTGGCGTTCCAAATAGGAAGTACCCACTTCCCATTTCCAAAATCCCATAGACTTCTATGACAAATAAACAACTGTTACTCAGACATTATATTTATCAGAATAACCATCCTTGCTCCGCTACCTTTGTTTTAACATGTTCTTGCCACTCTGAGTTTCTGTCATATTTTTTCTTTAGTACAAATTATTCAATTTATCAACTTGCCAATCCGGGGCCTCCATTTAAATAGGTAGTTTCATGTTGAACTTGTTTGATTGACAGATTTTCTCAAGTCTGCTTCCAAGTGATAGGGGTATGGACTTCCAACAAGCTTGCTCCTGATTGGCTCGAGTGGTTGCAACAGAAATGTTGACTTGGACCAATCAATGCTAACTGACATCATCTGGCTCCAACATGATGGTATCTATATTGCTGAAAAATGGTGACTGAATTGACTTCAATTTGTAGGAATCAGAAGAAGCCATTTTCTATGTGTGATGGACATCACACGCTGACCAGTACTCACGTACAATCAGATGTCCATGGAACAAACAGCTGACACTGATCTAAATATCTTATAAATATTATCAAAATGGAATGGACATTTGTTATTTTCTTCAGGAAAACTTCCCCCCTTGTTAACTCTTGCTTTTTCTTCACTTAAATGCAGTATCTTACTATTCAGAGGAGTCAAAGCCTGCGCCACCATATTTTATTTAGCGAAACATGAAAAAAAAATTTAGGTTTGTTTTTCTCTAGCAGCTGCATCATGCATCTCCCAAAATTTCTAAGAGGCTGTTTATGTCATTGTTGCTATAGGTTAATTTTGCAACTCTCATCCTTTAGTGTGGCTTTCACACCTGTTAATTCACTTAATACCAGGCTATGATGGCTTGTTAGCTCCGAAAAGTCTGATGACATTTGGAGATTAGGACCAATTCATTTTCACTGTAGAGAACTCTTTGAAAGCCAAAGAAACCACCTCGTCAGACAGATCCGGGTCCACTTGATTGTTCCGTAATAGAGTTGGATAAGTGTCGTACTTGCATACTTGGTTCATAGTAGTCTGTTATATAGGAAATAAACTCTGACCCGTTTAAATCCAAATAAAAGAAGCAGTTGTGAATACAGCCTTAGACTCGGTGTCTCCCCCATTGCTTTTGTTACTAATATGAAATATTAATGTATAATTGATATGTTGATTATCTTGGAGTACAAAGATCTCCAGTTATTAAAAGACATAGCAAAAACACAAAATCAGCCCCTTTACCTGCACACCATAAGTCTGAGTATTATGTGAGTTTTTGAGTTTTCTGTCTATCCAAATGACTGTGTAAACATCAAATTCCTTTATAAGGTAATGGCAGTTATCTGATTTTATAGGGCCTATACCATGCAAAATCAGATTGTTATTTAGCTTTTAAGTGTATTACAATATTAATTTCTCAGGAAAATAAATCCCAAAAAGCGTTATTTTGAGCCGTGCATTTAGTTCTAAGTATTTCTCTAAAAATGAGCACCAGCGTCTCCCACCTATGATAATAATGTTCTCACATTGTGACGTAGATTAGGGAGAACAGCCCCTTTCAGGAACAGTCTGCGCTGCCAACATCGCCCCAGGATAACACTCAATTTGTTCGCGGAGCTAGCAGTGATACAAGAAAATACTTTCCTTTTATATGCACAACATGCACATCCATCTTTGCAAAAGTTCCGATGTTTTTTGTTGTCGTGGGCGAGACGCAGACAAGCTGCTGAGGCCGGCTCAAGGTTAAGGAAAGCTGGTGCCTCCAAGATTGAGGTGCTCTTCGCCAAAGACCACTGCAAAAACTGGCGGACATGGTATGTTGGACAACACAGGTGGGCCCCACGGGTCACCAGTTTAGTTTAGTTTAGTTTAGTTTAGTTTAGTTTAGTTTAGTTTAGTTTAGTTTAGTTTAGTTTAGTTTAGTTTAGTTTAGTTTAGTTTAGTTTAGTTTAGTTTAGTTTAGTTTAGTTTAGTTTAGTTTAGCAATCACCTTTTGTATTGTATAACTGATTTTATGTCTTGTACAATTAGTGACGCCTTTTAAGACAACTGTGTTGTAATATTGGGCTATTGAATTTAATAAAATTGATTCAATCTTGTGCAAAAATAAATAAATTATATATATGCAAAAAATACAGTGGTGGACAAAATTGTTGGCACCATTCAGTTAGAGAAAGAAAGTCCACAAAGCTCACTGAAATGACTTGAAACGTTCAAAAGTAGGAATTAAAATGTATTGAAAATTAAATAATCAAAATCAGCCATTACTTTTGAGTTGTTGATTGACAGAATTACAGAAAAAAAAAGCTAAAGAAATAGGGCTGGACAAAAATGATGGTACCTCCGTAAAAGACTGAGAACTAATTGCCCAGGGGGTCATGATGAACTCAGGTATGTCCTTTAATTGACATCACAGCTGTTTTCAAACCCATAATCAGTCAATCTGCCTATTTAAAGGGAGACAAATAGTCATGTTTCTGTTTGGTGAAAAGGTGTGAACCACACTGAACATGGACAGCGAAGGAAAAAATTGTCCCAGGACATTAGAAACAAAATTATAGACAAACATGGTAAAGGTAAAGGCTATAAAACCATCTTTAAGCAGCTTGAAGTTCCTGTGACAACAATGGCACATATTATTCAGAAGTTTAAGACCCACGGGACAGTAGCCAACCTTCATTTGACGTGGCCGGAATAGGAAAATTGATGACAAATTGAGGAGACGGATAGTTAGAACTGTATCCAAAGAGCCCAGGACAACCTCCAAAGACATTAAAGGTGAACTCCTAGATCAAGGTATATCAGTGTCAGATCACACCATTTGTCGTTGTTTGAGCCAGAGTGGACTTCATAGGAGACGACCAAGGAGGACACCACTGTTGAAAGGAAATTATAAAAAAGCCAGACTGGAATTTGCAAAAATTCATGTTGACAAGCCACAAAGCTTCTGGGAAAATGTTATTTGGACAGATGAGACAAAACTGGAGCTTTTTGGTAAGGCACATCAGCTCTATGTTGGTAGACTCAAAAATGAAGCATACAACCAAAAGAACACTGTCCCTACTGTGAATCATTGAGGAGGCTCAGTTATGTTTGGGGGCTGCTTTGCTGCATCTGGCACAGGGTGTCTTGAAGTTGTGCAAAGTAAAATGAAATCTTAAGATTATCAAGGACATTCTGGATAGAAATGAGCTGCCTAGTGTCTGAAAGCTTGGTCTCAGTCACAGGTCATGGGTCTTCCAACAGGACAACGATCCAAAACACACAGCCAAAAACCCCAAGAATGGCTAAGAGAAAAGTGTTGGACTATTCTGAAGTGGCCTTTTATGAGCCCAGATCTGAATTCCATTGAGCATCTGTGGAAGGAGCTGAAACATGCCATTTGTTAAACCTGAGACAACTGGAGCAGTTTGCTCATGAGGAGTGGGTCAAAATACCTGTGGACAGGTGCAGAAGGCTCATTGACAAATACACAAACCGTTTAATTGCAGTGATTAACCCAAAAGGTTGTGCAACAAAATATTAAGTTATGGGTACCATCATTTTTGTCCAAAAATGTTGTTGTTCAAAAGTAATGGCTGATTTTGATTATTTTATTTTCAATACATTTTAATTTGTTACTTTTGAACGTTTAATGTCATTTCAGTGAGCTTTGTGGACTTTCTTTCTTTAACTGAGGGGTTCCAACAATTTTGTCCACCATTGTACATTTTTTGCATAAAAACCTGACAAAGCAGAGGTAAAGCAGCAAAAATGAAATTCAGGTGAGCAATAACATTTTAAACTGTTGTAGCATGAATGTGAGCTGAAAACATTGCCGAGAAAATCTGAATTCTTAAGATTATTCCTAAACTAACACTTATTTAAGATTATAGAAGACTATGAAAATTATTTCCACCATAGCATTTTAGTTTCTGTTTAATTTTTAATATAGGTTTTCCCAGATCTAATTTACTTTCAAGTACAGATTTGACATATAGTTAACCTACCAACTTTAATTTTAATGCATATGCTATTGTAAAGAATCCACCAAAGATTAAAGAAAAGAAACAATAAACAAAAAAACCCACACAGGTTCAGTGTGATTGAAAAGTTTGTACATCATTTAATTCTATGTTTATGAGGAACTATTAGCCCATATTCCTTGAATTAAGTTCGAGTCTATTAAAATGTTGTGTAAATACTTTCATTTTGTTTTAAACTTGCTACGTGCTCCAGTGTGTGTCAATTAAGAATTTTGTCTTCAAAGTCTTTGTGTTTGCGTTTCTTTTTCTTGGAAGTCAGTTGGTTAAAGTTAATAGATACATTTGTTTTACTGCACTATGTTCATGTATGAACACTGTTCAAAATACAAACCTCGGCATATTTGTGAAATTACAAAGTCACTTTGAACTAGGAACATATTAAATTCATAATTCTAAGGTTATAAAATTAGAAATCAAAGATAAACCCAAAAAAAGCATAAAGTCTCAGTAAAGAAAGAATCTAGCACAATCAATTGCATGGCAAATAAACCTCACAAAATAAATAAATAAAACATTTTTTTACATTTTGCTCAAATGATATAGCATTATTTAAGAGTTTATTATTATTATTTTTTTACCTTTATTTTAGGATCTGTTGAGAACAATTTTCACAATGCTGACCTGGCAAGAGGACATCTGGAAGCTCTTCATGAAAAGTTGTCAGGAACCAAAAATGTATTATTGTAAATGTAAATCATGTAACAAATAAATAAAAATTGCTATTAATGGTTACACTTTGAATTGCCTTTAAGTAAGATTTTTCATCCATCCATCAATCCTAACCTTTAGGTTTTATTTGATGCAATGTAAATCTTCCTTCATAGTATCTATACAGATTAACATGTGTTTTGTGTATTTCTGACTTGATATCAACGTACAAAATGCAACCAGGATTGTGTATTGAGGCAGATGCAGCATGACGTTTCTAATTTTTCAGGTGTCATCAAACACAAGATTGAATGTTGTTAAACCAAAAGGATCAGACTTTGGGACCACATGAAACTAACTAAATGCATAGTTGGAAAAAGAGGAATGTGGAAATACGAATGGCCCTATGTTTGCACAAATTATCACATATTGGGACAATATGTGCCAACATAGGAACAAAACAGACACATTGGATTACTGTTGATGCCCAAAATGTGAACCATACTGCTAGCAGGGACAATAACAATAGTCATGAAGTAACATTCATCCATCTATGTGTGCTAACCCTAATTGGGTTGTGTGTCAAGGATGCCTATACCGTACATTCCCAGTAGCTTACATTTTTGAAGCTTTATGAAGCCTTGACCCCTTTGTCCACCCTATCAAAACAAGCTTTTGTTTTTAAATATTTCTTTCCAAGAGTCTTTCTCCTGTTGTCCCCGAAATATTTTGACTTTGAAAAACAGGACAAAAATGTAAATATATTATAATGATATTTTAACAATAAATAACTAAAAATGTCACTAGCTAATATACTTACAAAGTTGGTTTTATAGAGTTTTAAATTGGATGGGAAGCTTAGTTCAAACATTTTTTAACCAGAATATGCTCCTGCTTTGCATTGTACTCTCCCTGAAAAATCCTGACAAAAGGAAGAGAATTTAAAACTGGCTTGAAGAATTATATTTTTGTTTTTCACAATAAAATTTACCAAATCAAAATTGTAATATTGGGCAAAATTATGAGTGACCTTTTATGTTAATTAGAATAACTATAATCCAACTTTTGTAAAAAAAAAAAAAGACTGAGTTTATTACAAATGTTACTTCTTAATTTTTATCAAACAAAGGTCCCTTTATAGAAAAAAGTAAGACTAAAGCAATGTTACATCTGGAAAAATATCCTAGATTCTTCTTCTATCCTCGCATGTAGGTTGTTATAGTTGTACATTTATTTTTCGCATTTAGTCTTTTCTTATGTGAGCTAATAATAGAAACCATGATCAAATGGGAGAGGTATGGAATGTTTCTGCATGGATGGCTATGTATAATCTTTACTCACTCTATTTTAGCTCTAACATTTTCAGGTAATTCCCAAGAGAGAGATTGTCTCTGTGGAGAGTATTTCCTATTTGTTGTAGGAAAAAAATGAACAGGATAATGCTCACTTGTTTGAATCTCAGAGGTTCTTCGTGCTGCTACAGAAGCAATCATAGTGGTGTGCAGACTCTGACTTTGTCGTATTTAGTCGGTCTAAAATGTGCTGCTATAAAATCCCCTTGGGACACACATTGAAGAACTGAACCTTCCTCAACGAAGTAAAACGTGGTTTGAAGGCTTTTGAAAAACACGGTTTGAGAGCAACTTTGACTTAATATTGTAGTAATCAAAAAGTAACGTTTTTTAAGAAAAGACAACAGTTGGGATGAAGCCGGATTCGTTTCTATGTGTAGCCCACTTGTTTTTATTCCATAAACTACAAAGGAATTACTAAGAACTTTAATTTGTTCTGCTGATTAATTAGATTGAAAACTGTATGTGACGTGTTACATTTAAATGGTGGGATTTATTTCTGGGACTGTTGATCATTTAAACCAGAATAAGTAAACAAATACACAATAAAAACAGATGCACCAGACTACTCAAAAAATTATTGAATAGCACAGCTAGAGCAGCAATTTATTGTTCTACCTTAACCATATCCAGAGCGAGGGGCCTCTAAAGGCGTTATTTTCAAACCAATAAAAAGCAATTTCCAAAGTAATTGAGAACATGTTTCAATACATATGCATGAAAAAGACATTTTCCAAACCAACGGCTCCTGTGCTCATGAAATTGATTGAGGGGATGACCCGCTATATTAAATGTTATTTGAGAACCATCAAAACACACAAAATTGCAAATTGCCCAGCTTGTTTCAGAATTAATACCTCATTCATCATCATTATGAGCTGATAAGTTAATTTAACCATTTCATTCTGTCCTAATGAGCTATAGTTGAATTAATGTCATGTAATGTATGAAAGTAACATTTGAACAGAGGCAATGATATGAGACAAACAGAGCAGGGACTGCTTTAGAAGCATAATGGTGGCATAAATCTCATCATGGTGGGCCGTTTTCTTACAAGAAAATAAATATTCAAAACTTTGATTTTTTGTTGTTAAAAAGTTATGCTTTAATCATAAAATGAGGTTTTGATGAACAAATTCTGTCTTTTTTAAAGGAAAAAGGCACCTGGATTATAAAATAGCAGGAAAAAACAAAAAGAGGGAAAATATGGTTCCTTTTCCGTGTCTGCTTGGCTTATTGAGGAGCAAACTGAGCTGCCAGTCCTTCATCTGCTGTGAATCGACGCGCGTTTGACCGTGCAGAGCTGCGCGCGGCGTTTTCGTTCCACCTTAAATTCGTTTTGGCCACGCGTGCTCCCTGTAGTTTGAGTTCTTTTTTTTTTTTTTTTTTGTCCTCCCGCAGCAGCTGTCACCCTGCATTACTCGCAGTCAGCTAAATGAAACATTATTCTAAACATATGCATCGTAATCAGTCCGGTCACACTTACAAGAACACGCGTTAATAAGGCAATCAATCACTCTGGAACAAGCAAGTTGTTCTGTAACAGCTCATAAACAGTGTGTAATGAAGAATTGGAGGTTACCATGACACGGCGCTGATCAGATAATCAATGTCAAAGATGCGATGAATGTCAGTAAATGTGCTTTTCATGTCGTTTCTATAAAATCTCCAATTTACAACAAGCAGTTCAATTACCCTGAAAATACAGTCAATTAAATAGAGGTGATTGGACAGTAGAGCCAGCATCATCGATCTCTGCATTTCTATCTCGCCGGTGGACATTTAATTTGGTTTTTCTATTAGCACCCAAATAAAGGAAAATATAAAATATATTAAACAACCCAAAGATTTATTTTCTTGTCAAAAACTGTTCACTGAAGGTGACAGACAGTCTTCTGCATTACAACTTTTTTTTTTAGTCCCATACCAGAAAAAACTAATGGTGTTGTTGTGCCCTGTGTTTTTCTGGCCTCTGTCTTTTCCCTTTCACGCCTTCATCTATCTCAATGGCTTTGTTGTATACAGCAGCCCTCTCCTTAGTAAAGAGCAAAGAAACCTGGTGATACATCACGCCCATATTTGCTCTCCTAATCCTAGTTCTTTAATGGGGACGTTCAGAAAAAAAGCCAGCTTATCTTGAAAGTCCCTGGGGGGCGTTCTGGTGTAGGTTATATTTTAACCAGGCGCAATCAACGACAGCATCAGCTTGTATCATTTAGAGGTAATGTTGAAATAATGGTAAATTATAGGGCCGGAATGACCCGTGATGGTAGAAATGATATTCCCTGTAGCTTCCCATGTATTTTTAATTAATGTTAGACTGCAGGGTATACCCAGTCTTTCAGGGCATCTAAAAATGTCACTTTAGCTATAGCAATATAACTAATTTGTTTCAACAAATATCTAATTGTGTAAAAAAAATAGAAATCTGTAAAGAGATTTTTTTATTTATTTTCCAAGAACAAACACGATCAATAAATAACATGATTTACATTTCATATTGCACATTTTTTTCAAGTTAAATTATTTAAATTCATACAGCCACGGATATTTTTTAATACAGAGATATAGAGTTAAAACATAGACCTAAGGGGACAAGGCGTTTAATTTCAGTGGCCGTTTGTCAGCCTTTTTAAGCCTCTTCAGTGTAAACCTTAAAAAATCCTTATTTTTTATTTTATTTTTTTTTGTTTTAATAATAATAAAAAAACCTGTTGGGAAATCTTGGTAAATTTACAAGCCGATTTGATTGGCTCTATTAGCGCGAATCCAGTGTTTACGCATAGAAACATTCAGCAAGTCACACAAAAGAAAGGAAAATAAATATTTGGAAAAAATGCCCATTTACAGTTGCTGCGTTTTAAAGTGATGAAACCCGGGTAAACAGGGTCGTATTCCAAAATATTTCACATTTTAACTATTCATGCTTTCTGGTGAAATCCCATCAGAAAACACACATTGCCATTTTTACAGGGGCAGACAGACAGTAAAGTCAGGCTGAACTTTCGCCTTCAGGGACTGCAGACCTGCGAAAAAATCCAGATTGATATAAAGAGGTTCACCAAACGAAGGCTGCTGTGTGTGCCGAAATAATCCCCATTATCAGAATAAAAATATTTCGGGCCTCTCCGAAGGATTCGTTCGTACCTGAAACCCTCCAAGTGTCAGACAGTATGGTTACAGCGTGCGTTCTGTGCGCCAGGACTGTCGCTTTGTTCCAGGTCTTTTGTATGTCTAATGACTTCCCTCCGCGGGTTGTTAGCACTTGACAGCGGGTCTCAAAACGAGGAACTTTCTTACAGTGATGTATTCAAAGAAGCTCCATCTAGGTACATGATTGGCAATTTTTGTCATGATCCTCTCATTATTAACATAAAAATTGACACAAAAAAAGACACAGCGCAAAATTATATGCACCTTCTTGCTGGTTAGGGGTGTCCCCACGGAGCAGAGAGTGGGTGCTGGAGAAGCTATTGCTGCCAAAAAACCTCAGTCTATTAGACTTAGTGAAGAAAGATATGCTGCTGAACGAAAAGTGGACATTTCTGTCTAATCTTGATAGTAAAATTAGACCATGTTTGTGCTTTACAGAGGAATGCCGTTGGATAGTTTAAATTTGAATGAAACAGTTCACTTGTGCGTTTTTACGCATTCATTTGAAATGACACTTTTGAGGCATGGGGTCAGAATGAATTACAGTGGGTCTATTTGTACAACGAGGGGAGTGGGAGGGGGGCATTTAGAAAAAAATGTTGAAAGTTGCAAAAAAGCAAAATTGGTTGTAATGCTTTACCCGGACGCATTGTTTTCAAAATAGGCCCATAAGAAAATATGAAACGGTCGTGTTGGCTATTTGTGAGTTTGGCCTATCTGTTAAGTGAAGTTTCCTCCCGTTGGTCTGGTGATGGGACTGAGGTCTTGCTGAGAACCGCAGCAGAGTACGGCAGAAATCCACTCTCGGATCTTTGCGCAGAGGCTGTGCACGTAAAGTCAGCGCTTGCGCTCCTGGAGCCCAGCGCGCTCGCCGCCTGGCTGCTGTGGCAGCTCAGGCAGGAGCAGGGCCCCGTGGCCGACGGTGCGCTAACGGCCGCCGCCGCCGCTGCAGCCGCCGCCGCAGCAGATGCCGCCGCGGAGCTGTTGAGGCCAGCTGGTGACTGGTACAGTCCCGGGTGTCTAAAGCTGCACAGGAGCTCTGGTCGGGAGTAGGGATGGGACAGGGCTCGGAAGGTGTCGAGGGGGCGGATGGAAGTGGCGAAAGGGGACGAGGCTGCGCCGGAGGCTGCGGCGGCCGCTGCTGCCGCCGTGACACCGACGTGAGGGTAGTAATGTAGAGGCATGTGCGAGTGGAAAGGATAAGGCAGACTTCCTGTGGCTGCAGCGTGCGTCATCATGTAGGTGTAGAAGCTGGGGTCTGCCGGATGGGGCCAAGACATCGCCAAGCGCTGCCGTTTGTCCTTCATCCGCCTGTTCTGGAACCACACCTGCACATGGAGTCGAAACAAGGCCCATATTGAAGCTGCCATGTTGTTTTTCTGCACCACATTTATGCCTCAGGAGAGTGGAGCGTATGCGCAATTGTGTTCTCATTTTACATGTTTTAAAAAAAAGCATTTCAGCAAAATATCTAAAAATAAAAATAAAAACATTTTAATTTTTGAAGCTATTATATTTAATATATTACTATTAATAATATTTTAGAAATAGTGTAACCAATTGTTTTCAGTCACCTGTAGATGCTTTTAATTTGTAATAAAAAAACAATATATATTTCTTTTATTTTTTTTAAAGAAAACATAAAAAAAAACAATAATGCAAAATAACATTCATACTTTTGGTTGTTAGGACACCCCTCCTTGCAGCTCACCTTAATCGTCGTTTCGGGCAGGTTTAGCGCAGCGGCCAGTTCACACCTCCTCGGCCTCGATACGTAATTCTCCCGATAAAACTCCTTTTCCAGTCTGCCTATTTGTTCTCGGGTGAAAGCAGTCCGATACCTCCTGACCTGGTCGCTGTTTGAATTGTTTGATCCCCCCGTGGAGCCGTTCATGCTCTGGAGGGAGTTGGAGCTCGTGTTGGAGGACGCAGAGTTACTGTCTGAAAAACCTGAAAAAGATCATTCAAAAAATAAAAACCTCAGATGCGTCAGGTTTGCTTCTATTTTACAACTAATATTGAAAATGTGTTTCATTTCATTAGTAAAATAATATTTTGTTTATAGAAAATAAAATTGATACCCAAAATTAATTAAAAATAAAGGTTAGTGGTACATTTCTGTACATTTTCTTCAAATAAGAAATGAAAAAGAAACTATAAATAAATAAAAATAATAATTTCCAAAACGAAATAAAACCCCACCTTTGTTGTTTTCCTTGTGCTGGCTGGGGGAGCGATGCGCAGGGCATCCCACCTCCACATCGCTGTTAATGTCGGATTCTTGCGAAACTTCGGAGTAAAGGCTCATTTTCTTCCTGCTTTCCGACGAGGAGATCTCCACCGACGCGCTGTTCTCGCTGTTATGGTGCGTGCCAAAAAGGCTGTCAATTTCAAATTTGCTTTTAGTCGGGATGTCCCCAAGATTTCCGTGCAGAGAAGCCGAAGTTATTCTCGGGCTCAGTCGTCCGCCATGCTGAGAGTTTTCCAGGGCCTCCAGGACGGAATTTCCCGGCGCGTCTGCGAGCCTCTTCCCCGCGACGGGACTGTGCAGACCCCTCTCCATCAATATCATCTCTTTTCTTATCCTCTCCATCATCAAGAAAAAAAGAAAAAAGAGAGAGAGAAAGAGGGAGGGGAGGACACGCAGCGCTTGTCCGATGAAGCTGGTGTTGTGTCAGAGTTAAATCCGCATGCAACTCAGCAACTGATTCTAAATAACTGTCTTTTTATAAGCAGCGCGCAAAAAAATGAAAGAATCTGAATGCAATCGACGAGCTCAAAAAGGAGCCCAGCATCCTCCCCACAGCAGCATTCATCAAAAGTGCCGGCGCTTCGCTGGTAAAATGCAGGCTGACGTTGCTCCAATGATCATTTATTGTAACAGGTTTATAAGCAAATAAATAGGAGAGGGCTGTCACTTGATGATGGAGGCGGCCTTCGGTCAGACGAATATTATCCAAGTGGAGAGGAGGAGAGGAGTGAGGAGCGCGCTGCTCGTCCCTGAGTTGATCTCTGAGTCTGTTTTAGATTGCTCTTGGGTTTGGCCTCATGGGCGAAATTGACAGTCTGATTAATAAAACGAGCGCAGCAGCATTTCCCTCTTCATTTAGGAATATTATCATGCTTTGATTCTCTTTTGTTTGCCTCTTCCCTCCGCCCTCCCCCTTTCTCTCTAATCGTTATGCTTTTATTTTTAGTTTTTTTCTTTTCTTATCTTTTTGCACATTTCTGTCACATTTCCGCAGCTCACGCGCTCCAAGATTTAGATCAAATACTTTGAGGGAAAAACTACATTCTTCTTCTGTTATTGTTTTTATATTTAATATGTTTCTCTTTCAAGCAAATCTTGAAAGGTTGTTTGAAAACAATAAACACAAGACATGTAACAATTTATATAAGAAAAAAGACATGTATTTACCGATTATGAGACCAAAAAACAGGTCTGCAATTTATGTGAAAAATAAATATTTTAGTAATGTTCACGATTTAATAGCTCTTAAATTAAATTAGGATTTAATAAAATCAATAATTTTTGTTTTTTTCGTATTGGTTTTACACATCTTTATTGTTGTTTTAACTATATTTCCACATTTAAAATTAATTTAAAACAATATTTTAGGACTTTTCATAAAAAAAAACGTTTTGCTGCAGATTTTTTTAATTAAAAGAAGCATAAAGTTAAAACATTTTTGTCAACCGATTACCCTGGCTGTCTTCAGCCGATACATTGACGATAACATCCATCCACGTACTGATATTTTCTTGACGTGAGATGACCACAGAAGCTCCGTCTGTGTCCTCTGCACGTCCTCTGGCGCCCCCTGCAGGCGTCAATAATAGTTATGAGAAGTGAGAGGACACAGGTGGCAGAATATTTAACCTCTTGACTGGTCTCTGTACTGACCTTTGATAGTTTTTACTCATTTCCTTAGTCTGCATGATCAAATCTGCCTTTTTTAAGACGAAAGTATGATCAACATTTCTTATCTGCAAACAAACTAGCAGTCTGTTTCACATTTTAGACCAGTTTGATGCAAATATACAATGTTCTTCCATTTATAAGATAAAATAAGGCATTAAAGATGGTAAAAAAAAAAATGTTAATGATTAACATGGCCGGATAAAAGCACGAGGTGGGGGCTATCTCACAAGTTTGATGGCCTGCAAAAATCCACAATTAACTAAAGACAAAAAAATACAAATAAAATAAAATAAAGCAAAAACAACAGCAAACAACCATTAAAATTTCAACTCAAAGGCACAAAAAACAACAAAAAAGTGAAGATAAAATAAAAGACAAAAAAAAGGATGGACGGACATACATGGAAAAATAGAAAAAGGTATAAAAAGACAAAAAAGATCAATGTCACCACAGGGCACAAACAAGTGTCCTGCTTGTGTCTGTCCCAAGCCCGGTAAATGCAGAGGATAGTTTCAGAGAGAGTGTTAAACATAAAACATGTAAGACATGAATATACGGATAGATGAAATTACTTGATTACATGTTTTTGTTTTGTTTTTTTGCAGTTTAGGTGGTCAGAGGAATATGACACCCTAAACTCTCAACCCAGAATAGCCCCCCAATGTTCTACCCCCTTAGTGGGGCTGGCTACATCTGGGCCTGGTGTCTGATGCTCTTAGATATTACTGAACATGTCTCATTTTCATGATTTAAACCTCTGAGATTTAAAATTAGTACAAAAAAACATAATTTTTTATAAATAAATTACCTTGTTCATAAATAAGACATCTGGTAAAGGAAATGAAGTTTGCATGTGAATGTCAATAAATAACTGTTTTATGTGTATGTTACATATCACAATGACAATAAAGGCCTATTCTATTCTATTTTAGAGTAAATTTAATGTCAACAAAACATAAAAATGTGTTATTTGGAGCTGCTAAAGAGAACAAGAATGATAAAAGACTACACCATGTAGAAAACAAAGATATGACTCTTGAAGCACTGACTGAATATAGTTTGTATGTTGCGCAAACAAAAACTCAATGCGAAAAGTTTGTCATTTTGTCTTTTCATGACATAATAGCAATAAACTAACATAACCATAACAACATTGGGCTTCTAGTATAACCCTTGAGCTATGCTAGGCACTTTAACATTGGGAGTTGGGTCATCTAGACCCCACTAGACAGTGCGCTGAACCTTTTTTCTTCAATGATTTGAGATCTTCACTGGTGTCCATGGATTACATGAAATCCTCTCCACCTTTATCCACCTTTGTCATGGTAGGGAGAACACGTCAATGTAAGGGTGGGGTCACAGGATAGCACAGGGAATAATGAAGCATTTTAGTGGCTTTTATTTTAAATTTTGGCCTTTTTTTCTCTCTCCAGAAAATAGAGTTCACAGATTCATCTGCTCCATTGCTTTAAGAGGGAAAAGCTTACTGTGGGCGGGGGAAAGAATCCGCTTTCTGTTCTCCAGAGAGTAACTCACGGATGTATATGTTTGAGTTTTGACTGTAAACTGTGTGCTGGAAATATTTAGACACGAGCCTGCCGTTTTGACAGCTCTTACCTACATTTTACAGTGAAGAGCAACTTGTGAAAAATGTTACACTATTTTGAGCCACATGTGCAACGTTTCCTGCATTCTACCCAAAGTCTGAAGTGAAGTGAATTTCCATTTTTTTCCAGGGCATTTTAATGCAGAAAATGCAAAAAGAGAAGTCATGTGATTTCTATGTCCTTTTCAGGAAACACTATAGTTGTATTTGGCTGCATTTAAAGTCCTAATTGAACTTTTCTCATTGGTGTCAGAATGTAGGCTAATGTAAAATGACAAAACCACACTAAAGCAACAATTTTCAATTAAGTCAGGCTTTTAGGTTAATAGGCTACAAGTAGTTTAAATAGTTCATTCAAAATGAACTAGAGTGAGGAAAATGAGTCTCACAACATGCTCTGGGGGCTTAAAGTAAACAGGCTGTTTAAGTGAAAAAAATGACAAAATGCACAATGTAAAATAAAATAGTTTATTAGTAGAGAAATCTACCAAAGTTTAGTTTTTGCAAACCGTCAAATTTATCAATAAAGGGCATTTGTGTGTGTGTGTGTGTGTGTGTGTGTGCGTGTCCACTCTATTTGTGGACACTGTGTTCCTCTAGTGGTCAGTATGGGGAACTGCAGGATCAGTTACTTCAATTTAACACTTGACTGATGGACCTTAGCTTCACACGAGTCATTATAGGAAACCCTGAAAACTTCAGCTGAGCTAGGACACTCCTTCTAGAGTTGTTTCTAAATTATTTACTTTGAACCAGAATGAAAAACATCCATTAATAAACACATTTTAAAAAATCAATATCTTAAATAGACAACTTTATGTAATGCAAAATTAACAGAACTGTTATACCTATGTGCTATTATTTTTTGTCTGCTGCTTTCTCGAATGATGAACAAAATTAACATATTTCATTATTACATCTGTCTTTATTATTATTAAAAAGGAACCTGAACAAAAAGCTCCAAGTTCTCAATTATTAAATTTGCAAGCATAAGAAACACATGTTTATATCTTTATTTAGTCAAACACAATAACAAAAGAAAAAAAAAACTTAATACAGAAGTTTTAAGAGGCAAGAATGGATATTCTGTTTTACTAGCAATTGTGGGGATTAGGGTGATGATTGTGTTATCTTCCATCTGAAGGGAGCATTAGGGTAGTGTTATAAATGCAAAGTGCTCTGGAATAAATGCATTAGCTTCTACCATCCTTCGACAGACCAGACAGGAAATATTACACCGCTTCTGCCTCATCACAAAGTTTTTGTTGAATAAACGGTGCAAAAAGTTTTTGTTTCCATTATGCAATGGTTATGCTTTAAAGACAAACCTACAGATCTAAAATCCAGTAAATAAAATAAACCTTTTTTTCATCTAGTTGTGCCTTGAACATTGGAATTTGATATGAACAACAGAGAGTATTTAAAAATGTCATCAGAAAAGTGATTTAAAAATATTTTATTCAATGTAAATTTTATATATGATTATATATCTATGACAGTGTCATGTTTTACAGCAGGACAGAAAATATGGAGTGTATGAGTCCAGAGTTATGGGTTAATTGTGGAGCAGTTTTAAACTATATGACTTGCCCTTTGCAGCTGGACAATAATGCAGTTTAAAATAAACAAATTCTAACTTTTAAAAGGAATACAGTAAAATATGTAACTAGATATTGTTTTTTTATTCATCAAGTTATTGCAGACATTGTTGTGCCTCTGGTTTCATCTTATTTTTAGTCATAACTTGTGTTTGTTTTTACTCTGAAAAAAATATGGATTTTAAGTTCATGAATCTCATTGCCATTTTTTTATGTGTTCATTAGATATTGTACTGATGTCAGGGCAGTCCAGGTTTTCTCTTCTGTGTTTTTTTTTTATCTTAAATTCTTGAGAAATTCCCTTTGAATGCACCAACCATTCCTCTGAAAATATAAACTATGTTGATACCTAGAAATGTTGCTTTCTGGATATGGAGAGCTAAGAAATGTATTCTGGGAGACATTACTTTTTGCGAACACTTGAATGATAATTTAATCTTGTTTGTAAAATTTGAAAGTTGCAATCGTTTTTTTGTGTTTGCGGGTTTTCATAATGTAGTTTTTGTGACTGATGAACATGTCTTGGTTAAATATTTGACTTTAATTGTGGGTTCTTGTTAACTTTTCTAGGTTTGAATTCTTTTAAAGTATCAGAAAAAAGAGTTCACTCACAGCTCGGTACCTTTGAGTTCAACTAATCTTAAATGGAGATTACTCAGACAATATCATAGATAGTCTAAGATGGATAGAATTTTTAATTCAGTGAGCAGTTTAACCAAAAATACAAAGAAAAAGAGAAAAGACGGAGAAGAGGAGAGAAATTCCTGATATGGAGAGCTGGAAGGACATAGCAAATATGGGTGTTATGCAGCACACAAAGGACAGATATCATGAGGGATACAGCTAAAATAAAATACAACATAGACATGGTACTTTATTTATATCATGACTAAATATTAGAATGCAGATAAACAAAAGACTGAAAGGTGTGTTTGTAGAAAGCAAGACTTTTAGTGAGATTTAGGGGTCAGGTGCAAAAAAGAAAACAATTACCAAGGCATTGCATCACAAAACTTCTTCTTTTCCATTCGACTTTTCCCTTCAGGGGTTGCCACAGTGAATCTTTATCTAAGTTAGATGAAGGAACATAGAGGATTTATAGATACTTCTGAGTCCTCGACTCTAACATGTTTTTGTTCATTCATAAACCTTTGGTTTTCCTTTAGACCTCTTGCCTGGCAGCTCTAGACTCAGCATCCTTCTAATACATTCATCATCTCTCCTCTGGACATATTCAAACCATCTCAGTCTGACCTCCCTTACATTATTTCACAAACTGCTAACATGTGCTGTCCCTCTGACGTACTTATTCCAGATCTTATCAATCCTTGTCACTCCTAAAGAGAGGCTCAGCATCTCTATCTCTGCTTCCTGTCTTTTGCATCCCAAAACTGCAAGTTAACCATTTGCTCTAAAGAAAATAGCAATAAATCTGAAAAACAAAAGCATCTTTAACAGACAAGTGAGATCTGTAGACATTATCTTGATTCATCTGAGATCCAGTGAGTTTTGTTGATCATTTTCTCGAATCCCATTGTGTTACCCACTAAAAAAGTGTTGGTGAGATTATTTTTAATTTTAGAATGAAATTATTCATAAAACTATTATTTGATTTGATTGATTGATTGATTGATTGATTGAAAGCATTAAAAATAATTGAAAAATAAAAATTACAGATGTCAATTAATCTATTTATTAGAATTTTAAAATTAAATTTGCTAGAACGTTAGAAGATGATGCCATAACCTTGACTAATTACTCATAACCATTAAATGAAAAAATGAAAATAATCATAAATAGATGTATTTGCAGTAATGCATTACACAAACAAGTCAGATTAGTTTAAATAAGATATTTATCAGTTAAAGACAAATTGACTTTGATTAGACGCTCTAAAAGGAGTGGAAAGAAGTAAAAGTATAATCCCATCATCAAGTTCATTTTACATATTTTGCAGAATAATCTGATCTTTTTCAGATGACATTTTCACATTAGTTTTGCTTTAATCTGCACAAGAGTCAAAGCCTCAGTGACTTTGCACCTGAGAGAAGTCTGCTTAAGTCAAATTTATGGAGAAAAAGCTAAATGAAGAGGGAAGTGCTTTTTACATCTGCTCTGTTCAAACTGCATGCCTCGTCTTTCCTTAAGTGAGAATGCCATCTAGAGGTAGTTTTATGTAAATGCAAAAATCCATGTTGTCTTCCTAATTTTTTTCCCTACAACCCTCTGTCTGGAAAATTGTGTTTGGATGCGAATTGTGGTCTTTTACTTAAAGGATTTCTGTTGATAAAAATAATAATTTGGCTACAGCTCCATTTGTTATTTTTAAAGTAACTCATGATGTGAGGCTCTCAAGTGTATAACAAGGGGAGCATGATTGCAGGCAAACAGAGGCGACGATGTGTTGTAAGATTATTTTTAAAGTGTGTTTACAGAGAAAAGTATAGTTAGAGTTGCCCCTCTAGTCCAATCATATGGTTGCTCATTTGTTTAGGGCGTTTTCTTTGTATTAAGTAACTCGCATGATCTTAATTAGATTCCACTACAAATTTTTGGCACCAATAACGCCGACACAATCAATTATAGAAATTTAAAAAAAGCATGTATACAAATATTGTTGCAAGAATTCAGTTAAATTTAACTTTCCTCGTTTTTTATTTTATTTTGTTAGGTACACCATTCATAGGTAAATCATTATTTTATTTTATTAAAACGTCAACAGTTTTCCTTTTTATTTTATTTTATGTAAATAAGAAACATCTTCAAAGTAATCAAAAACAAATCTGGTGATAAAAAACACAAATAATCATGACTTGAAAAAAAATTTTCAGTTAATAGATCCTTTTTTGCAGTCAGGATGAATGACAGTTTTAGTTAGTCCCTTTAAAATGCGCGCGGCTAAATGTCAAGGAAAAAAGTGCGTAAAAGTGGAAGTTATGTTTCTTTCAGAATATCCTGCTGAATTATTTTAAACAAAAAGAAACAAACTATTTTTAAAGAGCTTTACTAGCCTTGATATTAAACCGTTGTTTTTCTTATTAAGTTTATGCTAAAATCAAATAACTGTGTGCAAATAAATTAAGTGTAGAATAATATTTTTTGCTCACAATCCTGTTGATCCAACAGACAAAAAAAAATCTCAGCTCAGAGAACTTGAACGAGGGAAGCAGCAAGTTTATTACCAAGGACAATAGACGGCGAATAGTTTCCTTCAAAGGGCGTGGAAAGCAGCCAGACTGCGGCTCCTCAATTTGGCCCTCGGCACCCTAAACGTGAAGGACGAAGGGCAGTAAATGGCCCTAAAACTTTTCCTTTATTTGTTATTGTAGAAAGCGATCTGCTTGTGTGAGAAGAGGCTGTGGTTTTCAGCCTGAGCACACGAGAAGAAAGAAAAAAATCTGGCATTGATATCCAACAGTTGAACAAAGAGAAACGAGGGTTTTGAATTTAGAGATACAATGCAACAAAAAATGGTTTTCCTGAATTCCATTCTCTTGTTGCGCAAGTTAACCTTTTTGCAGAAAAAAAAGTGCTCTAAACATACATTTGTGCACAACAGGTCAAGAAACATGTTTAAATAAATTGGCTGCATGTGCTTCATCTTCCTCTGCGCGCACCTTTTTCTTTTCAAGATATTTATGTTCTGTTGCCTTTGATCACCTTTAATTCAGATGTGCATGCTGTAAAAAGGCTGCGTCTATTTGTAAAGAGGATAACTTAAAGCTCAGATGATTTTTTTAAATCAGGGAAACATTTTTAAAATGTAATTATTAAGTCTGAGGTTTCATCTGCTCCTCGGGAATACAAATGGACGGGGGACCATGGCAAGGTAAAACATTGGGAGACATAATTTAAAAAATGTTTACAAAATTCTGGCTTTTTTCTTTTTTTTTTGTTTCTACGGGATGAAAGTCGAATGAGTCCATATAAAAGATTATGCTACAATGAGCAAGAAGTTTAACGTCAAAGGAAAGAAAAAGCTATTTGGTGTTACTATGAATAAAATGCACATAAAACTGGATCAATGTGACAAACATTGAGTTGCTGCATATAAACACAAACTGTCATATACTGGATTATGCTGAGAATAAACGTCATTATGTTTACTTTGTTGTGGCTACGTTTTTGGCATTTTCATTTTTCAGCTATGCATGAATTTCTTACCAAAAAGTGCCCTGAGCGGACAAGAACTGACGGTCGTGATCTGAACTAAAGCAATGGCGTTCTGCAGTTTCTTTCTTTTAAAGAAAACTGTGAACACCAATTTGTGGTAAACCATGCATTTATTGGCCTGAATACTCGGAGGCTGCAGCTTTAGTGAGGCTGGAAGAGAGAACAAACGACAAGAAAATGCGGGAAAAAGAGGCGTGCGATGATCCAACACTTTTTTTAAAGGTGCATTTTAAATAAAGCGAGCATTTGTATGCATGATTATTGAATTCTCTCCACAGTAAAACAGAAAAGAGCGACGGGTTGAGAAAAATAATGCTGGTTGGTTTTTCAAATGGTTTAGTGAGAGTTCAGGAGAGGAAGTTTACTTTCAGAATAAAGATGTGGGGGGGCGGGGGGGACTAAACACAAATTTGAAAGAATTGATTGTCTGTTTCCACATGAAGCAGGATTGCTTCCCACACTGATGCGTTGGAGGTTATGCACGTGCAGTTCTGTGTTCTGTGGGTCAGTCCAGCTCCATCATGATGCAATACCTCTAAATTCTGAATAAATCTCTGGTCCGTTTACAGAGTTTATTGCGCATTGTTTTAGTGTCGAGAGTTTAATAACAAAACAGTCACCTTTGGTATTTTTCTTTTGCGAGCAAGGGTGGGGCAGACGACATATTTTGCATATCACGTGACTACGTATTAACAAATCACCAAGTGCCTTCTCTTTACTCTTCAGGAGTCGCTAAAAGGCTTTCAAGACGCGTTTGAGTAACGGCTACATGGAAATGTGTGAGCGGAATTCTCTAAATCCCGGCTATGTTGGTTCCCTCTTAAATTTCGCTCCCCCTGAGTCGCTGTATTTCACCAACTTTCGCGGGAATGGAACCCACATCCCGGCGCTGCATCAGCTGCAGTACAACAGAAGAGATGTGTGCACGCTCCCGTGGACTCCCTCAAGTTCGTGTTCTTCTGGACCTGCAGCCCCGCCAGCACAGAGCCGCGCCTTTGAAGGTTACTGTCCGCCTTTTCTGTCCAGCGCTCTGTCCGCAAACGCCGGGTCCTCCAAGACGCACGCGGATGAGTGCGCGGCGCGATGCTTTCGTGACCTCAAAACTGAAGAGGCAAGCGTGCACGAGGAACTTTACATCTCGGAGCACGGCGTGCGTGCGTACTCGGATCTGGACAGCGGGCACAGGTCTGCGGGACAACCTGATCTGGATTCGGCATCTCCACATGATGTGAACGGAACCAAACAGGAGCAGGACCCTCCAACGTCACATGACGCATGCTCCAGGACCACTTTTGGACAAGGTTGAGGTTCTGCAGTTACAATTTTAAGCTGTTTGAATATGAAACGACTGAGCGGGTCTGATCGGGGGTCCTTACATGAAATAGCTTAATCAATTTTTATGATCATCCATCTTAGCATTGTGTTTGAATTTGTGTTTCATTTTATTCAATTGTGTGTTTTTTTTACACACGTGTTTTTAAATGTATATTTCAGGAAAAAGTCCAAATGACAGTGTTGGAGCAGTGCTGTTCTTCCAGATTTCTTTACATTATATTTTTCTTGACTTTTTAAAAACTTTTTTATTTTATTTTATTGAAATCTAAACTCTTTCACGCCTCCTCGTTCCAGGAACCCCGTGGTGCTCATCACAAGTGAGGTCTCGAAAGAAGAGGAAGCCTTACTCCAAGCCCCAGTTGGCTGAACTTGAGAATGAATTTCTCATGAATGAATTCATCAACCGACAGAAACGAAAAGAACTGTCGGACAAACTTGACCTGAGCGACCAGCAGGTGAAAATCTGGTTTCAGAATCGCAGGATGAAGAAGAAACGGCTGATGATGCGAGAGCAGGCTTTCTCTGCTTACTGCTGACCTTTGGACTTGATCCTGACTTCAGCTGACTGTACGACCAGCGTGGATCCATCCTGTCACCGAAAGCTTCAGAAAACTTATCAAGCTCTTTTTTTTACATACATTGTAAGAGCAGCAGTGATTTCTTTTGGAGGAAGGGCCTTTGAGAGACGCAGAGCAGCGTTTATGACCCGGAGGTGCAGGGATGCAAAGCGCATGATTGTCACATGATAGATTACATGTACATATTTGTCCACACTCCCGACTTTGGTTTGCATCAGCACTTTGGTTATGATTAGTTACATGTTTCCAGGAAAAATGCCAAGTTTACAAAAATCTATTGAAACGTGTGTCATGAATCAGAATGCGTTTTTTTCAATCATAAAAAAATTCTCCCCGTTTTTTTATTTTTATTTTTTTTGTTTTTTTGTTGGAGATTGATTTAAATTTTAGATTAAAAAGTGAGTCAAAACTCATTGCTCACATGTAAAGATACTAGCAGAATAGAATGTTAGTTATATAATGTAGTTTTTTATTTTTTATTTTTTATTGAAACTCCAGCATGACGGCCGATTTTAACGGGATTGTGGAATCAGGATGTTGTTACATTTTTTTTTGCTGCTTGTGTGAAAGTGGAATCTCATGCTTACAGATAAATCAAATCTTTTAAAAAGTTATTGTAAGAATATAAGATGCATGTTTATTCATTGTTCTTATAAAATGTACTTGTCTGATTGTGTTAGCAGTTTAACTAATTCGCATTGTTGGTTTCTGCGTGGTCGAGTCTTTTTACAGTTCTGACATGACTGCCCTACCTGCAGCCAGCAAAATAAGTGAATGTGGAAAGTGATTGTGTTCGTTTTGTTGCAAAGAAGGCGTGCGTTATTACATTTTGTTGCAAGTCCTAAAAAAATCGCCAAATTTAGGAATTGATAGATCAGACACGAAAACGAGGTTAAGCTTGGATTCCGCCGATTTGAAAAGGATAATATGTATTGAAAAACATTGTGTTGTTGGAAAAGTTGTGTAAAACGGACGAAAAGGTTTGTATCTGTGAAACGTGTTGCAAGTTTGGAAATGTTGCGTTCGGCAAATAAAGAGGCTTTTAAAGCGACTTGACCTCTTTGATTTCACGAGTTGCGCAATTTAGAGAACAAATCCCAGCTGATCTAATAGCAATCTTAAATATGAGGGGATTAAAAAGTTTTAATAAGGATTTTTTGGGAGATATTGTTGGTTATTAAAAAAAACAGTTTACAAAGGAGACAACGCGTTCAACGCACCCACATCAGCGGTATTTTGATACTAGAAATATATGTTTTCATTTCTTTAACGCAGATAGTTTAGTCATATTTCTCTCATAAATAATATTTTTTTAGTTCAGTATGAAACTCCCTCATCCATCTGTTATTTATCTGCGTAATTCTCCCTCACCGTGTGTGCCACAACAGCAGCCTTCACTCTCAGTAGGAAGTTCCTGTAACCGCGACCAAACGTGTCTGCTGTCATTTCAGAAGACATATATTTCTCCAATTTCTCCGCTAAGCTCAGCTAACCCTTCACTGGACAAAAAATAAGTTTACATTTTTTTAAATTGTGAATCTGATTCCACCTGTCTTGCTTGGATAGATTTCCTGTGCTCCGTTTCACAAAGGCACAATTTTAAAAAAGGACAAGAAGAGATTCCAGCTAAAAAAAAATAAAGCTGGTTTTACACCCACAATGCAGTGGGTCCATGGTCTCTGTCCCTGCATCATTATCACGTGATCACGCCCTCTCAGCCACTGCAGCTCCTATATTTACACCGCAGTCATATTAGGGAGTCAAAGCAGCGCGTAAAAGCAGCTGATTTATAATAAAACTGTAATAAACTGTGACGTTTCCTTCTGTAAACAAAGAGCTCCTTCTCCTTTGCACACAGAAAATCTTACCGCATCTTCTACATGTGTCTTAGGCCTTCTTCGCTTTCTTTTAGTGTCTTGGTTTGAAACCTGTTTTGGCGTTCAAACTGTGATTGCCCCAAAACTACTTTAGGTTCCCTCTCTGTTTGAAAGATCTGATGCTTTTTGAACGCAGACAGCGCCACACAAACAGCTTGATAGTGGTGAAGCCCAAACAAAGTTAAGGTCAAGTTAGACTGCGTCTTGCAGCAACACAAAGCTTCGATAGAAACACTCACATGTGTTGCTATTATTGTTGTTTTTCCCCTGCAACTACTATTTCATCAATCCATTCATTGAGATAGTCATTCATGAGTTAAATTAACCAAGTTTGGTCACTTTCCCAAAGTTATATTTTATAATAGGACTCAGTGAAATAATTATTTAAAAAAATATATGAGTTGCGCGCGTCGTGGTTAAAGTACAAAATAATCTCAGTAATAAAACAACACTTTTTTATTTTACTTTACAGACACTATAAAGCAACAAGTCGTATAACTTTTTGAATATATTTAAAATTAGTCATATGCTTTCGTGGTTTGTTCATGAGGGACGTTTTTGATATTTTTTTTTCTTTTTGACGCGCATCGTTTGGATCTCACCGTTTATTGTCCTGGTCGGTTACCTTCTGATGGGATCTCTTGTCATTTTAAATATCAGGAGCCCAAACAAACAGCTTGACAACAGCAGCAATAAACTCTGTTGTCAGTAAGCGTGAAAACAGTAGGGCGTCTATACCTGTATTGTTTTGTTTTTTATTTTAATACAACTTGCCGACACTAAATTTTTAATTGTTCTTCACTCGATAACTTAATTTGAAAGACATTAAAAATAACCGCAATTCCCCCGTGTTTTTGTTTATTTTAGAGTCATAGCAACTCCCAAAACGGATGAGCTGCTGTTAAACTTCTGCTGGCGCTAAAAGAAAAATGTGCGGGAAAGGAAATATAAAATACATACTCACGCAGAGTCAAACAAAAATATTGATTGAGGCTTGAGTGATGAGTTTTCTGCTCCCCATGTGTTTCATCTTGGTTTTTCCAACCGCGGAGGAGACAAGCTCTTCAGGCATGGTTGCCTTAATGCAGAGAAGTGATTTGGCTGCAGAGGCTGTGACTGAAAGCTTGGTGGACATCGCCTAAAACCACATACGGTGAAAGCAGCTGTTTGGATTTGGCGACGCTCGGACATTCCTGTTTTGAAATAATGCAGCTTGACTTATTCAACATTTCACTTCAAAAAAGCTTCAGTGTTGAAAGATGACCTTTCTGTAAAAATCTTTTAGCCTATGTGAAGACAAGTTTCCTGGTTTGCATAAAAAAATTAACAGATGTGCGCTTTTTTGTTTTTCTACATTTTTAAATAAGGTTTTCTTCCAAGAAGCTTTATTTAATCAAAACAAAACACGCATATATTTTACATTGGTGGTTGTTTATGTGTGATTAGGGGTGATCCAACCATCATGGCGCACTATAATTGTGCGCCATGACGCCCATATTTTATTTGCATTCAACCAGATGGTTTTCTGACGTGATTCCTCCAGTTTATGCTGCACAAGCATCAGCTTTTAGCTTCACGATATCAGGTCAACATGTACTTTAACAAGATTATTCTTTGCTTTGTGGAAAATTGTGGATTTCTCTAAAGTGCACGTTTCTTTTTTGACGCACAGAGCTGTTTCCATCACGTTTCCCGAAGAGAATAGTGTTGCTGCAAAGCTTTCAATTAAATATTCCAGTGATGGTTCTCAATTTTCTTCCTTTTTTTCTGTGCGCTTCAGGGCAAGTAGGCTGGAGAGGAGTTTCCGCTTCAGCCAGGGAGCCAATGGAGTCTCTCGTATGCGCTCACATGAGTTTCTCCGGACAGTTTTTAATGACTGATATTGATGTATGGTAATTCCTTAGCTCGATCACATGACACAATTACCTCAAGAATCGATCAAGATGTATTGCAGGTCTGCCTGCGTTTCCTATTTTTTTCTCCCTCGCTGGGTCTTTCCACACGCCCGCCGTGCTATAGATGGACAAAGTTTAACACCGTAGAGCTGCCAATTCCTCTCTTGCAAAGAGGAAAAGGGGAGAAGAGATATGACGGAATACGATGATCGCAGCTGTGCGTCAAATATGTTTCTACCCAGCTGCACTTACTACGTTTCGACGCCCGATTTTACATCCGTCTCCTCCTTTTTACCACAGACTACTTCGTGTCAGATTAATTTCCCTTATTCTCCCAACATAGCTCAAGTCCAGCCGGTTCGAGAGGTCGGTTTCAGGGAATATGGATTGGAGCATCCCAAATGGCGCTACAGGAGCAATTACGCGTCCTACTATTCAACGGACGAGATTATGCACCGTGACCTGATTCAGTCCTCGAGCGGCAGGGCGGATGTGATCTTCAAAAACGAGTCCTTGTACGGACACCACGGGGGGACGAGCTCGCCTTGCAATTTCTTCACAAACGTGGGGCGAAACGGGGTTCTCCCCCAAGGCTTCGACCAATTTTTTGAAGCCACAAACTCAGACAAACCAGGCGCGGAGCTCGCCAAACAAAAGACTGACTCTGCTTCTTCCGGTGATGCTGCGAACAACAGCCAGGATTTAACCAAAATAGAGAACACAGAGGCGAGCGGCAGCGTCGACGAGGACTCATCATCCAACTGCAACAACAGCAAACAGAGTGAGTGGATTTTTCCTTCATTTCATGCGTAAAAAGCTCTTTTTGTTTCTGTCTTGGAGTGTATGAGCTGCACGACGCCCTCAGCCGCTACAGGCCACAGTTATGCACCTCTTTATAAGCATGCAAAAGCTTTTATATCCCAATAAGATTTGCTTTATGGTGGTAACGGTATTTACAATGGGAAACAGTAAAGGATCTGTCCGTGAATGTCTCCCTGTGACCCAAAAACTATACGGATATACTCATTTAAACTAATTTAAATGCAAGGAAACTGAAGAAAAACAGTACATATATATTTTTAAAAAAGCCTCGTGACTTCAAGTTCCTACAAATGCATGACTGTTATTGAGGTTTTTTCCCTTTTTTGCGGGCACATTACCTCATACACTCTGTGTGTGCGCGCGCACTTTTTAAAAGGCCTACATAAAGATAAACGTTTTTACATTGGAAAAATAAAACGGTTTTATTGCATTGAATGTCACTTATTATCTTAATTTTAAGAGGTTGTTTCAAGTAATCCCCCTCTCTTTTTCGTTTGTTTTTGTGTTCCTGCAGGTTCATCAACCAAGTCCAGGAAGAAGAGGTGTCCTTATTCCAAATACCAAATCCGAGAACTTGAACGAGAGTTTTTCTTCAACGTGTACATTAACAGAGAGAAGCGGCTTCAGCTCTCCAGGATGTTGAACCTGACTGATCGCCAAGTCAAGATTTGGTTTCAGAACAGAAGGATGAAGGAGAAAAAGCTGAACCGCGACCGGCTGCAGTATTTCACTGGAAATCCTTTATTCTGAAATCTGATTTACACAAACACACTGACACACACACACTCGCGCGCGCGGACGAGGGTGAAACGTATTGGTGCATTTAGTTTTAAGAAAGCATACAAAACCAAATCTGAGTTTTTTTCAATAATCCCTACATTTTGTTAATCGTGCATTTTAGCAAATATTTCAGCATTTGTGCTTTAAAAATAATTATGTGACTCATTTACGCTCATTTCTTGTGCATTTGTAATACGCGTTCTGTACCTTATTGTGCGAAAACACCCAAAGACATTTTTTCCTTCAGAAACTGCAAAATGTTGGCGCTCGGAGCCTTGTTTGGTCCTGTTGTTTCCTTTGCTTTGTAACACGGAATTGTTTACTAAACCTTGAACCGTCTAGACAGTACAATAAAAGTGCTGTAAACGTCTATATGGGGGCTATTGGACTTTGGTGTGGCAACCCCCAAGACCACATGAGGAGCCGATCTCCTTCCTGTCTTAAACTGCCTTAACTTCAGTACCGATCCTGTTTTAGAATTCATTTTTTAAATGTGTTCGTGCACCGTTTGCAGTGTTTCACACTTTAAGATATTTCAAAAAAATAATTCCAATCTGAGAAAAAATGCAATTGATCAAGTTAATCTTCTTTTCTAAATGTGTATTAGGATGCAAGTCCAGCGCAAAAAGGAAGTATAAAAGAAAAAAATCTAAAAATGTGTAATGGCAGCTAACACTGTTCCATCAAGTCAAATTTCATGGTTACTACAATAAGTGTTATTTTTTATTTATCTCTCATCCTGCAAAATCTGCTAGTTAGTTCTGCAGTAATTCGATTGATATCGGGTGTCAGAAATCAGGTTTTCCAAATATTCCAAGTTATACTTGCGTTTTAAAGTGTTTGGAACCTCTGTAGAGGCGTTTATGAAAGTCTTTTGCAGTGGAACACATTCACGTGTTTGTCAAAAATCAGATCACTGAGCTGTCAGAAGACATGTTTGGTTGTCATCTCGCCCTGGATCTCAGCAGCCTTAGTGACCATTCCCATCGTGTCCACAGGGGGGCAGTCTTTCAATATCAACATAGAGCAATCGAGATTAACCAAACGATAATCTGAGAAACAATCAAATATTTTTCTTTAATTATCACATTAAATAGATTATTTAAATAGTTTTACTTTTATTTTGTCATTTCAACCTATTAGAAATACTGCAATGTAAAAATATAGCCTTTCAGGCTTCATTTCCACTGAAAAACATAACACACGCTCATATTACTCAGACTGTAATTGAATTTATGATTTATTGTCTTCTAAATTACAATAGCCTTATGGACCTTCTACTAGAAAAAGATTAATACAAATTTGATTCTATCTTCTCTTTATCTCAAAGCTGTAAATTTTCTGCGGAATAAAAACAAAACAAAACATTGTTTTTATTTTAAATAAGCTGCTACAAACTGAAACAAATGTTCATTTACGTAAACCAAAAAAGGTACCATTTTGTGTGTGTTGTTATATGCTATAATTGTTATATTTGTTTGAATAATTGTTAATTATTCTTATGAATAATAATTGAAATTCAAAATAATGTTATTACAGCAATAACTTGTGAGAATTTCAACGTTTCTGTCTTAAAGGCCATATTATTTTGAATGTATGAAGTGTCACATTTCCATGACTTGTACAGTCGAATGTATGCTGCATTAAGGCTTGTGTTTTCACAGTATAATAAAAATGTAATGTTCTCTTTGTAAAGACGAGGCCATTAAACATTTTCAGTCGTCAGTGGTGATGGTAGTATTTTCCCCCTAATAAACAAAATTAATAGTAATAATTGTTATTATTTAAATATATTTTGCTCTTTTGCAGTTTGAACTTCAAATGGAGACTTAAGGGACTTGGAACCATTTAAGATTAATTCTAATATTTCGAAATATTTATTAATTCAATAATCGCAGCAAAATTAATGCGTTTCATTTTCCTCGTAAGTCTGGAGGTGAGTCTGCTTTCGTGTTTCTGAAAGATGGTCGTATATTTTGGAAGAAATCTGTGCAGCCTTTGTTTCATCTGAAGACTGAAACAATGGAGCACATTAAGGGGAAAAAAGACACAATTTCTCTATTTTAGGTTATTTCAACGTGTGCGTAAAACAGGCCTTTGAAGCCAAAAAACGCAAAATGCAATTTTGGCTCCTAGTGATTTGAAATTTTCTGAATTTTTAACTACATTTGAGCGTTTTTATTAACGAAGTATGTTTATAGTTTTAAACATACATAATTGGCTATTGTTACGTGCTTAAATGCGTCTAAAGCACAGTGCGCACGCGGCTGCCTTGTCCAAATGATGCTGCTTAATTATGACAACTGGCCAACAATAAATGTCTCCCATAAAAAGGCGATAAAAGAAATGAGCCTCAAATCCCGAATTAGTGAAAAATAAACAAAGCAATCGTGCGTTTGTGTGTCAAACCTTTATTCGTTTGGTGTTTTTTTTCTGAAGTAAACGTTTGTTTTGTTGTTTGTTTCGTTTTTGTAGTTGTTAGAGGAGCTTCGTGATTATGAATACTTGATGTGAATAAAAAATACTCATTAAAAAGGTGGAGCATTCTTGTTAATGCTCTGCAATTGTATGCGTCATAGACTGCATAAAAACGCAAAGCCTTCATCTTCATCTTCATCCTCCTCACAGAAGGAAAATGTCACGTTTTCATGTTTTGAACAGTTAAACCATTCTTCCTGAGCGGATTTTCCACCCTAATGTGCAAATAAATAAAAGTATCAATCGCATTTTTATGTTTTCTCTTCAGTTCTCTGCTTCTCAGTCGTGCAAAACCAATTTCAAGTCCGTGTTGTAGGTGTCGCTGTTGACCACGTCTGCATCCGCAGTGCGAGCGCGTGCGTGGCGAGGAGGCTGCGTCTCAAGGCCATTTTCAAATCTCATTGGTGGGTTTGTCATGTGGTCTGGAGGCATCCTGACTTACAGATTGTTTTTTCTAGATATGTCAGCTTACAAAGGACATCTCTCTCCTCTTTAGAACTTAACCACAAAAATGTCCTTCTCCAGTAGCTCTCCTGCGGCAAACCCGTTTTTAGTGGACTCTTTAATCGGTGCGTGCAGGACGGACAGCTTCTACTCCAACAGCAACATGTACATGCCGCCCGGCTCAGACATGGGAAGCTACGGAATGCAAACCTGTGGACTCCTGTCGTCTTTCGGCAAAAGGGGGGAGGTCAGCCACCAAAACACGGGCATGAACGTCCACTCCTTCATACCTCAGATAGATAATTGGTCTGATCCGAGCAGAACCTGCAGGATAGAGGCGCCCGGTCAGATGTCAAACTGCACATTTCCACAGAGCATAAAGGAAGAGGGGAACTGCTGCATGTATTCTGATAAAAGAATCCAAAAAGTCAGCTCCCCAGAGATCCCCGCGTATTCGAACGTTGTTGCCGAACCCTGCCCAGTCGAGGGTCCAGAAGTCCCGGTTCCGGGCTATTTCAGACTGAGCCAAACATATGCGAACGGAAAGCAACCGGAAAACTTCTGCCAAGCCCCGCCGAGCCCGAACCTCCTGCAACTTAGCCGGGTCACCCCGAAGCTGCAGCAGTCCTCTTCTGGCTTTGCGGAGTCGGAGAAGAAAAGCCAAGACGTCACACAACACACGGAGAGCACAAGAACGCCGGTCCCTTCTGAGAGTCCCGACCCGAAGTCCAGTTCGGAGGAGAAGAACTGCTCGGGGGAAGCCCCAGTGTCCAGCCCTGAACCGCAGAAGGAAGGGAAAGGTGGGTTGGCTGCAGAGGACGCCTTTATCATGTGGCACTGAGAAGACTCCAGCATCATAAAACCCATGTATAAAACACAAACAACCCTAAAGTCGTAATGTTTAATGATAGTCTTCCTCGGGTTGCAGTAATGGGCAACAGCATGGTTTTATTCTGCAGCACGAAACCCTTGTAGTGCAGGAAATATTTGAATAACGCACAACTAAAATGCCGAATCGTTACAAATATCTCCTCAATGGTGTTAGTGCATGATGTTCCTGTAAGTGTGGCAGGCAGCTTATAAACTGAATAAGTCATACAGAATGTGTTTTATGTATTTTTTAATTCGTTAAAACATGTCAAACATGTTAAATCCCATCATCTGGGATTCCCTCTACGTATTTTTCCTTTATTTATTTTGTTTGGTGTGTGACCGAAAAAAAAACGCCCCTTCATTAATTTGTTTCAGGAAAAAACATGGAGCTTTCATTGTGTTTTATTTCCCAGAGGTAAAATCCAAAGCAGCGCGTGGGATTGTGGGTTGTGTGAGTTTGTTGCAGCTCACTTTCTTTCCGCTTTTGGATTTTTTACAGACTGCAGGAGTGACTCCCTCACAAACAACTGGCTAACGGCGAAAAGTGGGAGAAAGAAACGGTGCCCGTACACAAAGCACCAGACCTTGGAGTTGGAAAAGGAGTTTCTCTTTAACATGTACCTGACCCGGGAGCGCCGCCTAGAGATCAGCAGGAGCGTCAACCTGACCGACAGGCAGGTCAAGATCTGGTTCCAGAACCGCAGGATGAAACTCAAAAAAATGAACCGGGAAAACCGCATCCGAGAACTGACCTCAACCCTCACCTTCTCTTGAGCTGCCGTGCGCCAGCGGTTAGCCACCTTTATTTCTCAAAGCTCCTGGTGGCGCCAGACGTTTATCTGAATTTCAACAAAGCTGTGACTATTTGAAGCTGTGTGGCGTCGTGTTTTCGTTTCCTTTTATCACAGGGTAACACTTTTTTGGTCTTAAATTATTGGTGAAACATTTCTTCTCTCTGCCAGCAGACATGTGGGAGTGCAGACTGTTGCTCCACTGCAGTCACGAGAACACACTTATCGTGTTTGGTGCAAAAAATGTTGGTGTCTGTGGGCTTTTTAGTGCTGGCAAACAATGTTAAGCTGCGGATTTATTGCATGTTTGTTGCATGTATATAATGCAATAAAAATATTGATAAAGAGTATAGTTTATTTTTCACAAGAATGCTGTGCGCTTTTGGAGATTTTGATTTAAAAATAGTTTTCCTTTAAACAATTTTGAGGAAGAAGTTTGAACTAAAAATGTTGTCTGATAACTTGACTGGTATTCTAAAAATATGACCCAAATTTCATGCTTTTGCAAACACATAAACTCTTTAATGCATTAGTATCTGATAGTGACCTTTTAGCTCCGTTTTTTTACTTTGCGCAAGCTTTTCAAAATAAAAGCTGAAAACAAGAGCCATTGAGAAATAATATGAATAATAATATCAAGGAGTTAAGAACAATATTATTGACTTAGTTTTTCGCATAACGGGCTGATTAGTTTAACAGTTAAATAAAAACTCTTCATATACTCATTCCTGCAGTTTGCACGTAGAAGCAGCAGAGAATTTTAAAGAGGCGGAGTTTACTTGTGTAACCTCATAAGATTACAAAACAAAACAAAAAAACTGTGATTTTTGGAGTTGTTTTTTAAGCTATATTATTAATTATTGACTGCATGACGGCGGAAGATTCAAACACAAAGTCAGAAGGAGCGCGCGTGGCTCCTTCTGCTTTCCAGGCCTATCCTACTCCTTGTACCCAATACAAAACCTTGAACCTAACAGTAAAATACTTAAATGTTACTGTGAAAAATGAGGAAAATATTATAAACATTTTGTGATTTACCCTTGAATGACCCTTGTGCCCTTAACTTTCAAAACTTAACTTTCTTAACTTGCAAAAATAAAATTATATATAATAATTATTTTTAAACATCAAACATTTCAACAACATTTGAGTATTTTTAAACAACTTCACATTTGTCCATACAAATGATGGGCAAATTATTTCTCCCCTTAGTTTGAACATAATCATCTCAGCAAAAGGAAACCGTGCATGTCTCCTTGCCTCATATTCACAGACTGAACGGAAATGGCGTTTGCTACTTTACAGCATGTTATTACATCTCATTTACGAGGACTCTCCAAGTCTATAAACCCCTTTTACTAGCATTAGGGGTATCAGGATGATAGGATTATTATAGGAGTTTTCTCAGACATGAAAATATCCAAGAACCCGTGCGTAATTCCATCGTTTTTACGCACATTCCGATTTGTTGTTGGATTAATCTGGAGTCATTTACTTTTTGGGGCTTTTTTAATTGTTTGTGAAAAAAAATCCTAAGTCAAAACTGACAAAAAAGGAGGGGGCGGAGGGCAAAGGGAGGATTGATTCACTGGCTGTATTGGTAAATATGATCACGTGATCCACGTAACCAATCCCTGTAGATGCAGGCCAGCAAAAATACTATGATTGTTCACAGAGGGAAGCTTCCCGTATGAGTGCCTGTATTTTATGAGTAGGAAGAGATCAAAAATGTCTTCCAGTGGCACTATCAGTAACTACTATGTGGACGCCGTGATGGCTCAGGAGCCGGAGGATGTTTACGCGCCTCGGCTTATTCAGGCTCCTCATACGGTGACCCCGAGGCCGTCAGGTGCCGGGGACAACGCAGACTTCTCTTCTTGTAATTTTGCTCCTAAACCCGGAGTTTTCTCCTCGTCCTGGTCCTCTGTTCATCCTCAGGGGATTTATCATCCGTATGTGCACCATCACCACCAGCCGCATCTGCCTGCAACGGACGGGAGATATGTCGGAGTCCGCTCCTGGATGGAGCCCATTTCCAACCACGTATCATTCGCCGGCTTCCACCCCAGCAACACTCGACCGTACGGGGCGAAGCCAGACGTCCTGCCTGCCAAAGTTGCAGAATGCGATACCCTGGAGCCGGAGGCGCGACCGCTCCCTGCTGAATTCTCCTGCGGAGGCGCGCTGTGCGCAGAGAAGGTAACGAAAGAGCCGCGCAGAGGAAGCGAGATTTCGAGTCACGGAGAGCCAAAAGACGAGAAACAACAACTTGACCCGAGTAAGTAAACGGAATAGCCCGTCCTGATTTACAACCTTTAGGACTGTAAGAGCTGGGTGTGTAAAACTGAATGTTTTACTAACCTATAAAAGTGTCTCGTACTATTCCGAGGCTGCGAAAGGGGGAAACCCGCCCTACAAAGGTTAGTGCATGCAGGAACGCCGATGAGTTTCTTTTATTATGTCACAAGACAACCAAACTGTAGTCCACTGCATTATTTCTTCCCCACTGTGAACAATAGTACTCAGAAATAAATCCAAGTTGAATCTTTGATTCACTTTTGTCCGTCCAAACTGACTGCTTTTTGGATTTTGGTTACCACAAATTAAACCAACGAACCACCACTCCGCTCAGAAAGCAAATAAGCAAACAATAAACCAATTATATCTATTTTTCAGACAACCCTGCTGCAAACTGGATCCATGCGCGCTCCACGAGGAAAAAGAGGTGTCCTTACACCAAATACCAAACTTTGGAGCTGGAGAAGGAGTTCCTCTACAACATGTATTTGACCAGAGACCGGCGCTTTGAGGTTGCGCGCATACTGAGTCTAACGGAGAGACAAGTGAAGATCTGGTTCCAGAACAGGCGGATGAAAATGAAAAAGATGAACAGAGAAAAAGGCGGAAAGGAGCAGCTATAGGTTTATTCTTTTTTCTTTTTTTGGTTTGCGTCTGGAAATTATTGTTTTCCAACTTGCTTTGATAGGACTGTTTTTTTTTTTTTTTGGTAATGTATCACATAAAAGGAATTGTACATGTGAGCGAGGACAACTTCTGATCAGATGGCCAGGAATACTCCACGTCAAAAATGTTTCCTCGTTACATGTCATATCAGCCGCCTTGACTGGGATTTACGCAGATGCGTATCTGGGATCTGTGCGACCTGAATTAACCCAATTTCCACTCCACACGATGAACACGATGAGTGTTTTCTTCAAGGTCCAGAGGCCAAATAGAGAGTTTTCTTTTGAGTAGTCTCATTTTATACATTATTTAATGTATAAAGAAAAAAAAAAACATCTGAAATATTGGATCGTTTGCCGGGTTTTTTTAATGTTTTATTGTTTGATGTTTTTGAGCGTGCTGCTTAAAAGCTGCTCCTCAGCGAGGAAAAATATGGAAATTCTTATTTAAAATCATTTGAGTATTTGTCAGAGTTTCGTTTTTAAGCACAAGTTTTTTTAAGTCTTTACTTTGTCTTTGTTCAACTTGCACTAGCAATTGAAGACAGGAAGGAGCGTGGTCCAATAAAGCTATAGAAATGACCAGACGTCTGGTCTAAATTAGTTTATGACTCTTTCAGTAATTACACTCTCTTAAAAGGAGTATTTGGACGTATAACCTGGATACTTCTCCACTGGGTATCTGCTCGATAAATTACCTTAGAAGGAAATCCCTCTAAAGTTAATGGAAACGTAAGCATTAAAAAGAAGATGGGAAGAAGATCACTGCACCACGCTGCCTTTACTTCTGATTATGTAAACTATTAGGACGCGTTCTTAAAACACCCCCTAGACTTTTGCGCTGATAGTTAAACACTTCTAATGACTCTACTCAGCTCTAATGAATGACTTTAAAGAAGGATTCAGGTTTAAGATCTGGACTCCAAAGCTGTCAAAGACAATCTCGTGAGCGCTAGAGGGCGCTCTTGATCTTTAGGTGTCCACGCATCTTTTCCATTTAGAAACAATGACGCCACACATGAACCTCGCCGTGGCCTTATTGTCTGTTTAAAATGGCACAATTAAATATTTGAAGATAGAATATATATATAATGGTATGACTTTGAAAACATGAGAATAATTCTTGATGGCATACAGAAACACGTGGTTGTTTGGATTTATTGAACCTTTGCCAGCCTTGTAGCCCTGGGACTGCAGTAAAAGCGAAAACAGAAGCAATTGTTTTGTAGCTACGGTCATTAAAATATCGCATCCTCACGCAAAGCCAGGTTATAAGATTGTATTTATTGTGGAGGGAATGAAAAGATGTAGGCCTATCCAAACAAATTTGTGACTTTTTTTAGTTTTTTTTTTTTTTTTGCTATATTATGAAATTAGGGGGTGTGAACATGTATAGATATCACAACAAACTTAAAATTTAAGAAACACAAACTTAAGAAAACAACTATCGGAGTCTGCAGCCATCTCCTTGTTCCAGATCAGAATCAATATCGCATTCAAAGCTACTTTCAAAAGGCCCACTAATGGACAAAGATTGTGTTTTAAATCTCTCTGTAACAAAGTGGACATGCTGAATCGATGATGCGCTGTCTTCGTTCACGGGTGCATCATGATGACTGCAGCTCTTCTGGAGGATCACTTTGTGATAGTCATGGCTGCTGCAGATGTTTGATCCTCTTCTTTTCAAATTACGACCCCATGATTTTACTGTTCTTAAATGCAAAATCACATTAAAGCATTCTACGTATAATGAGTGGCATGCCTTTGGAAAACCCACGTGGAAACAACTTTCCAGCAGTAAGTCATAAAAACTGCACCATGCAGCTCCGGTTTGAGGAACACGAGGTTATTGTTCAGTCCTGCAAAAGCGCAGCATCATGACCCACAGTAAACAGGCTTTTTGCACGTGCAGAAACGCTGTGTTTTCTGGTCATGACACTAAAGTGATACAGGAAACGTTTTGGAAAAGCAGTTCCAAATCTGCTTTTACTAAACACACACCCAATAATTCATGTGTGTATACCAGAAATTGCGCACAAGCTCAGCAGCTTTTATTATTGCGCTATTTGCTCCATGTGTTGTTGATTAACGTCACAGATACTTAAAACTTGGCCTGTTTTTATGTTTTTCCCTAAAACTAAAACCGCAAAGCAAACATAATAAGTTCTGTATTCATCTTCAGTATCTATAAACCACAGAAAGTGCTAGATCAACATCAGGATAAGCGATTATTACATGAAATCTGACAAAAGGTTCAGTGTTTGATCGTTTTTCAAGTGTTAGCCATTTTATAAGTCATTTATTGTCAACATGAAAGAGGACACGTTCAAAGAATGCAATTTAACAGCAGACTTTCTGGAGTGAAAAGAGACAAATTATGTGGAAATCCCTGTTTTACACTGCGGGAACGGAAAGAGAACTGAGGGAGCTGTGCACATGGATGCAAAATGAACCTCTGCTGTCAACGTGCATAATAAAAGAATATAGGCCACACCAGAGTTTGTAACTCACTACCATGACATGTTAGTTTGAATGCCACAGTCCTTCCTTAAACGAGCTTTTAAACATTCATCCTAAAATAACATCTGTATTACTCGACATTGTTGAGTTGTTGTTAGAATTCGTGTTTTATTTTGTTCTTTCTAAATAGAAAGGCTTATATTTTTGCATTTTCTTTTAGAAAACACATTTAACTATTGTGGAAGTGATATTTTTGTCACAACAGAAAACGGCCAGACTTAATCGAATAATGAAATAAAGGTAAGAAAATAAGAAAGAAATAACATACTTCTGACGTTTTTTCTTTATATTTTCCTTTTTTTTATTCACATGGTACAAAATTACATACATTTTATCAGCTTCTTGATGGTACAAGCTGTGCGTAAAAACGCTCGTATAAAGTCGCTCATCAATGACCTTATGCAGGTATTCCCGCACGAGAATGATCAGATTATGAGATAAACATGTTTTGCCCTCTCCAACATATATATTAAATAGTAAATTAGAAATAAGATAAATACATAATTTAAAAAAAACTCACTCGATGATGTGCGCCCACAATCAATAGTTCTTGGGAAAACAAGCTTCCTACAAATGCAGTGATTCGGAAAAAAAAAATAAATAAAGTATCAACTGTTTGCATTCAAACTGCAAAAGAGTGATGATGATCAGAGATGTTTCACTGAGCAAAGGTGTTTTCCCCCAAAATGTATTAGACGATTTCCTCGATTAGATAACGTTTTTTTCTTATTTCAAAAAAGAAAAAGAGACAATAGAGACAATAATACTACTGCATTTACCAGCCCCGTGCAGCCAAGTTTTAATTTGTTATTTTATTTTATTTTATTTTTTGCGCCTTTATGATGCTTCAGTAACACAAAAGCCTTCTTTGAGACATGGCAGACATGTTTTAGCATTTTAACAGCGGTGCAGCTGTGCACTCTACTGCACTTCTCTACAATGTAATTGCACCCATTCACACTCTGACAAAGCAGCTGTGCGTCTTCCTGAGCAACATTTTCTTTTGTACGGTAAAATGTCATCAGAAACTAAAATAAAGTTTAGGCTGAAAGGCCATCATTGTTTTTTTTTTTTAAACAATCATTAGGTCGGGGACCAAAATAATCAATAGTTTGGTTTAATTTTCATTCTAATAGGAGATAACTATTTTTTAAAGGAACTTGCTATATGTAAAAGAGGCAAAATTATGTCAATGTTATTAGATTTGTTTAATTCTGCAAATGTTGGTGAAAATTAAAAGAAGCACATAAAAATGACAAAATATGGCTCGTTTTGGCTGAAGTTATCGACCACTGGCCTACAGGCGCTTGTCTATCAGGGTTTTGTGTCCACAACATCGTGGTGACTTTATAAACCACACCAGTATCCCTCAACTGTGAGGCTAGAAAAAATGGAATGACTGCACAAACGGTGTCTTGGCACAGAGAGAAAAGACAAGCATTTTTCCCACCCGTGGCATGACCAGCTAATGCCAATTGTGTAACGCGTCAAAGACTGACTCACACAACCACACACAGGAAGCCAGAGCCAAACATGCACTATAAATCGCGCAGGGCTGACATTGGCTGCCACGAGAATGAAATAAAGGAAATTCCTTTTAGCTGCATGCGTGGTTGAAATTCTCGCAGCCTGATTGAGTCTGGAGCTGCAGATGAGAAACCGTGCAAATATGAGTTTTCCTTCATTTTATGAGCTTTCACTTTAAGATAAAAAAGTCTGAGTCTTAAACTTGGAATAACACTATTAAATGTTCGGTTTTGGAACACTGAAAAGCGCTTTTTGGACTTTCATATCTGTGCCGTTTTTTAAAACAGTATTTTACGCATGAGAAAAAAAGTGGTGTGAGAAGAATGGGAGATGGAGAGAGCTGCTGCAGTCGAAATTCCTTTTTGTGAGAGGACAATTTACAACTTGGCAATAGAGGTTTTTATGTGCCTCCATCGCCTGTCATTGGATGCCACTGGTCATGTGTGAGAGGCAAACGTCTTCATGGCCCTTTTCCTGATTTCCCAGGCGATTTTCCCCCCACTGCATTCTGCGTCTATGCTGTTAAAACCAAAAACGCCACGGTTGGCTATTCTGAAAAAAAAAAAAATGGAAAAAAAAATCGACCTTCATTCGTTTCAATAAGGTCTCATCGAACAGGCGCACATTTGCGGCTCTGCGGCAGTCCCGCTCCCGGATGACTGACAGGAGGAGCGTTTCAGCTTTCTCCATGCCGTCGCGGACACAGCAGCAGTGGCTCTTCGGAGCTTTTGTCAAAATGCGTAAAACCCGAAGATTACACCAGGATTTTCTCCCGGATAAAGGTAAGTGTTGCACCTGTGCGTGTGTGCGCGGAAGCTCGCCATGTTTGACAGCTTCCTGTTTCATTAGTCATGTAAATTAGTGGTGAGGTAATCTCACTCAGGCAATTTGGGCTTCTCACGTGTTGCATGTTCTGCTGGAATGAATTTTTTGTTTTTGTTTTATCCGTACATCACATGTATATATATTTTTTTTTATAAAATCCACAATCGTTGTTTGAATTTTGCATCGATGAATGAAAAACGATGTATCCAATAAGATGATGTATTGCTCTTTTAAACCAGACTTGTTTTTACTCTATTTGGTAAAATATGTCGATGTATTTATGTTGGATTTTCAGCGAAATACTGATATCACCGAATCAGAATATTTCCGATATTACCTTGGATATTTTTTAAATTGTAATTTAGTTTTTTATTTGCAATCTTAGTATGTTTTTGTTTGCAAGAAGTGTATCCAGCAAATTAGTAGCTATAACTATCCAGCTTTTTGGTGTATTGGAAAGTCTGACTGGTCCATGACAACCAAATTATCTCTACCTAAACTGAAATCCTTAAATATTCACAATTTCAATCGTTGCATTTTCCGTTTGCCAAAGCAGTGCAGGTTTCATAGTTGCTTTCGGTTGCTTTAAGATGGGGGACAACTGAACAAAGACAGTATTTCACTGGTGCCTGACAGGCAGCTGCGAAAGTATTTACAGCCAACTGCAATGCGGCAAAATGGACCTTAGAGGAGGGGCGCAGCTCCAAGCTATTCTATTCTCCTCTAACAGGCAGAAATAAGCGTTTTAATGAATTCAGTTGAGTGAGAAAACATCTAAATTCAGCCCATAAAAACATTTTCCCCAAACACAATTAATTTCTCTTTTTAATCTTATTCCTCAAAGTTCATCCATGCGTTATTTTCATAGATCCAAAGACTTTGGCCCATTACTCCTATTATATAAGACAAAATAGACAATGAAAAGTTGACATATTTTATTTTATTACTTTTGCTTGAATGGTTCCCACCTTTTCCGTTTTGCACTCGGACAACGAGATTTTATCCACGCTTAGTTTGTTGTCTCAAACCATCGGCAGTTTTTCCAGTTTGATCTACAGTCAGTGAAAACGGTTCTTTTTGTAGAACTGGCTCCTTTCACTTGGTTTCTATTCTCAAAAACAGGTAATAAAAAACAATAAAATAAAGATTAGTCTAATCCAACAGTGAAGTTGGAGTTAAAATAAAATGTTTTACAGCAAATAAAAAAGCATTCATAAAAACTTCACCCTCCGTTCCTTTAAAGCCCGTTTTTACTACACAAAACACAAAGGAGCCACTCTCACTTAAAAGCGTATTTTATTCCTTTTTATGTTCTGCTCCAACAACAATATTTGAACTGACCCGTTTACTCTGGTGGGTCTTGTCCAGAGGAACAGAGGAGGGCGTTTCAAAGACCAGCAGAAGGCGCTGTTGTCCAGCGCTCAGTCCCTGAGCTCTGCTGCAGAAAGACACAAACTGAGAGTTTGAGGGTCACGTGACCCAGTTTATCCATGAGTGTGATGGTGGTGTATGTGTGCGTGCGTGCGTGTGGTATCATAAATCATCATCTGCAAATGTCCTTACACCCGGAATTAAACGTTGCACATCACAGGATAAAGATGCTTAAATGTATTGTGTTTATTCCATGACATTAGACGCGCAATTCTTATTGTTTATTCTGTAAATATTTAGGTTTTGGTCTATTTTCATGAATGCATCAGTGGACGTTTATTAGCAACAGGAAAAACTGACAAAACTAGCATCTATGGGAAATATAAAAAACGTTATGAATGTGTGTTGTTGTTTTTTTTTTACTTGTACTCAAGCAAAATAGAATAATAACAATAATAACACAACAAAAGCACAATGATCATTGACAACTACTGTGGTAAGGCCTTATATTTAAGTTAAACTCGATCTATCTATATATAGAACAATTTCAGTTACACAAAAAAGGAGGCTTTGACACCATCCAGCGTGCAATACTGGCATCCACCCAAACCTCAGGAAAGAACCCTCTCCCCATTTTGAAAAGCTAAAGAAGGGAGGGGCAAAGGGGCGCTGCGCTCCGGGATTGGCCTAAAAGAAGGGATGAGATCACTATGACTGTGGCAGGTTCACCATGAGGAGAAAAGCACGAGTCTGAGAGGGTGATATACTCCTTTACAGGCAATTTAGTGAAATAATAAACCGGCTTCCAATGAGGAATCACATTTTATCACTCACATTCACTTGATTCAATTAACCTGATATTAGATCACATGACCGCTTCAAACATGTCTGTATCTACAGATTCAAACATGTTGTATTTCCCTGTTGTTCACATCACGACACTTTCAGCTTCATTTCCATCACTTTTCCTCTGCGCGACCTAGAAAAATCGGCAATATTGAATAAGTGCAACTTCGGGGATTATTTATGGGCCTGTGCGGGGTTGTGAATGGCTGCAAGGAAACACGTGACGCCATTAAAGTTTGTTTTATGGCTTGGGACTTGACAAGCCAAAATATAATTCTCATTGTGAATTAGAAAGAGCGTCCAGATGGGCAGGAATATCGCTTCATTTGACAGGGAGCTCCGCCGGACTCGGCTGCGCTGCTCCATGGATCATTTTTGGGCTCGGTGCTGCGCGTGTTTCGGTCTCCTCGGTAAGCCCCGTTTTTTTTTCTGCTTTTGCTCTGGGCGTGTGATGTCACATGCGTAATGTTGTTTCCTGTCTGCAAAGACTCAAACGCAGCGGCGCCCTGGATAAACACATGTTGCTGTCACGAAGTTTTGTGTGCATGTTGGGAGGTTTGTTCGGTTCAGTTTGCTTAATTTTGGTTGGATTAATGTGTTTTCCTCTTTTGGATGAGGTCTGACTAATTCGATCTGGGCGTCTGAGTTAGTTGTTTTAGGATAAAGAGATTTTGAAATTTTAGAATTCGTGTTTCTGGCTTGAATTAAGTATTTTTTCCTTTTACTTTTCATGATTTGTGATATAACTTTGAAACTAGTAAACTTTTGTGTTTTCCTTTTTTTACTCAGTTATAGGCCTGGTGGTTTTGAGGCCTGTTTGTTTTATAAAGTTGTTTAAAAAAATCTATTTAATGATGAAATATTTGCTTTTTTATGAAATGATTATTTATTTTATGAAAAACTAAAAGAAAGTTCATTTCATTTATTATTATCGATTTTTTTTTTTTTTAAAACATAATTTTCTATTAATGGGAATAGAAATATTTGAAGTGAAAATAGTTTCAGGCGACAGAGTTTGGCCTTTACTTCACCACGAGCTTTCAGGAAACGCTGACTTTATCGTTCTTTTGTTGGGAATCTGGCGGCTTTGACCCGTCTGAAGGTCTGGCAGGGGAAGGTGAAAGACAGGTCAGGCCGTCTAACAAATATCAAAATGTAACGTGGAATGACTTTTTAACTTTCTTGTATTATTGCCCATGTTTTTTTGCAACGAAAATCACGAGCTTCCGGTGAATTTTTTTTGCGTAAACCTTTCAAATCATGGAGTTTGGCTCATTTCTGGATTTGCTTTTTCAACAGCATAATTATACCTGATTCGCTTTCCAAATGCTTTTTGTTTATTATGACACATTTTAATGCATTTTGCCCCTTATTTATAAGATAAAAATATGTTATTTAGGCCAACTGAGTCTAATTGACGCACTAAACTTGCCTAATTTTTGCTTTTTTGCGCTGTGGTAATGAAATAAATATATTCTTTTCATATTCAATAATTATTTCAGTCCCCCCGAAAAAGTATAAGAACTCTGAACAGGAAAATATATTTATGTTCACATCTTAGATGATAAGGCAACTGAAACAATTGGCATCATGGTCTAACACAGCAATATATTTCTGCTAGGGTTAATTCATCCCAAAGTATCTGTCCGCATCTGCTACCTTTGAGCAGATTAGATTTTGTGAAGACGGGCTTTCAGGCCTCGCAGTTGCCGCCATGCTGCTTGGAAAATGGATGACAAGGATTTGGTAAACTTCTGCACCCTTTCAGCTGTCAGCAGCAGCAGAAATAATTAAACTTTTTGGAAGTTTGTAAATGATTTTGCCTGACCTCGGTGGCCTCTGGCCTCATCTTTCGGTCAGTGCTGATAAGCATCTCAATATTAACCAGCCGGCGTTCAGAGCACCGGGTCTATACGTGCAACTTTTACGCATCCCTTTGATTTATACATTCATTATTTTTAAGATTCATTATTTAATCCCAGCAATCGATTTATATAAAACATGTAAAATAAGAACAATCATTGTGCTATTGTTATGAATTTGAATAAAATGTCAGAAAGAGCTTGACAGCAGCGCTCCTTGAAAATCACTCCACAGATTGATTGTGCTTTAAAACGTAAAGAGATGTAAATAAGACATAAAAAAAACTGAATTGAACAAAAGAAAAAAACAAAATCTGGCAAATTTGCAGATAAAAAAAATGTCCAAATAACAATTAATACGTGAAACCCTGCCATTTCAGTTTTATCATAACCTTTACTACACTTGTGTTTTAGTTGTATTTATTTATTTATTGGTGGGATCTTTTGTGAGCTTTTTCAAAAGAGAGCCTTATTGAGGAAGTTTCTAGGGGACCAAAAGTGGCCATCGTGGCTTCCCGTCGTCTATATATACCCTGTAGAACCGAATTTGTGTGAAGAACGCTCAATCACAGATTCGATTCTAGGGGAGTATATGGTCGATGAAAAAACTTCACTTATGCATCTTTACTGAGGTGACATCTGAAAGACCATCAGCTGTCCCAGAGATGGAAAATCACAGATAGATTTGATCTAAATGATCAGAGACTCAAGAAATTAAAAAAATTCAGATGCAAAAATATGAGGAAAGTTGCATTTTTCATTCTATTCACTTAGTTTCTCTGGAAAGGATTTAGCAAAAGCACCCCCAGCATGCTCCAACTTTGGCTTTCTGCTCCTCTGGATGGTTTCTGTCTCCAAGTTATTGATTCCCAGAAGCTGCTGCTACTGACCAATGGGCTCCCGAAACACTTTTTTTCTTCTCTTTTTTTCAAAGGGACAGGGGCAGATGAAGAGATGAGAGTCATGTAACTTTTGGATGACCCCCATCTTGACAAAGACAGTGTCCATCACTTGTCCTCAGTCATTCTTCCCTGCTTTTATGCCAAAGGGCTTTTTGTGTCTTTTGTTGCCTTCTCTGTTGAACACTATACCTCCAAGCTTGACAGTAGAAAACCATCACTCTTAAAAACCAAAAGTTAAAGTTTATAAATTATGATTTTATAGTCAGGTGGGGTCTTATTTGGAAAGTTAACTAGAGTCAATAAAATTACAGTAATTTATTTATTCATTGATTGTATTTCTTTATCCTTCTGGCACACAGATGCTTCTGGAAATTGCATATTTCGTTATTAATTTTTCTCCAGGGTATAATCTCTGTTTTAATTTGTGTTTGATGCGTTTTGTTGTATGTTTACTCGTGTTTAGAGATGCATCACCTCCATTGGCCGATCTGGTCACATGGTTCGCTAACTTTATTCAGTTGACACCAAGTAGGAGGGCTCTATGGAGGGAGGAAAAAAAGACAACTCGAGAAAAATTAGTATTTTCTACCTTCAGAAATTAATGGCCATGAGTTCGTATATGGTGAACTCTAAGTATGTGGATCCCAAATTTCCTCCCTGCGAGGAATATTCGCAGAATAACTATATACCTGAGCAGGGCTCGGACTACTACAGTCAATCGCAGGACACAGAGTTTCAGCATCCAGGGATCTACCCACGGTCAAACTACACGGAGCAACCCTTCAGCTGCACCACTGTGCCGGACTCTGCAGTGCAGCCACGAGCTCATGTGCACGACAGAGCCAGCCATCCGAGCCATTTTGGGGCACAGACTGATCAAGGCCCCCCGGTCCAAGCGGCCGGACCTCGGACTTGTGGACAACAGCAAAGCACAAAGCCCCAAAATGGGATACAAGCCAAGCAGCCAGCAGTAGTTTATCCGTGGATGAAGAAAGTTCACGTTACTACCGGTGAGATCCTTTTCCTTCTCTACAGATTACCTGCGCCTTGTAGTTAAGGAGCCGTTCAGAGTAATATTTATAGGAGTCTTTGAGAGGCCTCGACAATTACACAAGTCATAAATTTTTATAGCTCAGGAAATAGGCCACTAGGTGAACGCCTGGAAGCACATATAGACTGATGTTAAGCCTCTTAAAGCTGCATATCCGCTTTGAATAAAAAAACAAACTATATTTATACAGATTATATATTCGTGAGATTTCCTGAAACTTTTGGCGCATTTTGGCGCACAGAGCTTTTGTTTTGCCTTTTGCCTGCGTGCTGCATGTGGACACATTTGGTGACTTTGTTGTTGTTGTTGTTGTTGTTTCCGTCCTTTGTCCCAGTGAACCCCGACTACACGGGATCAGAGCCCAAACGGTCCAGGACGGCTTACACCCGGCAGCAGGTTTTGGAGCTGGAAAAGGAGTTTCATTTTAACAGGTACCTGACCAGGCGGCGGCGGATCGAGATCGCGCACACTCTTTGTCTGTCCGAGAGGCAAATCAAAATCTGGTTTCAGAACAGACGAATGAAATGGAAGAAAGACCACAAACTGCCAAACACCAAGGGCAGATCTGCTCCTCCAGCCTCCAGCCATCTGCAGAACATTCAGAAGGATAACCAAACGGACATTACAGCGTTATGAGCAAAAGGGGGACGTCTTTTCAGAGTGAAATGTACATAAAAATGTTGCATCTCACTTTTGCATGGACTGGTGTTGGTTTTTGCATTTTTTTTATTCAACAAAAATGAATTCAACAGGGTTGATTCCGGACTGTTAGATAAATCAGTTTTCAAAAATAAGAGGTTTAAACGTTTAAAAGAACGTACAAAAACCGGATTATTTTTATATTTATTTTAAATAATTGAAAAAAACGCCAAATTCGTCTTTGCATTTGACCATTTTTTAACTTTAATTAGACAAATTTATTCAAATTACACCAGTTCTATTAAATCAGACCTTTTTTCTAACCGAACGCACAATAAAAATACTTGAAGGAGGCATTATTTTTTGAAGATCACGCCAAACACACCTCAACCTTATTTCGTAAGTTACGAAATTTTCCGCTGAGTGTTTCAGCAGCAAGATTTTTTTCTGTGACTTGTATGTTTTAACTTATTTTGTAAAAAAAAAAAAAAAAATAACTAGCTTGGAAATCTCCTTAACCCAAATTTTTATTCCCACACGGAAGACATTCCTGCGCGCATTCTGGTCAGAGCGCCCTTATAAATCTCCCCTGACATCTTTGTAAACAGTGTACATTTTCAGTGGGCTCTCTTATTCTATATGAAACTCACATGAATGATCATTCGATCCTGCATGGCTCAAATTGATTTTGGCCGTTTTTACCCCCATCGGACATAATCGAATATTTAGGATTATAGTGGTTTATTTTTACGAATTTACGAGGTTATTTATTTGTTACAAAGTTTTTTGTTTCATAGCACACAATTTTATCAAAACTCTTCCCTAAGCGCCTATTATTTCAACTCTTGCATTATAAGCATGGCTTTATTTAATAGTCTTAGTTTATATGGGAATGTTTCCTTTTATTTACACAAGTTGACCTGCGTAAGGCAGGATTTTCTGGTCATGTTTAAGGACAAATTTATATATATATTTTTTTGTTTTATATGGTCATTGTGCACGGATAGAAAAAGCCCAGAAGCTTTTTTAGTACAAGGAGGTCTCTACTCTGGAGTGATGAGAGGGTTGAAAAGGTATTTCATCCGAAGGTCGACAAAGGCAGCAGAGGCAGGTTCATCCCGAGGACACATTTCAGCCGCGAGGACTGACCCCAGCACCCCTGACCCGCCGGACAGGCAGCATTTTCTCTCCCAGGCGCTACTCGCTTTGGTTTGGAAGACTGTTGTGCTGTTAAAAAAACCTAAAGCCCATTCAAAGTAAAGAGTCACTCAATTCCACATTTTACACGTGTTTGAGCTGTATTTATATCAGGCGCAACCCCCGAGGAGGATCTGTTTGAGCATTTGTCTCCTCGTGTCAGATGAATAGTTGTTTTGTTCTTTATATTTGTACAGTTTTTTATCTTGTATGGTGCTTTGAGATGTGCAAAGTATATTGGAAAAATAAAGATTTCTAATAATTATGCATTTAAATATGTGCTGTGTTTTTTGTGGATGTTTATTTTGAATTATTCAAGATTCAGTTTTATAAATAATTGTTTAACAAAAACTTTTTTCTGATTTTTTTAAACAATCATTTTTATATGATTTTATTAGTGTAGTTTGAGCTGTAAAATTGTAATTGTTGCTGCACAAAGCCGTCCTTTGGTTGTGCAAATTGGACCCAAGCACGCAAACTGACCAAATGCGCATCATCCGCAATTCTGTCTCATTTATCCTGAAACTGTAAAGCTTTTAGGACCTAAGACTGTGATCCAGAAACCAGGAAATGTACAAAAAAAACTGAAAAAAGAAACGCAACTTTAATACAGTCGTGTACATATCATAAATTATAGCTTTTACCTGTTTGAGCGCCTCGCCGTGCGCAAAAACGTCCATGAATTATTTATATATCATAATCTACTTGAAACACTCCAAAAAAGAAAATTTGTCCTTTTTTGTTTGATCGTTTAAATGAACAACAATTAAGACAATTACGGACAAAGCAAATACAAAACTCAATAAAATTGTTGATTCCCATCAAAAACAACATTGGATTTTCATACAACTACACAATACGCGTGGAACCTTCCCTATGTGATTGACTGTGCATTTATATTTTGGTCAATTATAACGCGTGGGGGTTCATCAGACCCTTTTGAAGCTCATACTTCAGAGAATGAGCCACTTTAACGCCATAAAATAATCCCTGATATGACCAAAGTTTAATCAGAAATGTGGAAAGGTATTTTTGTAGTCACCCATTTCACCACAGTCCATGTCGCGCACACGCAGACCATTGCGCGTGCCCATAAATGCTTTTAGATTATTTATAAATTGGATCAGAGTTGGAAAGAACCAAAGACAAAGTGATGCTTCCAGTTCAGCATCCTGTCAAAAGTGATCCGGACATTGATGCTGAAGACAATATGTCGAGGGGGAGGGGCACAAACTTACCTTTGGACTTTGTCTTTACACGCGATTGTGAGGCATTGTCTTTTTTTATTTATTTTTTATTTAGCTTTTCCATATAAAACATGGAAGCCCAGCGCTTCTTATCTCATCATGTTTACTTTAAATAAATAAAAAGATTCTTCTATCAACACTGAGTGATGTCAGGTCAGAGCAGTCTACTATAACGTGGAGCGTGCAGCCACACTGACCTAAATGTCTGAACAGCAATAAATGAGAGCCAAAGGCAGTGCCATTTTCAATGACACTGCACCCAGTGCAGGAACACAACAGCCTTGCTCTCCATCCGGCCATGTTTGATTTCCAGCTGTTTTTTCGCAGAAACCTCTCCGAGCCAGACAACCCCCTAAGATATATTAAAGTGCGCTGTCTGCATTCAGAGATATAATCCAGAGACTATGCCACTCCGCTCTCTATTCTCGACCACGTGATTGTCTAAATAATTAATGCAGCACGTCCCCCTAGAAACACGGCGTCGTCATTAATCGCAAGGACTCTATCAGACTTGAAAACTGAAGAGATCCCCCAAGAAAATAATATCCGATTCTCGGCGCAACTGTAGCCCCGCATTGTAGCTGCGCATCTGAGCCGAAGGATGTTCGGGTAGGTAAATGTTTTCGCATTTTTCATGTTGGCAGAGCAGGTAAATGACGATATCAAATGTCGTGATATTTGATCAATTGCTCCATTCGATGTGTGCGCTCTGTGCGCATTTGCGCTGTGGCTTTCTTTCCCGCATGTCCATGCTATTTTATTTTAAATATTTTCTTGACAAAGCACATTTGACATTTGATTTCAGCCATTTATCTTCAAATGTATGGACAGGATTAATCGTAAAGACAAAAAACTTGATGGCACTGCATGTATGGCTCGCTTTGAGGAACTGCTCTTAAAGCTCAGATTGGCCCCATCACCTGGCCCATTCATTCCATAATCAGAGTCCATTTTAATTTTTGAAATACGTTCTGAAGAGGTTTCCTTTAAAAGACAATGGTAAAGCAACAAATTAACACGAGTTCTGAGAACATATAATCATTTTCTGTCAAATATTTGCTTTTTGCTTCAGACTTGATCCGAATTCTGCTTTTCTTGTTAAAGAGAGAGATGGGATGATTTGATTCTGATTTCTTCGAAGTGGTGGATGTTTAGTCAGCCTGACAGATCTGCCTCCTTGTAAATCATTGTAAGTAATCCTTAAGTGTGCGAGGCTGTTGGGGGGCCGGGCGAAAACTGTAAATCTTTCACTTTTATTACCCTCCGAACATATGCTGCGACGCTGCGAGTCTTGCATCCCTTTTCTTCTTCTCGGATTCCCATCGCTCGAACTGGACCACGGGCTCTAGAAATGCAACTATACCCATCGAATTTATTTTTGTTCTTTTTGTGCATCCCTTTATTTATAAACACTGTAGGGATTCCATGGAGTTTGTGGTTGTGGCTGGAGACAATGCAGGAGAAGCCATAGCTCTTTGTGTTGCAGCAGGGTGTGAAGACAGACACAACAAACGCGAGGGGATGATGCGCTTTATTTGAATACAATCCATGTCCATCTGCATGAAAAACTCACATGTCATTTTCCCCATAAATCATTCTTTAACACGCTCTTATATAGGCACATCAACATAAGCACAAAAAATGATTTAAAAGGTGTGCGTTTGTTGTGAATTTACGCAAGACATTACTTGAAAACCTTCAAATTTCTTCATTTGAGATCCTTTCTGCAGACACAAAAGCAGCAAAAGTGCAGGGATGGTTGCTATAGAAGCTGCATTTTCAAAAAATATATAATTAAAGTCCTTCCAAAGTGCACATGAGCTTGCCTTTGAATGGTGGAGTAAGGGTGAGTTGCAATCCTCGAAATGGGGAGATAAAAAAAGAAGTAGAGAGAGGAACATTTTCACAATCACACAGCCGAGACGAGGAAATAAACGCCACCCTTTATCAAAATGGACTGGTGAGGTAAGAGCCTGCTTGAAGAAGAGAACAATCACGTGAACAAATATGCTTGTATCTAAAGGCAGCGCCTTTATTTGTCATCATAAAGCTTCCGAAACACCAAAAAATCTCAATGTAAGCTGCAAATTTGCACAGGCCTATACCCTGTAAATTTCACCGGGGTGATTGATTGCCAGTGATTTTTTTTCTGGAATAAGGATACCTTGTTCGCTTTTTATTGGTAGTTGAATGCAAGTCCTTCCATTCTTTCGGGAATACTGTCTCCACTGGTGTATGGAAATGTCTGAAAAACAGCAAGATCAGGTTTAGGACAGCTCTGTCTGCAGACAAAGGGTGAAGGATTTATTCTAGAGACTGCGTGGAAAGGAACCCATGCTCAGAGGAAACTTGCTTTATATGATGAATTGATTCCCAGGTAAGAAACTGCACGGCGGAAAGCAACCTTTAACCACGGGTTAATATGTTGCAAGGAAATATATTATAATCCATTCCGTCCATGGAGGCGATGCTTGTTAATGTTGGTTAGCAGCGGGGATATGGAGCTCCACGGCTGTCTCTTTAAAAGCAGATTCATATTTTTCCTTTCAAACATTATCGACAGATTGAGCCAGAGCTGCTCTGCGCTTTTCAGCTGTTTTTTGCGCCCGTGCACGAGAGCCGGCTCGGAGGAGGAAGAAGTAGGAGAGGAACTTTTCTTTTTGACTCCTGGATCGTAAATCACATTAATTTGTTGTCTTATCGTCACACTGGCTTTTACTGTGATTTATGTGGTTTCAGCTGTATGGCTTTGTTAACCTCCAAGTTATATTATACACAATTGCATAATGGACGCTTTGGAAGGATTACCAAGCTGAGGAGTGAATGATAAGGAAGGCACATGCCTCTATTTTTGCCTGTAAGGATGAATATTTTTGCCTCATTTCTTTTCAGTGAATACAAATGTGATTTTTTTTCTTTAACCAAGTAGCAGTAGTTATAAAAATGTAATCATTTAGGCCAATTTTGGATCATTTTACTAATTTTTGCTCCTATTTTTGCAGTCACTTTAACAGTTTTTGGTATAAAGTCAGCATCGTCAGGCCTTTTTTCTGGTTGAGAAACAAAACTACAATTTGCAACGATTTTTAACTGTCACATTTACTGCATAATTTTCCAAATTACACCAAGTTTCTGAACAGAAAAATCCCCCGATTATCCATGGCATCCAATTGTTGGCGTGTTTCATTTTTGGACAAAAGCATATAACATTTTGTGTTTTTTAAGAAGTAAAACAATGTTGGCCGTTCAATTGGAAATATAAATAGAAGGAAAAGGAAAAATGACTGCCTGAGATAATAACTCTCCAGTTTGAGTCCCAGCCATTGTGTGGAGCAAACTTACCGTAACAGCGCGTAGGCGAAAAACACAGCCGTGTGAAAGGAAAGCATGTCTGCTACTAGTAAATCAGGGTGTTTAAAAAGCAGCTCGGGGCTCGAATTGAAGAACCACAAAAAAGGGAAAAAAATCCCCAGTCAAAAAAAGAAGAATATTCCCCAAATTCAATCCGTAATTTGTTGAAGCACATATCCAACATATTTGGAGGCGATTTTCTTCTAAACGCAAAATTGAACCGATTGGTTTTTGCTTCTTCTGCTCCGGTGGAGAAGCTGTCCCTATATGTGGCAGCGCTCAGAAACAGCTTTAAATTTGTTGGAGACTCGCTTCTAGATAAAAGCAAACTGCTCGTTGTTCATTAAACTTAGGCTTAAAGATGACTGACCCAGAAGGTCACCTAAAACAGCTTAGGGTTGCGATATGTTTGGCCTGCGCTCTTTGTATAAAAGTGCATGTGTAAGACTTTTCATTCTCAAGCAACTTAAAAGCAAAAAAAAAAAAATATGACCGCTGCAATGGTTTCTTCTTCAATAAAATCAATGAAAGCAAACAGGAAATGTGTTTATTTTTATGAAATATCAAGCTGAATGTGTCATCTTTGTTGCTAGTCAGGGATGGAAAAACTGGCACCATATCAGGAAGACGTTTCATTTAATGTTGTGTGTACTCTAGGTCGAGATGGAAGCAGTGATGAATGCGTGAGGGATATTAAAGAGATCTTCGCAGATTTCGGTGAGTAACACTCCTTTAATAAGGGAAATGCACAACAGGGCCAACTGCTAACAAGGCGAAAGGGTGATTTGTAACTCGCGGCTGCATATTTACTCTCACAGCGATTCAAAGGAGGCTTAAATCACGAAGGGAGATCATGAGAAATGGCTTCAACTGGGTCTGCGCGAGCAATTATTTACGAAGTCCAGCATTAAAACGCTCCCCCTCTTTCTATATCTGGACCAGCATCCCCAAAATTAAATCCAGAAAACTAATGAAATAGTCTGGAATTGATTAAAATTTAGAATTAAAAATAAAAACGTCACCGCTTTATCCTACAAAGCTGCGCCCTTCACATCATCCGCTGCCTTATTTGTGCAAAAAACTGCTCTGGCGTTCTTTGTGTGCGTAACGCTGCAGACTCGGGCTCAGACAGGCTGGAAGCGGCCTTTATACGCCGAGTCTCCGCCGTGGAGGAAATTCTTTCCCCTGCCTTCCTCCTACGCTTAGTTTTACAATTCCTATGGCTGAGAGTTTCCACGAGTGTCTTGCTCCTCAGTCCTCTTTCAGGTCGTTTACAAGCATAACATTTGCGGTCATAAATTTTACCACGGTCCACACTGACAGGTGCGATTGTTATGCAGGCGCAGTCTGCAGCTCCTAAGCCACCAACATACAGTGGCGTGGCCCCTTTGATATTTTTGTTTACGTTGGCGCGCGCTTTTTATATTTTTATTTTGAGAACTTTTAAACTTGACAGCTTCTCATCCCCGTTATTTTTTTTTACCTTAAACGTCCTATTTTGAGCTGATAATTTGTCAAAACAAGACAAAGAATGAAAAATTTAATTGCCACCCACGCATCAAAACTCTCCCACGCACGCACGCACGCACGCTTCTTTGTGCACGCTTGAAAATTCCTTTGTGCGTTTTAAAAACTCAGTACAACATAAAACATGTAAAGATAATAAATAGAAATAAAAATAATAAACAATATAGTTGGTTTGTCGTCAGCCAATGAGGTGCGTAAACATGCCATCCAAATGCATGCGCGCGCGAACAATACGTGCACTAAGGCTTTGTGTGGCCTTGTTATTAGTCAAAAGGGCATTGTGTGTGCGCGTGACAGATGCTGATTCAGCGTATTTGTCTCAGACTCGTAAAGCCTCCCGGAGGGTTCTTTGAGGAAAAAGTTAAACTTTAACTGCTTTGTGCCAAAAAAGAAAATGAGTCAAATGAGCGGTTTCGAGTCTGACGTGAAGCATTGAAGACGGTGCAGACGGTTGGTGACTCCTAATTTAATAACTCTGGTAACCAATAGCAACCTGAGCTGTGGCCGAAGAGATGCACTCCCGATTATTTTTCCTGATTTCATTTGAAACATCAGTGTGAAAATAAAAGATCTCATGAGTGATTTGTTTCGTTTTTACAGCTCAAAGACCAGAGCAACGGTGGGAAACGCCAATCACGTGAATTCACAACACCCATGTCATTGGATAGAGCTTTTCTGGCTTATTGGCTTTGAACCCTCAAAATGCAGAAAGCAACCTATTACGACAACTCTGGACTGTTTGGAGGTTACAGCTACCCCAAACCCGACTCTTACAGCTACGGCCCTGCGCACCAGTCCTACCCCACTGCTAATATTGAGAGTGACTATCAAGGCCCGGTGTGTCCCATTCAGACCCCAGCAGTTCGGCCCCCGGCCCTCAAAGATACGGATCTGAACGGGGACTGCATGCGCCAAAGCAGCAGTCAGAGTAGCAACAGTGGCACGCAAGCTGGGAGCATTTCAGAGCAGCAGGCACCTCCTCTGTCCGCATCCCCGCCGAGCTCCAACAGCTCTGCGTCTCAAAAGAAGAAGTCCCCCTCCGGTGGAGCCTCCGGGGCCGCCACACCCGCCCTCACAAAGCAGATCTTCCCCTGGATGAAGGAGACCCGACAGAACTCAAAGCAGAAAAGCAACAACTGTGTTGCGGCAGGTAGTGATCCTGATTGTGTGTTTGAGGGGCCATAGGTGTTTGGACTTTATCAGCTGATCACAATAACATGACGCTGTGCTTCTTTACAGGTGGGGAGGTGAGCGACGAGAAAAGCCCACCGGGACCGGCCTCCAAACGGGTCAGAACTGCTTACACAAGTGCACAACTGGTGGAGCTGGAGAAGGAATTTCACTTTAACCGCTACCTTTGTCGTCCTCGGAGAGTGGAAATGGCGAATCTGTTGAATCTCACGGAGCGCCAAATAAAGATCTGGTTTCAGAACCGGAGGATGAAATACAAAAAGGACCAGAAGTCTAAAGGGCTCGCGCACTCTCCCCTGGGACACTCCCCAGACCGGAGCCCGCCACTGAGTGGCCCAAATCACGTTGGATACTCTGGCCAGCTCCAGAATGTGAACAGCCTCAGCTATGACGCGCCCTCGCCCCCGTCATTCGCCAAGCCACAGCAAAACATGTACGGCTTGGCAGCGTACACCGCGCCATTGGGAGGCTGCATCCCGCAACAGAAGAGGTACCCGGGCTCCGAGTACGAACACCACGGCATGCAGAGCAACGGAGGGTTTGCCAACGCCAATTTGCAAGGCAGCCCCGTTTATGTGGGAGGGAACTTTGTGGATTCCATGCCAGCCTCGGGCCCCATGTTCAACCTCGGCCATCTTCCCCACCCCTCATCCACCAGCGTGGACTACAGCTGCGCCGCCCAGATCCCAGGAAACCACCACCATGGACCCTGTGATCCCCACCCCACATACACAGACCTCACCTCTCACCAAGCGTCTCAGGGAAGGATTCAGGAAGCGCCTAAACTGACGCATTTGTAATATATGGTTCCTTGTGTGTGCGCGAGCGTGCGTGCGTGTGTGTGTGTGTGCGTGCGTGTTTGTGTGTGTGTGCCAAAATTATGTTGCGCTCTTTTCTATTACCTCACTAGTCTAATAACTACACTCCAAGCGAATCGTGTGTATAATTACAGTATTACTGATATTACTATTAATGCTATTGTGTGATTATTTTCTAAATGATGCAGCTTTTGTCCATTCTTCTTGAAAATTTGGAGATGCGCAGACGCACACTAGCCTGGTTGTCCATAGTTCATTTTTTAAAAATGCTAAAGTGCAATGCGCAATGTTGGACTGAATATTTCACGCCGTTACTTGAAGGCAAGTCTTGTAGATCATGAAGGTAGAAGCTCATCCTTAGAAAGAAGGACTTTTAGGGCAAAATTTCGTCTGTTTGAATCTCGTTTTAGTCACCCTATTTATTGCTTTATAATTTTTTGCCTCTCAATTTATTTGCATAACCTTTCGCACTAGCACACAGTCTATTTATTATTTAATTGCTTTTGTATTGCACATTATTTATCGCAAGTATTTATGGGGAGTTTGTAAGTCCGGACAGGGCACTGCACTTCCAAGTGTTGGCAAAACAGGGTTTTGGAAAAATGCTACGAGTCGCAATGATTAATTGAAAAAAATAAAAAAGATGGTAAATCTGGTTCCAACGGGGCATTTTATAGTGTATAAACCTCACTGGATGTCCACTTATGTCAAACCCTAGGCGAAACGTAGACTATCCAAGTATCAAATATTGTACACACCAGCATGTCATTCTTGTGTATCCATTGCTATTTTTTTTATTGGTGTTCCATCATTTTTATTCAGTTCCATAAATTATTAAACTCTAATGATATCGAAATGTTATATTTTATTGTGTATAACATTTTGTAAATAAAGTGCTCAAACTTGTATTTTTGTTGCATTTTTTTAGAAAGCAAGAGGAGGTTTGCGTCCTCCCGTTTCCTCTGCTCAAGCCTGCAGCTTCTCGTTATTCTATACTTCCTTGTTCGGCTGCTGCTGCATCTATTTGGTCAAGCAGAAGCTTATTGACTCGCAGCCTTACTGTACTGTCCAAACAGGCACAGGCGATCAATAATTAGACACCAAGATATCTAAAACTCATCAGACGGCTCTATGCTTCCAATGCAAAGTGCATTTCAGGGGAATAAAAGGCTCTGGATCTTATTGATGTTTTATTTGTATGGAGGAAGGGAGTCTATATTTGACATGTGTTTGCTTATTGGCCACATCATTAGCATACACGGACAGCAAAATATTTATATTAAAAGTTTCATCAGTGACCCTAAAGATGTGCCAAAATGCCAAAAACAAAAAAAATACATAGGCCAAAAAATATGAAAGAATAAACGTTTGACTTTGGAAAAGATGCAAAGATGTGTGTGCGTTGCTTTGCTCGCGAGAGAAAAAGGGGGGAGAAAGAGCAGTTCATCTTTTATTGCTCCTGGAGAGCCATTTCAAAGCTCATTAATCAAAAACTCGTCGCTTTCAGGCTCCTCGCTGATCCCTCCTCCTCGTGAACAAAGCATTTGCATTCCAAATCCAAGAAACACATTTCTAACCGCGCGCGGGCCAATCTTTAATGGTGGGGGGGCAGAGCTGAAAGAAAGAAAGAAAGAAAACTCGAGGCTTCCACATTCGCATTCTGCCAGATGATAGATCCCTGAATTTAAGAGAGGATGAAGCCAAATGAAACTGTTGTCAGAGGAATTATGTTTGGCTTTAAATCCTCGCAGCATCAAATTCAGAGTGATCTCCCAAGAGCCTCTGTTCAGAAAGCTGCAAGTTCGGGTCTTATGAAAGCTTTTATTTATTAGAATTTTAATTTTTAAATAAATATATATATATATATAGATATATATATATAATATATAATAGATATAGATATATATAATATAGCTATTATATATATATATATATATATATATATATCAATCTATAATATATATATATACATATATATATATATATTAGGATTTTGTAATAGGCTACAAAACTGGTGTTCAGTGCCTGTGAACATTTTTAACCCAGTTCTGGTAGAGAATAAGTTTTATTTAATTTTTTTATTTTTTCTTTCATTGGGTTTTTGCACTGAAACGATCAAGTCTCGGCGCAGCAAACAATTATCTAAACAAAAATGATAAAATGAACGCGGAAACCCTTAAATTATTAAAGCCCATACTCAGTATCAACGATGAAAGCATGGATGAACAAATGTCTTACTATAGTAAAAGTGGTATTTATTTACAAAGTTAATTCAGTAGATTTGTCTAAAGAAAAGAAGACTGTAAACAACAATAATGCATAAACAACTGAAGATTTAAACCTGAAAAAACGATTTAAAAAAAAGAAAAAATATATTTCAAGATGTAGTGTTTTACATGACAGATATGCGTAAAAAACCTTTGTTTGGTCAACAGAAAAGGGAAAGGTCAGCTTTCTTCAGTGCTACTTTTTTGGTTTTCCACTTTGTTTACAAACTCAGGACCGATTATTATTGTTTTTTGGTCAATATATCACATAGAAATGAATAAAGAAAAAAAAGAGATATATAAACCTAGTCATTACATCACAGACGCTGCAGCCTTCCTGGTTGGATACAGCCCATCAGACCACGCCCCCTCCGTGGAGGGTAATATTTACATGTGGAGAACAAGTCCTGCTGACGTCCACCTATTAATAAGATGGCTTTAAACTTTCCTGACTGGAAACAGCCTTACACTTCGGTTCTCCTTTCTCTTTCGATTTATTTTATTTACATCTTTTGATGCACGTTGCTTAAATAAATGTTTGTGACGGACGCACAGCCCCGCGGGAGGAGACCTTTGTTGTTGTTGTTTTTAACGTATAGCGCAGAGATGCCGTCTCCTGTGATGGTTGGATTTTTTACGCCACAGATGATGTCGGTCATTTCAGGTCAGCTGTCGAGGAAAGTTGGACGTTGGCGCTGGAAGAACTTATCGCGATGGGTGGGGGACGCTTTGCACGTATCAGTCTTTTTATTTATTTTTTTACTTTAAGACAACCCGACAGAAACTGCCAAATAATTTCGCCTTTTTCTAGTATTACATAAGTGGATTATGAAGCTCCGGAGAAGGAGCTCAAGAAAAAGAAACTGACTGGACATATGAGGACTTCCATCTGCAAAGTTATTTTCAAACAACTCTTTACTAAAGACTATTTTATAAATGTATTTGTTTTGTGCAATTTACTTTGGATGTTGGATGCAGAAAATGAAGAGTTTTACAAGATTCATTCTTACTGTTTATGTTCAGAGATGTCTCAAAGTTTGTTCCTGAATGAATTTCATTTCTTGTTTTTCTTTGTTCAAAATGCTCTCTCTAACCACAGAAAAGGTTGTTTTTTTTTTTTCATGAGCATATTTTTCCATTTGTTTTTTGTTTTATTTAAGAAAAGCACAATGTTCCCTGCAACGGACTAGCGACCTGTTCAGGGTGTCCCCTGCCTTCGCTCATGAGTGGCCGGGATAGGCTCCGGCAGCCCCGTGACCCCGAAAGGGAAAAAACGGATAAGAAAATGAATGAAATGAAAAAGCACAATGATTTAATGCTGAACTTTTTACGTTACAACATAAAAATTGCAGTGACTTTAACAGATTCATTTGTGTTTTCTGCAAACAGTGTGTTAATAAAATTCCTTTTTTTTCCTAAAAGTGCTATATTTCATTTCATGTGATTATTTTTTAACATGCTACACTTGTGAATTATTATAAAAAAGATGTAAATAAAGAAAAGCATTATTTTGATAACACATTTGATTTCTTTGGCTCTGAAACTGATTTTACACCCCCTGAGCATCCATTAACAGTGACAGAGGACGAGACTGTCAGACCACACCACTGCCACGCATTCTTCATTCCCCCGCCTGTGTTATCATTAAGCATTCACCATGCTGTGTGTGGCCGAATGGCCAACAGGAACTTTGTCAATAAGGAAGGCATCTGTGTCCATTTGAAACCAGTGCTGCTATTCTGCTTTGAAAACTACTACAGGACACATGACATCTAGTGACCACATCCCATGTGATCATAAGCAACCAGATTTCAGTGCATTTTAAATGCCCATGTTTACAACTGTGACCCAATTTGTTCTGCTAAAAGCCAAAATACTGAAACAGACACTAAAGAACCAAAGCACACCTTACTCTTAAACCTTTCATTTCAGTTTACATTTTAAAAAGAATAATCCTTAAATCCCTTTCTAGTCTCTTTTTTGTAAGTATTTTTAACAGTAGAGGTTGCTTTGCATCTCATGATGTTACTTTGTTATTTTTACACTTCCAATTAGATTTTTTTATACAAACATAAGTACGTATTTCCAACATTTAATACAAACTGTATAACTTTGAACTTTTTTCCTTTTATGCATCTTATTTTATATTGTAGCCCATTTTATAATAATTTGCATTTGTTTCTAATTGCAGCTTGGCTTTTATGAGTTTGTCTCTTCTCTTGTTCATTTTTTTATCCTTTCTCCCTTCTTTGAGGCATATTGAGAGATTATAAGACTTTCTGTTCAGAGGTTGTATGACACAGTAAAGGTTGATCTTCTTGCAGTACATTATACATTCTTCATCATGGCACAAAATGACTTGATGAGGATGACATTGGTGATGTAAGACTGAACTCAAAGGTAACTCAAACAAATGTCAAAAAACAAAGAACGTTTAGAGTTCCCTAGAAGCATGCTAAAGATCAAAAGTGATAAGAAAATCACGAGTCTGAATGTGTGGGTTTTCCTCTCCAGTCTCTTGAATTTGCTTTTCTTGTTGATTCATAAAGCACATTAAATGAGAGAAGCGTACAACCACTCTGGTAAGAACAGCAGCAGCTTAGGAATCCTCCTGCAGGGATCACATGTGTTGTCACGGTAACTGGTGTGCAAGGATTTATCGCAGCTCTTATGTGTTAGTAATATTGATATAATTATAACTATAATAAATGACTCACTCCTCTGGGTATGATTTAGAGGGCTTGGCCAAAAGGCTTCTCTCCTCCTTCCTTGTTTGAAAGATGACTCAGTGATGTGAGGAAACCTGAGGTAATTCATACATTACTCAAGCTTTGACTTCAATGCTCTGCTAGTCTATATCAGAAAGTATCAGTGCTCTAGCTCTTTTCTGATGCTCATATGGATTTCCTTCACCGTATTTTCTGAATGAAATTATGAGTGAATAAATTGCATCTTCATTTATCTTGGAAAAAAAAAACCTTCTGTGCTGACTGTGATACTCAGGTCTCATCGCTTTACGTAATTATATTAGCCCTCTGCTACACCACGAAATTGATTGCCCAAGAAAATGAACTTGGCTTTGCTATAAATTACACCTATGGATCATAAGAAATGTGTTATTTTGTTTAAAATAGTACCTAATATAATTAAAGGTCTAATTCATGGCAAGCTACAAGTGTGCCTATTACAGTAACAGGGTTTGGAATTTAATCTGTCTGCTGGATAAAGAATGATCCTGTGTGGTTTTCATTTGTAATGCCAGACACATTATTTCAGCAGAATAGTCTGCGACTTTTAGATATGAGAGATGCATTATTGAATGAATAACTGTATTCATAAGTTTCAGTATTAAAGTTAACAAATTCAGCCAAGAAAGTTTCAGCACTCCACACACAACAGTACACTTCACACCTATTAAAACTTCAAGTTTTGCTCTGTTGGAGGTCCTCCTGTTCCCACAGATGTGACCATACTTAACAGTGATTTTGACAGAAAGTTTGAATTATGATTTTGACAGCGACTAACGATGTTCCCGATGTAAATTCCCATACCAATCATCTTTTGATATGTTGTGGGGTTGTGAAAGCATTCTCAGTAGTCTTTTAATTATGATTAAGCAGTTTTAGGCAAAATAAAAAAATACAAAAAGTTTCATCTTCTAGCACAGTTTCTACAGAGTGACAGCAGTTTGCCCCAAAGTTGTAGGCGAAACTGTAACTGCAAAGTAAACCTGCCCCCTTCCAATCATCTATCTGTTTATGTGTTCTCCCACTATCTTACAGCCCCTCACAATCCCAATCTAATATTACCAGTGCAGCAAAAATGGCGAATAATATTGGAGCCATCCTGCCGTACAGTTTTGATTTAGATGCCAGCTCAGACGAGGAAAATAAACAGCTGATCTATTTGTCTGCAAGTGGTTGGATCGATATGGAGTGGAGCAGGGAGCATTTTTCACATAACAAGTACGATCTTTTTCCAAAGCTACTTTTTTCGTCTGCTCTTGATTCACAACGATTTGAGTAAAGAAATACTCAAATGTAATTCTAACCTTAAATTTTCTTTATATGCATGTCCTCCATCACGTGGCATCTTTAATAGGTTGAGGTATACCTACTCAAGCATTCTATAATATTTATGAAAAGGATGTTGCAACACAGTAATCTTAGAGTATTTGTTAATTCCTGTGTGTAAAAGTTGTGTGACTTTTACTCATATTTCATGCAACATATATTATACATTGCAAAGAAGACTCTTTAAAAAACAGAAAATGCTGAGAAATGTTTGGACCACTCATTGGTGAAGTTCTGCAGAGGTTTCTGATAGTCAAATCCCTAGTGTGCCCCAATTTGCGTTTATTATAAGAAGCAGGTTCAACTCATGGATTTCCTCCAGTCAGAGGGCTGCCCTCTGCTCCGTCTGTGCATGTGAGTTCTGTTGTTGCAGTCACTCAAATAACTGCAGTCTTTTTTTTTTTTTGTACAGATGATCAAGACATACTACTGCCCATTATTAAACCATCAGATCACCGTGATGCTGGACCACAGATTCCAGATCATTGGCTTGAAGCACAGGAGGAACAGCTGGCTGCAGGATCTCATCACACCAGATTCTGATATGCAACAGAACCCACTAAATTGCACCCTTCATGCCAGCTGCAACCCGACTTCGGTGATCAAAGTTACTTGAGCACAGTACAAATTGACTGGTATCGGTTTGCTTAAATCAGATGTTTTCATTGCTATTCCTGCCCTAAAAGCGGAGGATGACCATCATATAATTGCAAGTTTTGAATAACTACACAACTCATCCTGAACCAACTGGGAAACAAGGAGTGTAGTAAATCTCAATAATCAGAGTTGTGCAACTCTGACCTACTGTGACAACATTGCCTTACGGTTTACACACATAAAGCTTATGGCAAATTGTATACATTTTTTTGCAATAATTTATTTACAATTCTCAAATTTGTGCTCATTAGGGACAGCTCTGGCCAACAATAGCCAAGGATAGTGGCAACATGGTTCTAAACATTTAACACCATGAACATTTCTGGAGATGTAAGTCGAAAAATCAGCCTATTTTGTAATAATTGTGCAAACAACCACAGCACTGCCTTTCTGTAGATGTTCTGTCACTGTCATCAATGGGTGGAGAACGATCGAGATTCAGCTTGTGGGGAGAACTAAATTATTGAATGAAACATGATGAAACAATGGCCAAAGAGAGAAACAGGAAAAAAAAGGAAAAAATATCACTTGGAAAGCCTCAAAGTTACAGAAATAGTTTCCTAAAACAAAATGTGTACAAAAATCACTTTACTTTTGCAATGAGTTTTTACCTATACCAAGAAAATGCACATTAGTAAAAACAATTTGGTTTTACAAAACAAAACCTCCATGTTAATTAATCTTTGATCTCAAAATGTCAAATACAGTGGGGCAAAAAAGTATTTAGCCAGCCACCAACTGTGCAAAGTCTCCCTCTTAAGAAGATGAGAAACACCTGTAATTTTTATCATAGGTATACCTTTGATTTGATTTGAAATGGCTTATTTCAAGCAATCAAGTAGGAACAATACACAAAAGCAAAACAATCTGCAGTTATACATTCATACAGTAACTAATCAAACTTAGGATAATTAGACATATTAATAAACATTGCTTGAAAGGGAGTGGAAGGAAGCGAACTTATATAATTCCACCCCGTTATACTATAACCATTTTATTACATAATTTATCAATATCCAGTTCCCAGTTTTTATCAGACAGAATTAAAAATCATAAGGTATCGATAAGGCACATGACAAAGATGAACTACTTAATTATTATGTTAAAAATAACTATTTTAGAAATCAACATGGCAAATGCAGATCAGTTATCTAAAATATATGTTACTCATAAAAGTCATTCATATGATTAGAACATAATACTATATAAGTATAGTAAACTTTCATCAAGTATCAAAAGTTAAAAACATGTGCAAAATTATGTCACATTAGGAAAGATTTTTGAATCAATTTATCAATTTTTGGAGCAAGTGAAATAATATCATTAAATTATTATTTTTATTATTAATCTTTTTTTTTTAATATTTAATAAGGTAATGCTGTAAGGGAGAGAAAAAAAACAAAAAAAACAAAAAAAAAAACAAAGACAAAAATAAAAATAAAAGGGTCCATATTCTGTCAATTATCCAAGGCTGGCATATCTTCTGCTGAAAAAACAGCTGATCTTCTGGGTTCAAAACAGTTTCTAGTCTCTTCCATGTTATGTCTGCAGACATTAGATTCAGGTCCATATCCTTCTTCAGCTGATATCAGCTCGGTGAAAGTTGAGGTCAAGTTGTCTGCAGGTCAGAAATCTCTGCTGTTGATTCAGGTGACGTCAGACGTATGGAGAAAGTGATGAATCCAGGTGTCATATTTCTTGAAATTATTTGACTCTTTGGTTTATTACTCAATGTTGTTTTAGACAACTGTAAACAAGCACTTCTCAAAGTCGCTCATGGTGTTCACAACCAGAACCTTGGACCGGTCCGGTGGACCGAGTGGTTTGACGTAAATCCTGCAGCCTTTAACCCAAGTGTTCTCAATCTTCTTCTGCTTCCTGAGAAGCCGTGCATGTTTGGAGATTTCAGCATTCCTCCTGGTCAGATGGTCGTTAAGATAAACCGCAGAACCTTTCAGGTTCTTCCTGAGGTTCATCAGAGCTAGCTTGTGTTTGTGATTCACAAACCTGATGAGGATCGCTGGTTTATCCTTCTCCTTTCTCCTGGGGAGCAGGTGACAGGTCTCGATGGTATTGAGATCCAGGGAAATCCCTTTAGATGTGAGAAATGAATGTATTTGCTGCTCCAGAGACTCTGCACCGCGCTCCGTGTTAGCACTGCTAGCTACGCTAGCGCTAGCATTAGCATTAGCAGTGCTCGCTCCTGCTGTTAGCTTCGCTCCAGGCTTGATTGGTAATCCAGTGAGAATGATTATTCTAGCAATTCTATTGCTAGAATCTATTCTAATGATTATATAGCAAGTAAGGATTATTCATCCTTACTTGCTGTTCCACATCATCCAGTCTTTTCTCCAGAATGTCGACCCAGTTTTCTCGTTGCTCGTTTTGAGCCCGGAATCTTCGGAACTCTTCCATCATTTCCATGAGTGGCGTTAGCTTAGCCGACACCTGATCCATAAAAGATTTAAGCGTTTCTTGAATGCTATCGATAGCTTTTTTGAGCTCTTCATATTCCTGGGATTTCTTAGGGGGCATGGTCAGCTCTCTTTTTGGAGAAAATCAACTTTTTAAGTAATTTAAAGATAGTTGTATCCGCAGAGAGGCACTCCACGCGCCCTGCCTGTAACCCGGAACCGGAAGACTACCTCAACTACAAGAGACAAAAATAAAAAATCCAGAAAATCACAGTGTTTGAATTTTAAAGAATTTGTTTGTAAATCATGGTGGTTCACCGATCTGGTGATCGTTTTGATCCCACGTGGGGAGATCTTGCGGGGAGCCCCAGATGGAGGGAAATGTTCAGTGATCTTGTATGTCTTCCATTTCCTAACATTTGCTCCCACAGTTGATTTCTTCACACCAAGCTTCTTACCTGTTGCAGATTCAGTCTTCCCAGCCCCTGCAGGTCAACAATTTTGTTTCTGGTGTCCTTAGACAGCTCTTTGCTCTTGGCCATAGTGGAGTTTGGAGTGTGACTGTTTGAGGTTATGAAAAGGTGTATTTTATACAGATAATGAGTCAGAACAGGTGTCATTAATACAGGTAAGAAGTGGAGGACAGAGGATCCTCTTACAGAAGAAGTTAGAAGAGATGGAGAAGCTCCAAATAAATTCTTGAAAAATCAGACAAAGTGATTTTCTAGATTTGTTTTTCTTATTTTGTTTTTCATAGTTGAGGTATACCTATAATGAAATTACAGGCCTCCCTCATCTTTTTAAGTGGGAGAACTGACCATATTCTTTTGCCCCACTGTATAAGTTATTCACCTAATTTTTTTATCTCTTTGCTTTAATTTCAAGCAATGTGAAATATATATTTTTCCATCATATCACAGAGCGTAAAATGAATACTTTATACTTTAATATGAATACGAATATGAATACTTTAAGGACCCACTCCAATCATTCTTGACATTTTTAGTCAAAAATAAGGACAGTTTCTGCAGAGCTGATGTAGTTCATTTGAAATTCACCTCTGAGTTGTGGGCGGAGCCGTCGGGGCAGAGCAACCCCGTCCCCCTTTGCTGAGAGCCCTCTATTAATATGCTCTCCCACTAGCTTACAGCCCCTAGAAATATGGCTAGAAATATTGGAACAATCCAGCTGTAATTTTGAGCCAGATGTCAGCTCAGAGGAGGAAAACAAAGATGTGATCAATTAGTCTGCAAGTGAATGTCAGAATGGAGCGGAGCAGAAAGCTCGTGGCTTGTTTTCTGCACTCTAAAAAGAGTATTTGAGCTGTAGTTGGAAAGATGTACTTTTTTACGTTGTTCTAACTTAATTATTTAGTTTGGTGAAAATAAATCATTTTTTTGAGTTCATTCAACTTAAAAATAACAAGTAGTTGTCTGACATAGTTATTTTACTTTCAATCAACTTAATTTAATTAAGTTCGTGTAACTTTGGTGTGAACCTGTCAATGCATATTGATGTCATAACGTGAGGCAGCGCAAGGAATTATGGGATACCATTTTCTTTGCCTATCTGGGCAGATTGTGGTTTAAGTGTGAGTTTTTGTCCATGGGTTTTGTTGTCCAGCTGTTTTACTCTGTTTGAACTAGTAATTTAACCTGTTATGTTTATTTTTTTTCTGCACCATGAGTTAGAGTTTGGTAGAGGATGATGACCAACCCCTTTGTGTGGTAAAAAACCCTTAAGTCCCAATTATTACAGACAGAGTTCGTGACATGTGAGCTCCAGCCTTGTAATGTGAGACATTGCTGGGTCATTCATATCTTTGATATGAAAAGTACCACCCCCAGTGGTGGAAACTTTAGAAAAATGTGTCAATTATAATTGTATAAACAAAATTGAAAAAGATGTTCTATAAGTCAGATCAACATTTCAAATTAAGTTGGATAAACTTAAATCAATTAGGTGTTACCAATTGAAGTAATTCATTTAAGTTAAATCAACGTATCAATGTAAGTTGGATAAACATAAAAATTTTAGTTGAATACACTTAATTCAATTAAGTGTTACCAATTGAAGTAATTTAATTAAGTTGGATCAACGTATCACATTGAGTTGGATAGACATAAAAATGTAGGTTGAATAAACTTAATAAAATTAGGTGTTACCAATTGAAGTGATTCAATTAAGTTGGATCAACTTTTTTCTTTTTAGAGTGTGTGTAACAAAAAGCTCTTTTACCAACTGCATGTTTTCGTCTGCTACCAATTGACAACAATTTAAATACAGAAATACTCATAAGTGCAATTTCAAGCTGAACTTTCTTTATATATGTTCTCCATCAGAAAAGTACAGCTAGAACATATTGAAAACACGAAAAAACAAATTTTTTAATTGTTGTGGGTCTTTAAGTTGACTTCCTTACATTAAAAAAAAAGTATAATAAGTGTTAATGCATCAATCATGATTGTGTTTGTACAGTGTTAGTTTCTGGATTTAGTTTTTTTGCCATGGGCCTGACCTGCCCTCTTGCTCATGTGTGCAACTGCAATCAACAGAACTGCTTCCTGTTCCTTGATTGCACCCCTGTATATATTACTCCAGTCCAAATTGCTCTTTGTCAGATTTTGTAATTTGGATTACCACTTGTCTATTCTGCCATGCTTATCTCTCTCAATTTTGCTTATTTTCATATGTATTTAGTTTGCGTTTTAGTTTACCACCATCGTAATTCTTCCCACAAACCCTAGACTTGTTGCAAAGTTTATGATTTACACATGATTGTTAATCCATGCCTATAAGTAATGAATCACAGATTGGTGGTTTTAAAATGATCTGTCACAGATGTCAAGTTTTTTAAGAATGGAATTTGTGGCCTTTTTCCGTTTACTCACAGGTGTTAGCAAAGTCGCTGTTTCTTTTCATTTGATGTTTTTATTAAAGCAAAACAAGTTAGAATTTAAGAGGGGAAATCATTTAACAAAAAGTCCATTCGAACAAATTAACAGAGATCAAGTTGTTGCTCAGCAGCAATGCATGAAAAGTTGCAAAATGCAGAGTAATCCCCTCAAAGTAGAAATATTTAGAAATTGGAACACATTCAAAACTGTATTCAGCATTTCTGAAAGGGAAAACTCCAGGAAACTAACCATGGGTAGACCTGTGCAATTCTGAGACGCAAATTCAACGAAGAGCCACATCTGAGGCCCTTTTTAACAGAACAGTTGAAATGATGCTGAACGTGTGTGGCCTTTTTGGGTGGGTGGCCACAAGAACAGAGAACAATAAAGATGCTCTCAACTTCACTTGAACGGACCACAAAAATAAAGAAACAATGAAGAGATGAGACCAAAGTGGATATTTATTTACGCTCACCAACAGACCCAGGACTAAACATCTGGGAGTTGTTTAGTCGAGGCAAAATCCACTATGTACTAAATCCATGTGACTTAGTTCTGGTGAAGTGAATCACAAAAGGGAATTTGTGTATTACTTGCGAGCTTAGAATATGATCAGAATGATGACATATGTTAGCAGCTTCATCATCTTTCTTTAAAAACAAGATCAGACTTCTGTAGTGTTCATAAAGAAAGGTTTCTGGTTCAGGTTAATGCTTTAACTGGATTTTTTAATGATGTTGAATGAAATTTAACTTAAACACGTTAAAATAATTTGTCTGTCCTAAATCATGGAAAATACATTCAAATGAACATTTCAACTAACCAATATTAAAATGCACTGAAAACCCTGAAAAACTGATTTATGCTCATGAAACACATCTTGATTTGCATTAACTTTTTTTTTAGGCTGCCAATGCTAAACATACTTGAAAATGGACATTTGTCCAAAAATAAACATGTTTGTAGATTCGTTTTGTGACCTGCACCTGCTTCAAGTGAATAGGAGCCATTTTCATACAAAAACAAGTGTAGAACATTCTCCAGCTTTAAACACCTGGGCACTGAACTCTGTTAAAGAAAAAATAAATCACATGTATTTGATTTGTGTGGCCTTGGGGAAAAATATATTTTTATACTATGTAATTGTCACTTTTACAACAATTAGTTTTTAAACCAAGTCACATTTTATAAAGGATCTCAGTGGAAAAATGCATTTTCCTTCTGTGTTTTTCTCTTTGTCTGTGCCTCTGTATTACAATCAAGGGTCCTGGAGCACAGTGGCAGCTTGCAGGGTTAAGTAATTCGGCACCATCCAGAAAGACATTTGATTTCATTTGTTGTGTGTCTTCCAGCGGGCGGAGGTGAGCCCACCTTTGGCTGCTGGAGGAGTGAAGCGGCACACATATCTGGTGTTGGGAGACAAAATTGACAATGCATTTATCTTTGAATAATGTAAATGTCCAGAGAATAAGGTGGCAGTGGTCCTGGAGTGTCCGCTGAGGGCGCAGGGCTGTCAGACAGAGCTCTCTGGCCCTGCTGAAGCATAATGTGGCCTTCCGCTCCCCTGGAGCTTCCCGCCGCTCCGCTCTGCCTCAGGCCCACATTCCTGCTTTGGCACACTGCACTAGCTCCCCACTTAATTTACACTTTGGCAGGAGAGCAAGTTAATGTAAAAAACCCTGCCAAGAAGAATCTTTGCCACTCTCCCTCTTTACAAAGTATTTTATTGTAGTGGTTCAGGAGGAGATTATTTGCTTCCAAACTCCGCCTACACATACTCATTTGATTTGTGAACTGTTTATCTATGCTTATCAATTATCAAAATAAAATAAAATGCCTATATGACGAGAGTAAACATTTCCCATGTTTGATTGCATCTGTTATTTTAAGTGTCTGGCATAAATTAAATCGTTCCTTGAATATCATGAGTTATTGTGTGTCCAAGAAATGTGCAGCTTAGTGACTAAAGCTTGTATTGTTTTAAATGGATGGTAGCTGGCAGGCTGACAGTGCTGTTCAGTGAGGCAAAGTGCCAGTAAATTGTTTGTCTTCTGCAGTGCAGCCACATAATTCTTCTGGGAACCAATGGCATTGTGTTTGCCAAAGTGAATAATGATAGATGGGGAAAAATCAGACAGGAGGATTTTGGGATGCACTCTGACCACAAGCATAATCTGAATACATGTGTTCCCAGGAAGGATGCAACTGTAATTGTGCTGTATTCCCAGTATTTATCTGTCCCAGTCTGATTTTGAATGAATCACTCTGAGTTCTTTTTTTAAATGATGATTAATATGCAGTCCCTTGACAATTGTTGCAATTTTAGCTAGTTTACAGGTTGTAAAGACTGAGTAAACGTATATGTTCATGCACAGGCAGCTGTGATTTTGATGAACAGGCTGGAGGCAACAAGGCTTAGGTTCTGCAATCATTTTGCTTTTGCCTGTGTGAGTCCTCCTCTGTTTCTCACGCTTTCAATTGCTCACACAATACATTTCCCTCTGTCAGACCTTCCCATTTGGTGGTGCTGAGGTTTCCAAGCAACTGTTCAGGTTAAAAAAATGCCTCCATACATTGCATGCTTTTGGATTAGAACCAACTTGTTCCAGTATTCAGAAAGAGATTTAGCCTAATTTTTGACACACATTCATTTTTTAGATGCAATGACCTTTGATTCTGAACACAGTTTCCTTTTTTTGTTGCAGTTCCATAGAGTAGCAAACAGCAGAAGTGAGCATTGCTGTCAGGGGAAGGTGATTTGTTGCAAGCCCAGCCTTGCCAACTGTGAGGCACTGAGGTGTGACCGCTGAGATGCCTAACATCTCCAGTTGCCTCAGGGCCGGCAAGTCAATTACACAATACTGCCTACCTAGAGCAATGACATGTGCTCAATAATAGACAAAAGGAAGACAGACCTCGGAACGGTTTATACTGATGGGCAAACCATTATTTTATTGCTGTGGTGAAATATTATTATTATTATGGCCTCTAATGAGACAGAATTGTGGTCAGTTGAGAAAATTCATGTTGGATCTTTATGAGAATCGTTCAGCTGGACAAATCTGTCCTAGTTTGTTAACTGCAAACATTTCCATTTGTCTGCAAGAATAACATTTTGGTAACTTGTGGTCTGCAGTTGTTTATGAGCACCATGTGTTGGAGAGAAGGTTCAAAGCAACCCCGTGTCTCCTTTGTGAAACACTTTATCGTGTGGATGCAGATGTGCTTTTTGTTGCAGTCTTGCACCTCATCCATTATACCCAGCATGCCAGAGAGATAGCAGAGGGAATCTATTCAAAAGGACCTCGACAGAGCCTGCTCCGCAGATGAACTTTCTGTGAACTAGGCTCAGCAGCGGGGTCCATGCATCAAATAAAAAAGGTTTCCTTGCTGCTCTGGCCTGTGTTTCATACAGATTGCCACTATCAACACAATTGTCATCCTTATGTATCAATCTGACCATCTGATGCTTGTGTGAGCATTGTTTTTGTCTGAGAAAAAGGACAAGAGCAAGTCAAGAGTTTTAGGTGGAAATTTTGATCAAACATTATGTGTAAAGATAAATGTGAAAGAATGAATAAAGGAGCAAAACAAAGAGGGGGAAACTGCAACAAACCAAAAACGAAAGCAGAGGTGTCTTGATAGAGGGATTAGGTTTAACCAACACACAATTATCCAAATTCTTTAAATCATTTTCAGTTTCATTGAAGAGAATATCCTAAACATGACAAACATATTCTTCAAATATGAGTATCAAAAGACAAGAAACCAGAAAAACAGGAAGATCAAAGCTTATCTAGCTGAAGCCAAGCTCTTAAATAGACTGAGAGGCTATTAATATAAAATTCAGCTGTGATGATTTCAAACTGAAACCTGATGTGAAACTGGGAGGAAGCCAACAGCAAACTAACCATAAACCTAACCACAAAACATAACTAAAACAATAAAAAAAATGTTTAAAAATTAAAAAAGGGAATCAATAGACTTAATCTTTCTATTTGATTTATTTATTTGTTTTTGGTAGAATCATTCTGTATTCCAATATACTGGTAAATATTTTCCTAACCTTTGGTCCATCTTTTCTTACTTTGATTCTACAAAAACAAAAAGTTGCAAAATAAACTATTATGAGGTTTTGTGTCCAAATGTGCTGAATCGCATCTGAGAGAAGGGAGAAGGGGCACTTTTATGTGGGTTTCTGCTCAAGCAGTCATTTCAACTGATGGCTAGAATAAACAGAACACAAAACCCAAATTACATCGTAAAAGCCTTAAAAGAAGATTTACTGGATAATTTCTGTTATTTAAAGTTTTATTTTTATATTTTAGCTCTATGTTTATCTTCCTGTCAAATTAGACTTTTTCCCTATGTTCACACCAAAAATACTGTGGTCTGTCAAAATAATTTGTGCTTTTATGTTGTGGTGAAACATCTATATAATGCCCAACAGAAAGTGCACATAAGCTCGTTCCTATGAGTTCAAAATATTTCATAGGCAAAAACCAAGATTGGACACATTTCAAGCATTGTTGAAATGTTTCATTTCCAAAACTTCTTTTCCAGATCATTTCGGTTTACTTGTTCAATTCTGTGGATTTCAAACCAAGTTAGAGCTTCTTTTTGTGTTCATGTTAATTTTTACTTATTAATAAAGTGGGTTACTTTCATATTATTTAAAGCTGCTTTCCTAAAAGATGACATTTGTGTTACTAACCAAAAGACTTGCTCCTTTTTTTCTGTTGTTAATCATCTTGATGCTGGTACAGACTGTTTTATTTCTGTCAGCAGTATGGCTCTGCGGGAACAATGGATTTCCTCCTATGCTTTAGCCTTTGATTCTCACTGAGCATCCACGAGAGCAGAAAACGCTGTGTGACAAAACAACCATCTCCTCTACTTTGCCCTTTAAGGTGCTTTTTATCCACAAAGAAAATGAAGTTATATCTCAACCAATAGTTTTGCTCACCCAGGGGAACGCTAGGCTTAGTATGACCAGGCAGCACACACATATGCAAGTCTATCAATCTTCTTCTGTCCTCCACAAAGCCGTGCTCTAACGAGTCAGCAACAGGCCCTAAAGCAAGATGGTGGAGCAGACTCTACCCACAAATGAGGTGTCCTCCCCTTGTATACAGCCTGTTCTACATTTTCACAAACAGATGATACCAAAAATAAACAGTGCTGGCCTCATGACATGCAGGTTAGAAATGGTATTAACTGCAGCTAAATAAATTTCCTTTTTGGATGCTAAAATTAACAGTCTTACAAGAAAAAACACCTGTGACTTACAAAAAAAAAATCAAAATGGGAACAAAACAGAGGATAAAAACATATTTAGTGGTAATGCAGGACACAGATGGAAACACAGCTGTATTCACCAAGGTCACAACACGGGTTCCGTTTACATTATAGGTGTGCTTTCCAGGCTTTCCTCTGTGCACAGTCATCTATTAAATCCTTAATATTCAGCTGGCAGGTCCAGGCTTTGCTCTCTCTTTGAGTCTATTTTAGTTCTGTGCTGAAACACAGTATCTTTTTGTAATGCTCTGTCTATTTCTGTGTTTAGCTTGGAGAAGCCAGCCATGCCATTTTACATGCCTCTTGTTACCATGACCTAGAATTTCACATGGCCTCATTTCTTGAAATTCAAATAATCAATTCACTCCCAATTCTGTAAATCGTGTTTTTGGTAAAGCAATGGCTTTAAGCGCAGACCTATTATAAATATCTTTCAAAGGAACAATGATACAAATTTGTTTTGAACATGAATTGAAATTAACCTAGAAGCAGATGTACCACAAAATGTGCATGCATCAAGAAGAAATTTCAATTAATTATATGAACATCAGTATAAAAGCTGAGCTTTTAAAGACCCAATGAAGATGGACTTTTGGTGTATTTAACATGTTCTTGTAGCATTTTTCTCATGATGGAGGACATGTATAAAGAAAACTAAGATTAAAACTGCATTTCTAAGTAATTCTTTATTCAAATTGTTGTGAATCAGGAGCAGACAAAAAAATGCCTTAGGGAAAAGATTGTACTTTTTTAGTGACGTAAAAAAATACAGAGCGGGCCTCATGCTCCCCGTTTCACTCCTTCTGATGTATCCAATGGCAGAGAAATAGATCCATGTCCATATTCGTTTTTCTTCTCTGATCTAACATCTGCCTCAAAACTAGCTCAAACTAGCTCCAATTGTGCTGGGTTTTTTTTTGTTGCAGCGGTGTGAGGGACACATCCTTGTTTTGATGAACTACTGCTGCTCTGCAGAATATATGTCCTAGAAAACGACACAGTTTTTTAAAATTTTGACATGTTCATAGTTAAAAAGGAAAAAACTCTTGAAACACTTTTACAATGGATCCAAAGAAGACTGGAGTGGGACTTTAAGTTAAATTCTAATAATGGAGTGTTCATCACTACTGACCAGTAAAAAACTGGTATGTAGAAAGGCTTAAAGAAACTAACGTTTATGGTTATCGGGGTTATGTTACACCATATTGTATACAGCTTGCTGTATCTGTTACTCGAAACTCTTTGTTGTTACAGCTGGAGGAACTTATGCAACAGTATCCCGTGTTGCTGTATCCTCAGATGTCTTGTCCTAAAGCCACATGCTGGGGGTTTCAGCTTTTCTCCAAAGCCTTCAAGTAAGGTCTCCTAAGAAAAATGGGTTGCTGACAACCTGGAAGCAGTACCTCTTGTTGCTAATGGCACACCGCGGCATGTTCGCTCGTAGTGACTGACAGCACTCTGGTCATGTCTGAGTGACAGGAAAATAAATTATGTAATTTTCCCCCTGGGAAGTGCTGACATTAGACGTCTTTAGTTAAGGGTTCGATGGATGTGACTTTCTGCTAATGAGGCTCATGTTGAGACTGTTTCCTCCAAGTGAGTGTCTGCACACAACAGGGAGACATTATAGTTTGTTTCACTGAGCTTGACTTTTTTTAACACCCCATTTATTCCAAGCCTGACCTTTCCCTAGATGCACCATCCACTGGTGTATTTTAATTCTGTTTGAGAAATTGATAAAACTTCAAACTATTGTGTTTTTGTACGCCTGCAATGTGTTGTTTAATTTCTTATGTTCCCTGCTTCCCAAATGCACTGGTTATGGCTGAGGACAGAATGTCAGTGTCCCTTGTGAAGATTGTTTCAAACTTTGAAGAAGTTTTGCAGCCCTAATATTAATGGAAATGTAACCCTTTAACACTGGAGATGTCATTGGTGACACCTAAATAATACACGCTCTTTGAACAAAAGAAACTCTTTGACTGTTTAAGCAAATCAACATGAATCAGCTGATTCTGACACAGAGAAAAGTTCTCCGGGACAGAATCAGCTTGTTGGTTGTGATATGCACACTACTATTCAGTGCTCCAAGGCGGCTTTTCTGCGCTTCAGAATCCGCTGGAATTACGTTAGTTGCTTAAACAGTTAAGGAGAGTTAAGGTAGTTAAGGAAAGAATGACTGGAGCTAATTCTTTGGTGTTAAATGTTAAAACAAAAACTTTCATTTCCAATAGTACTCCATTTATAGGAAGCTAATCCAAAAGTATGTTTTTTTCTTCCAAAATTACCTCTTAAGGCAGCACAAGAATAATCCATATTTTTAAAAAACCAACCTGTTTAAGCAAAATGTTATATTTTCTGTAAGTTTCATGAATCAATTAATAACTGATTCCACAAATGCAGAAGACAAAGAAAAACTACAAAGAGAAAATATAAAGTCCTTATTCAAAGCATGTGTTGGTAAAACATTTCCAAACGTTCTTTACAACAAGAACTCATGGATGTTTCTTGTTGAGAAATTCCAGGGATTCATGTAGTTTGTCTTTCAGTGCCTCTGCTCTCCTCCAATCCTCAAAGTTTCCAGGCTTCTTTTCATGTGATCAGAGAGAGTGTGCTTTCACAGATCATTTGTCTTAATTAAAGTTTAATGAAATGCGGCTCTTCTTTTATGCAGCTCATGAATGAAGCCTTGTACATTTTATTATTGCTGCTACTTTCCTGATGCCTCAATTTTTTTGCAAAAAACAAAGCCACAACAAATATTAACCCAGTAAAATAATAAATAAACTAATAAATAAATAAATAAAATTATGGAAGCTTGATGAAGTTACTTGATGAAGATTTTTAAATAACCCCACTCCAATGAAAAATGTGTTTTTGGTGTTTTTAACATATTATTGTAACATATTTCTCATGATGGATGACAAATAAATAAATTAAGCTTAAAATTCAATTTTTGAGTATGTCTTTATTCAGATTGTTATGAAGCAAGAGTAGACAAAAAAGAGCCTTAGAAAAGGACTGCTCAGCTCCATTGTGGTACATCCAAAGAGATGTCTAAGATCGTCTAAACTGGCATCTGGGTCAAAACTGTACAGCTGGACAGCTCCAATATTGCTTGCCACTTTTTTTGCACAGGTAATGTTAGGTTGGGGAGGGCTGTAAGCTAGCAGGACAGATATAAACAAAGAGATGATGGGAAATGAGGGAAGGCTTACTCAGCGGCAACAGTCCCGCCTACAACTCAGATGTGAATTTCTAATGAACTACAGCTCTGCAGAAACTATGTTAGAGAAAATGTTAGTTTTTTTTATTTTTTTATTTTAGCTAAAAACATTATAATAATGATTAAAAGACTGCTTGGAACAATTTTACTTTTGATTAAAAGATGATTGGAGTCGGTCTATAATGAATTACTTGCCAACCAGACCTTAACTACAGCTTATTTTTTTTTTCCATTCTGTTTGAAAGGAAATACCAATTTTCAGTGCTAATGTTAGCACAGCTCAATTTTATAATTGAAATATCAGGCAAAAACATTAAAAATAATTTGTTGACAAAATAATTTTAAAACACATTTTCTGGATTCTGTTTTCATAACAGGTTGCATAGTGGCACAGTGGGGTTCGTCCTGGTTTAAATCCTGGACAGTACCTTTCTGTGTGCAGTTTGCATTGCATGTGTGGATTTTCTCTGGCCACTCCAGCTTCCTCCCACAGTGCAAAAATATGCTTCGTAGGTTAATTAGTGTCTCTAAATGGCCTCGAGGTGTGCATGCAAGTGTGTGGCCCTGCAACAGACTGTTCAAGGTGTATCCAACATTTAACCAGCAGTAGCTATGTTGGCTCCAGCAACCCTGTGATGCCAAAAACAATGCAGCAGATTCTGAAGATAGATGGATGGATGTTCATAAATTCCTAATATTTAGTAGACTTAATACATAAAAGCTTTCCAGTGCCTTAACAATCAAACAAAAACATGTTATTAGAGAAAATACACCTAACTAGAAGTCTTTATAATTTTCATTAAGAAAGAACAATAACTGGACTCCAGTGTCAATATCAATGCTGCACACTTGTCTTAATATTAATCCTTACACTTATTAGAAGTAATAATTATAATTAAAAGCTACACCTAATGGCTTGTACATTTATTTTTAAACATATCTCAACAAAATATATTGGGGTTTTTTTTCTGTGCTTATGTTCTCTGCTCGTTGAACAAGCCTTAATTATCTTAACAAACAGAAAAAGACAACAAGCATGTTTTAGATCACTTTAAGTGGAAGAAGGGTTAGGGTTAGTCAACCCTGATGTCACAGGCTGGTAGTCACCCAGATGGGGCCATAATGGGGAACATTATGAACAGTTGAATGAACTGTTGACCTTTATACAGATGAAGAGTAAAAAAAATATTAGACAATCATTTAAACGTATTTTCTCATCATGGTAGAGTAAGTTGGTGTATTATAAAAAGCGAATAAACACTTTGTCAGTGATAAGTGAGTCAGGTCATCAGCTGACTTGTTTAAGGGGGGGGGGGTTGCTATTTTCCAGTGTAAGGCAGAAAATTTAACCAACCACACAAAAATTTAACCAATCGGCCGACCTATGATCAGAAGATTGCTGGTCCAATTCCCGCCTTGCCCGCCCATGTGTCGAAGTGTCTTTGGGCAAGACGCTGAACCCCACCTTGCCTCTGGTGGAAGGTCGGCGCCAGTGTTCGGCAGCGGAGCCGCCACCAGTGTGTGAATGTGTGTGTGAATGAGTTTGTGACTGTGAAGCGCTTTTGGTCTTCGAGGAAGGTATAGCAGTGTAATTGTATACACCATTTACCATTTACCCTTATGGACACTACTGACCCGCTCCCCCATGGGATTTTTTTAACGCTGGCATTTTACACTACTTGGGGTAACATTTTTGCAATAGTTATTTTTTCACCTTTTGGGGGGTGTCCTGAAATGATGAAGCTCAAGCACCAGACTTTGTGCCACCTGTATTTTCCCACAGCATTAGTTCTCTTAGACAAAGATTTGACCACAATAGCACATGGTCTGTAGCTCATGAGTGTTAAGAGGGAAAAAAAGTGCCTGTGTAGCCTAACTATGAAAACATCAAATCATTTTAGTGGTGAAAAATTGGGATCATAGAGTCCAATCAAAATAATTTCTGTTCATCTTTGCTAATCTATAGCATTACATTATCATCATTTTGCAACAACTTTTAGTGCTTGTCTCATAGTTCAGTTTCACAACTTGTCTATCTCTTAGGAAAAATAATAGATGACAATAATGTGATTACATAAGTACAGTAAGGCAAATCAGTGTTTGACCGCCAAGTAATTTAGTAAATTCTCCTCATTAGAAATCATGGAGGGGTCATCTCCACGAGGGGTCATCTCCAGTGCGTGTCCACTGTAAGAGACATCAACTAAAAGAAAATCTGGAAATCACATTGCATGATTTTTTTTAAATAATTTATTTGTATGCTACTGTTGCAAATAAGTATGTAAACACCTAGGATAATCAATGTTAATATTTGTGATTACACAGCAACTAGCAGCTTTGTGATTACACAGTAACTAGTAGCTCAATGTTCCAACATCCACAAATGGTAGCTCCTATCACAACTTGGATTCAACACAGTCCCAATAATTACCGTTATGAACACGAGAAATGAACACCAGGAACCCCTGACACCAACTACAACAGTTAAGTGATGTACCACTTCAAAGTCTCCTGGAAACTGGGACTGAAGCACTGAGGGCACAGAAACCAATGAACTGGTTTACAACTTAGCAGCAGTGATCCTTGAGATGCTTGGCTATAAGAGCAACCATGGGAGAAAACAATACCCACCATGGAAGCAACGGTTGGAGGCTAAGATCAAGGCAGCTTGGAGGAAAGTGAGTCAGCTGACAGAGGTTCAAAGAGGTGCAATGGAAAAGCAAGTGCCTGATATACAGCCAGATGCCCATACTTGAAGCACTAGAAAATGCCAAAAAAAAAAAAAAAAACTCCTGGCCTTGAGCAACCACCTGAAGAGGTAAACAAGAGATAATGATGCCAGACAGATAAACATGCTGTTTCCAGCTCAACCTGCCAAAGTGTACACTCAGTGGCAGGGTGAAAAAAAGCAGAGCAGACCCACCAAGGCTGGAAACAGAACGGTACTGGAAAAAGTGGGAGAAAAGACAGCACATTGTAACAATGCTCAATGGCTGGTCTCTCTAAGAAAAGAACACAGCAACCTCCCTGAGCAGCATCCAGTAACCATCACTGCGGCAGACATCCAAGAAAGAGCCTCAGGTATGAAGAACTGGACAGCATCAGGCCCTGATATGATACACGCATACTTGCTTAAGAAACTCACTGCACTCCAGGAGCCCCTGGTAGCTCACATGAACCAGCTGCTAAGACATGAGACTCACCTTAAATGGTTAACAGAAGGGCAAAGGATCTTGATCCAAAAGGATCCCTTAAAGCAGGGGTGTCCAAATCCAGGCCTCAAGGGCCAGCAAACTGCTGATTATACAGAAACCCTGCCTCATCTGCTGTTGATTACCTGGATCAGGTGTGTTTAGCCAATAAGGAGCTTTAACAGCAGGTTGATTGGAAAAAATATAGGACACAGACCCTTAAGGCCTGGAATTGGACACCCCTGCCTCAAAGGCCAATAACCTGTCTCTCCACAAAATGGAAGCTCATGTAAGGTATCATTGCAACCAAAATATATACTGGAAGGAGCATGGAAAGTGAAGGTGACAATTGTGGCCGTGGTAATTGGAGCACTTGGGGCAGTATCCCCCAAGCTGGAGCAGTGGCAACAGCAGATCCCTGGAAAGACCTAGCTCACAACAAGTTCTGTCAACTTGTTTACAAAAAATGATGCCAGGTGTCCAGCTCTGATACAATGACATAAGAGCAAAGAAACAGAATTGGATTTATTGCTGAAAAGCAGATATGGCGTTCTTATTTCGGGTTTTATTTGTTTTGTTATGCAGTATATTTCTATTCTGAATTTGTTTAATTTTAACTGCATATATTTTCATGGAGAGCAAAATCTTTTGGTATATTCAAATTGTAAGTCTATTTTTATATTAAATGACATAAGAGTATAGAAATGTCAATGCTTTTATAATCTAACTATTACTTTATTTCTTACTTGTATAATTTTGACAGGATATATTTTTATGGAGAGACAATATAAGTTATTTAAGGTATAAGATGATTTATTCCAGAATAATATTTTCTACTCAGATAAGGTATCCAGGAGGCATCTGGACCAGTTACTTGAAACATCTTACATTATGTAATGCTTCAGACATCCACAAGGTTTTGAAATTTAAATTGAAGACTTGAAACAACTATTGAGATATGACATTTTATGAAGCATGAATTTTTGCTGAAGGCCATTAGAAATTATTTAATGTGACCTAATGATTTTAAAACCCACCACTGTCTAATATTTCACATATGCGCTTTTTCCCAATAGGTTCTTAACGTTCTTTCCCTGCAGCTTTTAACACCTGGTTAGATAACTTAACTTGACCTACATTTTTTTTTTTTGCTCTAATTTGTAAGAGACTGATCATAGTGTTACCAAACAAAGTAGCAGTATCTATGTTTTCTTGAGACCTGTGCACATCATTTGCTTTTGTTCTCTTTTTTTTCATGAATAGGATCATTAATACGTTCATCTTCTTCTAAGACTTTGTGCATTTCCACTCATCCAAAATAGGTATTAGTCATGATCTGAAAAACTTCAAATAGTTTCACATCAGAAAGCATTGTTTGGTTCTGCATATATGGAAAATATATGCTGTACGCTGGAAGTTTACTTGCAAGAAGTACAACTGTTTTTATTACACAAGTTTTATCTAAAAAAAAAACCAGAAAGGTTCACACTTTTTAGCCATGGTTAGTCTTCAGGGGTTTCTCTGACCCATCAATCATGTTAGAAGACAAACTGGGTTCAAAGTAGACAAAGAAATACTGTGTCCCAAATACTACAATGTGAACCATCAGATAAAAACTACAACTGTTTGCAAAGCAATTTACTGTACATTTTTTATCTCTTGAACTTGCACCAGTTTCACCTTTTTTGTGTGAAGTTTAGAGGTAAACACAGCATACTGGATGTAGAATGCAGCTGTGATAAGAAGCTTTTTATTATCCTGTGATTAGATGGAGGGGTAACACTGCAAAGGGCTTTGTAGAACTCAGATAAAGCTGGAAAAATATATGTAAGTGTGAACTATTTCATTACCCGTTAAAGTGGATTCATTGTTCAGATATAAACAGCTGGAAGTGGTGACTTGTCCACTGTGTACCTGTTTCTGTGACGATTGTGCCCACAAGTTTGCTTTGTTTGATTTTATTAGTTCCTGTCTGTTTTCAGGTCATCTATCCTGTATGCCACACCAGGTTCAGGTTTTCAATTATCACAGCTGGCTTCATTTCAGTTAATCATCCTCAGTATATTTAAGTCTCCGGTTTGCTGGTCATCTTCTTTGTCATCCTTTTTGTCTTTCCTTTCGTCCCCTTGTTTTGTCAATTGATTTTTTTGTTGTTGTTAAAGTTTTAAGTTCCTGTCATCAACATTGCTCTGCATTTTGGGTTTTAGGTCATTGGTTCTTGATTGTCTCTTGCCTATTATGTATAAAGAATTTTAGGGGAAAAAAAATGAACCAAATATTTATTGATTACTTTTAGGTCCAAGAGAAAGCTTGTCGCTTGATTTAAGATGAAGCTTGATTTAATAACATTCAGTTACATTCACTTAGTAGGAAAAAAGGAATATTTATTGTTCAACAAAATTGTACATCAAGCTTTCAAATGTATATTGTAATGAATTAGAATATGATGTTCATAGCCAAAACTGCAACTTATTGTCAGCTTTTTCATGGATAATGTTGTCATTGTACGTTATACAACAAATTTGAGTGCAGTGGAGTCTTTTTCCAGTGCATGGTTGGCATCCATTGAAAAGCAGCTCCAGTTCAAAAATGGACAAAACTGTTTAGTTTTTTTTTTCTTCAAGTGTAAAAAAAGGCAGGAAAAACCCATACAATTTAAGAGCTGAATTAATTGATATGAAAAAGCAAATGTTCTAATCATGAATCAAGAAATGGAAATGACCATGAAATGGAAAAGATGATAGAGAACCAGAGTTATCATTTATTGTAGGGCAAAATGTACAACAATATTCAGACAAAGTTTCAGTATTGTAAACTTTGATGCACAAAAAAAGTGAACACTGAATTAAGCAGGGTTAAAACGTACACACACAAATATAACATAAATCAAAGTAAAAATTTTAAAAACAAATGAAAACAAATGAAACCATATGAACACAATTAGGGTGCAATAAACGGATTAAAAAATCCATATCTTTTCACTGAATACTATTCAGTATGTTTTACATCCATCATATATTGTAAAACTGATAAGGCAGTGTTAAGTTATGTTTAGATTAGATTGAATAGGTGTATTTTAACTGTATTAAATATTTACCTTTCCTTATGCCAGAAAATTTTAAATTATCTCTTGGAAATAAATGCTGACAAACTTGAATTTGAAATGGGAAATCATCCTAGGCAACATATTTGATCATTTTGAGTTTATTTCAAGTGGAGTGACTAATTGAATAATTATCTCAATACTATAATAATACAGATTTTCATCCTCTGACTTAATGGAAAGTTGTCTTTGTACGATTTAAACGCATTTATCACCATTTCCACTGTGCAATTGTGACTTTTTTTAGTTGCATTAGTTTTGTTTGAGCACTTTGCTTTACACAGTTGCTGCATGGAGGATCACTGGAGCCAACCCATGGTTTCTTTCTTTCCATTTACTTTCAATGAGGGTGAAGGGTAAAACCACTGGATTGATGAAAAACATTTACCCAGCTCTCATTGTTTTAAAGGGTGTCTGTAAGTGTTCAAGTTTCTCTTTAACTCTGAGCGCAGGGGGAAATTATAATTAATCTGTTAATGACAGTCGGGGCTGTCATAAGCTTGGGGAGTGTATAATAAATTGCGGTAATAAAAATTAAGATTGCATGCATCATTGAGGCCTTCAGAGGGTTTGTTTAATGTAGTTACAAAAATGGTAGCAGCTGATGTGGCGTCCACTGCTCTACCAGGAGAACGCTAATTTCTGAGTGACACTTAACCTGCTGCAGCTCAACCACAGCTGAGGGAGGTGAGAGGAAACCTAATGAGTTTTTCTGCCATCCATTTTGGGAACCGCTGAACTGGATGGCCTGGTTTGTTTCTGAAGGGCTAATAATGTAAATAAATGAAGAAATACTATGTTCATGGAAAACTAATGACAATTTTAAATATCTAAGCAGTTAGAAATTCCAACACTAACAAAAGCGTCATCATGCCCTGTTGTTGCCATAAATGACCAGTGATTGTTTCTCGGGGCGAAGTGACTTCTAAACTGCTACATACAGGCAGTTAAAGATTATGCATTGATTAAATGATTAAGCGTCAGGTTTTTACATTAACTGTCCCCCTCTACCACGGAAAAAGGAACAGAAAAAGATATCCTTTTCTTCCGTGGTAGATGAAGCTTCCTCTGCATCTCCATAGAGAAGATTAATTCTTAGAGGTTATTATTATTTGATGGATTGATTTCTATTCCTATGATCCAACCAGATCGATTTGTCCGAGGCAGAATCAAATCGAATCAACCTAAACCATTAAATTGTTTCAAAATAAGAAATTTATTACCAGGTATGGAAGACACCATTTGGATTGTGTCAGAAGTCAGAACTCTGTCTCCACCTCTGGTCACCATCTGGAACCATCTCCTGAGTTCTAACCACACGTCCTGGATGCTGCACACCTGACTCTTATTTCACTCAATCAAACACTGCATACTTAAGCTCTGCACTGAGCGCAGCTCATTGCAAAATATTATTTGTGCCACTCTGCCTTCATTACAGAGTGTTATAGCTGGACCTGATTTTCTGTCTTCTATCTGACTCTGTTTGCCTGCTGCCTCCAATTGCATCGACTCTCGCCTGCATTTTGACCATCCTGACTCTCCTTAGATGAACTTATGCATGTTATCGACTCCTGCCTGCCTGGCCCTGTTTTAACTTTGTGGACTTTTAGCTGAGCTAATAAACCTGCTACATTTGGATCCGCCGTCTGCTTTTCTTGTGACAGATTGAAACACTCTAGGTTTATTGTACCATATAAGTAAAAATGACCAAGTGACATCACAGCGGACAGCACACATACGATGCCAGCAAAAAATGATAAAGCCATTATTACAGTCCAATTTGTGGAAACATTTTGAATTTTGCAAAGACATGTGATCATACAGTGTGGTAGAATGTTCCAATAATGTTTTGTTTGTATTATTTTGACGTGGAAAAACAGTGGGCATAACTGTATGAAACTAAACCGTGAATGGATTTGACATTAATTATTGTTTATTTGTTTGTACACATTTAATTTACACTTGACTATCTTGCAAGAAATGCAAGGAATCTGGAAAACTTCAACTGCGCTGTTTACTACCAGGGATGTCTAAAGATGACCTAGATCAATTTTAGGTCAATGAACTGGATCATTCAAAATGAACCAATATTCACTATGAAACAGATTGGCAACCACAAATTATGATGTGAATCAAAACGTTAAAAAAAAAAAAAAATCGCCACACTCCTAGTAATTATGTTATGCAGCAAGATAATAAACCTTGAATGGGCTTAAGGTATAACTGATCAATGGGTTTCTAATACAATATGGCCAAACTGTCACCACTACCTCAAAGTAATTGTTATCCATTTATTTTTCTCAAATTTAGGTCAAAGTATGATATTCTCTTAACCATGACCTGTTAAAACAGTGAACAAAAGTTGGCTAACTGGTTTCCTGTCTAGTCAATGTGTATGTTTCTGCCATAATGTCCTTTTTAACCAGAGAAATTTGTCAAGAAAGACACTTGGAACCTTATCTTTAGTTGTGTTGTTTAGCACACAGAGGCCCTCACTTAGGTTTTGGCCTGCAGGCAAGCTGGTATATTGCACTTGTAGCCTGACACCAGTTGACATAGCATAGTTGTTGAGGTCACGTTACAAAAACATTGCTCTCTTTATGGATGAAGCCACTGAACAATAGCTGTTTTTTTATTTTTGGATGACAGGGAGCCCATGGAGCTTTAATTGAGGCTAAGATCACTTCACTGAATTCTGAGGTGAACTTGCTTCCTGTTCTGTTGTTGAACTCAACAAGAACATTGTTCTGCTGAAGTTGAAATTAAAACTGAAACATGTGTGTCAGAAAATATTTAATTCTGTATGACAATAAAATAAAGTTTAAGTTAAAAAACAAAACATCTTTTCAGCTTATTCCACATCCAACTGCCACAATACAATATAATACAAAATGCACCTTTTTTTCTTGGAATTGCACTTGGAATTATATTATAATTACATTATATTGAAAATAACACTGTCTTGCATTCCCATAAATGATGAAAAACCCCTGGTTATCACTTGTGAAATAGTCAAAACACTGCATTAAATTCCAGTCCAGATTCAGATCCCTGTTTTTGTCTGCACTCAGTCAAATATATTTCAGTAGTCACCAACTGCCTCACAATGAGAAGGCTGTGGTTCAAATCCCAGCTGGGACCTTTCTGTGTGGAGTTTGCATGTTCTCCCCGTGCATGTGTGGGTTTTCTCTGGGCACTCCGGCTTCCTACCTGTCAAGTGTTTCCTAATTTTTTTGTCTACTTTTCCCACACTTGAAAAGGGCTGAGCATCCAATGCTGAAGATCGATTTACTCAGACTGCCACTTGAGATCAATTTCCAAACTTTAATTCATTTCCGTTTGATCTGACAGCAATCAATAGGTAAAAACCTTAAACACACACAATAACAGTAATACATATTTACAAATTCAACATACACATTAACAACAAAGATTTATGTCATTTAAAGTGCCTCAGCAACATTACTCATTTACTTTAATTACATTCTTATTTAAGTTCATGTATGAAGTCCAAATTTATTCAAGAATTACTTTAAAATCTCATTATTTAACAAAAATTCACATTCATAAATAAACTTCCCAGTGTAAATTTACAAAAGTTACAAAACACACCGACAAAATAAACATCTAAACCCTTAATTTTGAAAATTCCCACTGGTACCTGAAGTACACACAAATATTTGCGAAGCGCACACTCCGGTCCCACAAAACACCAAACAAACAAGGTAACAAGTGATCGCTAGTCTAGCACTCAGATAAAGTCTTTTCTTACCGGCCTGCCTCTTCAACACATGAATATGGACTACTCAATTGCACACAGGTAAGCAAACAAACTTTACACACGGACTGACAAGGCTTGTGTCTTGCCTGTGCTTTTTCTTGAATGAAGTGTGTGCGTCGCCATTAAATAAATGACGCAGCATGCTCAGCTGTTCAGTCCACGTCACGTGACTCAGTCAGATGCTTTGCGCAACACTACCACAGTCCAAAAACATACTTCATAGGTTAATTAATAATTCTAGACTGTTCCTTGGTTTGCAAGTTTTAATGTGTGATTCTGTGCCCTGCCACAGACTGGCAACCTGTCCAGGATGCATCTTGCCTTTGACCAACAGTAATTTGACATACGCAGTACACATTCCAATACATACTTATTATTTGTAACATTGTCGGGTGTCACTACCACATAATAAACATTTTTGTATCATTCCTACGGATGTGACGTATGGTTCGCACATCTGGGGTGAGCAGTGAAACCAAAATACAGATTAGGTAGTGATGGGGTGTTTGTGTTGGCCTGGTGGCAGTGGTGGCAGGGCAGACTCTTCGTGGAAGGGGCCGTTCCTCATTTATCTACATCACAATGTGAGAACCCACTCGTTTTCGTGGATTGGGACGCTCTGGTTCGTCAGAGTACAGGTTTTCAGAGGATTGCTCAGAGATGTGTTGGGTAGTTTATAGTGTGGAATGAACATATTACACATAAAAGCTCAAAAGTTGATTTTGCATGATATATAATTTAAAAAGAATCAGATTTTAGTTGTGACTTTTTTCTGCAGTCCTAAAATTTACCTTTAAAACAGACCAGTTTTCAAGCTTCTTTTACAAGTTTAAGCAAAATGTGGAAGAGACGTTAATCTGGAAATTTACTAATCAAAATGGGCATCTCCAAGTCAGCTGAGCAATTTGAAAGTGTGAGATACAATCAAGTTAAAAATAAAGGGAGCAGATGTTATCGTGTGATTCTTCAAAGAGTCATTGCCATTATCAAGATGGGAAACCACAGACTCTAGAAAATATAGAATCTACTGAATCTTTATCATCATGTTAAAATTCAGGAATCTCTCAAATCAAGCATGTGTGATTCTTTGTGCATGTTACCGCACCAAGGATGGGTTTAATATGAAGGTAACCCTGCAAATTGCTCTTTTGCAAGAATCGAGTCAACTTATCCATGAAAACTATGTTTAAAAAAATGTATAAACATAATGGCAGATCTACTGTTCCAATTTTAATTTGGAAAGGGGGTGTGATATGGCTTTCTTCAACAAGCTAATGTAATAAACTGCTATTGTAAGAACAAAAAAAAGTATCACACTATCATAATGCACAAATATCTCATAAAATAATACAAAAATAACAAATTGCATAAAATAGTAAAAAAATAACAAATTGAAGAACTGTGGCCCACATTTGACAAATGCCAACATGTTTTACCATGTTTGTTATGGACAATTGAAATCAGTTAAAGGCATCTGTGTTGACAATTGTTTGTTCAGGACATATTTGTACATCTTCTCTGCTGACTTCTGACTCTCCATAGCCTTGTACTGCCTGTATTGCATGCAATTCCTAAAGTATTTCAGCACACTGGTAAATTTACCCAAGACATTTGTGTATGCCCAAAGACTGTCATGACATGCATTTGTTGAAAATGGCTCCCATTTTGGTGGCCAATTCTGACTGAATGTAGAGCAGAGGTGCTCATTCCCTATTTTTAGCTCTGTTATCTACAATTTCTAATTGTAATTTACAATTTTCGTTACCTAAACCGCTTAGATAAGAGTGTGGATAAAACAGAGTTGACATGCTAAAAACATGGTATCAATTCTTCATGCTTTTCGATCTGGAAGGATTGTTTTAGGATGTTTTAAAACATCTGCTTTTAGTTTAAGTTTTGTATTTTTATCTGAATAGTGCCATTGTGTAACAGGTCACTTGTATTGTTATATCACAGTTTGAGAAGGTCTCAAAAGAAGCAGATGGTAACAATTGAATACTGACATCATCTAGACATTGGAAGAGCAAGTTTATTCTTTTTAAGTTAATATCTAATTGCTTAGGATTTAGTGATAACTTTATATTGTGATTATTTTCTAAGCACAATACCATAACATAAATAATATTGTCATGTTGAAAAAAAATTAACATTGAAAGGGTATTGATGGTTGTACTAAGGTTTATCCAGATCATGTGACTGATCTTTTTTTTGTCTCAATCTTTTGTGCTAAAACTTTTAATTCTCTGTGGTCGAAGTTTAGTTATCACTAAATTATTCCCCATAATTACACAAAGCTGATCATGATGATTAGGATGTGAGTTATTGTTTTTGTGTGTGTCTATATAGAATTTAAAAACAAAAACAATTGCAAGATTTGAAAAAATTGTTTTAAAACTCAAAACACCCTGTGGGTGAAATTTAAAACAGGCTCCAGATGACAGTAGACTTTTCCACTTTGTTTCTTCCTTCTCATGTGCTGGTTTGTTACTTTAACCTCCCAGAGTCTGTTTCTTCCATGGCTCTCACAACAAATATCCCTCACTTGTCTCTCAGCTTGCCTGATATTTCCATGTTGTCTCAGCTTTTTTATTTACCTGTTTGCTGGTGCTGTATTAGTCATACATAAACTTGTTATGAATCACCCACTGGCCATGACAGATAATTATAGACCAAAAGGAGCAATGGGCCTAATTTTCCAAATTAAGTGAAACTTAATAATGCTCGCCTAAATCCTGGCAGTGATTAATGGCTAGAAGATGATGAGGCTAAAATAATATGTACATACAGTTTAACAGCTTTGTATACTAGATAAACAGCATAAAAAGATTGCTGCAACACAATTAAAAAACAAATTCAGAATTGTGGAATATATTACTATATCCTAAAATAGTTTCCCTGAAGGAGCATGTAAGGAAACAAACAGGCTGTGTTTTCTACATGCTAGACAGAACTATCGAACATCCGCCCAATGCACCAACCCCATTTTCATTTTTTTTCTTTTGCGGAAAATATAATCATTCTTTTTAATTACTGCATCTAGGCACTCTATTAAAATTGTAATTCACCTCATCCACCTCGATTGATCTATTCACAGTGGGTGGCTGTGGTGAAATGCACTGTATAATATTCATGCTGGTACGCCTTGGTTGTGCTGTGTGTCAGAAGCCATCTTGCAGAGAATCCCTCACCCACCTTGGAGCGCAGCCTGTGGAACTGATGAGGTGAAGAGCATTGCTCTGCAGCTCCATGCTAGTAATCACGAGACTGAAGAAACACATACATCATCCGCCACACAGGTTGGCATGGCGAGTGAAAAGCCTTCACATCACGTAAGATGTTGGACAAATGATGGCCATACGTGTGTTTGTCTCCTCACAGATGGCTGTGCATCTTCAGTCTGGAAAAAGCTGAGTCTGGCACTTATTCCCCTCCCCCATCCCACTGCTCCTGCTCCCTCTTCCTCTTTACCTCCATCAGTCTTTTGTAGCACGTCCCCTTTATTTTTCGCCTCCTCTCTGCAGGAGGTTTCATATTGGCAACACAGTTAGCACCTTCCATCGAAATAACAGCGGAAAACATGACATAAATTATTTGCCAATTGTTTGACACACACGGGGCATTGTCCTTGCTATTATCATCAGCACTCTGTCACTTGAAGCCATAAACGGTGCCACCAGTGCTTTGTGTCTCTGTTAAACTTCTAACAGCTATTCTGGGCTCCCATTTGCGTTCTTAAAGGGCATACAAAAATATTTGGATGAGGAAATTAAAGCCTGATTGTTATATATATTTTTAATAGCAAAAGGCTGTAGAGAGTTGTAATCTGGTGTAATATTCTAATTTGGTAAAAAAAAAAAAAAAGATTAACAATTCCTTTTTTTTCTGAATTAACCAAATTCAATTAACTGAGTACTTTTAAAGCTGTGGTTTATATTTTAAAAGAATAGAAAGTGCCTGCATCTTAAGTTTCCAAATTAAAATAATGGTAGAGAGGATAAACAAGCCCTTTATTTCTTCAAACACATCTTCAATTATTTTAAAGAAACAATCACCAATATTTTGATTAAAACTGAAATATAAGAAAGAAATGACAAATTCATGATTAAGCAGATTCCATTTGCTGACTGCTTTTTACAGTCTTATAAACTATTCAACATATGGCCTCTGCATTGGACATAAATATTGATCAGTGTCATACAAAATGATAACATGAACAGCTGCTCAGGCCTGGTCAGCAGTTCAGTCAGCAATGAATGGCATCTAAAATCTAAACAAAGTTTTCCAGTCTTTTTTTCCTCTGCCAAATAAATTAGACACAGCATGGATTTCATTTCCATTTAAACCTGAGGCTGCATGATGACACAAAAAAATTGACATAAAATGCTGTTTTATGTCAATGTTTGCCACTTTCAAAACAAGAAATTGCCCTTGCAAGTACAAAAAAACTCTATTCACATAACTGTTGTTACCAGTTTGTTTACCAAATATTATTTTGAGGTTGTTAGAGTCTATAAAAATCATTGAAATTCGTATGCAGAATCCCTGCAGCCAGCGACCACCTCCAAAAAGTGCCTTGCATGCACGGTGCACAACACATTACAGTGCATGGATATGAGATATAGAACTGGATCAATACATGATTTAGCCAGATGAAGAATGATGTGCAGCCTGGAACAAGAAAATACAACAACAGACGAAAACGGTCCTTCCTCATGAAAAATGCTCATTATCAATGGGGGAGGTGTTTTGTCTAGATGTAATGAGATACTGTCATGCTGTGGTACAGTGCAGAACAAGCAGAGCCACCCCTATGCAGCCTGTACCATTCTATAGTGTCCTTGCCCTTGATAAGTTCCTGCTGCCTTCAATTGCACCGGAACCCATTATAAATTAATCACCTCATCTTGTAATTTGCATAAAACACACACAGCACCATTTTCATTCACCTCTGCCAATGAACTGGATTAGGAGAAACCGCATTAAGCAGCACATTAAAGAAGAAGGCTTGTATCAGAAAGGCATCAAATGGTGACATTTTTGTGAATCATAAACCTAATGCATGCTTTTTAACAGTGGAGTTGTGAACATGAGGCAAAACAAAACAAAAAATCTACTGCAACCCAGTTTGATCACCATATCATCTTTTTTGTTGTTTTGAATACAGAGTTATGAGATTTCTGAGAATTCGTGTTCTGTTTGTTTTGGCTACATGGGACACTGAAACATGCACCTGCTCACTCAAACTCTAACAGATTTGCCCCGGAGTGATGAGGTAGTCAGCTGTCTGAAAGTGCTCAGCGATAACTCAGACAACAAGGAGCCAGTAATGACAATAAACTCATCCGTGAGACTGAAGATTGATCACAGAGTTCTTTTCTAAACAAATACAACTTTGAAGAAAAGACAAATTGTTCTATTCGTCTTGAAGGATCCTTCTTATGAATGAGCAAAAGCAGTAAAACCTTGTTTTTGAAAAAAATTTAATCTAGAAATTATACTAACGATATTTTATATTTGAGCAAATGCCTGGTCTTGCTTAGATATTTTCAGATTAATCTATGCTTCCATCCTGCAAGTTGATAATCTTGAGCACAGAAATGTATGCATTTGAAAAGAAACACTCTAATTTACAGAAAAGTCAGCTTTTGAAATTACTTCAATTACTTGAATGACTTCATTGCCTCAGCTGATCATTTTCTCTGTCATAAAACTGTGGACTAAAAAAAGATTATAAGTGTACGGTGTATAATTATGGAGTGATCTGGCTGCTTAATGGACAGAAGGCTTGTAAAGCAGTCTGCCCAACAGTCTAGTTTGGCAGTGAATAGCCCACATTAACAACAAAACAGTGGTTATTCTCCCAGTGCTTTCCTAAATGTCACAGTTTGCATTTGTCAGTTTGCAATGTATTACTTAGAGGGGGGTGATGGGAAGCCCTCCAAGAGTAACCTTGAATGGCAGCCAATCGGCATGGGACCAATGGCCTTCCATTGCTCTGCCTCAGTGCACTGGTGCTGCGCTCTACAGTATATTTAAACACATGCCAACACCCAAGAGGAGAAGAAATAGCACCTGACCCCTTGAAACTGATACCCTCGACAAGCAAGAGAGAGGGGAAATTATTTAATGAAGATGGATCATGGTGATGGCTTTACATTTTATTTCTTAACAGCGGGCATGCGGCTTTATTACAGCCAGTTCTCACCTTTGTCCCCTCGTTTCACATGCAGCACTCCCGAGGCTCGGTGCACTCATTTTGGTTTGGGTTTTAGTGCCTTTTTCAGGATTTGTGAGTGTGTGTGTGGCGTCTGGCCTCCTGAATTTAAAAATCTGCCTGCGTTGTGGAACTTGCTTTGCCGGCTAGTCAACAGGGAAATGTTGATAATTCAGCCCAGTTCCATCTGGCCACATTCTTCCTGGTCTAGCTACTCTGTGAGGTCTCCTGTGAAATGATGTCCTCTATCAGCACTGAATGTCACAAACCCTAAGCCATTACTGCAGAATAGAATCCCCACAGACCGTATGGAGGAAAGAGATTTGAGTCGTCTTTTGTACCAATTCTGAATTGTTCTTTCCTCCGTGCACTGAAGCTAAAATAATTTGGTTTTGAGCATGACTTTTCTACTATTGGAAGGGGAAAAAAATGTAAGCACAGTGTACGTTTCTTCTGTGAAATAGACATCTCTGACTAGTGTATCAGCAGGTTCATATGACTTATCCTTTTAAAATGTGACTATTTTTTTGTTTTGTTTTTTACATTCTATGCATCACCCTACTATGCAGCATTGTCTGGAGTATCCCTTTAAAAAAAAAAGTTGAAGCTCTAAAAAGCACAGACATCATTCCAAATTCTACAACATCATTAGAAAAGTGTATAACACAAGACAAAGTGACCTAAAAATTAGCAATCTATTAACAATGCTAACATTTTTTTTAACCACAAATGTATATAGATACAGCATTGCCCAGTGGTGTCTGTGACAGTAATGAATTAGGCACAAAGAAAAATAAACTGAATTGTTGCCGCTGTTTTGCCTGTTTTCAATGCTAAAAGTTTTAAAAAATTACACTTTTTATTAAAAGCTAATATATGTGCTTTTTTTTCCTCTCTATTGTCCACAAGAGCTGTTTTAGTGAGCAGTTTTCCTTTAGCAGCATTCCTCAAGCCAAATTGGGGTTCAGGATTGATGTGTCATACAAATGGATTAGGGACACTGGGGCTTCACCTTGGAGCCTGGTCTGGGGGTGTAGCTCCCAGGTGAGCACTTGGTGTTCAACCTTTAGCCCATGGGGTCTGACATGGTCCAAATGAGCTACATGGGAGCACATCCTGTGGCACCATATCGGTTTCACGTTAGCGGTCCAAACCCTGGCAGTGCAGTTTTTGGTCTTGGAAAACTGCTTACCTGAAGCTTTGTAATGGTTACAAACAATACCAATAACAGGGTAAAAGTAAAGCCAGCCTGTTTAGCTTGATTGAAGGTTTTCATTGTCATCCTTGTAAATAAATCGACCGTTAAAAAAAAATTCTGTAGTTTTTTTTAAAAGGGGACAGACCCCAGCCCATGATGTAAAAGGACAACTCTAAATATGTTCAAATGCAACTGCCACTCTGCAAATGCGCCTCTGTTCTCAAAATTTCCACACTGGGCTTTAACCTGGCGGTAAAACAAAAAGCTAAAACGTGACCATTCATTGGATGACATGTCTGACTCAAACTAGAGTAGGGGGCTCCTGTCTGGTCAACTCATTTTGAATCAGTAAGGAATGCCTAAAAAGCTCACATCTTCATTTGCTTTGGGTGCATTTAAACTATACGCTCAGAGAATACAAAACAAACTTATTGAGAGGTGCCATTGTCTGAAGCATACACAGAAGACAAAAACTGATGTACTGATGATCACCTTCACCTCATCTCTACACCACGTTCCTGAAGAGACATTTTGTAACCTTCTCTACGATTTGCACCTCCTTGGGTTTAAGCTGTGAGCTGTTCTTCCTGACTTGAAATGCGCTGTACTTGTGTCAATACCTTCTTTGGGTCACTTCCTCTCACTGGTCTGCTGGTCCCACAAATGCAGACATGTAACCTCAGCACAAATTCATTTGTCCATCTCTGACAGCCTAGACCTTTTGCTGCAGCTGCTTGCAGGTCATTTCAACAAATTTAGAGTTGTTTTCATAGTGCATAGCTAAACTATTAATTTACATCATTTTTCTTAGTTTGCTAGAACTTTTGAGCAAACATAACTGGCTTAGATTTACAGACAAAAAATGAAAGTGGACATTGTCACGCAAAACTTAGTTGAGACTTGAATTCTACAGTCTTATCTTTACTCAAATTAAACAGAATGTTCAAACTGTCAAAAGAAAAGCAGTATATTTACTTACAAAAAACACATAAAACGTACATTTTGACAATCCTATAGATCTAACATGCAAGTGTAGAATTCATAAAACTACAAATCAGCTGATCAGAAAAATTGAAGTCACTACAATCACGATAACTTCCGTATTTGTACATTTTTTAAACATTTTTATTAAGGAGACAGTTTGCTGTTTAAATCTTGTAATTATTGTACATAGATGCAAGTTACTTTACACTTGCAGGAAATATACTTGGCTAAAATTAAGTTAGGACATTTTAAGAGTTTATTCATTGCCCTAAAAACCCTGAACAAAGGCACAGGGTTCAAATGGACAACAACACTCAAGGGAGAAAACCTGAACTTCTATCACCTTGATAAGATGACACCACAAAGTGCAGCAGCAGTGCAGCATCTTCCAGAAACCCCCTGCACCAGTTGTATTGAATATTTTTACATCACAGGGACATTTTAATCTACTTATGGCACCAAACATTCTAGAGATTTGAGGCTGTGCTGCAACAAATTCAATTTAGCACCACGGGTAATTCATTTTTGTCTGGTGTATCGAGATATAGATGGATATGGAGGTATGGTAGTTCCTCATACCATGGCGATTGAATTTTAAATGAAAGTTAATAGAAGTTTCAGTCATCAAAAAACTCTGAAGTTGCTGTGGTTGTACACCAAGGGGAGCATTTGTCTGGTTTAACAAAGATGTATTGGTCTTGCGGCATGCTGCTCGCTAGTCCTAATTAGGTAGCTACCATCAAATGGGAATTGTATCATCACTTTGGTAAGTGTGCCACAACATGCTCGTCCCTAACCTTATACATTTATGAATTTCAGTATTAGCAGGGATATGGAATACTTAAAGGAATAATTAATGCTGGATGAAATTGAGTTTGAAAAGCCTTTGCTTTACTGTGTCATTGGTGAAGATTGTCATCCAATTGCAATGGCACTGGAATAGGGATGGTCAGTGTGTAACGTCTATGTGATGAGTAGTGCTGCTTTATGGCTTCCATTTGCTCCAATGCAGGCATTCTTCCCACTGGTCCTCACTAATGATGCCTCTCTAATGCTGCGTGGAGGAGCAGAGGAGGGTAATGTAAGTGAAGATAGGGGAGCCACTTGGGTAAAAATTAAAACGTGATAATTGATCATATTTCTGTGTTACTGAACAGAATTGCTCCATATCACATTCAAGAAGATTATCAATGAATAATTAACAAAATATACACATTTTCTAATTGAGACAGAGCTGATGGGAATTCCAGATCGCAGTGAGTGGAACACTAGAAAAAGTGTTTAATGAAACATATGCAGACTGTAATTGTGATATAGTAAAATACAAATGATAGGAACCCTCCACACCATGATTAAAGTCTAACAATTATTCTCTGCTATTTGATGTACGTCTGTGATAAAAGGTATGATTATTTTGTCACGTGCTTGTTGGGTCTCACTTGAAGACCCACTCTAATTAAAATTGTAGTTTTGGTGTTTTTTACATGTTCATGTGGCATTTTTCTCATAATGGAGAAAACATCAAGAAAAGAAAGCTCCAACTTGCATTTCTTAGTATTTCTTTTTTCAGGTTATTGTAAATCAGGAGCAGACGAAAAAATTCTGTTTAAAAAAGATTGTGTTTGTTGGGTAGAAAATATGATGGGCAGGCCACGAGCTTCCTGCTCTGCTCCATTCTAATGCATCCACTTGCAGACAAATGGATGCATGTACACCTTTGTTTTCGTTGTATGAGCTGGCATTTGGTACGGCTGCTGTACGGCTGCATAGCTCCGATATTGCTTGCCATTTTTGTTTCACCGGTAATGTTCGGTTGGGGGTGTGAGGTGGGTGTGAATTAGCGGGAGTGAGTGTAAACAGCGCAACAATGGGTGAACACTCACAATGCAGATGCAAATTTCTAATAAACTAACGACAAGATTTTTTTTTTTGGCTAAAAACGGCATAATCCTAATTAAAAGACCACTGGGAACGCTCTCAAAATACATTAAAAGATAATGAGAGTGGGTCTTTAAAGATCCATTCATTTTTCAAGCTTACATTCTAATGTTTTTTTTCTTTGTCGTAAAAACTATTTATCTAATTACCAAAAGGAAATATAGATGTAACTTACATTCAAAATATCAATTATTACATAAATAATAATAAAGCCAGTGAGTTCATCGCACAGCATTGCAAGTTTTGTGTTTTTTCATTTTAGAAAAAGTGGTTAAGAGAATCCAGGATGGTAATTCAAACATATTTTAAACTCTTGTTATATTTAAATGCTTTTAATTGTTTTATTTAGCTTTTAATTATTTTTATATATGATTTTCAGTCATAAAGCAAAATAAATCAATTATTTTATTGGGAACTTGCATGTTGCATGGTTAATGTTTATAAATAAAGTTTTTATGCATACTATATAAGCACATCTAACACTTTTAAAATAAACAATCAATAAAGTTGATATAAATACTAATTAAGGGTGAATTCCAATTTAGATTTAAATTTCTGTTTTGGTAAATGCAGTTCTTTCATCATCTTCTCTTCCCAGAGTTCAATTTGTTCAGATTCAGCTATAGATGAACCCGGAGAAGCCATTAGAGCAGACCTTATAGTGTCATGCTGCTTTGGCTCTGGCAGTGTTTGCTTTGGAAGTAAAATAATTGCAGGAAGCGAGGAACCCAACTAAATCATGCCAGCCTGTGGGAGAGAGGGCAGCAGACAGAAGCTGAGCTGTTTGGCCATGATGTCTATAAGCGCATTTCCTCAGCCACGAGCTTCCTGATCCAGCCGTTCCTTGTATCATAGATGCTCTGTTTATGTTTGGGAATCAGTTGTTGTTGTGCATGATGGATGAGCTGCCGGCAGACCTGCCCTCGCTCCGGAGTGAAGTCAGAGGTGGCCCAATCTAAAGGGTAGCCTTTTGGCTTCTGGAGCTTTGAGTGCAACAAGAAAAACTTAACATATCCAGCTAATGAAACGTGCCATAAGCTTAATGATGTGTCTTGATATCACAGGACAACATGAGGATCATAAACAGCCTGACATGTTATCGTGTGACATATCTTATTGCCTGTCTTGGAAAGTGTGCAATATTTAGACATTAAATTCAATACAGAAACATTCATAAGATGTATGAGTGAAGTCTTCATGGTCCACAACCATTAGGTGGGTGGACGATTAGGTGTTGGAGTGTCTTTTAATAGACTAGCTTGTACCTCCTGATAGTCATGGAAGTATAAAAGCGATAGGTGACCTAGATTAGATAAAACTGTGAGCGCGCGTGTGTGTATGTCTTTGCTGTCTTATACAAATAGGGAGAGCCCTGCAATAGCTGTCGTCTGAACGTGCACTTTCATCCTGGTGCTTTTTCTTGCCTCCAGCAATGGGAGTGGATGACCTTTTACTGTCAGCTTCTAACATGACAAATTACAGAGGCTGGATGACCGTGTTTTTTAGGAATGCAAGAGTTCACTGCCTGGTCAGGCTGCTAGCAGGGCAGCAGACTCCTACAATGGGGACAGATGTATTAATTGATAGCTAATAGTCATAGATATATTGACTCGGGGCTCCATATTTTGAGGCTAGAAATGTGATCGGGCAGCCTAGAGAGTCTCACTGTTCCTCCCTAACAAGAGCTGCTGGAGGGGAGCAGGCCCACAGAGTGTGGATCAAGTAGCAAACATCAGAGCAGACCACAAGCTTTGTCGGAATATACGTAAAACACATGCTAAGCAGCTACTTCTAGAACGTCTTTCTTTCACTTAATTCACAAGCTTTGGATGACAGCTAAGATGGTGTTTGGTGAGAGGCCTGTCAGGCAGTTGGTTTCAACTCTTGATGTTGAAGTCCTTGTTTAATTGGGGATCATTTGGGCAGAAGCAGAGAGAGCCTGGCTTTCTGACCTCATCGGGCCGATCTGTGTCATCCTTTCAGCCTCCTCTCTTGCAACCGCATCAGTCACTTCTTTGTCAACTGGCTCCAACAGCTTGTGAGGTTTTAGTCTACTGATGGCACAAGGCATTTTACTTACAAATGGCCGTCCCCTTGAAATGTACACCTAATGCTTAATTTACAGTGCGTGATTCTAGTGGCTGTATTGACATCTTGGTTGTGTTTTGTGCTGACCAGTCATTGATAAGCGACAGGAAGGGCTTTTGCTCATCTTGTCAGATGTGCGTTCATGTGGAAATTATTACATATTTACTTGCAGCATTCATTCTGTCCCACACAGATTGGATCATTACATGCTCCTCATTTGTTCAATGGCACTACAGTATTATGCAAATGCTTATTGTAATGGATTTAGGCTCATAGACCAAATATTACTGCTGCAGTTATCACATCTTGCAGTGTAGCCAATAGTTAGTGAGCTGAGGAAATGAAATAGAAATTGCCCATGCAGCGTGCCGTCCACATTTATGGGACTGAGCATGGTGGGAAAAAATGTAATCGGTATCCCTTGGGTTTTAAAGGACTTGGAAAAAAAAGTCATATAGCTATGCATGCAAGCAGAAATTCATACTGACTATGATATCAGCCCTGGTTCTGTGAGTTTCAGTGCAGTTATGCCATAGAAAATTAATACTCTCGTTTCTTCATCAGAAGGTGCTTTGTCACAAATGCAGCCACATACACTTGCAAATATTCACTATTTTAAAAGGAAAAACTCCACATTGCAACAGAACATCATAAAAAAAAACAGAGCCAGTGATGTGTGAAGACACTAAAGACCAAACACACATCTGTTTGCTATTTTCACCACTGAACTGGAAAGATATAGTCTGTGGTGCTTTTATTATGGAGAAACAAATGTTTGGCTAATAAAATCTCTCATGCAGGCTGAAGGGCTCAACCACTTTGTGGCAATATCACTGAAGGCTACCTAGATTCATGGCTAGTTCTCCACTAAAATAAACAGCTAATAAAACACTGGGCTGGGACTCCCCTGACAGCACTTTAATATCATTACACTTTCAACAAGCTTTCATTGAAAACTTGAATTTAGATTTGACTGCTCCTCATTACTCGGAGTCGACCACATGGGTCCAAAGTAAGTTTAATGGTCTCATGCCTCATAATGCATATCTCAATGCCTTGTGTACAAGTGGTGCTGGTTTAGTGAGTATGAGCATCTCACGGGGAAATCTAGGGCACATTTGCACTCACTGTTGCTTACAAGAACTTCTCTTTCACCTAATCACTCTGCCATGACTTCAGTAGTCAGAGAGCATGTGTGGCATAAATATTTCAGTCACCGTGGACCCATTTTTAAAGAGTTACAACACAAAACTATAACAATTAGTTAAACTCTGCACCTGATTCACAGAAGGAAAAGGTAATCATTACTTATCTATTCACTGAAAACTAAGTATTACTGCATTAAAATGTGAAAACAGTGTCTTTGTATAGCAATTGTTTTACTGTAAATGGCAAAATTTAGTTTAGTTTAGTTTAAATAAATTTGCATTTTATTCTAAAATATTGAGTATTTTTAAGAAATTAAATAGATAGATAGATAGATAGATAGATAGATAGATAGATAGATAGATAGATAGATAGATAGATAGATAGATAGATAGATAGATAGATAGATAGATAGATAGATAGATGTAATAACTAACTATATAATAAATAACTTTCTGTAGGGATAACCCTTTGACACCTGCTTTTACAACAGTGTTTAGCTTATTGTGTTTACAAAATGTTTCAAGAGGATTGGACAGGTCTTGAATAGGGGATTAGCTTAATCCTTATGTTGTCTGTCCTAAATTCTATTACATGAGCTATTAGACTTTAAGTGGCTTAAGGCATTCAAGATTAAAGGAGGGGGAGTGTTTGAGACATGTTGTTCTCCTGGTTGTAATTGGACTACAAACGTCACATCAGAGAGTAACATATAGAGGCTAATTGTTACTTTCCTCCAAAATCAGTAAATGCTGGGAGGATGTGAAAGCTATCGCAGTGGGAGAAACAGAATAATGTTCTTTTTTACAACTCCGAGGTCTGAACTTTGTCGGTTAAACTCTGTAATTACAAGCTGACGACAGAAATGCACATTCCAGCAGTGTGTGGTCCAATGTATGTATGTGTGTGTGTGTGTTTTCCTCTGACTCTCAGAGATGAGGCCAGACTCCCTCTACAGGATGTCAGAGCTACTTCCATTAAGGGATCTGTCCTCTACAGTTTCAGGCAAAGGTAAACTAAACATGTAACATGGAAAGTTTTTGTTAGTTCATTTGCTATTCATTTACTAATTAATTAACATAATTTATTTAATCGATTTAATCAACTTAATTGATTCATTGATTTATATGCCTACAATCCATTTGGATTGATCTGTCTGATGCAAGTTGTTAATCAAATCGATCTATACTATTATTAAATCGTTGCAAAATGAAATAAATTGATTATATCGATCTTGAAAAATACCATTTGGATTGAGGCACGGTAGGTTTGTTTAACTATTACGTAAAAAAAACCAAGTGCATCACAGCGGATTACACACATGTGATGGCAGCAAAAAAAATGATCAAGCCATCATTCCAGTCCAATGTGTGGAAACACTTTGAATTTAGCAAAGACATGTGACCATAGTGTGGTAGAATGTTCTACAAAAAGTTCTGTTTGTATTATTTTGATGAGGAAAAAAAACAGTGGGCTGAACTTTTTGAAATTAAAATGTGTATGGATTTGCACTTAATTCTTGTTTATTTGATTGTTTGTACACATATTTTATTAACTCTTGATTATCTTGCAAGAAATATAAGGAATCTGGAAGACATCACCTTCACTGTTCAGTGATATTTATCTCTGAGTCAACCTGGTTGAATTTTGGCTAAAGATGACCTGGATCAATTAACATCTTTAACTCATAATGTCAACCACAAGTTATGAAAAAAAGTAATCGTTAAATTGAATTGTTTCACCCCAGGTTTTATTTTTCAATTTTGACTGTTAAATATTACATAAATAAATAATTATTTATTAAATATAGGTATGTTATCACCCTTTACATATATTTGAGAAGCATCAGCTTAAAACTATATTGTCAGTGTTTGTCTGCAATATTCCACTTTTGTCCTCTCCCTCTTGCCTTCTGTACATTTTGTTTTAGATTTTTGTGTTAGTGCAACCTGGCCAGAGGTGTTGCCCGTGGCCTACACACTCTCCTCTCCCGGTCACGTTCTTCTTTGTTTATGCTTCTCAAGAAACATACAAACTCAATTTGTTTGCAACTTTGGTTTGAAGGCATTCTGCTTGTCAACTGATATTCATGGTGTTTCAGCGAGTGCCTTACTGTGAGCCAGAGCAGAGATGCAGGGAGGCTGACAACGCTAATGGCTATAAAGATAAGTGGTAGAATGTTGACGCTTGAGAAAGCCACAGGCAATGGAAGAGGATGAAAGAGAGAGTTCACCACTTGGACCACTCCCTCACAATGGGGGGACACAAGCAGTATTTATCAGCTCTCTCCCTTCAAATTACTCCACTCAAACAGTGCTTACAACAGTGAATAAATAAAGCTGATTCATGCTCTCACAAACTAACAGTGTGTTTTATTATTTTCTATTAGGGCTGTAAATGTTTTTGGCCACTTGCCTGCTGTTTGAAAATGGATCAGAAGCAACAGCAAGGCATAAATAGGCCTGTGATTTCTGCCTGTTGGGAAGAAAACATATAGGGATAGGAGCTGTCTGCATGCTCTTCACTTCCTCTGTTTTTGATCTATCTTTTTCAATCCTCATCTCTGCCTCTCCCCGTTTACGTCCCTGAGGTGGAGCCAAAGTAAACACAATGCTCAGTCCTTTCAATCACAGGATCTCTCAGAGGAAAAGGGGGCAGAGCCCTGGCACCGTGCTGGTGGCCATGCCTGGGGAGTGGAAGAAGAATTAGGCCACTGCCACAGAAACGTTCGATCATTCCTGCAACAGCGGGGAATTCACAACTATCAGAGCACATGCTCAGTAACTCAAGTGTTGCTACTTGACATGAATATTTGCATGACATGGGCTGACAAGAGAGATTCTATCTCAAGTCATGCAAACTCATCATAGTCCATTACAAGCCACCAAGACAGACAGTGGTTAAGTAGATAATAATGGCTGACTCCTGGCCCAGCGGCAGCTACAGTTACAGACACACAGGACCGTTCTGTCATCAGGTTTTCAAACAAAATGTCATCCCACCTATTAGACTGTCATTTTTAGCTTCTCTGTCACAGCCCTGCAAAAAGTCCAGTGACTGATAGTTCTCCTTGTGCGTGCCTCTCAGCTGTTGTGCGCTTGAGCTTTTTCCCACGTACTTCACCCTTTGCCTTACTGCGGCACACATCACTCTCAATTGTACTTTGTGTAGCAGCACGAGGAAGAGACACTCTGTTATTTTTGGTACACGAATGTGTCCGTGACGTGTTGTAAGTTTAGGATAGACCCATTCATTCTACTTCTGTCCTTCAACACTTACTGTATTTAGGAGGAAGCCATGGCTTTCATGCTGCACAGGGGCAACTCTGGGTCCAAACGAGGATTTCCTTCATTTAATGCAAAAAATGTGCCACGAGAGACAAGATCTCTGGCTTGTTTTTCGACTTAGATGCTCTCAAACTGTTGCTAAATTTGTATCTCCTGTAAAGAAATGCATGAGTTGATGTACTGTATTGTCCACTGTAGTGTTTAGATTGGTCTAGGTGTTGAAATAAAAATAAAGGACCCTGCTTTGTGGTGTATTTTAGTAGGGTAAGCCTGAAGTGTTTCCAACATGCATGTAAATCACGGCTTCTGTCCCAGATAAATCAAGAGTTTATCTATCATTAAAACACAACTTTAGGTTTTCACTTTTGATGATAAAATTCAGCAATAGTGTTAAAAAATGCAAAAGAGACCAATGTAGCTCTTATTTTTAAGCTTGAATTCACAATGGTGCTCAAAATTAGGATTATTTGCATGTCTTCATGCTGCGTCTCTGTAGAGAATGATCAGTGTCATCCTTAAACAATGGAGTTGATGTATGAAATATGACAATACTAAGACAGTCATGGTTATTGATTGATATTGTTAGGAGATTTAAAAGAGCGATATATCTTCATCTGCAGCTATGACATATAGCATAAGTTTACCACACTGTGTGAGCCAGAACCCATAGGCAAGAGCGTGGCATTCTGATAAACATCACACGCTTCCTTCAGAGCATGCCATATCATTAAAGTGAATTTCTGCACAAATTAGCAAAATAAATTAATATAAACCATGTTTATGACAAGTACATCCATAACAACAGGCAGAAAGTGTTTGTTACTGAAACACAAATTTGTTTCTTATTAGACAGGTGTGTACTGTAATAAATACAGTACTATAATACACTTACATGTACAGTGTAGCTTTGTAATCTGAACACTATGTGGTTTTATGGCTCATGCATCTTAGTCCAGCGGAATTTCTGTTGGAAAAAGTGTTTATGGAAATAATCTCTTCTCTATTTGTTTGGAATTGTCACAGACAGGAGTATACTGCATCCTTTCAAGGTTAGCAAAGTTGCCCAGATGAATGGTTTCTTCAGACTGCGCTCATATGTCAATGTTTACCCCATTAGTGACAGCTTTGAGGCAGCGAGCCACTTAATATTGTCTGCGTTGCTCCCGACTGTCCCCACACGCCAGTTCAAAAGTTCAGCCACTTCCTCAAGGGTCTCATCACATTCTCACCACATCTTGATTTTCAAAGCTTCACGAAGAGACTCGACCTGTCAGGAGAGATACCGCAGGAAAAAGGATGATAAAACACAGATTTGGAGGCAGGGACGCACAGGCCAGCGAGACTCCCTCCTGTCTCTCTGGCAAACAGGCCTGGACAATGGATCCTGTATTGAAGTGAGCGTAGCAGTCTGAGGCAGGACCGTCTGCATCCAGAAAGAGCAGGAATTGATTGTTTTAGAAACTGATGAAGCTCGGGCACAATTAGATTGCAAGGCAGCACAGTGAGGTGAGAGAGCACCCTGCCTGCCTGGCTGCTGATTGATGGTAAAATAATAAGCGCTGCATATTAACTATCGAGTTCACCAACAGGTTAAGGTGGTCCAAAAATTGCTGCTCTTATTAGATCCTGAGATGACTCCTGATCTAAAAAGATTATTTCTATTGTGGGAGAAGGCAGTCCTTCTGCGGGTGAAAAGAGGTTTCCTACATGCAAGTGTGGTTCAAGGTGAGCATGGGGTCCGGGGTCAGACCAGGATGATCAGCTCTGGATTATGTTTTCTCCTTGTGTCATTCTTTTTCTGATCCCCCCAGACAAACTGTCCATTATAGTGTAAAACGTGCAGTTTTTGATCTGTTTTCAGCTTTCATTTCATACACACCCCATGAAGTTAAACCCGTTCGGGTAACCACAGTATAAACATGTTTGCAGAGATATGTTCTTGGCAGAATTATTCAACCCATTCTCTGGAAACAGGCCAAACCATTTTATCGCAAGAGCATTTTTGTGAAGACATCCTGAATATGCCGGTCATTTGCTTGGTGCTGCAGCTCCCATATGGAGGTGAGGTTGTTGCAGACTGCTGGGTTTCATGGGCGGTGAGAGCATACAGTTGGATATCTGAGCTCTGGGATTCTTGCTCATTTATCTCCATTTCTTGCTCAGGGTGTTTAGTAATAAAGAGTCAAGTAAAAATTGTGTTTATCATTGAAATGGCAACATCTCCCGGTTGCTGCAGCAGAAATCTAGAGAAAGAGATAATGTATTGCAACTCCTTACTCTGCAGAGAATCCAATTAGGAGAGCCTTACATCCTGTTAATCAAGCGGAGGTGGACTGGTTCGTTTTGGCTGGTGGATAACAGAGCAGAGGGAGGTCTTGTCTGGGACTGAGGTTAGATGCTGTTAAACCAGACGCATACATCAGCAGTCATCTAGTGTGGTGAGCTTTACCCCCTAGTGGCTTAAAAAGGAAATGCAGGACTGATCTGCATTTGATTACAAAAAAAATCCGATTGAGATCATGTGTGCAACACAGAGGCACTCACAAATAATCCTCTGCATTGTCTGAAAAGGAATCAAATTGTTTTGTTCTTGGGCGAAAAGTGATGTTGAGATTGGACTTCAGATAACTGCTGCGATGCTGCAAGTGCAGATGTTTTGTGTGTCAGTTGGGCCCTGTTGGTGGGATACGTCATCGTGTTGCTGGAGTGTGGTTGCACCGCTGTGCCAGTCTGTTCTGGTGCGCAGCTTTCCTGCTGCTCAGCATTTTGCAGGGCCTCGGGGGGACACGGAGGGGACATATGACTGGGCCATGCAAAGCTGAGCTGGGCTCTCATCGTTCCACAACTGACACATCCCCTCACTGTCCGTCTGTCGTTTCATTTTCAACCTGCTGTTGAGCACAGCAGCAGACGTGGCAATAAGCAGGCACACTCCTTTCCATTCTGAGCCATATTAGTTAGTAACCCTAACCTCAAATTCCCCAGAGCTGAGATTTGCAGGTTAGCAGGTTTGTGTGCTGTCACCACAAGGACAAAATGGACACTTCTGCACTCCTCTCTCAGCAAGGTTGTGTGCTGACAAATCACTTTACCAACCACAGGACATGCTATACTTGCATCATTCTAACATTTACTTGAAATCACTGAGATTTTCTTCTATGAAGGATGTAAAAGATAATGGAACTTGGTAAAGGTGGGTCACCAACGAACAAAATACAGAAACGTTAATTATTTTAAAATTGGAGTAAAGTTTGAAATGTTCTCAAGTATTGAACTTTCATTATATCACTGTGGGGCTGCACCGTGGCACGCAGTGGTTAGCTCTTTCACTTCACAATGAGAAGGCCCTGGTTTAAATCCTGGTGGGACCTTGCTGTGTAGAGCTTGCATATGTTCTCCCCAGGCAGTCTGGCTTCCTTCGACAATCCAAAAACTTGTTTTATTTATTATTTGGTATCTTTAATTGCCCCTTGGTACACATGCAAATGTTTGCGGTTGTGTGGCCCTGAAACAGACTGGCGACCTGTTCAGAGTGTATCCTGCCTTCACCCAACAGTAGCTGGGTTCAACCCAGTGGGTTAGCTCCAGCAGGCCCATGACACCGAAAGGGATTTAGCAGGTTCTGATGATATATGGTTGGATAGTTCTCTATAAAACTCAGTACCAAAATGATTCTAAACACCTGACACTCCTGCTCACTTTCCTTAAACAAGCAAAAGAGCCGTAACCCATATGAACCCAGACCCATTTCTTCTTAAATACAATTTTTGTGGGCTATTTCACAGATCAAGCAAAAAGAAGACATTTCTGATGTTTTTCTGTTACACTGATCCAATGGGTTTTTATGAGTTAGAATGTCCATGCAATTGAGGTCTATGCCTAAAAACAGATTTTAATGTGTAAAAAATGACATTTTGCATGAAGAAACACAATAAAAACAGCTTTTAGACATGTAGGCCACATAAATGTCACTTGTGGATGCATTCATCTTGTGGAGTCACTCAATGTTGTGATCAGATTGACATTTTGTGCACTTTAAAGCAAACATGAAACAGGATTGCATGCTACATGTATTAATAGTCTAATTGTGAATTGAGCAAAATTTATTTGTACAGTCTGTGAGAAAATACAGTACAGTGAAAAAAAACGGATAAGACACAAAATATTCTGAGGTTTTTTTACAGAATAAAAAAGAAAATAAGAAAGATATCATGCAATCTTTGACTTTTTCACAATTCTACTCAGGCTCATATATGCCGGCAGTGGTAACGCTCTCCTCTCTGTTGATGGCAAAGCACAGCATTGTTTGTGATGAGCATGAATGCTGACCTCTGCCCTCTCCGATGGCCTCTGCAACCCCCCTGAAAGTTCACAGGAGGGTCAGAGAGTCCTTGTGCCTCCACAGACACTGTGTTGATGGAAATGCACCCCCTTCCCCTCATCGACCCCCTTCCTCTGTGAGCCCGTCTGTCTCAGCCAGACACAAACACACACTCAAGCCAAACAAACAGAACCCAGTCGTGATGTGAGCCCGAGTACCAGATCCAACAATGTTTGGGCCAAGTTTACATCCAGAGACAAAACTGGATTCAACAAGAGAATTCAAATAACTCTAACGAATCAAAATAAATGTGATTAACGTATTGATAAAGGAAACATTGTCACATCATAAAGACTTAGCCACACTTGAAAAATAAAGAGTCCTGTTGTGTTTTTCCACAGTGATCAATGATGCCTGCTCCCAGTGAGTGTCAGGGAAGCTCTCAGCGTTTCAGCTGTCTGGCAGATTCATGCTTTTTCCAGCGCTGTGTCTTCCAGCGGCAACTGGGGTTGATGCTCATCACATGAGATATCACATGCTGCTCGGCAGAACATCCACCATGTCCTGTTTGTAAGATATGCTGCCAAAACATGGAGATGGGTTTTACCTTGGTGGGCCATTAATACAATGGATCTCATAATCCCAATGATTCCTGTATAAATGATAGAAGGTGAGCACGGTGCAAGGCAGGGACCTCTGTCCAATGTGATAGTTTGTTTAAGCATCAGATTAAGCCCACTTCATTTCATGCTACAGATGATAATATTAGTTGTCACTGCCGAGATGACGCCTAACATCATAACTCACGTATTGTGCCACACACATCAATCTTTGCATGCCGTGGAGAGGCTTCTGAGGAGGATGAATTTTTCACTTTGGGGTTCAGAGCGGGGTCACATGCGCTTTCACAGAGAGAAGAGCTCAGCAGGTAAACCAAAGGACATACAGCACTCATTTTTCTTTGTGTTCTATCCCCCTCCACACAATATCAGATAACATAATCTTTGTTACTGTATGCAACAGAGGTCCAGATGCAGATCCTACTCCCTGACATGCTGAGCAGCAGATGTTTCACATTTTATATTAGGAACAGTACCGCTCGCCAGTTTTAAAAATGTTACAGCTCAAAACAATATTTTATTCTCTTGTTATCATGGGTGGCAATATCAACTGATGTCGAAACTATAATGAGGATTCCTATGGGGAAAAAAATAAAAAATGTCAATTACCATTTAAACCTGAGCACAGAAACAGATCAGCTCATTGGATTTTTCTTTTTCAAATCCTGAAAGACAGTGCAAATGTACAGAAGATATGATGTCGCTTTTAACAAATGTATTTCCACCCACAAGTCAAGTGAAGGCATGAGAAAGGAAGGATTTACCCTGCTTAACTGCGCGCTGTCATCTTTACAAAGTACGTTCAGAGGGTGTGAAAGGGATCATTAGTTGTGTGGCAGCGGAAGCAGCCCTGTTGTCAGCTACCTGCTATTTACTTCCTCTCATTACTGTACGCTGGCTGGCAATGGTGGGAGTGTCAACATCATTAACATGGCTGTCATTAGTCCTGTCCCACACTGCATGCAGAAGTTACTCCCAGGGAGAAAAATGAAGCAGATTTTAGCAGCAGCCTCTCTGATGCTGCGCTGCTGGAAATGCCTCCGTTCAGCTGGACTGGAGAATTCCCCGGCTGAGAGGAAGACACGGGAGCTCTTCACACTGATCTGAAATGACTCTTTATGAGATGCATCCTCCTCAGAGTTCAATCAACTTGAGAGGGACTTTGTAGAAATAGAAATTCAGATGCAATAAAATGTATATTTACTTCACGTGAAAATACATGAATTCTAATCAAATAATAGTATGAGAGAGTTGCTCTTAGCTTTGAGGTGAACTGTTATTCTGACACTGTTCCTCCTGTTGTGTGTTTACCTGCAGAGCCTTACTTTTGCATTGTCACCCACATCAGGATTAAAACAAACAGTCTCCGTCACACCTTGTCATCTGTTTGACTTGGCTGGATGTTTTTGTAGCCAACTTCAAGGCCTCAGCAGCAGCTGCAATCACTTATGGCAGTCTGCCTCAGTGTTCAACCCCTCCATGCCCCCAACTAGCTTCCCATCAGCCTTAAGGGGATACAGCTCCTTGCACTTTGTTTCAACCCTTCTGCTCTCTGTCTTGCTTCTTTGAGACCTCCCCGACCTCTGCAGAGGTGACTGAAAAAGAGGAACAACACAGAGCGTAGCGGGGCAAACCATATCCCCACGGAAACCGATTCTGAGTGGCTCCACATACTGTGTTTCCACATGACTTTTGTACATGGCTCCAGTTCACAGTGGGATGGCCTTTTGGGGCAGGCTGCTGGCCAATGGCAATGCCGGGATTGTTGTGTGGCTCGTCTGATTTACGGTGCGTCATTAAGTCAGCACATTCCTTGTCCCTGTGGCCCAGGTGGCTGTGGGGCCTGAGGCCCAGACTCACAGAGGCAGAGCTGGGCACTTTGTGGAAAACTGCACAGCCAAGGAGAGCAGCTGCATACTAGTGAATCCAACCCCATACCACAGCCATGGCACAGCGCTCCCTGACAGGAAGCACTTAATATAAAACATTTCAGCACTGTCTGTGTGGATGAAAGATGCTCTGTACCTCCATTTTGGACTGACATGTCTGCTTCCTTTTACTTTCTGTTATGGCTGTGACAGTTTTTGAATATATAAAAGTAACGCGTCTCCACAAAAACGAATCAGGTTAGTTTTATTGAGAGGACGGTACTTATTTATGGGAAAATAAGGAAAACCTTCATCTTTCTGAGAAGTATTTATTGTACACTTTAGTCATTTTTGGTGCAGTGAATAAATTCAAGTGTGTTCTACTTTTTATCTCTGACAATAAGGACAAAAAACCACAGGAAATGTGAAACATTACAGATTTTTGGAGCTGTTTTGCCCTCTAGTGGTAACTTCAGAGTCAAGGCGTGAACCCTTGCCGCCTCCTCCTCCTCCTCCTCCCCCTCCTCTCCTTCTTCTTCCTCCTCCTCTCAACCACAGCCAGTCCATGAGCCTCCACTTAAACTTTCTGAGCCTGTAACAAGATGACTTGTCAATCTTCAGAGTTCAGCTCCAGCAGCTTTGTAAATTTCTGCAGGACAGTAAATGAGCACAGTGGTTAGAGATTTCAGCACTTTATGAAACTTTACAAGCATACTTTAATATTTACAAGGCCACTAAAAATCCTGGAAGAACATGAAGGTCTGACTTACGCATTAGTAACATACCAAAGGCTATTTTCAGGAAAAGAGATGGCTTAAGGAAACTGCCTGTGCAACACTTTCATGAAACACTTTTATAGTTTGTTATATAACTGTAATTTACAAGTGTAAGAGAAGAAGAAATTTAACGGCCCAGAGGACTCCAGACTGTCTGATGGGTACAAATGCACAGTGATATAATCCTAGGGCATAACTTTCTTTTTACTTGTAGTGGGGGGGACTTAAATTTTAGCCCTCTTAGCTCGAGCCCACTCCTCTGGGGAACCAAAACTTGCGTGCGGACGGAGACCAAAAGAAGTGTGTGATAATGACACACACCCCCTCCTTGACTCAGACTTATTGACCTGGCCAACTGGACAGGTTAGACTTTCAGTTCTGGTTTACTTCTCTGACACGGCATTGGTCACCTCACACCCCCTCATGATTAGCCACATTAGCATGTGATCACTGAGGCAGAGGCGGCCAGTCTTTGGTGCTTCATGACGGGCACATGGGTTTCGTTAAATTACTTCGAAGCCTTGAAAGATATTGACTACAAATTGCATGTCAGGTTGGGTAATTTTTGGCAGGATTCTTGAATGAATTGAAAACTGTACTGTTTAGAAAATGCAAACTGGAAATAGGTCTTTACAAGAAAATAATGCAATAGTACAAGAAATACAAAAAAAGCTTCAAACTAAACAAAAAGTCTAAATGTTTAAGAATGTAATAATTTGCTAGAGTCCAGATTATTATAATAGTCTTCATCAACTTTATCTCATTAACACAAAAACAGATTACACCAAAGGATTTCAAATGATGGTGAAAAAGAAGAAGAAAACTTCAATAATGAGGAACAAACCTCTAGTAGACCCAGATTCAATACAAGAGCAACCATTTGCTGGGACTGGTTTTAGTCACCTGCTGTTTACAATCTTTTTTCCAATTTATTGTCCATATTTCAGTCTGGCTCATCTTTGTATATTTGTCATCTTTTTAGGATTTTTGTTGCTACATTGCTTGAAATGAATATAAAGTCAAATTATAGACAATCAATGCTACTAATAAAGAACATGTTCAGTGAGCAAAACAATCTGAGAAACATGTTAACATTTGCTGCAACATAATAAATCCATTCTGCATTATTCTGACCATGAATGAAAACAGCTATGTCATGACGTCTTTCTTAGTAACAACTAGCTTAGACAAAGGGCATGTTTTGTGTGGATCTGATGTTGCACAACATCTTTATTACAATTTTTGTCAAAAGCAAAATGTCTTTGAATTTCAAGTTAATGAGGTCTGCTATGTTTTTTTTATTGTTTGCTCTAATTTTCCAAAATTTGAAAAGGTTTAGAGTTCAACAATGTACTTTCTTTCCCACAAAGTAGGTGTCACCAATAATATGCAAACACATCGCCGATGAAATCAGCATATTACACAAGTCTTATTCCAAATTTTAAGATAAATAAATTGGTTCATGTTTTATGCTTATGTTTTATGTTTGGTGTCTTAAAAAACAAATACAAGACAACATATACCAGCCTATAAAATGTTAAAAGTTGTATTTGCATTTATGCAAAAGTGGTTTTATATGGCTTTGTCCTGTAGCATTAACATGTTAAAACCTTTGACCCAATTAGAATAGTGAGTTAAAGTCGATTAAATATGCTGTAAATCTGCTGCCTGTAACTCCTATTAATGTACATAAAATATTGGTCCACTGACTGTTTCTTTCCAGGCCAAAAGTGTTTATTTAAAAAAATAATGGTCTCAAGCTAACTCACAAGTGTGGAAAGGATAATTTAAACTTGGTAGAACAAAAATCCTAGTATACAGGTAATACACATGCAAAATGAAAGTATTTGCTGACACAGTAAGCTTACACCCAGCAAAATAAATGCCCTTCCTAATAGGAAAGCAATTTTGCAATGCATCACTTTAAGTGAGTGGACCTCTGTGCAGTTACCAGCGTCTCTTAACCTTTCCTTAATTTGTCTTGTCTTGTTATGAGCTCTTAGAACAACAACATCCTTTCATTGTCCGGTTATGATTACACAGCTTAGAGCCGGACCACGTCGGTCTCAACATGGGAAAAGAGGCACGATTGAAGCCAGATTTGGAAGTATTTGCTATTTTGTAAAGTCAATACAGCTGAGAACCCTAAGAAGCTGCAGTACAACATAAATTACAAACTTTGTTCTGTACTCCCACCTTTTTGTCAGGGCTCCAAAGGCTTCACAAGGAATCACTTTCACTTTGCAGCTGATTTACTGTTGCCATCTTTCTTCAGGTCACAAACATCAAACACTTTATTTCATCACCAAGCTGATAAGGATATGTTATCTCAGTTCAAAGGAGGTAGTGACCCCCACCTCCATCCTGAGAGGTTGCAGAAAAAAATAATTTGGCCCCTTTTATGATGATCTAAGAGTCTAACAACTAATATCCCTTTTGTAGCAGTTACTATATGTACACATACACTGACCAAAAATATAAACGCAACACTTTTGTTATTACTCCCATTTTTTATGGTAGGAACTCAAAGATGTGAAACATTTTCCACATACACAAAATAACCAGTTCTCTGAAATATTGTTCACAAATCTGTCTAAATCTGTGATAGTGAGAACTTCTCCTTTGCCAAGACAATCCATCCCACCTCACAGGTGTGCCATATCAAGATGCTGATTAGACAACATGATTTTTGAACAGGTGTGCCTTAGACTGGCCACAAGAAAAGGCCACTCTGAAATCTTCAGTTTTGTTTTATTGAGGGGGTCAGGGGACTCAGACAACAGTATCTGGTGTGACCACCATTTGCCTCTTGAAGTGCGACACATCTCCTTCGCATAGAGTTGATCAGGTCTGTTGTGGTCTGTGGAATGTTGTTTCACTCTTCTTCAATGGCTGTGCAAAGTTGCTGGATATTGGCAGGAACTGGAACACGCTGTCGTATATGCCAATCCAGAGCATCCCAAACAAGCTCAATAGGTGACATGTCCGGTGAGTATGCTGGCCATGCAAGAACTGGGATGTTTTCAGCTTCCAAGAATTGTGTACAGATCCTTGCAACATGGGGCCGTGCATTATCATGCTGCAACATAAGGTGATGTTGTTGGATGTATGAGACAACAATGGGCCCCAGGATCTCGTCACGGTATCTCTGTGCATTCAAAATGCCATCAATGAAATGCACCTGCGTTCTTCGCCCATAACATACGCCTGCCCATACCATAACCCCACCACCACCATGGGCTACTCGCTACCGCAACATTGACATCAGAAAACCGCTCACCCACACGACGCCACACACGCTGTCTGCCATCTTCCCTGAACAGTGTAAACCGTGATTCATCTGTGCAGAGAACACCTCTCCAACGTGCCAGACGCCATCGCATGTGAGCATTTGCCCACTCAAGTCAGTTACGACGACGAACTGGAGTGAGGTCGAGACCTCGATGAGGACGACGAGCATGCAGATGAGCTTTCCCTGAGACGGTTTCTGACAGTTTGTGCAGAAATTCTGTGGTTATGCAAACCTGATTGTTTCAGCAGCTGTCCGAGTGGCTGGTTTCAGACGATCTTGGAGGTGGACATGCTGGATGTGGAGGTCTTGGGCTGGTTTGGTTACACGTGGTCTGCGGTTGTGAGGCCGATTGGATGTGCTGTCAAATTCTCTTAATTTTTCCTTAAAACTTGCGACATCTGTGGCATTGTGCTGTGTGATACAACTGAAGATTTCAGAGTGGCCTTTTCTTGTGGCCAGTCTAAGGCACACCTGTGCAATAATCATGCTGTCTAATCAGCGTCTTGATATGGCACACCTGTGAGGTGGGATGGATTGTCTTGGCAAAGGAGAAGTGCTCACTATCACAGATTTAGACAGATTTGTAAACAATATTTCAGAGAACTGGTTATTTTGTGTATGTGGAAAATGTTTCACATCTTTGAGTTCATACCATAAAAAATGGGAGCAATAACAAAAGTGTTTCGTTTATATTTTTGGTCAGTGTATTTGCTGGTAGTATTAAAATATAGTCAATTTTAAAGAGAGAGAGCATCACAAAGGAGCGGCTTGCAAAGGACATCATCACTCCTCTTCAACAACCCAGCACATATTTTGGAGGGACTGTCGCCACAAGAAGGAAGTTGTAAACCTGAGAAGTTCCTTTTGCAGGAAGCCTCCTATCATTGGGGATGCAGTCACCTTGAGAAGATGCTCCAGCCCCACAGAGCTCAAACTGGGACATGAAACAAACCTCAATCCCAAGTCAATCCCATGTAACATAAAAATAGGGTCTACAGGTTATCTACCCATGTGGAGCAGATTCAAGCTGTATGTTTCAGATGGATAAATTCAAATTTTAGGACTTGTTTATGTTGTGTTTATTCCCTCTCATTCTCTGGACACTCTGGTAACTCCAACTTTTCATTAGGTCTGATTGCACCACTCGCTCAACATCTGGCCCGGAGCCCCCAGAACGCCTCATTTGCCTTGATTTTATTGGAGCTATATAGTCAAAGTTGTAAATGCCTGTGTGGTTGTATATTGTTTGGTGTTGTGGAGAGCACAGAGCATTTTCTCTAAATATGCACAGTTACCCATTAGACACAAACAAGGTTTTTGTGTGGAAGTCGTTTCATTTTTTAAAAACATGTTTGAAAATGCCATTAACAGCAGAGATTTAAAAACATTGACGAACGTGTTCAGGCTTAGGCTGGGGGACTGCAAGTGTAAGTGGTACAAAGCAGAGAGATTGGCAGCTCTATAACTCCCTCAGACAGGTTTGTCATCTGTGTCAAAGACCCACCCAAGAAGCGGCCTTGATATCAAACCCGATTCTGATGTATGGCTGCCTCTCCACCTGTTAAAGCTCTGCAGGTTCTTTCCTGCATGTGGGTATTTGTGCATTTTTTAGTGGAATACTGAATGGTCAAGCTTGTTTTTGTTTTTTCAGTCTGTGACCACATGATGAAAATTGAAGCTGATGACATCATTAAGTGACAGAGTGCAACAGAGAGCTTTTTCTGTAGTCTTAAAGGAACAGTTTCAATGTATATATTTATTTATTTTTTTATTTAGCTATTTATTATCTTTTTTTAATGGATAACTGTTAAGATTCTGTTTAAAGACTGTTAAAAAATGATCATTAAATCGATGAGTTATTATCATTTTAGATGCATTTATCATTAATTCGTTCATAATTGTTCAAAACATCAGGCAATACTTCTTAATTTATAAAAACGTAAACATTTTCAATTAAATTAATAATTGTGCCACTTATTTGGACAATTTTTTAATGCCAGAAATAATTTTGACCCACATTTCTCAAACGAAAGAAGGCTGGAGGTGTCAGGGCCCCCACTGGTTTTCACCGCAGCCTCATTGTTTTATTGTTCTGCCTGGATTCTTTCAGCAAACCTGGTTTATTGTAGCTCAAGTGTAAACTACAGTGTGCATCGCAGGAAGGAAGGGGGATTCGGTGGGGGTTGGGAGCAGGATCCCAGACCATAAAACCTGGCAGCCGCCCTCCTGCATTGTTCTGCGCCATCGTTCCAGCCCCTTTTCACCGTTTTCTCCCCGTGCTCGGTGCATCCTGCCCCCTTGTCAGAGGCTGTAAATGTTGTTGACAAACATGAATCTTGATCAGAGTTTTTGTCTGCCTTTGTTCAGAGCATGAAGACTTTTGAAGGCAGGAAGAAGGTGGTGTTAAAGGAGGACATAAATAACCTGGTTATAAAGTTTGACATCATATGGAGCCAGTGTGATGTGTATATAGTTTCATACATAATGATCTGCACTGTAATGTTATGAGCTTTGTGATCAATCAAAAACATCCGGATTAATTATATTGCATCCAAATCTCCTCTTGGAGCACCACCTTGTGGCTGGACTTAAAATTCTTTTACATAACCATTACCACATCACCAGTCCACATCAATAAATTTATTTTAGCAGAAATGCACTTTTATGATATGAAGATAAAAAATATATATAAAAATTCCTGTTACTGGCATGAAAATGTACATTTTACTAAGCAACCAAAAATGATTGACTGAACTTCCCATCAAGATTTCTTTTTTAACCTCGTGTGCTAAAGTCTGGTTAATCTGATGCAAGATGGAGAGCACTGCTTTTGTGGAATGCACATGTTTCGTTCTCAGTCCATTCATGTGATTTAGGACCCACATGGAATCCAAGCAGGGGCCGTGAAGAAGGCTGGACATGGCAATGAAGCTGAAGCTCTGCTCAAACTGCTCCCTCTGCTGGTAGGGATCAAAGGGCTCAGGCTGGGGGAGAAATGCAGCTAATCTCTTACCTTAATCAAACTCACACTTTTATGCAAACAGTATTTAGACATGACACTAGTTTCTCTTTGAATTCACCTTTCTAACATTCACTTTCTTTCTGTTTTTGGCAGAATACATGATAAATAATTCCTATTTGATCCCAGCAGTAAACAGAAAGCTGGAGTTTGTCTTTAAACGTCTGTGCCCTAAATGCAGCCTTTCTGCAGCTCAGAAGGACTGATGACGCCTGTCATAATCATTTCCGAGCAACACGAACAGAAGCAATGCTGTAGTTTGCCTTGGCGTGATTGAGTGTTGTTGCAGGCCCTCAAGCATTTATGAAAACCTCAAACTCCTGCTGAAAAGACGGATAAAAGTCTGATTGAATTTAAGACGTTTCACATCAGGAGCATTTTAAAGAAAGCAAACATTTGTGCGATGGATGTAGCAATTTCAGCACGCATGCATTTTCCTGTCAAATCCAGACTTCACGCAAGAATGTTAAGCCTGTTAGCCCTTCCAGCTTAAAGGAATCTCTATCAAATAAGTCAGGGTTCACAATCTTCATATAGTCCACAGAATATTATGGAAAACATCTGTTTTCAAACACTTGGCCTGTATTTTATTTTATTTTCTATCAATTTCTGTCTGTGGCACTGGAGTCATCAGGGTCACGCACCTTCCTCTGCAGTCATTTGCCAGCAGGTTCCAACTGAAAAATGGAGCTCTCTGGACTAAATGGGGTACATGAGCAGAGATAGCTTGACACCCCCATTTGTTTGGCTCAGGTGAATACAGCCAGACAGGAACACAGCAACGGCTCTGCAGCACACTGTGGCCAAAGTACTGCTGGACGCTCATTTTTTTCCACCACATCCAAAACATGTTAGCAGACAATGCTCCTTCTCTGCCCTGCATGTAAAACATCTTATAACATGCTGCAAAAATACTCAAACAGGATATTTACAGATTAATTACAGTGAGGAAGATGGAATAATATGTTTTACTGTTGCCATAAGGCACTCCATGCTATTGAGTACAATGCATGTAAACACTTTCTATAACTTACTTGCAGAAAAACTTAAAAAAAAAACTGCCTTGAATATGATGTAAAAATATGTATATATTCCATAAAATATTATGAAACAAAATGAACTGTTTGATGGTTTTGCTACTGAATCAAAATTTTCAATCAAAATTATTTTGCTTCTATTTTTTAATTAGTACATCCAATCGATAAAATATATCAATACAAATTTAAACTACAAATCTTCTAAGCTTCTGAAAACCTGAATTGAGATTCTTGGTAATTATTTTTTCAAGACCCCATTTTGTATCAATTGTCTTTCTATTTTCATACTCCGAAAACGGTTGAGAATTGTTATTATGCTCTCATATTTAAAGGTTTTCCTGCATTTCTGGATTATTCATGAAGAATTGTGTGTGTGTCTGAACAGACACCTAGCAGGTAATGAGTTTAAATCTGTGGCTGCTGCTGCAGCATGCACCCGGCTTACTGCTCGGCTCCGCAGGAAATGAAATGCCCTTTATTTAACATTACAAATTACAGGTTGGCCCATGCTGAGGAAGGCTGCAAGTTTGAGAGGTGCAACAAATTTACACCTGGAGGGGCAGTTAATCCCTCCAAGTTTCCTGTTGTGCAAATGCAAAAGATTAAATGACAGGGAAAATTAGGAAATCATTTAAGATTCCCACTGTGTTAAACATAATCTGGTTAGGAGGCAATGAATGTGCCTGTTTTCATTTCAAGTAAATCCAATTATTAGACTGCATAATGTAGATGTGTTATTTTGCAAATACCTGAAGAAGGATAAAAGAATGGAGACGTTCTAAAGCAATGGCTTCAAATCTATACTGACCAACATCGTCAATAAAGGTTGCAGTAAGAAAACCATTCTTAGCATGTCAAATTCTCGTTTGCCAGCTTTTGTTCCAGTTTGTAAAATCCAAACAAGGTGTTATAAAGTTAAGAGCTGTTGTCAGCACTAGTTTGTGTTCAGCAACTACTTTAAACATTGTTCTCCCATGGATAATTCAGCCAGGAAACACATCAGTGGTGTGTGAAGACCATATATTTTCTGAAATAAATCCATCACTCTGCTTCTAGATTTATCAAAGTAGATGTGATCAAACCATTTTTGGTTCCCCTCTCCAGCCAGTGGCTTGGCCCATTGAGTAATGAAGTGTTGGAGTTCAGTAATGAGACTGTTTACAGGGCGTGCTTGTTTCACATGAATCAAGCCCAGTGTGTGGTTAGATAAATACTAGCTCAGCCCTGCATGAAGCAAGTCAAACCTCCTCTTCTGCTCAGGAAATGGCAGCCAAATTCCTGTGGAATGAATAAAGAGGAAATCTGCGAGTGGCAGCACGGGATCGGTCTCAGAGCAGAGGGTGGAAAAGCTACTGCCCTTCCTCTCATATGGACCCAAGCCAGGGCTCACTAGGTGAGACTGATGGAATAATAATACACATCCTGAGTGTTCTTTTCATTAGCAACTCGGTTTCATGTTTTTCATCATCCTGCTGAGAGAAATGGAGAGACCCTTATTTCTGAGCTGGACAAATTACCCTTTCCCCTCTGGGAGATGCAGCTGCATTCAATATTGAGTGTGTGTGTTTTTTAGTTGGGGGGGGGGGGGGGGGAATCATCGCTCGATACAAGGATTTCCTGTGGAAATAATAATTAACCACAAGATGCACACAGAGCTGACAATAAGCGCTCTCTCTTTGAACATTGTCGTCTGTGAGCCACAGAGCACCTGGACTCGTTTCATTTCCTGCAGAAGTTTCAGAAGTGGGGCAACTTCCAATAGGAAGCTGGAGGTTCGAAGCCATGACCTTCATCCGTCAGTCGTGTGAACCTATGTTTGGATCAAAGTGACAACACAACCCCATGTACTTAGATCCCAGCCGGAGCTTTACATTCAAAGCCAAACCACCACCTGCAAACACCTTATATCCCATGTGACCTATCTTTTTCTGTCATTAGTTTGCACTTCGATTTCTCAACGTTTGAGCAGATTTGACGGAAATTCCTTTGACGACCGAATTAAAGTGCATTTTTCTGCACTCTTATTACAGAGCACAGAGAGGAAGAGTTACAGTTCCTCACAAATGAAACAGGCAAGAGTGATAAATCTCTGACACTAATGCACTCACTTAAGAGTTTTTGACTGTAAATAAAGTTGTGGGAGACAAGCTGTACTTACATTGAGAGAGCCTGAAGGACAGAGAACATATGGGTGTGTGTTTCTGCAGCCAATCAGGAAGCAAGGTTACAAGTCTCACATAGCTCTTACTTTATTTTGTACTTTATCCTGCTAAGTATGAATGCAGACAGTCAATACATCCATTCTCAATTGATTTTTTTTTTTCAATCTGAGAAACAGAACAGAGTTCCAACAGAAAGGTTGACAAATATAACAGTAGGTCTGTTCATTCTGGGTCAGCATATATAGCTTTTTATCGCATTCATCAAACTGTCATCCATCTCTTTGTGCAAACACTGGTGACACCTTAATTGCTCCTGATAATACATTCCTCCTGTCAAAGTGAGGTGATAATCAAGTTCTTTTCACAGCAGTTATTGATGTCTGCACTAAATCAGTTTACATGTTACAGTAAAGCACAAATTATTGTGTGGAAGTATTTGTTCATTTAAATTGGTTTCCTACAAAAGGTTTCATAATTTGGTATCTTCGTCAGAAATAAGCTGGTCAGCCAACATTGTCAATGAAACCAGTGATGTGTTTAACATGGGCCACATAGGTTAGCCAGCTGCGGTGATGCTCATTTTTCCAGCTTCACCATTTCCAGTCCTCCCATTCGCAGTTCAAGAGTCAAATTCCTCATAAATGACCATTTCTGACTAATCCCATATTTTAAGAGTTAATGAAAATTGTGTTTCTGGCTGAATTTAAACATGATAGGATCACTCAACAAGTCATAAACAGCCAAATCTGATCTCCCTCTTTTGCTTCTCTGCATCTCATCCACATCTGGCTGCTGCACAGCCTTTGGAAAACAGGAAAACTCTTGGCTTAAGTCAGCTGCATAGCTTCTGTCGCCAGCATAACTATTAGATCCTTGATCATATGCCAACAGGCCTGAGGTATGTGAAAATACTTAGGAACAGTCAGCCGTTTTGCAGACATCAGGGCTTTCCTAAAGTAGTCTCATCACCAAAGGTTTACATCAGGAAATTAGTGGCATGTGGGCTTTTTTGTCTCTGAGAAAAATTGGACCATCAAAGTCATATATATATAAAATTGTAAAAGTTGTCTTAATAATAATATAAAATATTATGCTTGTTGTGAGAACTACCTTTTGTGATAATTTTGTCTTATTTTTTTCTTTTTCATTAATTAAATGTGCAAAAATGTAAAAGTTAAATTAAATGTTTGTCCTTTTTGTGATACAATCACTTCCAAAATGTCTTCTTAAAGTTTGCACTGCTCAATAGACTTAGACAGCGCAGACATTGTTATCTCAGGAGGACAGCCCAAAAAAGGATTTCCTATAATTCTCATAAACCTAGACTGAAAACAACAATGCAAAATAAAAGGTTTGTGTTTGATTTTCCTTCAGAAATCAAAAAAGACATTCAGATTTGACTGATCTCCTGTTAAATTATTCACAAAGAAATTTTAAAAAGACCAAAATCACACTACTAGTGGCAAGAAAAAAATAATCTGTTTTTTCTCTCTCATTTCTTACATATTTTTATCCTCCTGACTACCAAAAAAGTGTTGTAAAGTCAATATATTTTTTAAATCCACCAAAAACTGCCAAAGCTCCACCCCTTTACATGTGTTATTATTGGAAAATTCCAAATGTCCTATGTAGAAACCAAAAGGAGTTCATTCAGTTGTATGCAGTGGTTAGGAGATATTCAGATTTAAAAATGTCCTCTACACATCTGCTGGTAGTCATGAGGATATGAGCACAGATAAACAGTATGTTACTGGTGGCTGTTGTTGTAGCCAATGATACCGATTTTGTCTAAAACCAAGCGATCTTCTCAAAAAGGAATGCTACAGATTGTTGGAAATCTATGAAACACACAAAATGGTCAGTGAGTTATCGAACCTTTAATTAATGAAGCAACTTGGAGCAGATTTTGATTGAACAAATGATTACAAAAGTGGGAAGGAGAAAAAGTTGATTGACGAGAAAAGAATATGGAAAGACCAGTGTCAATCTAAAGGTTGGACTAGCCAGATATGCTGTAAGACCAATATTGGTAAAAAAAAAAACAATGTCTTCTACGTTAACTGTATGAACAGTTGAAGAGTTACGGTAGTTAAAAGAATGTCAACACTGGGTGGTATTCCAGAAGGCACGTTTAAACTGCCCTGACTTTAACCCTGAACTCTGGCTGAAGTCTGCCTGAACTTGCTTACTATGGGTATGTTGGTTCCAAAAGACCGGATATGAGTTTGCGTAATTACGCTCGACTTGGTAACCCTGGGTTAATGCACGTGCACGACAATTACACATAGGCCTTCTTTTTATTTATTTATTTATTTAAACTTGTCCTGTCCAACAGCTGGGCAAACAGATGAGAGCTGAAGGCCTCTTGTGTTGGACATATTTTACTTTAACAACAGGGGCTATGAATCTTCTGACAAACCAGAGGTATGTCTGAATAAACCCCTTTTGTAATCAAGGCCAAACTTTATTCATTTTAATCATATTTGAAAATTTTTGTGTTGGACCGGACAGAAAAGGAAAGGAGGGAGAAAGAGAGAGAGATATTAGAGGGGGGGGGGGGTGGTAGGAGTATGATTATAGAAAAAAAAAAGGGGGGGGGGGGTAAAACCATGAAGCAGCGTGAAGCAACAAGTTTGTGGATGGTTATACTTATTACAGTGAGGTTCAGATGTAATACACGGCTATAAGGGCGGGGCCTGTCCACACAAACACTCGAATGTTATAAACATACCTGTTGGCTCCAAAAAGTGTTTACATGTCAACATGTACACAATACAAAATATTGAAATATTTCATTCAATCACGCAAACTGTCTATGTAAAGGTGAGCTAACACCTGTGCTCCAGTGAGTGTTTATGTCCTTCTACATAAAGGCCTTCTCAATGGATCGGCGATTTCCAAAGTAACCATGGAAACGCGTGGCGAAAAAAGAAAGCGCTATAGTCCAGTGAGACAGAGTCGGAGAGTTTATTGACGGCGTAAGATTATACGGCCATCAAAAAAGTAACACGGTTCATCAGCAAAAGAAAGTTTCTGCATGGAGAAAAATAACGAACAAAGTGAACGCATGAGTTCCCATCTCATTTCTACTTTTATTGTGACGCATATATATACAGTATAACTTATCCACCTTAAATGAATTACTTCAATTGGTAACAAATATTTGAGTTACATTTAAATTTCTTATGTCTATCCAATTCAATAATTGTTTTTACAACTAAAATTTACATATTTATCTAAATAAATGTCATATTACTTCATTTAATTCAATTAAATTTTTTTCCGTCTTAATTTATTCTTCTTCTTGAACTCTCATATGTCTAAGTTTGAGGCCACAGATATTCTCATTTTCATAACATTAAAATGAATGATGACGTGTAGATTTGCACAATCTCAATTGGATGCATTTATTATGACTTAACTAAAGTTCTTGTAGCACAACATGACACTAGGGGTGCTAAATAACCCCATCATCCTAAACATAACAGGGCAAAATAACTCAGCAAAACACAGTAAAATAGCTAAACAACTAAACACATTTGGACAAAAACCCACACTCAAGCCCAAATCTGTCCAGACAGGCAAAGAGAATGGTATCCCACAATTCCTTGCATTGCCAGTCTAACAGCAGCACCACAGTTACACCTACTTAATTGAATTAATTTGAATGAAAGTAAAATAACTGCCTGATAACTACATGTTATTTTTAAGTAGACTGAACTCAAGAAAAAGATTTATCTTAACTGAAGCAAATAATTAAGTTATATCAATGTTAAAAAGTTTATCTTTAAACATCCATACGTGGTCTTATCACCCTCTCACGGTGGAAAAAGTATTATCTGAGCTTTTCCATCCACTAAATCATCTTCAAATAGACACGTCATGCTCCTTCACCTCTCTGAAACCAACTAACCTTCAACTAAACCTGCTCCAGACCAGGTTATGTTCAGAGCAGGAGTTGCTATGGCAACTTGACATACCCTGAAACAAACCTCTGTTTTTGGAACCGAAATCTGAGGTCATCCGCTTCCTTAGCCTCAAACTTACCGAGGTAACTCACATAACCTGCCTTCTGGAATACCCCCCTGGTGTCAAAGGGTTAAAAGCTGTAAGGTCAGATTTAAATTTCAATATTGTACTCCAAACTCTTCAGCAAAAAAATGAAGTGATTAAATAAAAGTTCCACATAAAGTTTTAATAAACATGTACACTTTTTGTTCTACTTTGAAATCACTGCTACTTAAACTCACAGATCTTAAAGTTTTGACTATTTAGATTAGCTTCCAGTGGAGTGGAAACCACCCTCATGCAGACCATCAAGTGCTAATTGGGTCGGAATGCTGCAAAGGTACCAGAGAACTGATTCCAGATGACAAACCAATGATGGAAGCATCTTTTAAAGAAACGCAGCAGTCAACTCCAGCATACTGCCCAATGATTCATCTGCTCTGGGCTCCTGATTACGCAACCAAAATCACTGGGTTTCTTTGTAGTGCATTATTCTACTTAATGAAGTGCGGTGCTACAATGGCAGTTCTGCTCTCTATGTCGTAGTTATACGCTCAGGCTGCGTGTGGGAAAGCTTTCGAGGCAGCAGCCTCCCGATGGGCTCAGGACAGATGGAGCAATTAAAGGAGAACCACAGCAGTTGCCTTTCCTGAGTCAGTCATATCGGCGAATGAACATGAACAATGCATCCAGTTTAGAATATTTTACTGAGTCTCACAGAAAAACAACATAACTAGCCACCAGAGAATAGCAAATGTTGATCTGCAACTAAAGTAGCCAAGCAAATGTTTAGGGATTTTTATATATTGCTGTTAAATGCAACATGAAACAAGACTTGTGTTTACACACTCAGCAACTTGTGTTCAAGTTTTCATTATACCCTGGAAGAATTTTAATAATTTTATTCTCAGTTGTTCTCCGCCTTCCGAGAGAGGGAATTTTGTGTTGCCAGACCTTAATTATCGAGCTTTGAGGTTCATTGAAAAATAAGTTTTCTTCTCTTGTTGATCAGAGACTGCTCCAAAGCTAAAACACAAATCTTAAAAGATCACCTTGGGAGGTCATCCCATCAGCTCAGTGGGAAGGGTATGAAGTTGCTGGAAATTATATTTTTCTCTCATCACGGGGTCTTCCCCCCCAGCTTGATATCAGGACACAGAATCGAGGTTAATTAAAATTGTGTTGAAATTCTGCCCTCTTTGCATTTTTTCATCTTATTAGTTTTCCTGTATCCACTAATGTCATTACCAAGTGAAGTAATTAGAAATGTCACACAAGGTCTGATACATATTCCTTTTGAATCTCTTAGTTATTGTCACAAATTTTTGTTACTACTAGTGCAAGTCTTTTCATCTGAAATGATTGCTTAATTAAACGTTTTAGAGCCTGCTGTGGACATAGCAAAAGTGTTTTTCTGTTTTTCATTCATGTTGCAACTCACTTTGAGCTTTAGGTCATAACAGGTGTAATTTCTTTATTGTTTAATTACCGGTAGTATAAGTTCTTGTCATCTTGCTTCCAGTGTTTTCTAACACATTTCCTGCATATTTGTTCTGGAAAAACCTCCATCCTTAACACAATCTTGGGTTCTTTGGAATGATGAAATTAAGGCTAACCAGCACTGTAAACGCAAGGATACTAGGTTGGCAAATGTAAAAACATTTTAACAAGCTTGGGTTAGGCCAAAGATCATTGAGTTCAATAAGAATTCTTCCTGCTTGTCACTCTTTAAAGCTTCAACTCACATCAAACACATGTTTACACTGAACACTATCTACTGTCGCATTTAGATATTTATCTGAAACTTTCATGCAAAAGCATCTAAGATGAACCAAACACACAATTCATGAAACATATGGGTCCAGGTCCCAGCTGGAATATCAGGATATCACCAAACAAAAAGGATGAAGGTCAAAGTTGTGATAGAAAAAGTACAAAGACTGAGGGAGTAACAGTTTTGTTCCGTAATTAAAATAACTCAACATTTCATTGTTGGATATTCTATAACACTCCACCAAGGATAAGTAAAAAAAGGGGACTCCCATTCAACCTTAATCAGTGTCCATTCCTCATTACAATATATGCATATTTTCTATAAATGTGAGTAGACTACTTAGCAAAGAAAATAACTGTCTGAAAATAAATCACGTCCATGAAGATCCTGAAACTGTGCTTTTGTATGGACTGTTAGGATGTTTTATGGCATGAACATCTAAAAATTCATATTTCTACATATCCCCCACTCTGAGCAGTTTGTACTGAAGCTGACAGATGAAGCTGGCTTATAATTTTCTGCAGCAAAACATCCTTGACTCTTTTTCAGTTGATGTTCAATTGAAGTTTAGGCAATAGCCACTCATGAACGTTTAGACCAACCACACTTAAAAAAGAAAACCATGTTGCAGAGCCGTGAGAGCACCATAATTACTGCTATATCATAATAAATAAAGACCCTGTAAATGAGTGTTTATGTGACGGAGCAAACGAGATGGAATGAGAAACATGTGTTAAAGGTTTCATGGAACCTAAACAGGGTTAAACATTTGCTAAATAATTGCAGACCATGTATATTGCAATTTATTATTCAATCTGTTACCACGCAATTATACTGCAATGAAATATTATCGCAAAAATCCCCAAAATTAAATGGTTCTGTCTTTTTTCAAAAAGGAATTCTTGAAAGATGGAGCTTGAAGATGGCTGTTCCTGATCTTATAATTTTTTATGCTTAATTTTTGTACAGAAAAAAAATGGGATAAAAGGATTCAAATATTGATCATTCTGGGAGGTTGGCAGAAAATGACAGAAAATGTGTAAAAAACGAAAAAAGAAAAAGACCTAAAGAAGTTTACCAGTATTGAACCACTGAGGAGTGAAGTTCAAAGCATGCATAGTGATACAAAGCCACTAAAACTTTTGGCACATCCCCATAAGGGGTTACCAGAGCAAATCACCTTTTACGGATTTGCACAGGTGGCTTGGCAGAGATTTTTATGACAGATGCCTAACTGACACAACTCAGTATTATATCCGGGCTGGAGACCAGCGCAGGGGGACAAAGACTTGTGGCTACAGTACTGCTAAGGGTCTTGCCAAAGGACCCACACTGGATGAAGCTCATTGGGCCCCCAGGGAATTGGACCCTGATTTCCTACGTGTCAGTCCTGCACTTAACCAACTGAGCAATCCAACCACCATCTACTATACTAAATATTAAAGTATTAAATTATACACAGCAACAAAAAGTCAACAAAAACTAACATCACACTTACTTTGTATTTCCCATTTACTTGTTTGTCAATTTAGATTCACTTTTTCATGAATAAGTTTTGTCAGAGTTTTTCATTACAACTTTTTTGGTGAAGGTTCTCATTCACAAAAAGGACATCTTGAAGCTGAGTTATGGCATCTGGACTTAAAGTCTTCTTTCTCTGAAACATTTCATAACCCTCATCCATGAGCTTTCATCCACATCCTTTCATTTGTTTTGTTTTTTCTTGACATTTTAGTTTTATTTTAAATTAAATTTTATTTAAAATGAGTTTTATTTTAAGATACATGCTTCCTTACTCTTATATTTGGGTCCTTCACAAACATTCAAATGATTTGGGGAAGGAATAAAAAACTAGATAGTGTGAATCCAAAAAAAAGGAAAACCAAAAAGAGGAAACTAGGTTTTTATAGTTTAGTCTAAACATACAAGCATCCGTAAGCTATTAATGCTTGATTATGACAATCAAATGAAAATTGTACAAAAAATTCCTACTCAAAAATATGCATTTACATTACTGCGTGGCGACGGGGGGTGGGGGGCAACCAGAAGATTGTGAGCGTGTGTGCATGGGTGAGACAGACCTGGGCTTGCTCGCCGGGATCCCCTGGGGCTCTCCCTCCCCATCACAGAGTGGGGAGGGCATTGGGGGGGTATGGGAGGAGGGGTCGGATAATCTGGCGAGTGAGGAGGGTTGTAGAGGGTAGGGTTATGGGGGGGTGGGGGGTGCGCGGCGTTCTCTGGGTTGCTCGGGTTGGGTGCCGGGGCTGGCTTGCGGAGACGGGGGGCCAGTTTTGTGGTGGGCGGCTCATGGGTTCTCTGGGCCCTGGCCTCGTCCTTGGCCCGTGTCTTGGTGTCCGGCGCTCGGTGGCCCCATGGCTGCCGCCTGGTACGGCTAAGCACTCTTGTCTTGTGGCCTTGGGGCCCAGACCCCGGGTTCGCCTATGCCTCTCGGCGCCGGAGGGACCCCTGTAGGGGGGCCTGCTCTGAGCCTGGGTGGGTGGCGGTCCCCTCCTCCCCCCCCTGCTTGGGTCCCATCGCGGGGGGCGCTCCTGGCCTGGGGATCCCCCCCCCCCCCTCTCCTGGTCCGGCTGGTCGGGCTGGGGAGGATGAACGGCAGCATGCATGTATCTCGTATCACGTGCACATGCACACTGCCACACTGCTCCCTGTCTGCTTCATCCCTCCTCCTAACCCACAGTGTATTGACGGACAGATATTTTCCGCTCATCTTCGTGTCAGAATTTCACCTTTGGACGTAATATTTGTCTTTCCAGCAAATCTGGTATAATTGTTACAGCTTAAAATAATAACTTATTCAAATCAGTGCTTGTATCCACCACTTTTCCACCTCTCTTCCTTTTTCTTTCTTCCACCACCACCACCCCCTCGCATTCTTCCCCTCTTCCTCCCTACACACACTAAATATAACAAATAAATAAAAAAAATAAAAAATAAAAAAAGAGGTTCATATAGATCTGCATTCTGGTTTCTCAAATTTATATAACCTCTTTTTGTAAAACCTGTCCAATAATAAAAGGCCTTCAGCTCTAATCTGTTTTCTTAGTTGTTGGACAGAACAAGTTTAGAATGAAATAAAAAAAATATGCATTTACTATCATTTGACTTTAATTAAAGAAGCATGACTTCAGGGGGGTCTTCACACACGGAAACAGTTTGCCTTCTCTTATATCACCATTTGTCTCAGACCAAAGGCTCAGCTGCCAAATGTAACACTTGGTTTCTGATTAGATTATAAACAGCAGTGACTGCTATTGTAAACATGTATTTGTATATGACATGATCAAAGACTGAAGTTAATGTCCTATATGTTTAATATATACTATTTAGTGGTAGTGTTTAATAAATGAGGAACAAAATTAGCTTTTTTTTTTCAGCGTTTGTTCAAAAGTACAGAGTCTGCCTAAACATACTCTTTTCTGGATGAATTCCAACAAACGATGAAAAGTCATGACGCAGCGAGCGCTGGCTGCAACAGTCTGAGCTGTGCAGATAAACATCACAGTCTGACAATTGATTATGAGAATTTTGATATATTCTGCAGACAATTCTACTTTTCATTTCCTGAACAGTTTCAGCTTTATTCTGTCACTGGCGGACATTCCTCCCGGGTCTTTCTCTATACGCTGCTTTTATTAAAGCTAACATTTGTCAGCAGCGAGATGGTCGATATGCAAAATGTAGAGTGGTGCACAGCTCACGCTTTAGTAATTCTGGCAGAGAAAGGAGATATGAAGAATGCCTAACAACAGATAAGGGATGTGAGTAATGTCCAGAAGATCTTTATGTTATGATTCTGCTATAAATTTTCATTTATTTCCTGTGTGTCTTTCAATCCTGTGTCCTAATAATAATGTTCTTAGATAGTTGAAATATTTAAATGAACATAGACTGTACATATGTTGTTCAAATACAATGTAAGAATGTTAATGAAAAAATAGCAAATAAATGTGGAAAATCATAATCCTGGTTTCTAATCTTAATTGTCACACTGGTACAAAATTTGCATTATCTATGTTTTTTTGCTATTGTTGAACTAATGTTGCGTTTTTTATATTTCCATTGCAATCACTTTATTTTCTTTAGTGTAAGTAGTAGTATATGTTATTATTATTATTATTATTATTATCATGTTGTTGTTTTTTTTGCATAGTATGGCTGGGGTTCTTATACCCAGGTGCAACCTATATGTGATGATTTAAAAAAAATCAGCTCGTGTTCGTTATTTTCACCACTAACAACCACTAGAGGGCACTGTAGCTGTATCATTATTTGCTAATGACAGCAATGCAGAAGAAGCGCTAATCACTCTGATCAGTGGGTGGAGTCCGAAACCAACATGGAGGTTTTTTTATTGCTTTCAAACTTCATATTGTATTAAAACAATTATATATATAAAAAAAGGTCTTCTTATTTTTATCTTTTATTATTCTTTTTTTCCCACCGAGGACTATTGCTGTACAGCAAGTCATCGAACTGGGTTACAGGGAGATAGAAGTACCGCTGAAAGCAGCCAACATTCAGACGCAGCTCCTGCAGTGGATGGTGCACCTCACCACAAAAGAAAAAAAAATCATACACCCAACCATGAACACACAGCTCTTCTCAAACACACCGGGAGTGTCACGTTTATGAAAACATTTTTGGACAAGCAGCAAATTTGACTTGCGAATCGTGTTTGGTGTGAAAGCAGCACTAGCACCGAGCTTAGTGGAGTTACTCAGAAGCATTTTATCCCAAAAGTGCGAGTTATGCTCCAGTGCAACTCCTATGATTTTGTTCTTCCTTATTTACATTTTTCTTTGGCTTCTGCAAGTTACACTCTGGAGACCAGTCAATATGTTCACGTAAATTGTTATTCTAAAAAATATTGAACATAAAAAGGTGAACATGATGGGAGTTATTTATTCTTTTTATATTAAATTAACTTCAACTCAATATCTTCTCCTGTCATGTAACCTTCAAATTTTGTATGTAAAATGTGTATACAAATTGCATAAAAATTATTATTGTTTGATGAATTCAATTTATAATAAATCTTGTTGTTTTGCATGTGTGTAAAACAGTACGATTCATTGAGTACAGCTGTAACCCTTCTGTGAATATTATGTCTGTCAGAGGGATTGTACTGTGTGAGAAACTCAGTGACTCTCTCTGGCACACATGTCCAAGCAGCATCTCTCTATATAAATGGCCGTTGTCAGGGCCACACATCAATCTTAGTGCGTATCGCCACAGAGCCAGGAGGCGAGTCGGTGCAGGCTGCTGTTACTATTCAGAAATGTGCTGGGCTTGTCTCCTCAGGCCATTCCTGCTCTGTACAGTTAAAGCGCTGAAGCCACTGTTCTAAAGAGCGGTCACTGTCGTTAGAAAAGTCATTAAAGGAATTACAGGAGCTGGGCCATGGATTTTTTGCTGGATTATCAAACTTGGATTTAGTTCAGTTTATCAAGTAGCCTACCTAAGAGAAAAGCATCAGAATTTTTTACCCAGTGGTTGGGGAAAAAAAGAGCCTGATAATCTTAGAGGTGTGAACTGATCAAGTCCAAAAAGGACTAATGTTGTTTAAGGAAAAAAACTGAAAATGTCTTTCTTTCACAAGTAATCTTATTAATCCTCTTATTGATTTGGTCAAAGCTTAACCTTATCGTAGCTCCAAAGCTGTTCCTTCCACGGACACCTGGGATAAAGTAAATTTCTGTTTTGTTTTGTTTGTTTTTTTTAAGAAGAGAAATCACACAGGTTATGTTGAAAGACACAGCGTATTCCCCTGTGCTCTAAAGCAATCAAAACGCAATGAAATCATCTCTCCACTACCAGTTACAGAAACACAACGGCAAAAATTGGTTTGGAATCAATCCAACATGACTTTAAATAAAAGATTGTCCACCTCCATGAAGTGGATGTAACACTTCAGAATTTAAAAGTGGTGTCATTGAAGTAAAAATAAAGAATTACTTTCAGCCGTTTGTAGCCACACTTAGTTTCTTTAGCACATTGCATCTCCTGATTTCTACATTGGCGCAGAACATCCAGGCTGCCTAATGTTGTATTAGTGAATATCTCTATGCTTGGAAAGGTAAATGAACCCTGTGGATGTTAGTTTATTGTAATCAGCAGCCTGAAAACTAGATGCCATTTTATTTCTGGTGCAAAACTAAAAAAAAACTAATCTCAAAGGCATAATTTTTTTGGGAAACAAGAATCACATTTGGAATCCTCCACAAAGGATATTTAGGACTAACCAGCATGGATGCAGTTGCTTTTTTTTTTCAGACAGAGCTGTAGAATTTTCTGTGCTTCTTTATGGAGGACAATGTCAGAACAAGCCTTATTAGGAAGTTGAATTTGAAACAAAGTTGGTTCTTGAAACTGAATTATTTTCATTGGATTTTTCATCCCTGTTCATGGAAGTATTGGCTCGCTTTCTTATCTCCACCGCCTCCATGATCCATCTGCGGTGTCTGTTGTCTTCAGTAGTAGTAGTACTACTAGTAGTAGTAGTAGGAGGACTTTGGCCTTTTCCCAGTCCATGATGTGGTTTTCTTGTTTGCAGTGATCCGTTATGGCTGATTTCATATTTTTCTTGTACTGCCTGTTGTCGTCTGGCTCTTGTTAGTATTTTATTTGTTTCCTTTTTCTTTTTGATGTTCTGTTTTTCTTGTGATGAAGGTGCGTCCTGTTTCTCCGATGTATGTTTTATTGCAGGTGAGACACAGGATTTCATAAATGACATTGCATTTCTTATTTTGTTCGATCTTATCTTTTGGGTGAACCAGTAGTTGCCTGAGTTTTTCCATGAACAGGGATGGGGGGGCCATCCTGCTCTCTCACACCTGGAGCAACATCCTCCAGAAAAAGACGGACATCAAGGGGCGGAGTCACTTGTCAAAGCTTGACAGGTGACTCCGCCTCAGTCACAATCATCTGTTTTAAATCATCTGAAGACGACCCTGATGAAGGCGGAAGGCATTCCGCCGAAACATGTCGGTACGTTTTATACAAAACAAACCAGTGTCTGATAAAAAATAATTTAAATGCTTAGTAGAACTTATAGACACAATGAACTTCATTGAATCATTAAAATGTTTTCGTCTAAGTGGAGTTTGCTGTAGCATTTTAACTCCTCACCTCCTCTGATCGTATCAACACAACACCATGTTCACACTGTGCTAGTGGGGAGAGGAGGGAGTAGAAACTTTCTTTGTCACATATTGCGTGCACAAAGACAACATAAAATTAAGTTAACACATTTTCTATTGTAAGCAAATAAGCCAAATATGAAAAGAAAAATAAATTGTTTTTCCCCATATATGTTTTTTTTTAACCAACCCAAAACCAGAGTCTGGTTTAGCTACACAAATATTTAAACACTCAGATTATCCTCAATGTTCTCAACTGATGTTCAGTTTCTTTTGTTGCTGTTTTAATGCCATAATAAAAACCTTTTAAAGGGCCTATACCATGCCTTTTATAGTAAACAATATTCATCCTACAGCCGGCCTCGGCAGCATGTCTGCGTTTTACCCATGAAAAAAAACAACATCCAAACTTTTGCAAAAATGGATATATATCGTGCATATAAAAGGAAAGCGTTTTTGCCAAACACAGCTAGCTTCGTGGAGAAATTGTGTGTGTTAGCCTTTTGTTCTTACTGGTCTATGTCGCAATGTGAGAACCCGCTTGTTTTCTTGGGTTGGGAGGGGGTGGTGCACAGAGTGCAGGTTTTTAGAGGAATACTCAGAAATGCGTAAAATGATCAAAATACCACTTTGGGGTTTATCTTCATGAGAAATGAACATTATTATACAATTACAAGCTCACAAAATTGATTTAGCATGGTATAGGCCCTTTAAGAAATTAAAGCTTCAATTAAAATGTACTCAATAATCAATTTGTTGAAGTGGAAACTAAGAAAAACCTTTAAATTAAGACACATCTGTAAATTCCTAAGGATTTCTTTCACCCAAAACTGTGGCATAACAATAAGATGGATATTGTAATCTTTGTGCTCTTGTTTTCCGTATGGTTTAGGTGTCAGATAATAATCATATCCACATGTGGACTTCCACCACTTTTCTCTTCCTCTCATTTTTCATCCTTACACTGTCATGATGCAGAAGTGTGCATGTATTCAGTGGGATGTTTCTGATCTGATGTCCTGAGCTGTGGAATAATGTAAGAGCAGCCGTGTGTTGCTGCTGCGACTGGGGAAGCGTGTTGCCATAAAATATTAACGACTTGGAAGGCCAGCCACATGACAAGATGAATGTAATTGGCCCTCGCAGTTCTATCTGTGCATGTTAATGAGATGGTATGGTATTTAAATCAGCGCCCCAGACACTGCGACTGCACTCAAGGAAGCCATAAACAAAGACACAGTAAGAGAGCAAGGATGCAGAGAAATAGATACAGAAAATGTCACTTATGATTCAGCACAGATCGGCGACTTGCATTTCTTTTTTTAATTATTGTTTGTTTAAGCAGAAAAATATTTACAGCAGTGCCATTGAATGACCTTTGATTGACGCATAAGACAGCCTTCAACATTTTTTGTCAATCCAAGAAGATGCAGTGAGTCCGAAGACCCTGCAGGCAAACGCCAGATGTGAGGTAAAGGTGTGCACCTGCACAGCACCTGTCCTGCACACAGCTCAGGGGCCAAGCCAGTGGTCTGGAACCAAGCTGTATTCCTTAAAACAAAATCTGACCACCTCAGGAGAAAACAATAAGCTGCAGTAACAGCAAACAACAGTTTGTCCTCAGGGACATTAGGCATGGAAAGTACAGCGGCAACAATAAACTGTAGCTTGTATCGAGTATGGGCAAAGGAGGCCACGCTGTTCCTGCTTTTTCTCTTAAATTTCTTGAAAAACATGATGAAAAAAAAAAGTTAGCAGATGGAAAACTCTGTTACTTTACTTTGATGAACCTGACAAGTCTTGCCTTTTATGTGACATTGCTGTGGTCATCCTCACTGGCACCTCATTAAACCACACTCACATGAAATGCTGCAGAGCAGTGACACTGCCATGGTGAAGGTGTGACGCAGGAAAGGACAAAAAAAAAAAAAGTGTTTGTGTTTTCGTGCAGATTGGGAGAGACCTGATGCCTGACAAAGAGTGGGGGGGGGGGGACACAGGCAGGAGGACAGATGGTCTCCCTCATGGTGGCTGAAATAAAAGAGGGAATTAGAAGACTCCAAGGTGTACACTCTGACGGCAATTACAGCAAATAAATTGAAAGTGGACCTCCAGGCACCCAGGGAAACAGCTCTGCGGGGGAGAGCTCCACCTCACTGCATCTGGTTTTTACACCCTGAAACAGTCAAGAGTAAAAACACACACAGCTACACTTTGTCTCTTTTGCATGAGGAAGACCTCATTTCAGACTGTGCATCAGAAGCAAAAGAACATTTGGGGGAAAAAAGGAAATCCAATAAACCTCATGTGTGCGGTAGACTTTAAAATAGATTTTCATATTACCATTTTTCTTGGTTTGGATGTGTGGTTGAAAGATTTGCAAAACCAATTTCAGACTTCCCTGTGAGCTGTTTTGGTGAGTTATTCCTCTGCCTGCAGGAGTTTGAAACCAGTCAATTCTTTTTGTCTTGCTTGCTTCCGCCCATTGATTCTGAAACGATTTTCACTGCACCTCCAAGTGCAGCAATTGAATTAAATAAGCCCAGCCGATCGATACAAAATACGTAAAACATTCACAGTTCTTTTTCATTGCCTGTAGAAACCCAGCATTTATTGCGGCTGAAAATGCAAACAAAATGAAACATGCATTTGCAGGTCCATGAAAGTTTTGATGAAGATTATTGATGACCATCAAATATTTTGAAATATAAAAGATCTAATGCATTTCTTGGGGCGATATTTTCATGCAGAATCTTAAACAGAATTAGGGCTAGTGTCAGTCTTTTCTGATGGCATGTAGAGCAGTTAGATTCCATTAGATTTACCCTGTGGCTGCATGAGTGGAATACCATTTGGAGAATAAGTGTCTTTAACCCCAAAACCTTGTGTTCCCATCAATGTATAAATAATAAAGTTGGGGTCTAATGAAAGAAAAGACTCCCTGCCAAAGTCAGTCATAAAAAAGACATTTTGTCATGGGAGATCTCCCAGTAATTCGTTTACTTCACAAAAGTTGGACTATAAATACATTTATTGTTGCAAAAAAAAAAGAGTTAAGTTGTATTTCCACTTTAAGGGCCTACTTATAGCACGCTGGTCGGGGGAGGAAACACCACCCCCAGCCCATGGCTATATTCGGCCTTGAATCCTGCTCCATTTATGAGGTGTTTGTCTAATTCAGTTTCATGTGTAATTAATTGCATCCTGTTGATATTGTATGTGTTGTGTTTTTAGAGCTTTTTAACTTCTGTCCTTAAATACATTGAACCTCCCTCTGCCCATCGTTGTGTTCCTCCCCGCTTATCGTCTAGACACCACTTTAAGATTTATAGAAACTCTTAAGGGAAATGTCTTGAAAGAACACTGCAGTTAAGATTTTTCAAATGAACTTTTTTAGTTCTTCATTCACCTTGAGCTTTTTTTTTTTTTCTCTTATGCTTCCTAAGGTTGAGGAAAATAAATGATCTGTGCACTTATCCAGCACCCCCAACTGGCCCCCTTCCACAGCCACACAACACTCATTTGTTTGTATTGGATTTAAAATGTGTCTGAGAAATTAGATTTAGAGTTTGACATTTCTAAAAGTACAGTTGGAGGAGGTAGAGCGTTTAGCCACCAAGCCCCTGTTTTATGGAGTAAGCTCCCAGCTCATGTAAGAGTTAGGCTTAAAGCATTCCTCTTTGGACAGGCTTATTGCCAGGCTAACAAACATAAACAACATAAAAGTCCAAACATAAAAAACAAAGCAAAGAATGGCTTTTATGAAACAAAGCCTTATTCCCAATGAGAGAATATTTGATTTACTATTAAGATGTTTGAATTTAATGTAATGCTAATAACCGTTAGTTGCTGGAAGGCTGCTAGAAGTTAGAAATTAGGGAAAGTATGGTGCACTGGGGTTCTAACCTCTACTCTCATCTACTTCTCTCCTCTATTTTTGATCATTTATTATCGTTCAGTTCTTCATGCCTCTGTTTGGTGCAGTGTGATTCATATATGGTCCCTCTTTTCCTCTCGCCTGGATTCCAGTTTTAATGTCCGTGCTCCTGTACCTATCATGGACCTCCCCTTTGGCTCGTCTCGCACGCCCAGCCATCCCCCAACTCATCTGGATGAAGCTCATCTGTGTTTAAACATGAAGTTGTAAAGTTAAATAAGCTCCTTTTTCTCTAAGAGTTCTGGTACATCGCCTGTGCATCCTGGGAGGATCCCTCCGTCATGTGGACATCCCTGAGGTTTCTTCTTTTTTCTGGAATCCGTTTTTCTTTTTTTTTTTTAGGAGTTTTTCCATACCGAGAAGGGGTGTCAAAGGGCAGGAATGCCCAGTTTAGCTTAGTCTGTTTAGTTTAGTTTAGCCATTACGTATTGTAATGGATGACTTCATATTCTTTTTAATTTCATGTTCATTACAATTACCAATATGAAACCCATTGAGACGACTATTGTTGTAATATTGTATCACAACAACAGTAAATAAAATTGAATTGAAAAAATCATATCTGAGTTATGATTGTAAATCATGCCAGCATTTGTTTTGTGAAGAGAATTTTATATGAATCAATGAAATCCGTTTTATGTGAACCTGAAATTTTTGTTTTTTCATCCCGCCATGCATGTAAGCAAGGTGAGTCCTCTGGCTCCTGCAGGTGAAGTTAAACAATTTTCTAAACTGAGCCACAAGTTTCAAGTTACTGAACAGGACTTTAACAATAATTTTAGCAGACAAACCTGTAGAGAATTTCCTCCTTAAGATATTTTTGCTACCCATGGTTTGCACCTGTTCGGATGGGCCTACAGGAAACATTGCTGCCTGTCTAAACAATCATCTTCCTTTAATCATCATGTTGAGAGAAAATTAATCTTTTAAATTAACCAAAAAAACCCTATGTGCCAATTTTCTTTTTGTTTTAAATTAATCCAAAATCCAAATCCATCCCTTCTATTGCACTCTAAGTAATTAGCCGTCTCTTTATTTTGTGTGATCAGAGACTTTTTTCAAAAGACATCAACAGGACAGTTTCTGAATTTTCATGTTGCCAATGTTGTCATTTTATTGAAAAGATTCCACAGCCCCAGAGTGAGGTCAATGCTTTTTTCACAAATAAAAAATCATAAAAAAGGAAAATTATTTTGTGTCGTAACAAAAGACACCCAGAAAAAATATGCTGCAAATGAAAATATGTCTTATCAGATATTTGAAGTCTTTAAAGAACTATTCAATATCCTCCATGAGTGATTTTAATAGAGTGAGTCATATTTCAGGTGGCCTGCTTTTCAGATTGTATCACTGCTCAACATTTGTCACCTGTCAAATTATTTTCCCGCAGCATGTCATGTTCATTTGTCAAAAACACCGCTGTTCAAAGTTGCCTACTGTTTCCTGTTCAACAAAAACCAGATTTGGGAAGATTTTTATTTAGATGTCATATCTATGGTAATGTTACAATAATAAAATAGCGCACAATGCTTCTTCTGCAGAAGCAGCTACTATAGACGTGTAAGCAAGATAGGATTTGTTTAAAAAACACAAAAATAAAGATATAAGTATATAAGACATTAGAAAACAAGACAAGTTCACAAAGTGCAAGATTTCTGTCTATACCTCAATTTTTTTTTTCTTAATTAGTCACCCCAGATTGTTTCTTATCAAGATCCTTAGCGTGGCTTCTGAATTATGGTTGGTGCATATAATACACATTTATTTTTCCTTTCTGACAGTTTTATGGATCTCATTATCTGCTTTGTGACCACGTGAATAGGGAACTAGTGGGGGGTTTTATGTGTATCCAGTAGCTCCTTTACTGACCGCCTCAGAAACAGTAAAAGCAGGTTAACAACAACAACGAGCTTTGCTCAACCACAAAGTACCCAGTTCTGAATTTCCAGTTGTGAAGCTGACTTTGCAGACTGAGAACCAGAGCAGAGTTTCTGCAACAGCTCATTAAAATGGTGTTAATGAGGAGCAGATGCAGCTGAGCGAAGACATAGGAAGGGATGCTCATGGAGTTGAGGTGTGGCCTGTCCGGGACAAGCCTTTCATGGAGGTCTGTCCAGGAATTCCCCAGTTCTGCTGCAAATGCAGTCAAAGCACTTTTTGTTAATACACGATCTGCTTGGCTAAAGCCCTGAGAATTGAGAACATGTTCGTAAAAAAACAATGTGCTCTTTTGAAATACCTTTGAATTGGCCACTTTTGCAATAAACATCATACAAGTTGCATCTAAAATACTGATAAATTGATTTGTGCAACATGCATCTTTACAGCAGATAGAATAGTTTTATTAAAACTTTATTGAACAAAAATGGAGGTTATTTCAAACACAACAACCTAAATTTTGTATTTTTGAAGTGAAATAAAAATCTATTCCTTTTTTAGACTTTTTCGCTTGTCATTGTGTCTTCTCTTATCTGAAGGGTGTCTTTTAGCAAAGGTTTCAGAGTCTGAAAATTGTGGGCTTTAAAGTCTTTATTCATCATAAAACGTTTTCAATGGGAGCATCCCCCAGGAAAACAATGCCCGCAGCAGAGCCCACATTTGGCCAACACGTCTTTTACATCTTTATGGACTTGACCTTCCTCCTGCTATTGAGGCAAAGCTATGCTATCAAACAAGACAATTTATGACCCAGTCTGGGTTTGACCTTGGGCCTCCTGAAAGCCGTCACCACCAGCATGATAACATATGAAGTCATAATCTGGTTTGCTTTCCTATGATCACATATTTCAAAAATATTCATCTAACTTGGCGTGTTTATATCTATATGTTCACAAGGTTTGACAAGATGTTCTTGAAAACATGTTTCTTTGTCTTCTTCTAGGTAAAAGGTTATTTCCAGACGTCAACATACCAGAATTTGATTTAAAAAAAATAATAAGTTGTTCACTCATTTTAACTTGTAAACTACAAGAGGGACCACTGGAGTTACAGTGCAACAAAATGTCTAAATGCATGTCATGTTTGCTACATACTTTATCACATGCTTAGTAATTAAGCTTCTGTTCTGCTGGTCTCAGTCTTTCCAAGGCAAATGGTCAGAGTTAGACTGAGCATTATTGTTGAAGTTACATGTTTTACAAGTCTGTCGATTTATTTATTGTTAAGGTTTTATTTTTGGAATCAACACCATAATAACAAACATTAAATATTACTTAACACGGTTGCCAAATTTACAATTATTATTATTGGTTTTTTTTATCTTGCTCCGTCAAAAAGCTAAGCAAACAGTTACAAGCCCAAGGCCTCCTGGGTAGGACAGATTTTACTGTTACAATAGGGGAATATTAATTTTCTGACACACTAGGTGTATAATTGTATAAACCCCTTTTGTACTTGAGGCAACACTTTATTGATATTAATTATGTCTGTAAACATTCCTTGATGGACCAGATAAAAAAGAGAACACAGAAAGATAGAGTGGGATGTTAGAGATGGGGGATAAGGATACAAAAGAAAAGAGAAAAAAAGTTGGAGGACAATTAAGAAGTGGGGGAGGGGATAGTCACAAAGCAACAAGTTGCTTGAGGTTTTTCATTATTACTGTTAGGTTTAGTTGCTAGTGATTTTTACTTAGATGCTACTAGGTGTTTCATACCAAGTTGCTTGTCAGATGTTGGGCTATTTCACTAATTTGGGGGACAATCAGTTTTATCTTGTGATTTCTTCTTCCACTGATTTATTTATTTATTTATTTATTTATTTATGGCTGAGATTATTAAAGAAAATATCCAAAATTCTCCTTAGATTCCAACTCTATAGTCATTGGGCACTCGTAGAACGTGAAATCAGATACTGCTCATAATTCTACTTTTAGAAGAATAAAAACATTTCTACTTTTTAATGAAAACTTTACAAAGAAATGTCTATGTTCATATAGGATCAGAGAGAGAGAGATGGTGTGGATGTTTTGGTTCCAAACCCACTCTTTGAATTATCTCCTGTCAAATTGTTTAAACCTAAAGTAAAACTTGTTGCAGTTACAGGTGTTCACTGTCAGAATCCATGAGTTTGTACACATCTGAGCTGGATTCTTCATTTGTTCTGAAGCATCCGTAAGCCATAAATGATGGGAAAAAAAGAGTTTCCATCTTTGGATGTTTTATGAATTCTTCTCACGCATCTCTCTCTGAGACAAGGGGTTCAGTAATCTGTATCCTTTAGAGGGAGAACCCCATGGAGACACATTAAAGAGATAAATTGGTATCATCCTCATTGTGACACACTCCTCATCTGTCTCTGCTCACCTCCATTGATCACAATTTATTTTATTTGTGTTGTTTTATTATTAGGCGGAAGAAAAGCGTTGCATTAATAAAGCTCTGATTATAAAATTAAACAGAAATTCTAAACCGGTAGACAGGAAACTGGGGTCAAAGCAAACTGCTTCAGCAGGCCTAGCCTTGTATCATCTTGCAGTGTAATCCATGATCACAGGCGACACTGATCATTCACTGTGGATATAATTCATCTTTTAGCAATTATCCAGCTTTGCACTGGAAACACTTCCCTCTACAAAATGATGCATTTCTGTCCGGTCATATCTATATGACAAAGCACTGTCATAACTGTAATGATAAATCAATTATTTAATTGATACATCTTCAAAAGCATACAAGCTTGCTCAGGGTTTTTTGGTCTGACAATGAAAAACGTGCGTTCCAGACAGATGTGCTGCAACAAGATTCACTTGGAAAAATAGTATAAAAAATCTTTGGATACCTGGTATTAAATGCAAACTTAAAAGTACACTGAAATTATTATGTGAGTAATAAAAAAAAGATATTTGGAAATGTGACAAATGCATGTCTGCTTCTTGTTTTAATCTAATTTTTGCTTTCTAAGTTTTCAAAATGAAAAGGATTTAGAAAGACTGTAGGAAAATGTTTCTTTAATTAATCATTTCACTTCAGAGAAATTTCACATTTAAGTTGTTGCAGATCTGTCATAATCTCTCTTTTCACTGGATGACTATAAAACTTAACAGTCGTTGAAATCAAGGATAACATGAAATTACAATTTTCTTTCCAGGCACCGAACATTAGTAGCTACAGGATCTGAACATGCTCTAATCATGACTGAAAAGAAAAAAAACCTACGAGTTCCTAATAAATGACTAAGCCTTTAAGCTTGTTTTGATTAATAAGATGAAGAGTTTTCCCCACAACAAAAAAGGACTGAATTAATTGAAAAATTATGACCATTAAAAATTGGCCATGATAGTAAAAAGGTGTTTTTTTGGTTTACTAAAAAGCAAAGTGATGTGGGCTGAGAATACGTATCATGAGTTCTGACTTTGTGACATTTGCTGATGTGCTACATGCTGAAAGATTTAACATCTAACAATGGCTTTACTTCATGTTCCTCCTCAAAATCAAATGCCATTTAGAATAAAAGCATGAAATAGTACCACAGCTTGAAGTTCTTGCATCTCTTTTCAGTTTCAGCATTGTTTCAGTTTCAGCAGTCTTGATTACATTTTTAAAACCCCTTAATTCTGAGAGTTTTATTAAAAGTTTTCAGAACAGGGTTGTATTCTTATGATCCTTGGGCAACAGTAAAGAGACGGGTCACAGGTAGAATGAAAACAAAGGCATGCGGAGAAGGGAATCCACACAAGTCTGGCCGTATTAGATGGAAAACTTGGGTAGGGTTGAAGTACAACAACATTGCACGGGTATAATGTCTCAAAATAACAACTATGCAACATTTTATAAATGAGTTAGCAACCGGAAATGTGAAGCCAGGGCTCATTGCATCAACAAAATCAATTCAGTTATACTCTGTGACTCCCATTCACGACTGAAATCAACTTTTACTGAGCTGCTGTGATCCATAATCCTACCTGATGCACAGCATGGTGACATCAGTGCCTGATATTTACACAGTGAAGCGCAGATTGCATGATCCTACTACTGAGGGCACAGGCTGAGCAGTCATTGCACTATAACAATAGTTATAACAATAGTTAGAAATTAAACAGCATGAAGATATTTTGTAAAATCATGAGATTAAATATATATACAAAATCAGTCAATGACCTGATCAACTTTCCACTGATGAAGTGTTTCCTGCAGAGCTGCATTCACTGTCTGCAATTTTTTTGTTGCTATTAACCATGAGCAGAGAGACCATAATCTATGATACTTAATTCATTTTTCATCATCATCTACAACATCCAGCAGCTTAATGGCAATAAATGGCAGTTTTTATCAGAGCTTCATTCAACTTTTCAGAATGTTCCCGTCCAATATGGCGCTGGCTTTTAGCAACACATGTACATCCGTCATACATTTTTTAAGATAAAATACAATTGATTTTCTGTTTTTTTGTGCACTACAATCATCAGTATCTATATTACTGTCAAATGTATGGTATACCTCAGATGTTCTTTTATGAAGTCTATACTCCACTTACTTCTGTTCATTAGCTTAGCTTTGGTTTTTCAGGATAAAGGAAACTTTTATTCAAAATGAAATCATAATTCAATTTTTTGTCCCAGCCACAACCATGCACAAATGCTTTATATTGTTTTCTGGAAATCACACCAAGGGGTCACAGTTCTAGGAAAAACATATTTAAAACAGAATAAACTTATTGAAATAATGGTAACATGCCCTATGAGACTTACTCATCTAGTATGTGTGGCAGAATATGACAGAACTAGACTGTGGTGCTCTGGACGCCAACACGTTATGTGTTCCACACCCACGTGCAGCAGGAGCTCCGGTTTGGGTTATTTTTACACCAGCACCTGGCTGTGATGCAGACTTGCTCTGGCCTGCACATTCGTTTCCCTCTGCACAATCAGGTGTGAGAGCCAGTGATCTTCGTTCACTGCAATTAAGATTCTGCCTCTGTCTTCTCCTAGTACACAATTACTGCTCTGCTGCTGTTTGCTCTAATTGCTCTTTCTGCGGGGATTGGTGAGGAGCCAGTGGTTGTTATGGGGATGGGATTATCTTCTTTCTTTTACTCTTGCTACTTAAAAAAAAGTCATGTGTAAACTCCCCAATGTAATTGCTGGGCCTCATGATTAATTGTCTATTGAAATTAGCGCTGGGCTAGCTTTCATTTTTGCTGCACGAAGTATTAATTAATGTTAACTCTCTTCTCTTTTTTTTGTTGTTCACCCATTCTGAGGCACATCTTTTGAATATTCATTGTAAAGTAATTCAGCCCAACATTTGACACTAGACAATCACAAAAACAAATATACAAATTAAATCAATGTGTTTTCTTTTTCGGTCATTAATATTGTTTACACTAGGTTGACGGGTTTAAAAAAAGCTGTCTTTTATTCAAATGGGTTAGTCCAAAGGTGTCACAAAATATGCAAAGCAGTGTTTCATCCTTTGTTTTTCTTTGCAGCAGGAAGAGCGTTCACACTTAATTCAGTCTGTGTTTATTTAACCCTTGTGAGAAATGACAAGTTGAATAAGTGCCATATAATCACATACAGCATATTGTTATAATGTGATGTATAGAACGCAATATGACCTTGAATAAAACATGCACCAGTAGAATACATTTGGGGTTATATGGAGATTTTCAGATTAGTCTGAATCAGATTAACATTAGAATATCTCCATACTCTATCGTTCTTATTGGCTAGAATGGAGAATGGTTTCAGTTGCTACTGCACCCCCACAATGCATGAATCTGCTGGAAATCAGCACCAGCTGAAGCCATTGACATTCAGCAAATGAAAAGATATCTCATTGGTTTTTGCAACATTAGTTACTCCCACGATCTGGATTGATATGTGCTTGATTTTTCATTGCAAACTTCTTCACTTGTAACCCAATCTTTTTATGATCCTTTGACAAAAATTTGCACAACTTTAGCTATAAATTTCCCAGCACCAATTTGGGGTCAATAAAGATTTTTTTATGTGATTTTTTTTTTTTTTTTTTTGTGATTATGTGATTTTTTGTGTGAATTTCATTGAAGCAAAGTTAGATGAGGTAAAGTGGACCGTGTTTAAAATAAGGAAATATTTATCAATGTTATCCAAGAAAATTGCTTGAGGGTTTCTTTGTTTCACCAATATTTTTTGGCAATGCCTCCACATCAACTATTTTATTTTTCCTTCCCTCCTTCCTTAAAGGAATTTGGACCTTCAAATCCAATTCAAAACCACCCTGTACCCTCTGGAGACAGATTTTGCTATCCACTGATATGTTGTCCATAGATGCTTGTAAAGTTCTATACCAGAAACATCCAAACGTTGATTTTTGAATCCAGTTTTCTTTTGTCATAAATTATTTTACCATTTGAAATACACACACAAAAAAGAAACATTACAATTCTTAACATTTACATTTTTTTAAAAACTGCTAATAATTTATTCATCTTGCTCAAATTTTTCCTCAAAGGGATTTCTTACAACTGAGTGCAATGTGCGATTAAACATTGTCAGCCCATAGTATTCTGTAAGTACCCCTCAAGTTTAAGGAGTGCATTTTGTGTATGAACGGCCTACATTGTTGAGACTGGGGGCAAATAAACATTGATTGTGGTCTGGAAGTTGGGTCCCCTGCGCTGTGATTGGTTGAAGTTTTGAAGCGTCAAGCGCACTGCAATCAGCAAAAACACCTTGCACCTGAGAGCGATGCAGTCTTTCGACCTGACCGTGCCTGTTTATGTTATATTCCAAGCCAGTCTAGCTAAAACCCCCAAACAAAGAAAATAAACCAAAACACCAAATGAAACATTGGAGGAGAGTGTTTGTTCAAGGAGAGCATACAGAGACGCTTGAGAGGTGCAGGTAAATGAAGAAGAGTGTGCCCTTACTGTGTGGCGGCTCATACATCCATTTCAAATTTAACGCTGGTACCACAAAAGGCATGATTTGTTTGAATTATCAACTTAACCAGATCTGCTACAGACACAATGACCAATATCAAGCCTTGGAATTGAAACTCTGAAATTATTTCTCTTTAATGCAGTAAGCCACTGTTGCCAAATTCCCCAGATTTCATTTATAAAAGAATCATGAAAGAAGTATTTACATTCTTAAATCTAGTAAAGTTACTAGAGCAAGTTTCTAACTTGTTTTTTTTATAAATTCATAAATCTGTAAGGTAAAATAAGAAATGATAGATTTTTTGTTCTTGTTTTTTATCTGTGTTCTATTGGGATTAGAAAAAACATGTAAGATCAGCATATTTCCTATCAGGTTAAACAGTATATAGACACTTTCAGTTCCATATATTTGTCTGATCCTGACTGTAAACACAAACATCTGTCAGACCTTCCTGTTAATTTGTTCAATTCACATTTGCATCAGGGTATTAAAGTAGGCACCCCAAAGCAGTGTCTTCACACCTCCGCATCTCCAAATGGCCTCTGAGTTAAACTACACATGCAGTAAAATGGCTTTGACATAACCTGATCCTCACAATAAGGGCACACTCCAGCACTTTCTCCCATCATATATCAGTGCCAGGAAACTGTAGACATGGAGACATGCTGATTGAATCAAAAGCCATGAAAGCCCTGGGGAAAGTTCATCTGAACTGAACCAGCAGCAAACACTGTCGATTCCGCCTAACTGTATCTGCTGTAACAACATTTGAGGACTTGGAGGTCATTGAACATCCGCAAAAAAACACAAAAGAGAAAATACAAAGTCCTTTTTTACTGATATCAGATTTGGTTTGGAATACAAGCCATTAAAGAGAAACTACAGAAAGGATTCATAGGTTTTTTACATTAACTGCATATCCCAACTTTTTTATCTTTTTCTATCTCAGACATTATTTCGAATGAAGCATATGCTGTTTTGATAAACATGTCTTCAGAAAAATTACTTCTCACCTTGTTAGTTTTAAACGCACTTGATATACAAGAGTCGCACCTACAATTTACTATTCTTGTTCGTAAACAATTTCCTGTTTATGGCCATAACCCTATGTGCCACTCTTTATGTCTTCATGAGTCATTCACTCTTATGCATTACACCACACAGAGACTTGTTATCATCCTCTGGGGATAAATGACCGATAACTTTGACAAATGACAGTGAACTTAAGAGAGATGATAGAAATCTGATTTAGTGGATTATGTTACAGCAACTGTAATATTTATTGTATTATTATCCAATAAAACAGTGATTGGGAGGCTTGACAGCTATTTAGTTGTTTTAGAAATTATGAAGTAGTATAAATTTGTTTTTGTCAATAAAAGTGAACAAAACATTTTCTGTTTTTGACTGAGAACACAAACTCTTTCTGTACTATGCAATGACAAGCACGTTTTCTGTCTAAAGCTCAAAAAAGATTTTAAAAGAAAAAAAACTACATGTGTTATTATACATACGTACATTAATACACACTTTTTCTGCCTAACTTAATATGGTCGCTTATACAGCTATGCTGTCTTGGTCTTCTCAGATAAAGTTACATTACATTTATAGACCTCTTGAGAATTAAAGGTTTTGTCCTCCAGATTAATGTTCTTTTGTGACAGAAGTGAACCTTTCTGCAGTTCACAAAGAGACCATTTGGGTCTCAATACAGGTGTAAGAAAACATGCTGTTTCTTGGAGATGCACCCACATGTTCGCAGGTGGAGCGCCACTCATGCTGGAAGCGATGGTTGGTTTTCTCCAGAACTGAAGTTTTTTGGCACAGAAAAGAAGCGTCAATATATACGCTTTAGTGGGAGACGAGAGATGGCAGAGAGAAAGAATGTCAGAAAAAAAGTATTATAATATTTTTAGAAATTGCAAACAAGATCCAGAATAAAAGGTCATGCAAAATTTCAAGAACAAATTTTGATTTTAAAGAAGTTGAAATGAAATTGTAAAAGAAAAACTAATATTTTGCAAGCTTTTTCTGAACTGATCACTGATCTTTAACAAGTAATTGAATAAAAATATGACTCAAGTCTTAGTGACAACTGCTCTTATGGGTGAAAACAGGCTGTCTGCAGACAAAAAATGGGCAAACTTATATGGGACATGCAGATGGTGCGCACAAAAGTTTAGATCCTAGAGCAATTCACATAATTTTTCTATGGTTATGCTGTGGGCCATAGGTCTTGGCGAACACTTAAACAACATGTGAGGGTAATTCAAATCAAATCAAACTATATTTAGAAAATAGCGCTTCTCATGCATTGCGCAGCTTGAAGTGCTTTAACGTTAAAAACAAAAAAGCACAATATTACAGTAAAAACCCAACCCACCCTTTACCCTTCCCACTCCCCTCTGTCAAAACATATGCCCCACGACCCCCATGTACAATGAATAATGATTATGTAACTTCTTAAAATAAAAATAAAAATAAAAAATAGGCTTGGCTCTGCTGTGAGGAAACAGTATATCGGTTCTCTTCATACCAGGAGCCAGCTTGGCTCCTGCGAATGCTGTTAGAGTGAAGATAAGAGGCACATCGTAAAGATTTTTCATTTTTTCAATCCCCCTCAAAGTCAGCGCACTGCACAAGGAGACCGTTAGTGCTGTTCAAGTGACAGTGCTTGTAGTCTGATTGTTAGAAATGAGGACATTAGACAGAGTGTAGTTTCTGTGGGTATCCTATAGGCACTTACATAATAATCTTCAGACCCCATGCATGCAGAATTTGCAAGCGGTCAGTAAGAATCCTCACTAATGTGTAGAGTCAGGACACAATATGATGGCATCACCCGAACTTTGTAAATGCATGTAACTTACATTATTCTTAAAAATACTTGACTATACACTTACCACATGCACAACAATGGTAAGTTCTATTTTCATTCAGTCTCTTAAGGTGACCACGAATCTTAAGGAAACTGCAAGACACACCAGCGCTCCTCTTAAGATGTGGTCACACCTTTCTACCACCTTCCACTGGCTGCTACCCAAAAATCTGCAGCACCCATACAGGTGCATGTGACTGTAAAGCATGAACTATTTCATAGTCAAATAGGCATTCTTTGTGAAAGCTTCTCCTGACTTGTTTGTTTTAGAAACATTACAGCCAGTGAAACACAATCAAAAATACAGCTGTAGTTTGTTAGTTACTGTTTATCATTAGAGCTTAACTGAACTAAAGATCTATTTGTTTTTGAAGACTGTGGACAAAATAATGCCGTCTTTTGTCACTTGCACAAGAACAGCTGCTACTCAATTTGCTATGAGACTGAAATTTTGTAAAGTTTTATCACACAGTAAAGATTGCATTTACATAAAACTGATTCTTAATAATGCTGTAATCAGAACAAATAATGTAAAGAAAGTTTATAGAAGGTGGAGGCTACATTGCATCTCCATCAGTTAGCATCTAATGGATAATGAATTGCTTTTATAGTAGACATTGGACACTGCTCATGTTGTGTCTTACAGTGATGACCAAGGATGTGTGACCAATGTTCCTGGTGGTACTCAGTGACCCTGATCCTCTCTGGACTTGCTCTGCTTCATCCTCTGCTCTGTGTTGCCATAGTTACCTCCTCTTGGCTTCTTTTTAAGGTCACCAGTTCTGGTGAGCTCTTCCCTCAGAGAACAAGCTGAACTAATGCCATGAAGGTTCAGGTTTGATGTAAATAGTCTCAGCTGACAGACCTCCTGTACAAGTCCTGAATAACATCTGCGCAAAGGAAATGATTTGCTCTAACAGTGAGCACTCAGCGCCGTGTAACATTAGCGTTACCAGGGAAATAGCAGCTGATTGCGCAGGCTGGAATTAGGTATTGATCAGAGGAGGGGGCCCGGCGCCAGTGAGGGACTGAAATGGGTCCGCCACCACGATTTACAAGGGATGGGGGTGGGGTGAAGCTGCATACTTTGCCCCAGCTCAGAGCTGAAAACCCCTCAGGAACCAATTTAAAGACCGCTACAGTGCAATATCTTCAGCAGTCAATAATGGAAATCTGATGCCCCTTCTACCATCAATGTGACCGCTCTTCTCCCTCTCGTTAGAGCACCTTGAAAGTTCTAGGCCAATCCATAGACACAATGGATTCCCAAAGACATGAGGATATTTTGACTTTGGTGTTCTCTGTGTAATTGCAACTCCAACTAAGTTTGTAGTTTTAAAGATCTCTTCTTTGATAGCACTCTTAAATCAGAATCAGAAATATGAATATTTTATTTCCTTCAATTAAAAAACGTTAAGGCAAAAAAATATATATATATATTTATAAATAATGCTATAAGCGGAGACCTAGGCCAAAAAGCACCATCACAATAAAAACATGCAGCTAATTAATGATGGTATGTTCCGTGTTTGCAATGTAAGTACCGGTAATAATTTTCTTAATTTGTCTATAAACCAAAGACACCAAACCCCCAACAGACATGTTTTAGCTCTCAACCTTCACTTGGTCTAAACTCATGAAAAACGACAGTCGTTCCAATTATCACGTGTTATAAGATAACACCTGCTTTCTAACTAACATACAAGATAATTAACTTGAATAAAATGATTAATTTACTTGTCATCACTCTAATTTAAGATGGACTGATTAATGAGAATTACCCTCTTAAATTTTGGTGAAGTTATTGTCTTTGTTTAAAAAAAAAAAAAAAAGAAAAAGGCAGCTTATTTGCCTTCTAGCCCTCTGACTTTAGCAGACAGTTTCTTTTGGCTGACCTGGCTCTGAGACTAGCTGTTGAACCCTGAATGCTAGAAACTCTTGGTTCAACAGATGATTCATGCAAAAGGAATCTGTGTCTTTTTATATCTGGACAGACATGAAGTAATATAAGAGTAATGCACCTCCTCTCAGTGGATCCAATCATTTTCCTGACGAGAAATCCGCCCTCTCCTGGCAGTGCTTTTTAATGCAGCTGTAATGGGAGAGGAACACCCTGCGACGTCTTACCGTGTTTAACCTTTCAGGGGTCATCACATCATTTGGAGTCTTCTGTGCAGCAAAAAAGAATACATCTCTTGTGTACAATATCCAGATCTGGGAGATGTTATCCCCCTGTCTCATCACAGAAATTGATTATTTGATGCATTTGCTATTTTTTTGATAGATGCATAAAATAAAGCCTCAAAGGCAACAGAGGCAGACACTTTAATAGGATCCAGCTATCTCTGACAGTGAATTCCATGACCACGATGTAATGGAAAAACAGCCTGTCTGATCTTCCTGAATCTCTTGGAAAGGGGCCTCACTATTGTTGAGGAGCTGTTAGGCGCATCCACAGACACTAGGGTGTTATAAGTAGTAACAATGTCCATGGGAAGGGGGGCATGCTCTCATTTCACCATATCTATACTACAGTAAAATTATGGCTCTGTCATCAACAAAGCAATGACAGCTTTATAAACTTTGATGTAATCCAACAGAGATTTAATTTCACCTGACAGGGAAATTGAATCATTATATGACATAATCTACCAGGCTGTGAAGATTTATTTCAATTGTGATGTGAACTGGCACTGATTAGAATTCATACCTATATGTGCAGTCTTTGAGAATCCAATCTATAAGACAACAAAAAGTCGTTTGCTGTGTGTGTTTGCGTGCATCTCCATCTGAATGCCAAGGCATCGATTAATTTCCTTCTGTTTGTATAGTAATATTGCACATTTGCTGGTGCTGCCAGTTTAATATGTTGTGCATCTTTTTTTGTCTCATCCCTTATAGTGGATTCAATGTCATCTCTTTGTTATGTCAAAATGCAATCAATGAAGGTCTTCCCAGCCTGTGCACTGAAAGTCAAACCCAACCTGTCTGGCCCCACTCTTGAGCGTTTCTGTCAAATCTATGAATCAAACCCATATTTCTTGGAGTCATGTTGCACAAGTCCTCTCTCAGGTTTGTGTGTGCTCCTGCACCTAATATACAAAGTATCTATTGAAATATGCATGAGACCCATGATGCTTGCACTAAAAATACACTCAAATAGGGAATACATTGACAGCTCTGTTATTGAGCTCTCCTTGAGCTTCCTCTGTCATGGCAGCCATACATCGCTCTCAAGGCTCATGTATTATCAAAAGCACGCAGCACCTCCATCTCTCCCCTCCCTCATCTCTTCCTCAGACTCACAAACACACAACTTGTTTTATTCTATGAGCCACTTTTTCTCTTTACCTGGCATTTACATGCAAATGCAAATGCAATAGTCGTGGTGTCCCTGCAAGTTCACACCAAGGTCAGAACATGCATGCAATCTCCACTGAATGTTAAAACAAACCAGAAAACTACCATTCAGACTGTCCAGGCCTGATTTAGCATGCTAACTAATAATGCTCACTATGACAAGACTGCACATATGGGGGCATGTTTGGTTAAGTTGCCAGAATCTCTTTTATATAAGACTAAACATAATGACCCAAAGGCTGTTTTTAGACAAACCACAAAAACTTATTAGGACTCAAGAAAGCAAAGTGGGAATTTGTAGAAATAACTCCTTTAACAACTGCAGTCAGAGGAGTGCAGAGAAACAAAAGTACATGGCAAATGTAGAACAGACGAGATGCTGAATAAGCATTTGGAGGATCATATAAGTCCCGTGTGCTCCTGTTGAAAGCATAGTGAATCCCTTTCCAGCAAAGCTTGACCTACTTTTTGAATGATGAAAGAAACTTTGGGAACAATGTCTATGTAAAATAAAAACATCACCAGAAGAAACTCAGAATGTTCTTAAAAAATGTGTGACTTAATGCTTTCATTAGTCTGGAGTGTTGGGCAAAATCCATTTTAGGTTTTATGTATAAAATGTAATTTTTATGTCTCTTAACACTTGGTTAAAACATATTTTGAAACAACATTTAAAGTAAATAATGTTTTTTTATTGCAAAAATATAACATGCTTTCGCTTTCTAGCAGATTTTTGTAAATATTAGCATTTTAACCTCAAGTCTAAAGAGACTGGATGTAGAAGATCCCTCTTGGGAACTCACTGTAGAATACCCTTATTGAACAAATCTGTGCAATAGCAGTGCTTTTTATTTGAAACAAAGTTGTTCTGAAGCATCTACACTTCATATTTGTGGTCGCTGGTGTTGCTTCACTTTTCATAGTAAATAGAAACACCCATCACTTCTTGGAGTTGCCTGTTAACTGACCTGGATATCACAATGTGGTTGAACAGAACACTTAAGCAGAAATACTGCCAGCCAACCTGTCTATGGGAAAATATATAAACTATTTGCTCCTCATTATTGAAGGAATCTTCCTGAGGTGGTTCAGGCCTTTTGGGCAATGTGTTTTGGAAATCCCTTTAGGAGGACAATTCTGGACAGACTTGGGACTCTCTTGAGAGATTGCATCTCCTGGCTAACTTGAGAACACCTCTGTGTCCCCAAGAAAACATTGAAGGAGATGGCAGGGGGAGAGGGAGGTCTCTGCATCATTACTCAGACCGTTGCCCTTGTGACCCAGTTCTAGATAAGCAGCGGAAAATGGATGGATGAATGCACTGATATTTTTACAAAGTTCATATTTGATGCACTTGTAGCTGGGTCAAGTAAATATTTCAGCTTTGTTAAGTTTTAGTACAGATAGGGAATGTACTAAATTTATCAGATTTCTGAAAATTGAATACAATGTCCACAATGAAAGATTTCCTCTATCAGTTTGTTATCTTTTTCAAACTGAATTGTGGTGTTTAATGCTCTTGTTTAAATTGACACGCATGTTGGTTTGGTGGAACACTTTCAGTGTAAACACTGAACAATGTCTGGTCACTTGTTTCCATTCGTCTACTGTATCACATAGAATATTCCGTTTTGTCTGATGAAGCTTTTTAAGCCGGAATATTAACATTTACATTCATCTTATTCAAAAATGAGGAACGATTTAAGTTAAAACCTCTTTTTGCTCTAATTTCTTAACATTTTTTTGGAAAGTATTTCCAGTATTTATGTTTTTTTGTTATTATTATTATTGCTGGTCTTGGTGCTTTGAAGAAATATGACACGGCTATTTGGGTCAAGCAAAATCACTTGGGCTAACATCTGAACCAGTTCAGGTCCCCTGTTCCATCTCTGCAACACCTGTGTGTCTGCCATGATAATTGCTCTTATGTGGCAACTCAGGGAGCTTCTGAAACTGCCTTAAAACCACAAATGGTTTGAGATTGGAATCAAAACTTACAAAAGAGGGCACAAAGTTAAAAAATCTGATGTTTAGGCACAACAAGTTACACAAATATTAACTATAAGTTTGCTTCCTCCCACTCCTTCTCAAGCAACTCATCAAACTCCTTTCAGCAAACTTCATATTTAATGGTTTAAATGTATCATATACTGTATAAGCGCTAATATTATTTTTTTTTATTAAGAGTACTTATAATTATTGAATGAATTAATTATTTACATATGTATGTATATATATTTTTCAATCAGTTAATGAGCAGTTATCTTGTGTTTGACAAATCTGTGTACAGATATCTATTTCTTTTGTTCAATTCAATTCAGTTTAATTTATATAGCTCACTATTATAACAACAGTTGTAATCATACCGGTTATTGTAATTTGTTTGTCTTTTTTTTGTTGTATTTTTTTTTGGATTGTTTGAAATACAATTCCAAATTCCTTAATACACTTTATTACTATAGATTTTTAGAAACTGCTTTTGGAAAAGTCCCATTAGTATCCCGTTATCAATTTTAGGCTAAACTGACCTAATTTTTTTATAGGCAAATAAAACAAAACAGAAGCCTCTGGCTGAAATGCAAACAACAGTTGTAGATAACACAATAGAGTATGACAAAGTAATATTTTTAAAAAGTGTTAAGGAAGATGCCAACAGCTTTTTAAAAGACAAAAAAAGAAAGTAAGGAATAATTTTAAAATTTGCCTCTTAAATATTGCTGTTTATTTGTGTATTTTACGTGTGGTTTTTTGTGTATTCATCTGTTAACATTCAAATAAAATGTCACATCAGTGACTGCTATAGCTAAAACTGTATAAGAGGACATCTTCTGTAGTATAGTGTAACTGACTCTGAAAACTTAACTTCTTTAGTTTGACAAAAGTTGTGGAGTTTGGACCAAAGAGGCAAATCGGTGAACATCAGCAGCCGCTCCACCTCCGTAATTGGGTAGAATTTAGAAAGGAGCTATGAAATTCATCCCTGTAACTTTAATGGGATCCAGTGTCCAAGATTCCAGGTTGCTGCTCCCAAGGTGCTGGTCTAAGTTAGCCAACATTTATCACATAAACATCTACCACCACTCCTACTAAAGCAGACAAATGCTTTCCCGCTCCGTAATCCCTTCCACAGCCATCAGAATCAGGGCAGCAAATCCAACTTTAATAGTTATCTATGGACTCTCTCGCATGCAATGAACACCTACATTTATTTCTCTGCTTTCCCCCGATGAGGGTAAGTGGATCAATTAGTGAAGACTACAAGTTCAGCATCTTTACACATAGTATCAATTGTTAAGTTGAGCAACAGCAAGTCCCAGGTTTATCTCGGATCTGTTCCTCCCCTCGTTCCAGTCCCTTCTTCTCCTCCCCTCAAATTCAAAGCTAGCCTCATTACAAATGATTTGCTGATACATACAACCTTGGCACACACCTTAGCGCTAATGGTGCACAGATTGATTTTTAATTAGTATCACATTTGGAAAGTGGCCAGCTGAAATTGAGTTTTATGAAAAAAGAATCACCTTTGAGCTCAATATGTTGAAAGGTGAACGCAGATTCTCAAAAAGAAAGTATGTGTGACACATAAATATTTTTGGTGGCAGAAAATGACAGTTTTCTTTACACTGTACATTTTTAAGTTTTGGGTTTTAAAGAGGGCATCTGATTGGTCACACAAAGTGGGTCAGAACAAATATAGTTTCAGGTTTCCTGTAGATTTTCTACCAAAATGTCAGCTCACGACAAACAAGCAGACTCAGAGACGTCTAAAGCTTATGTGGTCTGTGAGTTCAGCTGACTTTAGTTCATTAATAAACTGCACTCAGCTTTCATAAACTAGGCCAGCATTTATGATGACATGAAGAGAAACAAACATCATCTGCAATGTTTGAGACCCAGATGTGAATGCTGGGATTAAGCCCCCGACCTGTGCAGCAGAGGAAACCCATCTGTTTAAATCTTTAAAATACAGATGCTAATATGTTTGTATTTTTTTAATACTTTTGTCTTTGTTGCCCAATTTGAAGAAAATATGCAATAGTCTCTTTATAGGGTACATATTGTTGTGACACATAGAAGTTTGCTGTTTTTCTATATTTTTATTGTATATCTGGTACTTTTTGCAACAACTGTAATGTAAAAATCCTGTGGTGATACTGTGGTTTTGTATTTGACCTGGATTTGGTTATGATGTCGCCTATATTAGGGTCATTTTAGTGCTGAAACAATTTTAAACAGCTTGGTTTTTAAAGGGTTTCCTCTTCAAACATGATGTTTTGGAATAAACAGCACAGCTGAAGATGAAAATTCTTTCATAAACCTATAAAACAGTGAACAGATTTGCATAAAAACTCCAATATGAATATGTAGTTTTAGGTATTACGTGGTTATTGCCATTAATTTTTTAATGAATTAAAACCTTTGAGTCTAGTATTGCACACTCACAGTTTCTATTTTTTTTTCCTTTTTTAGTTGCACAATTTTTTTTATTTCAATCAGTATATTCAAAAATTTTAGGTTGTGTGTCTACAGACAGAAATAAAGAAGGGAAAACATTATATTCTGGCAGTGTGTGCTTTGTTCATCTGCAAAACATATGTTTATGTTTTGCATAAACCAGATTGCTTAAAGATGTTGAGGGAAATCACACATTTGCTGTGGCTCACACACATTAATGTATCTGACCCAACAATCCACTCAACAGTAATTTATTGGTGTGATCCATCATTATCATGTTTTATTATGGCCACCATTGGAGATATAATTCACAAATAGGCACTCACAGCAGTGATGACAATGAGGGAGAGGGGTGTCCTTTACCTTCGTCCTCTGCCAGGAGCCTTCAGGAGTCTCTGAAGCCCTATATGCAGGAGACCGAGCCTAGAATAAGCAGGGAGGCATGGAATCTGGGGAGCAAGAGCCTGCCCTGTTAGCCCGCTACATTGTGGGGCAGCAGGACTCCCATTAAGCGCCTGAGAGGGAGAATGAAAAAGACAGAACACACCACAGCAGCAGTATAGCTGTCTTGGTGCCACGTCACATGACCACCTTTGTATTCGGTGGCCATAACTCACTGCTGGCACACAGGAATTGATCCCTGGCTGGACACTCCCAGGAGGAGCCCTGGCACTCAGCAGAGTTTGATCCCTCAGATTAATGCAACAAGGATTCCAGGTCTTTGTCTCTGACCAAACACTTAACATCCCTGGAATTTGTATCCAGCAAAGGTTGAGTCCCATGTTTATTTGGGTAATGAATTGTTGTAATTAATGCACCTATTGATTCCTCCTCAATGTCTCCTACAAAGGCCAGTCCAATTTCTAATTTAAAAAGAGTGTTGGCAATAAGATGAAAAAAGGGGAGGTGAGCCCAGTATAGACAAAACAATTGCACTATGTGCTCTTGGAATGAGAATGCAATTGTTCAATGAATCACATTTGAATACATTCAATTAAATCCTTTAAATTGTGGGCTTGGTCTGAGCCCACGGTTGGATCCCCTTGGTTATCTTCTCGTGTCGTAATAAAAATGTAAATCCCTGGAGGACATCTGAGAGTGGGGATGAGGACGTTTGCCAAATAGCTTCTCTGAGCTCTGGTGTCACACTAATAGCCACAATGCAATTTTCTCACACAAACAGTGCATTAGCATATAATTTCCTAGAATTATGACCCTACTAATCTCTATCATTGCATCCTTTTGTATGGTTATAAAGGAACTGTTACAGCATAGAAGGGAATGTTCTAAACATACAAAGGACAGAAAGTTTTCAAGTTTGTGCATGCAATCCTGTGATTGCCTGAGGACAAACGTGTAATATTCATCTCATTCCATGCTGCATATGCAGTTGAAAGCGTCCGAGACCTCCTGCTTCTTGTGTCCTTTTTCCTGCAGCGTGATGCTGGGTGGCTGTGCCCTTTGTAAACACCTGGTCACCACTGCTGTGAAATGTCTGACCACAGAACAATGAACAGCCAGCTGGTCCATCTATTATTGTTTGTTGCGGTTCACCTCAAGAACTGCATCGCCCCCTGTGAGTAATTACAAGAAAATGAGCTTTTGACCTTTGCTGTACAGCGGAAAACACAAAACTTTAAGGGTAATATAGTCAATGTGTGCATATTGATCACAGCTGTAATTAAAGCAAAACAGCTTTAAAAGGTGTTCTGTTTATCTTCTGGAAATTACAACATCAGACAGAGATTGCATCATTTGTTTTGATGTGCCATTAAGTGTGATATTTGAATTGGTTTAAAATTCTGTTTATTTAACTCGAATCTAATACACTTTAACTAAATCATGACCAGCAGTTCAGTCCATTGCTTGGTTTTTCCATTTTAACAGTGATGATGAGTAATGATTCATTCCAACATCCTAGATTTTCTGAGAGCCTATGGCATGCCTTATTAAAGACAAAATAGGTAGAAGACTAATTAAACTGACCAAACAGGAATGACGGCATGCCCAACTGCCAGAGCCAAGCAAGGGCTTGAAAAATGGCTCCTCTGCAATTTCAATTAATCAGTTGTATTTTGCTTAATTTTGTTTGACGTTGGCAGAGGAAACGTCCTCTGGGAGTATCTGTCCTCTGACCACTAATGCCTTAGTAATTCTTCCATCAGCACGAGCCATGATTGAAATAATCTAAGTGTGTGTGTTTAAGAGTGTGCGCACATTAATCTGGAGGGGGTGTTTGTGGGTGGGTTTCTACATATTTCTGCATGGAGTGAAGAGTGCAGAGGTTGATTGTAAAGCCCACACACCTGAGAATGGAACCTGATTAACCTAACAGTGACTCCAGAAGCATATGACCACTGCCGCTTCCTCTCCAACTAGCCCAGGAAGAGATGTTGAACCTAACCCCTCCAGCAGTGATGAATTAACAATAGAATAATTCAATGCCTGAGTAATTACAAAACTCTTTGGACAAGGCAACATTTTTCAGCTCTGCCGCACAGGTTTGTCAGTACTGGTGGCTTATACCTGGGATGAGGTCTTTGCTCTCCCTAACTTTGTTTTCTCTGATGCAGATTAGATCTGCCACCCCATTACAGATTCATTTTCCTAATTTTTCATGTCTGCGCCTCGCCCCATCTGCACAGGGCTGATAATTGTGGGGACCAGCCCTGGTGATTAACATCAGCAGAATTAATTACGCCCGCCATTAAGGCTCCAGGTTGCACACAATGATCAAGAGAAATTAACTTTCTCCCAGGCCCCTAAATCATCTCACCTTCAAGTGGAGTGATGGCAAAGAGACAGGCCTGAAGTCCTGGACCCTGCACAGCACCTTCTTAACCAAACATGAGGTGTGCATCCTGCCTCCCACCAAGGAGATTACAGAGACAGCTGACTGGTATCAATTACGCTACCGTATGTGATGGGATGAGTGAGAAGTGTTCAGGGTCTGGTGACTAATGGACCTGGGTTGTAGCTACCCTGCTGCTGGAGACCTGGGAGCTGACTATTTATTTGGCCTGGGACGAACTGCCAGATGCTGACAGCCTCAGTTCAGCGGTCCACTGCATATTTATCTCTGGACACCACTTATAGTTTAAAGACAGACTCAAACGAAAATCCTGTTTTTGATATTTAATGTGTTTGTAGCATTTACTTCATGTTGGAGGGCATATATAGGAAGAAAATTAAGCTTAAAATTGCATTTCTGAGTATTTCTTTATTCAAATCATTTTAAATCTGGAGCCGACCAAAAAATGTGCTTGGAAAAAGCCACAGGAAAGTGCCACAGTCAGTGGATCACAAGCTCCTTGCTGCGCTGCATTCTGACGCATCCACTTGTAGACGAATAGATCCATGTACGTCTTCGTTTTCCTCGGCTGAAATCTGGCTCAAAACTGGATAGCTCCAAAATTGTTCGCCATTTTTGTTTTTGCTAATGTTAGGTTGGAGTTGTTAGGGGCTGTAAGCTAGCCGGAGAGCATGTACACAAAGGGATCATGGGAAATGAAGGCAGCCTTTCCCCACTCCAACAGTTCTGCCCACAACTTGGATGTGAATTTCTTGCTATTTACTGCCACAAAGCAGAAACTATGTTCTAGAAAATGACACAGTAGTTGTTGTTGTTTTTCTTTGCCTAAAAACAGCATAATCAGAATTAAAAGACCACTGGGGAATGCTTTTACAATAGACCAAAACATTATTTGAGTAGGACTTGAAGCAGCTTTGAGTAGGATATCTGTGTGATATAATGTGTAATCATTTGTCACCTTTATGAACCACACTAAACACCAAAACCCCCTGAATGGAACACACTCCACGCTTCCACAACAAGGGGGGGAAGAGCAGCCATGTTAAAGGAGATAAGCAAATTGCATTTGCATCATATTGACTTGTCAAGGTTAAGCATTGAGAACAGAAAGAGGGGTAAAAGGCAAAATCCCAGCATCCTTTTTACCCGGTCTTTCAGTGCTGAAAAAGATGCATGAGAAGTGAAATCAGGGGGTTAACAAAAACCTAACCGACGGCTACAAGACAGAGGGGCTTCTGCTTTGACTGTGATGGGTTATTCTCCATGCAGAGTCCCACTGAGATAGCAATCGCACCACAAAGACAACAGACACTCGTTTGTTTAGGGAGCGTTTGGCGCTCTGTTCTCGTTTATACTGATTTGATTTAGCTCCACGGAATCTAATTAAGCTCAGACACAACGCTCTTTGGAGTTTCAGCAGTCATATTGTGAATGTCAGCTTTTGAAAAATGGCTGCGAGCAATCAAACCTGTGAATGTTTTTTTAATGAAACAACATCCTACCAACAATGAAAGTGATAGGTGTCAGTATATGTGTAGCAATAAAAATAACAAGAGTTTTCATGCGTAAAGATCGTATAAATTTTATTGATAGTTGCCACATTGCAGAGTTGTAAAAACAATAACCAAAACAGTCGCAATAACAACTCTGCAAAGAGAACTTGCATTATTATCTCAGGAAAAATATACATATATGTAATAATGAGAGAACGCCCTGAGTAAAGCCCGATCTCCCTCCCATGGTGATTGTCACGGCGCTTCCTTTTCCTTCTAATTAGCTGTGGCAGCTTTGCTTAAATTTGGTGTATAATCCCAGGGATGAAGTGCAGTCAGCATCTTTCTTTTTCTGAAAACACAGGAGGTGCAGTTTCATCAACTCCATCTTCTCACCAACACCTCCGCTCAATGTTTTAATAAGGTTAAAAGACTAGTCAGCAATTACCCCCTGCTCAGTGGAGGAAAACTCAGAAACACAGTCACATTACTGCAAATGTCAGACTTACCAAAGTAAAAAGTCATTGCTTTTTATTCATTGTGTATCTGTATTATAAAGAATTAATCATAAACAAATTGTGCATTCTTTCAAAAGATGAATACCAATATACGAGTTATTCTCACCATAAAGTTTTGAAAATTAACAAAACCCTTTTCTGCCCAATTTGCCTTAAGATTTCATGGACACAACCATTTTGAAATGAGCAGGACAGGTCCTTCTACTGCCCCTAGTGGAATGATATTCTACAACAGGGCAGAAAACATAGACCAGTTATAGGTTTTTAAGGAACGTTTTGATCGTGCTAATGAGATAGAGGTCTCAGAAATGTGTGTACCAAAATATGACATAAAAGAGTGAACAACATACCTGACTTGTAATACTGAGAAACCTACAGCAATTGGCGTGAGACAGTCCAGAAAGCGTCATTCAGTGACATTTATTGCTTCTGCTGTGGGGAAACAGGTAAAGAGAGCACAACATCTACAAAGTACTTCGCCTTTGACACCAGCACTCCACAAATCAGGGTTAGACAGGGCAGAACAGGGGGCAGGGAAACAGAGGTTCTTTAGAGTTCCTATATGGTCTAGGAATGAGACGATGGCAGCCCAGGCAGGTTAACCAAGCATCTGGGATACGTCTGTTTGAGTTTAGAAAGCCCAATAGTAGACAACTTAAAGGGAGACGTGTGTCAGCCGCTGCTGGTCCTACAAATCGTACCCTACTTTTGCTTCCCAGTGATACAATTTCCTAATAGGGCTACGCTCTCCACCTCAAGGAGGCCAAGACTTGCATGTGGGGGGTATCAGCTCCAATGAAATTAGCCCTCCTTGTTGCACTTATTAGATAATACTTCCTGTATTAGCAGAGCAGCAGTGATAGGGGGCAGATTTACAGCTCTCTGCGGCAGGCAGCTCACTTTAACATCGTCTCTGCTCATTAAACAGAGGATGTCATCAGTCCACACCCCTGCTACATGTTACATGTCACACATATCCTCCATAGGCCAGCCTTTGTCCACAACATCCTCTAAATCTGTCATTGCCACCTGGACATGGCACATTTCACCCCCCTGCAGCAGCTTCATACATTTATGTGTATTAGCAGCACACAGTGCAAAAACAAGCAACTGCATGTGAGTACATTGGATGTACCGGGCGGTCCACGTGGGGCAGTGGGCCACGTGTTTCACTTGTTTGTACAGTTTATGCAGATGAGGACAGGATAAGGAAGCTTTGGTTGCTGGGGGGAGGAGCATGAAAATCTTCTCATATCCCACCAGCAGACGAAATAGCATGCTTTTTCTAGACATTTTCTTTTTTCACCCCTGAGAACATCACTTAAAAAACTATTTGGAGAACATTTAAATCATTTCATGGGTAAGCAAGTGGAATATTGCTGCAGCTGCATGCTGTGCCATAGATATTTTTAATTTAATTTAAACCATTAAACCAAAATATATATTTTAAAGCCAATTATCAGTTCACTTTTAAAGATTTCAATCTTATTATTTCAGTAAATTTAATTAACTGTTTTGTAAACTGAGGTGTTTAATAAAGAAATACTCTTCAGTTTTCTTGGGTCTTTGTTTTCAAATTCACCATCATTTTCTAGTGCTTAAGGCTCCCTCCAAAGTCACATCCAAGCATTGCATGTGATCCTTTAAATTCCAGCAGCAGGATTTTGGGAACATACGGGGGCTATAATGATCATTATAATTTTAATTAGTGGGGAATAAAAAAAAATATAAGAGGCAAATGTAAAGATAAACATGGTAGTTTTTATATAAATGCAAAAACAGCAACGACTAAGAATAGAATAATTAATTACTTGTGATCATATTGTATTATGATTGAAGTTGATTTCTGTAAATCAGTGTGTTGATATATATTGATAGTAATCACACTCTAACAAGATGAAAGACTAGGTAGGCTGTGCTTGGGACGAGTTGCGCCATGCCAGCATTGGCTATTACACTACATTAGTCACTGACTCCTGGGACCACACTTTGGAGAGCTCATCTTTAAATAGTATATCATCTCATTCAAAGAAAAATTGGTGTGGAGACATACTCCTATGTGAGCGTATTTAAGTGCTCATGACTCCTTGTGTTTTTGTGTTCAGAACCACCTAAGAATCCAAAAGGTGCCATTTGATTACATGTCTACTGAAATGTTTCCTCTCGTTCAATACACTACACCACTCACTATCAACACCACAATCGTTCTCGGTGAAGATGCAGGGGAGAAAGGAAAGCCTGCCGTCCAAGATGGATGTGTGTTATTGTTTGTGGGATGACAGTGTGCTTCAATCAGGTCCTCTGAGCTCTAATCCCGGGTAGAGCTTTTGAAAAGCTGAGTCAGCCACTGCCACACTGATCCATCACAGTGGGTTAGTACTGGGCAGGTGTGCTCCGCAGCTCCCAGGAGACAGAGGAAACACCTGCCCTGCAATGCTCGGGACTTCATCATCCCGCCGTTCCTTTGTCTCCTTCTGCTGGGAGCTCAACGTCGGGCCACATAAAAATGTGAAAGCAGCACTTTTGTGGTCTTTTGTTGCCAGTGCACGGGAATTAAGGGAAGATGTCTCTCCCTTGTCTCCCTGCACCTACCCCCTGTATTATTCCTCACCCAGGAAGAAGGGACAAGCCTAGAATGGACCGCACACACTTCTGTGGAGTACCACCGATTACTGTAACAGAGAAGTCAGGAGAGGGGGACACTAATCTTTATTTTATAATACAATCAACTTATATCAAATTGAATACATGTTTGTAGAAGCCCATGAATTCAGAAATACACAGAGAGAAACAAGTGCTTATTACACCTGAGACAACTGTGGTGGAGAGAAGTGAGTTTGTTTCTGCTGCAGGCAGTCAATTAGTGCCAGAGGGATACACAGCACTGTTGTTTTCTGCTGAGCAGCAGTAAATAAAGGCTTTTATTAAACCACACGCTGTCTGTGTCTTCTCCTTGGACTTTAATGCAGTGAACGTCTTTGTTTTTTTACCCTGTGAGAATAGTATTATTTCACATTTTGTAAAGAATTTTTTTGTTTTAAACTTAATTTAGACTCTATAAATAACGCAGTGTTTCTCTTTCACACACAGAAAGTCATTCTTATGAATAAATCAATGCATCATAACAATGCAACAGTGAACACATGGTGGCCAATTCTGTGTCTTGCTCAAGGACATTTCAACTCACGGAAGGGCTGGGGATCAAACCATCAATCTTCCAAGTGGAACGTTTTTATGTGAAGAAAACAAAAGCCATAATTCTGGAACATTAAAACTCCTAATTGGATGATAAAAACAAGTTACGTTAAAAAAAAATCACTGATTTTAGAAATAAACTTTTCATACCGAAATGTGTTTTTCCCACATATTTTGCACATATTGTTCAATTTAGCTTACTTATTTTTGTTGAAAATATTTAGTTTTGTCCCATTTTGTAAAATTACTTCCTGTCATCCTTATCCAGTTGGTTTGAAAAAGTTTTGTATAAATATTTATTATGCTTCTTTGATCTTCCTTCCTATATTTATACTGATTTTGAATGACAATCCTGCCAAAGCTGCAAGTCCTTTGTTTAAAAGTGAGAACAAAATGTTTCTCTTTTTTTGTTTTTATTTAACTTTTTTTTTTTTTTAGCAAACCGCTGTGTTGTGAGTCAGTTTTTTCTATATTCCACAGCAAACCCATAAATCCAAGCGATCAAAAAATTCAACTGCAGGGCCACACCAACCAACTTCAACTTTTGTAGATTGATTCTATTTATATTTTGGTGTGATTTACACTCAGTTTCCTCCATGCAAGTGAACAGGAAACAGATGCTAGGAATTGTTCTGTCCCTAAATTCCACAGAGAGAGATTCTAGTCAACACCAACATGTAAGATCGGCTTTGTACTTGCATGTGAAATGGTAGTAGACAGTGACTAAATTGACTCCCTGGTTTCCCTGCTCTGAATCCCCATTTCCTCAGATTTTCCACTTGCGTACGTCCGTCTGCCCAAGCCCAGGTTATTGCCGGTGGGCGTTCCCAGAGGAGTCATGGAGCCAAGTCTACTCTTTCTCAGGACAAGGTCGACCTTAACAGCCTAAGCACAATGGGCAGTGGAGGGCAGACTTTTATTGTGAGCATTAAGTTCACAGAAATTACTTAGTTAATAATTATAACTAACACTTAGGAAATATGCACCAAAAAATAATAATAAAAAAAGAAGCAGCTGCAGATTCTATTTTTTTCACTCCCAAAAGCAAAACAGTATTACTTTAAATAAATCTGTTGTTTTTCCTCCAAGCTTTCTAAAGATGGCAAATAACCTAAATCAAACATGCAAGCACAACAATTAGGGTTTGGGATTTTTTTAGAAGTCATGTGACAACAGGGAAAATAATTACCATGATTTGCAAGAAGATCCACACTTTTCATGGACCATGGCGCCATCTAGGGGACATTGAGAACAAAAGACATTTGAGGAATGGATTTGCATTTAGAGGTCACTTCATAATTGCCTCACTACTTTGTATCCATTCTGATTTTTATGTTTTAAATATCCATTCAATGACCTCTGATAACAGTCGTTTTGTTGTTATCCATGTTTGATCATGCATGATCGTGTCAATTGCTTACAGCACAGAGCATTAAGTGTCTTCGTAAGTGTTTTTCTCTTCAGAAAATACCAGAAAAAGAACTCTTGATCCTAATGTTTCAACATAAAGAGACTAAAGAGACACATGCATAATAAAAAGATTGTACGTGATTAATGAACACACAAGTGTTTATCATGATGTAGGTTTTTTTTTCAGCTAATGAAGGGAAAAGGTTATATTCACATTGCAGCCCTTGATTTACAGTCACTGGCCCCTCCTGCACGAGATTTACTATACACGAAATTTTTGCTGACATGGTTCTTTCTGGCCGCTGCTCAGATATACGGCAAACCGTAATTTGTGATTGTAAAATGGATATAAAATCTGTGTTAATTATTTAATCGTGGCTCTACAGTTAGTGCTGCATTTTAGCTCAGACGAGAATGTCATCCTTCTCTATTCCTTCGGGTGATATCATCACTCATCTGTCACAGAAAAAAATCAAGAACAAAATTGAACAGTTTTATGGCAAATCAGGGCAAATCGAGGCTTTTTATGAGGATCGTTAACCACGAAGGATTTTTTTAATTCCATTTTATGTAAATGAAGAGGGAACTGTGCTAAAATCAAAATTATCCAGAAGTGAACTGAGCTGAAGGCCAACCCTTTCACAGCTCTAATGAAGCTGGACACTTCATGAACCAAAAGACTGACTTTAATGGTCTTTCAAAGTATTTTCAGAAAAAGAAAAGTGGCCTCCACACAAGCACAAAGGATCAATACGTCCATTGCAGCCAACTGAGTGTGGGACCAATGATATATCTTGGTGTCAGGGGGCAGTTAGGTACGAAGACTGAGGGGTGTGATCAACAACCAAGCAAACATGTTGTCCTGAGGTGAGGGCGAGAAGGTGTACTTGGAGCATCAATCAAACCACATCTGTGAGAGGCTGATACTGCTGTTTGCTCTCACTGCACTTCCTGGTTGACTCATTTTGCCCCTGCAAGTCTCAAACGTGGGCTCTCAACAATGAATTAAATGGTTGCACAGCGTTCCATTATTGTGATGAAAAGAGCGGCTGAGGATTTAAATAATGCCTACTTCACTACCAAAAGTGTTGACGCTCACATGTGGACATGTTTGGTTACACATTTCACTCACACTCTCTCCATGTACACAATGAAAACTTTGGCTGCTTAGCAGACAAATCAAATAAGAAAAATTATATTCACCTAACTAATATAATGATCATGAGCTGAACAAATTCAAAACCTCAAAAAAAAAAAAAAAATCATTCTACAGCAGGAAAAAGTCTAATTTTGAAAATACTAGACCTAAAACGTTAACTAATTCAGTTATTGGTAATAAAATGACATCACAAATTAAAGTCCAGAATAAGGATTATCAAAAATAAGCGCTCTGCTGTCAAGAAACTTTATTGCTCAACTGTGCAATATATTCAAAGATTTGTTGGGTGAACTGCTAGCTCTAGCTCTAGCACTGCAGAAAAATAAAGAAATAAATGGTTATTTTTATCAATATTTCTAATCGTTGTTCATGTACATTATGTTGATATGTTTAAAGAAGTGCAATTATGGGTTATTTATTATTTACAAGTGCAACACTACATCATATGGTCACCAGCACAGTCTATTATTATCTTTTAGTGACACTGGATGTACATATTTTTAGACTTTAGATTTTTTTTGTATTTAAATTTATTTTCTATTTCTAATCCTGACTTTCACATATTTTTTTAAACTTTTCAAAGCATCATTATTTCACCATGCATTTAATGACAATAAAGGAAATTCTGTTTTCTCAACTTCAATTAGCGTCACAAAGGTTTTAAACAGAAAAATGATTTTGATGTACTTACATACAAAATCAAAAATTAAATAAAAACTACCCAAAGCAAAAGGCTGTAGTACCTCTAGGCAAATACAAATTTGCTGTACAGTAAGAGCAGCTATACTGCTCTTGAATTTGACCTGTGAACCAATCATAAATTCTCATCATTAACAGTGTCAGAAAAAACATTACCCTTTTTATTGAAGCTGTATTTCCCTCACATACCACAATAAACTTTATGACAGACATTGTCTAAACCATAAAACCGTCATATATTTGGAGCTGCTGGTCAGTTCCAGGAAGGCTAAGTGTCTGGCCTTTGTAACACATTTTCCCTATCAGATACTATAACTAACAGAAAAATACAGATAGAATATAAACTCATATATGTAAATATTGCATCAGTTTGCATATGGAGGCATCACGCTATGGTGATGTTTAGAGACTTATATATTTCTTTTTTTTTTTTTTTCAGTTCACAATTTTTTTTAAACTAAAGAAAATTATTGCCATTTAAATGTGTTAGCCTACACCATGTCAGTCAAGGAAAGTTACTAGAAGTACCTACATTTATTGTCACCTCTGTATGACAGATAACCCTCTGGTCTGACTAGATTAGCTGCACAGTAATTGCTATTTTATTAAACATGCATTTAATCTCAATTGTGTATTTTTAAAAAATGAATAAATTGTGTTTTTCTCACTTGATTTTTTTCCAAAGCTTTTCTTTGGGGGACAACATGCAATGTGTATATTAAATTGTGTTCAACATATGTCCACTTTAAAGTATGCAATAAAAAAGACTATTTGCAGGCTATAAGATACATTTTAAGTAAATGTGTTTATACACACTAAATTCTATTCACCACCTAACTTCTTAAGATATCAGATTATTAAAGAGATAATGTAAACAGTTGTTTAACAATAGCCGACAGGGGAATAACGTCTCATCAGACCTTGTTTACCTTCTGTTTTCTCTTGAATTTTACTGTAACTTATTGGTTTTGTATTGGATTCTCATTTCTTTAATAAATACTTTTTCTTGATTGACAATAAAGGGAAGACGTTGCCAACTAGTTGCATACTTAGCAAATCTATAAGCTCCCTTATTAGGGCAGGTCTGATATTGTTAAACAAATTGTTTTGGGGATCAAATTGTGTTGTTGTTTTGACTGCATGTTCCAGGTCTTCACAATAAAAAAAAAATCTGAAACTATACAAAAACATATCTACTTTTTCCACTATCAGATTTATAATATTTGTTTTAAAAAAAATCATCAGATCTAAAGATAGGTTGTCTGATTATCCTTGGTAATCAGATTTTTGCAGTCACTAGCTGTCTGACTGACGCCAAGGTTCATTGCGTCTCTTTGGCCAGTAGAGGGCGCGTGTGTGTTTCATTCAAGTGTTTGTTTAGAAAATTTAAGGTGATGCTGTGAAAAATAAATTCATACTTTTAAGAAAAACATATACTTACGTTTGATCATTTCTCAAAATAGTTTGTGCTTATTCCCCCGATTTAAATTGCTTGGTAAACCATTGCAGGTGGCGATGAGGCCGTCACGTGACCCCCCCCCCCCCCCCTTTCTCCTCCCTGCGCTCCAGGACGTCTACAAAATGGAGGTACGATGCTGCTCAGTGTCACAAAGGGATAATTAAACTCCGCTTGGAAGCATGGCTCGTTTAAAAAACGCGTGAAGTGATTTGGGAGATTATATGTGTATATATAGTGTAATTTGTTGTCTCTCTGCAGTTCCACGAACTTACCGACGTTGCGATTATTAGCTAACGCTGCAGCAGTCAGAGCTACTATGGCTGTCGAAGTTAAAAATGAGAACACCCCGCTGGAATGTTTTACAATGCTGATTCACGTATGTGAGCCCAATTCGTGTGTTTTTGGAGAATTGTTTTAATTGCTTTGAGATAAAAAAAAAAGTTTTGGTCTTTTCTGGGCAAAAGAAAAAGTAGTTAGCCGTCAAAGCTAGCATAACACAAAAGCTAACAGGAGCCATTTTGACATTTAAAGATATCAGCAAATATGGCATTCTTGTAATTAAAGTCAATTTACTTATCTTTTTTTCTTACGCTGGTGACAGGGACTTTAGAAGTATTATTTATTAACCTCAGTTTTGTCTTCAGCTGTACTCTGCAGAAATGTGTCGGTTGTCTGCGTAAGAGAGTAAAGTGCTAATTACGTCGTTATTTCTTCAGAGTATGATAAACAGTTGTCATAACTGACATCAGGGGAAATAATTGGTTCCCACTTTGACGAAATGTGTTTTTATGTCTGCACATATAATCGCATTTCAGAGGCTGAGTGCATTCAGGCGTGTAGTTCTGTTAAGCATCAGGGTGAATAACTAGTGATATCATTTGTGTTGAATAGTCTCAGTTTATTTGGTATTTTCTTTGTTTAAGAAATGATGTATTTTTGAGTGAGTGGATTTGGGTGTTTGTGTGTAAAGAAAATGCTTAGACACATTTTTAAAATGACAGAAGCTCGGTAAAGACAGTTATGTTGAATGAGGTGTTTTGGGAAACATGAAGGTATGCATGGCATGTGGGCGGAAGGATTGAGAAACACCGGATGACATAGTTTTTTTTTTTTTTTTTTTTTTTTGCTTTTTGTGTTTTTTTTTTTTTTTTTTTACCAAGTTTGATTCCTTGGACCTGCTTAGTGGGGTTTGCTTTAAGAAATACATTTCTTGTATATTTCCCCCCAAGACTATCAGAATGACATTTTTATTCATAATAAAGCATGGGCATGATCACAAATTTGCCCTAATACCTTTGCTGTTGATCAAACTTGGTGCTCTCTTATTTCAAGGTGTTTTAAAATGTCATTCTTTGTTTGCTCTACATTACAATACATAGTTTGAGATATGTAGTTTATGTTTTTATTCTAAGGATATGTGACATTGTTTGCAGCTTTAGCCAACATTCATGGCTGAGGTTATTTGTTCACACAGAACCGCGATGCAAAGGAACCAGAGCAGCTCAGAAAACTCTTTATTGGAGGACTGAGTTTTGAAACGACGGAGGAGAGTCTACGGGCACATTTTGAGCAATGGGGGACCCTCACAGACTGTGTGGTTTGTAGTTTTAGAATCTTTTTTTTTTTTATTTTTTATTTAAAAAAAGATATATTCTTTAGTATTAATAAGACGTCATCACAGATCCCTAAAGCTGTCACTGATACATTTGTGTTGTTTCCAGGTAATGAGGGATCCGAACAGCAAGCGGTCGAGAGGTTTTGGCTTTGTCACATATTCAAATGTGACTGAAGTAGACGACGCCATGAAAGCAAGACCCCATAAAGTAGATGGTCGTGTTGTTGAACCCAAGAGGGCTGTGTCCAGAGAGGTAAAAACATATACATTTCTGACCAAATGCAGACTTTGATGGGGTGTGTGCTGACTTGTGGGCTCTGCTTCAGGACTCAAACAAACCAGGTGCACATCTGACCGTTAAGAAGATCTTTGTTGGTGGGATCAAGGAGGACACAGAGGAATATCACATCCGGGAATATTTTGAGAAATACGGGAAGATTGAATGCATTGATATAATGGAAGAGCGCTCTACAGGGAAGAAGAGAGGATTCTGCTTTGTCACCTTCGATGACCATGACACTGTGGACAAGATTGTTGGTATGCATGGGTCCGATTTGATTGTTTGCTAGTCATAGACACGAAGAAACATATGTTTAATACTACTCTACATTCTTCGTTTCAGCCCAAAAATATCATATAATCAACTTCCATAACTGTGAAGTCAGAAAAGCTCTGTCAAAACAGGAAATGAATGCTATATCCACTAACCGAGGTAATTATGTCGAAAATTGACAATTTCTGTGGTTGATGGCAGCCATCAGTTTGTTGAGGAAAACAATACATTTTTAATGGTATCGATCTTTACCTCAGGCAGGAGTGGAGGATCAGGAAACTTCATGGGTAGAGGAGGTGGTAACTTTGGAGGCAGTGGAAACTTTGGACGAGGTACGCCACATTTTTGCTCTAATACAGAAGACATTTTCCAAAATAATAATCTGTGCTGAATGTTGCAACTTGGTTACAAAACTGCATTCAAGTGAAGTGGAAACGAAACCTAATCTTAATATAATCTTTTTTTGCTTAGCTGGTTATGGTGGAGGACGTGGTGGCTATGCGGATGACTTTGACAATGGTGAGTTACACCAAACTAATTTGTGATCATTTTTCCCTAACAACGTGTCCCCAGCAGCGCATCAAACTGGTGGAAGCTCCACCTGTAAAAATACACTGCTTTAATTGTTTCCAATAGGTCCAGGAGGAAACTATGGTGGGGGGCCTGGCTACAGAGGAGGTGGAGGTGGAGGCGGCGGCGGCTATGGGGGAGGTGGTCCAGGATATGGCAACCAGGGTGGTGGATTTGGTGGCAACTGTGACGGGGGTTATGGAGGCAATAGTGGAGGTAAATATGATCTTATGCCCAAATCATGAACATATGAAACTTGATATGTTTTGTTTGTTTTTTTTAAATAAATGTTTGCATTGGATTTTTAGGTTATGGAGGTGGTGGGAATTACAATGACTTTGGAAATTATGGGGGGCAGCAGTCGAACTATGGGCCCATGAAAGGAGGTAACTTTGGTGGCAGGAACTCTGGCGGACCCTATAGTGGTGAGAAGCTCCAATATTTTTGGTATTGTCTTTAATGACAACAACTGACTCCCACCGTCCAAAAACATGCTTCATAGGTTAATTGGCAATTCTAAATTGTCCCTAGGTGTGAGTGTGAGAGTGAATGGATGTGTGATTGTGGACATTCTACCCTGCGACAGACTGGCGACCTGTGCAGGGCATCCCCTGCCTTCGCCCACAAGTAGCTGGGACGGGCTCCGGCAGCCCCGTGACCCCGAAAGGGAAAAACTGAATAGAAAATGAATGAATGACAACAACTGACACAATTTCCTAAGATGCAAATAAAATAGGACTTTTTATCATAAGGATCCACACTTTACTTTAAAAAGTGCTTCAGTTTAAACTGTGTGCTGCAACAAATAAAGCATAATTTAAAGTAGCATAAACTAACATTGGGGAGCAGGATAATTTCACTGAGCAGGTTCAATCCTTTGACTAATAATAGATTTTTTGAGTTAGTAACATTTGTGGCTCCTTAAAATACATGTTTGCCAAGTCTGCGGTTGCATGCACAAAATGTCTTGATCGGATCAAAGATCAGGTTAGAATTGAACTGTGTACATGGTCCCACAAAAACGTTATCCGATTATCACGGATGTTTACATATGCAATACTTTTGATCGTCATGAATCATTTTGACATGCACCAAACTCTCTAAAATACCAGAACGGCAATAGAAGAAGAAATAACGAGTTCAGTTGTAAACAAACAAAGCTGCATCATAGAGCGAGATGATCTTCTAAATGTGCTTTTATTATTGTTATGATTACTATTAAGTGCTTTCTAAATTCGTGCGTCCAGTGCTTTATTCTTGGCTGCACGAACCTGGAAGAAGAGTTAGGATTAGGCTAAAATCTGCCAACAATATTGGCCGTGCATGAACTTAAAATCCATGCGGGCAATGTGTAAATGTAGCAATAACATCAGCCTTTACTTTGTCTGGACATGATTGGAAACACAAAATCACGTGATTATTCGCTCGGTTTCTCAGGACTGCTCGGAGCGGCATTTCTGCTTTGAAAAGCCGCTTCTTCCGCCAGCTGACACACCGTTTGAGAGCCACTCCTCTGCTCGGTTCTCCTGAGTCCAGCAGCTCACTCACGCAGAGCAGCCGGACGGACTATGAAGTAGGGTTGGGCGATGTCCCCTAAATTGGCCGATGATCCAGTCTAAACTGGGGGAAATGACTTTAAAAAAACAAAATAAACCAAATAGAAAAGAAGTGCTCCGGTCCTGCGTTTGATTAGACCGGTTGAGCGAGCGACCATGTCTCTAGCAGAGCAGACGGACTTACAGTTTTGTGTTTTAGGGGAAGTAAGGATGCTTTGTTACGTGTGGGAGACTTAGGACTGTGATCCGTCCCGCAGCTCTATGTGAAAGAGCAACCGGAATTTAGGAGAAGCGGGTCTCCCGGTAAAAGTGTGTGTCGGGGCAGAGCTCGGAGCGCTAGCTAACGCAGTGTGTAAGCTTCGAAGCAGAAAGGCCGCTCAGTCCTTAAAAAACCGTTCAAACAATCACGTGGATTTGTGTTTCCAGTCATGTCCCGACAAAATAAAGGCTGATGTTTTTCCCACATATTTACATGCAGCCAGGATGCAGATTGCAGCATTTCACGCATGGATTTTATGTTCATGCTAATGTTGGTAGCCCGTGTTAGCATACTGCTAATCCTGGCTTCCGGCTCTGTTTTTCAACAGACAAAGCACTGACCACATGGATTAAAATTAAAATGATGAGCGAAGAGGCGCTTCATAATAACCGTAACATTAATAAAAGCACGTTTTGGAGATCATCTTGTAAAATACCGAGCTGACGTATCTATGTGTTTAGGCGCTCGACGGAACTAAGTTTCGCTTCCGGTTTTTAAAAACACTACTGCGCATGTGCGAATGATTTATTCCGACCGAAAGTGTGACCCATGTGAATGTTTTTTATAATCTGAAAGAGTTTTTCTGGGCCCATCTACACGGTTGGATTCTAATCCAACCAATAATCCTTATCAAGATATTTTGCACATGTAACCGCGTCTTATGGTGTGACTCGCAGCGTGACGGGGGCGTGGCATCACGATGGTGGTCTCTCCATCGGGATGTCAGTCACCCATCACGATGGACGATGGTATCGTCCATCGGCACAACCCTACTATGAAGCTTTCTCCGGAGCGCCCACCGTAACAAAGCACCCCCCTCCCCCCCCCTACCCACGCAAACCTACAAGCCTGGCTGCTCTGCGTAGAGACATGGTTTGCTCCCGCGGAGCAGCCGACCGGTCCTGTTAGCGCTCCAAAGCCTCTGGAGCGCCACACCATCTACGCATGACGTAAAAGCCAGCAGTAGTGACCCACAATCGGAATAAATTGTTTACATGCACCACGATTGAATCAACAATCTGCATAACCCTCCTATCTCGTTCGGAAGGCAATATTGATCCGAATGAGTCTGATCGTTGCAGAGTATTCCGAACGGCGTGTTTACATGACATTATTATTCTGATCAGGCATTTATTCCGATTACTTCTGTCCACGTAACTGCAGCTACTGACGGTTTTATTTCTATGTCCCCCCTTGAAATAATTTGTCTCAGCAGTGTAGTTTCCCCTGAGGGAATAATAAAGATATTCTTCACTCCAAATTGCAGGTGGTTATGGCTCTGGGAGTGGCGGCGGCGGCGGCGGTGGTTATGGCTCACGGCGGTATTAATTCTTGGTTGTTTTGGTAAGTAGCGTTCAGTCTGGCAGCAGCCTCGAAGCACAGTTCAGAGTGAGCCCATGAAAGTGCAGATTAACTATTTGTCTTATCCTGTATCCATTCAACAGGCTTCAGTTCTTAGCAGGAGAGGCGAGGAGGTGAGCAAAGGAGTTGTCAGGAAAGCTGCAGGTTACTTTGAGGCAGTCATCTGAAAGCAGTAGAGGAACACAGAAGTCAGACATTACTGCAGCTTAATCCAAGAAGTGTATGGAAGGAGGACTGTATGAACAAGACATGAGTGCAGACGATGTCCTTTCCTATTTGTCCTAGATGTGAACCTAATGAGGAAGTTTTCCTTTCTGTGTCTGAATTGTGTGTATTGTGCCTATTTGATCAGGGGTAAATTTTCTTTCTTTTCTTTCTTTTTTTAAGTCCTACATATTTTTGTTAAAGTTTTTTATATTGGTTAGTTTTATCATAATGACCAATTACGCATACATTTTTGATCTTAGCAACTGTCAGATAGCATAGTTATATAAGGCCCTTCAATAAGCCAGAAGTAGTTGTTTCCTCTCTCCTAATTTATTATCTCCGAATTGCAAGTGTCAAGTGTGTATTAATTTGTATGTAAAAGCACAGTGTGTAACTTTTTCATAGTATCAGTGTCAACAGAAATAAACAGCTTAGATTAGAACTAAGGGAATCCCGCACTTCTCCTTTCTTCCATTGAAACAGATTCCAGATTGTTCCCGTATTTTTGGTTAGTGAAAGAAACGACTGAATAAAGTTGTTTAGTAAAGTAACACAAGATTCAGTGCATCATTGGTTCAGAAAAAAAGCATGCATGCTCATTGTCACTGTGGTTAGCATATCAGCCTGTTCTGACTTGTCCCAAATTTGGGATTGTTATGAAAAACATGATAGTGTCTGTACATATGTGCAATATTTTGTGCTGTCACTGAGACCGGCGCCGTTTTAAAAGGGAGGCTTTGAATAGTTCCAGGGAAGGGCCCCGAGTGCAGCTTTGCCAGTGTTGAGAAGGTAGGAGTATGAAAACCACAAGCTCCTGCAGTTTGGCCCTCCGCGTCGCTAGTGTGGAGGATGACAATCAGACAGGACGACTTCAGCCCCAGCACAGTGGACCAGTCAGCATTGTGAGAGGGAAGGGAGAAGGCAGCATCGAGCGCAACGGCCATGGAAGGAAGTTTGCAGTGTCGTGCCTGGTAGTGAGCATCTGTCTCTTTCCAAGGCTAGCTAAACTCCAGCAGCTGGTTCTCGCCAAGAAAGACTAGGTCCTGGACTCACTGAAGATCCTGTTTAGTGAGATACAGCAGTTTATCCTGCAAATACTAGATGTCAGACATTGAACAAGAAAAGGGAGCCAATATTTCACAAAAGCTGACTTGAGAAGATGGATCAGGTAAGAGTAACCACTTTGCTTGATTTACAGATGTGGATTTGGGCATTCTCTTCTTGCTGAAAATCTGTAAAGACCTGATAACTTGGAAGGTTCTGGATGGGTAAGACTTTTTTTTTTTTTGTAAATATTTTTTAAGGTTGTATGTTGATCATGTACTGTGTGGTGATGCAACGTACCGGGAAATAGACTTAAGGTGAGGATGGGAGGGTTCTTAAGTCATCATTCAGGTTCTTTGAATTACCAAATAGTTTATGTAACTTTTTCAAAGGTGAATTAGAAACATTCTGAACAAAGGTAGCTGACTAAGAAGATATAAATCTCAAATCTTGGACATACAGATATATTTAGCTGACACTAAACATACAGGTCTGAGAACATGAGACTGTCGTCAGCCACGGAGACACCGGGCATGTGACACGTGTTCAAAAGTGCGCCCATGGCGTTCACACTGGATAAGCAGGGAGGGGCTTCTTCTCTTCCTACTGTTTACTAATGCATGTCTGCCACGGTGGGAATAGGCTTGGTGCGAAATTCAAATCTCGCCAATCTTGCTCCAGGCTTTTTCTTTCACAGGTCTATTCCGATGCATGAAAGACTTGGTGTCATAGAATTCCAGCCAGGCACAAACCGCACTTATTAAAGTCATTCAGGGACCGTGCATTTTGTGCGCTGAGTCCGAAAACGATAGTAGAAAATGCGTAGCTACATGTGAATGCAAAAGTTTTGAACCCAGAAGCCAATGACGCTCATTTATACAGACTTTTCATTAAAAGTGGCCACTTGAATGAACATTGCCAAGGGCGGTTTGATCGTGGCTTCCGATCCCAGATAACTGTCCTAAAATCTCTAATTTAGAAGAAAAAAAAGGTTTAACTTTAAGGTTAAACTACAGAAACAGACCTGGACAGAAATGTTGGCATCAAACATAAGTTTGTTACATAAGGGTTATTTTTTTTGTCCACCTCCATCATAAGGAGAACCGGTTCTCTGGTTTGAAGGATAACTCCATGTTTCTGTAACTTATCTTAATCCAGAATGCCTGGATAGTCTTGGAATGCCATTGAAGCATCTTTGCACAGAATTGGGACACCTTGTGGCAGATGTAACAAAGATAGTAGGCCCAGATCATAGACAAGACTCCACTGTGTTTCACAGCTGACTGTCTCCTGTAGCTGGAATGCTTTGTGATTGTGGAGCTGATCACCAGAAATCTAGTCCTTCTAAAAGATAAAAAAAAAAAAAAAACTTCTCCCAAAAGCATTAATGTACGTTGTGGCAATCTTTGCTTTTTCCTTTTTAGTTTGTTTTGTTTTTCTTTCATCATGATTTCCTTTTTAATTAAATTTCCCCTTCTTGGTCTTCTCTTACAAGGTCCACTTTGGAAAAACTTGTGCCTTCCCTTTTTTTGTTTTTTTAGGTTGTTCTCAGTTCTTTAACTTCATTATCTTTGCTTGTGCTTTTTTTAAAATTCTTTTTTTGTTCATTTTTTACGATTTTTCATTTCAAATCTCCTAAAGATGACTAATTATTAATCTATGGATCAACACACTAAATTGCAGAGTGAAGACTTGTCAACTTTCAGACAATCTGAATGTAAGACAACTATAATGCTATAGACACAGCTTAATGAATCATGCACATATGAAAAAAATCTTTTGATCTTCAAGCGGTACAGTTGTTTTTGTCCAGGCCTGTTTCATTAGTTTAGATTTTGTTTTATAAAGCCAATGTTTGTTTTTTTGAATGAGCTGATTTTGATTAGATTTGTATTTATTTTCAGAATTTTCCAACCACATTTGTTCTTGTGTGTATGATTTTTAAAATAAAAAGGAAATGTGTGAGATGAACAGCTTTGAGATGTTTTACTTCTAAAAAAAAAAAAAAATGCCTTAAAGAGGTCCAAAACATTTTAAAACAGATCAAGTGTTGAAGTTTTCTCAAAAGTCTGTTTGGGTCTCTCTCCACTATAGAACACAAATCAAGAGTGAAATCAAGTGTGAATGTTACTTATAAAGCGACGTTCACTTTTGGTGTCCTGTCTTTAAATGTTCAAATATTGAAATCAATACACAAATCACTTTTTACTGTGGAAAAGAAAAAAAATTATATTACCCCAACATACTTTATGAACATTTGGCATCAAGAACAGCCACACTGGACACAATAGCTAGAAGGTTTATGCACAGCACCGTCTGTGTATATAGTCCAACTAAAATGATGTATTTTAATATCTATATTTTGCCGTTTCAACATTTGCAGGTTTGTGGCAGGAATAAAATCACAGAGAACTGAAAAAAAGGTACATTTTCTATATTTAGGAAGGCAGTAATGTGTTTCTGCTGCATTTTATCCCAACATATAAAATGGATAATGTTAATACCACTTTTCAAACAAAACCAGGAAATAAACAGTTCCTATGCAGACACGAGGTGCTTAAACATGCATCAACAGAACAAAATAAAATCATGAACATTAGGTATATAGGAAAAAAAAATGTAATTTTTAAGCTAAAATTAATATATGGTATACTAATAGTAGAAGTGCCATCATTCAATGGCGTTTTCTGCATCTGCATTTTTATCTTATCACATTGATTTTGCTCATCACTAAGGTCTGCATAAACCAGATAACAGCCATAAAGGGAAGAAGTACTGAGGCAAAAAACATGGCGAGCAGTGGTCTCTGTTATAAAGTTACTGTGTATAACGTCATTTACTATTTAAGCTCTTCCTTTCGAAAGATTGTTGCTTCATTAAATGGAAACTGCTATTTTTGTAGAACAGGTTTTATGTCTTTATATTAGAAAACATGCTTTTATTTTTTGATGGTCTCATTTCATTAACGATGTGCAAATATCTGTTGTGCAATAAATCCAGTTTGTGAAACAAAACTGTCAATGAGGTGATTTGTCACTTTGATTTCATCACGTACATCAAACCCTTTCACCTGTTTAACTTAGTGGGAATGCTTTTGGCGATCAAAGGTGAGGCAGTGGCTGTGTGAGAGTTCATGCATAGTGAAAGCCACACGGATCATGAAGGTTAGCCTTTGCTAACATATTTGTGCATTTGGTTATGTAACCACACAAAAGAAAAGTTCACCGTATTTATTATAAAGGGAGTTAACGATATTAAAGCTACTATGCAACCCTGTTTGCTTTAATAGAAACCAGGTAATGGAAGATAAATCCTGCAGCTTGTTTACTTCCCAAGCCCCTTTCTAAAGCTTTTCATTTAACTTGGCTCCAATGTGTGGTTTGTTATGTAATCTCTGTAAAGGCTGCAGATCCCTCCCTTTGCTTTTTTTATTTGGTGGGCTCTGCTTGAATGGTGTGCTGGAACAAAAAAAAACATTTTAATCACTAGGTTTTTAAATTGTTTATTTAAAAGCATAGAAGAAAGAATTTAAAATAACTGGACAGCAAATTAGATGAGTTATAAAAAGTAACTGACAGAATCACAGACATACGGAAATATGATATATATACAATATTTACACACACGCAGGACATTCTTAGGAATCTCAATAGCAGGTGATGCTTAATATTTACAAACTATTGTTTATAGAGACTGTGACAATATCAGAGTATAAAATAAGTAAAATATCAAAAATATTACAACATTCATGAGAAGTTAGCAAAAACCAATGAATACTTCCACCAGGCTGCTACACCTTAAAGCTGAGCTACTACAAAGTTATTGCATAGTTTCTATGGTGCTGAAATACACTATTACAAAGGCGAAAAGTGGCTTTCCTAGATCTTAAAAGTCTTTTTCATGCGAGGGACGAGAAAGATGCTGCCGTCTGTGGACTGCTGCAGGGAGTACTCGGATGGGGAGTAGGAATTCCCCTTCTCATCCCTCAACTTGCCAAAGACCTCCAGGTACAAGCTGTTAAGCTGTCGCTTCATTTCCTTCAGGTTTGTGGCGTTTTTACTCTTCTCGTCCAGGAGACGCTCTTTTTCTTCCTTTAGCAAGTCCAGTTCATGCTCCAGACCCACTATGTTCTCCATCTTGCGTTTGCGGCAGTTTTGAGCGGCTACCTTGTTCTTGCCACGGCGGCGAATGTCGCGGACCAGGGCCAGCTGGGCCTCGTTCAGCTCGTGCTTTGACATCATCTCGTTAAAGTCATCGACGGGCAGGTTGATGATCATGCTGACTGTGAAGGGGATTTTGAGGGCCTTCGCCCTCTGCTCATCTCGAGAGAGACGCACATCGGAGCGTTTCTTTGGTTTGTCTTTGGTGAACGGTGTGCTGCTGTGACCGCTCTCTTCAGCCGGATCTTCCAAATGTTGCTTTGGTTTCTTGTCGAGCTGCTTGCACTCCCCAGTCTGTTCCGACTCTGGTATTGCTGGGTCAAGATCCTCGGGTTGGAAATTCAAGCTGAACATCTCCGAGTAGTCAGACTCAGCACTGCCGGGGTTGTGGTCCAGGTCATCCATTTCAGAATCACTAAAACTATAGGAGCCACCTCCATACGCAGATTTGCTGGGGGAGCTGGAATAAGGACTGGAGTGAGTCGAAATTCCTGAATCTGAATCTGGGAAATCTGCTGGCAGCCGTTTGCTTCTGTCAAACACATCTTCAGGTGAAAGGGTGTACAGGTCCATGGGCGTGAACGAGGGCTTGCTTGGTATCTCGGACACATTTTCATTTTCCTCATGGCCATGCTGACTGCTGCTCTCTTCCAAGATGGTGTTAGGATAAAAGACACTGGAACAAAAGCTGTCTGGGGTAAAGTTTGGATTCACCTGAGGGTCTTCCACATTCATCTGGCTGATGTCAGATGGAGCCATACTGGGAACAGAGCCATCACAAGTATTCATGAATTCCGCGGGGCCAACATTTAAATTGTTTGTTTTTAAATCTGAAGCACTGGGCATGGGGTAGTAAGGAGTATTTTGGATCAACTGGTTGTTTGGGTAGCTTGGATTCTGCACTTCAGGACTGGTCTGAAGCGGATAATTTGTGGCCTCCATCGTTTCATCCACTTGCATTTTGAAACACTGTTGGAAGAATAAGACAAAAAGTTTAGGGGAGAAAAAAATAATAAGGGCAGACGTTTTGTGTGTAAAAGTACTCTCACACATTGTCTAATCCAAACGGTTTCCATAAGGCTCATTCATTTTAAGTGGTTTTACAATACTGTAGGTAGACAGCGCTAAAATCTAAACATTTATTGGCAGCTCATTCCTGACTAAACTGGTTCTCAATCAGAGAAGCCCGGCTTGAAATGAGCTGCTCCACTTGAGTGGTGTTGTACCAACAGCAGAGGTAGAATTAGTTTACAACTAATGATGTCAATGGAAAATCCTAAAACATGGGAACATAGTTTCCATGCTTTTGGAACTTTTCGTACAACAATTCCAAACATCCCTTTTTTGCTTCTGAGCTAGTTTTAGCAGCTTGCCCAATCATGCTAAGCATCATGGTTATCATTGTAATCTAGTGCGCAGAGAGACAGGACTGGGCAAGTAACAACTACACTCCGCCCTTTGGCTAATGCAAATATGAGGCGTAGCTACCGGAAAGAGACAAAAAAAAAAAAAAAAAAACTCTACACCTTTTACCCAGTTAGCATAAACATGATTAGTGCCGCACCTTCCCCGAACAACATGCCTACCAGTTCTGCAACTTTAAGGTCACAGCACCAAACTGTGAACGCATAACGTTTTTAATGCTTTCAACTGCCGAAGTAATAAAAATATGCTGTAAGAAAATGAGCAGAGACATTCTCTGTTTATTTGCATCTCTCACAAATAAATTAGCCCAAGCCTCCTTTTGTACATTTAAATATTTGTTAAAAAACATAAACAGGAATTATACCTGAAGCTCTGGGAGGGACAAAATCTCCATCCAGGCCTCCTCCAGATCTGGGGTAATTCTTTGTGGAGGAGTCAGCTGGTTTGGGAGGACAGCGGGGGACAGGGCCGGCTGTTCAGGGGGCATCATGGTGCCACTGGGGTACACCGAGACAGGAGGCAGGTCCATGCAAACTGAAGGATTCTGCACAGCAAACATACATTTGTAAACCAGAAGTCATACCATAAGCTGTAAATTAGTGGTAATTGGCGATGAAAATCTTACCTCAGTTTCCACTACAGGAAACGTCTCTGCCAGCAGTTGCAAACATTCGTCAAATGACATGCCATCTCCAGTCTCCTCAGTGAAGTTAGCATCCTGCAATCATCCAAGCAGAGCCCATTGAATAAAGAGGGAGTGGCCCACCTCTGACACAAAAAATATTACTATGTGCCTGTACCTGAGAAATCTCGATAGATATGACAGCCTGCTGCGGAGGGAGGATGGGTTTTGTGTGAGGTATGTACTCTCCGGTCTCTTCATCTAGCTTCAGCTGCGCCAGCAGGGCCTTCTCTTGCTCCCGCAGCAAATGCAGCTTCTTTTCTTCCTCCAACTGGCGCTGCCGCTGCAGCTCGTGCTCCTTCTGCCGATGGTTGTAGTCGAAAACCTCTCGCCTGGCACCGAGGTCGATGTCCTGCTTCCAAAGTATGTCAATCAAGTCCAGGTCCTGAAAAAACAACCGCAAACAATAGAGTTGGAAGCCATCGTGCACTCCTGCAGAGAGAATACGCTTAGTGCTGAAAGGAGAATCATTGTCCCTGCTGTGAAACATGGCTTTTGCACCTGCCACACCCTGTCCCCTCCGTATCTGTTCGCTCACAGCAACACTGGAGTTAATGTCACGAGGGAGAAGGGCTATGAATAATAAACATGCTTCTCTGTTTCCCTTGTTGCCGCCACACACAAGCAGAATCCTAATTTGACACGTATACCCATCTCATTACTCCAAAGTGTGAATTCTTTTGTCTTGTTTGATCTCCTTGACAGTCAGGTAAGGTCTCAATGATCAGATTAAATTACACTCTGGTAAATTAGCCTCAAGTGCTTTTATTTTGTAGCCTTTATAAAATAAGAATAAGAATGAGCGATCGTATATGTATATCATGATCTGGAAAGAAAAAATGTTACACAAATAACTTCATAAAGTTAAGGGTAAACATTGCAGGAGTGTAAGGGTTGAACGTTAGACATTGTCTAAACTTTGTTCCATCCATGTCTGTCGACCACTACGGTAATCTCTGGACAAGTTTGCAAAACAAAAGTCCATTTTGAATTCTGGGTTTACATAGGAATAAGCACGAACATGTTTTCTAACCATTTCCTTTCGATTTGCTCTCACACACTCAAATGTTACTAAACTTTCAAACAACACTCTTAAAGACAAATTATGCTACGCTCTTAGGGATTTTTTTCACCATAATTTATTTACAGAAGGAAACTATTTCACAAGGCCTCAGGATATTGCATCAACCCAAGATACTGTTCCACACAAAAAACCACCAGACCATACGACTTTTTTTTTTCTCCCCCAAATTCCTATGAAAATAGCATATGAGCTTTATAATATTCTGTTTTGTGGTTTACGCAGACTGAAACAAGCAAAAAACTAGAAAAAAGGAACAAAAAGCAGACATGAAAACAAACCACTAACAGGCTGTGAAACTGCACTGAACAATATCAACAATTCTCTTTTTTTTTATTAAAAGAAAAGATATGCAGCATAAATAATCATTAACAAACGGGAAAATATTTTGGTCACTGTTGACACAGACTTTGAGACAGTGGCACAAAGCAAAGGCAAATAAGAACCCACTAAGTCTGTGCGTGAGTGTTGCATCAGAAGCTGGACCATTAAAGCATTACTCATTACTAAGGCTGGTGAGCATAAATCTTGGCAAGGAGTGAAGAAGTCCAAAACCAGAAATTATGGTGGCTACAGGAATGAGGAAGTTCCCTAAAATGCTGCAGAGCCCCTAACACCCCCACCCACCCCACCCCCCAAATCACACTTGTGGTCACCTGAATTAAAGCAACACAAACACCAAATGGAAAAGTAGCACATTCTGCAACCAGTTTGACAGCTTTCTTGAAAATACAATCAATACAATCAAGCGTACAACACAGTTCACTTATCAAAAAACCAAATTAATTCAGAAAGTCCATTTATAATAACATCTCAAACATCTTTAAATGGTATAGATTAAGCAGTGTGTGCGTTTCTTTGTTTTCTTTTCTCCGACACCGTGACCTTGATTCACCACTTATAGTCTGACTGGCACGTGAACAAGGAAGCTTAACACGGGAACATTCTCAGATTTCCCAGATAATACGCAGGCGGTGAGCAGCTAAACCAACACAACCATCATGTCCTTCTAAATAGAAACGGAATGTACCAAGACCAACCGAAATTATTGATAACCCCTGCAATGTATGCCTACTTTAATGTAAACAAAGTCGAGTAAAAGGGGACTTGTGTTTATATTACACAGACTTTTATCACATTTATGTTCCGACAATGACGACACACAGCTTTTACAAAACTTAGAACATGGCTGAGCTGAAGTTAGTCTTTTAGGGGGGCGTTGAACCAAAAACAGCGGACATTACGTAGACTAACTTCAATTGATATTTATATTAACTTAATTTATATTTGTATGGAAAAACTTACAGTAACGACACAACTTTTGAAGAACCTAAAAAAATAGCTAAACTTAGTCATTTCAGGGGGAACGTTAACCAAACAGTAGCAAAAAAAAAAAAAAAAAAAAAAAAAAAAAAGTAAGCTAACCTCAATTCATTGATATATTATTAGCTTAATTTATATTTACAAAAAAAACACGAGCGACCTCAAGCTCTGGTTCGATCATGTGACACCAAAAAGGGGAAGAGCGAAAACAGAGGCTAAAGTGTTATGTTTTAAGGAAGATACAAGCAAATCGCTACTTAACAGTTTCACATTGGTTATAAAAGACTTCACTGTAGACATGGAATCACATGCTAGTAGTTGTGGGATGGCGTGGAGGGCCAGTCATGGGGAAGCAAGATTCCAATCTGTTTTATTATAAAACCGTAACTTCACATAACTTTGAAAGAAAAAGGGACTGCATGTTAAAGAATCACGCATTTCAATAACGAGATCTGAGTTAAGTAAGTCAATGTGAAAGAGTGACAACTTTCAGAAAATAATCTTTACTAACCAGAGCCATCAGCTGAGCTAGCTTAGACAGGTTGACGCAAAACATCCTCACAATATTTTTGTTTTACTACGTAAAGAAGCCTGTTATAGAAACAGAACATATATAAAACACAGTGCGAAGTCCAAATATCTTTAAAGATTAAGAAACTATATTTGTCCGATCTTTGATTTAAAAAATGTAAATGTATATATTTATTTTTACCTGGTTAGTGGAATCTCCCATCTCCATCATTGAGTACCGCAGCTTAAACGCCCAATGACGGAGAAATAGTTTACTGAAAATCCAAAATTTTTAGATAAAATGATGAGCAACCAAACGCCACAAGGGGCCTGTCACAGCGGCACCGGAGTTTCGGGAAATATTGCCTCAGCCAAGGCTGGTAAACGTTAGGGAGCTGGTGGCCCGCCCGCTGGGGTCGGCCCACTCACGACGGCCTATGAGAATGAAGGTAAGCACCCAGTGAGCATGCGCGTTGGGCCAACTGGGCTCAGATGCAGCGGTTTTACAATAGAGATAACTGTTGCGCAACAGATCAGTGGTTATCATATAGAGGTTATGATCTATGAATGAATTAACTACCGCTGGGATTTAATAAGATAACTTTTATTCCAATCAACTATTCAATAAACTCGTAAAAGTCACCGACTTGCGTCATTATTTATATAACTGCTTCAAGTTTTGTTTAGTGTATAGCGGCCCCTTCTGGTCACTAGTTATGTCATTGGACTAAAGGTCCGTTAGCCCTCATACCCCCATAACTATATGTAAAATGTCGTAGACTTAACGAGACAGGTAAAATATTTGGTCAAAAAACATTTTTTATTTCACGATAGGGAATTAACTCAGACAGGATTTTCACTGTTTTCTTCACAAACTGTGTTACCTCCTTAAATAAAGTTTACAGAGAAACATCAAAACAAACTTTGGTTTTAGATAGTTACAAACTGTAATATTATTATGACCCTCCGATACTGTCAGAACTACTCACAATATATTTTAGGTCAATATTGACTTAAACTGTAAAATATCCTAATGTAGGCCATTTAGATTAAACACTGAACTTTAGTCCTATTTATAATAAAATCAGCATGAACTCTGCATGAACCTGGTACTAACGTGATGGAGATTGCCAGTTCTTGTGACAAAGACATGGTCTGTTTTTGCACTCTGTGTGCATTGTAAAGACAAACACAATTCTTATTATATTTCCAAGACTGGTAGATCTACAATCCATATACATAAACATGGGTTAAGTTTCACCCAAAATCGGTTCAGAGGACAAAACACCTGCATGTACAGGTATAAAATATAGTACTTTGGATGTTTTGGAAAATTTAAGTGATTTCTAGCTAGAAGTTGTTGTGAAATCTCTAAAAATAGTCAAATGGAACCCTAAGTTGTTAGTAAAATGGAGCAAAATGTTTGTCTAAAAAAAAAAAAAAAGTGGAGGATATAATAACTACATAAATTGCATGAAGTCCTATTGAAAGTATTTAATTTATTAAACTACTAAAGTGACTATATTACTTAATTCTGGATTGCAATGCACCTAAATTGTGGTCAAAAGTACAAAGTACCTGTGTTCTTTTTTATGATAAAGCTGAATGATAGTTCACTGAAAGTATAAGGAGCAGTTTTGCTGCCCAGTGTAGGCTCATTTTGAATTTTCTTATGAGATGAACAATCAAGGACTCTCTAATAGGAGTGATAAGGATAATATTTGATTCCATACATAAGGAAAGATAGGACTAGTAAAAAAAAAAAAACAAGAAATATCTGGAAGAGAGTGAGAAAAAGTAAAATCCTTAAAATTTAGACCAAATATCTGCACCCAGTGCACCCATTATCTATTACAGTATACCTGTTTCCCTCTGATGGCAACACATCCAGGATCAGATACCCATAAACACTTACATAACTACAGATCAGTATACATACATGGATACATTCGACACATTTTTCATGAATAAACACTCATTTAGTTCCTTTTAAATCTTTTCCCCTCAACACATCTAAATGCAGCCCCACAATTCAAATTTATATTCATGAATATTTACAGATACAACACAGTTGATTTATGTTTTGTACATATCTATCCACAAAAATTTCCATATTTGAACACCTTTATGTTTGGTTTTTTAATGTAAACTGATTATTTTCTACAGCTTCCTTTCACATGTGGATACACAAAACCTTTTTTTTTTTGCATGCCTTGTGTATAATAAATCAACTTTTTCCACAGAAATTATGTTGTTCATATTTTTATGAATAACTGTTTTATTTTTGTAACATACTGCTTTCTGTTTGAATATTATTTGAGCTACAGTATTCTAACAAATTACAAAGTTTGAGTTATTTTGACAGAATAAAAAGTTGTTTGAAAGTAAATGCAAACTAAAATATGTTTTAAGATATACTGGATATTTTTGCATTACCGGTTAATAGACATAAGCAACCAAACTTTAGGAAAACAACATGCTTCTTTTTACTTTCTTTAACATTTTCATGTTGTGTTTTTATTAAAATATTTTTTTTCTTGACAGTTCTTGCTTCTTTTTGAATCATGTCTATTAAATTTGTTTTCTTAACCGTGGAATGGCTTGACAGACGACTGCTGAGAAACATGATCTCACTGTAATCTTTCTCATTAACACTTGATCCAGTTTGACTCTTCTGCGCATGAAAGTGGATCATAAAGACTGTTCTTTCTGTGAAAGATACGTGGTCCTGCCTCTAGCACATGTGTGTGAAAAACTTTAGCTCACTGTGCCTCTGCGTGAAATTACACACACAGAAAAAAGGCAGTTTTTTTCTCCCCCTGTGCGCGCTCATGAACACGCGTTCACGTTTGGCAGCTCCACGTCGACATTCTTCCAGCTGCATATAGTGAACTGCACAGCACTGGGGGAAGAAAAGGTAAAACCCTAACACTTGAGGGCTTCAACTTCGCAGACGGACAGCAACCTCACTGAAAATAGACTTTTGCACTTTGAATCTATAACCGAGGTTTGCACCGTCCTCTGTTCGTTTATAGTTGTGTTTTTTGCGTTTTGATCTAGTCTTTGCCCCTCGTGTTGGATTGCAGCTGGTCCCTTGCGGCTACCTTCATCAGGTACAGTATGGCTCGCAGGATTTGCCTCACCTTTAGTCTACGTTTAAATTGCTTCCTTTTTTCGGGATTGTACTACAATAACCAGTTAACTTTTTGTTTCTTCACATACTTTTGCGTTGTTACTTCAGTAAATTGCTGAAACAGTGCCATGTCAACGATCTTCAAACTGTTGCAAGTTAATACTGGATTCAGCTGGCCTTTTTTTTATTTGCATTTTTTTTTTTTTTTTTTTACTTTATATTTTCACACACAAAAAGCTTTCTCTGCAGGGCCTGTTCAGTTGAGAAAGTTGTTAAAGATCAACAGATTGAACTGAAGACTCCCAATCATGAAAGCTTAATAATCCTTATAGATTAAAAAATAAATAAATAAACGTTAGACTTCTAATTATAGGGGGAAAAACGTGTAAATTTTGCAACCAAGCAGATGACCAGACTTCATGTAAAATAATGCCATTCAATTTCTAGGGAGAGTTTTCTACCCAGTCAAATAACTGGAAATAACATTTATGATGTTCCCTATAAATGTGTTCAATGGGGTAAAATAAAATTTTAACACCTGTCCTGCTGTATGTGTTTGATGTTATCCCGAACTCTCTTAGTTGGGACTTAACATCTTGTTCTATCACATTTTAAAAAGAAAAATCTGCATGTCTGTGTTATATTTTCCACACTAAAAAATACGTTTATTGTCTTCTTGTGTGTCCTGTTCTTTTTTTGTGATGGTTGCAGGATAAAGGAATACGTATTCTAGCCCAGGATGAGGTCCCCCCAGAAGGACAGACCTGTGAGGTGGCACTGTGGCTTTCCAAATAAAGTTCTGTGATACACTTAGACTCTTAACTGCTTGCAGTCAGTGCATTACAGAACTTTGTTTTGGGAGTTAATATTTTATAACCAGTGGGAGAGAAGTCTTTACATCTGGACAATTCAGTTATCAGGACAATACAGACAATTGTTTGGCACATTATAGATGCTGTCTTAATAAAAATTATTTTATAAATGTGTCACAATTCTGTTATTATTATTGTTATTATTTGGCTGTGCGGTCTCTTTGTGTTCTACACTACTGTTGCTCACCTACCAAGCCATGAAATGTTGTTTTTAAAAGTTATTGTAGAGCACTGCTGTGCCATATGGAAACTCTAGTCATGCTGGTCAGGTGATTAAGAGGAGGTGAGTGAGGCAGAAAGGTAAACAGCATTTCATACTCTTTCAAGTGATTTTAGTTTTTTTCAGTCACATGAACAACTCTAGTCGTTTTTAGTTTTTTTTTGTACACAAACAATTGCATAGTTACTTATTGATTAGTAAATTTTTTTCCATCAATCTTGTAGAACTCCAAAACTGTCAATTGTTTACAGTTAAATTAGCTCTTGCACCTTCGTTTACTATGTTTTATGTTGTGAAATAATAAACACATAGTCAGCAAAAAGCCAAAACATTAAGAAATTATTTTTCAATCCAAAGTGAGTGGAGAAAAAGCTGCTTGTCTTTTGCTGCAATGCATGCCGGGAAACGTATGAAATGATGCCTTCGTGGACTCGTCTTTAATTTCACTGTGACGAAAACATTTCGAGGTAAAAAAAATGTTTTCTGAGAAAAAGGATAAATGCAACTTTTTAATTATAGTACTTGTCTTAATTACAGGAAGAACAGAATTTTCTCATATTTGCCACCAAAATGTTCTCAAAACTATCCAGATAATTTGTACCAATTAAAAAGAAAGAGAGACGAGATTTGTCCCATAACTATAAACTCGTAGAGGTAAATCATTCGGAACGTGTGGTTTTAGTTTGATCAAATGTTGTCTTTTAGACCAAGTTGTCTTGCATCGTTAGAAAGTTAAAGCAACGCCGCTTTTCCAAGACCGTATTGAAAGTTTTTCAACCGTTTAGTGCATTTTGCGATTCGAAGTTAATATTTCCTACGGTTTAGAACGCATCATTGAGTTGACCTCTGACAGGCGCTCATGGATCTTCCTTTCACAAACACGGAAGCAGCATGGCGTCCAACAGCTGTGGTGGCGGTTCCGACAAGCAAATGGCTGCACAGCACAGACTTAGTGTAATTGCCGGGCATCTACAGAGACCAAGTGGTAGTAACACCGCCGTCTTAGCCGCGGAGTGCAAAGGCCAGGGGAGCAAGCCATTTGTCTCCAGCGAGAGGAGAACGGTACCCAGGAGGAGGTACAAGGCTGTGATGGAGCGGTGGACCCAGGGTCCATCCTCTGCCGCTTTTCGCTTCTTATTCTGACAAACCATTGCATAAATTACAGTAAACAAGTCGCGCTTGTGTTAAAGATCGTAGCAAAGTGCCGCATTGTTCACAATGGTACATTGTAAACGTTAAAGCAGTGAAAGTGGATAGCATGTTAGCTAACTGTCCTCGGCTACAAAGTAGCCATTCATTTCCTAAGAGTGGGTGCGGTTTGGAGGTTAGTGTGGTCGACTTTCAGAAAGTTAGCTCTCTGTGGAGCTTTTAGTCTAAAGCTGAGTTTGCCTGCTGAGAGTTTTTTCAATAGTGACGAGGATAAAATCTCAACAACACAGTCAGTGGCTACTTTCCTGGATTTTTTTTTTTTTGATGCAGTACTGTTTTCTCGAAATAATTAACAGGAAATTGACGTTTTTTCTGTAGTTTTTGATTATTAAACTTTATGTATTTGAACTTAAGTAGAGTATGTAAAATGTCTAAACTATTTTAATACTGTTTTAGTTTTTAATATTTTGAAAAAGTACACGTACAAATCAGTTATATGTACCCTGTGAGCTGATTGGTCAGAATAAGTGGCGTGACTTTCAACCTATTACAAGCTAGCTCTTCCTTCCAAATGAAAGTCATTACAATGTGGTGACAACATCTACTGTCTGTCAGTTTAACCATCAACTGGTACAACAAGCACCACCAGTTGTAAACATCCGTGTGGCAGTGCAGTTCAAGTCCCTTGAATCGGAAAATATTTTAATTCTAATTAGATTTTGGTTTAAGCCTCACTTTTTTTGCATACTATAATTCAAATGAACAGTAAAAGCAAAAGTGAATTCTCAAGTAATGCTACTATTGTTTAGTTTCATTTACAGTTCTGGACATTCAGTTCTGGATTTGCTTTCTATTTAGATACCCTGACTTGCAGGTGTCACTATTATTTGCAAGTATGTTTTCTTTTTTATTGTTCTTGTGAAAATATGCTGATTTAGCCCTGATAGAATTGCAGCCGTCACATTTATGACTTTCACATTTGTATTAAATTCAGTTGGAAGATGATGAATTCTTCAAGTATCCTTTTGTGTAAATAAAACTCAACTTTAATTTCACACTGTTTGCTAGGACTCAATAAAGCAGAACAGCAGCATGTTGCAACAGATTTGGGCTGCAAGGATTTATGTATTGGAATGCTGTGTCTACAACAGTTTGTCTGAACAGATACTACTAGTTTATTCAAACTTGGGTTTTAAAGGTTTGTCTCACAAGTTTATTATATGGTAAAGACGGTTTTTCGTCTCTCGTAATGTCTTCCTTTTTTTCTGTAAGAGATTGCTAAGCTCCATTGGCTTAGATTTCTCTAAGTCCCATCAACTTGATTTATACGTTTCAGAGTGATTAATCACTCATTTAGTTCACTACAAAGACCTGCTGTTCTCTGTTTAGAGCAGGTACTTTCCAAAGTAAAACTTGTAATGGATTAACTGTTAAATATGTTCACTTTTGTTAGCATGCTCTGTGGTTAAACTCAGGCTCAGTTACCTAAGGTTTTTTTTTTTTCTTTGTAATTTGGTTTTCTTGGGGGTTTAGAACATGCTCAAATACTGTTGCTCACCACACAAATCTGAGTCTAATAATGTAAAAGTTGTTGATAGAAAAGTGTCATCGATAAATATAATGTATAACTGCATTGGAAATTCTTTAAACGTTGTGCAGCAATTCTCAAACATGTGTTTTGATTTAAACTTCAGCCAGCCCTGCCTTACATAAATGGAAATAATATCAGCGCCCTAATGAACTTTGAAGAATGCTAAATTTAGTTGTATTTATATTTTCCTCTCAGTTTATTTTTGGGGTTTATTCCTCCTTTGTCCTCCTGTTATTACTTGGCAGGAATTGACAAGGCTCCTTTAACTTCACATTATTAAAAAATATTGGAAGTAGCCTTCGCTTCTGTTTTTGCAACCTTTTCTTTTATTGTTCTCCTTCAATCTAAGATTACAAATTTTTGTTCCAACCTGCTCCATTATTTCTTTTCCTGTAGGCAGGAGATAATGAAGTGGAATGGCTGGGGTTACAGTGACTCAAAATTCGTCTACAATAAGAAAGGCCAAGCTGAATTTACTGGCAAAAGGTAATGTGACTTGTTAGAAATGGTTCATTTTTTCACTTTTAGGCTTTATTTAAAGACTGTAATTCTTGTCTTTCTCACTGTTTAGCTTCTCCAGTGTCTTTATTTGCTTGCATCTGAAAGTGGAGTTATGCATTGATGTTTTTCACATTCCCCAGCATTTAAAATAACTTGACATCCTTCTCCAGCCTACGCTCACAACAATGTGCTGCTTCTGCCACCTAGTGTTCGGCATTTAAACAGTTCATTGTCATCTGAGACGGGGTCACTGGCGTTTTCCAAGCCGGCCCAAACTCCTGCTCATTAACATGAACTGTTTTTCCTTCCGTTCAGAAATGAATCACTTCATGGTGGGTGAAAAGACAAAACTGAGCTGCAGCAAAGAGAAAACTGGCCATTGGTTTCAAATAGCACAAACAATGAGGCTTCTCGCACCTTATCTTTGTGTCACATGGCAGGAGCAGCTGAACATTTTTGCATCTTTTGTAATGTGGACTAAGAACCGGACGGATTTTCAACAACAGGAATCGACAAAGCATGTGTCAGGATGTACTTTGAGTAATGAAGTAAACAGGAAGTTACATCACTAATGGCTTCCTTTTGTTCAAATGCTGGGAAGCAACAGTTTCCCCACCTCAACTAAAACCTAACTGCTTTTTTCAGAAACCGTTTTCTCTCTTCTAGATCTGCCTTTCCAAATAAGACGGCAAAGTTGAAAATTAAAATCTTTTTACTTTTTTATTTTATCTGTCACCTTGTTGACCTTTTTCCCCCTCTATTGAATCCAGGTACAAACTTAGTGGTATGGTTATCCCCGGTCTTAAAGATTGGATGGAAAACACGTTTGGGGCCACTCTGCAGCACAAAGCTGCTGCAACAGTGAGTACAGTCCATGTCTTCCAATTGTGTCACGTATAAGAAGCCCCTTGCCACAATAAAACCAATCAGCAAAGTTTATGTCTGCGTGTTTCAGCCTGCACTCAACAGCAGTGCAGTACCACCTCCCACTTTAAATGAGGCCTTTGTGGAGGAACTTAAATCCACAGGTGTTCCCTTCTCTGCCGACGCAGAGGACAGAGTGTTTCGTGCTCATGGTAAGGAAGCAAGCAGAGGCTGGTGTTTTGTAGTTTTATTTTAATGCATACGTTTGTGTTGAAAGATGATTAGTACTGTTCTTTTTTTTTCTCCAGGCCACTGTTTGCATGAGATCTTTGCTTTGAGAGAGGGGAAAATCGGCCGTGTTCCAGACATGGTGGTGTGGCCAAGTGAGTTCTCTCCAGCGCAGAATCTCTCCCCTCCCTGAGCCCGTCTGTCTTTCTACTTCAACGCAGCTTAATCCACCCTCCTTCTGGTTTAGATGATTTAAAGGGTTAATCTCTGCCTGACGCAGGGATATTAATATGTATGAGTGGAAGCTTAATAAGAAGCGTCAGAGGGAGGAGGGTTGACACCCAGCACTCCTCAGTGTGGACCTGTGTGCTACACCTATGAGTTATGATTGTGAGATTGCTTTTCCCTTGTTACGACTTGGGCTATTTTATCATGCAAATGAGTGTTGACTGCTGGTTGAAAGCTGATTAGCAACCTTCTAATTAGGCAGCAAATCATCAAGAAAGCCTAAACACATCTTTTTTTTTCCATCTAAGCACCATTTTAAGGTTGCAACCCTGCAAATACATGTATTTGCCACATGTCCTTTGGACATGTTGAAGTGTAAGTTGCATTGATTTGATTTTATGACACTGAAGGATCTTTACTCAGCAACCATGAGTCCAAATGTGTGTGTTTCATTTGATGAGAAGAATGGCTGCTTTTTAAAGTACTTGAGGCGTGTGAAACCTATCAGTGTGGGTGGATGTTGCTGCTTCACCTCTCCAGTGTGCATGGATTTCTGCTCTGTCATTGGTTAAAAGGCATCTGTATCGATGCCCCACCCAAGAGAGTGAAGCTTCGGTCGATGGGACTCTGCCTTGCAAAAGGCTGCAGGGAGAATCAGCAGCTCCCAAACCGCTCTGCTGCTCCCCCTGCTGTAATGGCGAAGACAGTATTCAGAGAATGTTTGTTTTTTAATTCCCCTTGTGTTTCTTAGTATTTTCCACAGTAAGAAAACATAGTTGCATATCATTTCATAATAATAAAAAAGAACAAAATGGAGTTACCTCTCCTTAACAATCTTCTTTTTCTCTTCAGACTGTCACAGTGATGTTGTAAAAATTGTGGAGCTGGCGTGCAAACACAATGTTTGCTTAATACCATATGGAGGTAAGCATGAAGGTTCAAAGCTTTTTTCCCAGTTTAATGAGTTCAAATATTTTGCATGAAGAGACAACAGTCATGTCAAACGTCTTCCAGGATTTTATAATTAACAGAAGAGCTTAAAAAAACACATTATTCATAATTTTAAACAATCTAACAAGATATTAAAGTTAAAAACTTCCCAGTCTCCCTATTATGTACAGAGATCCATTAAAAAAAAAATCACAGTTTAAAGCGACCTTTTTAAAAGTCATCCTAAATGTAACAGCTTTGATAAAACTGAATGTAATTTACCAGCTATATTGCAATAAATGTTTTTTTTTTTTTAATATCCTTTTCATCTTTTTATTCTTGAGTAATTTTGACAACGCTTGAATATTTGTTTGAGCAAAAGCTCCTAAATTAATAAAGCCACAAATGTAGCTGAAAAGTTATGAATTAATTCTTGATTTTTAAAATTCTTACTTTTGTTTCTTTTTTCAGTATTGGGTTTTTAGGCAGATTGTAACTCTTGCAGAGAAATAAAAGGCGTAAAGTTTACACTTTACTTTTTATAATTTATTTATTTCTTTTTACACATTTTAGTCCTAAACATGCAAAAATGGCAGCTGTTCAAATCATTCACTTGGCACGTTGAAAAACGTATCTTCTGTAATTATTTTAGACTTTTTTTTTTTATTATCATAATTTAACTAACTGTCTGAATTCTCAGATCAGTAATCTGATTTAATTTTTTTCTTGCAGGAGGGACCAGTGTGTCTAGTGCTCTTGAGTGCCCCCCAGAGGAGACTCGTTCCATCATCTCTTTGGATACCTCCCAGATGGTGTGTGAACTCGGAAGGTTTTCAATCACAGTTCATCTGTGATTATAGCTTGACGAAGCCATTTTATTGGACTTCAGTGTCCATATTCCAGTATGGAATCATAGGAAATGGATTTATTGATCAGAGGATGTAAGAGATTTGTGTAACTTAATTTAGAGGGGGAGGTCATGTCCTTTGAGTTGTCAGCATTGGCCTGTTTTTCTTTGGCCTTTTACATCACACGTCAGAACAGCTGACAAATCGTTTAGCAAACCGGTACTTTGCAGAGTTGAGTTTTTGGTAAACACTTCCTTAGATATGCAACTATTTTTTTTTTTACCCAGTACTGCATTTATCTAGTTTCATAGAAAGAAACTGACATGTTAAAATACATTAAACACATCGATGAATACAGTCAGATGTGTTTCAATAAAATGCCGGCTTACCGAGTTTGTCATTTAAAGCCTTCCTTTAATAAAGATAAGGTTTTTATAAACGTATTTGATATAAAGTTTAGCCTCAAATACAAAAGGGGTTTATACAAATATACACCTCATGAATAAAACATTTTATAACCCCCTATTGTAGCAGTAAAATCTGTCCAACACAAGAAACCGTCAGCTCTTACCTGTTTGCTTAGCTACTAGACAAGACAAGTTTAATAAAAAAAAAACATGATGTTAGTAAGTCATGAATGAAAAAAGCTTATAATTATTTGACTACACAAGCTGCAGACCACTTCTATATAGTTCACTTTCAGTTTTCCAGTGATGATAAGCACTGAAATAATTCTTTTTAACTGATCAAATTCAAAATTCATGCTGGGGTTTGACAGTCTCTGAATGTGTGACTGCATCCTCACTTCTCACATCTGATCATCTCCAAACACTTAGCACGGAGTTTTTATTTTTTAATGGACCTTAAGGTTTCATGTCTTTTTATGTTCGGTTAAACTCACCTTTTGTTTTGTTCAAACTACTCTTTATGTTGACAAATAGTTGCATGTGCTATATGAAACCTAATTCAATGTTGCCTTACAGAAGTACAGCTAAAAAAATATTCCCACTTGAGACACATTTTGAAGCTCGTAAAAAAACAGTGGCTGTAATTTGAATACTAAAGTGTTGCTTCAGCAATTTGTTTGACCAGAATGTCACACAGGCCAGCATCACTATGATAGTGTTTCACTAGGTGGAATATAAACTGGTCACCAGTGCCCTGCAGTCCTTTGATCCAAAAGGGGTGATATACTGGCTATCATTGGTGCTGCCAGTCACCAGGTTTGGCGACACAGACATCAGTGTTGGGTTTTCTGCCGGGGTCGGAGGTGAGATGGTCCCTACGAAAAGACTTGAAAGCAGCAATGCGAGAGGACCATAAAGTTTATTACCGCTGCAGAATAATTGATGGCACTTATGACACGACCTCCTGAGGATATGGGTGAACCGTGTGCTCAGTGAACTAAACCAGAAGCAAACATTTGGAGTTAAATGTTAACCTGAAGGAAGCGGACTGTTGGCCTTTTTTCCTGTAGTGGCCCTGCATATAATTAACCTTTCATAGTTTTGTGAGAAAACATAAAAAAGTTGTGCGGGAGAGGCAGTTTTATCCTTCAAATCAAACAAACGGTATCATGTTTCTTTAAGACATAAAGCATTTATGTTTGGCTTCTGCAGACGTGTTGTTTGTGTTGCAGAACCGCATTCTCTGGATTGACGAGAAAAACCTGACTGCCCACGTAGAGGCCGGAATCATCGGTCAGGACCTGGAGAACTTGGTGAGCAAGCACAACCATAAACTCGAGCAGTCTAATCATTCCCCCACTTCTTCTCCCACTTTTCACCTTGGTACTCTTTGTTCGGTGGATCTCAGAGGCTTTGGGAAGGAGTTTGAGATGGGGGAGAGGAGATGGTGGCTGTGAGCAGATGGCACCATCAAGCTAATTCAGAAAAATGGAGAGGGAGCGGGTGTTTGATGTTGAGGAATGCGTGAGCTGCATGTAAAGCAGACTCCACCTCTGCATTCAGACTGGGCCCAGTTGACAGAGCAGATGGGTCGACATTATAAACTGATTTACAGAGGAGAATGTGCTGAAACTAACTTTTGTGCTCTTTTAAGCAGTGTAATGCTGTCATACTTAGAGGCTTTTATTATTATAACAACCCTCCAGAATTAGGGATTTAGAATAATTGATGTTCTCCTAAACCTTAAAACTAAAAAGTATGTATGTAAGTATGTAAAAGTCTCTCTACACCTTGTTATGGAGGCTCTGTTTCACATAGACTATCATGTTCAATGAATTAGATTTCTATTGGAGAGCATTTAACAATAAAACCAGCTTAAATCTATCAAATGAAATAATAAATGAGCTTTTAGTGTAGGATAAAAGTTGTTTTTGCCATTTTTACTATCTTGGCTATCTCAGTATAGTCCTTGTTTACCGCGGGGGATACGTTCCATAAATAACGCGGTGAAATCCGTGAAGTAGGGTTACAGATGTTTGAAGGCTGTAAAACCCCTCCTGACACAATTCAGACACTTTTCTCAAACAGACATGAACATTTTCACACTTCTCTCTCGTGTTGAACTCCCAAAATTCAAACCTTCATGGAAAAACAAGTCCAGTATTCTAGAATAAAAAACAAAGATCTGATTGCAATGAAGATTTATGTAGATTTAATGAGCTGTATATATCGCGCACGGGAGAAATGGATTGATCCAGCCAATGAGAACGCAGTGTGCTGTTAAAACAAAAGCAATATTTCACTGAAAAAAATCCACATAACAGCGAGGCCGTGAAAGGTGAACTGTGATATAGTGAGGGAATACTGTATATCTATAGCCATGAGCTGCAGGATGTGATTTTTATCGCCTTCTTTCCCTCCATCATTTTTTTTGTATTTGCTATATATTTTACTTATTTACTTTAATGTTGGTTTATTTCCCAACTTCCCAACTGCTGTCTTCCCTTTCATCCCAGCTTAATGAGAGCGGCTACTGTACAGGACATGAGCCAGACTCCATGGAGTTCAGCTCCCTGGGTGGCTGGGTAGCAACAAGGGCATCAGGGATGAAGAAGAACATCTATGGCAACATCGAGGACCTGGTGAGTTAATTCGCTCCGTTCTACTGTACTGTGTTTGATCCACTCACCCAATTAAAGCAAACAAGTTACCACACACCAATTAGAGAGAAAATGATCAGCAGTTTTCTAGACCCTTTCAGACTGCTAATTAATGCGTGCATCAATATTACAGTCATATACCATTTTTGTAATCAATCTTTTGAGACTTATTAGGTCTGAAAAGATTTAGTACTTGTTGCTTTGCTGCGCTCTGTCTAAATAGGTAATCCACATTAAGATGGTGACTCCACAAGGTGTGATTGAAAAGAGCTGTCAGGGGCCACGCATGTCCACGGGGCCAGACATCCACCATTTCATCATGGGCTCAGAAGGTTGGCTCCCTCTCACTCATGTGATTTCAATACTCAATGGCATGTGTCCGCACTCACAGTCGTGTACACTTTGTGTTGATTCCCGCTCAGGTCTGTAAGGTCATTCAGATAAAACAGTAACAACAGGACAGTTCTCAGGCTGTGTCCTCCTTACTCATTAACTAGCTTTGGTAGAAAAGGGATCTGGAGGAGTGTTGGAAATAAACCGTCTGCTCCACTCTGTCTGCAGTGCCCTGTCCTTGTAGCTGCTAGTGCAGATGCTGCCATATGCTTGTTTTCCCTTAAACACTGATGGAGTTGAACTGTTGGCATTGCTGTGTTAAACAGCTGGGGATGCAAACCCTATTGGCAAGCAAAGCTTAATAATCTGCTCCCTGACTGATCTGGAACAGCAGCAAACATTTCAATTTGTGCTCAATGAAAGTGATTCAATTAAAGGAGGAGACCAAACTTTTTATTCATAATTCTTTAATGATTGCATAAAGGCTAATCAGGTTTATGTTAAGCAGTCACACATGACACACTTGTTATTGACACTTTGCATAAACTTAATTATTTAGTTACTAACATTTATTTTTGTTTCTTTAGTAATAATTGTTAATGGATTAATAAGCATTTAGCTGGTAATTTAAAGAAAATGTGCTAATTTTAGACAGAATTGCCAAAGATGGTTTTCTTCTCTTCGCATAACTGAAAAATGCTTTAGTGTTTGTACATGAAAAATATTCCATTGATTACACAACCTTTTGTAACAGTTTAAATATACACAATAATGAGTTTTATTTCTCCATTAACCCATTGCTTTGTGTAGAGCATTTCTGAACATCTTAGCTGGAATAAGTTCATATTTAAGGGTGGATGTTATTTTAATGAGTATGATTAACTTTTTCTTTGAATTAAGACTATATATTTTTAACAGCAAACAATTTAAGATGACTTGTTTTTTCTAATGATTTTTTAAATCAGCTTTTGGGGTTGGTTAAATAAAAGAAATGAAGAATTTATCTCTCCAGGAATCACTACAAACCTTTACTCTAACTAATCTCCCAAGCCTTATGGTAATTTCCATATGGAATAAATCCTAATTAAGACAATCAAGACAATAGATATGTTGCCAAAGGAGAGTGGCAGTGTGAGCACATTGTCTGCCCATATGACCATGTTATTAAGAATTTGCCCATAAAAAGAATGATTCCTGTTGCTGCAGCTTGTAAACATGTGTTTTTTAATATTACTTTAATTGATATATATATATATATGATACATTTTACTTTAAAAAAAAAAATATAAGTAGATTTATTGAAAACCAGTCTGAATTGGATAAGTAGATTTAAACGTCTTTTTTAAACATACTTCTGCAAATTTACATTGTTTGAACACATTTATGCACCAAAAAGTTTTATTAAATCCAACTGACATCTTTAAAACAGATACGTTTAATACCAAAATACCCTATTATTCATTTAGCTAGCATTTTTTTTATGTATAAAGTCTCCCCCAACTGGTTTGCAATTCAGGTTATTGAATAAGAGATGATTCTGCTGCTGAGATCAGTGTGCAAAGCAAAACTAGGACACACATGCATGTCTTTCCTGGTCTGCTGGGAGAGCAGTGCAGCTCAAAGGTCACACAACCACATGTTCTCATTATAATTGTCTGCCTACGCAACACAAAAAATCCCTATCCTGCAGCCTGACAGTCGACCGCATCAGCAACAGGAGAGAGTCGCTTTAAAAAACCTCAACTATGCTCTGCATTTTAAAGTGAAAAACATCTATTTTGTGCAAAATTACTGTGGAGCCCTCAAGCTTCTTATTCTCCGACTCCATTTATCTCTCTGATCTTAAAGTAGCCTGACTGCAACAAACTTCTAGCAGCGTAAAGAGCGATTGAGGCGAATATTGGCAGCTAACTCAAAATATGTATTCAGTGGAAGCTTTGTTTTTTAATGATTAGGATTAAAACCCTTACAGCTAAACACAGTAGTGACCCTCCCATACAGATTCCACTGCTGCAGATAATGGTGGCCTAAGCCCTGACTGGTTGCATTTAGTGCATTTTCCTGCTTACTTCCCCACCCCCACTTCATTCTAGAAAAACCTGGCTCCTCCCCATCTCTCTCCCTCATTCAGATCCATTAATTATGCATATGCCGTTCACCGGCGAGGCTGGTGGCGCTGCTAAATCCCATCACAGCCGGATCTCATAGATAGAGGCAGGTTACTGCTGGCCTGCAGGAGCATTTCCTCAATGAAACGAATGAATAAACTCATTTTCCTGTAGGCCACTAGAGAGCAGCGTGCGTCGTGTGCCGTTTGTTAGATGTCCTTCTAAAAACCCACAGTGAGCAGATTAAGTTTTTATAGGACACATAAATCTATAAATGGCGACTTTAAAATGACATGTCTGTGATAAAGTGTATGAATTTGTTTACAATTAATAATTTCAATTTTTACTTTTGCTTAGTGTAGCTTATAAATAAAGAATATACAGAGAAGAAAGAACAATAATTATTATAGAAAAAAACCTGATTTACAACATGAATAACTATTAATAAAAGCCCTCGCTAGCTCAAAGCATGCAAACAGTCACCACTTTACCAAGACTTCCTTAAAGACCCATTCTGATAAAAAAAATAATTGTGCTTTTTGTGTTTCACATGATCTTGTAGCCTTTTTCTCATGACGGAGGACGTATAGAAAGAAAATTAGAATTAAAACAGCATTTCTGACTGTTTCGGTATTTTAAATTGTCAAACAGAAGCAGACGAAATAATCCAGCTTGAAAAAGCTTGTAGTTGTTAGGTAGAAACTACAATCGGCAGACCACAAGCTCCCTGCTTCGCTCGATTCTGATGCATTCACTTGCAGACAAATCGATCCATGTACGTCTTTGTTTTTCATGTCTGGGCTGCCATGGCTTAGAACTGTATGGCTGGATAGCTCCGATATTGTTTGAGATTTTTGTTGCACTGGTAATATTACGATCGGGGTGTAAGGGGCTGTAGGATAGCAGGAGAGTGCGTAAACAAAGGAACCATGGGAAGTCGGGGAAGGCTTATTCTGCATCAATGGTTACGCCCACAACTCTGAGGCAAATTTGTAATAAACTATTACAGCTCTCCTAAAAAAATGATGCAGGCTTTTTAATTTGCCTAAAAAGGGCATAATCATAATTAAAAGACCACTGAGAACACTTTCACAGTAGATCAGATCAGAGAGGGGCTTTGAATATTGAGTGAATGTAGTAAACTGAGCGTTACACCATCTAGCCCGTCCATCTGTGGGCGTTTACATTCTCATCCTCTGCGTATTGTTTAAAACAGTTTTGGCCTGTGGTGCATGTGTGAAAAGTAAATCCCCAACAAATGAGTCACATTGCTCTCTGTGCCAAGAACCTGAAAAAGAAAAAAAAAACGTTCCTCATAAGAAGTGTACAAGCAACGCCGTCATTCATCTGCTAGTAATATAGCATATACGTAAAGCCAATGGTGTGAAATGCTTACGGTAACAGCCGTAAGCATTCTCCCTATGGTTGCTCTTCGTCTCAGCTTGTTTTCATTTGTTGCCGTGTTTTCAGGGATAAACATTTACGGCTCACATGTTTTGCTTCGAAGATTGATCAAGGATCTACATTAAAGCAACGTCATTGTGTTGCTAGAGTTTACTGCGAGCTTTGAAAGACGCCAGCTTGCTTTCTCTGAGTCTTTTAGGCGCTCGTGGTTGACAGCTTTCAGGGTCACCGTGTCAGCCCGGAGTTTCCTTGTACCTGTGCTTGAGTTGCTGCTGTTGGCCTCGGTTCCTTTCATAGTGCCTTGTTTTATTTCCTCTCGCTATTACACTGATGAATCTCAGCTGTCTTGCCATGTTGTAGGGGAACCTGAACTGCTGGGAAATGTGAGTCAAAGGTCAACCATTTGACCTCAGGATATGTACCAGAGCCCTGTAAAATGTTCCAACAGGCTCAGGGCCTGTAAACTGTTTGAAGAGGCATTGTTTTTTTTTTCCTTTTTTCTTTTACTCATACTCCCTTTCTGTCCCACAGGAACCCTGGGTGTGATTACTGAAGTAACTATGAAGATTCGTCCCGTGCCAGAGTATCAGAAATACGGGTCGGTGGTGTTTCCTAACTTTGAGCAGGGAGTTGCATGTCTTCGAGAGGTTGCCAGACAGGTATGACGTTTCAAATCCTCCTGTCAATAGAGAGAACAGAACATTCTAGAAAACCAGACAGAGAACACACGTTTTGTTTTTTTCGTACTGTGTTTCAGTGGCCCACATTTCTGTGAACAAGAATATAACCCTGTCACAGCTGTTTGACGAGTCTTTTCAATTTTAAGTCTCCAAAAAGTTTTAAGTCTTTAATTAGTACTTTGATTTTTCCGCTGGTTCAGTATGGATTAGCTACTTGTTATGTGTTTTTAAACCAAGCCCAAAGTCGTTTTGTCGGAAACTCCAAAGCCCAATAATGTAGCAATGTTGTAAAACGTTTTGGATCATATTTAATCATAAAAAATGTTTAAAAAGTTTCGAGACTATAGTGCGCTAAAAATGATTTAAAGACCCACTCTGATCATCTTTTGATCTATTGCAAGTGTTCCCAGTGGTCTTTCCGTTATGATTGACGTTTTTAGCCAAACCAAAAAACTCTTTTGAGACATAGCAGGAGTTCCTTAAAAAATTGACCTCTGGATTGTGGGCGTGACTGTTGGCAAGAGGCAACCCTGCCCCCCTTCCCACAACTGAGAGTTCTCTGTTTACACGCTCTCCCTTTAGCTTACAGCCCCTCACACCCCCAACCTAACAAAAATGGCGAGCAATGTCGGAGCTGTTTAGCCGTACAGTTTTGAGCCAGATGTCAACTAAGTAGAGAATAAAGACGTACACAGATCTAGTAACGAAAACGTTACGTTTCACTATGATTTAAATAGAGAAATACTCTGTAATGCAAATTTAAGCTTAATTTTCTTTAAATATGTCCTCCAACAGCAGAAAAACGGCACACGAACATGTTAAAAACACATCAGAATGGGTGTTTAGATACTTCTAAATTCATAGCACTTCCTTTTTTTTTTATTCCTTTACTTTTTTTTTTGAGTAAAGTTTAATTTAATAACTTTTTTTTAATTTTTTTATAATTTCCCAGAGATGTGCCCCAGCGTCGATAAGGCTCATGGATAATGAACAGTTTAAGTTTGGTAAGTTTCCTGTGATTTTGTAACCACTCCTTCCAAAATCAATGTCTTAAAGTGAAGAGAGCTCTTTTTTTAGGAAGCATAAAGCCGCTCCCTGTCCCAAGCGTCGGCATAAACATAGTCTTGTGTCAGATGTGTGGCACATGGTTGGCTCGTAAGAAACAAGAGAAATAAAGCTTGTGTTCCTTTATTTTGTTTTTTCCTCTCATGTTTTCAGATTTAACAGCAGCCAACGATCTGCTGCTCCCCTGCACTAAACTGTTACACTGATTCCTATGTATTATTTATGCGTGCTGCATTTACATGTGCAAAGATGAAAAGTGCAGACACATTGAAAAATAACACTGTAGAAAATTAAGTGCTTGTTAGGTTTTACTTTTATGGCGTTGTTTTTGAGGTCTAGTGGAATGCATCTTGCATTGCCAGGGATGCCTGTAAAGTTCCCAGATCCCCGGGGATCTCATTATCTCCCCTACATTTCCACTTTTCATGGGGTAGGCATTTCTTAACATTAAGTAAGAAAGATAAAGTGACCATTGTGATGTTTTTATTCTTTATTTGTATAATCTTCTTTATCCAAACCTGAATTATTTAGGGTTTATTGTTTCTTTTGAAATTATTGTCGAGTAAATAAATATATTTATGTTTTAATTATCCTGCATAATTCGGTGCTTTGCATGTTTTAAACCAAAATATATCACAATCATACTTGTAAATAAAATAATTTGCCTTACCGTGTTCTGGTAAAAAAAAAGGAAAACTGAGAGGGATGAGTTAAAAATAAGATTATGGTGAGGGTTGGCTTCATTTAGCCTCTATGAATTTTCAGCATTTAATCAATTATTGCATGATGGCTGTGAGAGACCTTAAGACCTGCAATCAAATTTTGCAATGGAAACAAATAGGACACTAAGGGATGAAGAGACACGAGCATGGGGGGAAATAAATGAACTGTTAAGTCTCAACGACATCACCCGTGACTTCCCCGCTGTGATTGATAACCATCCCACTGCCCCCAGCCCCTCATTTTCACATGTCCACAGGCGCTTTTGTGCGTCCGATCAAGAATAAATCAAAAAAGTGAGGGTGAGGAAGACTGATATCACCGTGTCAACCTTACTTCTCTTCGGAAACTCTCTGATTTATAGAGGCTGTCGATGGCAGTTTCTGGCCACTTGTAATTTTGCTCTAAAGTTGCCATTTCTATTTCCATCTTCCGTTTGATTCCCAGACTGCGCTTTACCAAGCGTTTGAGGTGCCATTATCACCACTTCTTCCTCAGTCCTGACAACTTTAACTTGATGTTTTCCACAGGTCATGCCCTGAAACCTCAGGTTTCCTCCATTTTCACTTCATTTCTAGATGGATTGAAAAAATTTTACATCACCAAGGTAACAGATAAAACACATTTTTTTCTGACATTTTCTTGCCCCAGTTAATTTAAAAAAATGAAAATATGATTTTTTTTTGTTTTTGCAGTTTAAAGGGTTTGACCCTAACCGCTTGTGTGTGGCCACCCTGCTGTTTGAAGGAGACCGTGAGAAGGTTCTGCAGCACGAGAAGCAGGTTTATGACATTGCTGCAAAGTTTGGGTGAGAATCTTTTGGATTGTAAGGAAGTTTGTTTCTAACTGAAGCGAGTCAAATCGAAACTATAAGGAATTCACTTTTAGAGGAAGCACTGCTACTGTTTTTCTTTTTTGAAACCTTTTAACATTTTTAGTCAAAATTAATTATTCTATCTTTTATTGTGCTTATGTATTACAGGTACATTTTAATTTGTCAGCATAGGGACATTTAATATCAGGTCGTTTTCCAGAAATTAGGAGAGCGGCAGCTCCTTATTAGTTTCTAATTTAAACACATTTTTCTTTTCACTTTAATTACTGGATTGTTACAGGCCTAATTTGGTTTCAACTTGTTTGGCATTTCCTTTTTTTAGACCATGAGAACCTGTTGTCCCTGTGAAAAAAACATTCCAGAGTGATTCAAAACACAAGACTTAACAGCATTTTTTTTTTTACTTTTAGTCAAACTTTTCTTAGATTGATGTTAAAGTGAGAAATAGCTACCAGTTTGTTGGGCTTTCCTGTTGTTCTCCTTTTCCTCTCTATCGTATAATTTGTGAAAGTTTTCAAAAAAATATTCAAAAGCAACTCCATCAGCATATGTATCTTTGTTATTAGTGAACTAATGCAGAAAAAAAACATGAATATTTGAAGGAAGATCCAAATTTAATTTAAGCTTTGCTTTAATTCTCACCCAAAAAGTTCATTTTAACACAAGTTGAGCTTTAATGTCATGGCAAATAATGGCACAAAAAATTGTACTGGCAGAAATCTTTTTGAAAGCTAAAAACAAAATATATTAAATATATATTTTTAAATACATAGAAAATCTAGATATTTTATTTTCATGTATTTTATATCAGTGTAAACTGTTTTTGTTTTAAACCCCAAAACTTTTGAAATAAAATCACTCAAAAATGTATTTTTCAGCTCAAAACCCAGACATGCTTAACAGCTTTAGTTTGTAAAAGAGTTAAATGCAAAAGAAGCGTGTCGGTTACTTGCAGCATCTTTTGCGTCTCTGCTTTGCTTCAAGAAAACACGATCACTCAAAAGCTCAAGTGTCAGTGATGGATTAGTTTGGTAGGGTTTGATGAGGAATGTTTTCTCCTGGTGTTGGGAAACATTAAGAAGGGTGGAAAATCAATATAGTGATTTTCTAATGAGCTCGGCCTGATTAGTTTGGATGGTGAATGAATATGTGATTACCCGCCGCAGGTGATAGATGTGTGGCTGACCTGTGGCGGTGCTTGAAACACAGCAGCATTGATCCGTACATTGTGGGACTGACAGGCTCCTCGACAGCTGTTTTAAAGAGGAGCGGTCCGAGAATCAAAGCTGGAAGAAAGGAGATGTTAAATATTAACCCTGCTGTGTGTTTCCAGGGGCCTGGCAGCTGGAGAGGACAATGGGCAGAGGGGCTACATGTTGACCTTCGTCATTGCTTATCTCCGGGTGGGTCACTCCTCTGGCTTTTGCTTTCCCTGAGCTGACAGACAGGTGGGGCAGGCTGGGGCATTGGAGGCTGACAGCAGATAGGATAGTGAGCAATGACGAAAGACTACAGAAAATGACCTCAGGAGGTCTTTGATTGGATCTGGGCACAGGCGTTGGAAGGAGAGCACATGAGCTGCAGACAGACCAACAACAGAGAGCTGACTTCGGTCAGTTCAGTTACAGAGCTCTTTGGGAGTCTCAGTAACAAATTACCAAAAAGGGGTTACACCTTTTGTTGTCATAAATGGAAGCTTTGTGGTCTATTGTAATCCAAGATATCCCCAAATTAGATTTATTTTAATTAAATAAAACGTTTAGGAAATGTATGATTTAGGAAATGTGCTAATAGTCCTTTTTTCCTCATGTTTTTTGAATAAAAAACAGTTTAAAAGAGGTTTTAAATTCTTCTTTTTTTTTTCTTTTCTACTTTACCATAAACGTATTCAACATGTCTGCTAAAAATGACGGATGGATATCATTTGTTTTTTTGTTAGTCGTTTTAATCATTTCTGATTATACATTTGAATGAGAAGAAGATCTAAACATCGCAGCTTTTCTGATTTAATGGACTTTTATCCATGCAGGACTTGGGAATGGACTACTATGTGATCGGGGAGTCCTTTGAAACCTCGGTGCCTTGGGACAGGTAAGTGCACTGAAATGAGCTCAGGCTTTTTCCTGTTAAATTTTAATGCGCCATTCTTTACCCACCACCCACTTTCCTGCTTTGAGAGTCCTCCACCTTGCTCCCCCTCCTTTTTTTTATTTTTTTTTATTTATTTCTACCCTGCGTCTGCTTTCTCCCTCCGTTAAACGACGCTGCTGATGGAAGCTTTACAGCGTTGCTGACACACACACACGTATATCAGAGGCCATTGCAGAGCGCTCTACGTGAGGACGGTGTGATGTTTGAGTCGCAAACGCAGCCCACATCCATTTCGTGCGATCCACACTGTCGACATGTTTTTGTTATCACAACAAACAGGAGCATGTGCAGCTCCCTGTTGTGTAACATGCCTGACGGGGGAGACCAAAAGATCGGGCACCGAGGCGAGCATATGTGCCTGGCTCATTACCCATCCTCCTTCCCATCCTCCACACGCTACACACGGCTGCACATGCTTACGACTGGCGGCTATTTCCACACCAGTGGGAATCTCTTGCACAGTGGTTGTCACGTTTGTCCGTCTGTCACCTCCTCCTGCTTGGCAACCTGAATTATCCTGAATTTTAATCATTTTGTACCTCAGTTTAATTGATTCTTAAAGTGTGTTTCCCTCACAAGTGATGTGAAGTTTTTATTAGATACTTGATTTAACGGATTGAATTGATGTATATATACTTTTAAATAACTGTTCATTTGTTTTCAGGGTGTTAGATATTTGCAGGAATGTAAAGGCACGCATCGTTCATGAGTGTAAAGACAAAGGAGTGCAGTTTCCACCTTTATCCACTTGCAGGTAACAAAAAAACACAAACATTTTAGATGTAATCCCACAATTTTTACTGTGTTTGTTGAGTTGTCTGCATTTAGATCTGGTTTTTGGCACAAAAATAAGATGTAGTTATTGTGCAGCCCGACATCTCCTTTAAATTTAGTGTGTTTATTAGTCAATGCATTGGTATGACTCTTATTTTTGCTCATTTTATGACATTTTTTTTGGGTGTTTATTGAAATAAGATGTTCCAAACACAACATTTGTTTCTGCCCATCAACCAATAACATGTTCTGCAAATTAAAATGATTAGAACAAAATTTTCGTATCAAAATTCTTAGTAGTTTTTTTGTACAAAGAGGGGTACTTTCTTTATTTAAAATCTGAATTGAGTTGGCCCTCCAGACAGACGTATGGACAGCGAGACAGACAGACAGACGGTGAAGCGGTTGAGGTGCACCAGGCCGCCGCTCACAGATTGCGGACAGATTACACCTCGGCCTGATTATGCTGCAGCCATTCATTTCCCGGCTGTGCGCTGTCACATGATTGATTTGTCCATTTAACCTCTAGAACAGTCAGAGTGCCAGGTGATGGGCCATGTCAAATGAACAAGGGCTCTGCACCGCGCTGCTCCACAGGGAACGAGGCCACAGAGGCGACACGCAAACTGGAGGACATTCTTTTGTTTAAATCCCATGAATTTATCTAAGATAATTTAAGGAATTTTCTGTTTTAAAGTCTGATCAGATTTCCCTGTTAAACATAGTTTCCTCCCATTTTTTATCACGGAAGTCGAAACTTCCTAAATGAATCCCTCAAAGAAATGGCTCCTCTTTGAGTGCTGTCAAGTTTCTCTTCAAGAGCCTTTGTTGCTTGTTTAAACAAGTCTTGTTTACAGGGTGACTCAGACGTACGACGCCGGAGCCTGTGTCTACTTTTACTTCGCCTTCAACTACAGGGGACTCAGCGATCCAGTTCAGGTGTACGAACAAGTGGAGGTATCCTCAGCTTTCCTTTTATTGGTTTTATCCAATCTTCTTGTTCTCTCGATGTCCAACAAAACGTGTTCCATCAAATACTCTTATTAAATGAGGAGTACTTTAAAGTTTTGTTTTTTTGTTTTCCCAGCATGCAGCTAGAGAGGAGATCCTTGCCAACGGGGGGAGCTTGTCACATCACCACGGAGGTACCAAAAGCTGTGAATCTCATGAGTTATTGCACACTAGCACAGCTGTTTGTGATTCACAAAAGCAAAAACTGAACTGATCAGCACATCTGCATCTCTGAGATGTCGACTCCATCTTGCTGGAGCTTCACTCCCCAAAAAGCCCTAAATCTGTTTGAACTTGGCCCTTTTGTTCAGTTCAGTAGTGACCAAATGAACAAATGAAACCTGAGCCAGGGAGGGCCATGAAACAACACTTTTGGCCCCCATCAGGGCTAACCAAAACGCCCGCCCTTATCTATATTGCCATCCGCCTCGCTGTTTTCATACATCACTTCAGGCTATTCATCACATGTGTCAAGAACAGTATGCACTGAATCAGCTGCGATATTAAATCACAATTTTTTTTCCTGGAGGCGGGGAAGGGTTCAAAATTAAAAGATTGCTAATAAAAAGGAGGCAGCGGGTTGGGGTAAATGATGCTGCCGTTATCGCCGGCTGTACGCTGACCTCCAAACGGTGGCCCAGCCACCCCGAGCAGCGCGGGGAGAGGAGGGGATATTGATGCAGCTCCAGTGTGTGAGGCCCACTCTGTAATTGTGATTAATAACAGCGGGGCTTGCTATCTGGGAGCAGACAGGCCGGTTTGTCTGCCCACAATCAGTGCTTGACAAATGGAGCTTGTTTTGTTGGGTTTTGGGTATCAAACAAAACAGATGTAGTGAGGGATGGGGAGGTAGGAGGGCACCAGAGAAAATATACATTTTTATGGCCCTGTATTTACAGCAGGCCAGGGTTGTGCTGTGTGGGAGTGAAAAGGCTCTCTGACCCTTTTCTCTGTGGGACTCTCCTCTGCCGCCTCCGTTTATGAACTGATGTCCCCCCCAGAAAAAAATAAAAAAAAAACCTTAAACATTTTAGATTTACAGGTTTGTTCAAAGAGCCAGATTACCCCACTCTTGAACTAGGTCACTATTGTTGTAGGGATGAGTAGTTGTTAAATATCAATCGCAAGCAGCGTCCTCCATCTATCAACCCCACACTGGAGCCAAAGCTCCTGTCGTATCACGGGGACACAGGGCCGTCACCTGTCACGTCCTGACCCCCATTTGTCACAGAGGCTGGAGAGCAGCATGTGGAGGAGTCGAGCCTCCGCTCAGCCCCTCTGCCTTCTCTGCTGCACGGGGGCGCCCACGTCCACACGGGTCAGTGAACTCAGGAGACGGAGAGGGCGAGCTGATTTAGTGAAGTTCCCTTCCGGCTTTGAACTTCCCCAAGCTTTTCCACACAAGATAAATATCACTCGGCTGAAGCAAGCGTCGGTCCTGGAATGTGTACCTGCACTGCCTGGCATGTCTCAGTTGAGCAGAGCAGACCTGCAGAGATTGATTGCAACTGCAAACCAAAAAAAAGGGAGAATATGACAAGATAGATGTGTAAATTATCACAGTGATGGGGGCAATGATGCAGTCCCGGCACCTTCTGTTTTCTCTCCTTATACTGAGAAGAGGGAGGGATGGAGGTGGGACAGGGAGGAAGGAGCGAGGAGGAAGAGGTGCCGGCAGAGAGCAGAGGACCTCCTTAGTTATTGGGCAGCAGCTGATTGGTCGCTGCGTCACCATCTGGGTGTTTTTGTGTCCCTGGTGACCGCAGTGTCTGTCCAGTTTTTGTCGGGAGATGGGTCTCGCTGTCCTTATGACAGATCCCCCCCCCCTGTCTGGGGCTCCTGGCTGAGCACTACACCACATCAGGGTGGCCCTTTCCCTCATCGTGCTCCGTCATCAAAGGGGCTCCCTGGTGTTGATGCAAAAAGAAAAAAGTGGGACAGGAAAAGAAAGTTCTCTGGTCATCCGGCCTCCTGTTTTCAGCTGCTTGTATCTAATCAGAAGCGATTCAGCTGCTGGTTTGAAGTGTTTACTCACTGAGCAACACCTGCAAACACCGTTTTTCTTCCAAGACAAAACACTTTTTTACGTTGCATGACAGGATCTAAAGCCAAAGTCAACTCAAACATTTACTATTTTATTATTAAGAGCTAATCATGTCAATTTGTGAAGGATTGCGTCTAAATTTTAAAACCTTTTACCAGTTTCTTAAAAACCTGAGCTGAAGGAAAACGAATTAAAAATGTAGCTTGGCAACAGGTAGTCTCTTGTTTTTGATTAACTACTTAAAATTAGTCAGAAGTTGAATTTTATTGATGTTTTTAAAATGAATTTTTAAAGTTTGAGCACATCTCCACAATGCAAATAATTTTACAGGCAAAAGTTACCATACTTTTTGGAGTACAAGTTGCTTTTTTTTTGTTTTATTTTTGTTTGCATTGGTTGGTTGCGACTTATATGTGATGTGAAGAAAAAAAGAAAAAATGGCCACAACTGCTACACAGCACTGTAGGTGTGGGTCAGTATTTGCTGCTGCCAACAATGCAGAAGAAGTGCCGCTCAGTTCTACGGCGGGCTTAGCGGAATTGTTCCGAAGCCACACAGACGATAAAGAATTCAATGGATCTAGCTATTTGAAGTGATATAAAGACTTTAGTTGACTGTTAAATAACATTTTTACATCTTTATTATGCATGTTTTTGCTGCAACTTGCACTTAGGAGCGAATTATAGTTAAAAAAATGACGGTAATGTGGTTTGGGTCTGAGATCATTAGGTAGATGTTCTTTCTTGCCAACAGTCTTGAATTGATTAGTGTTTAGCCACCTTTCTAAGGCAACGTGAATATAGAAAAGGACAGCACCGCCGTTTAAGTAACCCATAATAATGGCTCAAGCACGCCAAGTAAAGGAAAATATGGAAACATTCACATTTTTTTAGTTTAACACGCCTGAGGTTTGTCTGCCTTTTATTACCAAAGTTCTGCGGCTCATGGCTCTGCTGTCGGGCACAGACGCCGTGGCAAATGTCTGGCCAGGCAGCTGGTGAGTTAACCAGCAGAAGAGGCCCTCCTCACGCACGCCAAAAAACCATTCTGACGGAGGATCTCTCCCGGCCTGCCAACTTTTGGTTGACCAGGGGTTTGTCAGGGCACAGAACAGCACTCAGGACATCTAAGCACACTCATGGTTCAGATGGAGGGCTGCACTCGTGTGCACAAGGAGACGGAGCAAAGAGCTCAGCGGCTCTGGAGGAGAAGATTTAGAGGGTAGCGGCGGATCCCAAGAGCGAGGACGGACCGCTGCAGCCGGCCCCTCCTCTGGGAACACACAGAGCCTAATGAGTTTGATAGTCTGCTGAGCTCCATAAATCATGCCATGCAAAACATTTCTCCTCTCTGAATAAAAGCATTTATCACCCTCTGTTTATTCACTCACTCTCACAAGATTGATTGGCTCCCAGTGGCCTGCAGAGCAATCAGCCGTGCCGATTCCTCTATTTCTCCCCCCTCAGTCGTCTTCCTCTGCGTATTTATTTCTCTCTTTCTTCCTTCTGTCATTTAGTGGGGAAACTTCGGAAGGAGTGGATGAGAGAGACCGTCTCCAGCGTTGGCATGGGGATGCTCCAGTCCGTCAAGGACTACGTGGACCCAAATAACATCTTCGGCAGCAGAAACCTTCTCTAAGCGCTCTTGTTGCACCTCTTTTCTAAAAGCGTCGCGTGTGCATCTAAAGCAACGGTTACTAAGTGTGAATCTAAAATGGACTTCATCGTTGTTCCATCCAATATCCTCTAGTGCCATTAAAACATTCACCTAAACATTTTTTTGTGAGTAATTTATACTAAATTTATTTTGCTGTAACAATCAGCTTCCTTACCCATGATGCAACATGATGCATCCAAACCTACATTTACTTTTTAACTGCCTCCCAGACATTCTTGCCAACATTGTAAAAATAGTTTGTTTTCCTCTCCTCCCGTGCCCACCCCCACACCATTTGAGTGTGTTTATCTGGCACATCTTTAGCGGATAAATTCCTCATGAATGCGCTTTCTGAAGCTCCGTGCCTTTCTAAAGCTTTCGTCTGCCTTTCCTTCCAGTGCGCACTCGTGTGCGGCGAGTACAAGAAAAACAGTCTTGAAAGTTCTCCTCCCGTTTTGTCTGTTCATGCCTTCCTGCTGTACTGACCAGTTGCCATAAGAGACTTGTTTCTGGAGTGTTTGTGCGTGCCTCCGTCCTCCAAACCCTTCCACCCGCAGCCTAAAGTTTGTTTGATTGATTGAGAAGAGAAGAGAAGGTGCGTCATTCCGTTTTTGTATGCAGAGTGTCTACCTTGCACAGTTTGTAACAGAGACCCTGAAGTCAGGAGGGTTGTTTAAAATGTTTTAGAAGAGATGTGTGTTCAGTTTAAGGCCTCTGGATTGCGGTGCTCACGATGTACCAAAGACAATTCATCAGATCATGCAACCATACTGTAAATGTTTCATTCTGTAACAATTACACATAAATCTGTAAACCTGCCTTCCACACTGTTCCATTTTTTTTCTAGCATATGCAAAGACTGCTGTCTCCTAAACTCTCAAATGTAAATATTTCTGACTGTTACATGTGCTAAATCTTTCTGGTTAGCTCCCAACATTATGTTCTACTTGTTCCTGATGTTTTATTGTTCAATTGGAGTCCCCCCACCCACCCACCCAAAAACAAGTCAAGAAAATCCTCAGGGCCTCCAAGAATCGAGTAGTTTAGCATTTGTAAAATGTAAAGGTTTTTTGAATGGATTCTCAAATGTGATTCATTTTGATACAGGTCATAGTGATGATGTTTTCTCTCTTACATCCTCATATTTTCTTCACTGCCTTCCAGGACTGTTTTATGTCCTTGATGTCAAAAGTGTCCATCCAATCAGAAGGTCTTTTTCTGCTAGCTTGATAAACATGAGAGCTTTTGAATGTTCCGATTGTGCTTCCCCCCCCCCCCCCCCCCCCAAGTTTTCCACTTTTCTTAATGACATAGTAACATCTAAAAACATTTTTGTCAATGCTGTTTGTGCAATAAATCTAATTAAAATATCACAGTTGTTGACTTTTTCCTTCATATGTATTTTTTTTTTTGGCATAGAAAAAAAGTGACAGTATGAGACCTACTGTGGCTTAAAGTCAGGTTGTGCGATTAGACATAAGTTATCACAAATTTTAATAATGTATACAAAATCAGCATGAAAAAATAACCTGTGATTCATATACAAATAACTCATTGTTTATTGGTTCATAAAGTGTCTTAACACCAAAAGACTCATTTACTCCATTTCCGTCTGATTAAAATCCACCAAAAGCTGCATAGTCTCACTAAAAAAATATATACTTTATTTATTCTTGTGGCCATTAAGCCATTCTTTAGAAGATGCAGCTTTTCAAATATGAACAATATTATTACATTTATTTTTATATTTTGCTATAGACAGCAGCACATGCCAGTTCCTTTCCAACTTTGCACAGCCATTGAATAAGAGTGGACCAACATTCCACAGACCACAATAGACAACCTGATCAACTCTATGCGAAGGAGATGTGTCGCACTTCATCAGGCAAATGGTGGTCACACCAGATACTGACTGGTTGTCTGAGTCCCCTGACCCCCTCAATAAAACAAAACTGAAGATTTCAGAGTAGCCTTTTCTTGTGGCCAGTCTAAGGCACACCTGTGCAATACTCATGCTGTCTAATCAGCATCTTGATATGGCACACCTGTGAGGTGGGATGGATTGTCTTGGCAAAGGAGAAGTGCTCACTATCACAGATTTAGACAGATTTGTGAACAATATTTCAGAGAACTGGTTATTGTGTGTATGTGGAAAATGTTTCACATCTTTGAGTTCATACCATAAAAAATTGGAGCAATAACAAAAGTGTTGCGTTTATATTTTTGGTCAGTGTATTTTTAGGAGTATTTCACACAATAGTGTACATCTCATTTGTTCTGTGAGTTGTCTGGCACACTGCAGTTTGCCATAAGAATTCACACGTTTTGCCTTTTTAGGGTTTGGCTTTTCTAATAAGGACAAAGCTGGGAAAATGTTCAACCATCTAGAAAAAAAAGGACATAACTAAACACATCTGACCTAAAGCTAACATAAATGCAGACTGCAACTTTATAAAGGTCATACTGTTACCAGACTCTCCTGCACAAATATTTTATAGTGTTGTTTGAAGAGTTTTGTATTTTTGTTCATTTTGCAACAAAATGTTTCATGTCGTGTTTTTAGATTTTATATCCTGACCTTTAAAACTATATTGGTTAAAAAAATTTTGGGCATTTCCATGCATTCACAATAGTGAGAAATCTCTCTTGTGTGATCTATCCAGTTTGTTTCTGCAGTGGGAGAATTGCTTCATACCTTCAGACTTTCCTGGGAAGTCAGAACCAAAGAGCAGGTTTCTGTTTGCACTGCACCTCCATGCACCACAGAGAGCTCAAGGTAATCCTGCACAGCAGAATACAACAGAGTCTGGCTTTTGCTTTTACACAGGCTCATTTGGGAGTCGTGTTCGCCCACACAGCCACCCACACACTGTTGGCTGATGTCACAACCCTCCATTAACAGCAGCAGAGCTAAGGCGCGGGCAAGAAAAGCACCAGCCATCACGCTGAGCTTCAATCTCCAGGGTTGTGTGAGCTTTTATAGAAATTATGGATAGGGATTCATTACCAATGATTATTTTCTGATTATAATCTAAGGCATTGCTGGCGTTTTCATGAATAAAAAATATTTCAATGAAGAGTGCCTGAATGTGCAGCCTTCCATTGAAAGATATGGTTTGTGTAATGCCACGTTTGTCCACAAGGTGTCAGCACTACACCTGCAGAGTGGCTGCAAAAGTGTGACAACAGCGACTGGGTGCAACAATTCAGTTTTATTAAATAGAACTTAACAATAAAAATGGCTCCACAGATATCCTCGAGGTGAATTATTTAGTGGAAGATGCCACTGATACATTTTTGCCTAACTTTATAAAGAATTTTCAGGTCCTATTTTCAATTTTATTAGTTTAATTCATACATTTCTTACATTTATTGTTAACTTTTGCCTTATCTTACTGTATTTAAAGGGTTTAGTGTTATCTGTAAATGTAAAACTTTAATATTTGCTAAAGCATCACATCAATATTTCACATGTCATCTTTCCTGTCATTTAGGAAAGTATTGTAAAAGAAAACATGAAGGAACAACATGTCCTTTTATATACTTTTAAAAACCTATCTAATTTTTTTTTTAATTAACACATTTCTTTTTATTTCATACTTACTGTAATGCTTAAGTGTGTATGGTTTCTTTAAGATCAGATCATTATATTAATTGTCAAAATGTTGATATTTGGAGAAGACTAAAGTCGTATTCGTTAAAAATCATAAAAGTGAAATATTTATTATTTCAAATAATTATTTTTTGGTCAATATTCTTATTATGACTAGTTATTACTGATTATTAAGACTTATCATTGACTTACTATTATCAACATTTTAATTAACAGTAAAAAACAACAAATGTGGCAGCTAAAGTTCAAATATATTATCTAACTTGCTTAGTTCAAATTTTAAAAAGCGCCTTTTTTCAATTTGTGTCATAACTGTTTGGTCATATAATCCAAAAATAGTTTACATATTGGCCTTCCTTCTCGCAGGGTTATTTTAAAATGTTTACAATACTTCCATCAACTAGTCATTCCCCATCAAAATGAACTGGTGATCATTTGTTTGGATTCTTAATGGTTATATGCTCTTACCCTTTAAACTGAACACATTTCCTGTTAAGGTTTATTTTACTTAAGTCACCTGGAAATTAAAATATAACATTTAATTTTCTTAATCACAGATTATTTTTTAGATGTTTACTATTTTAGCAAATATACACGTCATCAGAAACGGGGATATTAAATTAATATTGATGCGTCAACAAAACAAAATGAGGTTGAGTAATAATCCAAATAAACTTTGTCCTTTGAGTTTATATAGTTAATTTTAGACTTTTCTTTTTTTTTACTGTGTAAGCAGACTTATGTGGAACAAGGCAAGCTTTCAAGAATTTTAAGTGAAGTGGATTAAATATTTCCTGTGAGTCCAAAGGATAAAAATGCAATTTCTAATGTTTCCATCCCTGCTGGCCAAACCAAATGTCACAGTGGAGTTTAATGTCAGAGTAAATCAGAGCGCACACAGCAGCACATCTTTTTTTATTTAAATTCAAACAGAAACATTGCACATCTGCCTTTTCATGCCTTAGCTTTCCTTCAGATAAGTCTGCCATGAACAAATCCGAACTGGGAGAAGGAGAAAGAAATGCAAGAAACGGGTTACAATGCAAAAAATAAAGGGGAAAAAAAAGAGTAAATACTGGCCACACGTGAATACCCAATAGAAAAATAGAATAGCAATATTTATACGTAACCCACTGAACATGATGCAAGAAAATTTAAGTCATGCATGTCTGATAAGATAAAGTGTGCGCTGATGAAAATACGAGGTATTTGTTGGCTCACTTGTTTGCTACATCCTTAGCAAATTGTTTCATACGGTTTACAACATGCAAAGAAAAAAAAAAAGACTTTTTCCAGATTGAGATTCTCCATCTAAAATACAGTAGAGCACATAGATCCATGCCACAATGTGCACAGTCACGTTTGAACTCCAGTTAACAAAGCTACAACACAACTCATAAGGCATACCCCGGCCCAGGAAAAAAACTTCCAATAACATTTATAATAAGAGCAATGATAATATCAAAATAAAAGCTTTGCTATTAAATGGGCACTTCTGTCCTGCAGGTTCCAGTCGTCTGATGACAGATCTGTCATTCAGATTGAAACATTTGTGCTGCAACAGTCAGATTAAAGTACATTTATTCCACTATAAGTAAAGATTTTGGCATTTAAAAAACTGCCTTTCACTTTCTAAAATAAAAAACAAAACAAAAAACTTTTAAATTTAAAGAAGTAGTGTGGGGGAAAAGTAGCTTTGGTTGATCAGAAGGTAAATAAAAATCATGCTGCTTTCAAATGGTGTCTGCACCACAGAAGAAAGACTCATACTTGTGACGTTTTGACTAATTTCAAAATAACACATTTATTTATTTATTTTATTTTTAAATAAAAAATTAAATAACACTAAAAATGTATTTTTTAAACTGTCTTTTCTGGCCCAATGTCTACATCAGGGAAACTGTAATTAATTTGTATCTATTAAAAACAAATCACTTATGTTTTAGCTTTCAAGTAGAGGCTAAATTAAGGTAATTTTGGGGCCAAATTGGTTTGATGCATATTTTCATCAACAGGTGTCAAGGGGTTAAATGCATATGCCAGATTTATAATTCATAAACATGCACAGGAAAAAAAATACCCCACCAATTCTGAACCTACAGAGGAAATTGCAGGAAATGCATCAAGGAAGCAGCCATGTGCATAACTTTAAAACAGTACACAGTCCATTTGACACAAACAGTCAAGAAAATATGCAAATCCTATAGTTCACTTTTAAGGTTATAAGCCGTGTAATGAGGAGGTAATAAAGATAAGGAGATAGTAAAAGAACAGAGCTTTGGAAAAAGATGATTTTGCTGGTGTGTTTGGGATTCTTGTCCTGTTGTGTATTTCAGCAGGGCTTTATTGTTGGAAAAAAAATGAAAGCGCATTTAACTCTGAAATACATCAGAGGAGCTCTTTAGGATCTTGGGACCCTTCATGACATATTTGAAAGGAACAGCAAATGATCTCCTAATTAGCAGATGAGGGACCTCGCCTAATCCTACCTTTTGGTGCTCCCTCCCATCATCACGGTGTCAGTTTTTAAAGCAATCTCTGAGGAAGTACTTTCACTAACTGCAGTGAATTCTCAGTAGCATTTTGTGGCTTTGGGTCCAGTCAGCTGTACTAGTAAATAAACCCCAAGCTTTACTACTCGTGAAAGTTTTAAAGTCCATTGGCCAATTAACGCGAAAGTTAGTTTGTTGATGACATGGAGAGGGATGGGGTTTAATATCCTTAAAATTAAAAGCAAAGACAGTTACTGTAAACAGAATTTCTTCACCAGTTCAATGATCTCTGGTCAGAAAGTGCAATAAACAGGGTTCACATATGCAGAGTATTTCTGTTTATAGGTGTAAATATGGTGTCATTACAAACAGGGGTTTCAGGTATATTTCCATTTTAAATCAATTAACATAAAATTACGGTCTAAAGATAACATGAAGGCACATACTAGGTAGAATGAATATAGCCTCAACTGAAAAAGTTTTGTTGGATTTAAAAGGTGGACTCCAAATTCTTTAAAACTGTCATGTGACAAATAATGCTAATCATAACTCATTGCTGATATAAGAAACAGAGATATCCTACAGTTTTGTTTTTGTGCAGGTTTGCAAATGTGCTGATGTTTTGATTGCTTGTGAAGCACTCAGCTATCAAACTGGCCTATGAGCTGTTAAATTTTAGTTTGAAGGATTGTGATGCAGCTTGATGTTGCTGATCTGAGGTTCCAGTTACATCATTTTAAGACCTGGGAAGAACTGGATCAATTTTAACTATAAAACTGAGCCAAACAAACAGTTCCACCTAAAAAAAGGCTGTACTTACTATTTAATAATAATAATAATAACTAATACTAATAATATTAAAGGATTGGATTTTTCTGCACTTTTCCAGATGCTCAAAGCACTTAGAATGTGTATCCGTGGTGATGGTAAGCTACTGATGTAGCCACAGCTGCCCTGGGGCAGACTGACACTTATTTCATATTAATTCTGTTTTTGTAAACCAAAACAAGTGTCATTTGAGCTTATAAAAGCGCCGTGTTCCTCACTCCCAATAGATTTGAGCAACACTTTCAACAACTGTGGCTTTACCAGTCTCTATCATTTTTCACTCTTTTTATCAACTAATACAGATCAGGGGCAAATAATATCAAATGGAGAAAGTCAAACCAAGCTTTCAGTAAATACTCAAAGGTGCTGCCATGAAGGGAAATTAAATTTGTATTTTGAGTGCTACTATAGAATGTATTTTATAGCAGAGTTTTGGGGGTTTGTAAAAGGATTTACGTTTTGACTCCTTCCACATGCTTTTTTGCGTCCATTGTCGGCAAACACTACTGCGGCTCACATTACCCATCTGTTAAACCAGTCAGAATTAGACCCTGAATTCACAGCAGGCTTCAAACCATTGACCGTATAGGGAGAACTGAGGGGATGTCAGCCATAGAAAATGGCTTATTTCCAGCTCCAACCAAAGAAGTCAATTCAGCCGCCATTTTTTCGTGATACGCCACCATGTTGGAACTATATGTCGTCAGTAAGTAGCGATTGATCTTAGCCAATATTTCTAAGGTTACCGCTCTCGTTGAGGAATCTGATTGGACAGTTTATAACTTGAATAACTTGTACAACACAAACAATGTAAAACAAATTGTGATTAGCAAAAAGGTTTAAAAGAAAAGGTATCAGAACTAGAGGTTATTTTGACAAATATAATGACTGAGTAATGGCTGTTTATTTCTTTATTGAAGTCTATGGGATTTTGGCTTCCTGGCGCCATATGGTAACCTATTGAGGGAACAAAGAGTAGAAATTTGTATCCCTCTGGACCACGCCATGTTTGTTCCTCAAGAGAGACTTTGGTATGTTCCAGTGTGCTGTCGTTAAGTTAGTTCTCTGTATAACCTATATTTTTGCATTTAATCTTTCATTAAATATTGTTCCATATTCTCCCGTATTAAAGACAGTGGTGCAACAGGGTAGAAGAAAAAAATTATACATTTTAAAATCTTCTCTACATTTCACCTAATGCTGACTTTTTGATGGCTTAAGAAAAGGTGCTTGTATGTGTGGAGCTGTTGATGAGAACTACGTAAATTATTTGAATCAGTTTTCTTTTTCAAAGCTAAAAAATTAAAGACATGCATGGCAGAACGGCTGGTTTTCTTTTCAAATATCCCCTTTTAAACCTTTAGACAGTATAAGATAATGTGATAATTATTCAACACCCACTTTATGAGTTTTTATTTAAATCTTGATCTCAGATGACAATTAGCTTCTTTTAGCTTCAAAATAACTTAAACTAGTAGGCCAAAAATTAGAAGGAACATCTAACTGCTGCTTGTGAAACTAAACCTGCAGTTTAGTTTTAAGATTTCAAATCAGTGTAGCTGAGGACTTGCCTGTAGAAATGAATATGATATGAGAAGAACTTTCTGAAGGCACATTGTGTGTGAGAACTGAGGCCCTGTATTAAAAAAAGCAGGGCTATATATATATATATGTGTGTGTGTGTGTGTGTGTGTGTGTGTGTATTTATGAGTATTTTTAAGATATTTAGGTATCAAGGGGTCAAGACTTAACTACAGTCTACTACTGGTTTTAAAAATTATGGCATAAACACAGTATGAATCAACACTGATACCATACTGCCCAACAACCTCAGAGAAGAGGCCATGCATTATTTTAAGGACTCTAAAACAAGGCACAGGAAGGGAGGGAGCGGAGAATTCAATTTGCAATGCAAGCACCATCGCAGACGCTGCTGTTCCAGCACCCCCATCTCTGCAGCTCCACCACCACACAACATTCCAATCAAATGCATACACCTAATTTCTTTTCAACAGCACTTGTAAATATACCCAGTAGCCTATTTACAGATTTACAAAAAAAAAAAAAATCTGTTAACCCCTCTGATCAAGATACAAGCAACAACTTACTAGGTCCAAATCCAACTTCAGTGGACAAGAAACTTGTGCTTAGTCTTTTCTGAAAAGTATCTCGCCAACGCTCAATGTGGTTGGTTGACATGGTGACGTTGGGTGTCAAACATGGTGCCAATCTTTTAATCCCGCCAAACAAACGTAGATCTGTCTCCTTTCAGTAAACGGAAACTGAAAGGATCAGAATAACCTCCAAGACAGCGCCACACGCAAATAAAGCTCATCTCAAAAAGCGAAGAGGAGCAGAGCCGGGAACCTCTGCATGCACTGCACTGCCTCTGCTGCAGATTGCATTGAGGAGAAAAAAAAGGCTTGGGGCATTAGCGCGTCAGCAGGAGCTAACTGGCTGTCTCCTGTGTGCCATCAGTGTTGCCACTGCAGCAGGGTGTGCCGCCTGTTTTGGCCACAGTGCAGCCACTGGTTTCTGTGCTTTCACCACTGCTGGTGCTAGGGGGGGGGTCGGAAACGCTTGCTCCAGATTGTCTCTTCTTGTTCAGTTCCTCCCATTTGGCCCTGTTAGCTCGGATCCTGTCAAACATGGGCTGAAGTTTGGGATTCAACTTGACCAGCGTCTGAGGAGAGAAAGAGAATTATAAAAATTAGGGAAAACATAAGAGGCATAGTCATTTTAAAACTTGTTTTTTGAGTTTGTCTGCTACAACAAACACTAACGTTTAATGACTTTTGTTTATATTATAGCTTGAACTTTTTATTTTACTTCCACTACAGCCTGTAAGATGCACCCTGATTTAAAATAATGCTAATGACAATGATATATAAGGCTAGAGACTTGGAGACCTGGAACCAAACAATGAACAAGGATTCGTTCTGTTGGAAGAATTTCTCCTTTTTTAAAGACCGATTTCAATGAAGATTATGTTTTTCCGTGTTTTTAACATGTTCTTGTGGCAATTTTCTCAAGATGGAGGACTTTTATAAAGAAAATTCATCTTAAAGTTGCATTTCTGAATATATCTTAATTCAAATTGTTGTGAATCAGGAGCAGATCCAAACATGCCATTGTAAAAAGCTTGAAAGTGTGATATACGAGTTATTAGTTATAAGTACAAGTTACTGCTTTATTCTTATGCATCCTATTGTAGACAACTAGATCCATGTATGTCTTTGTTTTTTTGTCTGAGCTGGCATCTTGTTCAAAACTGTATGGCTGGATAGCTCCAATTCTGCTTGCCATTTTTGTTGTACGGGTAGTGTCAGATTTAGGTTTTGAGGACTGTAAGCGAGCTACAGAAACTCTGTCCCACAAAATTACACAAGTTTTTTTTTTTATTTTGGCTAAAAACGGCACCGTCATAATTGAAAGACCACTGGGAACGCTTTTACAGCATTTCAAAAGATGATTAGAGTGGGACTTTAAATATAAAGACAGTAAAATAAGAGGATTTAATCTTCTTTTAAATAAATTACTAACAAAAACAAGCAATATAAATCAAGAAATTACATGAAGAGAGTTAATTGAATCTAGAGCTTAAAACAGGTCGTGTGCATTCATTTGAATTCTTGACTTAATTTTATGACACCATGTTTGCCGCTGTGGTTATCGCTACTCATCCGTCTTGGGCAGGAGGCAGCATGAACAAGGTTAGTAAAAAATGGACCAAACTATTTTACAGAGACCCCGCCTAGATTTTCAGCCAGACTCTGTGAAGGAAGAGGCAGACAGAAGTGTGTTGTCCAAACGCAAATCCACTGACAAGAACCTCCATGTTGACGTCCTTTGCAGCTCCTTCAGAAAGAGACCCGTTTTATTTGAAAGATGTGAAAGTTCCCCTCAACTGTGATGAGTCAATAGCCAGGTCTCGCTTGTATAAAGCATTTGTGTAAACCAATAACTGTAAAAGAGAAGGATGCCAGGTGTGGTCTTGCGATCCATAGGTTTATACTGAGCCACTTTGAATATTAAATTTATTTTTTTGATTGTTGCCAATATAGGTGCAGAACTTTTACATTGAACATTACATATAATAGTAGCCAAAGAACTGTTGCTTATTGTATGCACAGAAAAGCTATCTAAAGAGAAAAAGAGCACAGCTTAGGGGACATAAGCACCATGCATATGTAAAGCACAACAAAAGCCTACAGAAAAAATCCAAAGAAATATGTACAGCGATGTCTTTTTAAAGTAAAAATGGGCAGGTGTGACGCATCCATCCATCCTCAGATCCTGCTGTACCTCCTTGGGGGTATGGAGCTGCTGGAGCTAACCCAGCTACTGTTGGGCAAAGGCGGGGTTCACCCTGAACAGGTCACCAGTCTGTAGGAGGACCACACACTCACTTTTGGATTGTGGGAGGAAAAGCCTGGAGAAAATTCACACATGCTCGGGGAGAACATGCAAACTCTACACAGAAAGGTCCCAACTGAGATCGGAACTAGGGACTTTTCTATGCTAAGCACTACATCACCAAGAAGCACACATGTGGTCAGATTTGCTTTTTTTTTCCATCTTGGTTGGTAATTTTTTTTTTCTAAGAAAAACGGCCTCAAGCTTTATACACACTGACCTCAACAGCGTGCACGCAAGTGACCTATTTCAAGGAAAACCTATGTAAACGCGAGTAAATGTGTGTTTCAGGATTCTGCGTTAAAACTCTTGCATTCATGAGTTACTACACAAGTTTCTACAACTAAACGCATGTCCATTGTGCTTTGTAAGCTAAACCAGTAGAACTGGGACCAGATTTGGTAGTGGAGTATGGATGTTGTCCCTTTTACTTCTCAGAAGTGACAACCATTAGAAAATTGATCATGGAGGAGAAATTCAGACTTGTGGTTTGTGCCTGGCCAGAATTATACATCACTAAGTCTTTCATATACAAGAACGGAGCTGTGAAAGAAAACGCCTAGAGCAAGATTTGAAAGATTTTCACCACTTCGACATTTCACACCCAACCTCTTCCATATGTAAGTGGCGGAAATGCGATAGTATTGAGTAACGACAGTCAAGTGTGAACAGCTAAACGTATGTGCTTCTAGCAGGATCTTGAACGCATGCCACATCCCCGCTGTGATTGTATCATCAGAGTGAGCAGCTAGGATTAATCTGATTAATCTCTCAAAAGGGCTGTGTAAAATATAGGTGTTAAAAATGCCACTATCCGCAAGCTGACCATGCCTGAACTTGCCTCCTACACGCTCACCAAATGTTTGTTCCAACAAGCAATTTTTGGAAACAGTACTCTAATCAAAAACAGCTCATTACTTTCTGTTTTTTCTTTTTTCTTTTAGTGAATAGTGTTACTTACCTGAGAAATGCAGGAATTGTTGTATACAAACGACTCACATTGTTCTGAAATAGCATTACTCCACTTGTGCAAAAGGAAACTACATAAAAGGAGCGTCTCATTACAATAACATTAGCAGAACGTGACTGCAAAGCCACCATAAATGGCTGCTTCTCAAAGATTAGATGCACATGAGGAACTGCGACTGTTGTTGCCTTTGTCATTTTTCTACACTGAAATAAGTGGCAGTGTTCTCAAAGCTGTCACTCTCAGTTTGACAAATCACCTAAGACACAAGAGGATTATGTTTCTTTCTGTCTTTTGAGAAAGTTGTGTGATTAGTTATCTTTTTTCATATGGAAATATGACGTTTGGATTTGTGAAGAAGTTACATAAACCTTTTGTTTTTCCTTTTACCCACATTTATGTGGGTTTTGTGAGAACTACGTGACTAAATAAAAACTTGCTAAAGGGACTAACTGACTGTCTGCGTGAAAAATGATTTAAACATAAATAGCTTAAGAAACTGTGATATTCAAAATATTTATTATATTTGAAATTAAATTGCATCATTATAGTTTTATTGTGTATGTATTTGTATCATTCTTTTATTGTGAGGATTGAATACTTTGGTTTGGTTTTTGGTCATGTTCTCTTTGCTGTTGTTTATCATACAATTGCCGGTATGAAGCCCATTGAGACGACTATTCTTGTAATATTGGGCTATATAAAAAAACTGAATTGAATTGTTTTCATTCTGTCAGTCACACCAGGTTTAGGTTGCAAATCATCCACAGCTGTCTATTGATTATCCTCAATGTATTTAAGTGTCTGGTTTTCAGTTTGACAGTGTCAGGTTATCTGCTCTGCTTTGTCACCCTTTTTGTTGCTCCCATGGATTCTTGTCATGTATCCCTGGTATATATATATATATAGATATAATTTTCATCTTTTCATGTTCGTTCTTGAGTGTTTGTTCGGTGTGCTTCCTGCACTTTTTATAATACATGTTCTTTAGTCTCACCTTTACTGCAAAATTCATATTTTCAATCGATATGTTTTTCTAAAACAAAGCTTGTAACTCAGTTGAGTGTTACCAAACCTGAGGAAAAAAACACGTTCCATCATTATTTATTTGGTCTCTTCTGTTTTGTCTTCCTGTCACGACCACTTCTGGTTCCTCATCATCCACAGCTGTTTTCATTTCTGCTAATTGTCCTCGGCATATATAAGTGTCTGGTTTATTAGTTCTTTAAAGTCCGGTATTCAGCTTTGTTACCTTTTTTTTTTGAGCCCTTAGTTCCTGTTTTTGTGATGGTTACATTTATTTAACTTTAACACTTAGTCTGGCCTCATGCATTTTGATAAAAGTGGCACAGAAAAGCAACAGGTTAATAATAATAATGAAAGAACAAATCTAGCATTTTTATTTATTTTTTTCCTTTGTTCTCTGAAGCCTCTCGTTTAAGATCTGTGTGAACCTGAGTTCATAGCATTCAAAAAACACATCTGAATATACAGATGTTGAATTTCTGTCACTTCATGCATGCTAAACACAGTTTTTTTTTTAATAGTACACCAAACTGTGCAGTTTTTTGCCCCCCTTTTATAAGAGAAGACCTTTCTCTGCAGTCCACACCCTCAGTAGGACATTGCCGCTGCTGCCCTCAGTCGACAGATTCAGAGGAGACTGTCATACAGTGTGGCACAAAGATGAAAAAGTAACATAATGGGGGATTAATATTCCACAAAGTAGCGAGCCACCATTGGGGTAAGGAGATCAGTGAGATCAAGAAACAGATCTCTTCCTCCCACGGACAAAATCCCTGCCGCCTCTGTACTCTGGTTCCCCATTGTCAGTTTAATTGGCAGCAGAATGATCGTGAGCTTCATTTCTTCGTTCTCCAAACATGTGGGAGCATGCAGACTAACCCCCACGCAGGCGACACACACTCTAAGCTTTGATGCCTTCCTGTCTACGCAATGAACGGCGGAGAAACTCGCAAAGATTGCTCTGACTTTTTGACACTGATCAAGGGATAATTCAGAGGCTTTCTACCCCTGATGAATGAGAGTGATGTGTTGTTGTGTAGTTAACAGCATAAAAGCATCGAAAATCACCCAGCGCCGTGAGAATGAATGATTTTATTTACTCCTTATCTCCTCGCTGTCTGAGCATCATGAATTACCGCCAACATGGCTTGTGTCTTAACAGATCTCGGCTCAGTATGTCAGCTTCCTTCTTCCTCCCACACATTTGCAGTGGTGGGGGGTAGGGGAATCGCTGCCCCTGTCATTCAGAAAAACAAGAATGAAGATTTATATATTTGCAAGGACGCATCATATAATATGTTTTACTCCAATCTTAATGTTGGAGAATGTTTGAAAAAAAAGAAGATTTTTTAGTGAGCAGCCAAGAGGAAGAAATTTCACTGCAGTGTTCAGAGAAGTCCAGAGTTCACTCTCACTTTGAGGATTGAACCTGACTTACATCACAGCTCTATTCACACATTTCTCGCTCTCGAATCTGCGACTCTCCAAAGAGCAGGATGCAACCTTGAAGCTGTTCCAGAGTTTTCAAATAAAAAAGATTTTTCCTTTTTACAGAGAAATCTGTGGCCTGAAAAGAAAGCTGAATAGTTGTCTGCGACAGTTCCCCCTGCTGCCGTCAGCAGGAGGACAATAAGCGAGGAAGGACAGAACCTACTGATGTCAGAGGCGGACGTTTGATGAGCGTGACACAATAAAAAGCTGCAGAGCGTTGAATCTTCAGAATGTTACCTCGTACAAAGGTGCACAGATTCCATCAATCCACTCCAACTGAAGTCCAGGCAGCTCGTCCTTCCTGTTTCGGTCAAAGATGGCCTGAAATGCAGAATACAGTGCTTGATCATACTGTGTTGCTATTAGTACTTTGATTTAACCTTTAAATTATGTTCGTGTCAAAATGGACCCGTTTCCAAGTGTGAAAATGGGTCATTTTTGACTCAAACACAACATTAGGGATAAAGACCCACTCCCATTATCTTATGGTCTATTGTAAAAGCGTTCCCAGTCCTCTTTTAATCATGCAGTTTTTAGCCAAAATCAACAAAACTGTCATTTTCTAAAGATTTCCCTCTGACTACTGGCTACTGGTGCAGAGTAAGCCTACCCTCACTTCCCATTATCCCTTTCTTTACACTCTCTCCCGCTAGTTTACAGCCCCTCACCTCAACATAGCATAACCAGTGCAAGAAAAATACCGAGCAACGATGACCCACATGGATCTATTTGTCTACAAGTGGATGCTTTAGAGAGGAGTGGAGCGGGGCGCTTGCGGCCCACCGACTGTACAACTTGCATAAAGGCTACCAGCTTTTTCCAACAGCATTTTTCCACTCTGGATTCATAACGATTTAAATAAAGAAATACTCAGTAATGCCATTGTAGTCATCATTCTTTTTTACATATATGTCCTCTATCATCAGAAAAATGCTACAAGAACATGTCAAAAATACCCAAAAAAATGCATGTTTTACTGGAGTGGGTCTTTAAGAACTCTCCCCTAGCTCTCAAATCAACACTTCCTTTTATTATCCGTTCACCTTCATTTTTCTGCAGCCCGCACCTTAGAAGCTGCACGAGGCTGTGCTTCAGAGATAGTTTCCATGCTACAACTGAAACGTTAATATTTCATTTCCAACACCCTCATGCAGCGCGCTGAAGGTTTGACACAAGCAGCAGACCTGAGGCTACTGAATTAGTTATTTCAGAGGAGAGGCAATGTGGCCTGGCTTGATTACTCGACAGTCATTAATTGCATGTGGAAGCTGGTGGTTTTCTTCTTTTTTTCTTTTCAAGAACCGGCAGCCCAGATCCGACTCTGAAACCTCCCCATCACATAGAAAGCAATCCTCTGGTAGCAGAAGTGAAAATATTTCTGAATAATTTTTCCAAGAAAAGGATTTTTGGAACAATTTTTACCAAGATGTGAGTATCAGTAGAGGCGTATCAGCATTCTGTCAAAGAGCAGATGAATGAATGTAGTGCAGCAGGGAGGCAGTGGAGCGGTCAAGCTGACCACACACTTTTCTCTCAATGTGAAAAAAAAAAGCTCTCGCGTTTCCAAAAAGTGAGCATGCTTTGGCTGAAAGGAGGAAATGTATCTTAACTTGAGTGTCATCGATGCAACGAGGGCAAAGAGGTGAAAGGAATACTGCAAAAAGCACAAAAGCAGAGCAATTCACTCACAGAGGGCGTGAGCTTCAGCTCCAGCCTCTCTCTGTCGCCCTGCTCGAAGAATTCGCTTGTCACCAACTCTGCAACCTGAGGAGAAACGAACTTTGGGTCAATTAAAGGGAAGGAAGAGTTTAAAATAGCCTAAAACAGTCTGTATATAGATCTAGATGACTGGTTTAGTAATGCATCTTCACATATTTGTCACCTTGCGTGATATATCCCAGGGCTTTGTGACGGCACCAAGATCACACGCTGTCATCATCATGGATCTGAGGAGAAGACATGCTCATCTCACACCTTTTGTCATTTTTTTTACCATGCAGTTCAAATCATGTTTAGGCCCTTGGTCAGGAATTACATTACCTGCACATGTCCCTATGAGCTTTCACATTCCAGTTGTACTCTCCTTTGCTGACCAACTCAAAGAACATGTTTCTATTCCTGAATGAAAGCAAGACATTTTTGCATTCAGCTGTACATTGCACACTATCCACAAGGGGGTGGTGTTACCTAAAAGAAACCCGTCAACTCTTTAATAGGCAAGCTCAGTTGCTCTCTGTGTGACTGTGCCAGTTCATTGTGAATAGTTGCAGTTTGGAGGAAGACATACTCGAAGTAAAGCGTGAGGTCTGTGGCCAGGATGGACAACTTCAGCAGCTGCATCAGGTCGCTGTACTCTGTGGACGAGAGGTTGGAGAAGATGTTGTGACCCTGTGGAGACAAACACAAAGAAAGCATGGTGAACAATGTGGAGCTTTTCCAGTAGCACAGAAACAGAAATACATAAAGGTTTTATGGGTTATTGTGTATATTTAGCTAGTTATAGCATCAGTTTTGTTGTTTTTAGTAGAAAATATGAGTTTCTAGACTTGAAAAGTTGACAAGATATTAGTGCAAAAATGAAAAATAAACTCTAGTATTTTAAATTCTAGAAATATCTGGGATTGAGTTGAGTCACACCAAAACTCCAACTCTGGAGGATTTTGGACGTCATTTTTATAAATGAACTAATTGGTGTAAACAGCGCTTGAAATCTAAGACATCTTGCCCTTGGAAATTCTGCATTCTTCTAATTTGCCTATCTGGACCGCGCAGCAGAAGCTTGATTCTCTGTCCCACAGCTCCAGAGAAGCATTGGCTAAGCCAACCATCTCCTGCTGCTTCAGTCAAAGGAAATCTGTTGTTGCTCCAACAGCCGCAGACACAAAACCAGATCTGGTTTTAGTCTGCAAACGCACAGCTGAATCAACATAGCAGGATAAAACAAGTGTGAAGAATACAATTGGCTAATTTATGCTTTATACTGTTTCAGATTAAAACTAAAAACTGGAGACTTTTCTGTTGACAGCTGAGGTGAAGTTAGCATCGTGAAATAGAAAAAGAAATATTAAGCCCTAAGGCTCTGCACTCACCGGTTTACAGTTTGGTACACAGTGATGTAGGAATAACATCAACCCCTAGTTTTGATTTAAAATTTAACAAAAAGTGTCTCGCTTTGAAAGGTTGGTTTAAAACAAACATAATAAAGTTGTGACATATAACTGTAATATCCTCTGGAATAAATCATTGGAACATATAGTTTAGTAGAACCATTTTCTAAGATTTTTTTGTCCATGTCGTTTTGTTTTTTGATCTATACATTTTGATTTTATCTCTACACATTTGATTTTTTTTTAATAAAAAATGTTTGAGCTAAATATTTATGGTAATTGAAGTAAAAAAAAGACCAAATTTACCACTCAGAATTGAATTTTTTGAGAAGTTTCAGGTTTATTGTCAAATTACTGCGTAACATAATTATGAGTTATTGTTTTTATTTAAAAATATTTTAAATTTTAAAATTATCTGTACAAATATCTGTTAAAAAAAGATGTGGTTGTTCTAAAACAGGGGTGTCAAACTCATTTTCACCGAGGGCCACATCAGCATAGCAGCTGTCCTCAAAGGGCCAGATAGAACTTATACATGCAACTAAATGTAATGAAAAATAAACGCAACTACTCCTTAATGTTAAATAACTCATTATTTACTTATTCTAACTTTTTAAAGTGACAATTGCAGTTGCATCGAAAATATATGGTTGCTTGTTTTTCTAGCATAAATCCTTTTACATTTGATTTTGTCAAGGTTAGGTTACATGGACAGTGTTTAAGTCATAATCTATAGTTGCCTAATCTGATAGTTTAAGTCAATTTCCCCCTAAATATGAATAAATACACCAATTTTTATTTTTTTATTTTAAGAAATGAAAAATCTTATGCTCTCGAGGGCCACATAAAATGACATGGAGGGCCACATTTGGCCCCCGGGCCTTGAGTTTGACACATGTGTTCTAAAAGGTTGGATATTAAGAATTACCACAATAGCAGTTTTAAAGATCAAACGGCAAATTGTGAAGTAGAAAACTACAAAGAGTTAAACCAGTGTGTTGTGTTTGGAGCCTGACTCCTTATCTAAAACTTGTTTTCCCTTTAAGATGCTTGTTGTCTCTTTGTTACATAGGAACTGGATTATTCTAATTTTTTTGTGTTCAAAGAAATAACAATAAAAACAGGGGGAAAAAGTGCATGAAATAATGACAGAAAATCTTAACATTTTTGTTTTTCAATTCATTAAAACCTTTTATGAATGTTACACTGCTTCACAGTGAAACTTAGCAATACTACTTAAGCACGAGCTCTTTTTTGTATTTACATGCTATGTGATTTGTAAACTGCTCATTTCTTACTGTATCCCTGCTTATCTAAACAAGTGTGACCATAATCTCCTTCTGTCACCGCCCTGTATGACGTAAACATTATAACGATGCGATCAGCACAACAACAGAGGGACTAAAGTAGGGTGTTCCTGTTAGCTGCTGACATTTTTTTAACTTTGCAAATTTAACCAGTTGAACTTTGACGAGTTAGGGACTTGGATTTGGTGACGTATGGGTAGTGTCACAGAAGTGCCAATCGTTTGAAAAGTGATCATGAATTGCAATTTGTGTCCGGCATACCAAGTTGTTCATACATTGGAATAGAACTATGACAGAAAAAGCCTGGAGCAAGATCAACGTGACTTACACCGCTTCCACATTTTGAACCAATCCTCTTCCAACTGTAGGTACATGTGCAACTATTGGGTAGCGACAGTCCAGTGTCAAAGCGGGTCCAGTAATCTGCGCTCAGCACGTCCTTCAATGTATGACACGTACCCGGTGTGAACGTAGAAGATTAAGGACAACTTTTTCCATTGTATCATAAAATAAGATTCTCTTTGAGGTTACATCGGTGAGCTAAAGTCCACATATTTTCTTCTTTTCCCGCTCACACACACCAGAAAGTCTCTCTCAGGAATCTTTACAATGAAACTAATTGGATCTGTGCAGGAGAGCAGCTTCCCTGCAGCTCTTACTAAGTAAGCAACATATCTCACTTCATCATTAAAGCAGCCTCTTGCATCAGCATGTATTGGACATTCATTCAGCGCTGGGGGGCTGTCCTCCCCGATTGGTTTTGGAATAAGCAAGCTCCATAAACCAGATAAACTCAGTTGCAAACAGAGAATCCAGTAAACTGTGCCAACGTGCTTAAAGTGTCTGTCGTCACCTCATGGGTGCCCATAAAATATTAAACGTCACAACGTCAGAAACACAAAGAGCGTCCTTCATTCTGTCATAACTGGAGCAGATGGAAGAGGGAGGGTGAGAAAGACGAGAAGAAAAGGAGAGATGCAGAGGAAGTGAGTGATGTCTAAAAGTTTACACTTCCATTTATGGCTCGTGCATGCCGGCTGACTGGATCTTCAGCTCCCATTAGCCGCACTGTTCATTTGTATGCTAATTAACGAAGGACCACAGCAGTTTAGGCCAAGAATCAACAGACAGCAGTATGATGTTCCGAGCAAACATTTGTCAGCGTATTGTGCTGTCAGCACCGTGATAATGAAGCCTCTGCTCAGCTCCGTCTCAGCTGCTCCCTCTGAACGCCTCCAATTACAACTTCACAAAACCCAGTCACCTGGTAAAATGTCTCTCTCAACCAATTATCACCAAATCTATCATCTCTGTAATTACATTGATTTGAGGGGCAGCATGAACCATTTGTTTACTTGCCAGTATGAGCACACCCTAAAGAAACCCATGGCTGCTTCCAGGCACGCCAAGTGCAAACATCTTTTTTTTTGAGGATTAGAACAGTGGGATAATATTTCACTCACAGCAAAACGTAAACTTTCTCCTTAAATAGACTTTAAGAAGGTATTTCTGCCTCCTACATAATAAGCGAAAGTTGTTTGGCTCACAAATTGTTGTGTGAGTGCAGGACAACGTTTTTTTTTATTTTTCAGCTCCACTTAAAGATGAATTTATGTTGTGATTAGCCTGCTGCAATGGTAATCATACAAAAGGGACCAGAATGTAACTGCCTCTTAGTTGCTCTCTATTTTTCCTCAGTTTCATATCTGTGTACTTAAGCAGAAAGAACAAAGCATCGGTGTTGGGTACTATTGCCTCTCAGATATGTTTCTTGCTCTGTTAAACTCTTATGTTTTTTCTTTTTTTTATTTAAAAAAATATTTTACTTCTCAGTTAATTAAAGAAAAGTCAGCATTTATTCAGTTGAAAGTTTCTGATCCTTCTAATATGTAGGATTACATGTAATGGTTTTAAAAAAACTGACACTTGGTTTCATGGTTTATTAAATTTAGAAAAAGAAGGGAAATTTTGGTTTTATCAAAATAATGAAGTAAAAAAAAAATTGGGTTAATTAAATCTAAGTAGAACAGAAATGATTTGTTTGGTTATGTTGTTTGGTTAGTCGCCATTGATACATGTGTTCTTGATTGTCGATTTTCTATCTCTTGCCAATCAAGGTGCCTCCCCCTTTGACTTTACTTAACTGTGATAGCTCATATTTAACTGGATACATAAATTTATGATTAAAAAAAGAAAGAAGCAAATGGACAACAAATCTTACCTGGAATAATGCTAAATAAACATTGTTCAATGATAAATAATTGGTGGGAGTGAAACGTCAAGTTTCTTAATCTCCATTTTAGTTTGAAAGATTTTCCTCTAATTTCAAACTAACAAAAACAAGGTTGTGAGGGATTTGATTGTTTAATTTATTTTAGTTTTTATTTAAGATTTGCTATTTATTATTCAAGTTTCACCAACATAAAAGCAAAGTGTTATGACTCACACAAGGAAATTGAGGAACCTTGTTAACATTTAAAGACCCACTCCAGTAAAAATGTTCGTTTTAAGTGTTTTTAACATGTTTTAGAGGCATTTTTCTCACGATGGAGGACACACATAAAGAAAATTAAGCTTAAAACAGCATTTTTGAAAAAAAAAAAAAAAGAAAACACTTCAAATACATCAAAAGATGATCGGAGAGGAACTCTAAAGGCAGTACGGGAATCCTGAAAAACATCATAAATATATAGAAATATAGTTGGAAGTTTTCTGATTGGCTGCTACTTACTTCTGAACTGAGCATGTGTCTTTTCATTTTTTCATTGCTAACTGTCTACGTGGCAACATCAACATACTACTTCCAAAATTGGACTTAGTTTGTTTGTTATCCGATTGTTTTTCCTCTGCAACGGTGATGAGTTTATTTTTCAGAGAAGGTATCTCATCATGTGTAATTAAAACCAACTGTATTCCAGTTGAGTTAGCTAATTCTTGCTGTTGTACATTCATGTAAGAATTCTCAAATTACTTTAACAAAAAAAAAAGGACTTTACCCTGTGCTTCTCCTGCCAGAATGTTCACATTATCTGTTTGCAAACCAGAACTATTGTATTGTTGTCTGCAGCAAAATGCTATCAAACGCAACAGTTTTGCAACGCCTTAAGTTCAGTATTTTGCTGCAGAGCTTTTCTATTGTTTTCTCCTTTTGGTTGTAGGATGCAGTTTCAAAGATACAGATGGGACGAGAATTAAAGCCTTGTTTGCAAATTGCGTTTGCAATCACATGGCCATGTTCTGCACAACAGCAGCATGCAGTGGTAAGTGTTAGCAGAAGGGGAATGGTAACTGCATTGCAGCAGATATGAGAATGAAGCAAACCTCGCTCTGCAGGATCATAACGGCATGGTTGAAGTGGTGGTGCTCCAGTGTAGCAGAGGTCCCATAAAGAAGAGCAAGCGCTGAACCCGTCCTGCAACACACACACATACCACCAAAAAAAAAAAATTCTTACTGGCAACAAAAACGGAAGAATAATAAAGACTCATAACATGCTGAGAAACAAAAGCAGCTAGAAGTTGTGGAGTAATTCCCTCACCAATTCACTCAGCTCTCTGTTTCCAACTTACGGATGGATCACTACTAAAAGCTGCTGGAGGCTCAAAAGCTGCAGCTGAACTTTAAATGTCAAGCACAGATTATGATTACTATCTCACTTTCTAACATGTATTAAAAGTACTTTATGTAAAGGAAAAGATTTTAGGGCTGACTCAAGACAAACAAACTTTAAAAAAAAAGATGGTGACTGGGTTAAAATTTGGCAAAATGATTGGAAAAAAAAGACCAAATTACTATTAATAAAAATTAAATGTGGGAACCTGTAATTGGAAACTGGCAAACTCTTGGCTGTTGTGGCATTGCCACAGTTTTATGATCTGATGGGTGAATTTTTGAAAAAAATAAAAAGGGGATTTGAGATCTTGTCATTTAAGATGACATTTTTTAATGTGTGCTTAATTTAATCTCACTGTCAGTTTCCATTTATCATGACAACCACACTAAGTGACAGACATGTGATTTCACCTCAATTTGACCTGGCATATTAAAGTTGTAGTTTTGTAAATCTTCAAAAACTTCAATTTTCGCCGGGCTGGGCTACCATTCCCGGCTGATGAAAACACTTTGTCTGAATGGGGTGAACTTTGTCGTGATGGGAGGGGGCAGGTGCACTCACTTGGCTTGAAAAGCGTTGTTGGTGCCCCTGTGGTCTAAGTCGTGGCACACACAACCCACGATAAGAGCTAAGATCTCCAGATCTGTCAGCACCTCCTGGAAATCTGCTGTCTGAGGGGCAGAAGAGGACAGTCAAAACAGGAAAAAACAGAAATACGTGTTGTGACAAAGATACAACAATGATGTTAACTAAGGACAACTGTGAAAAAACAAACTCTAAAGGCAGAATCATCTGAAAAAAATGATAAAGGACAGTAAAATGCCAGTGGGACTGCAGTCACGCAGCCACACACACCCAGATTTATGGCTCGGATGACTGGGTTCCAGAGACCATGCTGAGTGAGTCACTAAGGGTCACTGTGAGGATAGCAGCAAAGATAGCAAAACCCTCTGCTCACCCATTAAAACCCCTGGCAGAAGGACGGAGAGACCTAGAAGAGCTCACATACCATCATTCCATTTTCCTCTGCCAATAATAATCAGTTTAATAGAGACGCTGATACACTGTTCGCATAGGATCTGGTTTGCATGCATGAGTGTGAAAGTGCATTGCTCCGAGGACCCATTAAGTAACAGAACCATGTCAAGGAATTCCTCCAGGATGTCTGAGCAAACAGAGAACCGGCTGCTTGCAAGGTTAATAAAAAAGTGAGACAGGATTTGATCCTAAGAACTGAAATGTGATACCGAACCATTATGTTAACGTTAACACCCCAAAGCACAGATCATTCATTCATTCAGCAGTTGAACGCTGAATAAATGAGCTCAGAACTGCCAAGTCTCCCGCTGCAACCGGACACTCCACTTTTACTCAATCCCAGTTACATGGGAGAAACACTAAAGTGTGATTAGAATTTGAGAGACAGGAACTTATTATAGCACTGGTTAAACTAATCAGTCCAAAACAATAAGTATCAAGTTATAACAATAAAACTGGCAGTACATTATTCCATTTTTGCAATTATTAGATCTTTTAAATATAAAAATTACCTAGATTTATTCCCACATTGTAATATAAGACGCTATGAAGGACCACACTGACTCTGTCATGTTATAATGAAAGTGGATTTTTAAGTCCTTTTTTTTATGTTATTCAGATTCTTTGGGGTTTAAACTAAATTTCGTTATTTAAATTTAGCATGAAGTTTTTTTTTCTCTCTTAAAGAACCATTCCAATAAAAATTATGTTTTTGGTGTTTTAACCATGTCCTTGTGCCATTTTTCTGATGATGTAGGACATATGTTAACAAGATTAAGCTCAAAATAGCATTTATTATTCAGGTTTTTGTGAATCAGGATCATATGCAAGGGCAGAAGATTAAGATTAAGAGTTGATATTAAGCATTGTAAATATAAAAAACACAATATTTTTTATTAAAATCTTAAGATTATTTGCTCCGCCCCCTTTATTAGGAATGCCAGCCCAACTGGTCTGTCATCATCCTGGCCTTGGCCAAAATTTGTGCTGTTTCAATGCTATGACAAATTTGAAAAACATCAGGAAAAACTTATTTTAGGAGAACTCATGTTTTAAGAAAATCGTTTAGACAGATCTTACTAAATCTTAGAGAACATGACGACATTTAAATATATTTTGTTCCTATTGTTGTGATGGTTCGGTATGTGGATAAATTTGATCCTTTTTTGTGCTTGAAATCCATACTAGATGTGCATATTTATCTTTCAAGAATTTCTACACATTTATTTTATTTATTTGCTACTGCTTTACATTAGTAATAGCACCTCAGCTGAAAAAAAATAACTTTTAACATTAATAACAATAATAAAACTGTTTAAAATACATATGTTGATCCTTTCATTTGTAATGGTCTTCCACTCTACTGTTCTCATTTGCCACCCTTCCAAACTCTCTTGCCCTCCCCCTATATAAAATGTTTTAGCTCCGTCACTGACAAATCATATATCGAACCGAAACAAAACCAAAACCCAAAAGTCAAGTTTTGAACTTAATCATGGAGAAGGTGAAACGTTGCATCCCTAATATGTGCACAGATTTAAAATATATGGATAAATGTATGGCTGAGAAGGTAAAAAATAATTGCTTTATCAATCTGTTTACTGCTAATAAACCGAGAGCCTTCCAAAAGTCATAAGCTATGTGGTGCATGCTCAGTGAATCACTCCTCAACACCCTGCTGCACTTTTACCGTTAGCATGGCGAACATGCACTGGCAAACGTTGAAGGCGTGTCTCCAGTTGTGATAGAGCACCATTCTGTAGTTTTTCCTGACAGTCAGCAGCCATCTGCACAGTGTCTGCAGGGGAAGACGAGCAGACATGGGTCAGCTGTCTCAAAAAAGGACACGCACCATCGTTCAGGGAAAACTCAATCAAGTATTTAAAAGGAAAGAGGGCGGAGAAAATCGTCTGTCTCACTTCGTAGTCGATCTTGAATTTCTGCACCATTCCTAGCTCCATGAACATTCTCAGCGCCGCCGTTATCATGGCGTCGACGTCCAGGGAGAAATCATCAAAGGAGAGCTTGTCGATGCCCAGCTCACAGACCAGGGGGATGTTAGCAGCCTGTTTCATCATAGCCAGAGAAATTAGAGGAAAGAGACGACAGAAGAGGGGGGAATGGAGAGGATTGAGGAAGCCATGCCAATTTTGGATGAGACAAGAAAATGTGCTAATTAAGACTCTGAGGCCTCATTTGGAGAATTTGGAGATTAATGAGGAAGCTTTACAGGAGGATTTCGCAGTTGTTTACTTTGAGAGCTCACTGACAAATCTAATAAAGCAACAGTGATCAGCTGCCTCTGTCAATGTTATTTGAGCAAAAGCGAGATTCCAGTGAGCAATAATCACATAGAGGCATGTCCTCTGTTTCTAATGAGTCCAATGGCTTCCTGAGGTTCTGTATTCATGTCAGCATTCATAAAAATGAGCATTTCAAGCTTTCTAAACAGCCTTTTATTCCTGTAGAGAGCTCTGACACAGCTGAGCTGCAGCTGCCACAGCCAAGTGGTTGCCTATCGGGTCAGCAGGTATCCTCCTCCCCATAATTCATGGCCCCAGGAGACAAAATGTCAGCCAGGTTTGTCTGGCACTGCCATTCGCACTTCCAGGCAAGTGTGCTCAATAAGGCTACGTATGTAGAGCAGTTATGAAAGAAAGTGGGTGGGGAGAGGAAGAAGAGCACAATGCTGAATGAGGGAGCTGAAAGATCACACGGGCACACCAGAGAGCAGGATTCCTACTATGCTGCAAAGGCCTCGGGGGGGAAATCCTGCACATAAAAGTGCAGGGGAAAAATAGGTCAAATCCATTTTTCAGAAATGTCATTCCAATTAAAAATGTAGATATTTTGGGTGTTTCTCTTGTTTATAAATAATGCATTGAAAAAGATTGGTCATTGATAGAAGTAATCCATTTCAAATGCTACAATTAGATTGTTTGCAGTGGGGAGTTGTTGGCCCATATTTAGGCTCGCATTGCTCTTTTGCTCTCCTCAAAAAGATGTCTAGAAGACAGACTGCCAAACCCCCCCCCTGCTGATGTTACACTTGTTGTTTCCATTAAAGCTAACAATACACTTAGAAATTTTAGGGAAGTCTGTCAAAATAATCCATTTAACAATTGTCTTAATTGTAGTTTCACAGCCAAAATCACAAAACACAATGATTAATTATAATATGTGGTAATGGAATCATCTATTAACCCCATAATTACTAATCCATGTGAAGATGCTACAAAGACCTTTTTCTATTTCAAGAACGAACACCAGCATTGCTTTAAATCCTTCCTTAAGACTTTTTAGAGCTTCTATCCTTCCTTTTTTTTCTATCATTGACACGAAGAACAACAGGTGTTTTTCCATGCTTAAGATGAGAATCTTTGAAAGTAGGTCGGAAAATTTCATTTCTTGACCTCAAAAAATCTGCAATCCTTTGTTTTCTGTCAGCTAAAAACAGGACCTAATGTACCATTTCTGAAAAGACAGAATCGCCTGTGTGCAACTTAAGATTTGTCTGCAACAATGTGACACGAAGGTTTGTCATGAGACAAAAAGAAATATTTGGGTTTGTTTGTATGCACAGTTGAGAAAGACATTTCAAACAAGAATTTGTCATATTAGACTAAGCAAAGGGGCAACAAAAGCATGCAGCCAAAGGACTTCAACCTTCTGCACAAAAACAGCTGAACTGGGTCTGAACATCAATTCAATAGTACCAAAAAAAGTGTGTGTGTGTGTGGGGGGGGGGGGTCTTCCAACTGACCAAAAAAAGTTACAGACATGAAAATATCTTGACAAGCCTTAAGTTTCTTTTAGGTGTTCATTGCGTGGGGTCACATGTCATATGACAGAGGGGAGTGGGAAGGGTGGGTTGGGTTGATTTGATTCTTTGATATGATACCTCACAGTCCTTTATTGTACATCTGACCTTCCTGTACAGTAGTTTAATCAATGGAGTGTCGGAAACGGTCCATTTAAAACTATAATTGGTTGAATTTCAAGGTAATAATGGGATCCTCAGCTGTCTCTGCCTAATGTGTGGCATTTTAAAAATATTGTAGCAAAAGCAAAGTGCAAAACTTAGCATGTAATCCCAGCTGGGTTCTTTCTGTGGAGTGCCTATGTTCTGCTTGTGCATGCATGGGCTTTTCTCAATCCAAAAGTAAGCAACCATTCAACTAATGACTCTAAATTGGTATATGATTGTTTGCCTCTGTGTGGCCCTGTAAGAGACGAGCAAAGCTTCCAGGGTCTAACCTGTCTACCCACCTTTACCCTACAGTGGCTGGGATAGCTTCAGCAACCCAGTGGCACCAAAAGGGAATAAACAGGTTTAAAACTGGCATCAGCTTGATGCCAGTTTTTCTTTGTTTAAGCCTTGGTCAAATGCATGAGGGGTTGAGCGCAGGTGAGTCTTGGAGCTCCCTTGAGGCTCAGCCACCTGAAGGGACATCATGACATTGGACCTGTACCATTGTCTTGTGTGTAGTAAGTGTACAGAGAAGTATTTATAAGGATAACGTTACACACACTTATGATGTACAGGTGATGCTGTCGTACGGTGTTCTTGCAACATACTCTAGTCGGGGTGTGCAGGTGAAACATACGTGCTATTATGATGCTTGTAAGACACAAACTACACTCTGATTTTGTAATTTCTTCATTTCTAATAGCCAGGCTGCACGCAAGAAGCACACACTTATCCTGTGGATGGCACTTGTGCAGTGTGCAGGGTTTGAGTGGGCTGCAGAAATGAAAAGCCCACATGCGTCTCCCCTATTTCATCCTCATGTGTTGTTTAAGTGATTAGTATGACACGTCACCCGCAGCCTGCCTGTGGAAAGAAAACTTGTATGAACATTTTCACTCTAAGAGATTAACCGAGAGGTCTACCACAGTCATATTTCCTGTGGGCCACCAACGTGCCCCGTACAGGTTTTCCTATTTTTTGCCTGCAGACAGCCCATATCCACCCTTGAGGGCAGTGCTGACTAGTTAAGCAAAGACTTGTTCTTTGAATGAGTCTGTGTGGTGTCTCTGGGCTTCACCTGCAGCCCCATTCTGATTGTTCCATTCGTTTTTCCACACTGTCAGAATCAATCCATCCACACCACTGCCCCCACCCAGCCATCTATTTGTCTGCCTGACTGTGAGCCATTTAGCTCCTGGAGCACATTTTTTCAAATCACCTTTTAGATCCGCCTTGGGTCAACCCTCCTCTTCATCTGGATTATTGAAGCCGTTTCACAGCAACTGCCCCTAGAGGGGTTCTTTTCTCTCCCTCCCAGCCATCTTCAGGATTGTTCACAATGTGCTGCTTCTGATTAGAGTTCCCCGGTCAAGCAAAAACAACTTCTGCTTTGCCCACTTATTTTACATTTAAAAAGGTCAACATTTCCTAAAAATTCTACTTTTTTAATGCTTGTTAAACTTTGATAAGTAGCTGTAAAGCTTTTTACATCGTTAGAGAAATCGGTTAATGGCGAATGACTGATTTGATAATAGTCACAAATATTAACAAAATGTTCAAACAAAAAGTGTCGGCTACATTTCATCTGTTCTTCACAGTTTTTGTCCTACAATTTGTCACTGAGATCAGTGGTCCCCAAGCTTTTTAGCGCCACGGCCCGGTATGACGTCACACACAGTTTTCACGGACCGTTCGGAGAATTACTGTACTGTCGCTACGCTGAAGGAGGAACAGATATGTAACTAGACGACTCCTGAGCTTTTGTTTTGACACATATGATTTAGTACATCGCAGAGGTGTCTTCACCCTCTCCCCTTCCCACACTCATGGGGCAAAAAAGAAGTACTGTCTATTAAATGTATTTTTCTTTTTTGAATCGAAGGCTCCCTTTCTGTCTCCTGGCTGGGCCTTTTCCCCTTGGCAGAGAAACTTTCCAAAAGACGTTAGTTTTTTACTCATTTTGCTAGCTCCTGCTAGGGCAGGGGTCAGGAACCTTTTTGGCTGAGAGAGCCGTAAACGCCACATATTTTTAAATGTAATTTCGAAAGAACCATACAATAATGTAGCGTTCCTTTCCCACACTGAGCCACGGAGACTTAACCTCTTTTAAAGTTCTTTATTCTGGTTACTGTAGGCCGTAACCAACGCAGTACAACTAATTCAGCAACTCAATCTCTCCCGCTGAGAGCACTTCTCCCAACGTTTTATTCCCCCCCTCCCACTCCAGCCCTCCTATTTCCCTTATTCGACCCATAGCTGAACCCCATTGGGCCAAACTACCTAACAGCACGCTGAGCGACAGAACTGAGAGCCAATCAGATCTCTGCTTGATGCGCTCAATGAACTCCAGAATTTAAAACGCGACCCAACAACTGCCACCCAGTCCAACTCAGTCCACTACAATATGTTTAAAACTAAATATACAATTGAATGTGAGCATTTGACGGAATTTCAACACTTTTAAAGTACAATAAGTCTGTGGATTCTTTTTAATAACATTGTTGTCCTGTTACTAATAAATAATGAGTATTTCTTAGCATTATTATGACTTCTGGTGCTGCGTGGTTTTGCTGATGGCCTAGTCTGGTTGATACGTGGTGAGTTTCAGCTTCATTCAGGCGTTGAGACTTTAAACGTGATCATAGGTCTGAATGTTCTTTAGATGTGAGAAAGACTGCTCTCATGCAGACGCGGAGCCAAACACACACTCACACGCTGCAGTGAGTAACGGGCAGCGTGTTTTAAGTTTTGACAATCCCTGCACGATTCACCTAGCTGCCTGTGCGCCCCCCTTCTTCCTCACATCCCGTCCCCGCAACTGCGCGCTCTTTCTTAGAGACGGGAACGCGCAGCAGCAGTTCACAGGTTTCAGGCTGTTACAAACTCTGTGACATAATAGATAATAGTAAATTTATAGTGGTGCAGGTTTTTCACGTGACCGAGAAGAGCGCCTTGGCCTGTGTCAAGAGTGACATTAACGGATGTAACAGAGATTCGGGCAATTTTTCACAATAAAAAATATTTTTAGATTCCGAAATGAATAAAACGGAAGTAATGTAAGTTACTTATTCTTACTGTGCGGCCCGGTACCAAATGACCCACGGACCGGTCCGTGGCTCGGGGGTTTGGGACCACTGACTAAGAGGACAAGTAAACAAATGCTGTTTAAGTTCTAAGTTTAAAACTTTTACAAACCGAAAAGTAAAAGCTCCCACATCAGGGAAAAAAAGCTAACAGGAGGAGACGACTACCTTAAATTTGTCAACTTCAATCTTGGAGCACGTTGCATGGTAGGACAAAACCTGCAAAATAAATAGATAAACAAATTAAAATAGACCAAATTATACATGAAAAGTCACTCAGTTATCATCTTTATGACTCTGAAATGATAGATTGGAAAGTGCTGCAGGATGGGTGTGGGTATGGTTTAGTCTGAGCAGCAAAGTCAACATTCCCGCCACCACCTTGCTGTTCCCAGTCCCTGGGAGAAAAGCCTTGCAGAGTCTTGCAGTTGCTTATTTGATCACAAACGCTCATGTTTATTCAGTGCTGCCAGACACAGAGCATGAGCACATTATTTCATTCTGCTCCTCTCTGTTCACTCCTGCCTCTGTTGTGAAACACTTGTGCTAACTACTATAATGCCCCCGAAAGCTCCCCATTGTAATCTAAGGACACAGTGTAAAGGCTGACTAATGCTGAATGGCTACATGCTGTGGGGCAGATGAGGGATTGCTTTTCACTGGCTCTCATTAATTTAAAATAAAACCTTTGTGAGATGGTTATCTGCAAAGAAAGATCAGCATTTTTCTCATGTCTAAAAAAAGAAGTCAAGAAGAAAGACCCCCCGGGGGGGGGGGGGGGGGGCACTTAAAAGAAGCGTAATGTTTTCCATGTTGGGTTCTGCAAAACATGCCCCCCCTTGAGCATACGTCGAATATATGTTCCAGTGTTTAAAGGAAACTTATGAAAGAGATGAATCAAAAGGTTGGGATGGGTTTCTGATGGTGGATCTAACATAATAATATTACAGGGGTGATGAAAAGAAGATTTCCAGTCAAAGATGGTTTGCTGTTATGCTGATTTTAAAGCAAATCTTTAGAGGAGTTCTCACATCCAAAGCCACAGACTGCTTAGCCCAGGACTTCTTCACCTGGTCGTACATGATGGTGTTGTTGATTCCCAGCCCACAAAATATTACAAATGCCTTAAAAAAAAAAAGCATAGATTGAATTAAAAACCTCTTCTTCCAAACCCATGCCAGAATACTTTTGGAGGAAAGGCACTACCTCAAACAGACGCTGATCTGCATCATCAAACGGTTTCCCATCCAGCCTGTTGAGCACCTGAGCGACACCTGTTACACAAAAACAGTTCACACACAAATATGTGCTTTCAGCTCAATAATACACTTTGATCAAACTAAAAAAAAGTACTAACTGGTCCTTTGTGACTAAAAATGCCTTTTTTGACTAAAATGAAACACCTATAAGTCACTAGAGGACAAACACAAAAACGTGTTAAGGAAATGTAATTGCACCATACATTTACACAGGAAGAGTAAAAAGGAATTCATCTGCTTTATTAAAAATTAAATTATACATTCAGTTTTGATCAAAAATTGAGTGAACAAAACATGATTTTATGGGGTAATATTACCTAAAAAAATTAAATCCATAAACCTTGAAGACATTTTACCAAGTCAGTTATATTATGTTTTATTTTAGACTCATATTGTTGCTTTTATTTGGGCTGAATGGGTCAAGAATTCACGTTGCAACAATAAAAAAATTGCTAGATTTTATTCACTTATCCTGCAGTCGCTCTGTGAGAATCAGTGGAATCATTTTTAATGGTAATCAACATTTTGGTAAAAAAAAAAAAAAGATCACTTATTTCAATGATGCAGATACATTTGGCTTTTCTATAACTTGTTTTGAAAGTCTCCAGCTGATCTAAAATAAGTTCTGATCATTTAGGAGACTTTTTTCAGTGTAAACTTTTTTGGCTCATGATAGTTCAGTATTGTATAAGTTACTTGTCTTTCCTTTGTAAAATAGTAAAATACTTTTTTGTTTTGTTTCCTGCTCTCCCTACACCAGGGGAGGGCAATTCCGGTCCTCTAGGGCTGCAGGTTTTTGGAGTTTCCTTGCTTTAACACAACCATGACAAATATGACTGTGTCATCAACAGAGTTGTGCAGATCTTGGTGATGTGGGGATGATGATTGTTAATTAAAATCAGGTGTGTTGAAACAGGAAAATATCTAAAACCTGCAGGACATCGGCCCTAGAGGACAGGAATTGCTCACCTCTGCCCTAAACGGTCACAGACGACAGGTAGCCTGATTTATCCTGGTTTATTCTGTTTTTCTCTCAAGTTTCCCAAATCTCTCTTAAACACAATTTTACAAAACATAATGTTGTAATCAGTAAGTGACATAATAGCCAATATTTACCTAGAGTTATGACAATAACCAAACTTATTAGGCTGAGTTGATCTAAAATCATATTACGCTTTCTCCTGGTTTTATGATTTTTTGGTGCTTTCAAACAACCTTGGTTATGAATTGCTGCTTTACAAACAAACTGGGTTGATGAATTGAAGATGACATCATTTAAAATGCAGGTCTGATGTTATGCACTCATGCTTTAACAAGCTTTTACACAGATGATATATGATGTTGTGTGGCTGCACAAATGCAGTCTGTACACTGGAGGTGATCCAGGGAGGAGGTGTCACATTTTGCTTAGAGCTTCAAAAAACCCGACCCGGTCCGCAACCAGCTCAGCACTGTGCTAACCAACAAGGAATTAGACCCAAGCTGAAGCCAGAGTCATCTTTACTTCGTGAGCATTCATCATGAGATACAGTTATTGTTTATATTTTGTGTTAAGATGAGACCAAATGAGGCCCTCTTTGTTATTCAAGCAGTAATTGATTTCAAATATTCATTTAAAGTAGAATGACTACTTTTAAAGGAAATACCAAAAATTACCAAATGTAGTTTGGGAGTCATCTTACTCTAAGAGCAAGAAAATATTTATTTAAATCAACAATGTTGTAGAGAAAGGAAAGAACAGTCATTTTGACTTTTGTGTATAATTTTCCAAAGTGCGTACATTTTCAAATATTATTTATGCCATTCTGATGTCCTTTTCCCCAAAAAATTAAAAGTCATATTTTTATTGTAAACACATGACGGTAGTTTTTTGGGGTTCTTTAACTATTTATGAAAACAGTGACTGTTTTTCCAAATTTGTCAAAAAAGAATACGAATTTTACACTATCCTCTATTAAGAAAAAAAAAAGCTTATCAGGATAATAGGTAAGTTATTGGCATTTTCTTTCAAAATAATAATCCACTATTTTTGGCCACCAGCAGTATTTGTACTAACATGTCAAGAAGCTTTAATTGCTTTACTATTCCTCTTATCTGATCTGATTTTGGGTTTTTGGAATTTGGGGTAAAATGTTTACTATTTTTAGCACATGTCTTTAACTTCTTGTCACAGCAGGATGGAAGGTGTGTTTACCTTTTCTCTCACGAGGTGCTGTCTGTCTTCTTTTATGTTTGTGTGTCTTTGTGAAATTACGTAGGTGTGACATTTTGAATGCTTAAAAACCATGTGTTATTGAATTAATTTTATCACATTATTATTATTATTTTTTTTAGTTATGCCGGAATTAGCAATTAAACTTTAGATTTTCTGTTAAATTTACAGGGGGTCATGTTTTATAAGAGCCAACTGTCACCTCACCATTATTTTTCCACGTATCCTTGACTTGAGAATTACATCTCTTTGTGTAATGATTTTCACTCAGCATCCTCAGGTCCAACTGCACACTGCGTTTCTTTCTCCCTTCATTCATTCTGTTATCTGCGTTCTCCGCTCTCATTCTGAGTAATGCACTTACACCCACGCAAAGACGCACCTCAGCCAACCATCTACAGCAGATACGCTGATCACTCTGCGTTCAAATGAAACTGATGACTGCCTGCATCAGAACTCAGTAGACCCAGAGGAGCAGCTATCATTGCTCTGCGCTACAATACCCCAGACCAAAACCAGGAGAGATCTATGATTTATCCAAGTGTCAGTATGGTGTTAGCCCGAGGCTGATTCAAAAAAAAAAAAAAAGCAGAACGTGCTGACAGAAGGAGAAAGACTCCGCCTCCAAGTGTGGAGTGATGCAACAGCACAGCGTGGATCTCCTCCCCATCATTTTGTCTCAGCTGAGCAAATGCAAAACTTCACCTCATTGTGAAAAATATGCTACAAAAGCCTAATGCATTACAATTATGCATTTATGAGGACCTTAATAAGCCTGAACATCTCCCAACCACTGCATACTTCTGAATGAACCCCTTTTGATATCTATAAAGGAAATTTAGGGATTTTCAGTTATACCAAATGTGAAGGGGTGGTGCATTGGGAATTGTAGTTTTTTTGGGGATTTAAGACAATTTGGACCGAACAATTTATTTTCCAAAAGCAGTCAGGAGGTTAACAAAAATAAATTAGGTATATTTAATATTCTATTATTTTTCACAAAAAGCACTGAAAGCATTATGTTTAGTTCTGCACAAACTGAACTCTACAGGCAGGTGTCCATCACTGCATGGTGATGTCATTAAAGTAATTGATTTAGTATTTGGCTCTTTTGTGCTATGTTGAGTACAACCTCTTGCACTCTTGCTTCATGATAAACTGCAGAGAAAGAGAAACAGCTGGCTTACTTACCGATGATTTGGTGATTGCTGTTCCATATGGGGACACAAAGCACAGAGCGGATATGGAAATCAGAAAACTGATCAGCCTGTAAAAAGGAGGAGATTCAGTGAGGATTTTAATCAATCTGCCTCTGTTATTTCAAAAGTTTGCTGAGCATAAAGAAAAAGCTTCAAATAACACTTTTTTCAGTGGAGGGGAATTTCAAATGACTATAAGTTTAAACTTTGTGTGTGTAATTTTAAACGGAAGAAACAGAGCTGTAAAAATTCTGGAGGACATGTAATGTGACTGGGGAAGCAGGGGCAGCGAGGGGCTTAACACTCATGCCACCCATTCAGGTTTTGCCACTGTTACTTTAGGTTGACGATGTCAAACTTCTGCAGCCTCCAGCTGAAAAGCAGAGCAGACTGTTGTGCTACTATTTTCATCCATGCAGCCTCAGCAGCCTTCTTGTTTAAAGGAGCTTTATCCAATACATGATGGAATACTCCAGTCCTGCAGGGCCACTGTACCTGTTTTACAGGTTGATCAGTTGATCACCTGCATCAGCTACAGCCAGCCAATTAGAGGCTCGGAGGAAAGCATGACAGCTGCTCTCAAGGCCTGTCCAAATATGTCGTTTTTAAAAGAAAATAAGCTAACTGAGAGAAATGTCACAGATGGAACCCAGTGTTTCCTTTAAAATGACAAGAATTTATCCATTTCAAAGGAAAAGACAACCCAGTGCTCTCTTTTTATTCTCCTTTTAGCAAAGGGATTACATTATTATCCTTTATGAAAGAGAAGACAACAACCCAAACCCACAATTCTTTGTGGTCACAAAATAAAGGCAAGGCAGTAACCAATCATTTACTACTGAAACAGAAAAATCTAAGGTACAACAACAGTTTTGAAATTAATTTTATGCTGTGAATTCATGCTTTTCTAATCCACCAGTGAGTATAAATTTTGCCAATTATTCTAGATTATTGTTAACAGCCTAAAGTCCTGCTCCGATCATCATTTGATCTTTTGTAAAGGTGCTCTCAGTGGTCTTTTGCTTAAGATTACGTCGTTTTTTTCTTAAGCTAAAATCATAAAACTTGAGTCTTTTTTCTAGGACATGGTTTCCTCAGAGCAGTTGTAGTTCAGTAGAAATTCACCTCTAAATTATCCATGGGTGCTCTCCAGCTAGTTTACAACCCCTCACAATCTCCTTACTGTGTCATCAAAAATGGCAAGCTATATTGGAGCAATCCGGCTGTACAACTGTGAATCAGATCTCTGCTCAGACGAGGGAAATGGAGACGTACATGGATCTAGTCGTCTACAAATCAAATCCAATTTCATTTATAGAGCACTTCTTAGACAAAAGATCCCACCAAAACAGGTTAAAAACACCATTTTCATTGGAGTAGGTATTTAAAGCAAAAACAAAACAAACTTTACTTGAATTAAGATTCCTATCTTTATTTGAATAAAACTGTGTATCGTCCTGGTTAAAAGTTTACGCGCCATCTTGCGTGATGCTCCAGTAAGATCTCTAGTCCATCTTTGATTGTGTATAGTTAATAAACTCACAACAGATCTTTCCACTGTTGCGTCATTTAAGCAGCTGTAGGAGAATTCCACAAAAGCAAGGATTTACTTTTTCTGTTTTCTTTCTTGTCTTTCAAGACTTTTCTGCCTAAATCGTGACATTGGCCAAAAGAACCAAGAAAGAAAGTCACAGAGATTGAGTCACAGAGGAGATTGGAGGGACTTATTTGGGAATTCAAGAGTGGTTGATCCTAACCAGCATGTGCACATGAATACATCCTTTACTCATTGCAGGCAGAGAGAAGTGTGGTCATGTGACTTTGTACCTCAGCATCAAAGCGTGGATCCTGATAGGCGTCACTGATGTTTACAGGTAGTCCTGTTGATGCCACCAGCTCTGCAATCCTGTTGTTGATGAGCCAGTCTGAGTAAGACGATTTCTCCATGCTGTCTTTGAAGCTGCGGAGTCAAGGTGACACAAAAAACACCGGGAAGGATTGAGATGCTAAGCCCAATTTTTTTCCTTCAGCTCATAAGGTGTTTTATTTTGCTTACATACCTTGATGGATAAAAATGTTTTGGAATAACTATCATAATAAATGTAAGTTTTATATGAGTTTAATTGTTTTCATACCTGCTTTCATACCTGATACTTTTACAGATCATCTCGCATTTAATGAATGTCTTATTCCAGTAGCTCCCAAATTTAAAGAAATAGAATAGAATAGAATAGAATTTAATTGAATTGAATAGAACTTTATTCATCCCACAAAGGTGAATTTAACAGCACTTCCTGGTAAATAAACCAGGCCACTAAAGCATCACTGGTTACACTTTTTGACTCAAGAAGGTTCTTATTACCAGAGAAGCAAAGAATTAGTTCTGTGTTGCTAAATTAGTCTTTTTGGAATAAATATGGAAAGACACTGCTGTCAAGCAGTTTGGATCATTTGTATTTGGTGAATTTCTTTATCTTTCACTGTTTTTTTTTTATTTCATCTCATCACCATACCCTTTGGATTTTTCAGGTTTATCTAAAATTTCACTCTTTTGTACTGAAATCCTGTTTAGTAATTATAACAACATTTCAGATGTGCTCTTGCAGCTAAAATGTAGATGTAGTTCCAATGTAGTTGTTTAGTGAGCAAATTTGCTAGTTTTTATTACTAACATAAACTTATTAACACTGGCATCCCCTAATTTAGGACATTTGCTCTAATTGCCGCCTTAGTTATTGCTACTGCCTAGAAGTGATGGTATCAGTTATGGCATGTATGGGCTGAGAGCAAAGGGTGTGTGCGTGTTGGGGGGTGTTTTTATCCATAAACATCCCACACAACATTAAGCCTCTTTCTCCACTCAGCCATGCTCAACAGAAGCAGGAAACCCCAATTAAAGTAGAACTCCCACAGTTTGTCTTCTATTCAGAATCAACAAGGAACTCCCAGCGCTCCATCAAAGTCAATTCTCTTTTCATTTTGGTTTTTGATGGGCAAATTACAGATGAGGCCTGTTTTTGGTTCATTTACAAGAGGAAATTGGAAACTCTTTCCATGATGTGCAAAGACAGATTAAATACAAACCTGCTCTCAGCATCAGCGCTACACTTTGGAGACAGCAATTCGAACGACTTGGTGAATCTGACCACCTGTAATGTGATAGGGAGGATGTCACCAAAGCTCTATGAAGCTGTACAGTTTTCAGTCGTCCAGTAAAGGAGACGGAGAGCGTGTTCAAATGCTCAAACCGACATAAGCATGCGTGCATGCAGCAGGTCAATCGAGAAGATCAGCACCGGTGACTCGATGTCCTCCAACAGCTGAACAGAACAGCGCTCACACTTGAGGAGCGTCTGTGCACGGTGCATGATCTTCCTGACGATCTTCTCCAGGTCTGTCTGCTCTTCAAACAGGTCATTGACCACCTCCAGGAGCGCCTGAAGGTCAAGGGTAGAGAAAACGTACAACTGGCATGATTCCCAACACTCTAAAGCATTTGCTTCACATGGGCATTCCAAATGGGAAATCTGTCAGCATGTATGAGTAAGGAACCTTTAAATAAAGATGTTTTGCTTCGCTCAGCTGTTGGAACCTGATTATTATTATCATTTCTAAGCCATAAACCAAACGCAAGATAAAACTTGATTGCTTTCTCCAGTAAAAGTAAATTAGGCCCTTCATCTAAGTCAGTACTGATCCGATTTAATGGTCGGGCCATAAAAATCGTGTGGCGTAAAGGCAGGTTTCCTCCATTCTCCTCCGTTCACTAAGCTATGATCCCAGTGTGTTCTCTTTCATTTCAGATCAACGTGTGACTTGATTTAGTAGATCTCAACATTCACAGAAAAATTTACATAATTTTGTATAAAAGACAAAAACAAAAAAAGGACCCCATCCCCCTCTACAGCTCCCCTCAGTTAGACCCTTTTGCAGGCGCAGCAAGTGGGCTGCAGCTGATCAATACTCAGCCCCAACGTCAGCATCAGGGAGCAAGAAGTACAGCTGATCCAGGGGGACACAAGAGCTTTTGTCCCTGGGGGTGCATTTGGCCCCTACCCGGCTTCTGTCGTACTCCTTCCTGGAGGCAGCAAACAGCTGAGCGTTGGAAATAGCGATACCACAAAAGGGCAGGTACATCTGCAGGACCTGTGGAGAATTGAGCACTTATAAATACACTACAGCACAGGCATTACATATTTAATAAAAAATATGCACATTTTTATCTTCATAAACCTTTGAGGATTTTATTTTTTTGCCTAGAAACATCAATTACTGGATGGGTAGTTTAGGTGAAATTCTTGTTTATCCATAAGGAATTGCTGCATTTGATCAGCCTGCTGCAGCTTTGGTTTCATTGTATTTTTAGCATGTCGGTGGGTTTATTTCTGTAAAGTTGCAAGGATTTCTCAGTTGGTTTGAATGACTTACTACTTAAATTATTCCTATTCTAATTCCTGCTGTCTTGAACACCTGGTAAACTGGGTAACCACGACAACAGGAAAGTTGTTTACACGTGGGAGTAGCTAACTACGTTTTCTAAACTCATAAAATTAACAACAAAATTAAAAAGAGCTGAGATCCTTATTTCCCTCAAGTTTTGGAGTATTTTTTTTTGTCAATGATTCTGATGAATGAGAAACATAAAATAAAGCTACAGTTATACTTAATTTATGCAGTGACTGTCAGATATTTTGGACAACAGATTATTGTGCTAACAGGGAGAAACCTCTTTGTAAATTTCCATAGGTAGTCATAACACCGAATATTTTTTAAACTTAAAGAGATCTGTGATTAGAAGCCATTTTTTCTCAGATAGATTGGAATGCATTTGTATAATATATATTTTTAAGTGTATAATGGGTTAGGGAAATACTTAATAAAAAGTTGTAAACAAAGGAATTTTTATTTCTCATTTTATTTCTACATTTTATTAGGGGAAAGTATGGATGCGTATTCTTGCAACAGGAAACATTTAAAATAGGATTTTCCCTGTTATTGCCTTTTGTTCAACAGGGAGATATCTATGTATAATATTCCTTCAATGACCAGAAATACCAAAAGCTAATCTAAGCTCAGCAAGGATTTTCATACGCTTTTTTTCTACTCCAAATTCAGAAAAACAGAGGGCAACGACTGTAGAGGAGCAGTTTTCTGGGATGTGAGTCAGAGGGGCTTGATCTGGGACATGACACACATTACAGTCACTGTCTTTTTTCATTGTTTTTCAGGTCTTTTGGAGCCCTCCATACATTCTTTGGAAAGGATTCTGGTCTTTTATTTATTTATTTTTTCAAACACATTTCAATTATTTTCAACATTTTTAAGTAGATTTTTACGAGTGTGTGAGGATTGTAATAATCGGTATTACAGCACAACTCCACTGTTTTTTAAACTAAATAAGACGGAAAATGATGGTCTTTCTATACAGCACGCTAAAACATAAACATTAATTCAACAGACATTTTTCCAGTTGATCGAATGTTCTTGCCCCTAAGCTAAAATCAAAAGTTGCTTATTGCACCCATATTTTCTCTTCATAAATAATGTAATCACTTGACATGGTCTAATGACTATGGATATCCTGAATTCGGATATAATGGGGGTGTCACAACACCTATTGATGTCTTTTGATTACATAACATGCAAAAAAATTGACTCATGCAGGGGAAAAAAAAAGAAACTACTAATGTGATGTCAACCAAAAATAAAGCCTTGTCTAAAAACCCCCTTACCTCATTAACATGAAATTAGTAAGGTTTGCAATGCTTCTTCTTGCCTCCTTTTATCTTTTTTTGTGACTCACTGATATCCTAACTTCACTATATCAACACTGACACCAAATATGACCGAAAAAAGTAAGAAAGTTTTAAAATTTGTGAATTTACTCAGTTTTGCTGACCAAAAAGAAGCTGTTTTGCTGCCTTCTAAGCATTAAGTAAAGACAGAAGCACAAAGGTTCTGTGACAAAGACTATTAGAAGATTGCAAAACAAGAAACCATTTTCTGAGAACTAAAGTCAAAAATCGTGCAGCAGGAAACAAACAAAAATAACTCAATGGACATCTTAAGCATGTAAATAAACATATAAGTTTTGCTAATGATAAAACAAAAGTTTGAGCCTGTGTAGATGATAAAAAGTTGCATTTTTTACAGCATTCTTTTTACCCATAAAAGTTATTTTATGTTAAAAAGGTTAAACCATATTTTTGAATCAGGAAAAAAAAACAGCCTTTGTGCTATGATGATGCAGAAATATGAATGTAGGATATATGTTCAAACAAATTTTTTAATTCAGTGAAACAATTTTTAATAGGTTCAAAATGAAATATAATACTAATAAATTAAGTGTAAAGACCACTTTATAAAGACCCACTCTGATGATATTAGTGTGCTTTATGTTTTTAACATGTTCTTATGGGATCTTTCTGATGGCGGAGGACATAAATGAAAGGTCTAAGCTTATAATTGCATTTCTAACTATTTCCTTGTTCATATGGTTGTTAATCAGGAGCAGAAAAAAAAGCATTTGGATAAAGAGCGTATTTGTGACGTAGAAGCTACAATTGGTGTTCCACAAGCTCCCTGCTTCGCTCAATTTTGATGGATCCACTTATAGAGGACTAGATCCATATCCGTCTTTGTTTTTTCTCATCTGAGCTGGTATCTGATTCAAAACTGTACAGTTGAAAAGCTCCAATATTGCTCACCATTTTTATGTTAAGATGGCGGTGTAAGCTAGAGAGAGAGCATATAAACAGATGGGTGACGGGAAAAGGGGTGGGGTTACTCCGCTCCAACAGTCTCGTCCACAACTCAGAGGGGAATTTTTAATGAACAACTGTGAAACTATGTCCAAAAAATGTTTTTATTTAGACTAAAAACAGCAATGGTCATAATTAAAACACACTGGGAATGCTTCATAATAGATCAAAAGATCATCGGAGTGGGACTTTAATTTGTTTATAACAAAAAACTAAAACACTCTACATTATAGAAGTAAAGGTAAATCCTCTGAAATGGATCAGAGTTGTTTTAGCATCATCATTAAAAACAGGACTATCGTGTTGTAGTATGTCAGTCTAGCACATTGATTGTCACGCACATTTGTGCTCGGTAAAAATTAAAGCTCAAATTAATCCACTAATCACATAATAAACCATAAAGTAATATTACTCATTGTCATCCACATGAGTAAATCAACTTTTTAGACTGCTGTCAGTCACTCTCCACCAAGTGTCCTCACACAGGTTTTTAGACACTGAAAAGCCTGAGTAATAAGTGCATACATAATGCTATTTTAGCTGTCCTATGGAATTCTCTAATAATGATCCTCCAGAAAAGGCAGCAACCATCAATAACCCCAGCACTAGCACATTCATTAGTGAGCAGGACTTTGGGGATCTGGCTATGGATCTGCCTGTGGAACTAACAGGCAAACTCAAGAAGAGCACTTCTCTCTCTAATTACATTCAGCCAGGCAGGCCATTACGCAAGGTTACATTATAAACAAGATGAATTTTTGCCTGGAGACCCCCAAACTGACCAGCAAAGACTTGTTTAGTAAAAAAAAAAAAAAGAAAAGCGACCAGCCGAGGCCTCAGGAACAGTTAGTTCCTCTAACCTCAGTGACTTTTCTTCCAAAACCTGATGTTCCTTACGAAGCAGTTGAAAGGAAAACAAGTAAACATCCGTTTATTTCCTCTGCTGTGTGTGTTCGCTGACAGGAGACCCACATAGATCTAGCATTCGTGGTAGGTTAGGCAACTTCTGTTTTACTCACATTTGCTATCAGGAATAAGAATGTGTTTCAAGTAATTTACTCCCAAGAATGTCAGCGACACTCCATTAGAAAAAAAATATACTTCCGCAAGCGTGGCAAAGTGGTTTACACGCCTTGATTTCCTGCATTAGAAACATACTGCAACCAATTAGCAATAATGGCTGAGATTTACATAATGTATGGTTTAATGGTTAACATTAAAAGGCTTTGCAACTGCACTGTTCTGCAGAGAAGAATAAAAACAAAATTCCAAAAAAAAATTTGTGGATTTGCAACTGAAATTTGGACAAACAACAGAAAATCTCTATCAGATCATAGGATAGGTAGATAGTATAGAACATAGGTTCTTAATACAAACTGCACTACTAGGGGTGCTAAATAACCTCATCATTCTCTCCCTCCTTCTCACTCGTGGTGCAAAGAGAAAGAATTAAACATAACAGGACAAAATAACTAGACAATACACAGTAAAACAGCTAAACAACTAAACACATTTGTACAAAAACCCACGCTTCAACCCAAATCCGTCCAGACAGGCAAAGGGAACCATCCCTTCCGCTGCCAATCTAACAGCAGCACCACAGTTACACCTACTTAATTGAATTAATTTGAATGAAAGTAAAATAACTGTCTGATAACTACATGTTATTTTTAAGTTGACTGAACTAAAAAAAAGATTTATCTTAACTGAAGCAAATAATTAAGTTAAATCAAAGTAAAAAAGTTTATCTTTAAACATCCATACATCACCCTCTCACGGTGGAAAAAGTATTATCTGAGCTTCTTCACCCACTAAATCATCTTCAAATGGTCATATCATGCTGCTTCACCTCTCTGAAAACAAACTAACCTTCAACTAAACCTGCTGAGTTCCCTGTTGCATGAGTTGTTATGGCAACTTGACATAGCCTGAAACATACCTCAGTTTTTGGAACCGAAAGCTGAGGTTATCCGCTTCCTTAGCTTCATACTTACCGTGGGAGCTAGCATAACCTGCTTTCTGGAGTTCCTTTGTTGTGAACAGTTGCACTTGAAGATAAAAACTATGGGCTGTGATATTTATAAAAGTTGTCCAAGACTGTTTAAAAACCCACAGAGGGATTGATACAGCAACCAACACTTAAAAAAAAGAGTATTTAACCTATAAGGTATGTAACAGAACCTGGTGAAAATGGCAGTTCAAAATTTATTTTTTCAAAATGTAAATGTAACTGCACTTTTACATAAAACAATTGCAGATATTTTGGAGATAGTTTTAAAAATTATGTACTGTATGTTTAGTGCAAATATGATGAAAAATAAGTATAATGGCGTCAATTTACGTACATGTTTGTATGGAATACATAAATCCCGTTTTTGGAGGAAACTAGTACTTAAGGTCAAATAGGGTGCTTGAATCCATACTCTAGGACATTTTTGAATGTAATTGTTGAAATAAATACACTTTTTCATATTCTATATTTTTTTAAAGACCATGTATATAGTGTGGGCTTTTTTTAGCTTCTTTTACTTTTTAATTTTATATTTTCCCAATAATAATTGACAAATTATCCTTATTTTTCCACATCTGTTTATACTGTAGATATTTCTTTTGTTTCTTTTGATTGATTGAATTAAAAAAAATTGGGGGGGGGGTCATCAACAGAGATCGAAAATTAGAGTTGACTGGTCGGAGAAGAAAAAAAAAAGGACTCGCATTACAAACACGTGCAGAAGACACTACCTCAGCATGTACAGCAGGTTAAACCTTGAAGCAGATGTTAACAACTGCAGAAGAGTACACTGACGGGGATACTCCATCTTTCATAAATAAAAAAAAAAACACATTTTTGGCATGATCAGTGGTTTATTAATCTCATCACCTGCTTCAGTCATTTAAGTCCTAAGAAAATTGGACTATTTGTGTGCAGATGTGTTTGCATGTTTCTTCTTGGGGTCGAAGTATAATTGTTGGAAGCATGAATCCGCTCACCGAAAGTGCAGATGAGCCTAATGAAGTGGTCACTATAGGGCTGTTATCCTGTTGAGTCCTGCGCAAATATTCTTTTTTGCTTTAATATCCGTCTAATTAGGACCAAAGTTAGCTCACTTTCTTGGGTCCTCAGAGTGTCTAAAAAAGGGTAAAATTGCCAATTGCTGATGAACATGGGGAAATCATGTGAAAGTAGTTGTTGCAGAGCCCGTGCAACCAGGGATTTTGCAGCACAGTGGTAAAAGGAGAATGCTGTTTGCAATCAGCTCACACAGAAGTTAAATTGTATCTGCAGATGGAGCGCACATTTGCAAACCTGGGTCTCAGTGAGGGATGATTCATGAAAATGTCTAACCAATTATAATCCCTGTCATCTCTAAGGTATTAGTGAGCATGCAAAGTGAAAGAAAAGCTAAATAATAACAGTAGGCGCAGGAACTGAGAGCAGGATTGTTTTTTTTTGTTTTTTTTAAATTAAGCCAAGAGCAGCGTTTGCTCACAAAGATGGAATTTAAATTTGGAATCAAATGAAAGAGATATTTGTGTTTTTATGAAGTGGAACTTAAGCCTCTAATGATATGTGCTGCTGTAGTAACACTTAAAGCTGTGAAAAGTATGGGAGCTTTTCCTATGACACAGTATGAAAGCAGAGCTGCAGCTGCACTGAGAGCCTCCTCTGTTCTCTGATGCTAACATCGCATTTCATTACTAATTCAGCGGAAGCTATCCCGGGCATTAGTGTGATGTTAATGCAGAGTGAAACATACTTGCAACATGAGGGAATGATGGAACGGAACTCCTGCTTTAAACAATAGACAGAGTCTATTTAAGTTCATCTTTCAGTGAAGAGGAAACCCTGGCTTCTTACAAACCCACCATTATTTGCTACAGAGAAATATAAAAGCGTTTCTTTTTTTTTTTTTTTGCCTTTTGTGGACTCGAGCAAAAAGAGCGCAAGTCAGTGTAGCGGCCTGTCATAACCTGTATGCTACTTCTATTCAGGCATGCTGATGGACTTAAGGCATGCTCCTCGTGCCTCCAGACATTCAGTCATTCCAAGACTGAAAATCATCAGAGCGAGATGAACATACTCCTCCAACGTTCTACATTTCTGCTTCAAAATCCTTCACTTTGATCTGTGCTTTGGAAACTGATCTCTTCGCTGATTTGAGACGGAGTCAAAGACTTGGATAAATTGATCTAATTAGGTCCTTTATCAACTATTTAGGCAGCGGGGGAACCCAGAGTGTACCGCAGTTTTAACCGCAGAGTTTGTCAATCGTTTATATTTGGCACAATTATAAATAATGAGTCTTGGTTAATTACACACAGTAACTGCTTCATTCTCATCCACTTATATCAGATTCTAAACAGCATGTTTAATCATCAAACATGCTAAAAAAAAAAAAAAAGGGCATTAAGAAAACGAGCTGCAATTAAATGCCAAAAAAACAACATGCTGATCATGTTCACTCACAATGAATGAATGAATGAATGAAGCTTTATTTATAAAGCACGTTACAACACCTTCAGGGAACCAAAGTGCTTCACAACAAAAGGAAGACAGAAGAAAGTTTAAAATGAGGCAAAAAAAAACCAGCATAAAATTACAAAAAGCAGTCAGCAATAAAATACATAAAACATTTAAAAAAAAATATGCCACCGACTTCTGAGCATTAAAAGCTATTTTAAAAAGGTAAGGTTTTAATTGACATTTAAAGTGTGTAAGGTCAGATATCATGCGCATTTCTACAAGAATGTTATTCCATAACTGAGGGCCAGCGAGGAAACCCCCCAGTGTTTCTATCGTGACCAGGGCACATGAAGCAGATATTGATTAGAAGACCTTAAGACTCTAGAATGGCTGTGGACAGTTAAAAGCTCAGTTAAGTAAACTGGGGCAAGACCATGAAGAGCTTTAAGAACAAACAGTAAGGCTGTGTCTGAATTCCTACCCTAACCCCAACTACTAAAAAACGATATAGTGCGGGAATATGTGGAGCCCTGGATTTGGACACCATGCTCACTACTTTCTTTTTTTTTTTTTGAAACGGCGAATATAATAAACGTCATCGATTTCACGAATTCAAAACTGAATTAATGTGAGTGTTTTGATACAATCATTTATGAATCCACTATCTTCTGAAGATAAAAACGTTGATGGTTCATTTTAAAAAATACATTTAAATTCATTGTTTTGGCAAAAATTGTTCCAACGCAATGCCTTGTGGTCTATATCTAGTGAGCATCGATGCACACTGCTTTTTCGCAGAGACATCTGGAAAATTTCTAGGGCACTCCATTTTGGCATTATAGATTCGGACAGCACTACAAAATGGCGAACACACTATTTAGTGTACTATGTAATGACTAGTGAAGGAATTCGGACACAGCATAAAAATGTAAACTGAATTGTGAAATGAACAGGGAGCCAGTAAAGTAAACTGAGTACCGGAGTGATGTGTGGTTGCCTGGATGTTCTAGTTAATACTGCATTTTGAACTAACTGGAGGCGGTTAAGTCATCGCTGGGTGACACCGAAGTACAGATAGTTGCAATAATCAATGTGAGAGGTGATCATGGCGTGGATGGCTCTTTCTAGATCATTTGGACTCAAGGAAGGTTTAGCTTTAGCTAAAAGGCGCAATTGGTAGAAGCTCATTTCGACAACATTGTCAATCTGTTTGTTAACTTTTAAACAGCTGTCAAAGATAACCCCCAGTTTCTAACAGCAGTAGAGTCAGCTGTAGTGGTATCACCAAAAACAATTCTCTCCATTTTTGACTCGTTCAAAGAACCATTGCTTTATGTTGTCAATGAAATCCATTAAAGTGTTTTGTGAGCTCTTTTTTCCCAAAAGCCTTTTTTCCCAAACCCAAATATCTCTTCCCGAGGGGTAGAGATATATCTGCAGATCATCTGCATAACAATCAAAAGAGACATCATTCCAATGACAGAACCAAGAGGCAGCAGAAAAGAGCTGGACCAAGGATAGAACCTTGTGGTACCCCACAGGTCAGAGGAGCCACAGATGAGGAGGTCTCACCAATCCTGACTGAATAACGTCTCCCTGTTGAATAGGTCTTAAACTGTGCCACGAATGCCGACAAGATGTTCTAGTTGAGACAGGAGGACAGTATGGTCCACTGTATCAAAGGTTGCTGTCAAATCCAATAGCACCAAAGTGACAGGCTGTTTGGCATCAAAGGAACTTTAGCTGGGTGGACTCTGTGTTGTACCGAGATCTAAAACCTGACTAAATTACCCACTCCAATCAAAATAGTGTTTTTAATATGTTCTTGTGGCATTTTTCTGATGATGGATGACATATATAAAGTAAATTAGGCTTAAAATTGCATTTCTGAGTATTTCTTTATTGAAATCATTGTGAATCAGGAGCTGACAGAAAAAGCTGTTTGGAAAACATCATATTTGAACCAAATTAAATGCATCTATACTGATGCATCTATTTAAAGACTAATAGATCGATGTACGTCTTTGTTTTCCTCATCCGAGTTGGCATCTGGCTCCAAACTTTAGGGCTGGATGGCTCCAATATTAGTCGCCATTTTTGTTGCTCCACTAAATTGCTAGGGTTATGTGTGAGGGGCTGTAAGCTAGTGGGAGAGAGTGTAAACAGATGGGCGACGGGAAATGGGGGTGGGCTTACTCCGCACCAACAGTCCTGCCCATAACTTAGAGGTAGATTTCTAATGAACTGCTGCCACTTTGCAGCAACTGTGTCCTAGAAAATGACAGTTTTTTTTTTTTGGTTTTGTCTTTTGGCTAAAAATGGCATAATCAAGTAAGACCACTGGGAACACTTTTAGTTTAGAAGTTTATGAATTGATGTTCTTTTTTTTTAATGAATAAACTGACATTACAAACAACTAAATTGCGGGGGGGGGGTCTATATCCTTTATGAAATTTAAATTCCTACAATGCTATTTATAATTTTAACAAGAATTTTAGCTTGATAAGGGACTGTATACTGTGCTAAAGTGTTTATTCTAATATCTTAATTTAAAAGCTAAATATTTCCGAAAAAAATTGGATCCATAATTGTAGGTCACACAGCAAAACACTGGCTAAAAAGAAATCTAAAAAATATATATTTCTATTGGATTTTATTATCTTTTTTTTTACTGCTGGAAATTCAGAAGTGTTACAACACTAACATTAATAAACTGTGACAGTTTGCGGCCCTGCCATGCCCATGCACGACTATAACCACAAAGCAGTGTCTGAAAAAAAAGAAAGACAAAAAAAAAGAGTAACATCCTTGAAATGTCACACATGAATCATAAAGCATAAGCATTACTTCAGGGTTCTTCTTTCCACTGTGATTCAACAGCTGAGAGTGAAGACTTGCTAGCAGCTCTGTGTAGCTGCAGTCAGGACTCACCAGCTGTTAAACTGGGTGGATCATTTAATAAACATTAGACATATTTTCACTAGATTTTTTTTCTCAGTAAGATTAAATATTAATTTAAACTTTTTTTTAAATGTCTTTTACATGACAGTGGAGAAGGACAACAACCTTCATTTAACTCCAGGAGGTTTGATTCTGGTGAAATATATCATAAAGTTGCAAATGTGTGGAACCTAAAAATAAAGTTAGTATTCCTTGAGGCAAATCATTGCCTTATGGGAGGACATACAGAGCTCACACAGCAAAATCAGCAAAAATACCTGACTGGCAGTTTTTTTTTTTTTTGTCGAGGATGTACATTTCCCTCATCAGCAGTTTCAGCATGGACAGGTGGTTGTGATTCCTGTCCCCTTCCGCCGTAAGCCGTGCACTTATCTGAGGTAACCAAAAAGCCAACAGGCTGGTGCGAGGAGCAAAGGCCGTCTTCTGTTGCACGCAGGTTTGAAATAACCTTGACATAATGTAACCTTTTTGATGAGCAACACTTTCAGCTGTTTTCTAAGAAAAAGAAAAATATATTTCAGCAAAAGCCCCCCATTTGTTGGAGAAATTGTAAACTGGAAAATATCGAGGATTTTACATCAATTTTTTGTTCAGTTATGTTCCTTTTAGACTCATGAGGTAATAACAAAATCAAACAACACCAACTGCAGTCCTTCAGCTTTAATAGCTTGCTCCACATGTTGTTAAAACTTAAATTCTTGATGTTTTAGATTGGTATAAAAAAAAAATCCTGATGGCCTTTTTTTGACCTTCATTTTTATCAGAAACACTTTTAGTTTATGACCTTCCCTCAAGTCCTCAGGTGCAGGTCTGCCCACAGAGCATGTCAGCCCTGTGGGCCTTACCTGTGGACCAGCCTGCAATGGCTTCATTCACTGTGGAGATTTTTAAGATTAAAAAAATTAACACGCACACCTTTTTTGCTAAGGTTTTAAGTCGTGTTATACATTTCCTCATGTTTAATTTTTATATGTGTATAATGTGTATATGTGTTTGGATTTGTTTTTTTTTTTTTATTATACTATTATTTCTACTACAACTTGTATTACTTATTTATTCGTGTAAGGTGTTTTGCAGCAGGAAAAGTACTCCATAATATTTTTTTTGTCAAAAGGCTTTAACTTCGAAGGCACATCTATCTTTCATACATTTTTATGCCATTTTACAACTAAGACAAATCATTTCACGTCCACAAAGGATGCCATAAAATCTATATATTGATCTGTGCTGTTCAAGTTACCTTCTCATCATCTTCAGTGAAGAGCTCTCCATTTGAGGTCTTGTTGATAGCCTGAGCGACTCCAATGATCTCCCCATCACTGTTGTGAATGGGCATGCACAGGAGAGACTTGGTCTTGTATCCTGTCAGCTTGTCAATTTCATCACTGAACCGTCGGTCCTGTAAAAGTTCAGAGACACACAGTCAGCATTTGCAGGCAGTTTTCTTACTTGTTTTGCTCAGATGACAAACTCCCCAAAAGTCAAAAAGAAACTTTAAAAAACATGACAGAAAGGGGGGACTCCAAGTGCAATAAAACTGTATTCAATTATAAGAAACAGTCAATAGGAGCTCAATATGGACCATGAGTCCATAGGATATATAGAGGGAACCTGAGTGTCTGAGTCTTTCTGTGACTCATCCATATGCATGCATGCACAATTAGGAGCAGGCACCTGATAGGCGTCAGGAATATTCACTGTCTCTCCGTGTTCAGCCACATATCCAATGATGCCTTTCCCCCAGGGAACTTGAACTTCATCTGAGTTCATGGAGAGTAAAACTGTGGTACCTGCGTGGACGTCAAAGAATTTGGACACTAGTGTTTTCTTGTTGCCAGTTCCCTCCACTAAAAACAAGGAGCAGCGGTCAGCATCGACCATGATGCACACAAACACCAGGATTTTGTAGCTCAGACTCGTTAGATCCAAGTCGTTGGAGATGTCTTTGACCAGCTCCAGGAAGAACTCCCTCTCGTTGTGCTCTTTGAGGTAATATTTGAAATCCACGGCCGTGGATGGGTACTGGGGTATGTTGACCCGGGACTCCAGCAGCGCGCTCAGGATGTGCGCAGTGGTTGGAGGCAGAGAGCTGGCTTTCCTCAGCAGCGCTCTCCTCCTCATGCTCGTCAGTGGCTCTTGCGCCCGCGAGTTCACGTGCTCGTCATACGTCCTGTTGGCGTTGATGGCCTTGGATCTGGCGAAAGTTTTGCGCAGCTCCTTCTGAGAAGCCCTCCGCTGCAGACCATCGCATTTGCTCGCCCAGCTGTCCTTGCAGGCGCTGATCTTCTCCTCCCTAGGTTCGGCTGGAGCTGAAGCAGCGGGACTTTTGCTCGGCTGGTGGTTCTTCAGCCATTTCTCCACCATCCCATAATCCCCCTTTCTGTTCAGGTAATCCTCCAGCAACTCGGGATGCGAGTCCAGAAAACTTTCCACGTCAGAGAACACCATGTTTGACACTGCCATGTCTGTGCTTCCGATGTTCTTCTTCAGTGAGCCACAGCCAGAAACTCGCGCGCAGAACAATCATCTACGAGGCTTTGGCGCAGGTTAAAGTGGAGACATGTGCAACTTCCATGATGCGTAATGCTGGAAACAGCCCTGGAGACGCATATTCAGTTTCCACTTTGTGGAGAGATGAGCAGAGACTCCTCTGGCGCAACAGCAGATTCCTCCACAGCGTCCACATCGCTCTCTGCCGCCAAGACAATCGTGGATAAAAAGTGGATAAAACGCAAAGTGAGGCGCGTCACGGGCGCAGGAAGCCTCGCGCAGGGCAAATACCGAGCTTCATGGTCGTGTGGTCCTCTTGTGTGCAGATGATGCTGGCTGTGGTTGGCTCTCTCCCGCTTCGTCACGCTGTGGGGAGCTCGGGGTTGCTACAGCGCGCAGCCCTCTGGCCATTTGAACTGTTTACCCTCCTTTATGCAGGATGATGATGATGATGATGATGGTGATGGTGATGATGATGCACACAATCCATTCAACGATGCTTTTCGAAATCTACTCAAAAGATGTGTGCTGGTAAAAATGTTATAAAATAAAATGCGTTTTTAAATGTAATCCCAGAGCCTTAAATCAGATTTAATGGCGCGTTTCTCCACAATTGCTGTAAATTTCAATGAATCAATTGAATGGTGGATGAATATTTCTTATATATTTTACACTTTAGCTTTGAATCCCAGTAAAAAACATAGATCTTGGTCAAAATGATGATTTTTTTTTTTGTTTTCTAGGGATGTTACCGTGACTTTTAATGGCATAGACGTCGCACGCACCTGCAAGAAAACCCAGTGTGCAGTTTCAGAGAATTTTGATGCAGATGCACCAAGAGAACACTAGAGGGAGCTAAATCCCACAAGCTGAGGTGTTCATTCAGCTTCTTTTTTTATTTACAGAAACGTCTCCTTATTACTTAAATCAGGTTCTTTGGGGTTATATGCAGTGCTCTATTTATGTTTGGCGTACAAATTATTTCGTATAAAATATACTAAAAGAGAAAAAAAATTGTTAAGGTTTGGTAAACAAATCTGAGATTAAATGCTGTTTTCTAGCAAACCCAGACCACCCTATAGTGCTATTTTGTTGTTGATATTTTTTTGTTACTTCTCACTGTACAATATCTACCTTTTACTAGTGACACATGCAGAGGCTTGTCCTTACTCTATGGTTCCTCCTCTTCCTCTTTGGATTCCTCCTCGGGGTATCTAGAATCCTGGGTAAAAGCATAGTTCACAGCTTCTCCTTCACTCAATCAATATCTGTGTTTTTCCATCTTCTTCATGAGAGGTTATAACACCAGTTTAAAGTAGAAGCTAACCCTGTGTTTTGACAGATTTGCTGTAATTCTATGAGGATGTAGCCAGTTACACTGCGAACTACTTGCAAACATTTAAAATCTTGTTTCTTGATATTTTACCAGGTTTAGGTCTTTGCTCTATATCTTTCCAAGCTTACTCAAAATCAGTATTTTTCTTTTCATCATCATCAAATTAAAAGCTAGGATTTAGAAATAAGGAAACTATTGGTAAAATGAGTAAAAATCCCTTTGTTCCATACTCTTGACAATGAAAAAACTTGATTGAAGACAAAAAAAAAAAAACTAAAACTATACAGTACCTTTGGTTCAAGCTTAAGGACGTCATTTTAAAGTTCGGTGGCGTTTGTCGTCATTATTCTGGAAACAAAATAGTACATTTATGTTATAAAAATAAGTGCTAGTTTTATAAAGGTTTATTAAGAGGGGCAAAATACTAAGATGGTATTCTTATCATGTTCACATTTTGTTCTGAAATGAGTCTTTTCCACTTTTTACACTAGTTTTTTGTCACCGTTATCAAAAAGAAATACAATTAGGTCTATTAAAACTCAAAAATACAAACCATTTGTTAATAACTGGCTTAATATACTACTTATTGGCCTGTACAACATTCAATTCGAAGTAATTAGCTTTCCCTTTTTTTATTGCTTGTATGGAATTCCACGTTTTAACTTTTAATATCAAATAAGATTTCTTGGGTAAAAAGGACTTGCTGCATGTACAGATAACCTTTCAACTTTTTAGTGGTTTTATGATTAGTGTTCTTTTCCTTTTTTTAGGCCACCCATTTTTGCAGTGTACCTTTGCAGTGGTTTCTTTTTTCAATGTTTACACTTTTGTTACCTCTGCAGTGATGACTTTGACCTGTTCATCTTTTTTTCCATCTGTCTCTAAATCCTCTGCATTTATTTGGTCCAAAGGTTATGAAGATATTGTCACTGCACATCCTGGTGGTGTACTAAGTTCATGTCAAACCAGTGTTTCCTGCAAGCAGGGAAAAACTCTATATTTCCAAACAATTAGTGCAGAGATGTTAAAATGCAAACCAGTCAAAAACCTTTTCAAACTCGAGCTACATTTTCCATTCAATTTATTGGAGAAATTGGACTTTTAAGTGAATTTTACAGCGTTTTGACACAAAACAGATGATAAAAGTGCTTAAAATCCAGATGAAAAGTATTGACACAAAAATCAACACAAACCGTGTTTACAGCCTGTTTTATTTAACTTGCGAACTTAACAAAGACATAAAGCAAAGAAGGCATTAAGTTAAGGGAATGGAATGAGGATGAGTCACTGCTCTGGAGGGATTTATAACAGCTCACACATGCTTCATGTTACTCATTCTGAATTCACAGTATGCAGACTAATTTATGGTAAAAGCCTTTGTTAAAATCTGGATAAATTATTTACTGAACAGCTGAAGATGTTTGATATCAAAAATAAATCTATAGCTACAAAACATAAGGCAAAACTCTCTGGGACTGGTTGCCCTTTTGGTTTGGTTTGACAAAGGAAATAATGTTATTTTGGTCAATTGGGTTGTGGTCTCCTTATTAGCCCGTTCTGATTTAGGATTAGTGAAGACAAGTGAGCTGGAGAGGTCACTTATGAAGTTGCAGATTTGAGGTATGCGATCAGGTCAACTCGCTCATTCTTCTTTTTGATGCCAGCGAAGATCATCTTTGTCCCTGGGATGTATTTCTTCGGGTTCTCCAAATAAATCATCAGGGTTTCCTCATTCCAGATAATGCCTGAAATAACAAAAGGTGGAAGTGTATAAGAATAATGCTCATTTAACCTGAATGATCGTTTCAAAACTTTTAAAGTTTTTTATCTTTTCCATGTATTTGACACTTACCCTTGCTTTTGTTGGCATCTGTATAGGAGAAGCCAGGAGCCTGGCCAGTCTGACGCCCAAAGAGGCCCCAAAGGTTGGGTCCCACCTTGTGCTTTCCACCCTGTTCAACAGTGTGACACTGGGCACACTTCTGGACAAATGCCTTCTTGCCCTTTTCAATGTCTCCAGTCATGTTTTCTAAGAAGGAAAGCAAATAGTGTACAATAATTGAATTTGAAGAAAATCTCTATATTATAAAAACGAATCAGATTTTAAAGTGATTGAAAAAAAAGGACAATTCCAGATTTGGCCACTAGGGGGAGATGACCACGTTACACAAGTTTTTTTTTTTACTTCCACTTATAAAATAACTTCGGATTACTTTCAATTTTACTTTACTTTAGCAATATATTTCAAAAAATTATTTTCTGTGATTTTATCTGGAACTGATATAATATATTAGAAAGATTACAGCTGTATGGCCTAAAAATGACCGTTATTCAAGGTCAAAAGAAAGGTTTTTTAAGGTACATTTACAAAACAACCAAAAACCATGAATTCTGTGTATCCACCGTCGTTTAACAAACTTTTGGTATAAAATATTAAATCGTTTTTAAGGAAACAGCCTTTTCTGCTTAAGGCACGTTGGGTGTAACTAACCATTCAGGGAAACAGGTTTATCCCACATTTCTTTTTAAAACCGGAAATAAAACTCATAGTGGAACAAGTTCAAAGATTATTGAAGACAGTCCTACCTTTTTTTAGATCCCTAACGCGAAGTTTCGTAGGTTAAAACAACTTTTTGGCTCGTCGTTTCGGTCTCCTGCCGGCTTCTTCTTCTTCTTCTTCTTCTTCTGTCGTAAAAACGGAGGGGAACGTGCTTCCGTCTCCCGAAGCTACTCCGGACGACACGTCATTCATCACGTGACTCATTTCATCATGTTCTCCCCTTTGGTCTAAATAAAGGTTGGTTGAAAAATGTCTAATTCACTCAAAACAAAGGGTCACAGAAATGCAAAAACCTACACAGTTACTAATTGTTGATTCAGGCTAAACCCTGGATAACTAACCAGTCCATGCAGAGCCCAGAGGAAAAAAGTTTAACAATTCACATTAAATAATAATGAATCTGGTTTTACACCCCACTGCAATTATTTAAAATCTTAGGACATCATTTCAGGAAAAATGGCAAACATTTTAAAACACAGCGGAGCACTTCCTTGATCTTGGTCTCTTTATTTACTGTTTCACTTTCTCTTCAGGATTTTGTGCATTTCATAACATGCCTGGGTTATCTGCAGGAGTTTTAGCCTATACATTAAGCGTTTTGTAGGCTATTATGTCATTAAATTTGTGAATGTTTTAGTCCATGTTTAAACAAAGATATAAAATATTATTAAAAAGCAGCGCAAAGATTACAAATCTACATTCTCTAAATTTATAAACTGGTGTTGCATTGTTTGAGTTATTGCATTGTAAAAAAATATGAAGGCATTGCATTTATTTTCTATAAACTGCTTATTGTAGATATGAACAAGAAACAGATCTACAAACTTGCAGCCCATCCAGAAAAAAGTGAAACAAAAACCTCTAATAATCCTAATCTTATAAATCAGTTAATTTAATTCAAAATGTTTAAAAAAGAAAAGAACTCCAGGAAACACATACATTAGAGTAACAAGTACATTACAGTACGTACAATTTAAATTTATTTTTTTTATTGTTTGACAAAACCTCCCAACAAGCTGAAATGTTCATTTTCAGGTTTAGTCACTTTATTTTAGCTCAGTGCTTTGTAAAGCATATTTTTACATGATAAATAATCATTTACTTTTCTAATATTTTAAAATACATTAATTTTTAATTATGTATGCTAATACTTTTTTGTCTACAATTCAGAATGTGAAATACTTTCAAACTTCAAGTAGAAATCTGACCCCCCCGAAAAAAAAACACCTCTCGTATTTCAATAAATCCCCTGAAGATATAAAATGTTTGAATTTTGAAATTCCAATTTGGTATAATTTAGATAAAGAAAGTTCTCCTAAAACAACATGTTATGTTTTATTTCTTTTTGTATATAAATAAGGAGAGGAGCTCAGTTAGGTTTGAAAGAAACCAGAGCGTTGAACTTATGAGGTTCCATTTGTGCCAAAATTATAAAAATGTGTTTTTGCGTCCACTGTTATGTCTTTGGTCCATTGTCTATGTCTATTAAACGAGTTCATTGAACATTGGTTCATGGACCAAAGACATAACAGTGGACGCAAAAACACATTTTTATAATTTTGGCACAAACGAAACCTCATACTTACCCGGCAACAGGCAGTCCTCGCCAGCACGTGCATGGGAGGAGACTGTTCAGGCTGAGTCACCATGAGCTGTTACAGTCGCTCTTCTTAAAAAAAAAGTGGATCCTCTTCTTGATTTTGATGTCTCATATAATTTAACTTGTTGCCAGCAAAACAATGAAACACCCCTAGGTTTTATTGAAACATGTGATATTTGTTTGATGTTGACGCATCACAATCATCTCATCTTTCACCAGTACACTATGACTGCTGTGTTGGCAATCTGGAAAGAAAGAAAAGAAAATTGACTTGCTTTGTGAGACAGATACTTAATAAAGTTTATCAAAATTAATGTAATTTCATTTTGGTCTTTCGTTAAATAAATGTGACAACTTTAGCTCTTACTTTAAAATAAGATTTGTTAAAATCCTGTTGGATATTTTGTGACTAGGCCTCCACTTCCTCAACATCTCCAAATACTGTAGGATGAAAAAAAACGGAAAGTTTTTTTTTGTTTAAGTCTTGAGGTCGTCAGCTGACAAACAAGGACAATCTGTAACATTTTCTAATCTGGAACAAAACTTTTTTCAAAAATCAATTTTAAAACGAAAGGAAATGACAAATCAGAGATTTGAAATGACAGTTTAGGTGACGTGTTTCAAGTATTGCGCTAAATCTGGCTGATCCGGATGCCACAAAGCCAAAAACATTAAAACCAACACTTGTGTCCATGTCTAAACTTGTTGATTTAAGGCCAGAGGAGGATGCAGAGACAAACCAACCATGAAATTCTAATAATCATATCAGTGGAAAATAAAAGTGAAAAGACAACTTGAAGCTTTTTTACAACCCAAACAACCTGACTGAAATGGAGCAGAAAATCTGGTCCTTAATTGCCACAGGGAGGTGGAGTTGATTTTAAATGTGTTGTGGGCGCGCAGGTAGAGAAGTGAAAAGAAAATTACAGGTCATCACATGTGGCTGGTGTCAAAACAAAACGACAGAAAGGGAAAGAGAAGAAAAACCCAACCAAGAAGACACAGGAAAAACGGACAGACAAGAAAAGAATGAAAAAGTGGCAGATTGTGGTCACAAAAGAAATCTTATTGTTTGTTTAACAAAAAAGATGAAAAACTAAGATGTTACACAGTAATACATAATAATCAGATGCACTTTTCTTGTCATCAGCAAATATCTGTAACGCAACTTAAGTTTTAGAAATGTGTTCACCAAAAATATTCAGACTATGAAAGGGTTAGGTTCAGCACTAATAAAGGTAATAATTACTAAGGTATTAGACATTAAATTAAAAAGTTGGAACTGTTGTCTGCAGAAACTTTCAGGATTTGTAAAACGTTTTTCAGTCGCCTTTGGGTTGGGTTCACAGCTTTAAATCTAGCATTCTGACCAAAACCCTGGCTTCTGGAGTGTTGTTTCCAAGTAATTCTAGTTTCATAATTTGTCATAAGAATAAAAAAAAAAAAATAGCACGACAAAGACACACGCTGTGAAACATACTTGTAATAAAGCAGGGTGAATGTTGGAGTATACAGTCTAGCTTTTTTATGGACAGTCTTTAGCTTTTTCTGTTTTTCAGGAAAAAGCTTCACGAGGAAAGGAGGAAAACTAAAACAAACTGTTTGAGGTGACACGGAAACTGAAGACAAGATCAGAGATGAAAAGAATTATAAGTACAGAGCTCAAGTTCCTGCCTGAAGCACCATCCTGAAGAAAGGAGATCAGAATTCTTCCGAGAGACACCAGAGAATGTCGTACTCAGAAGTCCCACCCAACTCAAGTTATGGCTGCTAAACAAGATTCTGCAAGTTAGGGATTCACAGTTTATACTCATGTTTTCACACTCTGTTGTTTAGGTTCTTTTATCAGAAGCTCCATTCAAATCTGTTATTTTTTATTATTGATAATTAATTATAACATGAAATGAAAAGATGATTATCTATCCCATTTTAATATGAATGTGTTTATTAGCTTTGCCTCTGCTTAACTGATTTTTACCCCTAAAATCTGGTTTTATGTAAACTGATTTCACACAAGAATTATGCTTATTGTGAACACTTTTCCTTAAAAAAAACTCTATATTCAAATTTATTTAAAGAATAAATTAATGAAATTAATGCCTATTCGGCCACAAAATGAAAACAAAACCACAGCTGAGGTTAGCCCAGTTTAAAAAATTAGTATTTTTGAAACAGTTTTGTCCACAAGAGGGCAGTGTGTCCTGCTGTTACAGGAATTTAGCATTATTTATATGAAACCACTGCTTGTTTCGGGGGTGTCCAGTTCCAGGCCTCAAGGGTCGGTGTCCTATATGTTTTCCAATCAACCTGTTGTTGAAGCTCCCTATTGGCTAAACACACCTGATCCAGTTAATCAACAGTGGATGAGGCAGGGTTTCAGGAAAACCAGCAGATTGTCTGCCCTTGAGGCCTGGATTTGGACACCCCTGGAGCCTTGTTTCGTTCACAAACATTGCTTGAGAAAATGAAAGCATAAATAATAACATTTTATTGCAAAAAACAAACAAAAAAGTGTTGGAAAAGCGTAATATGTAATAGTAATATGTGTAAACCCATTTTTAATTTACAGTAGAGGGTACTTTGTCATGATAATCAAATAATATTTGGTTGTTTAGAGCGCAAGTACATAAAATTTGCTAAGGAAGTATTTTATGTAAGACACTCTTCCATTTAAAAAATTAAAATTCGATCATATTTAGAAATTTTTGATGAATTATACATTTTCCGCAGTGATACATTATCAAATAGTCAGACTTGCAGCATTCGAAATGCAAATACCATGTATAATTATTTAATTCAAAATGTATTCCAGAAATAAAAGGACAAAATGTAAAAATATTTTCCATCACTCAGCCGAACAGAAGTAATACTCAAAGTGTACATTTTAATTTTAGATACTGGTTTTTAAATAAAGTTTTCCAAAGTTTGCCTGCTTTTTACATCTGAGTATCAGGTGTGGAAGGTTACTATTGTTCGGATGATGGATGTAACATCTCCTTTCGCCTGCATCCATACCACAGCAGCCACAGAAGAAATGAGATTGAAATAAATTCCAACCCTGCCTGAAGGACCCGGGTTGAAAATGCTTGATGTAGACATCAGTCTGAAAATTTGTTGCGTCCAATCTCAAGGAAAATTCTGAAGGCAAATGTTAGTCTGTGCCACGAGATCATCAATGTCCCCAACAGAAGCCAATCTGTACAAGGATAGAGAAGAGAGCAAAGCCCTGACATCCTTCACATGAGCTCTGGTTTAGAAACCAGGATTACATTTAGGTTCAAATCATACCTAAGGAGGTGAAATATTGATGCACTTGTGGTAAACAGATACATCAGATTCAGTTGGTGAAAGGCCAGTCTCTTGGAGCGCTCTCTACACATCAACGAGGACAAGAATCTGAGCATCGAGGTTTACAGGATACCCTCTCACACTCACCAGAATGTCATTTGGCTCCTACCACCCACTTAAACATAAGCTAGGAGTAAACGTCACAGCTCTGAAGGAAAAAAAAAACATAGAAGCAACCAACAAAGAAAATGTCCACATAAACACTGTCCTCCCAGCCAAAACCTCTGAGCCAAACCCAGTATAGGCTGCCAAAGTAATAAGACTTTAGTCATTCTTATCATGTCTGGATTGTTGACATTTTCATCTGCTCACATCACGCCAAGGCATTTAACCTTTTGCCACACCTAGTCTAAAGCAGTCAGAAACACAGATAACTTAAATTCCCCATCAACTGTTCAAACTCTGGGAGCTTCTTCAATAAGCAGTGAATGTCCTTCAGATTAACCTTTAAAGTCAAGTTTCCCCAATGAGCAGAATCCTGTGAATTTGTTAAACTACATTTAATAAATGGTAATATTTGAATATACCTCTGACTCATCTTCTTTTCTCTTTATAACTTTATTGAAGATAAACACAATTGCAAAACCCATAAACAGGTGCATCCAGAAATTGTTATTAAACAGTCTGAGTCAGTCTGAGTCTTCATATGGCAACCACTCTCACCAGTTAGGAGTGAGCTTGTTGGAAATTCCTAGCCATAGCAGGAATTGTGAGAAAGTCAAACATTTTGAACATTCGCCATGAGACCACTTACTTTCATTGAGGCACCTGAATGGCCAGGGCTACAATTTGAATAATTTGCACTGTAGATATATCATGAAACAAAATTTAAGATGAACAAGAATATTTTGAAAAAAGGTAGCAGAGCTAGACTGGTTATTCTGACAAATAGAATGACTGAATAATAGCTGTTTATTTCTCAAGAGAAGTCAATGGGAATTTGGCTTTTGGAACGCAAAGAGGAGGAGTCACTTGGCCCAGTTCTTATGTACAGTCAATGATTTAAGGTTATTGTTTCTTATTTTATTTTATTTTTTGCAGGGGACTTCCAACAGAAACGTGACTCAGACCACTCTGACTGATCACAGTCGACTGGCTCCAAATGGCGGGGCCCGTTTAGCGGAAAAATAGTGACTGAATTGGCTTCATTTCTCCGGAGCCGAAGGTAACGCATTTTGTCCAGTGAAATATATATGTCTATGGCAGGGACATGTGCTGTGCATTGACTGTTTAAGAGAACTAGACTGAGTGAGTGTGATACCAACCATAGAATATGGATTACTTCAATCATATTAAGTCAATTCAGTTGCATTTTTTGTGATATGGACTCTGCCATGTTGGAGCCAGACAACGTCAGTAAGCAGTAATTAGGCCGACTCGATCAGAGTCAACATTTCTATGACAACCACTCTTTCCAAACAGGAGTCAGCTGGTTGATAGTCCACACCCCTACCACTAAATGCGCACTGTCAAACATTTCGAACATTCAGTGTGGGGGGCGGCAGGTTCATTTATTGAGGGATCTGATTGGTCAGTTTATAGCTGACCAAAGAAAAATAATAACATAAAAAAGGATAGCAATTTTATTAAAACAGGTAGTAGAGCAAGAATGGTTATGCTGATAAATATGAAAAATTAAAAAAAAGTTAACAAGCAAAAAAATTAACAAGAATGTTCTCAAAAGAGAGAATTAGTCATCAAATAAAAAAGCACATATTGTTCCAGTGTTACATGCCTAGGATGTACTGATATTTTTCAAATATTCATAAAATTGAAAAATGTCTATCATAAATGCAGTAAATTTTGGAGTTATTTTTTTTTACTCTGCACTGAAGACTTTTTTTTTTCCAACTTTATTAAACAAATTGTTAACATGCAAAATCCAGCATCAATGAATCAGATAGAACATCCGCAGTGGTAGTCAATGTCATCATTCCAATCTTATTAAATCATCTCAAGTAAGAAAAAAATTAACAGAAATATATCCAAAATAGAATTTTTCTGATACTGAAGTCAATTATTTGATTCTGTGGTTTCTTTACTTTGACGTGAGCTGCGCTGGCGACTTTACGCCAGGAGGGGGCGCGCGTCCCCAGAGCTGCCGGGCCAATAAACTCCTCGTTCCAGTCTGTGACTCCACTTCCGCCTTTTCCTTCTTGCCCGCCCTCCGCCAGAGCCGGATCCATTTCGTCCATTTCTTCCCGCTCAAAGCCGAGCTTGCTGCAGGGAGGAGCGAGCGGGGTGCAGTTGAGCCGAGCATCACAGCCCGCATTCAAGGAAACGGGCGCACACAGCACTTTCCCCGGGACTTCATCTGATGTTTTAGCGACCCCTCAACGTCAGACTGCAACATAAACAAAGAAATACCCCAACCGTTCGGGCTCCTATGGAGGCTGCTTGCCTATAAGGAACTGGGAACCTCAAAGCAGTCCGGCCGGGGAGACCCCCCCCCCATCAATTGTTTCCTGCGCCAAGAACTGTAGAGACATGGTTCTCCCCTCCGCATCTGTGGTAAGGCTTTACACGTTATGGCTAAATGTGCTAAACTGCGGCATTATGACAGTGTTATTCTGATTCAAAGGCGCAGTCAGATTGAGAGCTCTTCATCCATTTTTTTTGCATTTGCATTTGCATCCCGCGTGAATCACCGTGGGCCAGTCAGACACGACCACATCTCCGAGGCTTGACTTAGCTCGCTGCTGCTAGTTGGGGTTGGGTGGTGTTGCTGGGTCCAAACATCCCACAGACATCTTGATCCGGAGCATGAATTAACCATGGATGCTGCTTCATTGGAGTAACTCTGTGAGTGATGTCATGACATCTTTGATGTCTTCTCCCTGTGAGGATGAGGATGCAGCATGCCCCCCCCCCCATTCTCCATCCTCCATAGGTTTTTGGGAACAGCCAGCTCATTGAAAGTTGGCCAACTTCTGCCCCCTCACAGGGTTGCTCCACCCCCCCACCCCCCCTGTAGCCTCCTTTTCCCCCCAACTGAAGGTCAACCTGTGACTTTGCAGTCTTTCAAAATAACCCAAAACATAAATTAAAGAGCAGCAATGGAGACAGTACTGTGTCACTGACGTGCTCTTTGAGCAGACGCTCCTTTGATCGTCACTGATTATTGATCCTCTAAAAAGACTGACGGCGTGCTCATATACCTGCAGATCTTAAAGACGCATTCAGATCAAAGCCATGTTGTTTTTGCCGTTTGTAACATGTTCTTGTGGCATTTTTTTTTTTTTTTTATATATTGAGAAAATTAAGCTTAAAATTGCAATCTTTGTTTTCCTTGTCTGAGCTGACATCTGGCTAAAAACTGTCTGGCTGGTTAACTCCAAAATTGCTCAAAATGTTTCGTTGCACCGGTAATGTTAGGTTGAGGGGCTGTAAGCTAGCAGAAAAAGCCCATAATCAGTCAGAGAGCTCTCAACAATGGCGAGGAGAAGGGGGGTGGGGTCCTGTCCACAACTCAGGGGTACATTGCTAATGAACTACTGCCACTTTACAGAAACACTGTTCTAGAAAATGACAGTTTAAAAAACAATGTTGGCTAAAAATGGCACAATTATAATTAAAAGAGCACAAAGAACGCTTTTAAAATCGATCAAAAAATTATTGGAGTGGGTCTTTAAAAGGGACAGGACATAAAGCACAATAATTGTAATTATTAAATCGTATCTAGGGGTGCATCAATCAGGAAGTTTAGTGTGAATTAAATGAGCAACCAGAGATAACATTTACGTCTTACTGATTCAGATGATTACTTTTCACTTTTTCAAAATAATAAACTGCTCTTGTGTTGATCAATTAAATTTTTTAATTTTTTTTTTTTTAATTTTATTTTCTAAAATTGTTACTCTTTAAGAATTTTCTTTGGATGTTCTCTTAACTTAATAGTTAGCTTGAAACAAATCCCCCCCACCAAAAAAAGCATTAAAGCTCCTTTTTTTTATCCTGTAGTGGGAATTCTACGCAGTCCTTTTCTGACTCATCAGATCCGGGGGCTTTTGTATTGGATGGGTCAGGCAGTGTCCTCCCACAGCACAATTAAATCACCAGATGAAGGCGTCTCTTCCGGGAGAAGGTGCTCACATCCATCCAGTAAACTATAAAACACCAGAACTCGGCCTAGAACTGAAAATGTTCTAGTGTATCACTGATTTTCACAATAAAAGCACTTGACAAAGTAAGAAATGAAGAAAAACTTTTTGACACATCAAGGTGAATATGAGAGGCCCATGACCATGAATGTAGAGCCTAAGTGTGTTGTTGCTCCTGACAACATCCTGTGCACCACGCATAAGCCTTAAACTATTGCAGTGTGCTGCTCAGCGGTATCAAGGTGATGTAATGTGTGCTGTATGGGACAAACTGGCTTTGCCCCGTAGGTGTTGCTACAAAAAAAAACAAAAAAAAAACAGAAACTGTAGGAGGCTGGCCTACTTAAAAGAAATGGGACTGCTGACTGCTAAAAAAGAAAAAAAAAAGCCACACCGGATCTGCATCCATCCCACCCGATGTTGTAGACAGTAAACAGGTCGAAATGAATCAATATTCATTATCAGCCAGCTGTAAATTCAAATAATCCTTTTTCTTTTGGAGCCTGTAATATAATAAGACAATATATTGTCTTATTATATTGTCTGTTGTCTCCTTTTAACTGGACAACAGAGGGGAGCATCAGCTGGCTGGCTTCACTGTGGTCATTACTGTACCAGAGTGTTGTTTGGACGCAGGGACAACACTAACATGACTTTCATTTCACTCCTGTTACAGCATAGCTACCGTCAAGGTGCCATATTCCCTGTTGTAAAGCCTGTAGTGTCTGGGGGAGTGTTCTGACGCAGCAGTGATAAAAAACAGAGTCACTTCCATCCCACAAAGCATAGTGTACAACACTGGATCATTTTGATCTTCACAACTGATCCAGGTTTTTGTCTACGTCAGTACACAGGGTTACTAACATGTCTCAAGTGTCCATCTTTTTTAAATTTACATTAGAAAACCCTTTTTGTTTGTAGGGCTCTCCCTGCCAACATGTCATGATTTAAACCTAGTGAGGTGTGTGCTCAGTCTGCAGCTGCAGCCTTGCTTTCTGCTGAAGAGGGAACTTCCTCCTCTCCTCGTCATTATTTGGCTGATAACCACAAACGGGATGGACTTCCCTTAGCAGGCACGTTAATGTTGGGAGTGGGGTCATCTGGAACCCACAAGACTCTGCCATGAACTTTTTTCCCCCAATGATTTTTGATTTCCACTGGTGTCCATGGCAGACATGAAATCCTGTCCACCTTTGTCATGGGAGGGATAACACGTCAATGTAAGGATGGGGTCATCTGGACCCCACATACTGTAATAGAACAAAGGCTAGAAACCGAATGATTCCAGTTTGACAACACATATAACACGTTTGCCCAAAAAACTTTTCATATGTTCTCTTCTGAATCGAAGTTTTTGCTTTTTTTCATTTTTCTTCTACTCAGCCAATGGGTATACTCTTTCTAATGATAATGTCCACGTTCTCAAAGATTCTGATGGTTTTAAAAACCACAACTCTGTGACACACAACTCTGTGTGAAACTTTTCTGTTAAATTTTGAATGAAAACAAGGCTAATGAGGGGGTCGCTGTCATTCCCGTGTTATAAACAGATTATTACCGAGGGTTAGTCAGCTTTAATTGTGCTGAGAGGTTGCTCTACCTTTTAAATCTTAGTTTTTTATTTAGAAAATCACTCTATGGAAAATAGGAGCATTACTTTAGGTTAAAATAACTAGTTTTATTATTTGTAAAAGACATTCAAATCTTTGGTGCAGAAGTTAGTTTATCATCTGTGTGACAGTTGGAGAACAGTGATCTGCTTTGTGAATTATTCTACTGGGTTAGTTTTGTATGACCCACCAAACTCCACATACAGCAAAAAAAAGAAAAGAAAAAGAATAACAGATGGAGTTGTCTTTAGCCATGATAGCCAGAGGTAAAAAGGTGGAACACTGGACTGGACCCTTGGCATCTGGGGGCGTGGTCTCTACCTGGGCCAGGGCTTGGGGTTAGAGTTGGGCCAAATCCGAATTCTTCCCCTACCCCTACGGCTTTTCTCTATCCCTACATTTATCCCTACAAACGCAGAGCTATGGAAAAATAGTGTCTTTGAATTCGGACGTTACTCCCACTCGATGATGCCGGTCCGCTACATTAGCGCGTAGCTGCTAGTGGTAGGAAATGGATAACAAACACCAGTTTTCTAAATTTGAAAATGTCATGCTAGAACAAAAATTAATCACTTACATTAAATTGTAAACTTCTGTGCATCAGAGCACATCCAAGTGAAGAAAAGTGCTTCATAACCTAACTCCGCATCCCTCCGCCGTGAGGGTTAGCCCTTAAAAAAACTATTTCAGACAACCCCACCCCTCCAAATGCCCCTACGATTGAAGGGTTAGGGAGAAGCCATAGGGGCAGGGTAAGCAATTTGGATTTGACCTTAAACTTTCACCTTAATGCCCTCTGGGGGCTCCTTTTGTGGTCTCTTGGTCCTGTTTCTCTCTCCTTGGGGGGGGTCCAGGAGGTCCTTACCTCCTTGTGTTGAACTAAAAATGGTAGTAATAATAAAAACTCTCAAAAATAAAGTGGAATAACAGGAACCCGACAGTTAATATAAAATCTCTCCAAAATAAAAGACTCTCAGATTCTGTTGGCTCAGCTGCTGCACAGAAACAAATAGGAGGGGAAAATAGCCACAATTACCATCCTCCCTCTGCTGTGCCCTACACCTAAAAATTCACTGCAGCTTTTGCTGTAGAAATAAGAGGTCAGTTCTAAACAAACCTGAGCATTATCACTTATGCAGTCAAGTCAAACCTAAGAACCCTTTCCTGTTTTTACTTTGAGCTTTGCACATTCTGACCTTGTGGTGAGTTTGCTGGAAAGATGAGTAGCTGTTTTGAGACTCTTCTATTCTAGGAAATGGTTCGCACTGACTAATGTCCCGACTGTTTGGAAATTACCTTGAAGTCCTGCACAGATTGTTGGGCAGCAACAAAAGCTGCTCCAAGATGAATGCATTTGTCTGTTCCACTGAATATTGTGTTAACACAAAAGTCAATTCTCCAGATCAGCAAACGTCCAAAGCTCCTCCCCTTCCTCCTGTAAGGTGTGCTTTCTTTGTTAGCTGCAAAACACTATAACATTTTCCCTGCTTAGGTTTATATTTAATAGCCATTTATCAATAAAAACCAGGAATAATGTGAAGGATTGTGCGAACTCTAGATGTTTTGGTAGTCAGTTGTTGTTTCTCAGATTATAAAAGGAATAAAAAAGACAAATAAAAGCAGAAATCCACATTTATGGTAGGTGACAAATTTAAGTAACCTAAATCCATTTTACTGTCTGAAAAGTCTTTTTTTTTCTCACTGTATTGATTGTCAGCTCTTTAACACGTCAGTTCTAAATTTCTCAAAGCAATGGATTACCATGGAATGACTCATGGGGTTCCATTATATTATACTGAATACGCATCAGATTATTCAGTGACCTTTCACCTGAGGAGATTAACCCTAACAAAACAGGTATATTTATTCAGAGGATAAAAGCAATCATACCTTTCTCTTATATAAGGCGACTAAAATCATGGCACCATATTACCACTAAAAACAGCTCTATAAGCTGCATTTACAAAACGGTGTGTGAATTTGTGTATAAAGTGTCACATATGCCCAAATCTAAAAACAAAAAGAAGTTTAGATGCAAAAAAACATTCAGGTTTTTAAAAGTCTGCTGCTTCTATAAATACCAGCCTGCGGTCAGGTGCTCATGCGGTGTCTTCCTCCCACAATCTGCTCTCATTTATCCACAGAGGGTCCATGTTAATTAGAAACGACTATGGAAGCATTTATTAGCAGCTCTGGTCACCCAATTAATAGAAACAGATCAAGGAAATGTCAGAAGACAAAATAATTCAACGTTTGAGTACTGCTTCGTCTTGGGCCGTGGCTCAAACATTTGGAAACTGGATCTTAGCTCATCATTCAAGTGTGACATCTATTTGTCCAAAAATTTGGAAACACTTTTTCTTGATTTGCAAAGTGGTCCATCTTCAGCCTCATGGAGTGGAGCGATCAGTGCATTTTCAGACCAACTTTGACCTTCTTTTGCACACATTCTGTTACCAATTTACCCAAGAAGTATACATTTTTTAAAGTGCTGTATTTTTTTTATTATTAATTACAAAACCTATTAAAGTATGTAATATCACTGGTTCCAAAAGAAAAGCTCTAGTGACAAGGTTTTTCTATTGGGAATGCTGAAACACAAACTGCCTGTTATTGATTCCCTACTACGGACTGAAGTCGTTTTAATTGTTTGTTTCTAGACTTGAGACTTAACTTTTATTCTACACAGAGTAATTACCAAAAAGGAGCATCTCTGTCAGATTTCCTCCTGCTTTTTGAAGCTATTGTAGACAATAGACTTTATAAATGGGGCACCAGACCCTGACAGGAGGAAAGGCTTTCGTTTTTGTCTTCAGTTTTACACAACTTGTACTGTATTACACAACTGCTTTTGCAATGCAACTCTTTCCTTTTGGCAACTGGGTTTCCCTGTTTTATAACACCTTTATAAAGAGATCTGAACATCTGGAGAGTTTATTTGATCCTCAGCAGCTTTTTAAAAAACGACTTTATACTGTTGAAGTTTCAATCTATTTTTTTAATTTAGTCAAATTTAAGGGAATGTTTTCTCTTATTGTGGCTGATAGATTTTTGTGTCTGTTGCTGATGTGTGTGTTTAATAATCTGCTTAGTTGATTCAAAATTGGGACGACTTCCTGTCATTTCGAAGTGTTCAGGAAGTGAGACAGGAAGAAGTTCACACAGATGGTTGTTTCACAACTGAAGGTTTCTCTTTGGGCTGACTGAGCTTCAATATTTATAACAAAACTCACTTTTTGTACTTTTGGTTAAAACCAGACACACAAGAACCTTTAGACGATTTAAAACAACAGAAAGATGACAGAAACATTGAATATTACGGAAGAATCTTAAAAACATGTCTATCGTGTCTTTTGTTTCTTGTAGAAATGTCTTGTTTACAACAATAGATCATCTTCACATCTTGTTCGTTATCTGTTTATCTGTTTTGACTTTTTGCACAATGATTTGTTTCTAGCTTTAATAAAAAAAATTTCCCCATAATTTCATAAAAATCTGTAAAAAAAAAAGTGGTTTAACATGACAGGTGTCACTGCATCGTCTTCATGACATCCATACCACTGACTTGTCTTTCTGCTTCAAGGACCATAATCACTGTAAATGGATTTAGAACAATAAGCTCATGATTAATCCAGACCTGATCACATGTTCCTGGACATGATAACGGGCTCTTTATTGAGCGGTACTGCTGCAGCAGTCAAATACTCTGCCTGTATCTGTCAGAGCTACTCCTGTTGCTCGCTCTGTTATCATTTGATGACTTTATTTGTGCAAAAAGTTCATTTTAACAATATTTGCACCTAAAAAGGGGTGTATACACTTACAATAGAAGTCCAGTATAGTATTTAACACAGCTGTATTTCTGATTTTTATGTCCACATATAAGGATGTAATCCTCAAAACGCTTCAAAGTCTTGCTCTCAAAACTTGTAGACTTACTTAACATTGCAAGCACTTGTCATTTTTGCTCTTTATGAGGTCAAGGAGAGTGGATCCATTAAATAGGCTGAGTGGAACGCAGCATCATTCCAAAACTACCCTGCTTGTCCTGCGGTGGCTTACATTCTCGTAGGCTTAAGACCAAGAAGGGCAGGGATGATGACGTTGTCATCTGAATTATAGATTATAGTGCGTGACAGCACAGCACGGACACACACTGCAGTGCAGAGGCGCTGAGTAGAAGGTGTTCCCCCACACACATGGGAGATTCTAACCAAAACAACTCGTCTGTGTGAGCTGCACACAGTATGCTGCAGAAATAAAAACTGTCTGCGGTGTGACAGATCACTGCCTGCTGCTGGAATCTGATAATACCATATTTTTCAGACTTAAGTTACAGAAACAGTTGTTATTTATGAGCATTATTGATTTTCTGAACATATAGGTTTTCAACTCAGCTGTACTCTGTTCTGCTTTCTAACAAATTATGTGAGACATTTAATAAGAAAGCTGACAAGCTTAAAGTAAAAAAAAAAAAGTTATCAAAGGAAAGAAAAGGTCATCTTCTGTGTTTCTCTTTGTGTCTCTGTACTTACATCAGTTGTAGAGCTAAACTGCAGTATGGATGACAGCGTGTGAAATGACTAATGATGATAATGAGCACTCCCTGCTGCCAGACTCTGAAGATGACACGCGTGGTTCTACCGGTCCCTGTCAGGTCTTTATGGTTCAGCAGGTTAATGGTTGTCAGGGGGGGTTATGGTCATCTCCATAGGTTTGTTTGAACTCAGAGGAGTCTTTACTTCATTTTCATCCGAGTTTAATTAGATGTTCAACAAGCGAATCATTGCCTTCTTTAGTTTGTAATGTTTTGCAGTTAACATACCGATTTCCCATTAATACCTGGAGATAAGTTTGATCAATTTTCCTATGAAGCTGCTTCTGACAAATGTGTATTTTTTGTTTCATAAAAACGGCGCTAAAGTTGCTTTGAAATCTCACAATGTAGATTTTGTGGGACCAAGGTTTATCATTGAGGATTGTTCTGTTTAACAGACTGTACAGTCAAATAGAGTTCAGTGCAAATGCCAGATCTCCGGCAATCTGGCCAAAGTTTTGGTTTGTTATGCAGCTCATCTGAGAAGTCTAATAATTCAGGTTTAAAAATACAAAAAAAAAGTTTTTCCATTCGTTGTTCTTTAGTCTTGTCACAGCTGGTTTCTATCATGTTTACATGAAAACAGAAATCCACTGTTACAGTAGAATAAATGGGCCAGGCCATTTGAAAAAATTAGAAAATATAATAGCACAAAAAAGGTACAAAGCATGGGACAACGTTTGCCATGTTACTTCTTGTCTTTATTGTTCTGTCTCAGCTCAAACAGTTTTTGAAGCTCTGAAGAAGGGGGATGATAAAAACTGTGTAGAAGTATTGCTTTTTCTAATGTTTTAGCCTAAAAACAGCAAATAATTGTTTTCCTTTGTAAAGAAAAAATCACATCAGAGCTTCTGAGTTCTAGATTCTAGTCAATTTCACGGTGTGAGTTGGTTAAAATAACCTGAAAAACCTTATTTTTGTGTGTGGTCACATGATGGTGATGTTCGGTGTGTCTTCCAGCTCAGTGCTTTTTTTTGGCCAGTTATGACATCACCAAACGCTGGCCAAAAAAAAACCAGCCTGACAATCGAAGCAAGACACCCAATAAAGATGTTTTAGAGCCTGAATGACCACCTGCCATTCATAAAACCAGATCTACGTGGCAGACATGCACCCCAGCCACATGTAGGTGATGGGCAGGGGACATCCTGGACAGGTCGCCAGTCTGTCACAGGGTCAAGCAAGGCATGCGCCGCCTGGGAATCGAACCCAGGTCACAAGAATGGGAATCTTGCATGATACCACTACACCAGCGGCGCTACCACGACAGGTATACTAATAACAAATATTACAACTTGTAAAACAGTAAAAGTTTGTAGAAATTCACCTCCAAAACAACAGAATGAACAATTTTATTTAGCAGCAGAGTCTTAAAAGTTTTCGTAACCAAACTACAAGAGTGTTTCTCTCTATATCTCACATTTACATTGAAATGAGCCTCAGAACTAGAAGTCAGAAGGCTGCTTATTGCAGACAGTTGATAGATGACAAGAATCCTCTGCGGCTCTGATGCTGCAGCAATCTACAGCACTCTTTTAAAACATTTCTGTCAGGGAGTTGAAGTATGCTGTTAAAGTGGAACATATATTTTATTTTATTTTATTTATTTTTTTGCAGTGGAGGAGATGTAATGAAAAGTTTTAAAGACCCGCTCCAATGAAAAACGCCTTTTTTTGTGTGTTTTTATCATGGTGTTTGTAGAATCTTTCCACAATAGAGGACATAGATAAAATAATTTATGTTTAAAACTGCATTTCTGAGTACGTTTTTATTCAAATCTGGTGAATCAGAAGCAGATAAAAATTGCTGTTTGTAAAAAGCTCTTGAGACGTAGGAACTGCAATGTGCGGGCCAAGGTCTCACTGCTCCGCTCCGTTTTGATGCATCCATATGCATATTTGTTTATAATATCCTAACTTGAGGCATGCATTTGTGAGGTCAAATTATCATTTAGGTGTATGTGTGAACAGCAGTATTTTGTGGTCTGAATAGTCCAGGAACTAAATAGATTTAGTTCTTTTTCCCTTGCACATTTCATTATTTTGTTTTCTTTTATCAAACAATCGAAGGCAAAAATGATATTTTGGTTAAAAGGGTTAGTAACATCTTTCGCCTGCATTTGTCAGTCAAAACAAAAAGGTTGATGCTACGGGGAAATGGGGTCTCTCAAAATAAACAGCTTCTGGATGAGGGGTCAGATAAAAAGTGAATGATAAGACAACATTAAAAAAAACATAAGAGTAATAATTCAGCATTTTAGGGCCTCACCTTGAAGCTTGGTCTGGGGGTCGGCCAAACCTTCATTCATTGGCTGGAACTGGGTTCAGAAAGAGCCTCATGAGGCCTTGACATTTGTTACCAAAAGGGGCTCTAAAGTACAAAGCTCAGTTCCTTTTGGTAGAAACTCAACATGGAGCGGCTCCACATTTCTGTCAAAGAAAGTCCTCAAGAAATTGGTCTATTCTACTAGAAATCCAGACAGTTTTGTTGAAAAACTTCACTCTGGGCCACATTCTTTATTCACCTTGCGATGGGGTCAATCTCCTTTTAGATGCCTCCATTGTAGGAGCAAAGAAACTCTATAACTCAGAGAGTGAAGGATGGTTGTGTGTAGGGGTGTAACTTTCTTCCTCCTGTGTTTCAGAGGAGCATCAGGCAGTGAGGATGTGTCAGAGGATGCTACTGTTCTGCAGGGTCCTGTGCTGAGTGAGGGAGGTCAACGGCGCCCATCATGTCTCATCATCCCTACCAGCGCGGTCCCCACAGCCGGACCATGAGCTCTGAGGAGAGGAGCTCCATACAACTAAACAAGAATTCCACACCAGTTCACAAGAGCGCCTCCTCCTCTTCCTCGTCCCAGCGTGACAGCCGGCAGGTAAGGCTCTGCTGAGAGGAGGAATCAGGCAGCTTTGAAAAACGAAAATTCTGTAGAAGGCACAACAAATTACAATTAACCATGGATTATTTAAGCCTCTAAAATGTTAATTAGAAAAGGTTAATGAGCTTTCAGCCTAACGAGACCTTATTAATTGATTAGGTGACTGTTGTTTAGCGAAAGCGGCCTTAATTCCCTGTTTACCAAGTGAGATCCCTGCATAAACATCAACAATGGAAAACCTCTTATTTCACAGATGGCATTAGTGCTTTTAGTCAAAACCCCACACTGTGTCAATGGAAGCCCCCCCCCCCCCCCCCCTCTCTCTACACTGCTGAGTCACTGTGGCAGCAAAGAAACAGGACACTGAAACTGGAGTCTTTCACAGCCTTTCCATCGGCACAGCCTTATGAATATTTCATAGGAGACAGGCAGAGGGTTGGTGCTCCGCTGAACATGTGGCACCAGTGTGACGAGTCGGGCCTGTTTGAGATGCATAAGGCCTGTGCTTAAAGAAGATAGATAGAACTCCAAATGCCTCCTTCAGGATTATTTCACTTGACATTTGTGTATTATTGTGCATGTATGTACCCTAGATTCACTTTGATATTGTTTTAATGGTTTTATTAAAAAAAGTGTCATTCAGGGGTCAGATATGGAGACTCTTTAAAGTGGGGTGGCTTTGGGTTCTACTTAACTTAAAATATAATAAATATAATATATTATTTGTAGGGCCTCTTTTAACCCCTTAACGCCTGGATTTCTTTCAAGTCATGAAAAAAAACTCCTCTATGGTTCTGCTTTCAAGTAGATGCTAAATTAGGTCATTTTGGAGCCTAAGTGCTTTGATGCGTTGTTTACAGCCGATGCTTCGTATAGCCAATACTTCTCATTATATTGTAATTATTTTTATAATATCTTTTCTGTTTTTATATATGTGCCTTTTTATTGTTAGTCATTTTTCTGTATGTTTGCGGAAAGGACAGTAATTTCATCCTTGCTGTATGTTAAAATGTATTGCACATTTGACAATAAATAAATCTAGAAAAGAATTAAATAAATAAAAAAAACTCCAGAAAGTCAGAAAATCAGTAAAAGAGAAGTAAATTAACTGTGAATTAGAATCTTAATGGTTACAGTGGTTTCCTGTCAGGGTTTGGCATTGCTTTAGTGGGCCAAGCTAAATTTATAGATTTGCTGTAAATTGCCTTTTTTTTAGCCTGAGGAATCCATCTATACATACAGACATGTAGTTTAGTGAGTTAATTAGCTTTAGCTGACTTTGTTTTCATTATTTTAAATTAAAAAAATATGTGTTATTTTCAAGCAATGCTCTGTTTAAATATATTTGATAAATAAAATCATGGATGATACAAAAATAAACTTAATTTGGAGTAAAGTGCCCCATGAGGGACTCAGCATGATCTCCAGACAAATAAAAATGTTTAGTTGATTCTCTGTGAGGTGAATGGAAGAAACGGTAGTGTTGTATGAAACAAATATTATGCTTCCAGAAACATATTTCTAGAGTGGACATTTCAAGGTATTTTTTAAAGAAATAGGAAGTTCTTAAGGCCTTTATGCAGTCCAAGCCAACACAGCCTCACTTCTTCATGTCAGGACAGCTGTGAATCCACTGATCAGACTCATGGGACCTCAACTTTCCCCAGCTCAGATGTGCCTGCTCTTCATTGATATCAAGCTTCACCTCTCCAGGAGAAGCTGATGAGTTGTTGAGATCAAATAACTGCATGATCCTACCAGACCAGTTTGACATTGCTGAGCCATACATCTTAATTTAAAAGGACAAAACATGCGTGCAGAACATTGCTTAAGCTAAATCACACTTGTCTTGTGTTAACTCCCTGCAGCCCCTTTACTTTTATAATTATTTATCATAGTTATGCGCTCTGAGGATCATGGAAGCAGTTTAGTTAAAGGGAATGTATCTGTCAAGATAAAATGCCAAAAAAGCCAAATTATACCTGGACTAGTTAGTTGCATGTACTGAAGTATAGCGCTCTCTTTCTTTCTCCACGCGTTTCCATGGTGACTCTGGAATTCAGCGATCCATTGAGAAGGCCTTTATGTACTTGCCTTGCACGTGCATTAACCCACGGTTACCAAGTCTAGCGTAATTACGCTAACTCATATCCAGTTTTTTGGAACCGACATACCCAGAGTAAGCAAAGTTCAGGCGGATTTCAGCCAAAGTTCAGGGTTAAAGTCAGGGTAGTTTAAATGTGCCTTCTGGAATACCCCCCCCTGGACACAAAACAATCCCACAAAGTCGCACAGAGACTTCCGGTCTGTTATCTGCAGCACGCAGACTCTCAGCTGACTCCAAACTTATATAAATCAATATGTCATTAAAGAAGAGCTGACCGTGCAGCAACGATTTCAGTATGTGGCTAATTCATGAGCTTACCTTGTAGTTTATAGATCAATATCAAAAGCCACAGCGCTCAGCTAACCAACAACACCCGAAGGCGCTGCACACTGAAAATAGGCCTAAATGGAAATGGTCAACATAATGACAGAAGAATCTAGTGATTTCCGACTGAGAACTGAGATGAAGGAAGCCAATTGATAACCTGCACTGTGCTTACATCCATGCATCGATCTGGCTGCAGAATAATTTACAGCTGAATGAGCTGGCCGCTCTTGGCGAGGGTCCACGTTTTAATGAAGGGTCTTGGTGGGGCTCTCAGTGCGAGGCAGACTGCTTTTCTACTGCACGTCTTTAAAAAAGGTCTTTTACATAAATCTCCCCACAAGATGAACCGGGACTTGAACAGGTATTTCCAAAGCGGGTGGCAATGACAGAACGGCTCGCTGTCAAGTCAGTCTGGATGTGTTTGCCTCACACAGGACAGCCTCTTCAGGGATTCACCGCCTCAGTGACACACAGCAAACCTTTCAATGATGCAATGAATCAAACGGTGCAGTTAAGGTCTGACAGAGCAGAAGAAAGGACAAATACTCCTCAGAGACACCTAAGGCTAAATCACAACTATAAATATCATCGCAAGGGCACACATCTGTGTAGGTATCTTCTTACACACCCTTCTTTCTACGACCCTCTTGGAGTCAATTCTTGATACTGCTTAAATGATGATGGCAGGGGAAAAAAGCAGCGATCTATCAAACAAAGCACTTAATAGTGGTGTCAGGAAATCTCTGATAGCTTATTTTAAAATTTTTAGTTCATAAACATCTTGTCTCAACAACCTCCTTATCTTGAAATACACTCTTTGACGCATTTTGTTAAAAGCTTAGTTTTATTTGTTAAAAGAAGACATTTTTGCTCTTAGGACAGCTGTAGCTTTCATGTGTATAAAAGTTTGTGTTCTGGCCAGGCCTGCATAATATACCGCAAATGTATTGTTATCGCAATATCAAGCTGTGCAATATGCATATCGCAAAAGACGGCGAAAATTGCAATAAATGGTTTCCTTTAATGTGCTAAAACAATCTTATGGCAACTTGAAGCATTTAACGAATCAAATGAATCTCTTTATGCATTTGACCAATCAGATGGAGGTCTATTATGTTAGATGTTCACCTCTTACGTCAACGAGGGTCATTTAGAGAATAAACTGTTGCAATGAAATGGGAAATGATGTTTTTGGTTGTTTTGCTCTAAAGCAAATTATATCGTTATCGCAATATTAATCACCAATATCGCATATTGCGAGTTATCCTCAAATCGTGCAGCCCTAGTTCCTGGCTATGCTCTTCTGCCTTTATACATTTTATTTTGTAGCTCAAAAAGTTCAAGTTATATTAAAAAAGCTTCACAAAATGTCATGAATAGTACAGCTACAAACACTACGAGTTTATGAAATCGCTAACAGAAGATCAGCTTACCGTATCTTTTCATACGTAGGTATTGACATTTTGTACAGATTTGTGATCACAATTATATACCGGAAAGGCTGAAATTATTCTGACTTCTGGCAAATTTGGGGCCTTTTACTTTTGTTCTGATGTAAATAAAAGCAGAAATATCACGTGTTCATGATTTTCAAGGTCTTTTTTTAATCAAGAAGACATTTACTGGTTTGTTAAAATAACTTTTAAGGTCAGAAATTGCTAGGGGCAAGAAAAGATTTTGACTCGACTGTAGCAAGAATATGTCAATGGCCATACATCTGCACCACATTTATGACATAATTTTGTTCTTTTTAACTCAACCGTCGGTTAAATGTTGTTGCAGTTTGTGTTTGAACAAAGTGGACAAATGAACTGCAGGAAATAGAAGACAATCGTCATCGAAGTCAGTTATCTAGATACTTGCGTGACACAAAAACTGTTAACCAAAAACGACATCACAAGAGATGATTGCGTTTACAAGATATTTTAGAGTTTGAACTACAAAAAATAGTGGTTTCTGCACAAACCAGCTAATAAATTTGCAACTCCTAAAATTCATTCTTTTGTTCTCTGTAAAGCTTAACTTGTAAGGTACAATTTTCAAAACTAGAAAAAGGAAATAAAGTAAAAAAACAAAAAGAGGATTTAAAAAAAAAAAGCTCTTTCCTACGCCCTTATCGTAATTTAAGAATCTCTGATTTGGAGTGACATGGAGGTTAAATCATAACAATCTGGACTTCTAAAATCTATTAAGTCAAAGATAATATATTAATATATCACTACTATTATTGTATTATTTTCCACTGGTAACCTTTTCCAGATTATGTACTAACGTTTTACTGAGTACATTTTTTTTATTCACAGCTATTTGAATGAAGAAATACTCAGTAATACAATTTGAAGCTTTCTTTTCTTTACATATGTCCTCTATCATCAGGAAATTGTCACAAGAACATTTTCCTCAGAGTGGGTCTTTAAAGTAGCAGGGAATCAGCATTTAATATAAGACTAGAAGCTGCCTTTAGGACATAATTATCAGAGTCTACATTGAACAAAAGGTTTGCTGTGCCGATAAAGTGGAGCGTCTTCTCTCAGAGCGACTCTGAGGAGGAGCTGCCCTCCGTGGAGCAACATGACCTCATTACCACACAGATTTGTCCGCCTGTTTGCTGCATTAAAAAAAAACAAGCTGTTGTCTCCTTTTGTTAAATGTCCTACAACGCCGGGGCGGGTGTCGTCACGCACAGCCATGTGTTGGTTTTCGGCGCTTTAGTGAGGAGCCACAGGCTGTTGTTTGGATTGTCAGAGAAGGTTGTGCTTGTTAAAGCGATATGCTTTAGAGGCTTTTATGTAACAGAGTCAAATGTTGAAATGTTAGCGTCAATCATTAGATTCATAAATAAAATAAAAATTAAAGGGGGGCTTCTGTTTCATTAGGATTTTACTAATAAATCCATTGCAGTTTTTGTCAACAGTGGAAAGAGATTCATTAAAAATGGCCATTTTTTTTCCCTTTTCTTCACTAGAAATACCTCAGAAATGCTCCATTATTTGTTAAAATTCGTTATCTTTAGAGCTACAATTTAAAACTGACTTAAAATGTTGCAAGTAACATCAAATCAACCAAATGAATTCTGCTTGTTTTGATCCCACTCATTTCAGATTGTTCTAAAAACTGTCTTAACTGTGTTGTACCAATAGCCTGTTTTAGTGACCGACAGATTATATTGAGGAGTTTTTGTCGTAATCCTTTGTTCTGAACTCGCAGCTAGGCAACATGGAAAGAAAAACTCTTTCTGAAACGAAGAAAAGTTTTAAGAAAAGAAACGTAGGGGGGTTCCATCTGCCAAGGTTGTTTCCAGTCTAAGAGAGCTGGAAAGAGACGCACAAACACAAGAACACTGGAACATTTGAGGCATATATGTAAAAGATAAGACAGAGAAAGGTTTACTGGTCTAAAGCAGCTTGAGTGTGTCGGGATGAGCCAAGCAAAAAATTACCTTTATCTAAAATCAAGATTTTTTAATATTCCCTTTAAAAGTTGTGTCTGCCTGCTAAACCAAAGCAATGGTTTGCTTCCAGAAAAAAGCCTGACAGTGGTTACGAGATCGCATATATGCAGTTCTGTTTAAAGTTTCAAACAATACTCCAAACCATTATAAAACAACATCACAGCACAATGACGATCACACTATTTATTGTTTAGAATTTGTTCGATTAATTTTTTTTTTTTAAATTTATGTCTAACGTCCATTCCACCGTTTTACTCCATGCACAAAAAACAACATCTGGAGTTCTTCAATAAAATAATTCCATAATTTATGACTGCTTTTTTTTCCAAGAGTTTCAAGAAAAGAAAAAAAGTTGCAAGGTTGTGCAGTGGTGAGAAGAAGTCCCTAGTTTGAATTCTAGCAGGCTCCTTTCTGTGTGGAGTTTGTATGTTATCCCCAAGCATGTGTGAGTTTTATCCAGGCTTTTCCTTCCACAGTCCAAAAACATACTTCGTAGGTTAATTGGTGTCTCTAAATTGTCCCTCTGGGTGAATGTGTGAGGGTGTGAGGCCCAGCAACAGACTGGTGATCTGTTCAGGGTGTACCCCGCCTTTGCCTTATAAGAGCTGGGTCGGCTCCAGCAACCCTGTGACCCCAAAAGGGATTCAGGAAGATGGATGGAAGTTTACAAAAAAAAAAAAAATAGCAGATAGTAAAAGTTAAAATATGATTTAACAGGTTTTCTGGCCTTTTTTGCTGAGTCAATGCAGCCCATGCAAATAATAAAAATAATAATAACTGTTGTTGTTTATAGATCATTATGACAAATATCTTCTGCGTCTTTAAATTCATGTTTCCAAAAGTTATTGAACTTCTTCAGAAACCTTGTTCATGTTGGACTTTATTGTTGAAAATTAAATGCTAATTGGGAATCAATGTGAATGGGATGTGAAGTCGTTGATTAACAGTCTAAGTGTGGTGGGCAGACTTGTCATCAAATGTGAGAATAACAGAAACATAATACAAGCAGACGATGAGAATGCCCTGTGGGAGGGTGAGAAAGGACCGTGACAGATACCGCCCATCTCCCAACACGCTCCTGGTGTCAAACCGTGACCTCTCACTTCTGTTCCAGGGAGGACGGTCAAATTCCATCCTGTCCTTGCATGATCTTGCCTGCCTACTTTTCTCAGGCTTCGCTTTAATTTACAGATCCACCCCAATGAGCGGGGGAGGGCAAGTCAGGGGAAAGCTAATGGTGTAGAAATGCTGAACTTTAGCAGTGCAGTCCTTTTATTGTGTCTGTGTAGTAGAGGAATCAAAATAAACACTACATGTGTTTTTGCAGCTTCCCCTCGTGAAAGCCACCACATTCCTGCAAGTGTGACAACAGCTTCTGGATCAGAAACGCAGCAGAGACTCAATTTTTGTCTCTTACTCACAGGCGGATTATCTTTCTCTTTTAGGAGTCGGACAGCTGGGAAATAATTGAGGGGCTTAAAATTGGTCAGAGTCACGTCCAGAGGCCAGACAAACATGAGGGGTTCATGCTGAAGAAGCGGAAATGGCCACTAAAAGGCTGGCATAAGGTAGGTTCCAGAAGCTTTAGTTTCAGCCGGCTGCATGACAGGGAGACTTTGAAGATGTCCTCCTTTCTTCTCTGTGTTTTGATGCCTCTCTAGAATTCCCAGCATTGATTTTTTTTTTTAGACAAATGAAAACTGACTGTAGTCATTCCTCTTGAAACTTATTTTGATAGCTAAAAAAGTAGTTAAAATTCAATAATTGAATGCCTGTCCTTGCTTTTGGTTTTGTTGAAACTATTTTGGTGCTTTTCTTTTTTTCCTGTGCAGCGGTTTTTTGTTCTGGACAACGGTATCCTGAAGTACTCCAAGTCCCCCATTGATGTAAGTAATCTTGACTGTGACCTGCGGGCAGAAATAGAGCGAAACGACCTGACCTCTGCTCGACGTGACACCTAAAACATCCATTACAGTTCCTTCTTCAGCATCACGCTGAAAAACTTTAACATCTCACCCAAAAAGGAATCCTGAAAGGATTTTCTAAAACGTGACTACAGTTCACACTTTTTCAGCACTTACTGCTACAAGTATTATTGACCCAAAGGAACAGTGGTGTTATAAATGCTTCCAATGCATCCTTGAGATGTTTGACCTTGAGGTTTTGATGGAAAAAAGCAAAACATGTCTTCATTTTTTTGGTCATAAGATGTTCAACACATTTAAATATTTAAAGAGGTCAACCTAAACTAAAAAATGTACATTATCCCGAGTCTAGTCCATGCTTACCAACATTTTTAGACGGTATAAAGGACCTGTGTATACTTGATTTCTCAATCAAATATAGAATTATTTAAGAATAGATTACTTCTGTGTCATACAGGTAATTGTAACCAATAAAGAAACATTAATATCTAAGATAAAATTTGTTAACTACAGCTTAAAAAGGGGATACTGCTCAAAAAGAGTTAAAAACAGGGATGTTCAGTCATTTGGCAAAAAACCCTTTTCCGTTTTTATAAACAAAAAGGAGGTTTGCCAGTGTCAGACCAACAAATTCACATATAAAGTTAGGAGTTAATGATAAAGGAATCCCAAAACTTCCTTCAAATCAGCTGAAATGTTGCTAAAATGTCACAGAATTCTGATTTAATTTCCATTAAACAATCAAAGTTCATATTTTCAGGAAAAATTATTAATTCGATTAAATACGTTTGAAGAAACAAGACATTTGGTCGATTTGATGATTTATTCACGTAGCAAAAAAGGGTATCAGGTGGATCACAGGTGTTTGGTGAGATTGAGGTCAGAACTGCTGGGCCATTCCATCTATTGTGCTCTGTAGGGGTGAGTGTTGTCATCTTGATAGACAAAGTTCAGTTCAAAATTGTAGAGATGAGGAATTTCCACTGGCTGCAGACGTTCATAACTTTCTGCACTGAGACTAATTGTGTGCAGCCAGTTTGGATTGTATGAGCATAGAGCCGCCGGCTGTATTGTCCTGCAAGCCTGGACTTTAAATTAGGCTCCAACAGTTGATGCTGAGAACTTGGTTTTTGGTAATTTGGTATAATTGGTAATTTCCCTTTTCAAATGGGTTTAATGTGGAATTCCTGAGCACACCATGTTATTTCAGCCCCCTGATTGGCCACACCTTGGTGTGCCAAAACCTCATAAGTTATTCATAACTTATTCATAACTTTCGTATTTTGGTGCTCACACAAATGCATGTTTCTGATTAGAAAGGGAAATAAAGAAGCTTTCCACCATAAAATTGACATTTCAGGACATAAAATGGGAGCAAAATAAGTACAGCTGGTAGGCGGAGAGGCAGCTGTTGGTGCTCCAGAGGTCTTTAGAGTTCATTCCAACTTTCACTGATGGACAAATGAGTCAGTGACCTTTTATTGGACTAGAATAATTAGCTGTGGCTTTTGAAAAGCTCACAGGTGAAGCTAGAGGTTTGAAAACTATATTTGCCAAGGAGCTTTTAGAAGAAATCAACCAAAGACAAGATCTGTTTGTTGTGCAAAGTTTTTAAAGGCAGGAAAGCTGACAAATACAAAGAAGAGTTAGAAATAACAAATAAAATGAACAACAGCAGAAAATTCAGGAGCTGAAGTAACAATAAGATGGAAACATGACAAATGCATGAATGAAACTTTATTTATATATAAACTTTAAGTGCTGTATAATGATAAATAAAAGAGGTGAAAAGAAACTTCAAAATTAAGAACAAAAATTTAAAAACCAACAGCATAAAAATACAACAAGCAGTAAAATACATAAAAGACAGATAAGAATTCAATAAAGTCAGTAAAAGAAAGTAAGATGCCACCAATACTGAGTATTAAAAGCCATTCTAAAAGGGTAAGTTTTTAGTTGACGGGACTTGAAAGACCACTGGAAACGCTTTAGAATAGAGCAAAAGATGATTGGAGTGGGTCTTTAAACTGATTTTAAAAAGTACCAAAAGAGTCTTTCAAAAAAATCCAGATGGGGTTTGCAATCTCCTTCTAATCTACAGGTAAACATGTGGAACTGATCACGTTTTTATCCACATCCTCAGACACAAAAAGGAAAACTCCATGGCAGCATTGATGTCGGCCTGTCCGTCATGTCCATCAAAAAGAGGGCGCGGCGCATCGACCTGGACACGGAGGAGCATATTTATCACCTGAAGGTAACCAGTGAAGGGCAGTTCTTCTTACTGACAAACAGGCCCAGAAAGGAAACGAGGCCAAACGCTCGTCTCTCCCTCCTCAGGTCAAGTCTCAAGACATCTTTGACGCCTGGGTGTCGAAGCTGCGTCACCATCGGCTTTATCGGCAAAACGAGATTGTGAGATCTCCCCGTGATGCCACCATGAGAACGTTTCCGCCCTCGGCTACCATAGAGTCCCCCCAATCTGCCCCGTGTGTTGTAAAAGAGGCAAAGGTAGGAGTCTGGCTTCTTTGTACTAATGTTTTTTCTGCAAAATGAACTCTTTAAAGTAACTTTTATTTATCTGCTGTACTACAAAATGGATAATTGTTCTAATTTTCTTTGTTTTTAAGAGTTTCGGTCTATAGACTACAACAAGTTTGAATTAAAAGAAACTGACTCATTTCTTTATTTTGACTATCAACAGTGGATTTGGACTTTGAGTATTTAACTTCTTTCTGCAGTAGAAGCTATTTCACTGTCAAGTGCCTAAATAAAGAAAGCGGTTTTTGAAACAACCTCAGTTTCATAAGAAACTCACATGGCTTAAAATTCGGATGCAGCGAGAAAAGTTTCATCTGGAAGTGAAACTTCAGAGGTGACCAGTCTGATCTGGATTCAGAGCAGCCAGGCCCCCAGGTGCTCAGCTTGGAAGTCCACCTCATGAACTGTTATCGTACTTAGAGCTGGTTATCACTGCCAAGTAACAAAATCCATTCCAATTTAAAATCAAAAATTTGTAAATAGATAAAAATGAGATTACATTTTAATATTTGTTTTTTTTATGTTCTTTAATCAAAGAGGACCCAAGTGGTCAGATCAGATCTCCTCTGTTTTTGTGTCAAAAACAGGCCAAGCCCAGCGGCTTGCTGTGGCAGCCGGCGGCCCCCAGCAGCAGCAGCAGCAGCAGCCTGCCGGCCTCCTACAGCAACGGCCAGAGCAAAGTGGCAGCTTGGCTGCAGGATTCAGAGGAGATGGATAAGTGTGCTGAGGGTAAGAATAACAACCTCTTGATTCCATAGCAAATCTGATTTAGCAAAAACGACAGATTAAATCAGGCCTACCGCCTCCAGATAAATCCTTTGGAGGTGGATTTGTAGCCGTTTTATAATCTGTTTGTGATCTTGTGCGTGTCTATTTTATTTTCAGAGCTTGCACGCTGTCAGTCCAATCTGACGGAGCTGAGCCGGTTACTGCAGAGTTTGGAGATTCTGCAAAGGACGCAGTCTGCACCCAACTTCACAGATATGCAGGTGAAGTACACACACACAGAGAAAAATCCAACCCATAATGCATGTAATGGAGTACTATCCATTTTTAGATATCTACTCTGATGAAGGGTGCACTCTGGTTGCTATGAGGAAACAGGAACATTACTATAGGGGGAAAAAGAGACAATTATCAAAATGTTAAAACCAAAGTTTAATCAGTTACATTATCCTTTATAAATGGACCATTATACAGTATGTTACTACTATAACTTTTTTTTAAACAAAATTGCATTTTTACAGCTACACTTCTCATTTTTCTTTTGCATAAAACTATAAAGAACATTGCTTTTCATCATTTCACGGTGTGTTGCTAATTCTTGTTCTTATCCATGTTGGTTCTGTTAACTCTGTTTTCCATATTCTGATCCGCTTGCATCTCAAAAGGCCAATTGTGTAGAATTGTCGAAGAAAGAAAAGCGCTTGAACAGAAGATGGAGAACAAAAAGTGTCGCCAAAGATGCAAAATTCCAGCTTCAGGTACCACTCTAGCCCTTTACTCTACACACTCTACTCACACTCTTACTCTACACGTCCAACCCAAACCTCTTCCCAACCTTTACTCTACACACATATCAGGAACTAGGACAGTGCAATACCTTTCTTTTTTAAGTAAGGACATTTTTAAGCTATTATTTGTTTATTTCTTACTGTCTATTTCTTAACAACTGCATTTATACATACACACAAGCGCATGTCACAAAAACCGAATAAAGAATAAGATTTTAGACCATTTTTACCTGTTCAAAGTAAAATTTTTGCCACATTTAATTAAAAAAAGTACATAAAATATTTTTGAAGTGCATTAATAAAAGCATGTCCTGCAACAACCTTGTAAGTCTACAGTCAAGTTGGAAACGATTATGTAAGCAATAATAATATGTATTGGTTCCAGTTATTCCATCCGTACATCCATTTAGCAGCTGGGTAGCTCAGTTGGTAAGGTGGGAAGCTACCATGCAGGACACCAGGGTTTGATTCCCGGAGGGGGAGGAGCAAAGGTACTGGGGGCAATCACCATATCAATGGCAAGCAATTAACATCACCCAGTGAGGGTTCTTAGGCAAGACCCTTAAAACTACAATACAATACAATTTTCCTAAACCGCTATATGCCTGTCCCAGATAATGTTAGTCAAAGGGAGGGTAAACCCTGGATAGGCCACCAGCCTGTCGTAGGGCACACAATCACTCCCACAAACACTCACACATGTGCACATAGGGACACTTTACAGCAGTGGTCCCCAACCTTTTTGTCACCGTGGACCGGTACAACGCAAGGCGAGTTTGCCGCGGACCGGGGGGGGGTTTGAGGTGCAACGCAAGACAGATTTAACGTGGACCGGGGGTGGTATTTTCTCTTTAGTAATGATAATATAATTATAATTTTCCCCTTTTCAAAGCAACTTTCTAAAGAAGTTTGTTTTTTGCTCATTTTGGTTGTTTGGGTTTAATTTTAGTGGGGTTTATCACCTGATGTTTGGTGTCGCGACTTTGACGTGCGTTAAGTGTGACAGATGTAACAAAGTGAATCCGGTCACTTTTCAAAATAAAACGTTTTTGTCGGAAAAAAAACAATAAAATGGACATTATTTTTTCTTTCTGTGCGTCCCGGTGCAAAAATTTCCCGCGGCCTGGAACCGCTCTGCGGCCCGGTGCCAAGTGTCCCGCGGCCCGGTGGTTGGGGACCACTGCTTTACAGTAACCAGTTAACCTATAAAGCATGTTTTCAGACTGTGGGAGGAAGTCGGAGAGCCCAGAGAAAACCCATGCATGCACAGAGAGAACACACAAACGCCACACAGAAAGGTCTCAGCCAGGATTTGAACCAGGGCCTTCTTGCCGTGGGGTGAGAGCGCCAACCACCACTGTGCCCCGGTTATTACATTTATACTAAAAAGAAAAGAAAAAATTGGCATGGGCATGAAAGGTGAAACATGAGACCTGGCTTCACCTTAAAGACTCCCATTAACAGACCTGTACCAATGTGATTTAGCTCCAAAAACCTTTTTTTATATATTATTGACAAGTCTAATAGTGACCATACTTTTTGCCTTCATTGTGTTTTTTCTTTTAAGGTGACACACAATCAGCCTGTCATTGATTTTCTTTCTTTTCTTTTTGCCTAATTTGTTTAAATAAAGGAAGCAGCTTTTTTATTATCAACAGACAAGTCGAGATTCAAGCATTATTAGAATTGAAGATTGAATTTAAACTGAAACAAATAAAAGATGAGAAATTTCACTTTTTTCTTAGAAGTTGGATCAGTGACCGTTTGAATGATCAATTTTTCTCTCCTTAAAGGAGAATATAAACAGTTAAAGCATCACCTAGAAAGTAAATCCTATCAAAGTAAAACAAGAAAATTCTGCTAATTTGCAAAGAGCTCAAATTAAATAATTTTACAGCTGAGAACCAAATCTCTGTTAGTGGGAAATCCCAGTTTTTCTACAAGGTATTCAAAGAAATCTGCTCTATTGACATTTGAAGGTTCAGGAAAGTATGAAGATAAGTTATGTTAAGATCCTTATTTAACTAGAATATCTAATTAAAATGCTGATTATTTTTTAGGCACAATAAAGTTAACTAATAAAGATACTAAGGTTTTTTTTCTGGTTGTCATGTTTTTTCCTTTACTTTGGTGCCGCGTTTCTTCCTTGCATCTGCTTTATTTAGCGTGACTCTTCAAGAGTAACTATGTGATGTTTCTTTAGGTTCCTCTATCCGCCAGCATGTCTCCTGTCCGTCTGCACTCGTCCAACCCAAACCTCTGCGCCGAGCTGGTGGATTATCCGCCGCCGGTCTCCTGCTTGTCAGACAACATGGAGTACGCCAGTGACTACATCAAACTGCAGGAGGAGTTCTGCACTATTGCCCAAAAAGGCAAGTCCTCAAAATAATCAAATCCATCTATCCTGATTTCATCTGTTAGCTTTAATACATCATAGTTCACCGTTACTTTCTAGCAGTAAATCATTATCCTATAAACAGAAAAAACAGAAGGAAAAAAACCATCAGATAACACGTTTAAACCTTTCTGTTACATGTTAGGCCTTTGTAGAAAACTACCAACGTTGGATTTCAAACATTAAAAAGTCAGCGAAAGTGTTTCCCATCACCAGAGTTTAGGTTTTATTTTTTTTTTGTTTTTTGTCTAATTTTGCTGACAAAATGAACATATGTCTGAATGAAACATAAATCATAACAATTATAGAGGAAATATGAGTGTCTTTTTATTTTAATGAACATTTTCAAGTATTTATTATGATCAAAATGTAAACACATATATATTTCTAGAAGCAGATTTTGTTTAACATTTTTTCTGCACTCCCACCTACTGTTAACTACTAGCCAAATATTCATCTAACTGCAATCTTTTTGATTTCCAACTTCAAAGATTAAAAAGTAATTTTCATTTTTATATGGCGATAATGAAGAAAAGGTGTCGTTTTCCACTTTCCATTTGTCTTAGAAATTGTTTTACCAAAGAAATTTCATAACATTTCTTCTTTTTCATTTAAGTGTTTTTCTGAGCTTTCATTTTTCAATTTTTTGCTCATTGATAAAAATATATATTTAACAGTACTTTGCAGCTAATTGTGTCTTTTTTTCCGTTTATGTTTTTCGTATTTAATGCAAATGTTCTTCCTTTATTATACTTTCTGTATGTTTTCTAATAATTGCCTTAAAAAGGAATTTGATTACCAATTAATTTCCTAGCAAAAGTCAAATATAATTAGTTGTTGTGAACACAGATTTAGTTCTTCTGTTGTTTTTAGTCTTGACAGATTAACTACGGATCATATTGATTGGTACGCTTTAATTTGTCAGGATTTTCTTACATATTAGTGTTTTTCAATCTTGTGTCTCTGCAGTCCACTCGCTTCTGAAGTCGGCCTTCAATACGGTGGCCATAGAGAAAGAAAAGATCAAACAGATTCTGTCTGAGCAGGAACAGTCGGACCAGGCAGTCCAGATCAACTCTCTCAGGAAGTCTCTGTCACAGGTACTGAGCTGCCCTTAAACATTACCCACAGTTTCCTTTTTCTTTTTATTTTCAGTAATTAATCTGAACTGTTTGCTGACCCGCTTGTGCGTTAAATGCTTCCTGCGATTTCCTCTCATATGTATCTGCCAGAAGCGATTGAGGAAATAACGTCTGTAATTTGACCCGTGGCTCTTCTGACTGAGGCCGGCCTGTAGCTGCTGTGTTCAGGCTTTAAGGAAACCAGGCATGCTGCGCTTTACCCAAAGCCACAGTGATCACAATTGACAAAGACAACGTATGGAAAAGAAGTTAACCCAGCTGTCCTCTGCTGTTTTAGCTGCTGATAAAAAGAAAGGGAGGTGCAGTTCATTAGCTAGGCTCCCTGGGGCTGCCGCTCCAGATTCACTCGTCTAATTGGACGTTTCCTTTGCTAACTTGACATTATTTCAGTCAAATGTTACACTTGCTGGTTTATCTGGATTTTGTTCTTAATTGGGTGTTAGTGTGGTGAAGCTGTCACCTTCTTGAGGTCACATTTTATGGCAAAGCTCTGTGGGAAGTTGGCATTTATCAGAGGCTGGGTTGCTATAGTTACTGCTGCTAATGTCAGCTGTTTAAAGCGGCTGGTCGTTTTGTTTGTTTCAAGCTCGGTTTAACATAGGCAAATACAGCACAATGTACATCCTTCAATGTGTTTTTTTAAATTTACGCAAAAAGAAGTTTATTCTTTCATACAAACTCACAAATGGTCCAGTCTTTCATCTACCCATTCACATAAACACTCAAATTGAATAAATTTGTGTAAATGTAAATTGCTCCATTGCTCTTAAGTGCATCCAAGGCTAAATGTTGTTGGTCGCACTTATTAACTTAACCCTAACCTTCCTCCAGGTCTCTGCAGCCAAGAATAAAGTTCACCTATTTGAAAAATTACGCGCTAATAGTCAGTTTCTTCCAAAAAAAGTTTCAATTCAAAAGTTTATCCTTTCAAGGGTTCCTAGAACTCTACCTCACAAAAACGTTCTATAACTTTCAACAGCAGCATGTTTGCCCCTTTTTAAAGAGTCTGTAACCCCCCTGAAGACATTTTATTCATGGCCAAGTCTATTATATTTCTTCAATTTCATTTGACTAGAGCAACCATGATTTACCCAGACATCCCCTGTGTTTATTCAGATAACGTAAGCTGACTGCTTGTTATGAGCTGACACCTTAAGCCTTCTGCAGGCCGAACTGAAAATGAATGAGCCTCATTAAAACCACGGCAGCTTTGGAGGAGACAAGGATAGTCGTGCTCGTGTGTAGATGCACGAATGTTTGCGTATACTGAATATGAAATGCTAAACAGCCTTTTTTAATTGCATCATATTAAATGTAGAAGACAGACTTTTCTTGTTTAGCCCATTCCGTCATTCATACACACATCTTTTTATAGTAAATGATATAGGGTAACTCACAAGAAAATGTTTTTTTTGTGTGAATTGATAATTGTGTAACATCTAAATTCAGTTTTTGTTAATTACATTTTCTGATTTTTATGTCTTTTTTTCACATTGTTTTTACCATAACGTTTAAAACTGATAATCGTTAATGTTTTCAGAGTAAAAAAGAAAAAAATACCGTTAATTTATATTTCCAAAGCGTTTATGCTGCCTGAAATTCATGTCCTATAAAACTGTCTGTTGAATTTTATTTTGGAAGGTTAACCTGTGCACAAATGTTGGTGTTTACTAGACAAATAACTAGAAAATTCTCAACTCTGAAAAACCTCACAGAGCATGTTCCTTCATTAGTTAGGAGTAAAGGGTTTGATAACATTACAGAGCTCAAACAAAAATAGTTTTAAGAGGTCTTTATATAAACCAGAAAGTCACATGATCACAGGGTGTGGCCACATTTAGTCATTACAGCCTGTACAATTTCAAAAAAGAAAAACAAAGTAACCTATTGCTGTTGTTCTTTGACTTTTCCCCAAAAGAAAAACCTTTTATGCATTAGCAAATAAACCAAGGCTGTTTTCCCTCTCAACAGAAGAGTATTTATTAAAGGTTTATGCTTCTGTCCAAATTTCAGGCTTTGTCCCAAAATGCAGAGCTTCGAACTCGCCTTAGTCGCATCCACTCGGAATCTGTTTTGGCTGAACAAGTTGTCAGTGTGAACATCATCTCCACGCCCGATGAGGTAGGTCATGCTGCGGCTCTGATTTAGAGACACACAGTAGGAGTGCTGCTGGTCAAAGTTTTCCACTACTGCGTTTGTCAGTTGCGTTATTGATTCCTAAGTTTCCTAAAGACTGATGGTTTTTTCCTGCCTCGTACCAGTTTTCCTGACTGGTATGTACAGTCATTGCACCACTATTCTAGGCAGAGCCAGACATGAGGATTAATAGAAATAACAGGATTCTAGATGGGAGCCTGTTGGTTAGCGCTGTATATGCATGAACTCTGGGTTGTCCTCTGCCGTTTTCAAATGCTCCGGTCCATTTTGGTTTCTGAAGCTGTCATTTTAAGACCCGTTGAACAAATGCTGCATTTGCTCGTGTTTGCCTGCAGGCTGTGGAACAGATGGGGATCCCTCTGACTCAGCAGGCTTCTAATGAAAGCCGACTTTCCATGTCAGAGTCTGTCTCCGAGTTCTTTGATGCGCAGGAAGTGCTTCTGTCAGCCAGCTCGTCGGAGAATGAGGTACGTCACGACCGGCTGACGCTGAAGGAGAATCTGGCTGTTTGGACTTAAGGGGGTGTTTGGTGAAAATGAATCAAGAGAGGCTTCTGATGGAAAGACAGAGAGGTTCGTGTGTGGAGTTAGGGTTAGTTCGCATTTAACGAGGGCGCCTAGTAACGCAAAGCTAGAAAACAGAATCCCAGAGAGACAAGCATGAATCAAATCAGAGCCCTAATCCCTCTGTGGTGTCTCAGAGTCATTTGTGGCTTCCAGCAGCTGGATCCATCACTTGAAAGAAGCAATTTTGCCCTTTATCTTCTCTAACTGCTGCAAACATCCAACTCCAAGTCTACTGTGTATCGTAGCACCGTAGGCAGCCGGTGAGCTGCGTTAAAGGATGCTTCTCCGTTAAATTTCATCAACTATTCAGCCCTGTAGCTTTGAGTTTTAGAGAAACCATCGCCACCAGCAAACACCCCTCCTCTGTGTGCACAAAAGCCTGATCACATTTCCACGCTCAAAAGTGCAGTCGGACAGTTTGCCAGCGACTGCAGCAGTTGGTTAGCCGCCGGCAGACTGCAGTGTTTCTGTGAATGTGCACATTCGGCTGAGTCTACTTCTTGTTCTGATCACTTTCTGATGTGTTTCCTGCTCTGACCCACTGCATTCTGTACCCACGGCAGGGCTCAGATGATGAGTCATACGTCAGCGATGTGAGCGATAACATTTCAGAGGACAACGCCAGCGTGACCGATAACGTCTCCAGACAGAGTAGGTCCAAGTTCTGCACTGCCCAAATGTAATGTGGTGTGTCGTTTTACTTGTTGTTTTGCCGCTCCGTTTCACAGCAAAGCAGAAGACACAGGGTCCACATCTAGCTCAGTCGAGTTCTGATGTAAGACAGCTCAACACCCTCTGATTCAAAACCACAAGATTTATCAAATGGCGTTTTATAAAAGTTTCTCCCCCAAACCAATAAGTCCTACTTTAAACCTTAGTCACAATTGGCCTTACGGGTGGATACGCGCAGAAAATGATCAGACCTGTACACCAGTGGCCCGCAGGAAATATTAAAATTGTAGATCGCTCAGTTAAATCATGGAGAGAAAATGTTTATGCGTTTTTTTTTCTACGGGCATACTGTGGTCAACAGGTCATAGCGAAGACTTGTACAGCATGCAAGGGTGAGAAATGCGTCCTCCATTTGCATGCGATCATAAGCGGGCAGTACTCACACCTTACTTACGACTAGAGTGTGGCGTTAGGGCACCATACGACAGTGTTACAAGTGCGTGTAACATACATTATCCTTACAAATACTTTACAATACACTGACCACATGCATGACAACGGCACGTTCCATTTTTATGATGTCTATTGAGGTGACTGTTTTAGCCCCAAGGCAACTGTTTGACACACCTGTCCCCACCTGTCCCCACTCCTTTCTATGACCCTCCACAGACCCAGACAGCCCGAAAAAGCACCCGTAAAGATCAACCTTCATACACACACATGTGACTAAGCCATAAGCTTTGTGTTCTTCCTTTTCCGATACAATACTAAAACGGCCCAACAGGGGTGTAACATTTCATTTTAACAATGATTCAATACAAATTATAATTTGTGGTCACTGATACGATTCATAATCAATATTGGTTTATTTTGAACGATCTGATTCTCTGATGTAAAACAGATCCTGGACATCTTTAGCCCAAATTTCTACAGTGTGGCTCAATACCTGGGTACTGAACAGTGCAGGAGAAGTTTTCCAAATTCCCTGAATTTCTTACAAGATAATCAAATGTATATAAAAATGTTTGTACAAACAAACATGTAAGATTTAATGTCAAACTAATTCACATTTTAGTTTCATAAGGTTTAGCTCACTGTTGTTTTTCCACATCAAAATAATCCAAAGGGAACATTAACCACACTGTTTGGTCACATGTCTTTATAATTCAAATACCGGTATTTCCCTTGGTCGCCATGCCTCAGTCCATATGGTATTTTCCAATATCGATAAATTGATTTATTTCATTTTGAAACGACCTTATAATGGTAGAGGTTGATTCAATTAACAATTTGCCTCAGACAGATCAATTTGGCTGGGTTATGGGAATATACATCTATTTATCAATTGAGTCTAATAATCGTTACACCCCTACCAAAATGAAAACTGTAGAAACTTTGATCAAGGTCAAAATCCTATATAAAAAGAACTGATTAAGATGACATCAACAGACATCTGCACCACACAAACAGAGATCAAAGTAAACGATTACATCTTTGAAAAGCAATAAGTAGACTTACGTTTCATCACTAAAGGGCGTCTGCCAGTTTATCTTTCTGCTGTCGGTTACATGGTGGCTATGAAATCAACCAAGAGTCTTCAGGAAATTGGAGTGACAAAATGTGATCGTCAGGTTCCATAATAATCATCCATGTACATTAAATGAGTTTCTCTAATTTACCAAAAGGGTAATGAATTGTTTTATTTAAATCCCAAGCCTACAGATGGGTTTATGAACTGAAATATTGCATTTATATTCAGTGTTAAAGATCTTTTCTATTTCAGCAGGTTTTTCGCTTAAAATGTTGATGAAATTTCCTAATTTATGTTTATTTAATCTTTTAAAAAAACTTTAATTTAATGTTTTGTGTTGTGTTGACCTGTATTCAGGTCAGGTAAATCATAAGGTGTCATTATTAACTTTAGCTTTAAGAAACATTTCTGAATGTAGGAGAAATAGACTCAGATTTCAGTGTAGAGGTTCTTGCTTTCATCATGACAGTGAAGGAAATTCTCTGTTTCCATCATTTTCTGGTTATATGTATGTACACTTGTAAGCTTTTTCACTCATCTGACAGCTGTCCCTATGACTTAGCTTTGTTCATTTTGATGATTTCAGGCAGCATGTTTGTTTTGCATTCACACACCTGCTCAGCTGCTCGCACCTGGTTGCAGTTCATTGCTGCAGGTGTGTCCACTTGCCTGATTGTTCCTCAGTTTACAAAGATCCCTGGTTTGCAGGGTTCCTGTTTCCTTGTGTTTTGCTTTATTTTGCTGCCCCTCTTTGTAAAGTTTTTTTCAGTAGTTACTGTGCTTTTGTTTTACCAAATCTTTGCCAAGTCTTTGCTGCCTGTTCTGCCAGAGCCTCCCTCATAATGAACTCCAACAAACTTCAATCATGACATTAAAAAAAAAAAAGGACCACTGAACCTCCTTAACTTTCCAAAGAAGTACGAGTCTCTGAAACCACATGAACATTACATTCTGGAGGATCTCGGGTGTCTCCTTTAACAGATGCATTACTTGTTTCTGTTCCTTTGGGAGGGGTTATTCTTCAATAGCTTGCAGATCATAATAGCGCTGCTGTCAGTTCCAGAAGCTGACTAGTTTCTCCTCGTGCATCCTCACCCCTCTAGATTCTCAAGGTATTGATTTTTGTAAAAATAATGGAGAACTTTCCAGGATGGGTTCCAGGAGCTTTTTATAGACTGCTGCTGCAATGAGTTTTCCTTACCAACGCTTTCTAGCAAGTTTATGGGATAGAAAAGGATATTGAAAATGGCCACAGAGAACATGTTACCCTGATCATAATTTATCTTCTGTGTGATGCAACATGAAGCCTTGGTACATCTAGCTTCATCAAGGTTTGGAAGAGCTGGATCTTGTTCTCCATGTTTGTGTTATTCTAAACACAGCAATGTGCCCAGGATCTTATATACATATTGTTTGTAATAATATGCTAATTGATCCTAAAGTGTCAAAGTTATAGTAAGTGATAGGTTGACTTCTATTGCTGTATTATGTGCTGCAGCTACCCCCATTTAGGATAAACCGAGTATAGATTGTAAATGGATGATTTGGTATATAAATATAGAAAAAAGGGGGAAAGAATATAGATTTTTGAATCTTATTATATGGAAATAATGAGAATAATTGTAGTAATGACCTCAATCTAAAGCTAAGATCATTGTGTAAACACATTTAAAAATCAAGTTTGGTTCAGCAAGACCTGTTTTTTTTTTACAGATGAAACAGTCAAAAGTATCTCACTTAAAAGCTTCAACTTTTAAAAAAGCTGAATCGAAACATATTCTTATACTTTGATTTGAGTTATTTTCCTTCTTTTAACTCCTGATTCCAACCTCAAAAGGGACTTGTTATACTCATGACTTGTTTTTAAACAACAACTTTAAAAATGGTTTTTGTCTGTCATGTAATAATTTTATTCTAACTCTAAAAATGAATAGAAATACAAAATTAATTTGAATTTAAAGAGCATTTCTGCCATCATAACCGATAAAAAAAAAAAGGAAAAAAATGTTTTCCTTTTGCTGCTGATACAAAATGCTTCTTAATTTAAATGTATTGAGTTGAAAAATATTCTTCAAAAAATGTTAATTGTTTTTATAGATTTAATTATTAGGTGATGCAGAATTCATAAATATAAAAAATCCTCACATTTTTGTACATTTTCCCTGCAACAGAGGTGCTCTATAAAATAACTGTTTACTTGTTGATTTTTTTTTTTTTTTTATTAACCTGATTTTGAAAATTTACTGTTTTTAAAGGGCCTACATTTGGGCTGCACGACATGAGGAAAACTCACGATATTAGTGATCAATTCTGCGATAGCCATATAGTATGCGATACATGAACAAATAACAAAACTAAATAAAAATTACTAAATATTATCTATTTCACTGCAACCGCTTAATTTAAATAAGAGTTGACCCTCGTCTACATAGGAGGCGAACATTCAACGTCAAGGGGTTCCATCCGATTGGTCAATGATATAAAGGGATTTATTGGATTTGTTAAATACTTCAAGCTGCCATAACAGTGTTTTAGCACATTTAAGGTAACCATTTATTGCAATTGTTGCAGTCTTTTGCGATATGCGTATTACACAGCTTGTCTAGCCAACATTATGCTTTTCTTAAGCCTTTCAGAATGAGCTACATCCACAGTGGTATGAGAAAGTTTGGGCACCCCTGATAATTTTCAAGATTTTTCTTCATAAATCATTGGTTGTTGTGTCTATGTCACAATATGAGAACCTGCTCGTTTTTGTGGATTGGGATGGGCTGGTAGTCAGCGCGCAGCAAGAGTACTTGAAATGCTAGAATGGATCATATTTTTTGTGGGTAAATTACAATTATAATTCGCTTAAAAGCTAAAAAAAAGTTGAGTTTGCATGATAAAGGCCCTTTAAACATCTCATGTTAAATGCTATGAAGGTAGTAAATATGTGTACTTTGTTTCTAGTTGCCAATGGAGACTTTGCAGGCAGCTCCTTCCGTAACGGCCGGCGAACCTACCTGCCAGCTCCCTGTCCAGACACCAGCAACATCAACCTCTGGAACATCCTAAGAAACAACATAGGAAAGGACTTGTCCAAAGTGTCCATGCCTGTGGAGCTCAACGAGCCCCTGAACACCCTGCAGCGCATGTGTGAGGAGCTTGAGTACAGCGAGCTGCTGGACAAGGCCGCCGAGACAGAGGATCCCTTCGAGCGCATGGTAAAGAAGCTGGAAAGCGACATGTCAGAACAAATAGGAATCAGAGCAGGCTTCAATAACCCTTCACCCCGGCCTTTGCACAGAAAGCAGGCAAAGAACCCAGCATTCCTGATCTCTTCCAGCTTAGATTGTGTCTTATTTTTGTGTCTGTCATTAATTGGCTCATGTTTGAACTCTCGTTGACTGTCAGCTCCATCAGTTCCTCTCTGGAAGGCACGTCGCCATAAAGCAGCGGATAGCCTCAGATTTTTTTCCTGTATCTGATAGTACGTGTAAGACGAAGCCTGTAATAATGAGACCAACCCCTCCGTGTGTTGTTTGGCCTCTCTTGACAGGTCCTCATTGCTGCGTTTGCCGTCTCAGGCTACTCGTCCACTTACTACCGAGCAGGAAGTAAGCCATTCAACCCGCTGCTGGGAGAGACGTACGAATGTATCCGAGAGGACAAGGGCTTCTGCTTTTTCTCAGAGCAAGTAAGTGTGCGCAAACATGGTCTAGGAGAAGGTGCGTTGGTAGAAAAATCAGAGTGCATCCTTTCCTCTTTGATAAAAAATAAGAAGTTAAATAGCAATCAGTAACAGCTAATGTAGAAAAGCGTGTTTGAATGAGCATCAGCAAGGATGATAGAAGCAGATCTTTGAGCTTTTTTGTATTGAGGAGAAGGTTAAGTCAGACTAATCTGAGAACATTCTATGCTTTTATTTATATCCTAGAGTGTTAAAGTCCCTCTTCAATCATCTTTTGATCTGTTACAAAAGTGTTCCCAGTGGTCTTTCACCTATGATTATGCAGTTTTTAGGTTAAATCAAAAACCCATAGTTTCAGGAATGTGGTCAACCCAACGAATTTTCTACGTCACAAATAAGCTCTTTTTTTGAACAGCATTATTTTGTCTGCTTCAAAAATTGCTGCGTTGGCTGAAATAAGTTTATTACAACGTCATTAAAAAACATGATATATAATAATAAATTCTATGATTAATCGTTTTAATATATATGATATGATATGAGTTATGATAGATAGATAGATGTAAACTTTATTAATCCCGAGGGAAATTGGATTTCCAGGGAAATTAGGTTTCCAGCACAACTCGAACAGGAGCAGACATACAACAACAGGGATACACACACATTTCGAAGTTGACTGAGGTTTGTGTCGCTGCCTTGACGTCGGCTCGTGCCGTGACGTTGGCGCAAACCTTGGTTAGCGTGCAGATGGTCCATAGTGGGGGGGGGGTCATTGGTGATAAAAAAAAAGTCGTATCTAAACACTGCGTACAATGTGTAGAAACAAGAAAAAAACTACACCGTTAAACACAAATAGCACGTATGTAGACAAAACACATATATATATATATATATATTAAATATAATATAAAAAAATATATTAAAATATTAAAAAGATATAAATATATAAATAAACATATATAATATATAATAAACATAAATATATATAAATATATATAAAATATATAAAAATATATTGAATATATATATAATTATTAATTCATTCATGTTCCGCCGTTTTATCCCTTTCTGTGTCACAGGGCTGCCAGAGCCTATCCCAGCCACATGTGGGCGAAGGCAGGGGACAATTATTAATTATAATATATAATTCTAGTTGATAATAACATAATAATAAAGCAGTTTGAAATGCTTTTAGAGAAAACTCACCCTATTTCTGATGGTTTCATGACTCAAAGTTGTTTCTGTTGGATTGTCTGGATTTTACATCTTGACTCAAACGCTCCTGGTGGATCTGAGGACATTATCAGTCCTCATGGTTCTGATTTTAATTAACTACAAACATGATGCAGCACAGAGAAAATAATGTGGTTTCCTGTTGTTCCTCTGCAATAAGAACCGAGTTTGCTGCATCATTGCATCATCCGTCCCCTATTGGTTTAGAATATTCCTTAGAAAAACAATAAAATATGCATATTCCTGCTGCTGCAGCAAATGTTAGGATACTATTTAGAATATCAACTTTATTCAGTGCGGTTTGCATGTCAGTGTCATGTTAAAACCAGCTGTTTAGAATATTGATGGAATTGGTCATTTGGGTTGACTTCAAAGGGTCTATACCATGCTATTCTTTTTATTCTTTTAGACTAAACTATAGCCACGTATATGATAAATGATTACCTTTGGCACACAAAACAATGATTTTTGATTAAATATGAGTCCTTTTCGCAGCTCATTTTCCTACCCGTAAGTTAAACGACTCAATCTCTGAGGCACCGCTCTGTGTGGGTGTCGCCCATTTCATGACATGAGCCTAGAGTCGGCCTCTACAGCATGTCTGCGTTTCATCCACAAAAACAATCGTCAAACCTTTGCAAAGGCGGATGCACATATGTTGCCTATAAAATGAGAGTGTTTTGTCGATCACAGCTAGTTTCTGGAGAAAAGGCGGGTGTTTGTGTTAGCCTGGGGGGCGGGGCTGGCAGCGCAGACTCTTCCTGGAAGGGGCGGTTCTTCACTGATCTATGTCACAATGTGAGAACCTGCTCTTTTTCGTGGGTTGGGAGGGGCTGGTCCTCAGAGAGCAGGTTTGGGTTTTTAGACGATTACTCAGAAATGCGTGAACAGATCAAAATACCACTTTAGTGGGGTTTTTCATGAGGAATGAACATTATAATACACTACAAAGCTCACAACATTGATTTTGCATGGCACGGGCCCTTTAAACTCCTAATCCGGAGTCTTTCTGGGATTTGGGACGAACTGACCAATAAAACTCATCTAGAGTTTGTTCCTGTAGGATCTAAGGCAGGGGTGTCCAATTCCAGGCCTCAAGGGCCGGTGTCCTATATGTTTTCCAATCGACCTGCCGTTGAAGCTCCTTATTGGCTAAACACACCTGATCCAGGTAATCAACAGCAGATGAGGCAGGATTTCTGGAAAACCAGCAGGATGCCGGCCCTCGAGGCCTGGATTTGGACACCCCTGATCTAAGGTAACATGTAAGGATGGCTCCACATCAGAATCAGAATTGTATGATTGTGACACAACCTTGACCAAAATCTGAGACCAAAAACCTTCTTGACTTCTCTTGGAAAGCAACATTTGTTTTTATTACATTTTCCTAAAAGTAAAACCATTGTACTCGAATACGACAAGTGGTCTGGATGCAGCTGGGTAAGGATTGCTGCTGAAAAAGTGCCGTGTGAAGTTATCACCTTTTGACTTTGTACTAAATAAGTAAACAGCAAAGCAACATTCAAAACCTATTCTTTATTTAGAAAAAACTGTAAACATAACAGTAGTAGCTCCTCCTTAACGAATGTTCATCAACAAGTTTTTTGTTTTCTTTCTTTCTGTAAACCTCTCAGCCTTTGCCGGGTCGAGTCCTTTTGTCTGTTTTAACAGACTCATTTGTAAATGTGACTGTACGATGTGCAGTAACAGGCGCTGCTGTTCTCCTCTGATCTTGTCTCAAAGGTGAGTCACCATCCACCCATCTCCGCCTGCCACTGTGAGTCTAAGAACTTCACCTTCTGGCAAGGTAGGCCACCTCTCTAATTAGGGAGACACTTCCCTCACGGGGGGCTGCAGCTTTGTGGACGCCAGCTTAAACCTGTTAACTGGCAGATTATTTCTTTATGTCAAGCAATAAATATCATTTGATAATAAAGCAGATGTCCTTCATTTCTAACGTTGTTGTTTTGTTTTTTTTTCATTTTCAAGATGTGAGATGGAAAAACAAGTTCTGGGGGAAATCGATGGAGATTTTACCCATCGGATCTGTAAATGTCATGATTCCCAGGTTAGTTCCTCACTGATTCTCCTGTGCGATAATTATTTTCTTTCTGCCGTTCTCTGCTTGACGAGGACTACACTCTGTACAAATGCTGCTTCTAAACGCCTTAGTCACAACTGTCCCCATGGGTGGACATGGGTCAAAAATGTGCACATTTTAATTTGAACCCAGTTAAAATGAGCAAACGTTTTAATCCTATCAGGAAGGAAACATACTTATTAAGGCGGATTATTGAATTAAAATTATTACAGAGGCTTGGGGAATTGGAAGGAAGTAGTGGTTTTTAAAGCACTGTCAGAGCCTGAAACACGTTTTCTTTGACTTCCTTATAGAAGTGACAAACTTCCAACACTGAAGGTAGGTCCAAGCTTCGGCCATGTGGAGATCTGCTTTCATCCCGCAGCTCTAATGGCTGATTCAATCATAAACCGACTGCGAGGAGTGAATGCTCAAAGAGCGATAAATGAGCAGCAAATGTTAGTATTAACCCCATAAAATGAATATTTATGGATTTTTAGGTATAAATCGTTGTTGTTTTTTGACAAACGAGTATGAGCAAGACGCAGGTCATATTTCATTTTTATAAGTATAAAAAAAATGTATAGCCTAACAATAAACGAAAAGAATTAATCATATCATATCAAGAATGTTTCACAATTCCTAAAAAATACCATATTTTTGTAACAGATGACTCAAGAATGCATCAATTGGATCAGATTTCAATGTATTTGTCAAAATTTTATTCCAAACTAGTTTTATCTGATTTATCAAAACCAATTTTAACATAAATAAAGAAAACATTTTCATTATTAAAATACTAAATTCTTACTTAACAATTAAAAGAATGCCTGAAAAAATGAAATAAATTGCCTTAAAAGTTTGTGGATTTGATGATCATTTTTTAACCCAGCCCTGCAATCATGGAACAGATGATAAAGAAGCTCTTTGAGCGTGCTTTTCTCAGCTGTTATTGTGGTTCTGCAGGTTTGGAGATCACTATGAATGGAATAAAGTCACCACCTGTGTACACAACATCCTGAGCGGACGGCGGTGGATTGAACATTACGGGGAGATTACGATCAGAAACACAAAGAGCAGCGCCTGCCTCTGTAAACTAACCTTTGTTAAGGTGAAAACCGTTGACCTCACTGAGACATGAGGGAAGACCGCCACTCCATCATTTTACTGTTTAATCTGCGAGGGGATCTGCATCAGTGACCTAAACTGTGTTTCAGGGAAACTACTGGAGCTCCAATGTGAACGAGGTTCAAGGGTTTGTGATGGATCAAGAGGGAAAAGTGATCCACAGGCTTTTTGGGAAATGGCACGAGGGCCTTTACTGTGGTGTCCCGCCTTCTGCCAAATGCATCTGGAGGCCAGGTAGGCTTCAGTTCTTCGGTTATGATGCTGAAAGATGAAAAATTCCGTTTTCTGAGCTACAGCAGATCATCCTTTGTGTTGATTCTCCTGGCCAGGTTCCATGCCTACAGACTATGAAATGTACTACGGCTTCACCAGATTCGCCATCGAGCTGAACGAGCTTTGTCCTGAGCTGAAGGATGTCCTGCCTCGCACAGATGCCAGATTCAGACCCGATCAAAGGCAGCTGCAAACATCCCATTGGCCTTCAAATGAAGTCAGTTCTTTGTGCAAACTGAATGCCGGTCTTACTTTGTGCTGTTCTGCTGCTTCAGGTATTTGGAGGAAGGAAACTTGGAGATGGCAGCATCCGAGAAGCAGCGCATTGAGGAAGGGCAGAGGGTGAGGAGAAAATGGAACGAGGAGAACAACATCAAACACGAGCCACGCTTCTTCAAGTAAGGACAGAGCTGCTAGGTGTAGTGTTGCATGAGGGCTTTACTCAGCAAAATAAAGCTTTTCTTTTCCTTTTTTAAAGCCACATATGAGGAAGAAGCCTGAGACTTTTAGAAATGAAGCAAAAGATCACATTCTGATCTATTCTAAAACCCTTTCCAGTGGTCTTTTAATTATGATTATGCTGTTTTTAGACTAAATCAACAACCTATGTTTACTAGGAAATAGTTTCTGCAGAGCCCCAGTAGATTATTTGAAATTTGCCTCTGAGTTGTGGGCAGGACTGTTGGCACGGGTGAGCCTAACCCCGTTTCGCCTCACCCATCTGTTTACATGCTATTGCGCTAGCCTACAACCCCTCCCAATCCACACCTAACATTACAGGTGTTACAAAAATTGCAAGCAATATTGGAGCTATCCAGCTGCACAGTTCTGAACCAGATGCCGGCTCGGACGAGGAATACAAAGACAAACATGGATCTAGTCATCATCAGGCTGGAGCAGCGTGGGGAGCGTGTGGCCCGCCTGTTGTAGCTTCAAAATCTAAAGTGATATTTTTTTGCCTGCTGATTCACAACAATTTCAAGAAAGAAATACTCCCAAAAATTAAATGTTTTAAGCTTAATTTTCAACATATATGTCCTCCATCATCAGAAAAACATGTTAAAAACACCAAAAACACAATTTTTATGGGAGTGGGGCTTTAAAAACCCAAAGCAAAATGCAGCCTGTTTCCTGATCGAGCTCCGTATTCAAACAAAACAGAGATGAAAGATCTTTGTAATTACCAAAAGCACACTCAGGCTCTGGTATCTGCCACACTGTATGTTACCATGGCTATCTAGAAATATGAGTATTAGATTTGAAGAATCACTTTTACAGTTTATTAAGGATGCCACAATTCTCATTTGAAACCAGCATCGAAGCAAATCATGGGAAAAGTGCATCCCTACTGCATATCATTGTGTTTACGTTGAAAGTGGCAAACAATTGGACTCATTTTAGGAGGGATCTTTCATTTATTTTTTATCACACTACACCAGACTTGGTATAAGCCAACTGGAAGGTTTTTTGTCATTGTTACTTACTTATTAGCAACTAGATAAATGATTTTTCAGAATTATTATTATTTTTTTTTGTCATTTTGTAATACACAAATCACATATTGAACCGAAACAAAACCGTGACCAAAAATTGAGGTTTAAACTAAATCCTGTTGCATCTCTACAGTTTATGCTGCATTAAATGTAAGTTTCAGTGTTTAAACTTGGCAGGATTTATATTACCAAAACGAGATTTGTTTCCCTTCACGCGCTCCTAAACATGCTGGTATTTTTGCGCATCTCTAGGAAAGTGATGGACACCAATCACAGGGAAAGATGGGTCTCCAACAACACCTACTGGGAGCTCCGCAAAAACCCCGGCTTCATCAACATGGAACCCACTGCGAACCTGTGGTAGCACGCGGATCTCCATGGCGGCAGAGGAGCATCAACTATGCACAACAAAGGGGCGGAAGGATCACCTGCCAGAAACGTCCGTGTGCATGGATACGACAGACTGAGCAGCCGGGACCCGGCTGAGGTTGTAGAGGCAGAATCATCGTAACTTCTAAAGCTGCGTTGTCGGGGCAACGGCGGAACCGCTCCCATGTAGATCTTTCCTCGGCTCTTTTGACCTTCGAGCTTGTCCTTGCCTTAAAAAGACACCCGTACAAGCCGCAGCATTAGGCGCCTTTTAGTTGAAGCCATTGGATTTCTAGCAGCAGATTGGTTAGACTAGCCCTTGAAGTTTTAATTTCCTACAATATCCTGCATGTTTAGAGAGAAGCTTTCACCGGCACCTGCCGTTATTTACTGTATCATCAGAAACTGTAGTAAAGAAGAGGTATTTTTATAAAATATCTGGACTTTAGCGAAAGAGAGCATTACGCGAACTGGCAGATTTTATTTATTTTTGCTTTTTAATACTGTTGAATCTGTGAGTCGGAGGTTTTCTCTGCTGGGGAGCAACTCATTCGAAGTTAACTGCAGCATCAGAAACACAGTCGGCATTTTTAATGATTCCTTTTCAGCCGGCGGCTGGACTAAACATGCGGCAGAAGGTGAACGGATTGAAACTCGATGCACAGATCTGCCATGATGCCATCCAAACCCCCTCCAATATCCAACCTCAACCATCTCCTCTCAGTCACATGATTACAGAGACGCCACCTTGTAGTTTTTTGAGGGAAAAAACAGCAAAAATACAAAGAATAGACGGGTTTAAGTCAAAGAAGTTCAAGTTAAAGCCCCTTTAGTTATTAGAAATTTGTTCTCCACAGTTGACCTATCAACTGGAGGGTAGGTGAGGTGCTGACCGCCTCGCCCAAGAACCATTTGGGGATTAAACCCTCCCAATCCAACCTCTTGATACTGAGTGGAAAACAATGGTTGTATGTATATTGTTGCTTTAAGTAATGTTCCTAAGTTTTGCCTTATAGAAATTTTTTAAATGACTATTCAAAATTCTAGAAGATCTTCTAAAGTGTTAAAAAAATAAACACAGGAAATATAGAACCAATACATTTATTTGTGAAAATCTTTAATGTGTAAATGCACTTATTTATTGACAGCCCCTTAAAAAAATGTTCAGTGCAATAATCTGAAGTACATCCATCTGATTTGTTTTATTTAAAGAAAAAAAAAAGATTTTTAGAGTAAGATTTTCTTAAAAGAACCCCTAAAAAAGTAAATGTACATTATTCTGTCAAAGTTTTATTTATTTTATCCTCCATCTCATTATTTATTAAAATTATGTCATTGTCTCCTTTCTGACTCACTGGAGACCCCTGGTGGTCACCTTTAAAATAGCAGAAGAATTTGTCCATCATGTATCAACAGATTTTCCAGTCACGAACCTTTGCAAATCACCAGTTAGCTGTTTGAAAGTGTCTATATTTATTGCAAAGCAGTCAAGCTTTAATGTTTTTCAGAGTAAGTAATCAAAAAAAGTCATTTTTTATGTTCTGCAGGGTCAGGACGCTGAAGGACAAAAAAAGGCAGATTTATCTTGTGTTTTCATACAGTACTGTAAACCAAAAAGTTACTGCTTCTTTGCATCTTCAACCATGTTTATTTCCTAAAATTCTTGTGCACATGAAGTTTTAATTTAGCAGCTAACCAACGCTCCAACTCTTCAGTTCCAATCGCTGTGCCTTAATGCATTTAAAAATGCCTCACCAACACGCAACTGAAGGGAACCCCACACCAAGAAGAAGAAAAATCCTCAACTCCACACCGTCCTCACCTGCAGGCACGATGATTGAAGATTCATGAGCAAGATGTTCTCCAGAAGGTTTATTATTATTTTTATTAACCTGCTTGCAGAGTTGAAGAAGGGACTAAACCATCGCAGCTGGGCGTGGAGGGAAGAGGCTGCGCTTTGCTTAGTGTCAGTAAAATGTAGTGGAGGGAAAAAAAACCTCACGCTCTCTTCAGCCATCATTCCACCTGCATGTTTAGACAACTTAGCTTGCCAATGAATGTTTGCAAAGCCTTATGGGAAAAAAAAATTGTTTTGTTTTTTAAAAATTGGAGACTTTTTGTTTGGACTGAAGCACTATGCCAGCTGAGTTTCCTTTGTTTCCCGATGGATCCCCTCTAAAGTGCAATTTTAACAAAGAACATATCTTTCCATGAACACGGTACACTGCTGCTGCATAGTGCTTGTTCTAATAAAAGAGCAAAACTGGGGAGGAGTCCGAGTGGTTTCTATCTTTAAGTGCTAACAGCAAATGTGGCCAAAAGCTGCTTGATTAACATTAGAAAGAAAGAAACGTCTAAGATTGTTGATCCCTCTTTACAAATGTCATTTCTTACAACTAACAAAAATGGTATTTCCTTCATAAATGTTGATGTGAACGCAAAGAACTGAAGCTATAAATGCTGATTTATAATTTAGCCCTAAAGAAAATTTACAACACTGAAATCATAAAACATTATCTTATTTATTGCTAAATTGGCTCAAGTATTTTGACACAGACAGTTTGATTTAAAAAATTAACAAACAAAACCTAAATAAAAAATAAACCTCATATTTAAGCCATTATTTAAAAAAAAAAAACAAATAAAATCTTGGATAATTGTGTAACGTTCAACTAACAACATTTTATAAGATAATATAAGATGAGCTTTATTTATCCGGGTGTGGGAAGATTCAATTATCACAACAACTCAAAGGATCAAGCTTTAAGGGGAAGGACATAAAATAAAATTATACAACAATTAAAAATCTAAAGAAAATAGAGATGTGTTGTCTGACTGCAGTACGGCTCCTTCTTACATTATCCCTTGTGCCATCTTAGATGACCCCACCTTTACTTTGCGTGGTTCTCCTACTCCCTTGTGCATCTATATGACCCCACCTTTACTTTGACGTGTTCTCCTACCATGACAAAGGTGGATAAAGGTGGAAAAATTTCATGTAATCCATTGAACCAGTGAAGATCACAAATCATTGAAAAAGAAAGGTTCAGCGCTCTGTCTAGTGGGTCTAGATGACCCAACTCCCAATGTTAAAGTGCCTAGGATAGCACAAGGGTTAAGACTTTTTTAACATTTGATTTTTAATTGGTTCTGATATTTCAAACTATAAAAATGCACAAAATCAAAAACATAAGCTGGAATTTTTTAAAGAAGCTGAAGTTTGACGAAGAAGAAGAAGATTTATTAATCCTGAAGGAAATTAAATGTGATTTTACACACTGAACACCTATTGAAAGAGTCAGAGGAGGGTCAACAAGTATGAAAGCTACATAATCTTTTATGCTATATGACATACGTCTAGATCAGGGGTCTGCAACTTTTATAACATGAAGTGCCAAATTACAAATTCTCTCCTTAACAGCTGTGCCCTCACCTACTATACTGCCAACTCTAACACAATAAAAATCCTTTCTATTATATCGGACATTGTATGTACTGTAATTCACTAACAGTTGGTCAAATGGCTTTTTAAAACCTATATTTTGGCATTAACTCAAAAAGTACTTTCATAACAATATTGCACAAGAAAAATAGGCCAAAGTTGACATAGCATTGCAACTCTGTTTTCTTGAAACCAAAAGTGCTACATTTGTGGTCTGTCATACCTACAGCAATAGGATGGGATTAGTCAGAACAAAATACCACCAATATTTCTAAGAACTTCATAATCATTAACATGAAAAAAATAAGCGTATGCTTTTGGCTTATACATTTTTTTGTTACATTATGAAACAGGGCCTGAGTAACTTAATGGAAGTTAATTCTGTCTTGGTCCTTTTATTGCATTTAAAATTAAATACTTTTACTTTTTCATTAGTTTGCTAATAATAGTAATATACATTTCCACAATAGGACATTCCATTATTTATTGGTTTCAGCCCCAGTAAATAGAGTGGCGGTCAGCTGTAGTATTTATTTTAAAATATGTTTACATTTCATATTAACATTTGCCAGAACAGAAAGAAAGTCTGGGTTTAATCTGACTTTGCTTGGTCATTATTCAAAAAATGAAAGTCATCACTTCATAACTATAAAACCTGATTTTTATTTATTTATTTTTCAAATTCGAAAGATATGGAGGACAGATCAAGGGCTTATTGTTGTTACACTCCTGTGTGCCAAGAGACAAAAAGGGCCCTAGGTTGCAGACACCTGTTTTAGATTCTGCTCAAATATCCAACAAGAATCGTCATTTTTGTGAGAATCATCTAACTTAGGATGTCAGAAGTTTTTATTTCTTTCTGTACATTCTTTGGCAGAGTCTCCTTACCTTGACAAACACCTCGTGGAGCCTTTAAGTGTCTGGAAACTGGAGGATTTGTAAATTCTCAAATGTATAGATAATTTGGTTTTGCAAATAACTCCTGCTTTCGTTTGAGGTTTTTTTCTACCTCTAAATATTTTAAAGGCAGAAATCTTTACTGCTTAAACATCTCTTGGACTTATATATGTTAAAAGCCACAATCACCCTTGTGAATCTAAATTTTGAAGAAAAGACAAAGCAACAGTGAAAATTGTCTTTTTAAACCAACACTTGTATCAAGGCCAAACACTCTAATAACAGACAGCTTAAATATAATGAATAAATGCTAAAACTTTGAACACAAAAAAGGCATTTTAAATTTTTTTTTTAAAACTTTCTCAAGTAAGTATTTTCCATATTGAACTCTATTTTAATGTAGCAACTATTTTTGTAAAGATTGGGGGGAAAAAAAACATTTATATCAATAACTGGGGTATAGTCCCCTAATTTTAACTATTTTAACAAGTTATGATCTCTTAAAAAACTCCATGAATCAGACAATGCATTCTTTTTTTTATTCTCTCTCACAGCTGCAAACCTTTCATATCAGAAATGAAGTACGTCTGCAGAGCGTGCAGTGATGGCTCCTCAGAGAGAAGCTGCAGCCTCACTGCAGCCTTCAGAGTGACCATCAACAGACACCAGGACACATTCGTCACAAGTAATTGGCTTTATTTCTGGGCTTCGTCACCAATATTGAAGCAGTAACTCTGTGGCGTTCAACTCACACAGGAGAAAGCTTGATAAATACATCACACTGTATTTGTGTGCATTATGAAAAGCACTGCAGAGAGGAACTCCACACTGGAGGAGAATAAAAGACAGAGGTGGGGTGTTGGAAAATTGAAATAATGTAAAACACAAACAAAAATGTCTTTATGAAATCAATACAAAAAGTTAGATAAATTCATTCATTGTCTTCCGTTTGTTCCCTTTCGGGGTCACGGGGCTGCTGGAGCCTATCCCAGCCACTCATGGGCGAAGACAGGGGGCGTCCTGGACAGGTCGCCAGTCTGTCGCAGGGTCACACATATCACACTCACACCTATGGACAATTTGCAGTGACCAATGAACCTATGAAGCATGTTTTTGGGCGGTGGGAGGAAGCCGGAGAGAACCCACGCGTTAGTTAAGTGCAAGTTAGATAAATCTCACATAAAATGGACAATATAAAACATGTGGAGTTAAAAAAAAAATCATGTTTAGGTTCCTGCATTCTGACTCACATTTCAAACATCACACTCCCACCTCCGTGCTTGGATGTTGTAAATTCTTTGATCAAAAAAGGAAGCGTTTTCGTCCAAATGTGAAGAAAAAGTTCAACTTTGTGTAAATCTGATGTGCACAATGTTTAAAGATGACATGTAAATGTATCTTTTTGTTTCGTTTGGACTATTCCTTCTAGATTCTGTCTCCTGAATCGCCTCCATCTTTGCACCAGTTTGCCCGGTTTATCTTGAATCCGTTGAGTCAAGTGATGCCTTCAGTTGCTCTGGATTGTCTCGGGGTTATTTTGGTCAGTAAGACTTCCCGGATGGACCCATAGCAAAATTTTTTCCCTTTTTTAAATTTATTTAAAAATTCTGCAGCTCTAGAGGTGATTAGATGCAGTTAATTCATGATATAACAAGAGGGATTTTTTTTTCACCTGGATTAAGTGGCTCCTTTATTAAAGTTTTAGTTTGTGCGTAAAATTAAATACTTTTTAAAGTGGGATGGATCAGAGTATATTCCGTAACAGGGTTTTTGTATTTTCACACAAGCACTGGATATACATATGTGAGCATTAAAACAGCGGAAAACTAAAAAAGGGACTTCAAATTTACACTCTTTGGGTTATTTTGCTGGAATATGTGATAATTAACCTCAAAAAGCCTAATAGTTGGCTTTCTGATCAGTTTTAACCTGACAAACAAATCTTCACGGAGCTGCACTGTGATGATGGAGTACAAAAATATACATGAAGATCCTAATCTCACTGTGAACTGTTTACAAGTTGGAGGAGGGGCTTATTTGCTGGAGGCCATGATCTTGATGTACTGGAGTGCGCTGTGAGCTGCGTCGTTGTGCGCGTTGCTGCAGGAGATGCCGGTGCCGTGGCACACGGTCACCGGGGAGGTGGACAGCTCCGCCAGGCACTGGTACTGCCCGTTCACCGTCAGTTCGTCTGCAAGCAGCAGGTTTTAGTGAGTCCTTCACTTTCTCTGAAATGGAAATCTAAATCTGACCCCTGTTAGTGAAAACAGGGTTTCTATAAAATGAGGCTCAAATGGTTTTCAATAGTTTTTAAATAAGTGACCATTTTCAGTCAAAAAATTGTGAGTCTCTGGTAAAGAATAAGTCATATAATAAAAGATTTTTAATTTGTTTTTAACTAATTTTTTTTTCCCCCCCAAAAATTGTCTAAGAGTCATAATTGACATTTGCTTAAACTATTCCCTTAAAAAATCGACTTATGTTTCACCCATAAACGGATAGAACACCTGAAATTCTCAGTCCATTTTAAGACAAGATGACCACAAGGGGGCAGAATTCTGCAGGATTATTGCCTAAGCATTTCCCCAATGACATTTAAAATTTCCTCAATTTCTTGAATTCATTGAGACACTTCATGAGAGTTTTTACCATCCTAAAGGATGGACGTCTCCTAATTGACTAGAACAGCAGTGGATGCAGTTTATTTTTCACAAACGCTTACTGCTTAGAGAAACGTTTCAACAAAGCTTGATTTATAGGAACTTCTTCACATGTATTCTGTGTGTTTCTAATTACTTCTTGTGTTAAAGTGACCACAAGCAGTGCCCTCCCCCCTCCCTGCGCCCCCTTAAAAATGTGTCCCAATCAAGTAGCAAATGCTAATTCCAACAGATCCTTCTGAAAAGGAGGTAAAAGTGAAGGCTAGCAGGTTGGGGTAAAGGGGGCATGTAGGTATAGACTCACCAATATCAAAGTATGTGACTTCAAAGCCTTGCTCTTTGGAAAGCTCCAACATCAACTGAATATAATCCATGTTGGGAATGCTCAGTGGGTTTCTCCGCAGCAGGTTTATCTTCTCTGCCGTGGAGCTTCTTATGGTGTCAAATCGGACACTCGGCTTTGGATTCTAGGAAATCAAAAGACAGGGGGGAAAGAAACGTTTCCTGAAAAGCGGTGCAGAGGTGTTTCTGCAGAGGACTGAGTCTCCACTGACCCATGTGACTTCTGAACATCCTGACAAACTCTGAAGCTTTGCCATCATTTTCTCTGCGGCGGCCCTCTTTGCTGCCTTTTTGGAATTCCCTGCAGCTGCAACACGAAACACAACTTTAGGAGAGAGAAAAAACTGAAGTATGCAATGATTTTTCTTTTTTAAATGCTCATACCTTTTTCTGATAAAGACTCCAGTCTGCAGGTGACTGTAAACTCTCTGATGTGTGGGGGGCCGGTCTCCTGTAAAACTGTGTACTCCGGGAGACGCCAACCTCTCTGCAACGCCAACTCCTGCATGAAACAAAGAGGATTTCAACGCATACAAAAAAAATGACTGAGTTGATAAGAAATTTATAGATATTCCTAAATGGGATGAGTAAAAACTGTTCTGTAGGTTCATCATTATAAATGTTCATAAATGCAGTTATTTTAAGGCTCAACAAAATTGATCAAATGTTCTAAAATAGAAAGGGCAAAAGCAAAAAGAGATTGAGTACCTGCAGTAGTCCTACAGAATTAGGAAGATGGTTGTTTGTTTCGGCGTTGCTTTGACCCGTCGCAGCAACATTTCTGTCGGGCATCAAAGCTTCATCAATCATCACTTAAAATGAGTTACATTTCTGGATAAAGAATGTCTAAAACTACTTGCATGTTTACCTAAAGCAAACAAGGAAAACTTAAAGGAGATTATTTTGGACAAGCAAGAACCCAAATATGCGGGGGCTCACCAGTTCAGGTCTACTTACCCAGCTCCAGCGTCTGTGTACAGAATATTCAGAGCAGCCTCTGCAGCCAAGTGCTTCGCAGCTTTTTTACTGGGACCCTGGCCTGAAATCCAAACAAATCGCTTCATTCTCCAGATATTTCTCTGAACACAATAATAATAAGCAGCATTTTATGAACAAGTGCATTTTATATGTACCCCTATATTGCTTATTTGAAATAAAAACAAGCATTTTTAAAGTACGGTATATTTTTGCTCTGAAAACTATTTGACTAAAAAGTAGATGTGGTCAGAATTGTTGTTTGCAGAGCTTGTGAACAAACTGCTCTCGCTGTCCCCAGACGACGTGTTTCAGCTCTTTTCACACACATTCAACAGGATTCAGATCAGGACTCAAAGTGGGTCACTTCAGAACAGTGAAATGTTTTTTTGACTGTGTGTTTTTGGTCATTGAACTGTTGGAAGGCTAATAATCTGTGATTAGGTTTTCTGACACGCAGCATGAGATACCATCTTAATCTCGTTACTTCCTGCACAGATTTAAAGCAAAGCAGGCCCAGACCATGACACTTCAGCATACCTACGCATGTGACGTCACCGACTGTCACGCTGAAGACGAAGCTGGGCTGGTGAGCCTGGCCTTCAGCCTTCTCCATCATGAACATGGGATGGTTCCCAGTTTTGATCCCATACTCATGCAGGATTTGAATTGGAGTCTTCCCAGGGTTATTCCACAGAGGTTCAACTGGGTTTTGGCTGGTGAAAAACAAGTAAACCAAAATATTAAGGAAGAATAAAAACTGAATCCCAATATTAAATGTAGGCGTTCATAAAACAAATCACTTATGTTTCTGCATGGAAGTGATTTGATGCAAATTTGCATCAATAGGCATCAAGGGGAAAAGGTTTAAATCCAGAAAATACACTTTCTGGATTTAAACATTCCAGACATCAATTACTGTGAGCTTAATATTTTTTGCACATATATTGCAACTCCTCCACATCTTTTGTTTACTCTGTTCACATAATGTAGTTAATAGTTTTCAAATTTAAAATCAGCGTCCTTGTCACAACTAAATCAATTTAGATATGGTTATGATGATGTTAAATGGACGCTCCATATTCTGTCAACGGTCGCTGATGTCTCAAAGGTTGGACTAAATGCATCAACTGTTAAAGACCCAGTACGATAAATTTGTGTTTTTGGTATTTTTAACATGTTCTAGTGGGATTTTTCTGATTATGGAGGACAAATATAAAGGAAATTCAGCTTGAAATTGTATTTCTGAGTATTTCTTTTTATGAAAGTCGTTGTGAATCATCAGGAGCAGATAAAAATATGCAATTGGAAAAAGAGCGTATTTGTGGTGAAGTGCTGTCTCACTTCATTCATCCAGCACATCCATGGACCGTGATGTGCTGGATCTTCATGGATCTCACTTAATTAGAAAAGACCGCAATTGTATATATTAAAAATAAATAATTAAACATGTAGAGTCTTTTGAAAGCACTCCTAAGAAAAATAGATTCCTATTTAGTTGCCGTAATTTCGTAATTCTTTCTAAACCTGCCAATTGCCAGGCTTAACCCGCTTATTTGACCATATATGGAAACTCGTGTTTTGTTTTGTGTTTTTTTGTGCAATCCTCCTTTCCGCAAAGACGCTATAAATCAAGCCTAAATTACTCGTTTGGCTATTTATTTCCAAACCCCTAAAGTCCTGTAAAGAGATTTTAACTCTTATTTACTCTTACTCTATTGTTTCATGTTTAGAGCACACAAAACCCGAAAGGATCAACGAAAAGAATCTTTTCCAGAATCGTTTTTTTTTTTTTTTTTTTTTAGCAAAAACCCATCGTACATTACTGCTGTGTTCTAAACAATATAAATGCAGTTTCCATTGAGTTGTAACGACAACAAAAACATCTATAAACTGGTAATAAAGCACCAACCTCGATTCAGCGGTAGCCGTTATGGCTGGTGTTTGATATCCTTCCTGAGACATTTTGAATGGTCAGACCCAGATACTTATTGTTTTACCCTTAAATAAAACTCCAACCCGATGGTTTGATGTAGAACCAGGACATTTGATCTCGGTTGGCTAAAACAAAAGGGAATGAAAACATTCTTATTCCCCTTTTCGACCGTTAGAGCGTCGCCGGAAGAGAAAAGAAATGTCCGACATCAACATCCGGGTCAACGGTGGGTCAATAATTCTAAACAACAAAAACATGTTAGTGCCCTCTAGTGGTGAAACCCTTTTAAAACAAAAAAATAAACGCTTGATTTAACATAACAGAACTTATGGACAGAACATAGCTTAACATTCAGAGAAATAAGAAGAAAAAAAGTAATTTCATCCAGAGAGAATAAACACAGAACAGATAATGTAAATACATAAGTTAATTAAATTACCACAAATTTAGCAATACAAGGCTTTTTTTAAGTTATAATTGGCTAAATTGTGTCGTAAAAATAACTTATTCAAACTGTTAAAGAATTAAAAGGAAAAAAAACAAATATCGTTATGATGGGCTTAGGAGTCAACCAGATTACAAAGTGTTATTAATTTTCCCATATGCTTCAAATCACATTTATTTCAAATTCTGTTGACGTGTTGTACATTTTATTACACTTATGTGTGTTGATATATTCTAAGGCTTAACCAAAAATGATTAGAAAATGACGTTTCTTCTCCGCACTCTTTTTTATGCAGGCTATAATAAATATGGCAAGGCAGATGATTTAATTACAAGAAAGTTTGTTGTTGTTGTTATTTGGTAATAGGAATCCAAATGTTACATAGAGTCTGAGAACAGAGTCTTGGGTTTTAACCAGTTTTACATGTCTAGTTTTAACTAGGTTAGGATGCCTAATATAGTTTTTCCTACACTAGAAAATTGGGATTTCTTCTGTTTAAACATGTGTTTGATTATTTTCTCTAGTAACAATAACCCCATACAGTGGTTTCACAGCATATTTTTATTTGCACAGTCAAGACATACAGTTAAGACAGGAAACATGCGTCTTTTGAAAGCGATGTTTGGTGCATTAGATGGACAAACAATAACATTAAAAAACTGAACTGTTGCTGAATAAACAATGGAAAATTAGGATTTAACCTCAACTCATAGCATTTGTCTGAAACATTTTGTAGATATTGCATAAAGAAGTAAAAATAAAAAAACATTTAGTCTTGCATGGAGCATTTATTAATTAAAAGGCTGTCTATGTGGATTTCCCAGCAGTCATTAATCTCGGTTTGTCTTCAGGGTTGTGATGTGTCCTCTGCGTCTGACTCTCACACTGATCCAAGCGCGGGAGTTCACACCCGAACTGTTGAATCGGAAGGACTCTGTGAGAGAAACACACACACACACATGCAGCGGTTTAGCCTTTATCCAGTCACTAAAAATGCTTTCATTCAAGAAGGGATGGTAAAACCAAAGTCTGAAGGATCAATTTGTAGCTGCGTGGTTGGGATGTTTTTGTCATGGAACAGGCAGTCAACAGTTTTTGGCAGTCAAATATCTAAATACAAAACTTTTCTAATGATTTTTGATATTGATTTGTTGGATTTTGAATTTTGAAGGGTTACAACAAAACCTTTGTGTGTTAAGTTAAAGCTAAATTTAAACAACAATTTATATACTGCGTGGGAGCAATAGTTCTATGATCCTACAAATCTACTCTACTTTTTTTTACCTACCTCTGCAAAAAAAATTAAATAAAATAAAAATGCCAAAACAGACTGATTTTACTAGCATAAATAATAATAATGGATTGGATTTTTCTGCGCTTTTCCAGATGCTCAAAGCGCTTACATTGTGTCCATTATTCATTCACTCCTCATTCACACTTGGTGATGGTTAGCTACTGATGTAGCCACAGCTGCCCTGGGGCAGAGTGACAGAGGCGTGGCTGCCATTTTGCGCCTACGGCCCCTCTGACCATGACCGGGATCATTCATGCACATTCACACACCAGTGGAGCCACACTGGAGGCTAGGAGGGTAAGTGTCTTGCCCAAGGACACAACGACATTTTGGCTGGTGGGAGTGGGAATTGAACCGCCGACTCTTCGATCATTGGACGACCCGCCTAGCTACCTGAGCCACTGTCGCCCAAATCAAATCAAAGGGCTTTCTTTAAAAATTAATGTTGAACAACACTGACATACAACATTGGGGTCATTTGGGAAAACTGGCAAAGAAGGATGTGGGTCATTGTCAAAAAATCGATGAGAATTTTTTTTTTCTTTTTTTTAAATAATGTAACCTAAATATAAAAAAATGGACAAAAGCGTTGGCCCAAGAATGGAGCCATGAGGGACTCCAGAGGTCAAAAGAGCAGTGATAGAAAAAAAACTCAACATTATAACAGCAAATAAATGACAGTTGTAGGTTAAGAAAGAAATAAAGTCATTAAATAAAGTATTAGATTAGATTAAAGCGCCACAATATTGGGGAATAGAAACTGAAATCAACAGCTTGATTTCTGATACACATACATTTTTGCACAATTGCCTTTTTTGGTGCAATTTTGTGAGCATCACTGTGGCAAAGATGAACAATGAAGTCATCTGTAACGCACGTCAAACCAAGGAACCACAACAGAAGAAAAGAACAGCCCTCTCTCCAAGTAAAGGCATCCTTCGTGTTTTTGTTTTTTTACAAAACTTCTTTGAACATTGACAAAAACACCAAATTCATTTTTTAGAGAAAATTAACCTAAATATTGTTAAAAAAAAAAAAAACAAATGCCAAAATCTGACACCTGCAATTTAACCTGCAATACTTGTTTTTTCTTCTTTTTTTTTTTTTTTAAATAAAATTGAACCCCGGATTAGGGAACATCTATTTAAATCGTATGATATGTTATGGTTTAATATTCTCAAAAGTACGTACAATCCGTGGTAAATGATCTCCAGAAAGAGCTAAAGGTTTTAATGTCAGAGCAACTGCTGAAAGCTGAAGCTGATTGTACTGAAAACCATGAAAGAACCAGAGAAGAAGCTCAGCATGAGAACAAATGTGTTACACTTCAGATTTAGACTTTAGATTTTATTCATACTTATTGATTCTTTTTGAATGATCTGCATTTGTGTTGTTAAAATGCAAACAACTGATTAGGTTAAGTTAAGGGGGGCTGATTAAGTTAAGGACCGGAAATTAATAATAGATGTATAAAAAAAAAAGTTAAGCATAATAGGGGTGGGGGGATATATGCGTTAACTTCCTCCTACTCCCTTTCAAGCAATCCTTTTAAACAAACTTAATATTTAATGGTTTCAATGTACAATGCAGGCTATGCCTATTTATGATTAAGAGTAATCATAATTGAATTATTTTCATGTGTATGCTAATGTATATATATATATATATATATGTATATATATATATATATATATATATATATATATATATATATATATATATATATATAAATTATACAATCAATCTTTGACTAATGCTCTTAAGTTTAATATATTATTTCTGTTGTTTTTCTTCTTTAGTTTTTGTTTTTGTTTTGTTTGGTAAAAATAAACCATTTTAAATTCCAAATGTAAGATTTTTTTTTGCTAAGTTAGTTCTCTATTCCTCTATTCCCCCCAATAAAATTTAAAAACGTGAACCGTTTATGTACATTTTCAAATTATCAAAGTTATCTCTTCTTTTTGCATTTAGATTACCAAAGTTCTACCTAAGAATTTAGTCCTATTTTCTTTAACTTTCTTTAATTTTATTTGTTTCTATTTTTTAACTATTGCAATAACAACAACAATCATTGTAATTGTGCCTTTTTGCTTTGCATGAATAAATAAATAAAATATAAATATATGCAATGACCATTCTGAAATAGTTTCCAATTGAAACAAATTTTGGGGATATATATACATATATTATAATTATTATAATAATTATTATTATTAATATTTTAATAATGTGATTTTTCTAAAGAAGCCTAAAAGTTTGAATCAGAGAACTTACTGTCACTTATTAGTGAGTGCATTGAGGTTATGTGCCTCCTGCCCAGACCGTGGCTCCTGGACAGGACACAGTCCAGGTAGAGGTCCCAGAAGACCCGGGCCAGGTCCCAGAACAGTGCCGAGTGTTTCCCCTTGTCCGACGACCTCAGGGACTCCATCAGGTCCCAGAAGGCGGGGACCGTGTCGGCGATCCTCGGAGAGCGCATCTCCAGTAGCAGAGCCGAGGAGGCGTCCCAGCACTGCGGGTCCGCCCGGGGCACAGCCAGCGGGTCCACCTGACCCGGCTTCTGGCCTCGCAGAGGCGCCGCGAGCAGGCAGGTCAGCACCAGAACCGCGGGCGCGCATGCGCTCAGGAGAGGCACCATCTGCACTGGACCAAACACAGATCAGCTGTTTCAGGGAATCATCAAATCGGACAGAGAACAACTGTTTGAGTATTTACAATACAGTTCTTGGAATATGAAGTTTCAAAAAGCAACACGTAGGTCTAAATAAAAAAATAATAAACAACAACAAAACACAAAAAGTCAACAAAAATGTAGTTTAACAGTGAAATGTTGTACTTACCATTTAAGCTGTGCTGACAGCAGAACTGTAATGTTGATGGAGGTGTGGTAAATACATGTTTGGTGTTATGACGTCAGTGCCCCCCCCCTCCCTTCCAAACCTGTCTATCACGTTTATTAATTTAAAAAAAATGAAGGTTGATACTTCCTTTTTACCCATAAATTATTATTATTATTCACACTTTCCTTTAAAATGTTCTTCTTATAGGACAGAAAACAGTATCATTATTCCCTAAAAACCGGCAGCAACGTAGAATTCAACAGATAAGTTGCCCTTTCCTCTAATATCTCAGAAACAGATTTGATCAACTTTAAAACAAAACTAAAAACTCCTATTATTACTATGAAATAAACAAATAATTATTTGAGTTGTTGTTTTGCTGCTTTTTGGTGTCATATTGAATCATGTTTGACATTTTCAGCTAACCAGACATTAATTGTTTCCGCAAAGAGTGCATGAAATTTAAAAAGAACATTAATTTCTGGATGCTTTGAACCTTACGTGTAAAAAAAAGAAAAGCATAATAAATCATTTACTTTCATTCTTTTTTTTCTACATGTCTTCCATAAACCTTCAGAAGATTTCGGGAGGTTTTCCACAGAAAATGTAAGCAATCTTACCTCACAGACCCGGGTGGTTCTGCCATCTTTAAAAGCTATCCCAGTGATGAACAATGTTCCAGAGAGTGGTAAACAAGTTGCATTGCTATGCTTTTACTGAAATGTCACATGCATGCCTTATCTTAAACACAATTATTTTCACAGTGAGAGGCCAAAACTAAATGTACCGAATGTGTGACTTACTCACTCATTCATCCCCCGGATGATGCACGGAAGCAGGCTTTACATTTCCACTGCCAGGACCCATTTACAACTTTGGAATGAAGACCACCCTCTGCATTCATGTTCAAAGGGTAATTATGTTGTAAGGACACTCCAAGATTGGAAATCTGACAATGGAGTACAAATTACGTCTCACCACGTATTATAATATTATAAAGTACTTAAAATAATAAGTAAAAGTTGGCTCTGTGCTGAAGACAGCAAGTGAAAAACCTTAAAAAAATAAATAAATAATAATAAAGAATCACACACAATTTAATCTTTCTTTTAGCAATAATGCCAAAAAGTATCAATTATATTTAATTAAACAAAACAAAAGCACATTTCTAATTAACTGAAAAGTGCTGTTTGTTGTGGGTCCAAAAAAGTTGCACTTCCTGTGTCTTTTAACTGACAAAAAGCCTCAACACTTAATATCGTTGAGTTTAAACGTGATTATTATAAGAATTAGAATGTCTCTATCGATGTTTTTTGATGCTTGTTTGGATCATCAGGACTCCGTCTCAAGGCTGAATCCTTTCTCCTTTGCTTCTGGTCACAAACACCTAATGATCAGGACACCAGATCATGACGAACTCCCTACATTTTCACTGTCTTCATTTAGTTGAGTGAGACCAAGCACACGGTTTTGTGGTGCAGCGTGATCTTAATGCCACATACGCTGGAAAAAAAAAGTTCTTCTCAAAACAAATTAAAAAATGTAGAATACAAGATGTTTTTCACTTGTTAAAAAAGTGAAATATCTGCCAACAGAACTAATAGAATTTTTCTCAGTTAGATTTCTTCAAATAAGTTGTGATCTAATAATAATTTCAATAATAATAATTTCAATAATTGTAATAATAATTTTTTGATAATTTCATATGAATGTCATTTTTTATGTCCTTTTTTGATGTTATATTATATAGATTATTTCTGAATGTCATTTTTGCTGCCACAGATATATGAAATTTCCCCATTGTGGGATTCAAATCATGAATCAGGAGCAGACGAAACAATGTCGCTTGCAGCTGTGAGGTGGGGGCTACAGTCACCGGGCCACAAGCAGTTAAAAGACCACTAGGAAAACTTCTACAATTGATCAAAAGATGATTGTGGAGGAACTTTCAGACAAAATGTAATCAAATTTTTTCTGAATTTTTTCTGAATTTTTCTGAAACAAAAATGTATCAATAAACACCCACGTTCCTCCTGAAGTCCACTGTCATCTCCACCGTTTTAAGTGGGTTCAACTCCAGGTGGTTCTGGCTGCACCGGCGGACTAGCCGCTCCACTTCTCCTCTGTATGCAGTCTCATCACCGTCCCGGATGAGCCCAATGACTGTGGTGTCGTCTGCAAACTTCAAGAGTTTCGCAGAGGGGGCTCCTGATGTCCAGTCATTGGTGTAGACGGAGAGAAGAAAGAGAGGGGAGAGAACACACCCCTGGGGGGAGCCGGTGTGAAGGATCCGGGTGCTGGATGTGAAGCTTCCCAGTTTCACCTGCTGCCTCCTGTCAATCAGGAAACTGGTGATCCACTGACAGGTGGGGAGAGCCACAGTGAGCTGGGACAGTTTGTGGTGGAGGAGCTGTGGGACGATGGTGTTAAATGCAGAGCTAAAGTCCACAAATAGGACCCATGCATATGTGTCTGCAGAGTCGGGGTGGTGCAGGATGTAGTGGAGAGCCATGTTGACTGACCTGATGTTTTCAGGATTGAATAACTCAGCAAAATGTTTAAGATTTATTGTTTAAAAACAAGTGAGTACTGAAAGTTTCCAGTACATTAGTTTAATCTTATCAGTTTTATCTTAAAAATACTCGTTGAGATTTATTGTTTTTGTTGTGAAGACACAGCTTCCTCTGTGGATGGATCCTCAGCTTCTTAGAGTCCATCGCCCAGCATTTAGATTTTCATCGTCTCCCACTGTGAGGCCAACGAAGAGCCAAAACTGCAAAGCTTTATCTGCAGAAAAAATTGCAGCCTTTTTGTTTTCAGTAGCTGCATCCCCCGATGGAGGCCCAACTCACTCCTGATGAGCAGTTTCTTTACCAATGCAGATGGCATTCCAGGTGACTCACCAATCCACCAAACTCAGACTTTCCGCATTAAATTGATTGATTTTCTTCATAATTCCTCCTCATGTTCCTTGATGTGCGGCACTATGAAAAGGTTCCTGTTTGGGATTCTAAGGCGGGAACTTTTTTATTGGATCACTATATCTTACGCAAGTTGTGGACTAAATGTGCCAACAATAAATGTCAAATATGAGTAAAAATAAATAAAATAAAGAGTATTCTTCCTGTCATAAACGTGCCACCAAAAGAAATCTAAAAAAGAAACCGTCTCTTCAAAATAAAAGAATGTGGAAAATCACAGACTGAAGAAGCAGCAGAGGATTATATCTTTTTGTCACTTCTATCGAAACAAGTCATTTTCCTAGATGACTTTATTGGGTCCCTCTATATAAAGCTGACAAATGTCCTGTAAGGAATAAAATATCAAAACATTTAAATAGTCAGCATCTCAAAGAAACATTTTTAAACCTTTGACCACAGACTCTTCTATCAAGCTACAGTTCTGTTCACCCCTTTTTTAAGCAACATGACCAATATTTAGATTGGTGAAACAGCACTGAGATGCTGGGATTTAATGTAACCAGATCAACTTGTATGGGAATTTCAGAACAAATATACAAATAAAGCTACAGGGCAGAAAATGGTGTTTCTTACCACTTCTGATACCTCCATAAAATCCAGCTGAGATCAAATATTGTTACAAGAAAACAGTATGAAGACAGTACAACTGGAATCTGAAGTGGATTCACTTCAAGATTTGTTTCTGTTTTAAAAAATTAAAACTAATTGTCTTTTTTTTTTTTTTTTTACAGTGAATCAAAGATGCTGTTTAATGAAAACAACCCTTCAAAGGAAATCTGTCAGGCTTCCACGTTTCAGCTCATTTGATATCTGCCTTTGGTCTCTAATGTGGCTCAAAAGGAAGGCTGCTTTTTAGAAAATAAGCAAAGAATGTGATCAAATCAAGTCACAGTAAAAGTTTTCGTTTTAAACCAGGTTTTTAACTTATTTTTGTTGTAGTAGGAGCAAATGCGTTGAATTACAAGAAGAGTGTAAGCCCCTAGTGGCTACTTTCTGAACTGCACCAGAGTCCAATATTTTTTGTTTTCAAACAATCTTCAATTTAAAGCCAAGTACTTGGTCGGTCATTTTTTATTATTTTTTTTTATGACAAATGTACTTTAAATATGTTTTTGTGCATTTTATAATTTCACTTCATTTATATTTTTATATGTCATTACTATATAGTAATAGTTAGTAGCAAGAAGGAAACTAAAATGAAGGGTTCAAGTTGCAATAGTTTTAAAGTAAATATTTCTCATTTATAATTTAATCCAATCCTTGGCAAAAAAGTATTACTTTTATAGATCATTAAGTATACTTGAATGGTAAAATGGTAAATGGCGTATACTTACTTATATAGCGCTTTCTACCCTCTTTCGAAGGCCCAAAGCACTTTACAGTCACAGTCCCATTCACCCACGCACACATTCACACACTTGTGGTGGCTCCGCTGCCGAACACTGGCGCCAACCTCCAAACTGAACCTGGGGTTCAGTGTCTTGCCCAAGGACACTTTGACACATGGGCATGCAAGGTGGGAATCAAACCTGCAATTTTACGATCATCGGTCGACCGCCCTACCGCTGCACCACGGCCGCCCCCAGTAAAAGAATAGCAAGTAAACGTCCTGTAACTGAATACTTCTACAGACTAAATTGGAAAATTTTAAGTTTACAATATATGAATAGTATATAGAAAAGCACTTTCACTTTTAGAACTTTTTGGCTAAGGGAACTTTTTTAGTTCAACTATAAAAATGTGTACTTCCGGCTAAAATTCAAGGCTAGTGTTTGCAGATGTTGTGAACTAAATGAACTTTGTGTGCTCAGGGTTCAGATGAGAATCTTGTTTCTCTGCCACAGTTGGATGCACACCTGCAGTATTTTTGCTTTTCCTCCCAAAACGGCTCAGAAAATAAAAGGGAAACACAGAGCTCTGAAGAGTAGAGGCTGCTTTAGACGTTCATCTAACCTTTCAATTTATGTAGAAATTGCCATAAAACAAAAAAAAACTTCACTTACAAAGAGCTTCGGTGAAATTTTCCCATAAGATTTTCTGACACCTAACCAACACCTTTTATGTAACGTGTAATAATAAAGGAATATAAGAAATAACTGAGCCTTCCTACCAACATTGTTGGTGTTGGAGAATAGAATGCAAATGCAAGTAAAATGCATGGATAAAATTTGTCAATATCTTTATTTATGGGTACATGAGTACACTGTACATGATGCAGTGAGAAAGGGACACCAGACGATGAACATCATAGAGGACTGCAACAATGCCAGTGCTGAGGCAACACCTGAAACACACCAAGGATCAGCCGGACCAGACATGGTAAGTAGCCCTGCACGAGGAAACTGTTCAGACCCCCGTATGCTACAGGCGCCAACCTGTGTGCATGTGGGATTAGAAATGTCAGACTGGATGAAAAACATCAAAAATAATTTTATGTTTCACATATGTTGATACATTTTTTTCTCTGATTCATTTCTTTGTTTTTATTTTTATTTTTTAAAGTCCATCCACAGACTGAAGCTAAATGAAAACGAGACGTAGGATTGGCTGGAGAAAAAGATCAGCTGATAATCAAAGGTTTTTGTTAGTCCGAGTCTACATTGATGTGACTGTTACCCATTCTTGTGTGCAATATCCTTCTTTGCATAGTAAATAAAAGTTAAATGTTTCTGTTGTTGACATGCACCTATCTTTTGTAGCCTATTTTTCTTGCAGATTTTGGGGGCACCAATATAGAACTCTAAGCCCACTATAGTGATTGCATGCAGAGTTACCAGAGGAGCGGGACCTGATTTATAACGGGGCCTTAAAAAGGTTAAGCTAGTATTGTGGGTCTTGATGAGGGTTGTTCAAGGAGAGCTGATTGGACGGACAGGTGAGCGTCTGCACGGACAGACTTCCTGTCCTCAGCAGTACGAGAGGCACCACAGGCTGCAGACAGAGAAAGAAAGTGCTCTGCGTGCAACAACATCCAAGTGTTCAGGTGATTTTTTTTTCCAGTTTTTTTTTTTTTTCTTTGGCTTTTTGAGTCACCTTCAGAGTTACTTCATAAAGTCTGGGACGTCATTGCGGTTCGAATCTGTCAAGAACAGCCATGCTTCTCCTCGACAGTTCAGCTTCTTATGCTTTTGTTGCCACAAAAACATTACCATATGTGAGGGTAGAAAGGAAAGGCAGTCTAAATTCTTTTAGCTGTGAACCTAAATGTCTTATTCATGTAAAGTTTTGTGCTTTCACCTTGTGGTCCACATTGTCCTCATGAGACCCCAAATGCAGCACCTAAACATGAATTAAATGATTGTTTGTTTTTTCCACTCAAGTTGGTTTTTAACCAGGCTTTCTCCTGCAACAAATAATCTTTTGTCTTTCTTTGCTTTATATTCCTAGCTTTGGTAGCCATGCTGAGCCCAGCGGGGAGGGCTGTTCATGCCAAAGGGGGAGGGCCAGAAAGCAGCACACTTTGTGTTAATCATGCCAGATAAGAAGATGATGTGGACTCTGCCTGAATGCACTGGCACTAAACGATGGGAGAGGAGCTCTGTCACTCTATTGTCAGGGTGGAGCGAGGGTAATGGGAGGGAGAGGTGGAGACCAAAAGGCTGTACTTATAATGACACTACAGTGAAATTTGTTAAAATGTCCACTATGTATTTGAAAATTAAAATCTAGTGCAAGAAAAAAAAAAAAAAGAAAAGAATTCAGCAGCAGTAAGTGCAGTCCACCTTTCAGGAATCAACTAAGGAAGCTTTGGAGAAATCCTGGGTCTCTTCAGCTTAAATGGCCTGGGCGTTGGGGTCGTATCGCCGTTTCTTCACATTTCTTTTGAGGAGATAAAAAAAAGAGAAGTTAGAATCCGACAAAGATGCTTTCTGCAACACAGCTGGTGCAACCTGGACGAGCGACCGCACTAAGCTTTAAAGTTTTCAGCAAAAAGGAAAAATGCTGAAAGAACTTATTTGAGAGAAAACTAGTACTCAAAGATGCACATTTTTGAGTGCTCAAGTGAGGAAAGGCTGGTCCATGTTGAGCCGTTCTGCCTTGACTGCAAAGAAACAACCAGAGGTATTCAAATTTGAACTTAAAACTGTTTCTTAAAAAAAACCAACAAAAAAAACCCCCAAAGAAATCAAGCATTAATCAAGTTTTGCAGCAAAACCCTCTGTTGCCATCTTTCAGACAAGTGCAGGTTGGCTTGTGCGTGAAACAACAGTGCATGTGAAGTGTAGGAGCCAGAGGTTTTGATGTGAAAAGACATCGTTCCACTCAAAACACAACCATCTGGGGGGGAAAACATGAATTATACTCTACAGGAGGAGGAAAAAGGAGACAAACAACAGCAGCAGCAGCGGTAACACTAACTACTACCAACAGTGGGACAACAACGAGCACAACAACAGGAGTGATGCAAAACCTCCCCGTACTGTGGCTTGCTGTGGGGCTTCAATCACTCTGTCATGCACCTCTTCCAATAGTAGGCCAGTTGAAGGTGGCACTATTGTAGGTGGTTCATGCAGTGCAGTGCGCTGTGTCTGTACCAGGTCTGTGAAGCAGGCAGCAATGGCAGCTGGTGTGGGCGGGTCCGAGAGTCCTGCTATGCTTTAGGGCGGAGCCTGGTCGTCCAGGCGGATGTAGCCAGCCATGGCACAAAGGCTGCAGGCAACAAAAAGGTCCCGGTTTGTATCTTGAGCGCGGTCGCTCTCACAACTCCGTTTAAAGGCTCCGCCTCAAACAGCGGCAGAGCGGGAGAGGGATTACGGAGGGGATGAGAGGACGACAACCCTGGACCAAATGGTTGCGGGTTCGACTCAGCCTTTGTGCGATGAACTGAACTCTGGGTCATCAAGTCTGCATGCAGAAATGTTTTACTTCTTAGTCTGCTTTCTGTCTGTTCTTTTTTTGGGTGCTATCTGGCATGCTTATGTGGCTGCTGGGTTAGATTTCCCATCTTGCTTTCTTTTTTAGATTAAAAAAGACAAAAAATCAACCCTGCTGCTCAAGACAGCAGGTAAATCAAAGGTTCTTTGGAAACTTCTGCATCTTTCTCTGCACAGAGTTTGGGTTAGTGAGGGGATTAGATGAGGTCAAATCAGGATCAACCTGAAGTGAATGAAAAACCAGATGGTAAATTGGGAAAAATGACAAATAGAAAAAATTAAAAACAGTTTTAAACTCGAAAGTACACATCATTGTAACTTGACGGAATTATTGAAAAGGTGATGAAGGAAAATGTAAATTTGAAAATGTTTTTATATTTGAAACTAGGAAGAAATATTTAAAATAAAAATTAAAAAATCAACTTTGGGTTTTTCTTTTCTATCCTTCTTCGGTTTCAGTCCTCCATTTACAGTTTCAATTCAGACTTTTTGCTTTTGATGCTGACCCTAATTTCTATGGGGGGGCGGTGCTTTGAGCTCATTGGCTACCGGGACATGATTGACATAAGGTGAAAGAGGTTCTGGTGATGTCATAGCCTAAAGTCTGAAATGAAACTGCAAATTAAGGACTACTAACAAAAAAGCTAAAGTTGAAAATGCAAAACAGCTTACGAATAAACATTATTTTTCATATGGTAACACTTAATTCAAGTTTCAAGTCTTTCTAATTTAAATATTTCTTTTAAGTTTAAAACATACATATGCTTTCAAATATACAATCTGGTTTTTCATTCACTTTAAGCTGATCCTGTTTTGACCCCATAGGATTAGAGTGTTAACTATAAAAGCAACTTTTCTTGGTGAATATTTTCCCCCTAATTTGTCCAAATCTGGCTTCTCCAGGTTGGGGTCAGTGAACATGCATGTCAAGCACTGAGCTCTGCCCGTCCAATCAGTTTGAGGTTATGCTACAGATGTAAAGTCAACCCCCAGAGCCCTTAAAAAAATCCCTTTAAAGCACGATAACCCTCCACTATAAAACAACCTGGACTGCAAAACAAACAAACAAACAAACAAAAAATCTCCTTTTGAGAGCGTCTTCCTGCGTTGTCCATTCTGGGGAACCTTTTCTGTAGCAGGAGCTCAAACCCTGGTGTCTAGAAGCAGCAGAGATGCTACGGTTAGAGCAGGAGAGGCATGCGGCGTGTTGCTTACTTAAAGCCCCATCCAGTCCCCCCCAGCACTATGGCAGCCACAAGGATGGCTCCGGCGATGGAGCCTATTATTAGATTGGTAGCACTAGGACCTGTAAAGGGTTATGGGGAAAAAGACATGAGTTTCTATGCCCACTTACTTTACCAAGGACATGTGTCTATACAGCGATGACTTCACATGGAACAGAAAACATACCATAAGTGTACTATTACAGTAAAATGACTGAGAATGTATTTTGCATGCTTTGTCACCCCTTTTTTTTTTTAAGTGTGTGTGTGTGTCAAGTGATTTGAACGTATTCAAGTCAACATTTATCTGCCTTGAATTGAGGTTGTAAAGATCAGGGGATTGTCTGTTAAGGTTGTGCAGAAGACTAGACCCTGCATGACTGAAGAGGTTTGGAAATTGACAGGCGATTTGTGACCTGTAGCAGGAGCAATGCAAAAGAAAAATGTTGTTTTTATGGAGTTTTTTTTTTGTCGGGGTCCGAGTCACCACACAGCCTCCAACTGACGACAAGCCATGTCACTAACTGGACACTTCTCAGGACGGTTCTCATCTAAATGCCCCACATGCCTCAGAAAGGAGAGGATCACAGGAGCAACCACATAACGACTAATAGTAAGAAAGAGGAGAGGAACGAGGGCAGGAGGAGGGAGGATGGAGAGAGAAGCTAATGGGGAAACAAAAGAAAAACGGAAACGTGGCAGGAAAAAAGAGGGGAAGTCCACCAATCAATCAAATGACACTGAGAACATCCAATCACATGACAATTACATGGTCATCACCAACACACAAGAAAACACAAAGCCACCGGGACGCACACACGGGCTCAGGCCGGCTCACGAGACCGCCCGCACACTGAGGCACCACTATGAGAGGAAGAGCTGTGAAAGGGTTAAAAATGCTTACTCTATTCCCCACCCTGTGCCTCCAAAAATCACCCCCAGGGCCAGAATGGTCCCTGCTACTGCCCCTATCAGCCTGTTAGTTGCCACGCTCACTGTGCAGAGGGAAAAGGAGCATTATTACCACCCTGTCAAAAACAGATAGCAGGCTTCTGCTCGAGAGCCATGGATGAAGTAACACACAGTTCCTTACGGGGTGCTTTCCACCCCTTCAAGCACGTCTCTTCCCCTTCGGATCCAAGCACAAGGTGCACAGCTAGAATGTGCGTTCATGTTATCTTCCGAATCAAAGTAAACAACTCAATTACTGCGTTTTACACTAGAGTCGTAACAACCGTAAAACATCTTGGAAAATATCGCTCAGTAACTTGGACTCCTGCTCGATCAGTCTTAACCAAACCAGAAAAAGCGTTTCTTTCAGATGACGGAGTTGAGCAAACCAACCCTTGGGTTCGTTATCCTCGGAGACTTCGGGTTCTTTGGGGGGGTCCGGCATGCTGCAGTCTGTCCCTGCCCAGGTGCTGTCACAGGTACATGTGGCTTCATTGTTGCAGACCTGAGTGGACAAAATGCAGCAACCTCACAACATTTCCGTTATCCAGGTTTTTCTTTGTTTTTAACGGCATTTCTGCCTCACTTTTTTCACCATTTCTTGAGTTGTGATTGCTACTCTGGTAGTAAACTATGTTTTTATTTTAATTATTAGTTTATTTGAAGGGGAGATTGCACATTAAAAAGCATCCCTGCAAATGTACCAGTTAGCCAAAGATTATTTTGGATCTGTTGTCTCTGGACAAGAGGCAAATCTGTCAAAAATGGATGTGAAATAGTTGTCTTGTAATTTTTTAACAGGACTCACCCCATGGGCAGAGCAGACCTGTCCATTAGGTCCGATGGGACACGTGCTCATGTTGAGCGACTGGATGGGCAGACACTTGCGGTCAAGGCACATCATTGACGGCCCGCAGGGAGTCCCATCCTCCACATAGCCTAAATCCGTTTCATCGTCCAAGAGGACGTGAGCGCCACTGAGAGATGGTTGAGAGAAGGAAACCTCATGAGAAAACCACTAACAAGTACTGGTGAATAGGTATCAAAATCCACTTTAGAAAGCAACACTTCTTTACGTGCAATGTATGACGTTGCCTTGGTGGTTGAAAGAGGTCGTGGTGATATCTTCTTTCAGTGTTCCGATGCGTGGAACTTTGCCCACATTGGTACACAGAAGGTAACCACAGAACACATCACTGTAACAGACAAGGAAAAAAAACATAAGAATTTTGAAGTCTGATTGCACAAAAACACACACTTTTATTTGAGATTATTTCGCAACACAATACTTTTATTTGTTTATAAAAAAATATGTTTTTTTATGTGTTTTTGTCAGTGAAAATTTTACATTATTCATCTTGACTGAAGTTACATATTAATTCATGTTAGATGATATATTGACTCCATAAAAGAAAACATTTGTGTAACTTGAGAAATGCTAAAAAAAAAAAAATTATTAATGTGAAAAATATCAACATTCTCATAAAACAGCTGATTTAGTGTCAGAAAAAAAACCTGCAACTTCACACAAAAGCTAATAGAAATGCTGAAAAGACTTAAAGTGTCTGTGCTGAGGTCCTTCGCTACAACTAAAAGGAGCTTCATCAACACTTGAAGCAGCATCCAGAGGGCTCTTACAATGATTGGATTTAGAGGGAACTTCTTTATCTAATATTCATTAAGAGCCATTGTCTCTGCAAGTGTAAACTCAGAACGTAATAAATATTTGTCTTCTTAAAAAAAAAAGGGTAGCAGCTGTTTTTTTTGTTTGTTTTCATTTTGACGTTCATTCAACCAGGAAGTTTACTTTTCTGCACAAAATCTTTTGTGCTTTATAAAGTCATAAAAATAAAATAAAAACTATTCTTAGCTTTTAATACTTTTTAATGCTTTTAATAAACTTAAATACCAACAATTGAGAGTTTTCATTCTGCAATTTCTTAGTTTAAGAATTGTGACATTTACAACATTTTTTTTTACATTTCTCATTCTATTTCTTTTACATCAACTGTATTAGAAAGATTAAACATTATTGTAAAGTTTTGGTTTATGCAGTAAACGTTTGAATATAGTGTCTAAATTGAAGGTTAGAAGCTGGCAAACTGATATGTCACCAGTCTGTGAGGAATAGGATTCTTCCTAATCTGATTGGATTAAACACATTTTTCACATATTTACAGTGGAGTAATGGGAAATCCAGCTGATTGTCTGAATGAGGAAGAATCCAAACCACACTGGCAAGTTTTTTTAACCTTCAGGGAACCCAAAAAGTAAATTCAGCTAAAGCCTATTACTTTTAAAACTGTTGAGGTAAAATGTTGAGAGATACATCTCACCTTCTTTAAGAATACTTGGTTTACTATCCAGAAAATGAGAAACTCTTTGTGGCTGTTAATTAGCAAAAAGTACTTTGGGTTACAAAAATCTGATCTGCTACACAACTCTTAAGTTGCAGTTCTGCACTTTTACTCTTTTGTGACTCAAATGCTTTTTCATTTTTATCTCTAGAACACCAGAGTTCACTTTTCCCCAAAACAGCATTATTAAAAAAGCCTGCATTTTTCTTTTTAAAATTTTGCTTTTCATTCCAGCTCAAAAAAGACGGTATTTATGGATAGAGTTAAAATACTTCCTACTTCCTTCTATTCAAAAATCTGTTACAGATTTTTGAATGCTAGATTTTCTTTAGGAGGATAATAATAAGTTACTATTAATTAATTACGAAAGTGCCATAATAATGTGTTTAGGCTCCCAATTATCTGTAAATTGCTTCAAGACTTGAAGGTTCACAGCTATTTCCTTGAATATTTTTGATATATTTATCAGCAAACATTTAAAGCTTTGTTGTTGTTGTTTTTTTTTCCCCAAAATTTTGCATTATTAAATATTTTCCTTCAATAAAATCAATGTTTTCTAAAAATTTTCTGTGTAGGCATTGATTAAATTAAAAACAATTTCAAACTCTTAAGCCAAGAAAGCACAGTCTATTTGGTGAGGTGAAAATATTTGATTTTGGCCATTTGGCCAAAATTCTTTTAACAATTTTTAAAACATTAAATTCAAAAGAACTATTTAGTGAACATTCATAGCAATGATTTACTTTTCATTTCTTCCCATAGTACACAAATACATCTAATGGTTTTACCAAAATCACATTTGTTGATTTTTGGCACTATTGATTCCTAGCTACCATGTCTCGTCTGGCAGTCCCTCTTGATGTTGAACTCCTTGAATACAGCCACAGTCTCTTGGCATATATGGCTGAGATTTTTTTTCATATTTTACTGGAAAAATTGTCTGCCAATTTCCACTTGTCCTGGAAGCAATGGCTGTCAACCTTTCATTTTTATTTACATTTGGCATAAAAATGAGCAAGAAATTGTCACAGAATGGTCACACGACAGTTTAGCCACAGATTTATGGCTTAAACATAATTTAGCCAACCACAATAACAAAAAAAATCCTTCACAGAGTTTTTAGAAAGTGCTGTGGGCCGCATATTATTGATTTTATGAAAGGTGTCACATTTGGCCCACAGGGCGGACATTGGACATGTCTGGTCTATAACATTTAATTTTTTATTTGTAAAACACTAATTCTAATTGTCTTTGTAAAGACATATCATAATGAATGTAATTAATGTCAGTTTCAATTCCAACTCACTGTTTGCTACACTGGATCCATCGCTCTCCACCTTTACCGCAGTTTCCCTTCTCCGTACCCTCCGTGTTCAGCTTCTCATAGCAGAACTTCTCAGAACCTCCAGCCTCTAAAACGGACAGAAACAAAGGAACTTTACAGTCAAAAGCAGCTACATTTTAAAAATCATTTACTAAAGGGAATTAACGACGCTCTCTTACTTGTACCCCAAATGTATTTACACTGGTTCTCTCTGGTTTTGCATTCACCCAAATAACAGCGACCCTTTAATCAAAGGAAAACAGTTCAAATGATGAGTTTCAAGATTTACCCATTGGTTGAAGCTCCACTTTGAACAAAAACCATCTTTTTTCCTACCTGGTTTACCTGGCAAAGGTAACCATCTTGTTTATGCAGGTTGGGTGGACACTGTAAAAGTCACACGGAAAAGCACATTCACTAAAAAAAATCGAATAAAAAGCTTTTTAAAGATGGAAGTAGATGACTAAGCAACATTAAAACACCTGTCCAGAATCCCCACTGCAGGTCTCTGAGATGTCACAGTCGTTCACAGCATACCGGCAGGTTAAACTTCGGGGAAGGAACTGTCGGGAATATGAGATGAAGCAGTTTTTCTGAAGCGTTCAGACTTAATCATCCTAGAAATGTCCTGAAATTGAGTCATAGCAACTGCACGTAAACTCTTTCGTTTCAAGGAAAAAGATTTTATGTCCAATGACTTAAGACAACACCACCCGGATGAATGAGAACCTTCACCGACATACCAGACATGTGTTATTGCAGCACGGCCCGTCACTACAGTGGGCTCCATTGGCAAGGGAACACTTCTTGCAGCATTCCTTGTAGCAGTCCTAAAATAAATCAAATGGGGAAACAGTTGAGACAAGACCTTGAAGGTGTGACACAATAGAGTGAAGAGAAACTTGACTTCTTGGTTCTTCTGTTATCAGACACGGTTGTGTTTTTCACATACCTGACATGTTTCGTGGATGTCTTCCGTCTATGTCAGAGTCGTCATCAGATGGTACTGTGTGACATATATAAAAACGGATGACTGTGACAGAGGCAGAGTCGCCTGTCAAAGTTTGACACCCCTGAATGTCCGTTTTCTTCTGGAGGATGTTACTCCAGGTATTGGAGACCAGGAAGGCCCCCTAATCCTGGTTCATGGAAATGTGGGCTTGCATTCTGATCTCCACCGCCTCCATAAGATACGTCACATTCTACAATCTGATGACAACTCTGACGAAACATGTCAGGTATGTGAAAAACACAACCGTGACTGATAACAGAAGAACCAAAAAGTCCGTTAATAAGACAAACACTATGAACTTACTGATCTCAGTCCACAGTCGCACTCCTCCCCAACTTCCACAAATCCATTCCCACAATGTGCCATCTCAAACAGCTGCCGGAAGAAAACAGGCCATCATGCATGGGTACAAGGCACTGACTGTGTATGAGAAGTGGACTGAGTAATCCCTCCTGACTGGCGTTCCAAATAGGAAGTACCCGCTGGTCCCAAGTCAAAATCCCTTAGACTTCTATTGAGAAAGAAACAGCTATTACTCCGTTATTATGTTTGTCAGAATAATCATTCTTGCTCTGCTACCTTTTTTAACATGTTCTTGCTAATTACGGAAGCCAAAAATGGCCTACCCTACTTTCTTTTTTTTTTTTACCACTTTATCGTGATGACGACAGCTCATCTGAGAAAACCTTTGTTTCGTCTGGATAACAATATAACAAACAAAATACTGTAGGGTCCTTCTTTGCCTTTCATAGAGACTGTGAGACGTTAAGTTCTTCATTTTTAGGTTACTGCAGGTAACCAACGCCGAGCAGCTTACACCAACAATTCTCAACAACAGAAATGCTTTTTTTTTTTTTTAGCTTTTTAGCTTTTTTTCAGTCAATTTCCTCCTTAAACACCTTAAAGGGCCTATACCATGCTTTTCTTGAGCTTGCTGTTTATAAAATGGAAGCATTTTTGCCGATCACCGCTAGCTCCGCGGACCTGGGGGCGGTGCTGACAGTGCAGACTCTTCCTGGAAGAGGCGGTTCCTCACTTATCTATGTCACAATGTAAGAACCCGTCCATTTTTGTTGCTTAGGAAGGGCTGGGGCTCAGAACGCAGGTTTTTAGAGGAAAACTCAAAAAAGCGTGAATGGATTAAGACACTTCTTTGGGGTTATTGTTTTTTTGTGAGGAATTAACATTTAAACAAACTTAAAAGCTCAAAAAGTTGATTTTGCACGATTTAGGCCCTTCAAGTTCTTTACTTTGTGGTTCCTGCAGGCCATAGCCAATGCCATATAGCTTACATCAACAACTTTAAACAACAGAAATGGTCCCCAAAAGTTGTTTTTCTTTAATACATTTTGTATTTATTAGTGGAACTATGCTCCTCAGACACCTTAATTCCGTTTCAGCCCCCTCTCCCTTTATTTCCCTTACTCAGCCAGTAACTGAACCCTATAAGCCTAAATCCCTGATAACAGGTTGAATGACAAAACCTAGGGCCATCTTTGTCCGGTGTGTTCACTAAGCTCCGGACAGTAGCGGAACCCAAACAGCCAGCCAGCCTAACTCAGTCCTTTTTCTACAATCCGCAGCAAAACAAAGTAGCTGTCAGAGAAAATGCCGAACACTAGAAGAACTAATAAATTTCCTAACGATTACTGGTTCTAACATGGCAGTGTCTGTATCCTGAAAAACTGACTGAAATGAATTCATTTGGTTGGAGCTGGAGGTAACATGAGTGACGTCTCACTCCCTCGGTCGAGTTCTCATAAACAGTCATTTTGGATTAAGGCTGTTCACATGTGCAGGATGGTCCATGAACCAACTGTTGGACACAACAAGATTCAAACTGTGTGCACCTAACCTTGGTTGGCCTGTTGAACAAACATGAGCCTCCACCTTTCAAGAGGAACTCCTTGTAGTCTGAGATACTGCATTTGGAGAATTTCTGAGGTTTTTGGACTCTGAGAAAAAAAAGAAAAAAACATCAAACATTTCACAGCTATACCAATTTATGTTTGAGCAATGACTAAAATTCAAATTTTATACAAGCAGGCACTTTTTCAGTCCTGCAGTCTCTTTATCTTGTGTGTTTGTGTGCCTTTACCCATTGTCCTCCATTATACAGCCGCTCATCTGGTTAGTACAACCGCATTCCTCTGCAAGACAAAACCAGAGCAATCACTGCTAGCCACATAGGAAAAAAAAAACACAACATTTGTTAGTGAATTCAGCAACAGAAACCTAAAACCTTTTGTTGGTTTTACAGCAGGAATTTTTTGTCTTGTAGCACTTTTTAAAGATATCAATTTCTGACCTATCAGCTGTTCGGTGACTGCTTCCTTAACTAACCGCACATTGAACAATAAACTCCATCTGTTCCTCCACTTGCACAGGCTAACATAGACACATTTTTGTTTTAATATACCGGTATATGCAATTTTAAAGTTGGTCCCAACTTATAGATTGCAATCTGAACCAATTTTCAGACTCAAAGTCAATTTAAGAAGAAATGTTTCCAACAAAACTACATGAGAGCTTAAACTCAGATCATTGAGAACTCATGGAGATAAGTTCATTTAACAATCAACTCATGAAAAAACACATTTGACACTCCAAAACACACAGTGCAACTTCAGGGGTAGCCAAAAACTGACTAATCACTATTTCACATGCTGTTTTTGTATCCAAATATTAACAAAAAAATAAGTCGGTAAAATAAGTTTTAAAATGAGTTTAATACAGAGGTGAGGATTTTTTTTTACTGCGTGGCAGCTGCGGGGAGCCTGTTTTTTTTGTTTAGCTTTTTTTCCCAGTGGATCCTATGGGTGCTTTGAGATGACAGAGGGACCTAAAGCAATACCTGCTGATTCTTCACTTTTCAGAAGTCTGCCTAATGCATAAATGGTGACTAAAACATCAGCATCAACATGATGTGCGAGGGGTTGGGAGGGTTGAGGGCATTCTGGTTATTTTAACATTTCATTTTTTTTAATTGTTTTAAGCCTGTAAGGCTCTTTGTGTTTGTGTTGTAGGAAAAGAGCATCTATAAATAAAGTTGGATTTGAATTGATAAAACAAGAGTCATGATGGAGAATAAAATTTCACATTAAGGAAATAAGTTTGAAACATTGGTATCACTGGTATATAGCATGGGAAAAGGCGATAACTCGACCAGAACATTTATAAACAAAAAACTGGTTGATGTCAGGATGACGAATCAATAGAACATCAGTGTCAAATAACCAAAACAGGTCTTTTGATAAGAGTCTGGCACTCCCACTGTACTTTAGTCTTTATTTAAAGCACACTTAAGGCCCGCGGGCCAAATGTGGCCTGCCATGTCATTTTATGTGGCCCGCAAGAGCATAAAAGTTTTTGATTTCTTAAAATAAAAAATAAAAATTGGTGTGTATTTATTCATATCTAGGGGGAATCAAACTTAAAATTTCGATTGAGCAACTATACATTAGGACTTAAACACTATCCATATAACCTAACCTGACAGAATCAAATGTAAAATGATTTATGCTAGAGTAACAAGCAAACATGTTTTCTATGCAATTGTAATTGTCAAATTGAAAAGTTATAATAAATAAATGAATGAGGTATTTAACACTAAGGAGTAGTTACGTTTATTTTTCATTACATTTAGTTACATGTATAAATTATATCTGGCCCTTTGAGGACAACCGCTATGCTGATGTGGCCCTCAGTGAAAATTAATTTGACACCCCTGATTTAAAGTATAAGTGGAAGAAGAGGTAAAACTTGAAGTCAAAACTATGCTGATGACACTCTGCTTTCCATTTCTTTTCCAAAGGGCGACATGACAGTTTCAGCTCATATCTCTATATGTCTCTTTGCTATCTCCACTTACTTGGATGAAAGAAAAACATCTACAGTTGAACCCCTCTAAAACAAAATGTCTGGTCTTTTCCTGTCAGACCCTCCATTCAGCACAGCTTCACCATCACTCTGAGATCTTCCATAATCGTCCCCACAAAGTTAACTGAGAATTTTTGAGTAGTCACTGACAACTGTTTAAGCTTCAAAGAAAACATTTCTGCCATTTCTCCAACATTCAGAAGTTTAAACCTTATCTGATGGTTAATGTCACTTAACTTCTTGTGCAGTCACTTTGTTTTCAATGAAATAACATTTATTTTGTATTGATGATCCAAAACTTACAGACGTGTTATTTCACTTGATCGAAAACCATTTGTCCTCCGCCCCAACAAACCCATCAAATTACAGATTGCACCTGTATTTAACATGTCAGGTTCCCATGATAATGACTCCCACAGGACAAACAAAATATGTACAGTTTGGCTCCTATGATCCAAAATGCACGCCTGGTTTCACTAGCCACAAAGAACTCACATTACTCCTCTCTTCAAGTCTTTGCCCTCAGATTCAAAGCCCTGACCCTCGCCTATAGAGCGAGTGGTGAACTCCACAGCTCTGTAGACGAGCTCTTTACCCCTACATGTAAACTACAGTTTACAAAAGTGCGACATCTGGTGGTTCCTGCACAAAATGGCGAAGGATCAGAACCTCTTTTCAGGTCTCTGATCCAACAGTGGTGTAATGGCCGGCACATCTCAGCACGCATAGCAACCTAATTTGCAATCTTCAAGAAAAGGCTAAACACTATTTTGTAATTTTTTAAACACAATAAGAAAATGTTATAAAGCTCTTTTTCTCTTAGATTTTCTTGTAATCCTGATCTTTTTGCTTTTGTTTTTGTACCTTATTTGTGTGTTACTTTGGATGAAAAAATCTGCTAAATGCATTTAGCACCAAATTGTTTGATGCAAGCATGAAAAATGGCTAAATCTTTTCTAAATCAATTGTTCTTTACTGCCTCATCGGGAACATTTTCACATGAGAGCATCTTGCAGCATCAACATTTTGGTTTGGTTCTATTCAAAAGCCATCTTACTGTTTTTTTTTTAAGCTAAACGTGTTTTATTTATACTTCTCTTGGATGCCGGGTCCCACTGAATGCCAAGGTTCTGAGCCAGGCTCTGGGACAGGAAGGATACCATGGACCAGGCATTGCTGTGCTGTAGACACAGTAGAGACCAAATATTGTCCAGCTGCAAGGACACACACACAGATAGGAAAAAAGACATCTGATCGCTGTTTCTGACCTCATTGACTCCCACTCCTCGGTTTAATGAACACATCCCTCCAAAGTACGCTGCACTGCTTCTGCGGTATTGGAAATTCAGGCTTCTGAAAGAGCAACAGAGACAAAAAATAAAAAAAACTTTAAAAAGTATGCGGAAAAAATGATTTTTTTTTTAATTATTATTCTACTGACCCACTGTCAAACAAAATTAAAATTATATCTAAAAGGAAGTACCAAACTGACAAAAAACATTGTGACACCCCTGTTAATAATGATTTGATTGATTTATATATTTATAAATGGGGGGGGGGAATTAATTGATATCCGCAAACTCAAGATCATGTTTTGGTAGAAAACAGAGCATGTGCAGTTTATACTTCAAACCAATCATTGTAGATTAAAATGGCTTTTAACATTTGAAAAAAAGCTGAGTCGATAGAGAAAAGAACGTACGAAAAGAGCTGCACTGAATCGGCATGGACCTTGATGCTCTGCTGCCGGTACTTGGAGAAATCTCGTAGCATCTCTAGAGGCTTCACAGTTATGGGTATGTGATCCTTATCTGTCCAGATCTCCACGGCAACGAGCACCACTCGCGTGTGCAGCTGTTCTTTGAAGATCTATCATTAAAGTGCAGAGCGAATGCAGGCAATAAATGAAGACAGCCAGAGAAAGGAAAAAGAGCAGAGTAAGAGGAAAACAACAGCAGGTGTGAGTTTGAGTAACACACAGGGAGATGCAGCACACTGAGGGCTAATTTGAATTAGTGCTTGATAAAAGCCAAGCTACAAAACATTATTTTCATTAAAGTGATGAAGCTACTTTATGGAGACTAATAAAAATACACACAAAATGTAAAACCTTTCCAAAAGGCTTACTTACACCATCCACAAGGTTGGCTGTTGACTTGACAAAATTTCTTGTGTGCTGCTTGTTCTTATACTTGTTCTTATACTGCAGACATAAAGGAAAAAAGCAGGGATTGTGAGTTCATGATGCATACTCTATGATGTGCAAAGTGCTAACTTCAGTGACAATGCTCCCATCTCGTGGGGAAAAAAGCAGCGCAGGCCTGAATTATTGATGAGTTGAAAAAACAGCATTTCCCTGATATTTAATCTACATAAAGATTTTCCCATCTCAGATCCATTAAGCCAACTGCTTGGTTTCAGGAACACGAAAAGTCAGTGTGAGCAATAAGCAAGTAAGTAGTTAAATTGTATTTTATTTCAATATTACATTGCATGATAACTAAGAAACACTCTTTTCTCTGTTTTAGAGAACATACATCTGCAACTCTTAGGTGATTTTATCATTTTCCCTGGAGTCATCACAGTCAGACTTACTGATCAGATTTAATCATATGCCTTTCTATCTAACTTTGGATAATTTCACATTAGAAGTGGTTGAGTGTGGGACGACATTTCCTGAACATGTGTACAAAGACAAGATAGAAATGGGGGCAGCTGCAATGTAACTTTAAATCTTTGAAAAACAATAAAAGTTGAACACTTTATTATAACTCCTGGAAACTGGGTCATTCCTCTCAAAACAAAGGAATTAATGTGTATTTTAAATAATTTAGCTGTAATCCTTCTTAAGGAAATACTTTTAAATAGAGTTAAAATGTCTCATAATGACTGGTTTAAAAATTCAAGTTGTGTTATTTTTCTTGACCCATAATGTTAAAGTGTTTCTGTATGGTTTATATGTGGTGGAAAATGGGAAACTACTTCAAGACTTTTTTTGGTTTGATGCATTTTTGCACAAGGAGCATCACAGATGTGTACATGCCTGTGTTTTAGTGCTCTTTTACAGATTTCCCATAATTTCTGCAATTAAACCTATTTGTAATAACCTGTATCCTGTAACCTGTTTTTTTATAAAGTTGATGTGTTTTTTTAAATCAGAAACTAATAAAACTCTAAAATAAAATCCGGTACTACATTTCACACGGTCTCTTTTAAACTGTAATTCCTGTTTACAACAGCTGGTTATGGACCATAGCCTGTTGAACCTCTCATTTCCAGAAGTTTCACATTTTGTGTGATAAAAAAATGCACAAAAATGTAACCAAATGTTGTGACTTCCAAATGATTGTGAGTGGGTTGTGCTTGTATTGTGGGAAACCTCCAACTAAAGCTCTCAAAAGCAGGAAAGTTTTTCTTTTTTCTGTTTTTGATTAACACCTGCGTTTACGTCTGGGATCATTCTGACGCCCAATGAACACTTTGCTATCATAATGTTTTCAATATGTTAACTAAACTAAAAGTTTGTTTTGGTTTATTTTTGGCTTAATGTTCCACTCCGATCATCTTTGGATCTATATCCAAAGCATTCCATTTTCTAGGATAGTTTCTGCAGAGCAGCAGTAGTTCATTGGAAATTCGCCTCTGAGTCGGGGGGTGGGATTTTTGGCACGGAGCAATCCCACCCCCTTACCCATTACTCATTTTGGAGCTCTGTTTACACGCTCTCAAACCTGACATTGCTGGTGCAACAAAAAGGGTGACCTATCCAGCCGTACATTTTTGAGCCAAATGCCAGCTCAGATGAGGAAAACAAAGATACATAAGGATCTATTTGTCCACAAGTTGATGAATCAGAAATGTATTTACTTATTTTTTATCAGTAAGGTCCCAATTGGTATTAAAAATCTTTTTTCCAAGGGAGTCTTGGCCAAGAGGCAGCAATTTCAAAAACAACGGTACATAAAACGCACAGCAATACCGTTATATTACATTAAAATGTCTAGATTTATAGATAACCCTTCCAAGTTAATGAAGCAGTCTCTAAGTCCCTCAGTCGCATTTTAAAACCATTTAAAGGCAGCTGATCTGTCAGCTTCCAATCTTTCTGTAAGATGTTCCAGGTAGCAGGAGCAGAGTGAAGAAATGCTTTTTTCCCCCAGCTCTGTACGAGCCAAAGGCTCACTCAACAGTGTCAGCTCATTCGATCTCAACGATTGAAGCTTTTGACCCACACAGTGTTTTACGTCACAAACTTTTCCAAACAGCATTTTTTCATCTGCTCCTGATTCCCAACAATTTAAATAAAGAAAAACTAAGAAAATGTCATCTTAAACTTAATTTCCTTAATTGATGTCCTCCCTTATTAGATCACCCCCCAAACCCGCACACACACACACACACACACACACACACACACACAAGAACATGTTGAATACAACAAAATCTGAGTCTTTAATGTTTTTTTGTCCTTTGGGTCAAAAACAGTCTATTGAGGTCATGCCATTTTTGGGAAGGGTTGCAATTAATCACAGGGATCAAAATATGAAAGATGTAAGATAGAAGTACAGAAAACATGTGATTTTTTTTTGCCACAATTGTTGCTAACTTACTGTTGACTTTTCCGTTCCTCTAAACTTAAATAGATGCAACCCTTTCATCCTATTTTTTGTTGCAGACATGTTTCTGACTTTATTCTTTCACATTTTTCAGACGGCTCTGGCTGTCATCCCTTCTACAAATGAAAGAGCTTTAAACAATTATAGGAATTCAAAGTTATGAGAAACGTACCAAGTTGTGGTCACTAACAATCATGAGTTCCAGATACTTCATCTCTTCAAACACACTGCGAGGCATCTATGTAACAAAAGAGCGTCATTATAAACACAAAGGAGGCAGAAGTGGAGCATTGTTCTGGAAAAAGGATAAATCACAGACTCACTGCTCGTTTTTTTCTGCGCTTCAGCCAGGATAACTCATCCTGCTCAGGGAAGAGCTGCTCCTCCTCCACTGCAGAAAAACACATCAGGAAACTGACTTGCCAAGTGTTTACAACCCAGTAGGCGTATGTGATGTGTTCAAACCATCAGGGACGCCTTTTGGATTGTTTTTCCTCACGTCCCGTGAAAAATGGTGTAAACACAGTGCAAAAACATTTCCAAAAACCTTACACCCACATTATAACATGTATCATGGACAAAAAGCAGGGATAGTTATTCATATTCCACTAATATTTTATTTCTGATGTGTTCCTTTTTACTTAAACCTTGAAAGAGAAAAAAAAATCCAAAAGAAAGACAATCTATTTGTGCTTAAAAATCTTTAAAAAAAAAAGTTGTTGGGTTACGGTGACGTGTGAATGCGAAAAAAGGTTTACTAAAACGGCAGAAGCAGACACTTTACCCGCTTCCACTGAGTCGTTGTTCCACTGAAAGGAGGCGGTTCTTCTGAGCTTGTGAGGCCTTGCAGCTGAGTCCTGCAGGAAGGAAACCAGCATGAACAACCAGACTGGGGAGAGTCTCAGACTGGCAAGCTTAGTAATGCCAAGCAAGATGGAAGCTTTAACTTCAGTTCTATGTTATAAGAGTGCAGCAGGTCAGACATAGTAGTGGTAATGAATATTATTGATGATGGGGATAAAAATACATGAAATGACCATCTTCAAAAAAAGATTCTGCTCTAATATTAGCTATTTTAGTTCTTTTTTTTATCCCTGTCTGGCAAATTCAGGGACAGACTCATTATGACTCCCAACAAACAAACTTTTCTTAAATAATTAAAATTCTAATAAATCGAAACAAAAGAGTGAAAACACAAACCCAAAATCTAAGTAGTTGTCAATAATTCACCCCTTAGAAATACTAAGTTATCCCTAACGGTTTTCCTCTTTTGATTTTGATTTTATTTTGACATAAAATATAGGAATAAACATATTTATTTCTCTAACACCGACAAATCTCCTGCAACAACAAACTAGTACAGAAAATATTAAAGTTCAACACTCAAGATGTATTACGTGAATATTATCAAAGAAGAGATGAAGCATGGACAAGTCACAAAAAAATAATAAATGGATATGACAGGTATGTGGTTGTACATTTATTAGAACATTTTCACATGTAGGTACGCTTTTCTTAGTTGTTATATCTTAGTTTTTATGTCTGTCATGTATATTTAATCCAATTTCTTCTGCTTCTTCATTAAATTCAAACCTACACTTATACACTGCAGCTAAGGTTATGATTGGAATAAGATTATAACTATATTTGGATCAGAAATCCTTTTGGGGGTTATTTACAAAAATATATAGTTAGAGAAACTTTTGCTGTGACTTTTGAGATTGTTGTCCTTAGCACATACAAAATACTTTATGGAAAAGCCAAAAGACATTTTTTAACTAAAACACAAAATTTATCAGCAGGAAAGACTCTTGAAAATCAGAAAAACAAACAGTGTATGTCAAAGTAATACTTTTCTATAGGTGTATCAACCTATTCAATATGAACAGAGAACTTTTTTGACAGTGAGTTTTATTGTTTTGAAGTTGATTCACAATGTATTACTATGAATTCAAAAATGGATTCATAACTTTTATAACAATCTTGGTATTCTCAAATCCAAATTCTTCAATCCAGTCTGCAGACAAAATAAAAAAACTTAAAATCTAACCCATATAAAGTACAAGTTTTAATTTGGAAAAGTTTGATTTCATAAATGTGTTTCCCCATCATAAAGTGACCAAAAATCTCATTTCCTCCCAAATGATGACCATTTATTATAACTTTAATGGATCAACAAAGAGGAAAATCTCCCTGCAGTCGCCTCAAGCCGTTTAATCTCCAGATAAAAGTTGTAATTATAACTCAGCAAATCTGCTGCCACATCTTGATTACTTTTATTAGCCCACTGTTATGAAAAAGTCATATTTTTCTACTGCTTGTCTAACATTCAATCACCCGATACTCCAAATGTTTTTTTTGTTTTACAGGATATGTAACCTAAATCCTCTGCGGACGTGAACAAATGAAGAGTTTGTAACCTTTGGTTGTTTATGCTCCTTCTGTTTGTTCTCCTTCCTTTGAAAACCCATAAACCTATGCAGGATTTCCTTCACTGTCAGTACAAAAACATCAACAATAGCTGGTGGGACTGTCAGCAGACAGACTCAGGAAATTCCTCTCAAGTGTGCATTCGCTTGTGTGCAGTTGGAATAACTTACAACTGAGTGAGTTAGGTGCAGGGGCTCAATTAGGTACGCATGGACTCCGTCATCAAACATGCCGCTGCAGACGGAGGGAGAGAGGGAGGAGGAGGCCGGTTGAGAAAGAGTGCAGGGGAGAGGCGAGTGTTTTCAGAGATATCCAGAGCACAGCGAGCTTTGATGTTCACTTACTGCAACCCGTTGCAGGTAGATAAGGCCACATGGGAGTTATCGATGCCCCTCACCTGGCCGTGGTAATAACAGTGCTCACCCCCCTAAAGGGGAGAAGGAACAGCACAAATGCAGCATCACGGCTTAATATGCAGATCGTCCAGTTTTTTGCCCCAAACTCAGAACGTGTCACAAATGTCACTTCAGTTTACCTGAAATGGATTTCATTTTCCAATGTTCAAGTCCCACTCCAATCATCTTTTGATCTATTTTTAACAGCATTTCCAGTGGCCTTTTAATTATAATTAGGTTATTTTTAACCAATTGTTTTTTTTTTGGTAAACTGTGATTTTCTAGAACATAGTTTCTGCAGGGCGGCAGAAGTTCATCAGAATATCGCCTCTAAATTGGGGGCTTAACCACTGGCGCAGATCAAACCCACCCCCCTTACCGTCACCCAAAACTGAGTTATCTGTTTATCTCCCGCTGGCTTACAGCCCCTCACATTCCCAACATCACATTAGCATTGCAATAAAAATGCCGAGCAATATACGAGCTATCCAGCCGCACAGTTTCCAGCTAAGGTGAGGAATCGTTGATCTAGCTGTCTGCAAGTAGAAGGTTAAGAATGGAGCGGAGCAGGGAGCTTCTAGCCTGCCCAGTCTATTTTCTATGTCATAAATACGATCTGTTTCAATCTGTATTTTTTTTTATCTGCTCCTGATTTACAATGATTTGAATCAAAAAATGCTCAGAAATATTATTTTAAACTTCATTTTCTTAATCTATGTCTTCCATCATCACAAAAAATGCCACAAGAACATGTTTTATCAGAGTGGGTCTTAAAGATGTGATGTTTCGTCTCGTTCTTTCCTGCTATCTTTCTCTGTGATGCTCATCTTGCTCCTTTACTGCAGTGCTTCCCGTTTCCTCTCCCCTTTGTCATGTGACCAGAGCTTCAGCAGGAGGCTGCAGGGGAGTGAGACCCTGCTGATTCAGCTACAGCATGCTCAGCCCAGTCCTGTGCCTGATTCAGCAGCAGCAGCAGCCAGCACTCTTTCATCTGCTCTATCTGGACCGATACGGATCTTCTCTGTGTTCTGTCTCCACACAATACTGAACATCTTTGGCTGCTCGCATGCATTGTTCTGCACAAATAGAAATGTTCATTTTACCTTTGACAGAACAGGTTTTCCATCTTCATAGTGGATCTCCACATAGTCTGACGACAGCAAGTCACTGAGGAAATAAAAAAAGACACTGTTTGTTAAAGCAGAAAAACATATTTTTGCCGCATTGGGTTCAACAATGAAAACACAATAAAGAAAAACCCCTTCTTTAGCAAAAACATTGTGGTTAAAAAAAAAAAACTTGCACTGCTTCATTTGTCATTTCCACAAGACTAGTCATCACCACACTCTGACTGGATTATCCTGCACAAACATTCCCGCTTTTCAAAATGGTCAGACGAGAATTTCAACCAAAAGATGATGACTTTGCATTGCCACAAAAACAACAACTCTGCTAAATGTGGAAACAAATGAGTCTGCAACAAGAAAAAGCTCAGGGGTTTTAAAATGAAGTAACCCTAAAGTTATGGCAGTAACGAGAAACCAGATCTAAACAATTTTACTGATTGGAAAACCAGGACAAATATCCAAATTAGGAGCCAAAAAGGTTGAAAATGATTATGAAGCCGGTCTTCACCTTGAAAGAGCTCCCAGCTGCTCAATCTGAGTCAGCAAAGCTCCCCGTTTCACACTCAGCCTGCTAGCTGACTTCAACAGACTGCTTTCTGCCACAATGGCGCTTTTTTCCCCCCAAATAACCTTGCAAATCAACGACGCCCGCCTCTCTGTACAGCATGATTGAGGAAATGGCAACAAAAAAAAAAAAAAACAGCAAAGTGACTTTGAGTGATGCTGAGCAGATTGTGAACAGGAAGCGCACCATTATGTCAGGGGAGTCGAGGCATGAGGAGCATCTCTGAGCGACTCCTGTGCTATTTTTAGCTTAAGGGTGGTGTGGGAAGAGCAGGCCATGCGCAGAGCACCCATGGATGACACACGCTAAAGGTGTGCGTCTGCTGGAGAGTCGGTGAAAAGCATGATTGAGCGAGGAGGGAGTCCCTCAGTCATCGGGAGGCAGAGTATCTCACTGCAGCAGAAAATCACGAGAGAGACTGAACCAAAAACTCACAGAGGGGAGGAATGATCTGGAGTCTGGCATCAGATCAATGCCAAAATGCTGCCACACCGCTCATGCAGAGCAAAATCTGTCTCAATAAATCAAATGCTCCTCAAAACAGGTCGACAACACCAGAGTGAGGTACGTTTTCAGGATTGTTTTCAAGGCAAAACTATTTTAGGGCTTTAAAATTCACAACACCCCCTGCTCCCACACCTGCAGTAGTAGTTGGGCAGGTAAAGCATCATCCACCAGCTCGCTAGCAAACCTTTCTATATTTAGCTTGCAGCTTTAACACTAAGCAGAATTTCAACCCCTGTTCTGCCACAAAAAAAAGAGGCCCCTCGCAGATAACCTACCTGCAAACAGATGGGAGTCAAGGTCACAGGGCCTTTTGTGCAGAATAACATGTTTCCGACACACCGCAGAGAGTGGGAGGACGGGAGATTATGATAATAAAAGGATGAAAAATAACATTTGCATAAATAAGAGCCTGTGCTCCAGACAGCTGTGCTATTGGCACCCAAATGACACTCAAAGCACTTCAAAAAATGCTTTTTTTAAAGCCTCTCCTTTATTATTAAAACTGCAAAAAGAAACTGTGGTTATATTTTAACAAAGCGGTTGATTCTGAAAGCCAATCTTATGTCTCCTATATGTGCAGAGTGAATCGATACCATTGAGGGGTTTGAACGGGACGATGACGGCAGACCACTGAACAACTGTCCACTCATTTCCACACACGTCTATTAAGGCGTCTCCGCCTGCAGGCTGCAGTCTAAACCGGCTCGTAGCACTTAGAAGACAGCGTTGAATTTCAGCCTCTGAGCTTGCATTATCACCAGCTATAATGCTGCATTAATCACTGATCTGACACTGAACTGCCAGTGGGAATTACATTTTACCTCAACATATATTTAATAACATTTTATAAACATGAAACACCCTGCTGGACAACTGTGAAATGTTCTCTTTGGAATCTCCTTTACAATCATATATTTATGATCTGCATTCACATCAGTGCTTATTGTTTACCTTTTTAATGCTTCATACAATAAATCTTCTCGTGCACCAAGGAACTTTGCAAAATACATCCCTGACATTTTAACCTAAAAGTGCTTTTTTTTTTTTTTTTTACATTTTTCTTCTGTTTTATTTTTAACCTTGAGAGTCTGAAACATTTGTCAGTCTGAAACATTTGTCAGTCCTCCGGGGACACCCACACACTGCGTTCGTGCACAAAATATTTGCACTTTTGTCCAAATTTGACACGGCCCTGCTTTTATAATGCAGACGACACCTATCAAAGAAGACTTACTTGTTCAGCGTTAAATCCAGAACGAATCTGGAGCCAAACGCCTCTAACTGGAAACTCGCCTGGGCGAGGTGGACGCTCTGTGCAGGAGGAAAAGAGTGCAGTAAAAATCTGTCTCGGTCAACATCCTCCACAGAGTGATTGTAAATGGGGAGACAGGGTTCATGCAAAATCAATGCAGTCTTCAGGGAAACACATTAAGCTTCCTGTTAAGTAGCAGCATGTTGAAATCAAAAGCGGCTTCTGTGCATGTCTCACCAATGGAAATGTGTGCGTGGGCTCACCTGTCCCTCTGTGGCTTGGTTCCTAGTCTGGGTGTTCAGATCATGGTAGGTGCTCTCTGAGTCCTCGTTCAGGTAGTAGATCAGCCTGGAGGGGTAGGTGATGGTGTGCTCCACTGCATGGTGGGTTGCGTTGCTTGTGGCAGGTGCTGCAGTCGCCTGTTGCTTCAGCAGCGCTAACACTGCGTCCCTCTCAACCTTGTCCTCTACTCCTTGAAAATCTGCAAAGGAATTTCCCACCATGCATCAAAAGCTGCAGAAATGCACAGATCAGCTGCTGTCAAAAAAAAAAAAAAGACTGATGGCTGCTGAATGGAAACCTTCATGACAGCTCAGGCTGACGGCACTTAAAACACATGCAGTTAGATAACACAATCTAAATGCTGCATCTCACTCAAAAGGAATTCATCCTAAATGACAGCAGAGGGAACAAAGATAGGAACAAAAGATGCAGAGAGGGTAGGGTCTGCCTTCATGCAGCAGCATCCTGGAGACATTTCAAACAATGCAGCTCTGTGGTCTTTGGAAAAACATGAACATGAGCCCATTATCGGACACTATTTCCCCCAGAACCCTGACAGTGAAAGGCCGAGAGTGACAAAGAGATGCCACGGTAACGAATACGCACCGGATGAGGCTACAGATGAAGGGAGCCAGGGCGAGAGGATGCCGACGAGCGAAGTGGCCAGAAATATCAGATGCATGATTCATATTTGATTGATGGAATATCTCAATGGCATCATAACAATGCGGTTAATATGTCGCGATCCATCGTGGCGATGGAGCTGCTGCAGAGGAGGAAGAGGAGAAGAAGAAGAAGGAGGAGAAAGGAGGGAGCCGAGAGAAGAAGGCGGTGGCCAGGCAGCCAGTGTACTGGAAGTCCTGCAGCAGGCTCCTCCTCGATGGTCCCGACCATGTCCTTCCCTCCTGCGAGAGGTCCCCGAGCCCCGACAGCAACCGGGGGAGCTCCGTCCGTCCACCGAGTGCACGCGCACGAGACGCGTCACGTGACGACCGGTGGAAGGCTTAAATCTAAAACATCACATTATTGTCCCCGTTTACGACTTGGACACACGAAACTAATATCTTCTGTTTTTTTTCTTATTTTTATTATTTTGAATGTATCTTATATACTATCTTATCATCCATCTGATTATTTTCTAATTAATATTTATTTCAAAACCCTTCTCCTTGGGTTAGAATGAAATAGAGTAGAATAGAATAGCTTTATTATTTTCATTGTAAAATTGCAACGAAATTTAGCAGAAACTCCATTGTGCAAAATGACTACAAGAACAAGATATGGAAACAAACAGTAAAAATATTTCAGGAAAAGTTAAAAAAAAAAATTGTAAAATAAAATAAAATAAAGTGTTACATTTATTTTCTAATGAGACAGATTTCTTTTTACCACTTCTGCTTTAACAAAAAAAAATCAATTATTTTCCATTTTATTGCATTAAATGTTTGCTCTAATTGTTTATTAAGACTATTTGACTTACTTTGAAAATGGTACCTTTAATGGCAAATGGCATCTACTTATAGATAGCCCTTATACCTTCCTTGAAGGCCCAACGTGCTTTACTGTCACAACCCCATTCACCCATTCACACACTTCAACACATTCACACAGGCAGTGGAGCTGCAATGTGGGGTTCAGTGCCTTGCCCAAGGACACTTCAACACAAGGGCGGGCAAAGGGGGAACTCAACCTACAATCAGAGGTTGACACCTTTGCACCACAGCTGCCTTTGTACCCTACATGTCTAGAAGAATTTAATGTTGTTTTTTTCTGTCTTTTTTAGGGAGATTGAAGGTTCACTTTTTTTATCTTGCTATCATTTTAGTTTTAGATCAGCTTAGTGGGAAAAGATAACTCTATAATAAAAACTTTCATTGATTTTATAATTCTGTTTTGAAGTCTTTATTCATATAAAACATAGGTAACAAATTTCTTTTATTTTATTCATGGAAGTTGATAGTACCAGTTGAAGCTTATTTTGCTCAGTTTTTAATTGAATGCTTGTATTTTCTTATGTTTGCTACTATTTTATACTATTAACCTTCACCTTCTGCTGGTGACACAAGGCAGATAAAGGCTTAGTGACACAAAAAATTGGTTTGTGTGTGTAATGATCTTGCACTTTAGAATGATTTTTCAAAAATAGCTCAAAGGGTGATTGTGTTGGGAGTCTTTAAAGACCCACACCAATCATCTTTTGATCTATTGTAAGAATAGAGGACTGAGAATTGTAAATTCTCAGTGGTCTTGTAACTATGGTTATGCTGTTTTTTAGCCAAAATCATGAAAATTCTGTGTCATTTTCTAGGATAGTTTCTGCAGAACGGCAGAAATATGCCTCTGAGTTGTAAATGGGACAGTTGGCACGGAGTATGTCTGCCCCAAATTTTCTGTCATTCCTTTGTTTGCACCCTCTTCCTATAGCTCACAGCTTTGCAAACCTCCAACTTATCATTACCAGTGCAATAAAAATGGTGAGCAATATCGGAGTTATCCAGCTAGATGCCAGCTCAGACTAGAAAAACAAAGACGTACAGTAGCCGACATGGATCTGTTTGTCTGCAAGTGGACGCATCAGAATTGAGCGGAGCAGGGAACTAGCCCGTCAAATGCAGCACCTACATCACTGCTGCAGGCTTTTTCCATTGGTATTTTTATGTGCTGCTCCTGATTCACAACAATTTGAATAAAGAAATGCTCAGAAATTCAATTTTATGCTTATTTTTCTTGATGTATGTCCTTCATCTTCTATAAAAATGCCACAAGAACATGTTACTAAACACAATTTTCATCAGGTTGCATCTTTATCCTTTCTTTGGGTGATCCAACTTCCTCCCACAATCCAACAAGAGCAAGTTGGGAGAAATTGCCTTTCTGTGTCACAATGTGTGACATTCTGATGACTAATACTGGAAGTCTCCCAAGGGCAAGAGCTGGGATGAGAGCCAGAAAACACAAGTAATCAGAGTATTATGTTGTAGAAAATAAATAAATGCATGATGCAAAAGCCCGCCCCCCCCCACCACCACCACCACCAAAAAATAGATATATATATTTAAAAAAAAAAAACAATTCTGAGAACACAACCAAAGAGATAGGTGGGAGTGATGGTGCCTGGGAAGTGCGTCTGATCTCAAAAGAGAAACATTCCCCAGTTTTAAAAGTACAAACCTGCATTGCAGAACCTTAAACGGCGAGTTCACCGAGGCTGCGCCATGGTTGTAATCTGCTCAGAACACAAGAGGCTGCAGCAGTTCAGCAGCAGGTCAAACTCGTCACTACTTAAAAAATGCTGGGAAAACAGACATAAATGCTCAGAAGAGCAGGCATGATGAGCAGCATGGCTGAGATGGGATGGGGAAATGGAAGAGTGGAGATCAGACAGTAAACAGTTGCAGGTGGGAGTTGAGCAAAGCAGAACCAGACAAGAAATCACTAAGTGCACCCTTTTTTTTGAAAGGGAAAAATGAGAACAGACAGAGGACCGCAGGACAGAAAAAAAGTGCCTGAAGATACAGAGTAAGTTATTTGATTCGAGAAAACATTTATTTCTCAGTCAGGGGCCGGTAACATTCCTGGACAAGTGGCTAATTTACCGGATTTTGACTTGTTTCACTTATAATTTGCAGATTTCACAACTCCTCCGTGTTATTGCTGCTACTCTGCCAACTATTTTTAAATGGTAAGATTTGTTTTTGACTTTTACATGACACCACCCTTCTCACATGTGTGATGATTCATAGTTCAAGTTTCTTCTTCTCCTTGGCAAAAACTTGAAGTTCATCTTATTAGTTTTATTTGAGCGTAATTATGGCAAGTATAGACCAGTTAGTTTAGGAAATATACTAACTGAATACTTCTTCAGACTAAATTGTAACATTTCATGTTTACAATATACAGATAGTACATAAAAAGTAAGCTTCAAGTACACTGCCTCACTTTTAGTATAAGTATACTTGTAAATAGACTACTTTTTGAATATCTTAAAAGTGTGGCATACTGAAATAAGATAAAAGCAGCTGCTCACAATACTTTCAAGAATTACATCCTTTAGTTTAATTTCCTGATTTTTTTAATAATGAAATTCTAATAAAAAAAACCCCATAAATAAATATATTAAAAACGTAATTTCCTGATTGTGTGCTTTGAAGCTTTCAGAGCGAGTCGTCACATGACCTGAACTCTGCTCTGTATTCTTTCTCTCCTTTTGTTCAAGCTTTCAGTTAAAGTACAGAAATTCTGCTCAACCAAACCCAACATGCACAGATTTCCATTGGGTTTATACCTTTGAAGGTGTGCTCTCAGTGAAAAACTGAGGATTGTTTGGAACCACGTGTTGGACCGGATCTTTCATACAGGAAACCTGCAGAGATTTGCTGCCCTTCAAGGCAGCGTGGTCCATGAGAAAGCCTTTTGGGTCCCTGTGGTCTGCGATGTGACAAATACATGCCCCCCGGAGTCTGCAATTGTTAAGTCTGTTTAAGTTTTCAAAAGTGAAAGAGAACTAGAGGAACTACACCAGTTTATGCAATTTGTGAACAGCAAATCATCTGATTTATGACAGTCTTTTTTTCAACATTCTTGTAATAACATTTGTGTTTGGGATGGAGGTCAAAGTAGAAACAGGTTTTTTTAGGCTAAATATATGATTAATATGTAATTAAAGCCTTTTAACTGCTGTCTTAAATGAGGACTGCCTCTTTTTTCTCTCATTACAAGCTATTTGGAAGATGGTATTAAGAATTTGACAGAGCTAACATATGTGTATGAACTAGCATCCAATTCAGCAGACATGAAAAACTCCCAAATAATGTCGTTTTTAGACAGCAGCATAATACCTTTGAAGTCTTTTTTTTATTAAATGCAGGGAAAACACAGCTTATCTGCTCATTTGCTTATTACTGTAGTATCAAGTCCTTGTATGGAGTAGCTTTTCTTTTGTAAATGTATTGAAACCACTATGAATGTTGAGGTTGAAGCAACCACAGAAAGAGGAAGATCAAAGAGGAGGTTCATGGATGTGGTGAAAGAGGACATGCGGATGGTTGTGTGACTAAGGAGCATGCAGAGGAGAGGGTTAAATGCACTGCAAAGCAGGCCCATTAGAAATAAGTCACACATGTTTAACCCTTTGACCAAAAAAATAAAAATAGAAAAACTGCCAATGGAGTAAGAAATGGTCTTACAAAGAATTTTAATAAAACTATTTTTATTAAAACTTCCTTTATAAGATTATTTTTAAGACAGAGAATAGGTCTTTGTGGAGATTTTTTGTTTTTGTGACTCCAGAAAAAAGTGTCCAAAAGCCAAAGAAAAATGACAAAAGTTTTAGAATATTTACACCTTTATGATTGTTTCTTGTGTTTTGAGATTTTTACATTTGTTCTTTTGATTTCTATTTCAAATTTCTAAAATTTCTTCTTTCATCTCTTTCTTTTAATATGACACAATACGATTTGATAATACTCAATTTCGGACACATGCTAACATAGGACAAGATCAACAAAAAAAATATGAAAAACATTTATTTATTTATGAAAGGGAGTGAGAAGAAATCAAAACCTTATAAACTCTCACCTCCATGCCCTAGACCAAACTTTTTACCACACCCAGTGCACCCACTATCCATTATAGTCCTGTTCTCTTTCTAATGAGTACATCTTCAGATGCTCATACACACACGTGTAATTAAACATATGGAAATATACACATGGAAACATACATTCGACACTCATGTGTCATGTATGAACACTCATCTGGTTCATTTAAATCATATTCCCCAACACACCCAAGTATATCCCCATAAATTTTAAATTTATATACACAATTTCAGTTGCGTACTTATGTCTTACATATTTATTTAATGATCCTATTTTTATATTTGTCCTTAAACTCATTTGGACAAATGCAAACTGGTTCTGTTCCTCAGCCTTGCTCCAAATGTTTATGCACAAAATCGTTTTTTGTTTGTGCCTGCCTTGTGTTTAATATTTTGATTTTCCCTGAAAGTATATTTTCCCTCGTTTAATGAAAAACATTTGTATATATATACTTTTTAGTGATATTGTTTTTTTGCTTTGAATATTATTTGATCTGTAGATTATTCTACCAAATCATAAAGTTTGAGGGTTTTTTTTTTTATTGTAAAAAGACTTTATGAAAAAAAAAGTAGCTGTTTCAATTTGGACTTTTTCTAAGTTGAGTGTCAGAGTCCTGGCAGTAAAAAAAAAAAATCTCTCCTACTTTAGTTTTGTTTATTTGGATCTCAATAAGAGATATTATAAAGCATCATGACTCAGATCCATAATGCAGTTCCTCCCTCAAATCCTAAAGTTTAAATTTATGAATAAAAGCCCTCATTTTTGTTGCCTAACACTAGAAATAGGTTAAAAGTTTTTCTAAGAACTGATCCAGCTAGTATAGCAGGAATAAGTCCCAAACAGAGGTAAAAGGTGCAGAAAGAGAAATGTTTAATCTAAAATCAGAAAAATAAACACTCTAAAAAGGCGGATTTCAAAGTTCTCCTTTGGGGAGTAAAGGCTTGAGCTGTTGGTTTACCCTGAAGCCCCAGCCCCCCTGAATAAAAGCTTTCTCCTCTCAGATAGCTTTTTTCTTCTGACGCGTCGACCAGGCGCGCCCACGGCACATCAAACCACTGACGGAGTCTCGGAGAGGACAAAGTCACGGACGGACTTCACTCGCAGCCCAGAAGAACCAGAGACTGAGGAAGGAGAAGCAGACTGAAAACAAAGGCGGCATCGGGAAACCTCTCAAAGCTGAGCAGATCTCAGATTTCCTGCAGGAGTTTCCCCCCCAAACACCAGAAAGCTGCTGGTTTAGGTAAGAGGAGGTCTGCGCCTCAGAGCTGCCTGGAGAAAAGACATCTGGACTTTAGTTTGTTTCTAGGAACAAGCTGTTTTATTTATTTATTTATTTATTTATTTATTTATTTATTTATTTATTTATTTATTTTAGGAACGAGCTGTAGATTTCATAGTAATTGTAGAAGTTGTTCACATTTCTATAAAAATCGTCATTTTCGTCGTAGTTTTGTTTTTAAATACATCCCCAGACGTTTTATTATAAATAATTGATAGTTTAGCGAGTCAACAAAGCGCATATAACTTATCTTAAAAAAAAAGACACTTTATTTGCTTTTGGACAAATCAATTCAGAGTAATCAGAAAAGACCATACAAGTAAAATAAAAAAATACAATAATGTGCAGACAACTTCAAATAACAAATATTTTGCAATACTTGGATAAACTCTTTTTTTGAATTAATCAGAACAGTGCCATGGTAAACAAAGGACATGTTCTTTTCACATCTATGAATAAAGTGACTTTTTTGCACTTATTTCAACTGAACATTTTAAACAAAATTCTTTATAAAATGATTTAAACTTTGACCAAAAGTTCCTAATTGCATTTTCTTATTGGGCAACAAAAAAAGTGTTTTAAAGGCAATAGATTTTAGAAATATTCCAAAAGGGAAGTGGTTTTTGTCTATCTCATCATTTACAGAATGGCGACTTACTTGTTTTAACCCCCTTTTTAAGGCTGTCATTTTTTACATTTCTGTATTTATTTGGATGATATTATGGGACATATTATAAAACTGCATTTAAAATCCTTGAAGGTAGGAAAATCGTGCAATAATTTTCTTTCTATTTTGCTTTCCATCTGTCCCGCTTTTTCTAAACGGATGTTGACACAAAGTTGGGCACACCCAAGCCTTACTTCAACACAGGAAGCTGGAACATCTGAACAACAGACAAATTATAGTGCGAGGTGAGAACATTGTGTTAGGACACCAGTATTATGTCATGTGACGTAAAGTTCAACCTTATCACGAGGTTTTCCCTCCACAGACCAGCGGACAGTGGAGAGGCCACTTCTCTTCAACAATGGCTGGCTCTGCTGACGATTATGGAAACTACTCCTATGAGTATTATCTGGAGAATGGCGACATTGAGGACCTTAAAGTGAACCATGAGCAAAGGGAAACCATCCACATCATCTCAGTGGTCATCTACATCATATGCATTGTGATTGGGCTCATTGGAAATGGAACGGTCATTTGGGTGACCGCATTCAAAAGCAAAAGGACAGTAAATAGTGTATGGCTGCTCAATTTGGCCCTGGCAGACTTTGTTTTTGTGCTTTTCCTGCCCTTTTACGTTGATTACATCCTGGGGGACTTCCACTGGAACTTTGGTGTGGCCATGTGCAAGATGAACTCATTCGTGTTGGCCATGAACATGTACGCCAGCGTTCTTTTTCTCACCGTCATCAGCATAGACAGATATGTGTCACTGGTGCATCTGAACTGGTCTCAGAGATGCCGCACAGTGCAGAGAGCCTGGGCCGTGTGCGGCTGCATCTGGATGCTGGCTGCCTTCATGAGCTGCCCTGCTCTCATTTTTCGTGACACCGTGCTCTTGTATGGCAAAGTCGTGTGCTTCAATAACTTCCACATACACAATTTACACACGGCTATGACGATTCACATTTCCATGGTGGTCATGCGGACGACTATGGGCTTTTTTTTGCCGTTTACAGCTATATGTGTGTCCGGCATTTTTCTGTCTGTCAGAGTCAGTCAGTCTGGGGGTTCAGTTTGCAAGTCCAGCTTCTCCAAAACCATCACGGCTGTCATCGTGGCCTTCTTTTTGTGCTGGGCACCTTTTCATATTTTCAACTTGCTGGAATTGTCCATCCATTCTTCCAAGGAATTCCACAATATCCTAAAATCTGGCTTCCCACTGGTCACCAGCTTAGGGTTTTTTAACAGCTGCCTCAACCCTTTGCTTTACATGCTTCTAGGCAAAAAGGTGCGCCACATCCTGAAGCGGGCCTGTCTGGACATCACCAAGAACTCCCTCAGAGAGCTCAGCCAGTCCATCTCCGCCACAGAGATGGAGTCTGTGCCCGCCGTTCCTCTGGACGGACTCCCAGACGAGCCTGTGGCTTCATCAGAGCTGTGACAGAAGTCATCCTCACCCGTGTGAAGCTGTCCTTGAAAAAGAGTTTGTGGAAGATAACTGTTCCTTTATCAGCGGTGAACTGTCTCGGCTCGAAGGTCAAGATTTCTCTGCTTTGTTTCACTTTGTTTGTTTTTTTTATTTGAAAAATTCATAGAAGGAACACCAACATGTGGTGCAGTCATCAGTCTTCATCCATTTCAGTTTTTAAGGTAGAACATTTCATTTTTTTAAACTAATGAGCCACAAATGAGTTGATTTGGAGGGCTGTGCAAAAATCTCCATGGCAACTATAGTGTCAAGTCTTTTTTAAGTTACTAATAGGATCAAATATTTTTTTGGCTCCTGATCATTAGATATTATTGATTAAAGAAAGTTTTAAACAGAATTTACTATTTGTGGGATGTATATCGCTGAAATAATAAGCACATTAAATGTATTACAAAATATTTATGCAAGTTTCTATTTAAAAAAAGGTTTTTAATTTTAAAGACCCACTTCGATCATCTTTTGAGTAGTGTTCCCAGTGGTCTTTTAATTATGATTATGCAGTTTTAAAAAGCAACTGTTGTTTTCTTGGACATAGTTTCTGCAGAGCGGCAGGAGTTCATTAAAAATAGAGCTTGTGTGCTTTGACATCACAAACAGGCTCTTTTTCAAGCAGCATGTTTTTGTCTACTCCTGCTTCACCACAATTTGACCAAAGAAAAACTCAGAAATGCAGTGTTTACCAAAATTTTTTACACATGTCCTCCATCCTCAGAAAAATGCCCCAAAAAACACTGAAAGCACAATTTCTTTTTATCAAAGTGGGTCTTAATCATGTTTTTGTTCCCCAAAACATTTATAGTGTTTACTTTTTAATAATAAAAAGGACTTCTTTTAATCTCAGTTTTGTTCCTTTTTGTATGTTTTTCTGTTGCATAAAGTTCAACTTTAATGTTTCATGAAGTTTCCAAAATGGAAACAAGGTGTAAAGTTTTACGCAAGTCAAAATGTGCAATTCCTTTATTTTCTATAGGATCTCATTACAAATTCAGACATTTCCTGTGCTTTCTTTGAAGTTGACCCAGACCAGCAAAAACTGTAATTGTTTGCTTTGAGGCTGCCACATGTGCCTGCAAAGAAAACATGAGCAGGCAGAAAGGAATTTGGGATTTCTTTGCTACAAGAAGTCAGCTTTTGTGACACATTACTGTCAATTACTGTAGAAAACAGTAATTGAAAACACACATTGTATTGATTTTCTTCTTTCAACTGAACTAAAATATGCAGCAGAGATGACACAGATGGAGCCGTTCAGGCATAGATGGGATGGGAAAAAAAATAAAACAGATGAAAGTTAATATGTGGAAATGAATGACTGATGCAATAAAGATAAGACACAAAAAACAAGAATTAAAGGAAAACAAGTGGGGGAGGGAAAACAGAATAACAGGACATATTATGATATGGTAAACAAAAGAAAACATGAATGTCTGAAAAATGGAATTAAATGAAAACCTTCACTTTTTTATAAAATAAAAAAATCTACACATACACAGAAATGATGACTGCAGCACATTTTTTATGACTGATTTGTAATAAAATATACACCCAAGAGTATATATCTTTTCAATTTAAAGGATATCAACTTAATATTGTGATAAAATAATATTTATTAATAAAATCCATGAACAGATCTCTCATAAAATAATTCTTGAAGCTTTTTAATCTGAGAATTTATCATATAAATTCCATTTTTATCTCTAGTTATGCAAAGACAGCTTTTCATCATCCCAAAAATAGCATTGAATAGAAAATGTATTTAAAAAAATAATATTTAATTGAGTTCTGAACTCGTGAGTTGAAGTCGCATTGATTCCGTTTTTGGGAGGGACAACAGTTATTGGATCTTGATGTAAAGTCGTGATTATTTTGTATTAAAAAAAATTGTCTAGCACCAACAAGAAATATGCGTGCAGTAATAAATTAATTTATCGTATAAAGCCAAAAGAAACATTTTCAGTTTAAATCATTTTACCACACTGTTACAATGTAATTTGAAACGCGTCGCTCCAATTCGGATTAAGGTGATCCGTGACGCAGCAGAATAGGAAGACTGCACAATCTGCGTTGTAAACACTCCGAGAACTCTGGTAAGGTAAGTAAACCACCTCAAGTAAAGGCAGTTTGGATCATCTAGAAACTAGCTTTGATCTATGGCTAGCTAAAACTATAACGGTTTTTAATTTAAAGTAAAAAATAATGTTATTGCTGAACAATAATGTCTCTATTATTTATGATTATCTCATTTTGTTACGGAGTAAACAAACCATGAGTCATGAGCTAGCTACTTCTGTTGTTAGCCGCGTGGGTTATTTAGCTCACGGTCTTTTAGCATTTGTTGTTTTCTCCCGCGTGCATGTTTCTTGTTGCTAACGGCTGATGCTGTTGCGTTTTCAGCATGTTGCGTTTCCTTGTTGCGGGGCGCAGTCTCTTCCAGCGGCTGTCTCCAGAGGGATTTGGGTTTGTCTGCATTAGTGGAGGTAGGGGGTGTCTGTGTTTTTACTAATAACTGTGCTTTACTCTGGTGAAGTTGGAAGGTTTTACTTTGTTCTACTTGATGGATTAAATATAGGATTATAGATTTGAAAGCTTTCACTTTGGATACCAGTCTAAAATGAACCAGTAGGGGCCCTAGGGCAGTGCCGCTGTAGGGTCTGCAGAGCCATTATGTCCAGTTTCTTACCCAAATTCACAAAGTCTCATTTTATGTTTAGGCATATAGACTTTTTTTTTTTAGTAGACATTAATTTAATTTATCTAAATTACACTACTATATTTTTTACACAAATAACAACTTGAACTTCTTTTATTTTGACAGCAGAACATGCAAGTTCCTTTCAAAATAAAACACACCCCGTGTCAAATAAGATCTTCCTGCTTCAGCAGATTTATTAAATTCAATAAAAGTAAAAAAGTAAAGTCAAACATGGCATTTTCTGTCATTATGGATGAATGGACAGTAGATTAAACCTTCATTAACATGTTTTATACTGTAAACAAAAATGGCAAAACTTAATCAACCAAAACTACAAACCCATATTTTATTCAAATAGTTTGCTTTTTTTATTCAAAGCCAAAGAAAGTCACAATAAAAACCTATCAGAGTAGATGTAGCTCCAGAGCCTCAGATTGGAGACTCCTGGATTAGAAGGACTGAAGTGATACCAGTGTAAAATATTAAAATAAAAAGCCATGCTGTGTCTGATTCTCTGCAGCAGCAGCAGCAGCCAGGAACCTCCTGGAGGTGTTTGTGGATGGAAAGCCTGTCATGGTGGAGCCAGGAACTACTGGGTTGCAGGTAACGTAGGAATTTCATGGTATGCTCTAAGACGGTACGTTTTATGTACATCTCAGGTAGTTGATATTTGATTCAACTCCATCACAGGCGTGTGTGAAAAGGCAGGTATGCAGATTCCTCGCTTCTGCAACCACGAACGCTTGTCAGTTGCTGGAAACTGTCGGATGTGTCTTGTGGCGATGGAGAAAGTTCCAAAGGTAGTTCTTTTTTTTTTCTTTTTTCTCCTCCTGTCCAGAATGCCATGCATTGTCAAAATAAAAAAGTGGTCTGGTTTGCTTTCTAGCCAGTGGCTGCTTGTGCAATGCCTGTTATGAAAGGCTGGAACAGTTTAACCAATACCAACAAAAACAGGAAGGCCAGGTATGATCATTTTTATTAAAAGCACCCTTTTATGTAGCACAAAATGTTTGATGCTTTTAGTTGAGCTATAAAATGTATTTTCTGTCAAATTAAATGTTTCTTTTTCTTTTTTTTTTTTTTCCAGAGAGAGGTGTCATGGAGTTCCTCCTGGCTAATCATCCTTTAGATTGTCCAATTTGCGACCAAGGGTGTGAATGCGATCTACAGGTAAATCAAAGACAGGCTTTTTAGTTTTTGTTTAGACGGACTCGGTTCTGAGGTTTAGTCTGTGTTTATGTGAAGGACCAGCCCATGCAGTTTGGCAGCGACAGGAACCGCTTCACGGTGGGTAAAAGAGCCGTGGAAGACAAAAACATCGGCCCTCTCGTCAAAACCGTCATGACTCGCTGTATACAGTGCACCCGCTGTGTGCGGTTGGTCCATGTTGAGTCTTAACCAAGTCGCTGTAGCGTTGGGTGACTTTAAAGGTGGAACTCTTGCTTTCTGCAGTTTTGCCAGTGAGATTGCAGGCGTGGAGGATCTAGGCACCACTGGGAGGGGCAACGGCTTGCAGATTGGCACCTACGTGGAGAAGATGTTCATGTCCGAGTTGTCTGGAAACGTTATTGATATATGCCCAGTTGGAGCCCTGACATCGAAGCCATATGCTTTCACGGCTCGCCCATGGGAGACCAGGTTTCCCTCTATAAATGTTTACAGCACATTAAAGACCCACTCCGATGAAAATGGTGTTTTTGGTGTTTTTATTATGTTATTGTGGCATTTTCCCAATGATGGAGGACATAAATATAAAAAATTAGGTTTCAAATTGCATTTCTTAGTATTTCTTTATTCAAATCGTTGTGAATTGGGAAAAAGAGCTTACTTGTGACATACTTGTAGACGACTAGATTCACGTACGTCTTTGTTTTCCTCGTCTGAGCTGGCTTCTGGCTCACAACTGCACGGCTGGATAGCTCCAATATTGCTCACCATTTTTGTTGCGCATGCAATAGTAGGTTGCAGGTGTGAGGGGCTGTTAGCTAAGAAGACGGCATAGAAACTGAGAGCTCTCCTTTATGGGTGATGGGAAAGGGGTGTGTGGTTGCTCTGCGCCTACAGTCCCCGCCCACAACTCAGAAGCAAATTTTTAATGAACTCTGCAGAAGTTATGAGCTAGAAATCGACGCAGCTCAGATTTGACTGAAAACAGCGTAATCATTTTGAAAATAGATCAAAGAAAATCGCAGTGGGACCATAAGTTGCTTTCTTTTGTCTTCAGGAAGACTGAATCCATTGACGTTCTGGATGTTGTGGGCATCAGCAGCACCGTGTTGAGCACGCGGGGCGGAGAGGTCATGAGGGTTCTGCCTCGCCTTAACGAGGACATCAATGATGAGTGGATCTCGGACAAAACCAGGTACGCTCCTAGTCACATCGCAGGCAGGTTTACGGGCTCCTGCGGCTGTCTGCCTCATATTTCAACCTCCTGTGACGGGTTTGCCAATGATGGGCTGAAGCGGCAGAGGCTGACTCAGCCGTTGGTGAAGGATGACTCAGGGCAGTTAGTGCCTGCGTCCTGGGAGGATGTGCTTGCACAAGTGGCTGGAGCAGTAAGCGGTTTTCAACATGAAAAAATAAAAGAATGTGGTTTTTGATGCAGCTTTTTTTGAATGACATGTTTGGAAAGTTCCAAGGAGCTGAAGGACAGGATGTCGCTGCTGTTGTTGGAGGCTTGGTGGATGCAGAGGCTCTCGTTTGTCTGAAAGACTTGCTCAACTGTTCGAATAGCGACAACCTGTGCACTGAGGAGGTTTTTCCCCACGGCAGGAGCCGGGTGAGGCTGAGCAAAAATTATAAAAAGAACTGTTTCCACAGTTTGATCACCACTGAAAATAGATTCATTTTGGGCTTGTTTAGGTCTGACTTGCGTTCAAACTATCTTCTTAGCGCTGGCATTGCTGGGATTGAGGACCTGCTGTTGCTGGTGGGCACTAACCCACGCTATGAGGCTCTTCCTTTCAATGCACGAGTCCGAAAAAGGTGAAAAAAAGTTTCTTTAAATGTGATATTAGTGACAAAAATGATAAAAAGAAAGTAGCAAAAATGTTGTTTTAATGTAAACTGCTGCAGCTGGCTGCACAATGATTTACATGTGGCTCTGGTGGGAAAGCCAGTGGACCTCAGTTATACTTATGATCATCTGGGAGAATCTCCGAAAGTTCTACAAGGAATTGCTTCAGGAACTTACCCATTCTCCCAGGTGACACAGTTCAGTCTGAGTTAGCATTTTCCGTGATCTAGAATGTTTCTCTAACAATGTTCCACCTGTTACAGGCTGTGGCCAAAGCAAAGCACCCTGTTGTTGTAGTTGGCAGCAGCTGCCTGCAGAGGGAGGATGGGGCTGCAGTAATGGCTGCCGTGTCCAGCATCACGTAGAAGAAACGTGGAAGATTGTCAACGCGCTTCACAGGTGATGCGTTTCCAGAAATGTCAGCACCAGCATGAGGTTCAGAAGGGATTTCCAGAGTAAGACGTGCTGTTTGCCTTTGTGATCATCAGGGTGGCCAGTCAGGTGGCAGCGCTTGATCTTGGGTACAAGCCAGGGGTGAAGATTATCAGGGAGAACCCACCCAAAGTTTTGTTCCTGCTCGGGGCAGATTCTGGCTGCGTTACCCAACAGGATTTCCCAGATGACATCTTGGTTATATATCAAGGTCAACTTGTTTGTTTTTTTGTTTTTTGTCGGTCTGTTGTCTCTAAGAGGTACTGATTCCAACAAGTCCGGTTCTGCACACCCTTAGCAAAAAGTAGTACACTCGCAGTTTGTTTTATACTTTAGTGAAAGTATAGCAAGTCTATACTGTCGTGTAGGAAGTATAGTAACTGAAAATTTCTTCAGACTAATTTTGGAACATTTTAGGTTTACAACATATAAATAATCCTCTTCAGAAATGCACATTTGTCCTCTATAGAGGACATTTCTACACCAGAATATCTTCAAACCATCACATACTACTAAATGAACTCCTTTTAGTATCTACCAAGAACATTTGGAGCTTTTCAATGATACCAAATGTGAAGGGGCGGGGCTCTGGGAATTGTAGTTTTTGTTGGATTTTGAAAAAAAGATTGAACAACAAATGTTTTCTGTGGTAATCAGCTAGCATTTAGACCAGCGCAGTGATATAAAATATTAGAGTTATGTGACTGGAACTTCTTTAGTAGGTGTGCATTATCACTGTGGATTATCACGTTTTAATCCACACCCAGCAGCCAATCAGAATTGAGTATTCACCCAGACCATGGTATAAACAAGGAAACTTCAAGTAAACTGCCTAATTTTTATGTAAATGCTAAGTATATTGGTAGTACACTTGTATAGACCACCTTTAGCTAGGGACATACAGAGTGGTGTCTCAAACCCAGGAAAATTCCCTCAGTGGAGAAGGCCAATAAACGATTTCAAAGATGTGAAAAATGGGTGAAGCTTTTTCTCCATGACTCAGCTAAAACTGAAATGAGATCAGAGTTAGGTGGAGCAACAGTTGAAGTCGATCTTTCCACTTCAGCAGCAGCAGGAATCCACAGCATCAACATTTCAATACTTTACTTGCAATTACCCAGGTCACCATGGCGACGTGGGGGCCCCAATGGCGGACATAATTCTCCCTGGCGCTGCTTATACTGAAAAATGCGGCACCTACGTGAACACAGAGGGCCGGGCGCAGCAGACCAGAGTTGCTGTGACTCCTCCAGACTTTGGCCAGGGAGGACTGGAGGATCATCAGAGCCATTTCTGAGGTTCATTAGAAAACAGTGTCGGCATGTTACGTTCAACAAAATAGAAGGCTTGAATTTGTTGCACATTTCTAATGGAGCTTGCTGGAGTGAAACTACCATACGACTCTCTGGATGAGGTGCGGAACCGACTGGCAGAAGTTTCCCCAAATTTGGTTGGATATGACGACATCGAGGAAGCCAACTACGCTAAACAGGTTGCTGAGCTGTTTAAGGTCAGCATGTACCTGACCTACACTTTTCCCCCCACTTCAACAGGCTGAGAAGTCAAGCGCAGCTGGATGCGTGCTGTGAATCTCTCAGTCTGTCATGCTGTTCTACTTGATGTTAATGTCCGCCTGCCCCCATCTGTTTCAGACAGTCAACCAGGCTCTCCTAACAGAACCTTTAGTTCCTCCACAGCTTACCGTGAGAGACTTCTATATGACAGGTGGATTTATCAGTGATCCAAACGGATAATTAGAGGCTTTGACTTTTTATTGATACTTCTAATTGATCACATTTTTTAACATTTAGTTTCAATAGTTGTCTTTAAAGACCCACTCCAATGAAAATTAAGTTTTGGGTGTTTTTAACATGTTCTTTTGGCATTTTCTTCTGATGATGGAGGACATATACTGTACCTGAGCTTCATTGTGACATTTAAAATACGACGGGAGGGCCACAGGTTCCCTGCCCCGCTCCATTCTGATGCATCCACTTGTAGACAAATAGATCCATATACGTCTCTGTTTTCCTCGTCTGAGCTGTCATGTGTCTAAAAACTGCATGGCTGAACAACTCCAATGTGGCCATTTTTGTTGTACTGATAATGTTAGGTTGGGGTTGTGAGGGACTGTAAGCTAGCAGAGAGGGTAAACAGAAAGTTCTCTGCAACAGGGAGGGGAATAGGGGGCGGGGTTGCTCCATATCAATGGTCCTTCCCCCAACTCAAGAAACTGCAATGAACTCCTGCCGCTCTGTGGAAACTATGTTCTAGAAAACAACACAGATTTTTTAAAATTTGGATAAATATGGCATAATCATAATTAAAAGACCACTGCGAACGCTTTTACAATTATGGGGGAGTTCAAATCTTTAAAGAAAAGTCTCAAACAATGAGTGTCGGAGTAAGCATTTGGATTTATTACAGAGCTAAAGTATTAAGTCCTCTCTAGTTCTTTTCCAAACGAATAGTTTAAAATGATCTATTTACAACCTGTCCTAACCTGTTTACTAAAATGAATTTCCTGTCATCATAATAACACCTAGTAAATGATTTTTTTCACAAGTCATGGGATGAAGCTCATATTTTAGCTCTTAGGGAAAAAAAAACATTTTTTAATTAAAGAAATATTCAAATTGTTTATGACCTGTGTGTCATGTGCAAATTTAAGAAAACTGGTTCTTTAAAAGAACAAAATCTGGGAAAAAGCGAGATGAAAGTAGTAAGGACAGATGACTGACCTTTGTTTTTGATGGCACAAATATTTGTGTACCGGTATCTACTACTTTTTTTTTTTTATTTGTCAAAAAAAAAGAAAAGAAAGAAAGAAAGTAATTCGATGTCATCATTTATGTGAAGGTGTAGTAACCCAACTCACCATAAGGAGGGTTATTCTCAATGCAACAATGCGAATTGATTATAAACTATTTCAATATGTATTCCTCAATGCTTTGTATATAAATACGGATTTATTCATTTGACATATTTACAGTTCTGCCTCTTTCCAATCCTTCCTGTCCTGTGTTTTATCCACAGATCGTGTAAGCAGCGCCTTCCAGACCGTAGCCACATGTGTTACAGAAGGAGCACAGGCTGTGTGTGGATGAGCCAGCCATGTGCTTAAGATAAAAGGACATCTTATTGCTAAAAGAAAAAAAATGCGCACAAATTATAAATGTACACACTTATGTTAAGTATTAATATTTAATTAACTTTGATTATTCGTATATTTTAAGTCTAGGAATATTTTGTTTTAATTGTCACATTAGATTTGCCACACAGACAGATTTAACTTTTAAAACTAGATAGTTATGACTTTTCTAACTTCTTAAAGTTAGAAATATTTTGTCTTTCTGTTAAAGTTCCTACATTATAATTATTAAAATATATTTATTTTAGAATGAGATCAAAGTTTATATTTAAGGAACAGTGTTTTTGAAATGTGAGATATTTTTTGTGAAATAAAATCTTTTTATTTCTTCTTCTTCTTTTCAAAATAAAATGAATTGTTTCTTGTGTTTTTGGTGATATGACTTGTTGACTAAACTTTTCAGACAGGATTTGCGCTCGTCTTGTTTTTGTCTGTGACACGGGCTGCCCTGTCAGTGAACAGCACGCAGCAGTCAGTGTGTGGCAGCAGGGCTGATAACACATTCATGTGGATGACAGTCGTGCTCCAGGTGGATTTTTACACCCTTTAACATCAATCTGCCTCAATTTGTCAGTTTTCAGCGTGAACATCTGAAACTGCACAGTCCTTCACAAAAACTGTAACATGCATCCCGATCAGTATTTACAGGATCCCGGCACACAAAAGATTTTTTAACAAAGTTGAGTTTCCAATATGGTAGGAGAGGTTGTTGTTGTTGAGCGGATTGTTGTCATGTCCCCGCAGTGCCTGTAGTGGTGCTGTGATGAGTCTGCCCTGGACCCAACAAAAATCCTAGGCAGCCTACCTACTGCTTGTAATTCGCTGTGGATAGTCTATTTTTACATTCGCCGTTATTTTCAAGGGAAATCCAACTCGATGAAGACCATCGCTAACAACCTATCTGGACGATCGATGCGCAAATAGCCTAGCTGATTCTATTAGACATTTCAGCGGTCTGTCTGGAGCGAATACCGTTGGCAGCCTATACCAATTCAAGGTAAGCGAAGTAGTTCACAGCCGCGGCCTTGATTTCTGCGCGGAGCGCTCTCCGCGGGCTTCGGTCGGTAGGCGCATTTACTGGAGGCCGCCGCCCCAGCTAAGTCTATAGGCCGCCCTATGCATTATTTATCTTACAGCCATACATACTTCTACAGTATCCCGAGTACCTGGTAATAAATACTTATTCGTGACACTTTTATCTTTTATATCTCGATAATGGCTAGCTGTACCCATGGTACTCGGAATTCATATCGATTTAGTGCGAAGGCCTTAGGAAATAGGCCTGAAGCCTTGAATGTATACCCTTTGTTTGAAAGTATTTCACCATAATATTATAATAGGTGAATCGAACAAAATATAAAAAAATTTTATTTTTATTTTATGAATATTTTTGCATTTAGCAATGTAAAACTAAACGGGAACTACACCTTTTATAGTGTTACCATTCGCTGATATTTCCGTTTCCTGGTTAGCTACCGCCTACCAATTTGTGTTTTTAGCTTTGCTAGCTAATTAGCAAATAGGACTTCTTGGTTTTTTCACCTACGAGATCGTTTGTTTAACTTACTAAACTTATTGCAGATATACTCTTTACTTCAATACAATGACGCCTGCTGGACGTATATTTGTCTAGTTTCTTATAGTAAGAACTTTCACAGCTGTCTTTTGGTCTCTTAAAGCTACGCTAGCTGGCTAGCTCCCCGGAAACCAGATGTGGTGATCGGTAACCCACGTTAGTTTACTTCATGACCAGTTCCCTGCTAAAGTTATCTAAATTATCAATGCTTATTTAAACTACACGTTCCCAATTTATCCCTTCGTGCCCAGCGTATACTCATTTCCTTTCTGTGAAACTTAAAACCATAAATTCAAACGCAAATGCTCATAACAATTCACCGCGTTTTGCCTTGGTGCTGTGTATATCTCTGGCTTCCTCTGTGGAGTTTAATTAAAAGAGCAGCAATAACGCAATAAGCCATAAAGTGTGACTTTAATGCTGTGTTAACCTGGTTTATAATTACACACAACTTTTCTGAGCTTATTGGACCAAACAGTACACCGTTGTCTTTTCAAGTTTGTGAAATAATATTAACTTAATTTTGCATGTTGTTGCTACATACTTATCAATTGAATCGTAATTAAATTTCAATACTAACGTTTATTTTTCTCCATTAGCAGCCAGGTTTTACGTTTCAGAAATAAGTAAAGTAAATTTGTTGTGGTTTCAGTTCACATTCAGCCAATGAATGTCCTTTGCTGGGTAATACATTTTTTTTTGCAAGTTTACAGAGAATAAAAATGGGTTTTTCAGCTTAACATGATTAGTCTTGGTTACTTTGATAAAGTGAAGTTGAAAAGTTTTTAAATATAATCTTTATCCCATCAGCTGATGTCAAGGACAAGAGTCACGTGATGTATGAAGGCAAACACATACACTTCTCAGAGGTGGACAATAAGCCGTTGTGCTCATATAGTCCGAAGCTGTGCAAACAGCGCAGACTAAATGGGTACGCGTTCTGCATCCGGCACGTTCTGGAGGACAAGACGGCTCCCTTCAAGCAGTGTGAATATGTGGCAAAGTACAACAGCCAGCGGTGTACCAACCCCATCCCAAAGTCTGAGGATCGCAGGTTTGTGTGTAAACAGCACTAAGTTGAACTTATAAAACTTTACACTTTCATCTTATGGTGTTTCCATCTTTTTCAGGTACTGCAATAGCCACCTGCAGGTTCTTGGCTTTATACCGAAGAAGGAGCGGAAAAAGAAGCACGATGCTTTGGAGGAGATGCGCCCTCGAGCGCACTTGGAGTCAGTAGCTCTAAACATAACTGTTCCCTCTTTAGTTCTGAAAGCTCCCAATGGCATTGAGGACCTTCCACCATCTCCCCCCTGTGCACGTCTGTTACCCCTCCCCGACGGGGAGTTACTGGACCCTTTTGCCTTTTACGAGGACGATACAGATGGCGACGAGGTGGGCACCGCTCGAAAGGGCAGTGCTTTGAAGAAAAAACTACAGAGTCGGCTGATGCATAATCAGAAACTCTGTCAAGACGCCAATTTCCAGCCACCTCCTGAGCACTTTACTCCCTCCCCCATCCCCCGGGCGCAACCCTCGTCCCCTCTCAACACTCATCTCCCAAGGCATCAACCAGGTCTTCTCCAGCAGTGTCAGCACTCCAGCGCAACTTCCTTCGCCTTCCCAGGGCAACAGCAGGGTTTATTATGCAATCCACCACCACCTCAGACGGTCAACTTTCTGCCTCCAGGGGTGCCTGCGAACGCAGCGCCCAGTCCAGGGCAACACGCCGGACCATCGCTCGGCAGGAAAACGCCTTTCACTGCAACGCAGTTGCCCAACTGCAAGGATGACGGCAGCAACAATCAGCAGCATGTGGTCGTCATGCGTCCAAAGGCCTTCACACCTTCGGTCAGCTGCCTGGTCAGGCTGCAACGCCTGGTGCAGATCTGTGCCAAGAGACATCGAGAGCATGGAGACCTCTTTCCTCATCTCGGTGAATTATAGAAAAAATCTTTTCATACCTTTAGAACTTGGACATTTATTTAAGGATGAGCCGGAGGAGCGACTCTAACAAACTGTTTTCCAGGGTTGGACTGGTCGGAGGACAGTGGAGATGATGACATCGAAGAAGCAGAGGGATTCGCTCCTTCTCAGGTGTTCAGGCCGCCAAACGGGTTTGTATCAACATGCATAATGGGTGTGACAGGAAATCCACATTTCTCATCATGACAGCCGGTGTGTTCTTCCTGCGCAGGTTGGATGAAGACAGCGGGTGCTCGCGGAGAACACGACTCCTGCGGCTTTGCTCGTACCTCCAGGAGAAATACAAGCACATGTGCCGGCAGGAGAGGGCGCGCATTCGCCAGAAGAGATACCGTTACGTGTTTCGCAAAGCCCTGCTGCACGCCGCCAGCAGCAACCCGGACTGTGCGGGGCAGCTGATGCAGGAGTTGAACGGTGGATCTCAAACCTCTACATGGTATACCAACAACTGTCGCAGTCACCTCAGAGTAGGGATGGATACTGTTTTTATCCAGTGCCAGTGCTGAACTGGTACTTTTGAAACCGTTCCGGTACCTATATAGGGCTTGAATCAGTGCTTCAAAACTGAAAAAACACGACAATTTTTCCTAAGAAATGTAAGTATGATGAAGTAATGTCACAGGATGAAGGAGAGCGCTTGAATGTGCCACGGATGCTTTATTTAAAGACCTACTCCGAACATCTGTTGTCCTGTTTTAGAAGCGTTCCCAGGGGTCTTTTTAATTATAATTATGCAGTTTTTAGCCAAAATACATCAACATATAGAAAAACATACATGTTTTTTTTAATCTAGAGCAATAGACTGTACCAGAGTGTACTTGATGACACACATTAGGACTGTCACATGTCTCTCTGCCTTTAAAACCAGGAGTTTTAAAGCTTCTACCATAAGAGGCTAGTTTCATCCATATTAAACATCTGCTCCGGATGATAATTATTCTCCTCGATCATCTTCTTCAGCGTTTCGAGATATTTTCTGGCTGCGTCTGAGTCAGCTGATGCCATTCCTCCATTCAGGGGCACAAACCTGAGTTATAGTGATTCAGGAAGCAGTTGAAATAGCTGTGAAATATTCTATAGCGGCCGGCGAGGAAGCTGATGGGCCGGCGTATTCTTCCTCTCCACGCCCTTCCTCCCCCGCAGCACCTCCTTCGGACGCAGAAGTCTCATACAAGCGTCTTGAGCTTCGTTTTTGTGCTGAACCAGAGGAGTCACGTGACTGAAAATAAATCTGTGAAACCGCGAATAGTGAAGCGTGATTACGCGGGGGAACACTGTAGTTCATTAGTATTCTGCTGGACCGCGGCTCTCCGTTGCTGAGAGCTCTCTATTCACATCCTCTCCCGCTAGCTTGCAGCTACTCCCAACCTAACATTAACGGCACAACAAAGATGGTGAGCAATATTGGAACTTTCTAGCTGTACAGTTTTGAGCCAGATGTTGGCTCAGATGAGGAAAACAAAAACTTACGTGGATCTATTTGTCAGCAAGTGGATGCATCACAGTGGAGCAGAGCAGGGAGCTTGTTACATTTTCAAATATGTTACAAATGTGCTTTTTTTTCCAACTGCATCTTTCCTCTGGTCCTGATTCAGAACAACTTATATAAAGAAATACTCAGAAATGAGCTTCATTTTCTTCATAGTTGTCCTTTATCATCAGGAAAAGGCCAGAAAAACATGGTAAAAACACCAAAATCACAATTCTCATTGGAATTGGTCTTTAATTCTCACTGAATGCACTGCAGCACCGCACCTCACACACGCTGAAGTAAACATGTAGTTCCTCGCTCGTTTTGGAGCAATGTACACGTCACTCTTCTCCGTCAAGTCGCTGAATTGGAATCTTTTTTTTGGGAAGTTCAGCCAAACTTTTGCTCGCTTCACCTTCGCCCTCCCTCATGGGCTCACCCATTCTCATATGAGCCTGCCCACAATCGCTGGAAAGGGAAAATTAATTGAATTGAAGTAATTGACATGTCCAAAATGACGCGCAGAAGTCCAGTTTTACCGGCACCAAGTTTCAGTACCTATCCCTACCTGAGTGCAATATGTCTTTATTGAAACGTGAGTCTTAAATGTGGAAGAATGGCGTGTTCACGTCTGGATCTTCTTCATGTTTTCAGTCTGTCTCCAACGAGGCGGCAGAGCTCAGATCCAGGGACTTGCACCGGCAACACCAAAGGCCACACCTGCAGCAACAGAGCTCTGCCCTTCACTCAACACTGCTTTCAGCGTATCTTTTCCACCATTTACAAAAAAAGAAAACTCTTTATTTTCACTATTCACCCGATGTTTTTAATCCAACCTGTTGAGTTCTTTCCTTCATCAATCTGTAGATATTCTGTTGAATCGTTCCCAGCAGCTCTTTGCGAGTTGCACCGCCAAGTTTGCGGATGGTCAGCAGTGCTCTATACCCGTGTTTGACATCACGCATCAGACCCCCCTCTGTGAAGAGCATGCCAAAAAGATGGTGACTTATTTTTTTTTAAACAAACACTTTAGTCTTGAACGTTTCATTTGTGCGTCTTTGATTGACAGATTTCACAACTACAGTTACTTTAAAAAAAATGTGTTAGAGCATTTTTCTGCTAGTTTCAGTTTGTTTTGTTGGCAGCTTCATAAGAGGTCACATGGGGTGCATGTTTTGAATCCCTGTCCCTCCCTGCCTGCAGGATAACTTCCTCCGAGGTGATGGAAACCGGCGAGTGCAACACCAGCAGCAACAGCGAAAGCCACGGAAAAAGACCAAACCGCCAGCACTCACCAAAAAACACAAAAAGAAGAGGAGGAGAGGGCCCCGGAGGCCCCAGAAGCCCATCCCCCCAGCGCTGCCCCAGAACCTTGGAATGCCCTTGTCGAGTCTGGCGATGCCCTCGCACACCAGCGTCAGGTCTGCGTCTCGGCGTGCATGAAGTCTAGCGGGCGACGCCCAACAGCGTCAAAGTGTTCTACTGCAGTTTCTCCGACTTCTTTTACCATTTTCTGTCCTGTTTTCGGCAGGAGTCCTTCAACTCCGGACCTGAGTGCGGACGAGCTTCCTGATGATATCACCAATGACATCACAGACATTCCAAATGACCTCGAGCTAAACCACGAGGATTTCTCCGACGTGCTACCGAGACTACCTGACGACCTGCAGGACTTCGATCTGTTCGAAGGTTCATTTCTCGGCCTGTTTTGGAAAAACATGTTGGATCTTTTTGGGATCAACTTTGCCGAATGTCTTTGCAGGTAAGAACGGGGAGCTACTGCCCACCACGGAGGAAGCGGAGGAGTTGGTGCGAGCTCTGCAGGCTATGGGCTCCTACCCGGACTCGCTGGTGTGCCTGACCTCCATCGGAGACCTGGCGGCGGCTGAAGGCGTGGACCACAGAGCGATGCCCGTGTTCCCCGGGGCGGTGCAGCCAGGAGGCATGGGAGATCTGCTCCACAGCCGCATCCCCGCAGAGAACTTCACCGCTCTCGAGTTGGAGGACAATCTCCTGCAGTCGACTGGCGACCACTTTCCCCCATCGCCGCCATCTCAACCCCCCAACCACCCCCCGACCATGTGCTCCAGCCTTACCTCCTCTTCCTCTGCCGTCGCCCCCTCCACCACCTCCCTGCTCACCCAGACCTCGCTAACGGAGCAAGCCTTTTCTCGGACAAAAGCATCCCACGTCCTGGCGAAATCGGAAGCCTCCGCCTCCTCCCCGCAAGGCAGTCACTACAGCGGGGAGCATGTGTCGCCCCCGCCCAGTGACCACATCTCGTCCCCCCATACCGGCTCCTTTCAGACAGACGCCCCGCTTCTGCTGGAGGTCCCTCTCAGCGGCGTACCGGGGCCCCCGCGGTCAATGTGGAACAACCTCCCCCTCCCCCTCACCGACCCCACCCAGTTTGGCAGCCTCATCTCCACTGCTCTGTCCACCCCCCCTGCAACCAGCCACTCTGTGGCGCTGCAGCCCATGCCTGCCCTCTCAGCGATGCCCCAGAGTGCCATGACAGGTCTAACAGCCCCCCCCACGCCTTCGTCCTCACTCCCATCCTCCTCGCACGACCTGCTGACCTCCACGCAGCCCAAGCAGCAGCTCCCTCAGTTCAGCGCGGCCTTTGGCCATCAACTGGCCTCCCACAGTGGCATCCCAAAAGACGTTCAGCCCAGCCATAGCTCCACGGCGCCGCCTGCTGGCTTCTCCATCGTTGGCGCCACCGCTGCAAGTGCCAACAACGCCACGCCGCCCTTCACACAAAGCAAATGAGGACGGCGAGGCGTTGCAGCGTGGACCCAACAATCCGGCAGCGTGCCTCTGACTCCGACCGTGTGCGCAGCGTGGTTCCGGTGCACTATCTGACAATGAATTTGCACAACGTTCCTTCAACATTTTCCACTTGTTTCCCCGAGTCGGAGCGAGCTGTTCGGAGCCCTGCGGGTTGGTCGGCGTGGTGGAAAATCCCCGGAGGGACCTCAGCGAGACCACGCAGTTCCTCAGAGATCATAGAAACCGGAAATCCTTGGAAAGACGTCAGCTGAACCATGCCTTGCTCAGATTTCCCTTTTTTAAAAAGTGGTCGTTTCACCACCCGCTTCACAAACTGTTGGGACATTTTTGTAACCCCCCCCCCTCCCCTCCCCCATAAATGTTTTAAAGCTGTATACCTGTTATCATAATATAGAGTCAAGATTTCAGCCGTATGAATTTACCAAAATACTTTTAAACAGCCAATTTTATATTCTATGTGGTGTAAGTGCTCATTTATCGTCAGAAATCTCAGACCTCACCATTGCTTGTGGCCCTCTGAGCAGCCTAGTAGACACTTGAAGGTAAATCTACGTTCTTAAAGCAATAAACACACGATCCTAGAGTATTGTGAGGCGTCATCACACGCTGAAACCAGCCGCTCTCCCTTATTGGCCGATCTGATTTTTTTTCACTCAGACCGACCCCCCCCTCGTCACGCCAGCAGACTTTCTTTTTTTTGTTTTTTTTTTTTTTGTTGGTTTTTCTTAGAAATGCAGAATGAGCTTCAGTGTTACGGTGAGGACGGCGGTGGCACAAGTGCAGGGATGTTTTCAGTGTCTACTCTCAAAGGTGCTCTGTGCTCCACACGTACAATGGTTTCTCAGTGGCTTACATGTTAAAAAAGCTCAGTCAACCCGAGGAGGCGGGGCTTAAGCTGTTGCTTGGAAGTATCTATTTTAACTCATGCTATAAACTGGTGTTTTTCTTTGTTTTTTTTTTTTTTTTTGCACGTCTGAAGTAAAGCACTGTCTTTTTCAAAGCTCACTTCTAAAGTGATTGGTTTTTTTAAGCTACATGAAGCAAATCTGGGGTCTTTAACTTAGGGAAGCGAGGGTCCTCCTAACTCGCACAGCAGTACAACCATGGCTTTTGATAGACATTAGACAGATCATAAGACGATGTTGAATATTAGATATATAGAATAGAAGTCTCTATCTTGGGGTTTGTTGGTGATTTCTTGAGTAGCGATGGGTTGAAATTGCTTTTTTCTTCAACGTAATCAGTGGAACCCGCGTCTTGTTGGATGAATCTCTGTTTTTTTTAATGGCTATCAAAGTGATTGTTGGAAGGATCACTGTTTGTTTGTTTGTTGTCTCTCTTTGTCCTTAATATTATTATTCTGTGGGATGAATTTTCTTTTTTTTGATAGCCATTAAAGAAGACTTTGGAGACGGCATGGCACAGCACCCGTGTGTGTGTGTGTGTGTGTGTGTGTGTGTGTGTGTGTGTGTGTGTGTGTGTGTGAGAGAGCGTTTTTATCTGAAAACATCATGGTTACTGACCTGATTCTGTTTTGTTTTTTTTTTTTTGGAAGATAAACTGATCAGTATGACTTTTTGGATCTAGTTTTGCACAGGAGTGGAAGAGGCTGCTGATGTTTCACATGCCCCATGTCTGATTTGCCTTTTTTTTTTTTTTTGCCCCCGTCTGTATGGACTCACATTTGATGAACAGCTGCCATCATTACTAGCTCTCAGCATGCCCCCTCCGCCCATCTCCAGCTGTTCGGAGGCCCGGTTCTGTTTCTCCCAAAGGAGAAAACAGAAGTGCAGACCTATGGCTCCACAGGAAGAGGCGGGGCTTCTTACTGGCTGCAGCGCTATTGGAATAAACCGTGAAGAGACTGGAAAGGACGTTTGAGATGAGGCAATACTGCTGTAAGTCACTGCACCAGTTTGAACCCCCCCCCAAAGAACAAAAGCTCACAGGGCTCATAGGCACAGGTCACTGCTTAAAAGATGGCTAACAAATTCCTATACTCATTGAATGTACTGTATTAGTGTTTTTAAGGATAGGATGAGCTAACCGAGTCACCTTTTGTTATCTGGTCCTTGTTTATTTGTCTAAGGTATTTTTTGTATACAAAAGTTTACATTTTTATGTATATTTTTCTTGTGTACAAATTATGTAATAAGTGTACAAACACTGTACGTAATATCTGTATATAGTGTGAGAAAATTGATCTTTTGTTTTTGGATGTATAAATAAAAACTTGCTGTGAGGTAACAAATTCTTTCGTGGGATATTCTCCTTCACAGTAACAGAAGACGAGTTTTTACATTTATGTTCAGTGAGTACCAATGTAAAGTCAGGAAACGTCTGCACTATGGCAAGCCATGAGGGTCAAAAATAGCTACTCTGTAGTGATGGAAAAAAGGAGAATCACTGCATTCAATCATTGCATTAGGGTGTGGAAAAAAAAAGATAAATGCAATATTCCCAGAGTTTTTATGAAGTTGGAACATTTTATAAGTCTAATATGGCCCAGAAATATCTTAAAAATGTCAAGTAAAAAAACAAATTCTAAACAGTTCCAGACAACTACAATGCTTTACCTGTTGCTAAAAATGGTAGAAATAAAAGTTTTACATTTATATTATGTACATTTTATGATCCTTCATTAGAAAAATTGTTTGCTAAATGTAATTCAGGAATCACAATCCATAGGATTAACCGGTGGCTGTGGTGGAGCGGTCGACGGAGACAGGGTTGTTTTAGCTGAATTCAAAAATTACCATTTTAAATTTGGGCACTGCTTTTTTCTTTTTCATTGTATTTGAACACAGTTGCCGTTACCCAAAATGAACAAACATAAAAAACCCATCAAATTAACCCTTGTGCTGTCCTAGGCACTTTAACATTGGGAGTTGGGTCATCTAGACCCACTGGACAGTGCGCTGATCTTTTTTCTTTAATGATTTGTGATCTTCACTGGTGTCCATGGATTACATGAAATCCTGTCCACCTTTGTCATGGTAGGGAGAACACTTCAATGTAAGGATCGGGTCATCTTGACCCCATAGGATAGCACAAAGGTTAACTTTAGAAGGCCAGAAATAACTGCACTCGGGTTCTCCAGGGTTAAATTAAAACAATGATAAACCAGACAAAAAAAGTTCTAAGTTGTCGTCAAATCTTTATTCTTTTTTTGCATTTTAATCCAATAGCAATGCCTGAATTCAACAATCATGTGACTGGCATGCGAGGACTAAAAAGAGAAAATGAAAGTAAAAATTCAAAGGCAAACTTTGCCCCCGTTACACGGTAATACTGCTGTGTGAGGGTATAAAGATGAAAACACTCCAGCTTTTTCCCAGAATTCCAGACAGACTGAGTGTTTTTTTTGCTGCAATAAAGGAAAAACAATAAAATCTATGGTCTTTTCTGAACCTGCAGCAAAAAAAAGGCACAACAAAAAGCTTCTGCTTTGTTCTAAAGTCCAGAGAAAAACCTCAAGTCCAACCAACACAAAACAAACCCCGACTTGATTTGATTTCACGAGCTCATAATTTGATGCACCATTTAAAGTGGTTTTCCTCTCCAAGTTTTTATTCAAAACCAATTTTATTTTGAAATGAAAAACACATTTTTACATAACTAGTGATTTAATCTGAACAACTGGGGGGCAGTTCTTCATTAGAATCACAATTTCTTACAAAGAATTTTAACTAAAATCAGCTCTTTTCCCGGAAAACAATATATATTCAATGAAAACCAATTTGTAGATTTACTGAGTCAATATAAATCATAGAAGAATCATTTTAATATTTTAACATTAGACTTTGTCAAATGTGCAAATAGTCCTGAAAAGAATCAATGGATTGTTTTCACAAGGCATTTCCTGAAAGATTCATTTTTTTTCCTGAAGAGCCTCTTAATTCAGACCAGTTTTAGATGATCCACAGTCTCTATTAAAGTTCATTATCAGTAAAGCATATGTCATGTTACAAGCTATATTAAATCACAAATGGACAGCATACAATCAAATAGATGCTAAAAAAATTCTGCAAACAGTTTATTTAGCTTTAAATGTAAAATAATCAGGAATGAAAGGACAGAGCGGAGTTATTCACCTCACTGAAGCTAAACACTGAGAGGCAACAAATTTAAAAGAAAAAAAAACAAAAATTTGGGGAATTTTTTTCCAGAAAAACATTTTCGGTTTTATTAGAAGGAAAACTATATTTTGATTCATTGATATGCAGCGATGCACTGGAGTAAATCACTATAAGTGCAAAATAACAAACATTTGTGCTTTTTTTTTTTTTAAATCACAGAACTAATTATACAATTAATAAATATAAACGAAAAGGCCTCATATGGTAGATTATATAGCGATTCTCAAGTCCAGTTCTTTCCCTAAACTGATAAACAACTACCTTCCAAAGTGAAACGGTTCGTGCTCATGTCAGCAAACAAATGAAAGGATTGTCACAGAACGCCATGTTTTCTTCAAAAGTGCATTTTCTGTACAGAAAAAAACAAAAACAGAATCGGAGCAAACGCACTGAAACTCTTTTAAAGCTAATTTTACTCCCTTCATTTAACAATAACCCTGATTATCTGTGATTATCTGTGTCTAAAGTATGCTACAACACATACAGCTCAGCATCAGGCCTCATGCACATTCTCTTTAAGGTACCGTCGGATGCAGCAGTGCAGATGAACTCATGTTCTCATCAGGTCTACGTCACACTAAAAAAAAACAAAAAAAAAACTCCTCAAAACTAGAAACAAAAAGACAGTTCAAGTGTGCAGGTTGATATTACACATTTGTCTGCAAAATACTGCAACCTTTATGCTACTTTTATATGGCTAGCTCTTTCTTTATGCATCAGTCAAAGATATTCACATTCAGAGTGCAAGTATGTTAAGGTGCAGCTACAGTGGAGAGACGGATCGCATCGAAAGGCATCAAAAGTTTAAGACAAACAAAAAGATTTCTTTCACACAACAGAATTAAAGAAAAACAGCAGGCAGGACTTTTCCTTCACAGCGAACAACTCCACAAAAAACAGATCAGAAAACACAAAGGCCATCTCATTTCTGGTCATTTTGTCACAATCTTTGGCTTTGCATGAGTTTCTTTGAACACAGTGGTCCGCATGGCATTTCAGAGGACGCCATCATCTGCTGAAGAAGCAGGTTCTGTCTCCCACAGACTCACAGGATCAAACCAAAGCGAGGAAAACTCATCAAGAGTTTCCGCTCTAAGAAAAGAGAGTGTTCAGATGAAGGAACCTCATCCATCACCAGTTCGTGCTTCAGTCAAGTTCCAGCATGCACTGCAGGCCGTCAGCCTGCCAGAGTTGGCTTTGAGCAGGAAGGATGAAGATCTTCTGGGGGAACTCCCTCTCTGCTCGTGTGGAGCTCAAAGTTGGAAAAACTGCCTCCAGGATGGAAGAGTAGGAGGGCTGGGCGTTGGTTCCTTCACAGAGCAGCAGCAGCATGATGCCCAGAAAACCTGACCGGCATCCAAGGAGAAGAAAGTTCAAGTTTCCAGCTCTACATGACGCACCACTTTCCATCAAAAATGCCGTTCCCTTTCATAGAATGTACATTTTTAAGAAGGTTTCCCAAAGTCAGAGTTGGATTAGAAGAAAGAACTCTTCAGCTAACCTTTATTTAAACGTTGAAATATTACATTTCCAGCTTCAAACTTGAGCTGCTTTTCACTGACAGCTTTCAACTGTAACTCTAAAACACAAAAATGTCAGATCCAATCGTGAGCCTGCTTTTATGAGAATTCTAAAATGTATCATTATTTATCCGTCCCGGCTGAAAAGAACAGAAAGCAAACTTTGGAGTGACACTAAATGGGATGTTTTCATAATATTCTTGATGTTTGCACAGAGTGGCAGACAGTAATTCACATACACTAGGATCAACAACACAAAAACAGGAACACCACAGAAACTATTGAGTACGGAGCAAGAGAACTGTCAATAAGAAACATATGCAGAAATGCAAAATTGTTAATACTTTGTGCACAACTTAAAATAAAAAAATGGCATATTTAGTTTTTCAGGAGAGAACCAAGACTGGGGTGGATCGAGCCGCCTGATGAAATGAGGCTTAAACCCAAACTGTGTTACCAAGACTGAGCTCTGACCCAGAAAAAACAAAACAAACAAACCTACGCAAAGGAAAACGTTTTAGCATTTCCCACTAGTTTAATGGTTCTCCTAAATGTGACACATTTACCACATTTTTGGTCAAAGTTTAGCTTTCAAATAACTAAGAACTAACTAGGAAAACAAACTCTGCAGAACTCAAATGAGAGCCAAAAACGCTGGTGAGAACGGGACCAAACAAAATGAGAATCCAAATAGCTTCCCTCTGGCTCCTCCCTGTTGCTCTAATGTTATGCACATGTGAAGCTGCAGTGGTTTCCAAAAGTGTTTTTTTGTTTTTTAATGGGGAGCCGTAACAACTTCGGGCTGGCTATCCCTCAGCCGGTAGAGTGATTCGTATTGCGCTTGTGGCGCGGAGGAGAAACGCAATTCTTCACGCGTACTGAGTTTTAGTTTTTGCATGAATTTTTTAATCCAATGTTGTTTTGCATTTTCCCAGCGGCGGCAGTTAAGCGCCAATTTGGATGAACTGGCAAGTATCGATGACGTCAGTAAGCGGTAGTAACGTCCAGATTTGAAGACACTATTTTTTCCATATCGTTCCGCTGGGAGGGATAAATGTAGGGCTAGGGGAAAGCCGTTGGGGTAGGGGAAGCCCAAGTCTATCGGGATAGAGCTGGGAAACAAAAAGCCTGGAGCAAGATTCACACGATTCACACTGCTCCGACATTTCACACCAAGCCTCCCCCAACTGTGAGGATTTGCGTTAGTATCGGGTAACGACAGTCCAGGGTGAACACTGTATGCTAAAAGCCAGTTCTTCACATGCGTGGTGGGAATGTGGCATCACACATTTCTGGAAACCTCGGGAAAAATGTAGTAATCCGGTTAAAGAAGTGAGCCTCACTGACCTCTGGAGTCTCTGCACCAGCTCAGCCACCAGGGAGTCACAGATCCCCGGATGCTTGTCCTCTGCGTTGAAGAACTCCTTCTTCAGCTCCTCTGCAGCTTCTGCCTTTCCGTTGCTGGTTCCACCTTTGGCTTTTAACTGCAGAAAAACAAAAAGAAACCTCATCGAAGTACTGGTTCTGATTGGTAAATGTCAACACTGATGAAGAGCTCCTAATGGAACCCAGTTATTGTCACAGCTTTGTTTTCAGTCATATTTGGACTAAAATAATCCGGAGTAGATTAGCCAGATTAGCTGTTACCTCTAAGAACAGTGGAGAGAAGATAGTTGCCAGGCTTTGTGACAGATGCCGTTTTGGACTCTCCTGCTGCCAGAAATGCAAAAAAGTACAGAGGCTTTGAAGAGAGATACCAATAAAGCAGTTCTTTGACGTCGCTCCTCAGCAGTCACGCAGGGTTACCTGATTTAGGAAGTCAGCAGGTCGTTCTAGTCCATTCTGACGCTTGTCTGGACCCGGGAGAGTAATAGGGAATGAAAAGTCACCGCTGCCGCCCGCAGACGCCCTGTTGTCCAGCTCCCTATGGTCAAACAGAACAGTCAGAAAACAAAGCGGCGTGTTTCTGCCTGAGCGGCGTGGACGCCGGCTTACTCATCCGAGTCGTCTGAGCTGGATTTATCTCTGGACCGCTGAGTTTTCCATCGGTTGTGTCTGTCAATCAGCTCCGTCAGGAAGGTTGTCCTTTTGGCGTGCTTCACAATATACCTGTGTTTCAGCAGTTCTTTGGCAGTTGGTCTCTGCAAATGAAAGACAGGCAAACTGGAATCGCTCAATAATTTCAGTTTTTGGGGAGAAAGATTTAAAAAAAAAACAAAAAAAACATTAAAATGTTGTTTCTAAAGCTTCTTTTAAACTTACAAAGCTTGGATCTTTGTTCAAACAGGCCTCGATGAATTCTTTCAGTGCTTTGCTGTAGTTTCCTTCCAGTGTCGGCGGATTATTCTTTGGGATGAGGAACAATACTTTCATGGGGTGCAGGTCAGAGTGGGGGGGCTCTCCTTTAGCCAGTTCTATTGCTGTAATTCCTAATGACCAGATGTCTGCCTGCCGTTAGAGATAAAGACATTTGTTCACTAAAACAACAGAAAAAGCTAGAGCTCAGAGAGAGTCGAGGTTTGAGGCCGTGGCTGGATCCTCACGAGGCGTTCGAGGAAGCTCTGCAGACAAGTGACTGACATAGCGGCTCTGTCAACAATCCACACGGAGTCATGTTGTGGTTGTTCTAAAAATACACACATTCAAAACTTGAATCATTTTTAAGAGCTCTAACTCAAAACCTCATTTGTATTTAATGAGGGTGTGTATCTCTCGTATGACTCGATACACATCTCAATACATGCTCCACAAATCAATACAGAAAAACATTCCACTAACTTTGAGGAGATACAACACAATCCGATTCTTTACCCCTAAATTGATACAACCTAGATATTTATTATTCATTTCAAACTATAAATGATAATGTCTTTTAATGGAGAAACTCTTGTTTTTTTTGTTGGTGGTACTTTTTATTTTATGCATCAAAAACTAAATCTCTGACATAACAGCTTCAAACATAAAAACCTGGCAGTTTGGATTTTTTTTAGACTGTTTTGTTGTCGTTTTAAATTATTCCGGAATTGTTTCATATATTTAGTGACCATAACATGCATCTCTTGTTGTAGTTTGCCTTCAGCCAATTGACAACACTTGGTAGAAGCGAGTTTGTTTTTGTTTTTTGCATCACATGTACACAAAAAGGCAAAGACAGCAGAGACACGACAGGAGGAGAAACTGACAAAGTTTGACAGAAATCAATTATTTGCTTCTTAGATTATTTTGAGCGTCTGCAGGGCTCAGTCGGCGGCGTGCAGGGGGCGTGATGAACTTCATCCAGTGTGGGCCCTTGGACGAGACCCTTTGCGCTACTACCCAACTATGCAGCCACAAAAGGGGTGGGGTCATATGAGTTTGCTTCCTTCCACTCCCTTTCAAGCATTATTTATTAATATATCTAATTATCAAGCTAATTACATTCATGAATGTATATGCACCACCAGGAAGCGACTTGCGTTTCTTTAAAAAAATGATTAGTATAATGGTAACAGAAACCCAAGGTCTTTTGATTTGTGGTGGAGACCTAAACATCAGACTAAGGCCAGACTTGGATAGTTCTAGTGGGAGAATACAAGAGCCAAATACTTTATATAAAAAAGTCTCTGCTCTCATGGAGGAGGTGGGTTTGATAGATATTTGGAGAGAACTTTTCCCTACAAGGAGAGACTACTCTCATTACTCGGCTCCACACTCAATTTATACCAGAATAGATTATTTCCTAACTTTTGGTAAAGATAAAGATACAATCCAAAGATGTGAAATGGGATCAATAGATATAAGCGATCATTCACCATTATATCTAACTATTCATCTAAACACAGGTCCAAAACTATTCTCTTGGAAATTAAATTCATCCCTGCTTAAAGACACAAATATTAAGAAATAACAAAAGAAATGAGCGATTTTCTTAAAATAAATGATAATGGAGAAGTGTCAATGCCAATATTATGGGACACATTAAAGGCCGTTATAAGAGGGAAAATGATCTCAATCGCCTCCCATAGGAAGAAAATGCATAATAGAAAGGCTGAAGAATTACAAAAGAAGTTAACACAACTAGAAAGCGAACATAAAAAGAACCCGTTAACAAGCACGTTGCAACAATTAAAAGAAGTTAGAAATTTGTTTGTTTTTTTTAAATAACCGGAAATGAAGCTTCACAAAAGGCTCCACATATTTCATCTTCAAGCTAGGCTCCGATAAACGGAAAACTTTGGTGTTTTTTTCCTTGTTAATCTATAACTTTTTATCGTAAATTTATGAGATTTTAAGTCATAAATGTATGACATAAAAACTCGTAAAATGTACGACTTAAAATATCAAGTTATGACTTTCTTTCTCGTATATTTACGACTTAAAAGTCGTATTTAAAAAACTTTTTTTTTTTGTAAACTGGCCTGAAAACGTTGTCGTACACTTAACTTAAAAGCCTTCATTTTTTTCAGACAGTGTGCCTTATAATCCAGAGCGTCTCATATATCATCATCAAGGACCCCACCCACCCGCAACGAGGACTGTTCACTCTCCTCCCCTCAGGACGGAGGTACAGGAGTGTGAAGTGCAGGACCACCAGACTCAAACACTCTTTCTTCCCCTCTGCCATCAGACTCCTTAATAGCTGACAGGAGTCTGAAACAACAACCTGCACCTTTGCACATCCTCATGGTTCCCTACTGTTATGGTCACTTTTGCTCTTTTAGAATTGCCACTGACATCTTGTGTTTTTTGTGTGCATGTCGTGTGTGAATTGTTTCAGTTTCCTCTCCTTTTGGCATTCGGAGCAGACAGCAAAGAAAGAATTTCATTGTGCAGGGAAACCCGTTTCTTTACTGTGCATATGATAATAAACCCTTTGAATTGAATATGGATGAATTTTGGTTGTTTACTGATGTTGAAGTGATTTTGAGAGGTACCCAGTCAAAATGTCAGGTATTTTTTTTTTTTTAGTTGCAAACAAGGTTGGGTATCATTGTGAGGACGCCAACGCGGCTAATGTGCGCCAGTGTCAGACTGTATTTTATTTATTTAATTTTTTTTTTAAGTGTTGCCAACAAGGTTGAGAGTTAGCATCCTTACAGTGATGTTTGTTTTAGGAAGATTGGTGGGAGATCCAGGTATTGTGAGTGTGCTACCGAGGTTAACATGTAGCATGTCGCTAACGGCTTGTAGAATTACTGTTCAAGTCTGACTGACCGAAGGACTTATCTCGGAATCGCGTCTCGCTCAATGCGCCTTTTATATGACATAAGTTCAAAAATAGATCATTCTTTGATGGTGCACATTTTAATCCAGTGTGCCCTATAGTGCAGAAAACTGTATATAAAATCACCCTGCAACAACTCAAATGCCCTGATCTGATGTTAAATAAATGACTTCTTCCAGGATTTTTGTCGTTCATTATTCTAGTTGTCTGGATCTTCAGCCTTTAGAGATGAAATATGCTTCATCCTTTTTTTATATCAGAAAAGCGATTAGAACGATAACTAACCTTTGAGTCGTAGGACGATTGCTTTATGACCTCAGGGGCCATCCAGAACGGCGTTCCTACAAAGGTGTTCCTCTTGATTTGTGTGTCTGTCAGCTGGCCCGCCACGCCGAAGTCTGCGAGTTTGACCTCGCCTTGTTCCGACAGCAACACGTTAGCAGCTGAGAGAGCACAGGAAGAGCAGGAAACGTCATGACTGTTCAGATTTGTCAAAACTCCTGCTCAGAAAACGCCAAAGAAAATGTGTCCTTTACCTTTGATATCTCGATGGATTTTCTTTTCAGAGTGTAAATACTCAAGACCTTTAAGGATTTCTCTTAGGATTGTGGCAATCTGGGTTTCATCCAGAGGACCCGGTTCCAGCTGGAAGAGCAGAAAAAAATCCCCCAAAACTAAGCTGCCAGAATTAAAAAAAACCCCAAAGAGTCCAAAGCAAACATGTGCATCAATGCTATTTGAGTACAACTTCTTTCAAAGACACTTACTAAATCAAGAGCTGATCCTCCACCCAAATATTCCATAATGATCCACAACTTTGTACTCTGAAAAAGAAAGAAATACCTTCACTCACACGGAAAAATATGATAAAAATATGTACCAGTTTACTTTTATATTAAAAAGAGTGATTTTTTTATTTTTATTTTGAGAAAAGAGTTAATTCCTTAAATATTTGAGTACTTCAACTGTTGGTGAACTGCCCTCCAAGTTTTGGGATTTTATTATTCACACAAAGAGCTTTGTTGGATTTCTCCCACAGATGTTTGATAAAAATTCATTTGGCCAATGGGAAATCCCGAAAGGTTTCCGTCAAAGAACAGTTTGAAACTAAAAGGAAGAAGAACAACAACAGCTTAAAGGGATCCACTCATCTGCAGAAAAAGGCCCATTGGACTTTTGAAAATCTCTTCTTATTTTGAGAATATTGCTGATGATTGTAAACAGAAATGTTTACCCAACATTCAAGAAAACAACGAGAAAAAAAAGATACTAAAAATAACAAAAGTGCACACACACACAGACACAAAAACATATATATCTAGCAAGTTTGACATCATTCCTCTGCTAATAATCAGTGTAACACTTTCAAATATATGAAGTGGATGTTTTTAGTTTAAGATGAAATTGGAAAACTGTGTATGCAATACCTAAAAACACATGTCTTTATGTTTCAATATCTTACATAAACATCTACATGTTGTGGTATTTTTTCTTACAAACAGATGCACTTGTGGATTTTTTTGCAGTAAAAACATTCTTACTGAGGGTTTTACCAACATTTTGTTGGTTCAGTATAAGATTACCGCTTCTCTATATTGATCGCTTTGGTTCAGTTTCATTTCAGTCTATTAGTTTGTTGCTGGTTTCCTGTAAACCAAAACATGAAGACCTTTAAAGAGCATCTGTCTCAGACAGGCTCAGGTCCATCTTTTTTCAAAATGCTTTTTGATTCAGTGCCAGAGTTTTCCTCTTTAGATTTAAGTGTCAATTTATCGCCTAAAACCATAAAAGTGCAGAGATGCATAATAGTAGAAAAACTGCAGAAAAGCTTATGATTAATGCATAGATATTGTGGTTTCCTGCCATGTAGATTCCAATACCACAGTATTTTGAAGGCACAACGTACAATGATGTATAACCTTTCAACTGCATTTTCCAAAAATGCAATTTATTGTGATAATTATTGAGGAAAAATATAATAAAGTCTGTCACATTTGCAATGAACTGCAGTAGTAAATTTAGTTGAGAACAAACATTCTGTCCATCTGTCCTGGGATTAACACAAACTACACACTACACTACAACAACCCAGAAGAAACAAAGTACACCGCTACTTTTACAAAAAAAAAAATATGGTTTACTTGAATTCTATACAGACTTAGTCTCTACTCTAGCTGACTTGACTTGCCAAACATACTCTACTTCAATGAGAAACTACCATTACCTTGAGGTAAGAGCCAAAGTACTTGGTGATGAAAGGACTGTGACACTGGCTCAGAACTGTGATCTCCTGCTGAATGTCCTCTATTTCGTCCTCTGCCTCCTCCAGATCGATGATTTTGATAGCCACAACTTTCTGGGTCCGGTTGTCGATGCCTTTGAAGACTTCTCCGAAGGAGCCTTTCCCGATCCTGTCCAGTTTAGTGAACATCTCCTCTGGATCAGCGTTCGCATTCTGAGAGGCAGAAGGAGCAAAGAGGTTCCTTTACCACACTCAAGCCACAATATTTGATCCAAAGAAAGAAAATACATAAAAGACACTTTAAAATGGGACTTAAAGTCTCGTAGAGAAAGTAAATTAGTGCTTTATATTAGAATAAAGATGTAGAATTATTATTTGCCTTTGACTTTTCAAGTTTAGAGCACATCACATAAGCATCATCAGAACAAAAACAATACCTTTATTTCTTTATACAGAAGAACCAGTGGACAAATACAGTCTTTGACTCTTCTCTGTCCAAACACATTAAGTAAATTCAAAACAATTAATTTACACATTTTATATTGAGACAGACATGTTTGTATGTTAGAAAACATTTGAATTGGTGAAAACCTTACTATTTTACTAAAGCTCCTCCCCTTCGCTCGAAGAATGCACTTTTCTGCTTTTACTTGTTTTTTTTTAGCTTTTTTAAAACCATTCAATTGTTTACTTTTTTTTTTACACCACATCTTTATGATTTGCTTTTCACAACAGTTTAAAATAGAAAAAAAAACCCTGTTAGCCTGAAACAGCATCTCCATCTCCTGTGTGACATCATAGACTAAGAGGAAAGCTGACTGCACAGAAGTGCAGGCAAACGTGGGAATGAAAGGGCCTCGCCATTGATTCAGAACAGCAGAGACGGGCGAGCTGAAACACAGCTAAAAGGCTCAGATAACACAATCAACAGAGAGCCGGTCTCTGTAGACAACAAGAAAGCACCAAGTGAAAATCCTCCCTGGATTTGTCTTTGTGTACAGCCAAAAGGTAAATCATGTCTCCCAGAAACCAGAGGGCATATCGTGAGCTAGACACCGCGAGCTGAGGTCAATGCTGAGACTGATCGTCCTCCATGACCCACCAGTCAGAGAACCTCCTTTATTGTGTGAATGCAGGACAGGACAGTAGTAAATGCAGTTAAAGTCAAACCTCCATCTGTTTGGAACGCTTTTCTACCAACAGGATTAAATGATGCATCCCAACATCAACCAACGGTTTTGAAACCATTGACCAGAAGTCGTCAGTAAGCAGTGATCATCTCGGTTTGAATCGGCCCGAGTCAACGTTTCTATGGTAACCACTCCCACTCTCGCCAATCAGGAATGAGCTTGTTGGAAGTCCATGTCTCTACCACTTAAAAGCGGTCCACAAAAAATCTGTCAAACGCTTCGAATGTTTGACGTTAGACCACAAACGTTTATGGAGGCTTCTGATAGGTCAGTTTCTAACTAGCATAACTTGCACTACAGAAAAAAACTCATAAAAAATACATCTGAATTAACGAGAACTTGTAAAAAAAAAAAAAAGCGGTAGAGCGAAAATGGTTATTCTGACAAACAGAATGACAGTAATAGCTGTTTATTTCTCAATAGAAGTCTACGAAATTTCAGCTTTTGGGGAACACTTCCTGTTTGGAACACCAGGGGGGAGGAGTCACAGTCTGTCTGAAACAGAAGCTCTGAATGCAGCTGTTTATATCAGTGGACCTGTAGAATCCACGAGAAGAAGAGTTAAGCAGCCTGCTGTCCATAATTGTGCTGACAGCAAACTGCATTTTATTAACAACTTTTGCATTTCTTGGGAGTGCAGGCATATTTTTTTAAAGCAATCAGATTCAGTCTAAACAAGTCAGGAGTGAAACTGTTAAACCTACTTTCCTTTGGGCTTTGCACAAAAGCCTCATCTCAGAGGGAAGACAAAACAAAGCTCAGTGGAAACCCAGAGACGTTGCTGCCTCTGCCCACCCCAAACACACACCTGAAGGAAGAAATTATTTAAATAAACTTTAGAGGCAAGATAAAAACCCCTAAACAACACTGACAACCTTTGTTAAAATCCCTTAAACCCATGAGAAGCCATCAACCTTCCTCCCCGGGCTTAGATCTAACCACCCAATCTAATGTCCTTTTGTGCTCTGCCACGTCAACTTTTGTCTCTGCCAAACACATGAAAATTTAAACCAGCCTGTGAAGAAACTTAATTTTTAAAGCTTATAACCATCACGATTCTGGTCACAGACTGTGGTAGTAGATGAAGGCAGAAATTGCCTCGACAACCCCTCTCATGTGTGAGGGTTTGACACAGACTAATGACTACAGCTCTGGACAGCCACCAAAAAATAATTTAAGCTCATTTTCCCTTTATCTGAGAACAGATGAAGCACTTCTTATAGTGGCAGTTTAAGATCTGTCTGACAGGTTCTTGTGTCAGACATTCCTAGCAGACTCTGTCCGCATCTGGACCAAGATGTTAGCGTACCAGGTTTTTCTCTAGTGCTCTCCAAAAACAAAACAAAAAAACACTGGATACTCTCTACTGACACAAGACACCTAAAAAATAAATCCGTCAAGACCATTTTGCAGAACTAAGAAGACAGGGAAGCTACCTTTTTATCCAAACTCCTCCAATTTCTTGGCTCCATGTTTTTTTTTGCCTCTCATGATGAGTAACTCCAGAGAAGAATGAACTCTGGCCAAAAAGAATGAACTCGGACCACCTCAAGAAGACTAGTTCCAGGACCCTAGACCATTAAACTCTTTCAGCTAAAGTCATTGAGCGATAAATCCTAACACGGTGAAGCAGCAAAACACAGATACGGCTGTGGCTTAATGACACGCACCATAAAGGGGAAACAGAAAATGATGGACAACACCCTGAATTATTGACAGAGCTAAATGGATTTGTTTCCCTGAAGAGAACCAGGAAGGAAAAGAAGAGGTATCAAGAAAGAACGTTGAACATAACTAATTAAATAAAAGGCAATTTTTACTAGGAAAAATGTAAAGCTGAGAATTTTCTTAAGCAAAATTGATAAATAATAAAACTTTAAATATTGGCTAACATTTTTGCTTAAATCTTCTGAAAACTGTAACAAAGAGAACTTAACAACATCAAGAGACATAATGTCTCTCTAAAGTTGTTCAGAGGAAACAGTGCAACCAAAAGACTCTGTCAGTCAAAGGTGTCAAATTAATTAAGCTGATATTGATATCATTTGCCAGAAGCATAATTGTGGGAAGTAAAACTGCATAAATCTCACTTTGAAGTACAGCCTAATGCTTGTGGTCTTTACTCACCACAGTGTCAGGATGCAGGGGTCTGTGGGAAGACCGATGCAGAAAGTAAAAAGTCATTTAATAGCAGCATGCTGAGGCCATACCACCATATCTTAAAAAATTACCATTATAGTGCATCTGCTACGATACTTGGTTCAAAGGTCCCACTCCAATCATCCTTTGATCTATGGTAAAAGCGTTCCCAGTGATCTTTCAATTATGCCTTTATTAGATTAATCGCAAAAACCTGTTTGTTTTCTAGGACATAGTTTTCGGCAGAGCAGCAGAAATTCATTGGAAATTTGCCTCCGAGTTTTGGGCGGAACTGTCGGCACAGAGTAAGCCGGCCTCATTTCCCATCATCCATCTGTTTAAACTCTGTCCCCCGACCTACTATTTGGTACAACAAAAATGGTTATAGTTGAACTTTCCAGCCGTACAGTTTTGAGCCAGATGCCCAGATGAGGGAAACAAAGACGTACATGAATCTATTTGTCTGCAACTGGATGCATCAGAACGGACAAATAGCATGTTTTTGGTGGTATAAACCATATCTGTCTCTATTTTGAGCAAATGTACTTAATTCTAATCAAGAATAAAGAGAAAGGGAATGGCTATATATGAAAAAAAAAAAGAAAGTAAAGCAAATTTCCATTAAAATACATTGAAACTGATTTTTTGCAGTAAGACTGCTGTTAATCTCTTATCTTCCTGTAGGAAAGTGAACTTAGATCTAACAGATAACAAGTAAAACGTTGATGCAAGTAAATGATTAACTTTATAGGAAGAAAAAACATTTAAAAGAGCCTTTTAAAGTTCGTAAAATTAGAAATCAATTAAAATGTGATCATTGCTATACATCATGCAATCGTTGGTTCATCCAATGAGGACCACAATCAATGGAATAGAAAAATAAAGAAAGAAAAATATAATGACTATGATTGAAAGCTGGATTACTTTTTTATTTTTATTAATTTATTTGTTGAAGTTCAAGTGTGCATTTCAACTGGAAAAAAAACAAAACATTTTTCGTGGTCACGTGACACGAAGCAGCATAACAGTCCATTTTTCATTTACCTGAATCCCCGGGACTCCGCTCGGGATTTGAGCCATGGCGTTAAAAGGTGAAGACGACGCCTCTCCTCCTGTCTTCAGCGTCCTTTTTGAGGCTAACGGTACTTTTCAGTCGCACCAGACTTACGGTTACTTAAAGTCTCAAACGTGAACAGAAAAATAAACACAAAACATAAAAAGAAAAGAAAAAACGCACTTGTCTTGCCGAATTGTCTTGTTTGGGCGCCTTTACTTTTTCTAGTTAAAGTTGGCTAACATTTAGACTTTAAAACATGAACTTCGGCGGTTAGCGTAGCCGCAGCGCCTCGACATTCCCTTGTATTCCTTCGCCCGGAATCCTTAAGTGGGCAATACCACTCCTCTGTCCGGCGTTTGCTCCGTTCCATCACTTGACTACATGTCCCAGCGCCATCTTTTACAATGCCATTTTAACTAGAGGATACGTCAGAAAACGTCATGACGACGTCATCGGTACAGGAAGGGTGTCAACACTAAGGTAGCATTCTAAAATATTTAGCTTTTATTGTTTTACAGACATTAAAACATCATTAATTGTCTATATAATCGCTAAATTGAAATATGGAAACCTACGATATAAATAAACTCACAGTTTATTCAGATTCCCAGCTTTGTACCACAGTGATTAAAAAAAGAAAAAATTAAATCCCGATGCACCTAGGCTTTAAAGTTAACAATTAATTATAAATGTTAGTATAATGTCATAATTGTAAATGTACACATATATTAAACCAAATCTGCATTTAAAGACATGAAAATCATGTTTTTGATGTTTTTAACATGTTCCTATCCATTCTCTCATTATGGAGGACGTATTTAAAGAAAATTAGGCTTAAAATTGTGTTTTTAAGTATGCTTTTATTCAAATCGTTGTGAATTAGAAGCAGGTGAAAAAAAAAAGCTTGTATTTGTGACATTAAAAAAAATTACACTGGGCGGGCCACGAGCTCCCTGTTCTGCTCCATTCTGATTCATCCACTTGTACACGACTAGATCCAAGTACATCTTCCTTTTCCTTGTCTAAGCTGGCATTTAGCTTAAAACTGTATGGCTGGATAGCTTCAATACTGCTCACCAATTTTGTTGCAGCACTAATGTTAGGTTGGGGTGTGGAGGGCTGTAAACTAGCAGGAATGTAAACAAAGGGATGACGGGAAATGAAGAGAGGCTCACTGCGCACCAACAGTCCCGCCCACAACTCAGGGGAAAATTTGGAATGAACTCCTGAAACTATGTCCTTGAAAACAGCTGATGTTTTTTTTTTTTTTTCATTTTGGCTAAAAACAGCATTATTGTAATTAAAAGACCAACGCTTTAAAAAAAAAAAAAAGATCATTAGATGATCAGATTAGGATTTTAAATACAACATCTAAATAATAAATTAATGGGTGAGTGGTGAAACGTTTCAAGAAATAAGATTTTAGCTTTTTTAAAAACTTTATAGAATTAACACATTTACAAAACATGATACGAGTGCATCTAAAACAAAGTAATGACCATGGAATATTTAATATAAAATAATTACAGCATGGGACATGTGAAAGCTCTCCTTTGTTAGCAAATAGTAAACAGAGAATAATCAGAAGGATCACAGTATTTTCTATATATTTTTTTTATCAAAGCAAATAGGGGTATTTACATATTTAAAGTCTAAGACTATTCAATTTTTATTTACTATTTACAAATCATTCCAACTAGTTCCAGAGCTCAAAAGTAAATTCACATTTTAGAAAAGGTGACGTACAGATTCAGGAGAGTCATTTCAAAACCTACTAGAGTTATAAATGTTTGAAAATTTGGCGATGCACAGTTGTTGAATGAATATTGTGCAGGAGTTTTTAATGTATTTCCTTGGCTATTATTTTAATGCCGATGTTTTTTCTGGTACTACCCATGCTTTATCCTAATTAATATTACTTACTATGAGATTGTTCAAGAAAATTACACCTCTATGATGCTTCTTTTTCACATATTGTGTTTATTTTTGCCTTTTTTTATTTAAGATATGGATTCCGTTAATCATTAAAGAAGGGGAAAGAAGATTGGCAGGAAAGTTGGCAGGACTCAACTTCAACACTTTTTCACCTGTATAACTAAGAACTTTTGCTGACTAAATGATGCATTTAAAAAATACTGAAATAATAAATCTAAAAGTTATTTTAGACCTACGTGTTAAATCTATTGCTAATCTAAATCTGAATGCTATGACTCTGCAGCTAGATTTAAATTTTTGCATTTTTAACTGCATTTATTGTATATATTTAACAGCCAATTTAATCATTGAAATCCAAATGCTTATAGCTGACACTCTGGAGTTAAATGTAACTTAAAAAATGAGGCAAATACGTAAAAAATGGGATAAATCTAACAATAATTAAGAATTAAATTTAACAAGCAGAACTTCACATTTGGCAAATCATAGCCTATACTCCATACAGTTTAGGGCTATGAACATAAACCTATTCTGAATGGAGTATACATTTTATGGAGCAAATATTTTATGACTGTGACAGCAGCTTTATTTACCATACGGAGTAAAAAGAAGGCAGGAAGGGGAGGATTTCTTAAGACTTTTATTCTTGTTTTGGCATTTAAAAAATACTTTTACTTGTTTGTATAATTTCCAAATAAATTGTTAAAAATGGTGTGATTGCCCAGATATAAATGCGGAGACAAATAACGTCCTAAAGAAAGAGATAAGTCAAACTGTGGTTGTTCTTGTTTTTTATCACTTGCCATTACCGGTAAACTTGTGTAAAAAGCTCTTAAACTTGGCTACAGCTTCATAAAAATACAGTTTAAAGCTAAAAAGAAATAAGACCAAGTACCTGTACCGATTTAGTTTGAAGTACTGGTGTATATGGGTAAATGAATCACAGGAGTCAGGGGTGCTGAAAACTCTGCATATAAAAAGTGTTTTTATTTACAGTTAACACATTTGAGAAGAATGAGCACAAAAGTGGAAAATTCAATCGTAATAGAAAATATTAAAGAGAAAGAAAGAAGGCTAAACACAGATGCTGATTCGGGTGCTGATGAGTTCTGTAGAAACGGTCAGGACAGATTAGGGGTAACAAGGGGTTTATAGAAACTTTCCGACGAATTAACGTTAAAACTTCCGGCATGGAAGACTAAAAACTACATAAGAACTCAACTGCATGAGGGCTAAGAGAGGCTAAGGGGACAAAAAAAAAAAACTACTACAAGCAGGGAAAATAAAATATTCGTTGCATTCTTCAACAAACCTTAGTAGAGATACAAAAATATCACATTCAACAATACAGTCAATTTTAGAAAGAAATGTTTAGCTCTGAAAACTGAATAATTTCATGGGCGTGCTTCGCTCACAATGCTTTTGTTCACTTAAGTTTAAAATAATTAATAAAACATATTAAGATGAGATTTTGGATGGTGAAGTTCTGTTTATTACATTTTTGACAGTTTGAAAGCATTGTCGCTGTCATTACTTTTAACCGAGCCTCTCTTCATCATCTGCTCTTCTGTTTTCCTCATCTTGCCTTTTTCATCCTCATCCTCCTCATTCTTCTCCTGCGAGAACTGGGCCTCGATCTCCGTGGGGTCGATGTACGTGTAGAAATAAGCCATAATGGAGAAGATGACACAGACTGCCACCAGCAGAGAAGCAAAAAGGAAGAACTCCGCCCACTTGAGGATGGAAGGAGAAGTTATAGATGACTTAGCAAATGTTATCCTGGAAGCTTCTCTTTGTTCCCATTTTACCTTTTTAGGAAGCTTTGCAATCTCTGCAACAATCAGGACAATAAAGTTACCGACTGCAACCGTCAACAGCCAACCCGCCTGCAGCACTGCTTTCATGTTACTGGGGGCCTTTTGGTGATCAAAGACAAAAGGTTCAGGGGGAAGATCAAAAACTTACTGTGTCCCAAAACTGTAGAATAACTGCACCGATATTCCAGAATACATTGATTACTTTACCTGTGAGTACGAGAATTCCAAACCGGTGACAGAAAACATCACTTCACCTGCAGTGATTAGAAAGTACTGAGGGATCTGGAGAGCCATGTGAACCGAGTTCGGCTTTATTTCCTCAACTTCTGTGATAGATTCCTGACACTAAAAAAGAAAAAAAAAGAGAAACACATCTCATAAAACATCTTTTTTTCTGTTTACACACCTTATGTGTGTTCTTCTATATTTCCGTGTGTGCAAAGTCCCACTCCGATCATCTTTTGATCAACTTTGAAAGCATTCCCAGTCGTCTTTTAATTATAATTATGCAGTTTTTAGCTAAAATGAAAAAAAAAAAAAACCAAACGTGTAGTTTTCTAGGACACAGTTGTTGCAGAACAGCAGCAGTTCATCAGAGATTCACCTTTGAGTTGGCTGTTAATGCTGAATAAGCCCACCTCGATTTCCCATCATCCCTCTGTTTACACTCTCTCCAGTTAGCCTACAGCCTCTCACATCCCCAACCTAACATTACTGGTGCGACAAAAATGGCAATTATGGATCTAGTCATCTGTAAGTGGATGCCGCCAATTGTAGCTTCTACACCACAGCTCCAAGCTTTTTCCAATAGCATTTTTAGTCTTCTCCTTTATCACAATGATTTGAATAAAGAAATACTCGGAAATGCAATTTGAGCTTAATTTTCCTTCTATATGTCCTCCATCATGAGAAAAATGCCACAATAACACGTTAAAAACAACATAAACACAGTTTTGATCAGAGTAGGTCTTTAAACTTTAGATTGTTCCAGACTTTGTCAGTGAGAATTCTACATAGGGTGCAAATACTTAAAAACGGGTCACGAAACAGTTGTTATTCCGTACTAAGTAGGTTAGTGTTGCAGGTGGGCAGTTATTATCAGCAAGCTTTTTTTTTTTAACAAATGATTTGGGTCTAAAAATAACAATCTGCAGCATATAAATCCACACTGTCAGCTGGTGGGAAACATGCCTCCTGGCACGCTCAGTATTTATATTCTTCCTACTCCTGATGTTTTCAAACTACTGGATTTCTGCTCGCTATTTAGCGTTCATCCTAGGAACGGAGTGGGTCTTTAAGTGTGTTGCAAATGTCCCTGCAGGTGAGCCACAGACAGGTGTTGGGGACACATCTAATGTTCTTTTAATGCAAAATGTAAGAACTCAAAGAAAAATTTTTGTTTGTTTCAATTGCGATTACTGCTGTAATCAAGTCTCACTTGGCTTTAGTTCAACATGTTCTCTTGTGTTCTGTATTGATGGTCTCTTTTTCATCTTTCCTTTTTTAAATAGCTGTTCTGTCAAAAGAAATGATCCTGTATAGTGTCAATCTTCTAAAATAATAGCTGAGTGTTGCTTTAAGTAGAAAAATAGATTAGGAATTTATTTCCAAACCAGAAAATAATGTATATTGTCATTAGTCTTATTTCTGGAGTATTTGTTGCATGTCTACCCAGAGTCAGAAAAATTGATTGAAAGCCAGCAGCAGTCAAAGCATACAGATTTCCATTAACTACCAAAAAATACATCTTCCTAATGGAGATTCATGCAAATATGAGGCATAAAGGATGTGGGAGACTCACATTTGGTCCGAAAGTGAAAGTGCTAGGAATGAAGATAGTGTACGAACTCCCGAATCCAAATTTGATGGTGTATTCACATGACTGTGAACCACTCTTCAAGCTGAATGTGTGTCTGGCCATAAGAAAATCAAATTATATTTGTGAAGTACAGACAAACATAAAATTACAGGAGATGCAAAACAATTCTTACCTTCCATTTTTCAACAGTGAATAGTTTGATGAAGTTAATGGCTCAATTATTCCAAAGTCGACTGCAGCGGTTGAGACGTTAACGCCGGTAGCCAGTCCATTCACAAATCTGCAATAGAGATGTTTTGAACAAAGGATCTATTTCCAACACTTTAAATGAGCCTCTAAATTTATCACTGTTGGTTGCACTTCAAATACATTTCCAGGTTCGGTTGCAGCTTCTAAAACAGATGACATCAATGTTTGCAGCAGTTGAAGCAGTCATAACCAAATTTACCGGATTGCATTGTTTCCTTCTTCTGGCTTGGAGGTTAAATCCTCAATCTAAAGGAACAAAACAAGGAATTATAATCATATTAATACATAATCATCATAATACTGGGTTCATGTTACTCACCAGCACCCATTCTTCCCTGATGGTTGGGGGAATAAGAAGTGTTTGACGTTGTCCTTTGACTAAGGGAATAGTTTCTGTCACCGGAGGGTTGCCTATTGAAATGCTAACTTCTTGTTCTTTAAATGTGAAATATTCCTCACTGGCCTGCAGAAAAAGTACACGATGAAACAGAGCAAACATTTAGACAAACACCGGTTTAGATTGAATACATCTTTTTTTTTAATCTTTGAAGCAACAGATCTTTCAAAAATTCACGAGTTGGAAAGGAAAACTAACTTGAGCTGGAGGAAGATGCACAGTGAAATTATTTGGCAGTTGGACCACAAGTTGATTGTTGCCCATGTTGAGAAGTTTAAGCTGACTTTCGGAGGTGGAGGGGAAGATGGGTAATGTTTTCTGAAAACAAAACAGAGCATTTTTGCCTTATTTTTCTGCATTTCCTGCCTAAAAATCTGTTCTTATTCTTGAATTAAATTTTTCACAAAGTCAGAAAAAAAAAGACTTTTACTCACATCTATTTGAAGCTGGACCACACCGGCGCAGACAAAAGCAAGAGCCGCTAAAAACATTCCCACCGTCATTCTTTTTAGAGGTCTGGTAAATAAACACAATTTTATTTAGTTGCCTTTATTGAATAAATAAGCAGCCCTTTTTAGGCTTCTAGAACCAACATTTTTATGTTTGATATACAAGAGTGTGGTGTGTTCTGTGGTGATCTCTGTAGGTTTGAGCTACTCCTTTGCACTATAAAGACCCGCTCTGATGAAAATCTTGTTTTTGGTGTTTTTAACATGTTCTTGTGGCATTCTTCTGATGATGTAGGACACATATAAAGAAAATTAGGCTCTAAGTTGCATTTGTGATAATCATTTCATTTACATCATTGTGAACCAGGAGCAGATGAAAAAATGTATTCGAAAAAGAGCTTATTTGTGATGTACAGTGGGCAGGCCACAAGCTCCCTGCCCTGCTCCATTCAAATGCAAATAGATCCATGTACGTCTTTGTTTTCCTCATCTAAGCTGGCATCTGGCTCAGTATTGTGAGTGTGAGGGGTTGATAGCTAATGGGAGAGTGTAAACAGAGAACTCTCGGTTATGGGTGATGGGACGTGAGGACAGGGTTCCTCCACGCCAACAGTCCCTCTGCTCTGCAGAAACCATGTTCTAGAAAACGACACAGGTTTTTTGGATTTTGGCAAAAAAATGGCATAAACATAATTAAAATCCTACTGGGAATGTTTTTAAAATACATCAAAAGACAATCGGAGTGGTTCTTTAAATAAAGCCTTCCAACTTTTACTGATCAATTCACAGCACCCACTGAGATCTATTCTTTTCCCTCTTTTTCCAGGTGCAGCCACTGTGGTTTCATTTATTAAAACTTTCAAGTTCCTCCTGACATGAATTTCCTTTAGGCCACATTAATAAAGGGGGTTGTGTTTACTTTACCAGCGCTAGATATTTGTCATCTGCATTTGTCCCCCAGGATCCTCTGAGTCCCCTACCAATCAGATTATGTGTCAAGCTAAAAACACAAACAGGGAACTTCTGCTCAAATGTGTGTATTTTTGTGTATAAAAAGCATTATTACACCTGTGCAATCCTCTGAGCAAAAACAGTGTTTCTTGAGAAATTCCCTCACAGATGGCCATCATGAATGGCAGTACATTTATTATTCTTGAGGTTTCTAGAAAGTGTTTCAAACGGCTTCTTCACTGTCTCATTTAGAGAACAGGAAAAACATTGAAATTTGACATGATATCATCATTTTATGGCTACAAAATTACAAAGCAATGAAAAAATGAAATCAACAGACACTAATTCTTTGTTATATAGTCATCTGCATGAGTGTTACAGTACTTAGAGATGACACAATTGTAGTTTGTTTACTCAAAATACAGAGTGGGAAGTCTGTTTTCTACCATTTCCAATTTAGGAGATAAGCTAAAATTTTCAGTTAGTGTGTGAAAAATAGTTCAATTTTGTTCCCACTAATATTTTTCTGTTTCCTTGACGGTATACCAAAAGCAAGTTTTTTTTTATGGTCCCTGCTAAAAAACTGATTTGAATTGAAAATGCAGAAATATCCTTTCAAAATGGTCTCACTTACGTGAAGTTAAAGCCACATTTCTTGATCAGGGGGTACACCACACTTTCCATGATTGGAACCAGAGTTAGGATCAGGATGGGATTGAAAGTCTATAATAACATTTCCTAGTAAGTACTTTGTTTGAATTATCTATCAGGCACCTGATGTGATAAAGTTCCTTTCACTTACTTGCATCTGATCAGGCTGTATAACAAGTTGCCCCTGCAAGAACGAGAAATGGCAAATTTAAATACAGCTGTATTAAAAAGCCATATAAATAGCTGTTGGATTCATCAACAAACTTACAAAATTTCCATCCATTGTGGTTGCCTGAAGAGTCCACCTTGAACCCTGAAATAGAAATGATAAATTCAGTCACTTTGGCTTAAAGACAGCTGTCTGAAGGAAAAACCTGGAAAGTACCTTCTGATCAAACAGAGTCCAGAACATGGGCAGTGGGATGTACAAAAAGAGGACCTTCAGCACCATCTTGATTTGAGCAATAAGGAGTCTCTGCAGCACAGATTGACAGAGAATAAACATGTTATTCCATTAATTGAAGCGATTCTCTATAATCCTTCAAAGTCAACCTTACATCATATTTTTCCTCTGCCCAGTCCATCCAGTGTTTCCTCTTGGGGTATGCCTTGCTTCTGTGCCTGTAGCGGTTTTTAATGGCAAACTGATTGAAGAAAATGAAAAACACAAGATTTAATTTAATGAAATTCTGACCAATCAACTGACCTTGAACCACACTGTCCGGTTTATGTTCTTCTTTTAAAACAGGGGTGTCAAACTCATTTTCACTGAGGGCCACATCAGCATAGTGGTTGTCCTCAAAGGTCCAGATAGAACTTATACATGTAACTAAATGTAATGGAAATAAAAGTAAATACTCCTTAATGTTAAATAACACATTTATTTATTTAGTATAACTTTTTAAAGTGACAATTACAGTTGCATAAAAAATGTATGTTTGCTTGTTACTCTAGCATAAATCCTTTTATATTTGATTCTGTCAGGTTAGGTTATGTGGACAGTGTTTAAGTCATAATGTATAGTTGCCCAATCCGATATTTCAAGTCCAATTCCCCCTAAATATGAATAAAGACACACCAATTTTTAATTTTCATTTTAAGAAATAAAAAACTTTTATGCTCTCGCAGGCCACATAAAATAACATGGAGGGCCACATTTGGCCCGCGAGCCTTGAGTTTGACACATGTTTTATAACAAACTACTACATATAATCAGCTTTTTTCTGTTCTGGGGTTTCAAGGTGTGGGCAGGTTTTGTTGAGAAAAATCAAAAGTGAGCTCTTTAAATAAAAATAATAAATAAAACCCTTTTTTTCTTCTTCTGGGTACTTGTATCCAGCACAAAACTCAACTTAGATCTGAAATAAAAAGAAACAACTGAACGATTTAGCAAAAACCTCACAAGCTGCAAACAAGCCAGCATCATCGTAGTTACTGTAAAGCTACATAAATCCCCAAGTTGTGCCTTTATGAACTGGCTTCATGTTAAAATATAAAGAAGGAGAGAGTGATCACATTTAACATTAACTCTAAATTCTTCCTATTTAGCTTCAGAAATAGCAAGCAGCTAACACTTGAAGAAAGTCGGATATAATTATAGATTTTCAAAGAGCATGCATTAAGTACAAAAACTGACCTACCCCAATACATTTACACACAGACAGCATGATGTTTCCCTCTGGTTTAGCTTTGTAGTACATCCCACTCCCAACGATAAACACCACTGTTAAAGAACAGCATGGACATTACTGCACAGTTCAGAAGATAGATTGTTACATTTTTTACTTGATGCATTTAAACTGGTCTCAGGTGTTTTTTGTATACAGACCGAGCGAAATGACCATGAGGGCAGCAGGGACACCAAAGGCCAGAGCATAGCACTTCTGCTGAGAGTAGATGCCACAGGTTTGACCTGCAAAAACACCAAAATACAACAATCAATGAACTGCCTATACGACACTGTTTAATCTCTTTATGGTTGCATGTTTACCTCTGAGGATCGGGGTAATGATGGTTGACAGGAGACTCCCACCATTGATGCAAAGATAGAAAACAGAGAAGAAAGTTCTTCTTTGCCTTTCCTGTATAGAAGCACATTTGATTCAGTGAGTAAGGCTTATTTACCATTTTTGAAGGGTAAATATATAAAAAAAAAATCATTATAGAATGTTTAACAGAGTTTCTAAGACATTTATTGTTTCCTAATGAATAATTGTTCACACTTTACAATAAGGTTCCGATAATGATTTTATAATTATTCACTATAGTCAAGTAATGGTTAGGGAATGCTCCTGAGCTTTTACAGTGTTTATATTTGGTTAGTTCAGGCTAAAATCGCTGAATAAAACCTTACCAACTGACCTCCAAACAAACAACCATAGTAAATAAAAACTTCAGACATTAAGGCTTTACATATATTAACTAATATGTTGTTGATGTATACATAACGCTAAGCCATTGGTGGGCAAACTTTTTGACTTATGGGCCACAAAGGGTTCTAAGATTTGACAGAAGGGCTGGATCAGGAACAGATGTGCAGAATGTTTTGGTAATCCACCTCATAATAGAAAGAAATAACATGGAATCTGGATGAAAACACGTTTTCATTTCGATTGAAAAAGGAATATATATACTTTAAAACAGAATTTTTATTTCAAAACTGTGGCTTTTGCTCTTATTTTAGTGCCAATTGCACCAATAGGTTGATGTCCCTCAGTGAAAACTGCAAACTTAGAGAAATGCTGTGTTCATGTGGTGTTGGAATAATCGGAAAAATGACACAAAAAAGGCACATGAACGTCGTTTTGTTATTTGTCATGTGCCATCTATAGGGAGACACCAACTGGGCTAAGCAATTGCATAGGGAAACTTTTATTAATGCATAAAACAGGGTTAACATTTGTTAACCAACTAATGCTATAATAATACACAAATTAATGCAAAGTAATGCATAAAAGTGTCTGTTAACACGTTATTTAATATTTAAATGGTGCTAATAATGTTAGGGACCCTCATTGTAAAGTGTTACCTTATCGGGAAATTAAGCAATTCGTGTTTATGTTATCATTACTGCAACAACAGTGACTAAGGCTGTCACGCACACACTGCCACAAATCGATCTGACTAGGAAGTTTTTTTCTTTTTATCTTGCTGAAATCCGTCCAACAATCTGCCGTGCTCCCTAAACAGGTGTTGTGTGGGAATAAAGATCTATAATTATTTAACAAAGTACCACAATCAGCAAACTGACATGAGGACTGCTGGGATTGCAGTTCAGTTGCAGATAAAAGGCTTTGTGAAAGTTGGGAGATATCACATGCTCTAAAACACTTGACCCCTGGATTAATATTCTTGTGACAAGTTACCTGAAGCCAAAGGTCAAACATGAGAAACTTTTAGATGGGAGCTAAGGACATGAAAATGTCTCACCTGGTGATCATCAAACTGGTCTCCACCGAACGCCGCCACGCACGGCTTGATGCCACCAGTTCCCAGAGCGATGAGGAAGAGACCCACCATGGACAGAACACTGGAGGGGAAAGGAGAAGTGTGTTTTAGAAAAAAAAGTCACATCCTGGACTCTGACTTCTTTATCTAAATTCAATGCAGAATTAAACCCACACATGAAAGGTCATGTTGTTTGGCGTCCCATCTCTATCTGAATCGGTGATGTCATGGATTGCACTCACCGCCATCGCCACCTGGCCAATGGCATAGACAATGGACAGGTAGATGATTGTTCTGTAAGAGAAATGCCCCCCAAAAAAACCCACCACAGTAAACTTTGTGTTTCGTAGGCAAAATACTCCAACCAAATCATACGCCGCACGTTGTTCTGCACAACAAAAGGACATTTACAAGAAAACAAAGTATTTTATGTCAAATCTGTGAAACTTTAACCACACACTTGAATTTTCCAAGCCAGGAATCGGCCACGATGGCCCCCAGGATGGGAGTGAGGTAGCAGAGAGCCACAAATGTGTGGTATATGGATGTGGCCAGGTCATCATCCCATTGCAAGAAGTACTTGAAGTACAGCACCAGCACAGCTGTGGAGAAGCAGCAAAAACAACTCCAGCTGTGAAAGAGACACTAAATCTAACTTGTATTTATTTAGTTAAAGGTAAGAGAAAGCACATTGAGTCTGCAATGAAAAAAAAAATTGTGATGGGGTAACTTTCAAAGTCAAATTTCCTCAGAATTAGACAATTAGTTTGGTAAAATATAACTTTTGTTTTTCAATCTGTCAGGTTTTATTTATAGCAGAATCCATAAATACCCAATCTCAGATATAAAAGAAATAATCTTATATCTAAACATAATTAAATATATATTCTTTAGTATAATAAATCTAAAAAAACAAAACAATTATTAATGAAATGGTTTTGAGGGGTTTCAACAGTTTTAACATTGTAAATTTTAAAACAACTGATAACAGACACTGATTTTTTGAGAAAAGAAAAAAAAAACTAAATAAAATAAACCTTTTGCCCCAGCAGCAGCTTCTCTGTCTGTTGATGGTCACCCACACTGAATCTCAGCAGATGTTTGCATTTATGAAACAGAACCAGTATCTCACCTCGCATTCCATAGTAGGAGAACCTCTCACAGAACTCATTCACAACTATGAAGAAAATGCTGATGGGATAGCCACACACCACTTTGCTCTGTTCAGAAAAACCAAACAAAAAAGGTTCTATACTGTTCCACCATTTAATTTATTGTAGTTCTGAATTCATTATAAAGACATACACAAGTGTAAGTATCAATGACTCAAATATAAAGTGAAAATAATCTGCAGGGTGAACTCTGTCAATGTCACTTTAAAAAATAAAAGTACATGTTTATTTTGGTGTATTTCTCCTTTTTGTTTGGTTCAGGTTGAAGCTATTTTCTTATAAACTGCTAGTGTAATGTAACAAAAATAATAGAAAAAATAATTAAAAAACAAAACAAAAAGGGGCTTATACAAAAATACACACTGGCTATCCGAAGATACATAACCCCTTATTGTAATATTAAAACCTGCCCAACACAAAAGGCATTTAGCTCTCATCTGTTTGCTCAGTTGTTAGACAGGACAAGTTAAAAAAAATAAAAAAATAATAATAATAAACTTCTAGTTTCGTCAGGTCCTATGCTTTGTTTGGTTGTCTCTTTGTTTTTTAAATAAATCAATTCGTTTGACTGTTTCTTTCTCTTTTTTTATCAAAACAAATTTTGTATTTTTTTATAAAACAATTGAATGATCTTTTTTTAAATGAAACAATGAATGCAAAAATGACACTACTACAAATAAATTTGACCAAAAACATATAGTTTTTTTTAACCCAAATATTAAAAGCTACAACACATTTCCACAGACGTCCTTTTTTAGAATGATGCTGCAAGTGGCCATATGTTTAACTTTTTAATAAGAACTGATTTGTTTTTTTTTTCTGATATCAAAGCCCAGCTGGTTTAAGGAATATTTTTTCCAATTAATTATTCTAGAAATGTTTCATTTGTTTCTCAAAACTGAAAAACAAGTCCATCAGTGTCATCCAAATTTATTATCTTTCACAGGATTATAGTAGAGCCAAACCCTTCTTTTGTAAACGACACAATCCGACACAAATGGATTATATGAATAGTGCATGTTTAAAGAGCCTGTTATATGTAGATGCAGCTGTAACATGAACACATAGAAATCCATTATACTGCAGTAGGGAGCCAGGTTATTCTATCTTTTTTTAGCATGTTCAGTTAAAGTCAGTATTTTACCTTTCCTTTGCCCTTCTTCTCTTTTTTGAGATCTTCTTTGTCTGTGAGAAAGAAAAAAACCCCCAGATAATTACATTTCACTTTTCTTTTAAATTATTTTGTTTCAGATAAATCAAAGTTGAAAAAAGGCTCTCTTTTCTTTAACATTTTCTACAGATAAACAAAAAATTGAATCAGAACAGTTTTTGCTGAAATCTGTTTGGATATATAAAATAAGGTTTTATTCATCTCACCTGTCATGGTGCCTTTTAGTAGTTGCTTCCTAATTCCTAATAAATCTGGATGATCCTGCAGGTAAAGCAGGTGAGGATGCAGAGTTCACTAACAAACATGGGAAACTTTAGTGTAATATCACCTCTTATCAATCCCATGAGTGCTGACAGTGTTTGATGGGCGGGACTATCAGGTACTGGAGATAGCAAGAGGCCTTAACATTTCATCAAAAACAGTTTGAACTGCAGCAAAATCAAAATCAACGGGATTCAAGAGCTCAAGTGCAGAGAAATGAGTGTTTTTATTTAAAAGATAAACATTAGGGAGCATCCGTTTACAGCAGAACAGTGTCTTTTGTGTTAAATATATTTATAAAAAAACAAAGAAATGCTGCTCAAATATAAGACAGTTTCATTTCTAATAACACAAAATGGTATCTTTTCCACAGTGAGTTCTTTTTATTTGCCCCACACCTCATTTCTTTGGCAAGGTGAACAACGTTCTTACAGTGTATAATCCCCACACAAGATCATTTGCAAATATTGCACAAAGTCCTTTTTATATAAACGAATAAACAAATGAATTTTAATCTATTTTTTATGCAGTGGCTTTAAATATTTAAAAAAAAATTCTCCCCTTCTAAGACATTAAAGTGATGTATGCGCAAATGCAAAGGTATGGGAGATTTTTCTTTAGCAAAAAAAATTACCTTAAGAGGAAATATAATTTGATTTACATAAAATGAAAGCATCATTGAACACAGCATAAAAGGTTCCTTGAGACAACAGTACAGTGGCTTATAAAAGTCGAATGCTGTACATAAAAACACATTGCAAATTATTCTTAAAAAACAAAACAAAAATGGGCATTGACAGAAGTTTGCTTTTGTGACATGCAAGTTAAAAAAATCCCACAAAAATGTCTCTTAATAAAAACACTGCTATGTCTTCTGGTAGAAACAGGTAAAAATCTCCAGTTTTCTCTCATAAAATGTCCCTCTTGTCTCCACAATCCATCCTCGACAAAGCACAACGCCCCATTTTTACTGAAGTCCAGGGGCTCATTGAGGTTGACCCCAACAATTTCGGTTTCTTCCTGCATCTTCTCATGAAGCTGAGGGAATCAAGCTGAGAAACAACTTTATGGCATCTCGCAAAAGCCCCATCGCGCTCTTAAGCGGATCAGGATCACGCCACGGAGGATGAGTTGGGGATGCCCTGGATGGTGGCACTGGTTGGCGTGCCGCTGATGGCATTAAAGATGTGGAGCGAGTCTGGGAGGACGCTCTTCATGCTGTCTTCCACTGGACTGATCTGGAAGAAAAAATGATCAGAGGCAACTTAAGGTCAAAATAAGGTCGTCTTAAAGAGACCTGAGCTGTAGTCCAACTACAGTTACGGAAAAGTCTGAGGTTTTAGGAAGAACACAGCCATTAACACACTTTATTTGGAACCTTTGCAAAAATTTCCAGATATTTTTGCTGTTTGTCACCACCAGTCACTGTCCAGTGAGCCTTAGGTTGTGTCTGAAATCCCTCACTATTTACTATTAGTGCATTAGATAGGGCACAAGCCAATTTGTCATGGTGTTCAAATCCACAATTCCAAAATCTTGTACCCTGGAAATTTCCCAGACGCCTCTATGAAAAACCAGTGTGCATCAGTGCTCAGTAGATTGGCAACTATAGCCCACAATGCATTGGGTTTGAACGATTTGTCATTTGAAAAAAATGTATTTAAGTTGATTTTTTATATATCGTCCAAGTTTTAATCATCAGAACACAATGGATTCATTTATAGTCTTTATAAAATGTTTATTTGTTATGCTTTTACTTTGTTAAAAAGATGACGTCACATTATAAAAAAAATTAAGAAGTAGTGAGCATGTGTCTTAATTGCGTAAAAATTCAGGGCACTGATAGTCCCACACTATATAGTCCTTAGGGATCAGGGACTAGTGACAGAGTTTCTGAACTGGCCTTTATATCTTAGGAAACAGTATTTAGACATATTTTAAAGGACTTAAATCAATTATTACTACTTAAAACCCCAAATATTTTTTGCTACTATGCTTCCTTGCAATATTGCAGCTCAGCTTTTCCAGTCTCGCTGTTTTGCGGATTTTGCACGCTTTTTAAAATTTGTTATTAATGCACAGCGCACTGTGCTCCGCGTTCATGCTGGGTGTAGACGTTGTCAGTCAGTCTCCTCTGTGCCATGTCTCCTTTAGGGAATGTGTTCAGTTTGCCAAATCGACATAAATCTTTGATCATGAGCAGATTTGTTTTCATTCTGTAATAGTGAACTTATTTTTCTGTGAAGGTGTGAAAAAGTTCATGCCCTTCTAATAAAAGCATATAAAGGGTAGAATGAGGCGTTTTACAGCCTTAAAACATCTATAATCCTACTTTGTGGATTTCACCTATTGCAGGTTATTTATGGAACGTATCCCATGCGATAAACAAGGGAACTTTGTACTGTGAATACAGTTTATGTATCTAAATGGATACTTCACAGTTAACTAGTCACTAAAACCTGTTTTAGGTTTCAGATTTTGTATATCAGAACTGAAATTTCTCTATCAGTCTTATAATTTATTACAGCTAGAGTGGTATCACTGATAAAAATCAAAAGTTGGTTTCAAATTAAAAATATCAAATACCTTATTTTCAATACACACACAGCAAAATCAATCCAAATAGCAGCCAAAGAATATTAAAAGCTAATACATGTATACACACCCCGTATACACACCACGGGTTTAGAAGTTAAATGAATGAATGTATAGACAAAAAAGATTTCTTTTTGAAGAACTTGCGTTAAGATGCATGCATTTCTGTGTCCTACACAGAAGTGCAGACGTCTTTCTGAAATGCAAAAAAATATATATATATATATAAGACAAAATCAGTAGCAGTTGGTCCAGCCAGAAGGACAATTAGTTTCCTCTGAAGGTAATAATCACCAACAAAATTTAAAATATGATTGTTCTCCATCTTGTGCTGCAGCACTGATATTAATGCACATTTATGAAGACAAAACCAGATGATTTTCACTTTTTATAGAAAATATTATAATCGAAACTTTATTGAGACACAGGGAGACAGGTTTCCTGTAGACACATAGCTCATGTGCATCTTTTTAACTGCTGGGATGTTTGGAAAAACCAATATAATGGGAACTTGATCAAAAAATGTATTCAGAGCTTTGAGGTAAAGTAGTTTTAGGATTGCTAAACCAACTGAACTAGTTTTACTGTTCAAATTTGAACTGTCTGGCTGGACCACCAACTGCCTCTGTTCATTCCACGCTGATGTTTCTTGCTTTACCATCAAACCTGCGCGTCAGCATGGAAGACAAACGGAAAATGCCATCATCAGAGGTCGTGTTATCACTCAATCAAAGGCTATACTTGACTTTCTGCTTTTTTTTTAAGCCGTTGTAGAGTGGCTTCCAATCAGATTAAAGGTGCATCATTACGGTGCTTGAGACACAGACCTGGAATTGTGCAACAGCAGCAGGACTTACTTGCTCACGCATGATGATGGACAACTCTCTGACCAAATCTCTGTAGTTGGCTTTCATCTCGTCGTGGTACTCCTGTTGATCCTCTTTGATCAGTCGCTCGTTCACCCCTAGGCCATGACCACATGCCTCCACGAAGTCCCTGCTCATAAGAACAGTCGTGTTTATGGCAGGTTACACTGCCAGGATGTCTAACTTTACTTGTCAAACTCACCTGAAGACCTCTTTGAGCTGTTTGACCTTGTTATCCGGATACTTCTTGGCACTTGAATCATCCAGAAAAGCTCTGGCATATGCAAGCGGGCCGGCGTTCACCTTTAACATCACAACACAATGACACGTCAGCTGTTTTGGACTCTTTTTGTGTGCTTTTGTGAGACATAGAGCAGCCACCTGGACACTGATGCTGCCCTGCAGTTTGAGCTGCAGACGGATCATGTCCACCTCGCTGGAGGAGCAGAGTTGCCTAATCTCCGCCACTTTCCTGCTCATCTCGTCGATGGCCACCTCGATGGGGCTCAGATCAGTGTGGTGCTGGTACATCACTGCTATACGCTTCTTCACGTAGGGAAAGCAGTGTGTGGCTGTAGGAGGGGTGTAAAAAAAAACAAAGACAGGAGATTAGATTGCTGGTCTTCCTGCCGGTGTCCTTTTCAGTTTTACAGCTTGATTTGGACTCGCGTATGGATAAAGAGATAAGGTTGTGCTTTTACGCCGTAAATCTTGCGTCTGTGATTAGGCTTTGGAAAAAGCTGGGACAAACAGCTGATGTGTTCAAAAACTAATCAATGAGCAGAAACATTTTTCTGACTATTGCAGTGATTAAGCAACAACAAAGGAAAGGCTTTTAAAGAAAAGTAGACTTTTTTTTCTTCATCTTTCAGCAGCATGTCAAATAGTAGCTGTAACAGAAGCCTATTTTATTAGTATTACAGATAAGCCATTTAAGGTATTGGTAGAAATGTATTCCTTTCTTTTCATTTATTATTTTGAATTTGGTAGATTTTTCAATCAATTAAGCTGCTTCTTAAAGAACTGTTGGATCCCAGTACCTGGCATAGTTATTGTCCCCACATGTGACAAGCTTTTTTTTTTTTTATTTACTCAAAAAGGTTTTTGAAAAATAGTTAACACACTTTTCCCTTTGACATCTTAGTAGAAATTCACGTTTAGATTTTAACAGACACATTTGTGTTCATTTTTATTCTTATGCAAACACTCCAAAATTTAAATTGAGCTTTGCTAATAGGTCAGTATAGATGTGGTCATTTACTGGTCAGGATCGTCCTGCGCTTGCACTGCTCCTCCACTCCGCCTTGCTTTTTGCCCGATATTGTGAAAGGCATCTCAAACACGAATCGTCGGATGTTGTGGCTCTTCTCAAAGTCAGTTTTCCTGTCCACCAGCTCCTTCTCCTCCAGGTATGGAGTCACGTGGGTCACTTGGATGTATGCATACTTAGAGTCCAGATCTTTAGGGTTGATCTGCAGGAGATTAAAAAAAAAACGATTGATGCTGTAATGTGGAACAAAGACCTCATCACAAACTGAACGCAAAATGAGTCTCACCCGTCCAGAGTCTTGAATCATCTTGACGTTCTCCTGTCCAAATTTCTCAGAGTAGAGCTTCAGGAGCCTCTGGGAAATCTCAGACAGAGGGGTGAATTTAGGCTCCTTATAAATGTACTCCTTACCATCTTCATCCTCAAAGAAGCCCTGAGGAGGATCAAAACATCCAGAGTTATTCTAGTGGGACAACAATCTCAGTCACATAAATCAATATGTGAGAATTATCTAAATGAATGAAAAAAACATTTTTTTAGGACTCCGAAATACTCAAGCTCTACCTACAAATCATTACAGTTAAACTAATTTGTAATATTTACTTAAGGTGGTGACAGATTTCATTAGACCTGTTAGATTTGTTAATACTTGTATAAAAATAGCCTAAAAGCTCTGGAGGTTGGAATAAATGGGGAGTTAAACTGGTAAAAGGTAAGCAAAGCACTACACACTGCATTAGTGAGGGAGCACAGCACAGCCTAATACATCACTGCAGCCCCGGCTGGAGTGCTGGCTTTCATCCTAATTTACCTCTGCTTCTGAGTGAGTAAACTGGTACTGCTATCAGAGTGAGGGAAACACACATACACATGTAAATCGTTATTCCAAAACAACCATAAAGCTCTATGCATCTCAAACATGAAGACAAACGTGGATTGGCAAGAGTCACATAAAAACCCCCAAAAAGACTCAGCTGGAGGCAACCACACAGGACAGAAAACTCATTAAAAACATCAACAAGCACAGTCAGCACTTGAACTTCACAAATATGCTGGATGTGGTGTTAAAATGAGTGTCTGCCATGCTGCACAATTCTCCAAACACAAAGCAGTTGTGATAACTGAGTGTTAGCTTATTACTTTAATCTGAGTTTACCATTTGATTTTTTTATTCATTTGGCTGATTTTTTTTCTGGTTAAATTATGGAGATTTTAACATTGCAAGTTAAAAAAATAAATAAAAACATGGGTTGAATGTTTATCAAAATAAGTCCGATTAGAGCTTTTGTTCAAATTTACTCATATGTTTACAAAAATGAATGTCTCACAGACTGGACACTTTTATTTCAAAGACAGTTTTTAAAATGAATCTTAACAATCATTTTAAAGAAACATGTTGCTCTAACTTAGTTTTCTGATTCTAATTATTTTAATAATTTCACGATTTTAATTATTTTTTTATCCTGTCTAGCCTGGGTAAATAAAGATTAAATAAATAAAAAATAAATGATAAGAAGTGTTTAAAAGTCCAAACAAGCTGCTTCGAAGTGTGTGTGTGTTTTTTTTCTTATAAACATGCACTTTAGCATTTAGACATTTAGACTAGACTTTTTGTAAATTCAGAAACAATTTCTTACCTTAAAAAGGTTATATGAATTATTAAAACCGCTCTTTGTCATATTTACAAGGCAGCTTCATTTTTTGTTTTATTGGAAATAATGATCACTTGTGCAGAGAATTACATCACCACATATTTCTACACTTATAATTTCTATTTCATATTTTCTACACATATTTATCATAAAAAGATTAAAACTTCAACGTCTGGAAATTAATATTTTTTAAATTCAAGTTTTTGAGCTAAAAGTTTGAGAAAACATTTTTCAGCCAAAAAAAAACAAAAGTTTAAAACTTTGAATATAAACTTGAATATAACTTTGAAACAACCGCAGGTAAGCGTTTTTACCAACAGGACACATTTTTGCATCTGTTGGAGTAATTGTTTAGAAAGTAATATTTGAATGAAGGAGGCCTTTTTTTTACTGATGTCTAACTGCTTTTTGTGGTTATATCTCCTATCCAACAGCAATTTAAATTTCTGAACCAAAATATCTCCTAACAACTGGATTCTATTGAATTAAGTCATTTTGGTATCTACAGAGGACATTTTGGGTCCTTTCCATAAAAACGAATATGAAGGGGTGGGGCTCTGGGAATTGTAGTTTTAGTGGATTTAAAAATAAATGTTGGCTGGATACATTTTTGTTCTGTGGTAGTCAGGAGGACACGAACAGAATTGTCTTCCGGATTTCCACTTTCTGTGCGAAAAAACTAATTTTTTTTGGTCAAATTGTATCCTTTGGGTGACTAACTGATAAAATTCTCAGTAAATATGTACCAAAAGTGACCTTTAACTGCAGATAAATGCTTATATGACCTCATATGCCAAACAAGATGCATATAATTCTAAGAAGTCTCTTTGGACCTCTTTACATCCTTTATTAGTTACAAGGAGTGGCCATAGCTTTTCCCATAACTGCTATTTCGTGGAATTCTTTTCCAGGTACTTTTTTTTTTTTTACCATAAAAACAATGAACATAATAAATGGAGCAGAAATGACGAACAGTATGAAGTGACACGACAGAGCTTTGTGTAAGTAAAAAGCAGCAAGCGTTAATTGAGGAGTGCAGATGGATTCTAGCAGCACCAAGACCACACGAAGGCTCAAACTATCACAGCTAGAAGTGTCTGCTGTATCACTTACCGCTGCCTTCAAAGGGGATTCAAACAAAAAGCAGAGAAGCAGATTGGGTCATAATACAGCCATTAAAAAGGACCTGCTGTTATGTAAACACTTATGATCCAAGTTTTAATTTATGACTTTATTCTGCTAAAATCAAGTCATTTTAAATTATTATTGGTCAATTTAAAGCATATTCATAGAGGATTGTTTGCTGTGCCTTCAGTTGATTATTGCAGTCTATTATTTTCGATGTTCTTTGCGAAAACATCAAAACAGTAATTAAGAGAGCAGCCTTCATTTATTTTGTTTTTGTAACCAAACACTAAAGTGTTACTGTTTGTCTAGTGCTTAGAACTGGAAAAGGAGTTTTAGTAAATGATTTCAGAAAGCAGTGTGTCTTTGATAGTGGAGGTTTTGAATGTAATAAAGCCATGCAAAAAAACACACTGTATATCATGCCGCCCAAGGTCTGGGATTTTACTAAAAGTCATAGAAAAAACCCACTTAAATAATCAAAAAATAGTTAAAAAAAAATGCTCGAAACAGTTTCAAAAGGATTACCTGGAAATCATACAATTATACTTCTATGTGTTCAACTTAAAAATTTAATACATATGAAAACATTAAGAACATTTTCACGTGGCAAAAGTATCATAATTATAAAACATAGCTTCAAGTGTAAAAAGAGTTTTAAACCAGAATGTAGGGATGATTTTCTATAGTAAAAACCAAGATGGTAATTTTGGGGAACTGTGCCTTGTTCCAACTACTTTTTAAATGGGCTTCAATCTGGAAGTTGAAGCTTTTGGCTCCATCTTAGGCGTATTTAGCTTCAGTGCCACCCACCCATCCATCCATCCATCCATTCTTCAGTTAGAGATAGCACTGGGAGCACATGTAAAAATATTCCAAAAATGACTGACTTTTTACATTTTATAGAGGAAAAACATAATTTAAGATGAATAGCAGAAAAACACCTATTGACATAGAGTGGGAGAAAAAAGTATTTAGTAAGCCACCAATTGTGCCTGTCCTTTCACTTAAAAAGATAAGAGACGCCTGTAATTTTTATCATAGGTTTACCTAAACTATGAGAGACAAAATGGAAAAAAAAACTGAAAATCCCACTGTTTGTTTTTTAAATAATTTATTTGTAAATTATGGTAGAAAATAAGTTGTTGGTCACCTAACTTTTTGGCTCTCACAGACCTGTAACTTCTTCTGTAAGAGGATCCTCTGTCTTCCACTCGTTACCTGTATTAATGGCACCTGTTTGGACTGGTTATCTATATTAAAGACACCTGTTTACAACCTCAAACAGTCAAACTCCAAACTCCACTATGGCCAAGACCAAAGAGCTGTCTAAGGACACCAGAAACAAAATGGTTGACCTGCACCAGGCTGGGAAGACTGAATCTGCAATGGGTAAAGCAGCTTGGTGTGAAGAAATCAACTGTGGGAGCAAATATTAGGAAAGGGAAGACATACAAGATCACTGATAATCTCCCTCAATCTGGGGCTCCCCATAAGATCTCATCATGTGGGGCCAAGATGATCACAAGAACAGTGTAAACAAAATCCCAGAACCACACGGGGGACCTCGTGAATGACCTGCAGAGAGCTGGGAGCACAGTAACAAAGGCTACCATCAGTAACACACTATGCCGGCAGGGACTCAAATCTTGCAGTGCCAGACGTGTTTGTGCCAGTACAAGTGCAGGTCCGTCTAAAGTTTGCTAGAGCGCATTTGGATGATCCAGAAGAAGATTAGGAGAATGTTCTATGGTCAGAAGAAAACAAAATAGAACTTTTTGGTAAGAACTCTACTCGTCGTGTTTGGAGGAGAAAAAATGCTGACTTGTATCCAAAGAACACCATACCGACTGTAAAGCAGGGGGGGTGGAAACAACATGCTTTGGGGCCTGTTTTTCAGCAAAGGGACAAGGACGACTGAACCGTGTAAAGTAAAGAATGAATGAGGCCACATATCTTCAGATTTTGAGGGAAAACCTCCTTCCATCAGCAACGGCATTGACAATGAAACGTGACCGAGTCAAACACACTGCCCGGGTAAGAAAGGAGTGGCTTTGTGAGAAGCCTTTCAAGGTCCTGGAGTGGCCTAGCCAGTCTCCAGATCTCAACTCCATAAAAAATCTTTGGAGGGGGTTGACAGTCCGTGTTGCCCCAAAACATCACTGCTCTAGAGGAGATCTGCATGTAGGAATGGGTCAAAATACCAGCAACAGTTTGTAAAAACCTTGTGAAGACTTACAGAAAACACGTGATTGTTTTCTTTGCCAACAAAGGGTGTAAAACAAAGTATTGAGTAGAACTTTTGTTATTGACCAAATAGTTATTTTCCACCATTAATTACAAATACATTCCTTAAAAATCAGACAATGCAATTTTGTAGATTTTTTTTTCTCATTTTGTCACTCATTGTTGAGGTTTACTTATGATGAAAATGACAGGCCTCTCTCATCTTTTTAAGTGGGAGAACTTGCACAATTGGTGGCTGACCAAATACTTTTTTGCCCCACTGTAAATCAAAACCAACTTAACTAACACCAACTGAATTTAAATTTTCTGTGCATCAAAAGTTTTTACTCAATTCAATAAAAATATGATTTAGAAAAATAAAACCCCTAGTGGACAGAGCATGTTATTGCAGCACAGCAGATGGACTCACCTGGCCAAAAAATGCCACCCGGAAGTACGTGCCCAGTAATCTTTTTCCTGTGTGCATGACCTCTGTCACCTTGCTGTACGCACGGTGCAGTGTGTCGTAGAGACGAGCCAGTTTCTGTGCAAGATGCCAACATTTAGAATTTAAAGTGTGTTTAGACCTTAAAGACCCACTCCAATGAAATTGGTGCTTTTAACCTGTTCTTGCAGGTTTTTTTTTTAATGCTGGAGGATATATATGATGAACGTTAAGGGAATTTCTAATAACAGCATAATCATAATTAAAAGAACATTGGGAACACTTTTACAATTAATCAACAGATGATCGGAGTGGGACTTTGAGTAAACCTGGAATTACGTACCTCAAAGTCTCTGCGCTTCTCATAAATGGGTATAATGAGCTTGTAGATGTCAGAAATGAGCTCGTAGCGCTCTGCTTTCCACAGCCCATCTGCACACGCCTCCAAAAGCTCCATTAGGACATCCTAAAGGGGGACCAAAAGCACAGATTTGGCAACAAATACCTCAGCAGAGACACACCTTTAAGTGTAAAATCTTATTTAAAAGACAAATTTAATTCAACTGAAGATGGAAAAAAAAAATCTTATTGTTGATGTAAGCATTTTTTTGATTTAGCATTTTTTGTGCAACAGATACTATATTTCATATCTTGAAAAATCCCAATTCCGTGTCTAAGAAAATTGGCCTCAACAATTACACCTGATTCATTTAGGAGCTCAAAGGTATTACATGAAAAATAATTTCAATAATTGAAGCAAAGCAAATTTGAGTGAAAAGCATGTGAGATTTTTCTAAGGCTTAGTGTTCTGCTATCTTAAACCCTGATATCACGTCATTTGATTCTTTACGTTTGATGTTGCAATGCTGATATTTTCTTACAATTACACATTTTTCTACATGTGTTGTTCAGTGAAGTTATTGAATTTTGATTCTGTCTGACAATTGCTCATCCGTACCTCATTGAAATGGACGTCCTGCATTCCCACATCCTCCATCATTGCTGCTTCTTCATCGATGTTTGGGGTCACGACTCTAAATGCAGAGCAGCCTTGCTTGAATATTCCTGTGTAGAAGAGATCCTTTTAACACACGTAGCACTTTAAAGCCAGTTTTTGCAACTGGTCTGAATACATTTTATGAAGTGGATTTTATATTTTTATTTCTATTAAAGCACCTTTTCTCCTGAGATATTCTGCCACCAGTGCTGCAACGTGCACATAGCACATGGCTGCCTGTAATGTAGTTGGAAAAATAATCACTTGAATAACTAAAAGATAACATACAAGTGATTTTCTTCCCCCTGCAAATTCAAGATTTCTGCTGAGATGAATCAGATCGATCCCCGACCTCAGAAAGATCTCCGTTCTTCACGTGGATTCGGGCCATGCTGTCCAGCCATGTTTTGCGAAGCTCAGGGGTGCTGGCGTAAGACTTGGCAAGGCTGTACTGCAGGTCCACCAGCATCTCTGGGTCTCTTTCGTGCTCCTTCATCTGAGCCGTGGCCATCAAAACTGTTCTGATGCGTTTGGTCAGGTCTTTGACATCTGATGGGAAAGCAGTGTTCTGTTCTCAGAACATCAGAGGTGAAAGGTTAGCTTCTCGTGAAACATCATTTCACGATCATCTGACGATCCCCTGTAGATGTAACGTTCCTCACTTTTATAGTTTTGTCGCTGTTAGCACAGTTGTTGATGATCGATAAAGACTGCTGAAAGCGCGTACTTCCGATTCCGATCACATCTGCAATCAGCTGACTCACAGCAATCACCACCTGCAGAAAAAAATGATATCAAAATGTGTTGTTAACCTAACATTTGATTTACGTGCTTTAAGATAAAACAAAATCCATAACCATGCTTCCTCTTTCTCTTGTGTTAAATCCATCATCTCACCTGTAAGTGCGTCCTCACAAAGGATTTGCGGCCCGTGTAGTCAAAGTTACTTTTCATGAGGAAATACAGCAGGTGAGCCGCATCGCTGCGAATGGAGCTGAGCTTGGAGTTGCAGCATTTTAGAATCTCATAGCAGAAGGCTGCACACATGTCTGCGCGCCCTTCGAAGAAAGTGCACGGGAACTGGAGAGAAAAATAAAGGCCACGAAGCTTTTAAGACCCACTCTGAGGAAAAATGTTTTTTGTTTTTAACATATTCTTGTAGAATTTTTAGGCTTTAAATTCCATTTCTGGGAATCTATTTTTTTTTTTCAAATGAATCAGGAGCAGACGAAAAGATGCTATTGGAAAAAGAGTTTATTTGTGACCAAGAAAATATGCTGGGTGGGCCACAAGCTCCATGCTGTGTGCCAACAATCCCGCCCACAACCCAGAGGGGAATTCCTAATGAACTACTGCTGCTCTGATGTTTTAGAAAATGACAAGTTTTTTGATTTTGGCAAAAAACTGTATAATCATACTGGACTGGAAACGCTTTTACAACAGTTTAAAAAAGGATCCGAGTGGTACTTTAGGTTAAACGCGGCACCATACGTCCATCACACCTTGTAGATGAAGGTACGCAGTGTTGTGAAGACCTGCTTCAGGGCTGTTTCGGACTGATTGATGCGCAGGAAGCAGAGGTGAACCTCAAAGACCTTATTCATGAGAGGACTGTGGCCGTGGTCAGAGCACAGCTGCGTCTGTGACAAAAACAAGACAAAAGCTGGTAAAGGTTTGATACAACATCAAAACATGACAAGTGAGTTGTTTGTCACCTTGAAGCCCATGATGAAGATGTTGAGCGTGTCCAGGACCGTCAAACACACTTCAGTGGCAATATTGGCCTCCAGCAATGACTGATTTAACACATCTGCATCTGAGTGGCTGTAGGCTGAAAAAAACAAAACAAAGAAAAAATCTATTTTCCTCCAAAGATTTGGCGTGAAGCTCTCTATAGAAGCGCCCAGTGTTAAAGGCAAAGCTGGAAAGATGGAGGTTTTCATAATGCTAAAAAATTCAGTTTCATTCCAAAGAGGCAATTAGATTTGATGTCAAACTAGTCACAATCTGTTTTCCCCTAGAATGGATGATGAGGTACAACCAAGAGTGTTACTTTGTGCTCAAAAGTCAAAAGAAATGGAAGAGATAACTATAGCTGATGAATTTAACGTGTTTACAGCGCCACCTCACAAGCAATGCTGTTTCATAGCATAACAGAAAAAAGGAAACATCAGAACTGTAATAGTTTAGCCAATTCCAGGCCTCAAGGGCTGCTGTTCTACATGTTTTCCAACCAACCTGACATTGAAGCTCCTTATTAGCTAAACACACCTAAGCCAGGTAATGAACAGCAGATAAGGGAGGGCTTCAGGAAAACCAGCAGGAGGCCGGCCTTCGAGGCCCGGATTTGGACATCCCTAGTTTAAAGCTTTAGTCACACCTCCCCTCATGGGTGGATACAGGTTGTCTGTGGGCAAACCAATGGGCAAAGTTGTACAGGGCATGCAGTTGGCCCGCAAGAAATATCAAGGTCATAGACCCCTCAGTGAGTCCAGAGGGAAAATCTTCATGCACATAGTTTTTTACAGGCATGGTGCAGGAAACAGATCCATAGCAAACACTTATACAACATTAAGGGTAAGTAAGGGTAAAGAGGATGAGGTGCAGGAACGTCACACAAAAATGTCGTTTTTTTTCAACCATCCCAAATCCTGTGCACCGTGCAAGCAGCCTGTTAGTGCTGTCTACATAATAAGTGTGAGCTCCTTGCAGGCTCCTTGTGTGCAGCCTGACAGAGAAATGAGGAAATTAGACGGTTTGTTTGGGCATCTGCATACCCTGTGCATGGCTGCATCCGCACACGATCTAACTAACGACTAGACTGTGACACAAGGGCATAAGGGTCATAAGGGCATGCATTTTACATTATCCTTATGGATACTGTATGAGACAGTTTTCATTTCAACCCTTGGGTTGGCCGTACGAGCCTCAGGGGACCTCCTTTTTTAAACCCTTCACGGGCCCGGACAACCCAAAAGCCTGCAGCACCCATGTGGGTTCATTTAACTAAGGCTTTACTGTTTTCAGATAATTCCAGTAAAGCCAGATTATTGTAACTATATGCTAATGTGATTCTCTGTACTGAATGAGCAAAAAAGAGAACTGTAATAAAACAGTGTATTGGTAAAAGTCAGAATAGATAATTGTGGTGGGACACCTAGGTAATTTTAGTAAAGTAAAATAATAAACCCCTCTAACCACAAACATAATTCTCTAGTCCTTTAAAACAGTGTTTTTCAACCAGTGTGCCGCGGGAAATTGCCCTCATTAACTGATCTAAAAACATTTCCCATCTCCAAGATATCAGCTCTGTGTTCATCCAAACAAACCCTGATAAAACACTGAGTAGTTAAGAATATAAAAGATCATAAAATCATTTTTTCTTTGTGTTTATTTGATTCTATTAAAGACATTTTGTTAAGAATGACGGTACCGCGATTTAGCTGCATCTAAAGCCGTTTGCGGAAAAGTCCCGCCCCTTTAACTGTCTCACCCCAAACATTCTTGAAGGCTTGATTACATGTCATCAGTCTGACCAATCAGAAGTGGTTAAAGTCTCAACTTCCTTGTTCAGATTTAGCTGAAAAAGTCTCTCAGTTCTAACAAAAATAGCAGCTAAAGCTCGTCTTTAGTGGTGTAGCTTTCCACAGATTCCGGTATCAGACCGTGGAACAAGAGAACTAAACAATGAAGCTCAGAGACGCTAGTCTTTCTGCCCTTTAGAGTCAGATTTCACACTACATCTCCCATGATGCATTGGCTTAAAGGGACAGGTCTCAGCGTAAAATGAGTCGTCCTTGTTATACGTCTTGAAACCATAAAGAACATGCAACAAATACGTGTTTTTTTCCTGCGGGACGGGGGGACGATACAAAATCAATGCATCTCTATTAATGTGCGGGACTAAATTCTCTGAGTTTTGCGGGTGCGGGCGGGAGTGGACATACATATTGCGGGGGCGGGCGGGAGTGTAACGCATACGTTGCGGGAGCGGGCGGGATTGGTCAGAAATTCAGCGGGAGCGGGATGAAGAAAATAGTCCCGCGCAGGGCTCTAATGCAGACCTTGGATCATAATGTCCCTGGTTCGATTCCCACTCTGCTTGCCCATGTGTCAACACATCATTGGGCAAGACACTGAACCCAAAAATGCTTCTAGTAGTTGTAGGTTAGCACCTCACATGAGAACTCTGCCTCCATCAGTGTGTGTGGACAGGTGAATGTAAAGTGCTCTGATGAAGATGGGATGAAGACCCACTTCAATGAAAAGGGTGTTTTTGGTGTTTGTAACATGTTTTTGGGGCAATTTTGTGATGATAGAGACAATTACAATTAAAGTATTTCTTTATTCCAATTAATGTATTTAAATTGGGCGGGCTACAAGCTCCCTGCTCCCTGTTCCATTCTGATGCATCCATCCATCCAAATAGATCCATGCACGTCTCTGTTTTCCTCGTCTAAGTTGGGATCTGGTTTAAAACAGTTCGACTGGATGGCAACATAATTGCCCGCCATTTTTGTTACACCGGTAATGTTAGGTTGTACTTCTGAGGGGCTGTAAGCTAGCGGGATAGCGTGTAAAAACAGAGAACTCTCAGTTATGGGTGACGGGAAGGGGGGCAGGGTTTATCTGCACTAGTGGTCCTGCCCCGTAACTTAGAGGCAAAATTCGAATTAACCGCTGGCAATCTGTAGAAACTATGTACTAGAAAACAACAGTTTTATTTGTTTTAGCCAAAAAAAAGTTATTATATTAAGTTAGGCCCAAAAGGAAGATTTGCGATTTTTTCTAAATGCTTTTCAAAAGACCACAACCAACAGCAGGTTTGTAACATCCACCGGTTTTGCCTACTTGGATGGATGTAGCATTTTCCCCACCAAACTGAGCATAAACGGCACCCATGGGTACCACATCAGCCAATGGGTCAATGTAAGTTTGAGTTTGGAATTTAATGGAATGAAACATTTGGATTTATAACAAGGCAAAAAAAAAAAAAAAAAAAAAAAAGAAGCTGCACAAAAGAACAGGATGATGTAGAAAGCTAATGTTTGGTTAAGAAGGACATGCTCCTCTTTCAACCAGCCAGCAAAAACCATCTGCCAGCCTGACACGCTCTTACCATGGTCTACAGATATTCCAAGAATACTTGAAATCTTTCTTACACTGAAAATATAAAGAAACTGAATTAAACAATGCTACTGAACAGGTATATTTCCTAACACCTCTGAGTTTTGTTCCAAATTTCTCACAGGTGTTTCTGCTTGGGTGTAAATGAAAGGTGAGGAAGAAGATGGAAGGGGACGATGAAGAGGTTTTACATCTGATGACATGTGTGGGGTACACTTACTGTTGTTAAAAGTGTATGAGTTATCCAGGCTGCTGAGCTGCTGCAAGCGGGCATGCATCATTCCCGCCCTGTTACGGGACACAGGCAGAGTCTGAGACTTCCGCTCATGCGCTACTGTTCCTGCCCCATCCTGGTTCCTGGCAAGGAAACAGGATAATGTTAGTCGATGGGCTGAATACCAGCAGATTTAGCCAAGCGGGTTAAAGGGAATGACACACCATCCGACGGGTGAAACATGTCCTCAAATGTGAGGGGAGATGAAAAGAGGATCCTGCATGAGTGCAAAGTTTTCGAAAGTGCATGTTTGGCATGCAGCTTGAGGCGTCAGCAGCGTTAAAACTAAAAGTTAGAGCTCAGGCAGTGCATTGAAAAAAGAGGAGAAGCAGTGAGTTTAGACAACCAAAAGTGTCACAGCAGTGTCATAAAACCTAAATAAATCATGCACTGAGTCAGATAAATGTCCATTCCACCCTTAGTCTTACCCAAGCAGGAAAGGGCAGGAGCCAGGTTTTGTTTCAGTGTATTAAACTTGCCAGCATTTAAGTAAATAAAGATAGAAACAGTGTTGTGAGGTTAGGAAGGAGGAACAATCAAAGCCCTCTTAGATGGGAGCCAGAAGATCATAAATTTGTAGAAAAAATGTAGATTATTCTTTGGGAAAAGTGAATTCCAAACACTTGAGCTCAACATACACTCATAGGCCACTTTATTGGGTACACATGCCCAACTGCTTGTTAATGCAATTTTCTATCAGTCAATCACATGGCAGCAACTAAATGTATTTAGGCATCAATTGATGGTCAAGACGATCTTCTGAAGTTCAAACTGGGAAGAATGAGAAAGAGGTGATTTAACTGACTTCGAATGGTTGTTGGTGCCACACGAGATGGTCTGAGTATTACAGAAACTACTGATCTACTGGCCTTTTCACCCACAACCATCACTAGGGTTTACAGAGAATGGTCCGAAAAAGAGAACATATCTATTCAGCAGCAGTACTGTGGGTGGATATGCCTTGTTGATGCCAAAGGTCAAAGGACAATGGCCGGACTGGTTCCACCTGATAGAAAGGTAACAGTAACTCAAACAACCACTGGTTACAATCGAGGTCTGCTGAACGCACAACACATTCAATCTTGAGGCAGATGGGCTACAGCAGCAGAAGACTATACCACCAGGTGCCATTTTTGTCAGCTAAGAACAAGAAACTGAGGCTACAATTCACACAGCCTCACCAAAACTGGACAGTAGAAGATTGGACAAACATTGTCTGGCCTGATGAGTCTCCATTTCTGCCGCAACATTCGGATGGTAGGGTTAGCATTTGGCATCAACAACATGAAAGCATGGCCTTGCATCAACAGTTCAAGCAGGTGGTGGGGGTTTAATGGTGTGGGGGATATTTTCTTGGCACACTTTGGGCCCCTTAATACCAATTAAGCATGGTTCCAACACCACAGCCTACCTGAGTTTTGTTGCTGGCCATGTCCATCCCTTTACGACCAGTGTACCATTTTCTCATGGCTACTTCCAGCAGGAGAAGGCGCCATGTCATAAAGCTGGAATCATCTCAGACTGGTTTTTTGAACATGACAATGAGTTCACTGGACTCAAAAGGCCTCAACAGTCATCAGATCTCAACTCAATAGAGTCACCTTTGGGATGTGGTGGAACAGGAGATTAGCATCATGGATGTGGAGCCGACAAATCTGCAGCAACTGTGTGATGCTGTCATGCTATATATGGACCAGACTCTCAGAGGAATGTTTCCAGTACCTTGTTGAATCTATGCCATGAAGGATTAAGGCTGTTCTAAAGGCAAAAGGGGGTCCTACCTGGTACTAGCAAGGCGTACCTAATAAAGTGGCCGTTGAGTATATAGAAATATTTACATTTGCAATGATTTTTACACAAAGAGGCAAAAGGCAAAAAGATGAATTATCCTGATAAATTGCATAAGAGGCGAGTGTCTAGCCACCCTTACCTTGCGATATATCTTTTTCCCATATACTTGAACTGATGGAGGCACACCCTTGAAGAGGGAGAGAAAAATCAGCCATCATATATATATATATTAGCAGCACTTACAACGCAGAGTGGCGTCTAATATGCCTCACTCAATTAACGTGAAGAAGTCCATCAGCTCTCCAGATGAAGCCTTGTTCCAGTACGTGAACAGAGCATCTGAAAAACAGAAGGATGTTTGCTGGGTTGTAAACATGACTGAACGCAGACCAAGCATCAACAGGAGAGGCACCCTTCACCTTCAGACATGCTCTTCAGCACATGCAGGAAACACATGAGGAGACTTTTGATCTCTGTCTGCTCCAGTTTATCACATCGAAGCAGAGTGCTGGAAGCAGGCTGGCTCTGATGGAGACAAACAGGTTGTTAAGGCACGGATTGAGAAAATACAATTTCCTTTAACTCCAATATTTTTGACACAGCAATAAAAACCAAGCCAAGGTATGCATGCAAATGAATGGAAGTGATTGAGGACAAATGGCAGCCACCTGGTTTCGGTTCTGTCACATGTACAGAAAGTCATCAGGACTTTGAAGAAAAAAGACGGTTTTATTCTGGACACCCAGATTTGAGCCTGTATATGTACATATCATGAAAAGTGCTTTTGGTTTATTTACCTGGGATAAATTTCAAAGGTTTTATGTACGCCAAAACTCTAATGTAAAGTGGAGACTTGCAGTAAGGAAAATGTACACACAGCTTGCAAAAACACATAACAGCAGAAATAACTGTATTTTGCTGCTCTGTTTCTTCACTCAGTGTGTGTTGTGTGTTGTGAACAACATCCATTTGCTTTTTACTTTTTTTTTTTTTACAAGTGGACATTATATATACTATAAAATATTAGAAAAACATTTAAGGAAGTATATCAACAAAATATTTTAATATTTAAAACTTTTACCTGAAAATTTTACTATTTTGGAGCCAGAATTGACTTTATTTCTTTCCATTTTCCAGAATCAGAATCTTTTGCATTTAGTATCAAATCTGATTTTGTTATTGTTTTGTTTATGAGTAATTAATGAAAATTTCCTATCATCCAGTTCCAATGTTTTTTCTGTCAACCATACTTTTGTTATTGATAAAATAATTGACACATCAACCCCCCCCCCTTACTTTCTTATAGTTTATCCCACGAAATCTTAATCTGCAGTAGAATCTATTGACAATAAAACTAACTTTTATTTGTATTAAGTCTGGTTATTTTGGAATTTCAAACTGAGTAAAATCCATACGAAATAGATATAGTATTCACAATTGTTATTTGTTTTCCATATTTATCCCAAATGTTTTTTCCTCGTTATTTCTTTATTTTTTTAACGTTCATTATTATCATTATTTATAAATTAACATATTAATTAAATGTAATACATTAAAAGTAATAATGAATACATAAATACTAAATTAATTAACAATGTACCAATAATACATTTAATGTTTAACTATTAACTATTTCTTTAATTATTACCATTCAATATTTTTTTCTTTATAAATTAACAATAAATACATTTTAATTAATATATTATTAATATAACTTAATGTATTTTTAATGTTATTACTTATTGAAATTTAATTTTTGAGAGCTTTTTATTTTTCTGTAATCTGTATATAAAAACAAATCCATCTGACTGGTACTTAGAATTCTTGGCTTTGAAAGGCTTCATAAAGGTAAATATGTTTAAAAAAAAGAAGTTGGATATCATTGATCCAGTTGTAATGTCCCAACCGTGCAGGTCTCAGTGCTTTTATTTGGGTAAGATGAGTGATGACTGCAGAAGCAAACAGAAGACAGAGGAAAAACTGCAGCTGTAAAAGCTCTCTGACAGAATGCTTTTTTTTTTTTTTTTTTTAATGATTGATATGTGTTTTCAAAAGGTTGTGATAAAGCTGCACTAATGGAGCCCCAGAAGATGCAAGGCTCTGCGGATGTTGGATAATTGAACGATGGAAAACAAACATCAAATCTTCCTGGAAGAGGAGAAGAAGCATATGGATAGAAAAAAAACACAGAACCAAAGCGGTGCAGCTAAGTACATTCCTTTGGCAGTACTTAGTCTGGAGAAGGGAGCTTGCTGGAAATGACTTCATGGAAAACATGAGAGAACTGCTGAGGTTTTTCTAAAGGGTGGAGAACTTTCACGCTCTGCAGAGTGAGAAACCTCAAAGCTAAATTTAGTTTTACTAACAACCCAGATAAAACTGAAGTCATTTGCTTGTATCATATTAACCAATATGCTTCAAAAACCCTAACATACACAACTGGGGGTCAGTCTTCACTCTTTAAAAGATCAGTTATTATTAATCAGAGGCAGAGGAAACAACAAAGCACACAAACTGGAGAGACATCTCTAACATGCAAGCTTATTGAGGTTGAAAATTACTCAGAATCTTGTCAGGTCTGGGGTTTCTAAGACACACCATCATTCCCAGACGGGACACTCCTTGCAGGTGTGAAGGACAGAAAACAGTCTGTACTTGAGGTGAAATGTTGGAGGGCAGGATGATCTCTGGGGCAGAGGGGACAGTGAGCAGGGAGAAATCCACGCTGACACACTGGCTGGTGCGTGAGGACGGCATGGACTCCTCAGAGTCCAGTCGGAGGCTCTGGACATTCTCAGAGTGTCTCCGCAGAACCGTTTTCATCTGTCATGTCCGGTAAAGCAGCAGGGATGTGAAGCCAAAGGCACATGTTAACATAACCTGCCTTTCTTTTAGGAGTTTGGTCTTGCTTTGGGGAACTCTGCTGATCCTAAACAACAATACCCAACAACATGTGCACAGACAAGGACAAACGCTGAACAAAATCAACACCTTGTCCAGAGAAATGCCTTTATCGCTGTTCCTTTCCGGCAGGATGTTCACAGAGTCGGTGCTGATGAGGGAGCCCCGCGAGTCTGCGCTGCGCACACAGTTAATGTTGGGCGTGGATGCTGCGTGAGGTGAGGCTGTGACAAAAATATTTATAGGTAACAAGTTAAATTTGCACTTAAGTGCCTACTTATTTGTTCTCTTTTTTTGGCTTACATGTGCCTGAAATAACTCCAAAAACATCTTTGTGCAAGCTTGTGTCCATGAAGGTGCTGGACCTGGGAGGTGTCATCAAAGTGTTGCTGAGGACAGACTCCTCCCCCCTTCCATTCTGAACACAAAGCAGAGAAAAATATGTGATGGAAACCTTCACACAGTGACATTTTACTAACAAAAGCAAACAGCTGATTAAGAGAGAAGCTTCAAGAACTACAAACATAAAATATTCTGTGCCATTTGAACGTGCACTGATAATAACGACCCAAAATTAGGAACAATAAATTCCAGTTTGGCTTCAAAATCACCTGATGTGCAAACTGAGCCGGTGGGTGAAACAATAAATGCATAAAACAGAATATTTTTAAGATATTACAGATTGAATTAACTTCTTCATTAGCACTGAAACTTTCCATCCTTCCATCTTCCAAACCCGCCTAACCTCTTCTGGAATCACTGGGTTGCTGGAGCCTATCTAAGCTACTCTTACTGGCACACAACTGGATAGGTAGCCAGTCTGTTTTATGGTCACGACTTTGATAAATGCAGAATAAAAATATTATCAGCTGAAAATACGTATTTTTCAAGAATTGCATTAAGTTAATACATGTGTAAAACTATGAGTGGAATCTTTTTTCTTAATTAAGCTAAATTGTAAGGTTTAAAAACATGATCTAATTAAAGACCTCAATTACTTGTTTGTTTATACAGAAAAATACACCATTTGTAATGTTTTCTGTGTTTAATGACAGAATTGTAGCTAATGTAAACCTTCATTTAATATGATTAAAAATATATATATAAAATATATTATTCTTGGTATTATTGTTTTAAAAAATTCTGAGTAGTAAAAATAGCAGCAAAAACATTTTTGTTTCAAAATTTATGTTTTCTATTCTAAAACATTTTTCTATTTCAAAATAATTTTTTATGGACTACTGGCATGTTTTCAACAGTCTAGTTCAGTGCTTCTCAATTATTTTTTGCCAGGCCCCCCCTAGGAAAAAGAAAATGTTTCGCGCCCCCCCTGACAATGTATTAGGTTAGTATCTATAAAAATTGTGTAAGTATAGCTAACATTGTATCTTTTAACATTAACAAAAGAAAAAAGCAATATAAAATTCACTTTCAACAAATATTCACTTTATTTTACAACACAGAAACCCTGTTCTAGTCTAAAACAGAAAAAAGCTTAAAATAAAATATCTGTCAGTCCTTATTTAAACTAGAAACATTTTGACCAACTGAACCATTTGATGCAGAGAAAAATAATTAAATCAAAAAATAATATTATATGTGAAACAATAACACAGCAGCACCAATATATTTAACGTTTTTAGTCTGAAGAAATAGATAAAAACATTGTGCTAATTTTATTTCTAAATGATGGATTGTTTATTTATGTCATAAAGTGCAGCTGTTTTCCTGCTTTACCTGCTGTATTTCTGTCTGTCTGACACCAACTAAACCACAGGCAGTCTCAGTCTCAGCAAAATATTTGCTTTTCTTTAGACTTTATTATTTAAGTGTTTGAAGTGTACGGAAAACATTTGTTAGTAGCCACAAGATGGCGTTCTTACATTGTTGGATTGGTTGACAGGGAAAGGAGAAACTTCTTTCACATTCAGTCTGTTGACGTTCTCCTGAAGGAGCCCAAACAAGGGAAAGTAGAGAGTGGACAGCCTTGCCTGCTGACTCTGAAAAAACCCAGAAGCTTTTTAGAATCTACACATCGTCAAAGGCCTGGAGCTGCAGGAGCAGGAAACACAAACCTTTGAGGAGTATCGGTCGTCAAACGTGTGTTTGATCATGAGGTTCTTCAGCACTTGGATGGCTATCTGGCGGATGTCCCTAAACTCCTGTAGAGCTGCGCTGACCTCTCTGAGCAGCAGCCCGACCAGGAAGTGGTTCTTACAGAAGTCGTCCGTCAGAGAATAGTCCATATGGAGGTCTGTGAGGCAGGAAGAGCGCGGGGAGGATGTTAGCACTGACCACTGAGAAACGGCAGCACATTAAGGCATGAGAAGTCACAACCAGCCCAGCATTGATGAGGGAGCATTTCCCAATTCCATTTTCTGCAATTAATGAGAACAGAATCGAGACGCCTGAATGGATCAAAACCGGATGAGCGAAGGAGAAATGTTTCCCCGAAAGACGGTCCATCAAAGCAGACGGAGAGACGAGCTTGAAGCTTCAGCTTAGACAGTTTCCCACTGAGCACATCAACGAAAAGACTAACAAGATTTCAGCCGCTCACTGAACAGCAGGAGATGGTTTCCGACAGCACTGAGGATGAACAAAGCCATCCCAAATCACACACCAACACTCCCACAGAAACTGCACACATTTAGGTCTACTTTGCACATTTTAAAACCTATTTTTAAAACATGCAGCCATGAAAAAAACATCTGATTGTTTTCCTTGAACAAAAAACCCTATAACACCTACTGTAACCAAAAAAAAAAAAAAAAAAAAAACACTTCAAAACCCCAGAAATGAACTCCTTAACTGTTTTTTTAGGGATGACATGCAGGACACTCTTCTTGCACCTACCTAATGAAGTATTATACGACTTCACTGTTTCAGATAATAAAGCTAGTTGAGGAAAGCAAAAAAATAAATAAAAAAGACAGAAAGTAGATCATGTTTAAAGTTTATGTCAGTACATCTTTTTTAATGTTTGAGTACAGTGCTCACTCGCTATATTGCGGCTCACTTTTTGCCGTTTTGCAGATTTTTTAGCGCATTGTTACTTTTTTTTTTTTTTACAGCGCGCTGTGTTCTGCATCCTGATTGGCTGTAGTCTATTATCGATCAACCTTCTGTGCCGTCTCTCCTGTACAGACTGCATTCATTTTGACACACCTACATAAATCTTTGATCACGATCAGATCTTCGTTTTCGTTCTATAATACTGGACTCATTTTTCGATAAAGGTTTGAACTTTGAGAGTTTTAACAAAAAAAAAAACTGAAAACATGTTCACGTTTGTTTCAGAAAAAAGTGTGCAGTGAAGGGTTTCACAGCATTAAAACATCTGTAATCTTTCTTGCAAACTTCCTAAATCGCAAGTTTTTTTTTTTTTTTTTTTTAGAATGTAACCCCTGCAATATACGAGGGAACACTGTGTTTAAGTGATGAATGTTTTTCACTCTCTGTCTAAATTCAAACGCCATCACTGTGTGATAAGAGTTACGTTTTTTACCCTGAAATCTCAGTATCCTCCCCTTTCCAAAAGGGATGGGCAGGTTTAGGGGCACAAAGTGCTCATGGTTGCACACCACCCGCAGGAACTCAAACTTGAACTCAAACAGTGTCTGCAATTAGAAACATCGCAGCGTTACTTGAATTTGACTTGGAGCGCTGTGATGGGGAGAGTGGTTATATCACCTTTGGGTCTGCAGGCATAAAGCAGTTGACGTAGTTGTTGATCTGCTTGAACACGAAGCCTCGGTCCATCAGATTAAAGCAGCGCTTTAAGAAAAAAGCCGATAGAGACATTCATTTCTGCTAAACGTGACACATACTGAGAATTAGTGATGCTCAAAAACACACAGCGAAGCAGGAAATGTGGATGCCGACCTTGATGAAGACTGCAAGGCTGTGGTTGGCGTTTCGGGCAGCATCCAGGTTGTCCTTGTACTTCTGAGTGATGTGAGGCATCATCATGTTTACCAGAGTCTCCACCATGTGATGGAAAGATGCAGAGAATCGCTGATTCCTGGACAGCTGAAGCACAAACAAAAACAAGGGTGAACAATGTTTCAATTTTCATTTTTACAGCATCTCAACAGTTTTTTCCCAAACTTCACCAGAACGTTCATGTCAGAGGGGTTTGATGCAAAGTAGACACAAAACGCCTAAATTATAGTCGGAACCAAAAATATTTTGCCCTTTTAATAATGAATAAACTCACCAATGCATGTACAACATAAGCATTAAAAATGATTATATTTGAATAATCAGAAAAGGTGAGTCTTACTTTTGCTTAAACCAAGATTGATTTAAGAGAGAAGACTTATTCTCACTGTGCTTTCTTCTTCACAGTCAACTACATGTTCAGGCATTACACCCCCAAATTATTCTGTAAAACATTTCTGTAATTTATCTGCTATTAAAAAGCATTCCGGAAAAATTTGCCTTTAGGGAAAGACCTGGACTGAATGATATTATAACTTCAAATGATTGTATTCTGCTCAGTATAATATTTTTCCAGCATTCTTGGTGGTTCGCCTTCATTTGTCTTTGGTTGTAAGTTGTTGATTTATTTAATATACTGAATTAAAAAAAAGTCTGGGGGAAAAGTTGCTGCATTGGATTGCTTACATCGTCCAGGTCCACCTTAATAAAAATATGTGTGTTTGGTAAAGACCGACTCAGATAAAAATTGTGTTTAACATGTTTTTGTGGCATTTTTCTGATGATGAAGGACATATACAGTATCAAGAAAATTAAGCTCAAAGTTGCATTTTTGAGTATTTTTTTTTCCAAGCAGACAAAAAAAGTCTGTTTGAAAAAAAGTTTATTTGAGATGTAAAAAAATATGCTGGGCGGGCCACAAGTTCCCTGCTTTAAGCTCCCAGCAACGGGGAAGGAAGGGGGGGTGCGGGGTTGATCTGCACTAAGGGTCCTGCCCACAGCTCACAGTTTAATTTTTCCAATATACCACTGCCGCTCAGCAGAAACTATGAAACTCCTAGAAGAAAAAAGGCTAAAAACAGCATCATCTTAATTGAAAGACCACTGGGAACGCTTTTGCAACAGAGCAAAGGATGATCGGAGAGGGACTTTAAGAAAGATATCAAGAAAAGTCTAAGAGGAAAAGCTGTCAATGCATGCCAAAACATGACCCCCCCCCCCTTTTTTTTTTTTATAAAGCAACTACAATTAGTACAAGGAATATTTTTTCCTCAGTTGCTGCTTTGGTTAGAACTCCTCGTCACACCAGAGGGGGTGAAACGCACGGATGTGGATGTGGCTTAAAGGCTTCAAACTAATTCCAACATTTAAGGCGCACCACAATGTGTGGCTGTCTGTGGACCAATAATGTTTTCTTGTGTTCCTTGTTCGGTTGTGTGCAGGACCTGGCCTGTTGTAAACCTTTAACTTAAGTGGAAGAGACATAAGCAGACGCCTCGGAGTAAAGCACATGCACAAAGTTAACTCACCTTAACTTTGCAGCTTTCAATCAAATACTGAGCCATGGATTTGACTAAAGCTTCGAAGAAATACCAGGAGTACTGCAGGACAAAGAAGCTTGCATCAGAGAACAATGTGGACATTATTACCTACATTGCAAAGTTTTGAAAAAGAGCAGACAAATTACCTTGAGAAGCTTATTACTAGTCAGGAAGTCTGTTGAAGGCTTGAGGATCGCCGTCATGGCCTTTGCCAGCTCTTCATGAACCGTTCGGGTCGTGGAGGAGGAGTACGGCTCAGTCTTGAAGACAAACTGTCAGACAGAAGCGTGTGTGTCATTATAAAGATAATTCATAACCACAATGAAGCATGGATGAAGTCATTTTTACCTTCACGTAAGAGCGAAGGTAGTGCTCCAAACCTTCCTCATGGCACTGAGCTACAACATGGATCATCACTCTAAAAATAAGAAAAGAAAAAAATTTCCTCTATTTATTTAAATTCAAAACTTTTTTTTCTAAACATTTTGAACAACAATCCTTTAGGATTCAACCCACTCCGGTTAAGATTGTGTTTTTTTTTTACATGTTCTTATGGCGTTTTTCTGATGATGGAGGACATATATGAAGGACATTATGCTCAAAATTGCATTTCTTAGTATTTCTTTATTCAATTTGTTGTGAATCAGGAGCAGATGAAAAAAATGCAGTTTGAAAAACGATTGTATTTGTGATGGGGACAATACGCTGGGCGGGCCACAAGCTCCCTGCTCTGCTCCAAAATCCTGCATCCACTTGTACACGACTAGATCCATGTACATCTTTATTTTCCTCCTCCGAGCTCAAAACTTTACGGCTGGATAGCTCCAATACCGCTCGCCATTTTTGCTGCAGAAGTAATGTTAGGTTGGGGGTGAGAGGGGCTGTAAGCTAGCAGTTTGGAGTGTAAACAGACAGCTCTTAGTCATGGGTGACAGGAAGGGATTGTTCTGCACCAACAGTCCCGCCCACAACTTTGAGGTGAATTTCTAATAAACTACTGCCATTCTGCAGAAGCTATGCCCTAGAAAACGACAAAGGTTTTTTGATTTTGGCTAAAAACTACATAATCATGATTAAAAGACCACATGAGACACTTTGAAAATAGCTCAAAAGACTGTCTTCAAAAGATTGTCAAAAGACAAGCTGTCTTCCTTTAGTGGCACTGAGTCTCGTCATGGCTGTTTATGCACTTGCCTGGTGACATTTACTGCTACGTCCTCTTGGGTGGCGCTGGTTAGAACCCTGAACAGCTGATTGAGGACGGTTGGCAGAAACTTGATCATCACATGACTCTCCATGGCGTGCAGACTCTGAGGATGTAACATCAGAGATGTATATTTGTTAGTAGAAATGGTGAAAATTCATTGCATGAGCATGCATATATGCTAATATTTTTTGCAGTTTTATTTAAATAGGCGTGAAAAACATTGTGCCGAATGCAAACTTTATGATGCAGGATCTGGGTAATTGATCATAGACTGTGTGGCATTCTTTCCACCCTACAGGAAATTCACAATAAGTCGTTGGCGTGCTGCATTGCCTGCCACAGCGGACCTGCCATTTCACCTTCTATTGTTCGCATGAAGGGCAGTGTTTACTTTACAACTTCACAAGTGAACTGGAGGTAAAACTGAGAAAAGGACGAGTGAACGAAGGTCCTCGTTGACTGCCGATGCGTTACAGAAGTGGTAATATCCAGATTCTTAGTACAGAAATAAGATCTGATGCCAACGAGAGAAGGAACAATAAACAGCAAGTTAATTCTTAAGGTTCTGCACAACCTTTACAAAACATCAAGATGGCCTTGCTAATCAGTAAGTGTCGTGAAGAAGTAATGTGGATGCATCTGCCTATGTTCTCTGTGGGAACTGCTTAGGTAGTAACTGCTGCAGGGCCCCTTCACAGACCATTTTGTCCGATTATCACCAAAGTCAGAGTTTGGATTTCAAGTCTGACTAATCCTAGCCGGAGGGAAGAGGGTTTCCATTACAGTTCGTTTAGGATTACATGCTGGGTGTTTGCAGATCATTTGCCCCCCCCTCCCTTAGGTTTTGTACAACCGGCTTGTTAGTAGTGAGCTGTTGCTTAAGGGGAAGGTGTTCTGGGAGTCACTGTGTCAAACCCCTCAAAGGTGACCACAAGCTCTAATGAGTAAAAGAATGATTTGATTTGAAGTTTGCACACAACATCAAGTTGGATGCAGTTCACTAAATAACCAGTTGGGGCTTAGACCTCACTTCCATTTGTTGCAATGTTTGTCAAAACTAAAAATACACACAGATTCAAAAGTGTTTCAGCAGTTTTATATTTAAATTCAAATTAAACTTTATTTATAGGGCACTTTTCCTATTGCAGAACCCCTCAAAGTGCTTTAGATTAAACAAATAAAAAATTAAAATTTAAAAACAATAGGGAAAATAGTAAACATAGTTAAACCCACCCTCAATGGCTGAGTGGCTGATATTTGCCCCTGCCTTTCCCCTTCTGCCCCTGCTCTGCTTGTCAGAGCATCATGTAAAAATAAATAAATAAATACATTAAAAAAACACCTTTTATATCAATTTTAGGATATTCTGCAAAAGTACAATTTTTGGTTTCCTTGGCAACTGAGTTTTTTTGCTAACCCCACACATATTGTTCCTAATATAGTCATATTGTATGTCATATTGGTTCGTCCAGCTTGCGCCAAGGATTCATGCATTAAATTTTCGCAATATTCCGGTTAAAAAAAATGGGCGAGCAACGGTGTTCAAAATCTACAAACTTTAGAACCAACATTTTTTCCTGAGTAGCTTTGCAATGATGCTTGAGGAGTTAGGAGGCAATAGATCAAAATCCTTAGGAGGAGTTTACTTTTGTAGAAGATAGCTAATAAATGGGATTTTTGGGGGGAAAATTTCAAAATAGTGGCCTTTTCATTAGGTCAAAATGTCAATGAAACGTCGGTAATGGTTGTGGACTCCATCTTTTGGCTAGCGGGTGAAATTTTATGAAGAATAAAAATATTTAAAAAAAAGGAAAAATGTGAAAATCACTAAATTGCAGAAAATTCATTTTAACATGGTACTAGGTTTGTGCAAATTTTGGTGAGTTTTTAAATATGGGGCAGGGGGGACATTTTCATTCTGAAAGAAGAATTGTGAAAACAATCTGGTCTTTGCAGCCCAGGAAGATTGTGGGCCATCAAAAAAAGCCCTCCACATACACGTTATTCAAAAACAAACATAAGAGTCCAAAAAATCCAACTAAAGCATGAGGAAGTATAAAAACTCAGCGAAGCTAAAAAAGATGAGTTTTTAGTTTTTTCCTCCACAGTGGATGAAGCCCCCACATTCTCAGGCAAGACATCAACCCTCACTGATCGAATTGTATTTGATGTTAGACCTCAAAATTGAGGACGCAAGGGGTTGCTGTCATTTTTTTTGGACAATTGTCGGTAAATTTCTTCTGCCTACAGGCCGTGTTCCTAAACCCAACAGTCTGGTTTGTCCTTTTGATTGCACATCATTGGAGTTAACACCAAATGTACGAGTCAATTGTAAATGGATCACATGACCTAACCTTATTTGTTTACAGTAATTTATTTAGAGAAATACAGTTTTTTCTTTTTATAAAAGTAAGTCAGATAAGGTTATCTGAATGCCAGATATCCAGGAGTCACTGATTTTGATCTTTTAGTGGGTTTAGTTTAGTTTAGTTTAGAATAGTTGGATGTCACGTATGACCAAGTGACAGGTGCGGCTGAAAGGTAAAGACCAAATCAATGGGAAAAAATAAGCTGCATATGATGCTTTTATCTACACCAACAGAGATATGCTTCGCTGTGCCTTCAAAATATATAGTCTGTACCACAGGTTGAGTGTTATGTTCACTCTAGGCTAAGTTACCTTGAGATACTTGACCAGTTCTCCTCCCAACACCTGGGCTCCTGAAGCAATATGCTGACAGTGATGAAAGAAGTTGTGCAAATGCTGATCCTGAAACGTGAAGAGATGTCATCAGAAACAGGATAGGGGGCACTTTCATTTGTGTTTTCCTCTAAAGTTACACAAACCTGAGTGTAGATGGTGGACACAAGGTGAGTGGACACCTTAAATAAGGGCTTCCCTCCATCGACCCATTTGACCTCAGGACTCAAATGCTGTAAAAGTGATGAGATAAAAACTGGAAATATGCTCATACTCAGACCTACTTAAGTGGAAAAGCTGGTAAAAGGATGGTTGGAGAACTAAAGTAAATGATGATGATGAAGACGTGCTTTTGTCACCGCAATTTCAGTTAAATGTCTTGTTCCACGTTCCAGTGAGCAAAGTTCTCTTTTAATTTGGATTGCGATCAGGACCTTGACTTAATAACAAGATTATAACGCATTTACACATGGTGGATATGTTAGTGTAGTCTGAATATTGTTATAACAACATAAACATTGACAAGGCAACATTTCAATCAAAACATTCATCACTGAGATTTATCAATTATCAATGGAGAGATTTATCAATGCAAAAGAGACATTTATCAATGAGAACCTGATTGCCCATCGTAAGAACCTCACTTTAAAAAAGGAAAACATGAAAAAATAGATGAACTCTTTTGTGGTTATAATCTTTGGTTTGTCACTACAGCCTTTTTTTGCAAACAGAAATGATGAGATTAATTTGTGAAGTCTGAAAATATTACAAAATAAGACATTGGTCCTAATTAAGAATCAAGCATTTCTAGCAGTGATGGTTGGTCACACTTAACAGCGGTCAGGTAATCTTGTGGGAATGATGAGCTGAATCCATTATTTTACTCTCTTTACATCAATAGTTTTATTTTTAATTAAAGATAATTACAAGAGCCATATTTGATTCTTAAGTAGTGTGAGGACGAAATGGAAAATATAAAGGATTCTTATTTACGGGGAGATGAGGCTGAGTGATCAAAAAACTGTTTTCAATACCTTGTTGGTTCCCTCCTGACCGCCCAGGTACCCAGCAGGCAGGTTGGCAGCTACAGGGATGTGACTTTCATTCATGATAACCCTGCCATCCCTCAGCAGGGGCAGCCAGGCGTACCCCACTGAGGACACACAGAGGACAAAACAACAACCAAAAGAAAACAGAGATTCAGTGACAAGAGCTTAGACTCAGCACTTCCAGACAACTTTCTTTATTGGTAAACCCAAAGGAGGCTTTTTGATAGGTTTGCATGGTATGGCTTTTTAGGTGTATGTAGCCGTCATGTGACAAACTCACATTAGTGTTCACGTCCATAAACTGTCGAAATTTGTTAAATGCTGACCTAGTTTTTAAGATTGTCCAACCAGGACGGTTTTCTTCATCTACTCAAATTTTTTAGATGCAAAACGTCCAGTATTGTTTGTGTGGTTGTATTCCAACAAAGTTTTAAAGCTCCAAACATTTAGAAATAGGCTGAGGTAGCTTTGTTTCCAGAGACAGTTCATAAAACTTTTGGTGTGCTGGATTGGAAGGTAGTTGGCTTGTAAAAATCTAGACGGAAGTTCAAAACAGTTAAAAAAAACAAAGAAATGGGAGATTCTGCAAATCAAAAGACTACAAAAAGCACATTTCAGCTTAAACTGGCAGGGAAATTAGCTAAAGCATTTATAATCACATGCAAATGCAGTATTACTTAAAGTAAAAAATGATGAGTCTAAATTTTGTTTATTGACTGCAGTGGTAAGACAATGGGTGGTTTAACTCTGTGGAGTAAAATATTTTCTTGAACAGTAAAAGAATCAAACATTTCTAATTTCTTCAAGTAATGTAACCGCCACTTTTAAAAAATGATGAGCAGTGTCTCATTTTGAAAAGATAAAACTACTGTGTGATGTCTGTGGTTATGGACCTCTGTTGGGACAGGCCACGGCAGGACAGACACATGAATCCAGACAGAGTGCCTGAACCACTTTGCTAACCTGGAAGTATGCAGAAGTAACTCGACTCACAGACACTCTCTAAGTTTAGATTTAAATATTCAAGAAAACTAAATCCAAAAACTTGCATACAGCTGTTGTGTTGTTGGATTTTGGCTGCAGGACAGATATAATAGGGGACGGGAGTCGACTGCTAGCTACATCAGCTGTGGCGGTTCATTCTCGTGGTTCTTTGACTGGAGCGTAACCTTCAAATTTCAGGAAATAATATAATACTTAAGTTGAGACTACTATATAAAGACCCCCTCTGATCATCTTCTGATCTATTTTAAAGAGTTCCCAGTGGTCTTTTAACAATGATTATGCCATTTTTAGCTAAATTTAAAAACCCTGTGGCAGTAGTTCAGTAGAACGTTAGAAATTCGCCTCTGAATGGGCGAATTTTGGCGCTGAGAAACCCCCACCCCCCTTCCCTTCCATTCCTTCCTTCCATTCCTGAAAGCCCGGAGCAGGGAGTTTGTGGCCCGCCCAGTGTATTTTCTAAGTCACAAATATGTCTATGAAGACTCTCATTGATCCAGGTTGGTTCCATTGTAGTAGGTTTAGGGGATGTCATCTGGACTTGGTCTTTAAAGTTAGAAGACGTTTCGCCTCTTATCCAAGAGGCTTTGTCAATCTGAATTAGCTGGTCTAAGAGCTGGTATATATGCACTCATGGGGGAGGAGTCAGACCTGAAACTGGAGGTATTGTCCACTTAGCCTACATGGTTTCGGGTTGTTAATATTCCTTTGTCCTCAGCTGGAGGTTGGGGAGCCAGTGACTCACTATAATAAGTCACAAATAAGCTCTTTTTCAAACAGCTTTTTTTCTGCTTCACAATTTGAATAAAGAAATACAATTTTACTTTTACTTTTCTTTATATATGCCCTCCATCAAGTCAAAAATGCCACAAAAACATGTTAAAAACACCATTTCCATCAGAGTGGTTCTTTAAGTCAGAGGTTCAGGTGAAAGTGTCTAACCTTGCGTTTCAATCAGGTCCCTCTTTTTGGTGCTGGCCTTGCTGTTGCTTTCACAGCTCACATGGTAGAAAGTGAAGAGCAGATGATGTTTCTCATGGAGCTGGGTGGGCAGCTCGATCTTAAACTGAACATGAGTGAACATCACAGCCAATATTCATTGTTTTACTCAAACACAAGCTGACATGAACTCTTCTTCAGGTGGCGTCTTACTTCGTCGTAGAAGTCGGGGTTTTGCTGGTGATGTAATACTGAGGTGAAGGCATTTTTGGTAAACACGGGTCCTCCAGGTCTCCCATAGATGCACTAAGTAAATACAAATTTTTGTTATACCTCATGTAACTAAAAATGCTTTTCTTTTGGGAATTTCTGCCAACTTTTACCTTAAGTGATGCAGCATCTTCATCATCCGAGTCCCTAAACTCGATGCAGACAGCTATGTTTCGAGCCTGAGGGAAAAAACAGGAATGGATTTTTTTCCAAAATGGAAATTTGTAAACTGCATTATAAAAATATAACTACCTTTGCGAATGCCTTTTGGCCGTCATATTTCAAGTGCTTCGGGTAGACATAGAGGTGATTGTTGTAAATGGTGAAAGGCTGAGAACATTTGGCAATGCACGGCACAAACTCCTCCACTTCAAAAAAGATGTTGCTCTTCTCTCTGACATCAAACTGCTTCACAGGAATGTAGGAGGACGTAACACAATCTACACACAGGAGCAGGACACAGAAAGTCCAAATAAACAGAGTGCAGATGATGCGATCAGTCTAGTCTGAGCAGAACCAGCTTTTGTCTCTTCAGCTGATCCAGAGTGAGGGCTCACTCGTCAAATCCGGGGCTACGTTGTCGATAGTAACATCCAGATTTCCTAGGATTACAGGCAGCTTGGCCATCTTCTCGGGTCTGAGGAAAAGAAAAATACATTCCTGCTGAGGATTTGGTAACGTCTAAAGACCAAAAAGAGGCAGACAGGGTGTGTAATGTGTAAATGCATTAACAGCTGTGAGGAAAAACATTTTTCCAAGGTAAAACTACCAGGAAGACTCTTCCTTTTTTTGTTAATCCAGACAGATCACTTACAGTTTACATGTATAATAGAAGCACTACTAACTTTCTAAAGTCAGCCAGCAGTTTGAGCATGTCATCGTTGGACAGTTTGTTGCTGTCCTGCCTGTACAAAGCAGAGAAGCGAGCGCTTTTGTCCAGGGTTCCTGAAGCATCTTTGAATAAAGGCCTGAAGAAGAAAGTCAGAAAACATACTTTAATAAATAAACACATTCAGCACATTTAAATATTTTTTACAAATTAAAATCATTTTTTTTTTACACTTATAAATGTGCTGTTAAACTATCTTACAACAAACAAATTTCTTTTGAATTTTTGTGCTTGTTTATTTTAATTTTCATGCTTACTTTTATATTATTTTGTTTTGTTTCATTGTAAAGCACTTTGTGTTATGGTTTTATATGAAAATTGCTTTATAAATAAAGTTTGATTGATTGATTGATTGTTTGATTTATGTGCAACAGCAAATAAACAAGATACATTTTTATAAATTGGCAACAGTAAATCAACATTTTTGGCTTTATATCATATCAAGTTGATGATTCCAATAAATCAAATACGGTCTCATCCATTCTATTTGCAGATGATTAATATATATTTTTTGAGCAGGAGGGATATCAGGTCAAATTCAACCTGCTCCTTTTTATGTTATTATTAAAAGTTGTCATTAAAAAAAACACTTAAAGACCCACTCAGATGAAAATGTGCTTTTTAAGGTTTTTATCATTTTCTTGTATCCTTTTCCTGATATTAGAGGACATACATTTAGAAAATTAAAGTTCAAATTGGATTTCTGAGTATTTCTTTATTCAAATTTATTTAAAAAGATATGAGGTCAGTCAGTTTCATAATTTGGAAATGCACATTTTTGAAACAGATTGTGTGACTATGAGATTGTTCTGGCCTCATAGTACGCCCGGATAGCGCCAATAATGCTCACAGTTTCTGTTGCACTGCTAATGTTAGGTTGGGGGGTGTGACGGACTGTAAGCTAGCGACAGAGCATGTAAACAGAGAGCTCTCAGCAATGGGGAGGAGTGGGTTGCTCCCGCCCACAACTCAGAGGGGAATTTCAAATGAACTACTGCTGCTCTGCAGCAACTTTGTCCTAGAAAAGGATTTTTTATTTAAAAAATAACCAAATCATAATTATAAGACTACTGAGAACGGTTTTAATATTGATCAAAAGATGAATGAGACTTAAATGTTTTTTTCATTCATTTATTCAGAACGTACCTCGCTGCCCAGGCAAAAGGCATTGTGTACTGACCAAGTCGGCTACACGCCAGCTTGGCGTTTTTCAACACCTTCTGTGCCACCTAGTAGAAGAGACCCACTGGGATGTTAATATGAACACACAAACAAGCTGTGCCTCATCACTCGACACTGTATGAGTGGTGGCTGTCTGGTCAGACTCAGCTCAAGGACACACATTTGAAGGATTCAGAAATGTTTATGTTAGATCTCCCTAGTTCTAAATGTGTAGAAATGATAAAAGTTTGCTGCTGGTGGAAAAAAAAAATCACCTTTGTAGAGTCTGAGCTCTTCATGTACGGTTCTGCACAGTGGTTGATTCCTCCCTGAAGCACCTTCTCAATGCGGGCAACGAGGAAGATGTCTGGGTGGGGACATGTTACAGAGAAGATGCCCTGAAGAGAAACCACAGGTTAGGTTTGATTGTGACTTTAAACAGATGCTATTGTCTACATTTGATCCCTACCTGTCTAGGAAACTGTAGGGCTGCTTCTGACACCCCATGGATCAAGCGTTGCCCATGGGGGTGAGCGTTACCGCCCCCGTTCATATACTGACTAGCGTTATTGGGCACCATGCCCCGAACGGATGGATGGTTGAGATCTACATGGAAGTCAGAGGAGATTTTTCTGCCGTTCTGGATGTCAAACAGTGACAGTGTGACGTAGAATGGCTCCACCTGGAGTTAGACAAATGATAAATAGGCCAAAAATGAGATCAAAGGTTTTCAATATAAATAATAAGTTGCTTTTCTTTTACTAAAAGGATTTGAGTATGCATGCTGCTGCGCAGAGAGGACATGCTGAGGCTTTCAAACCCTTTCTGATGGGAGGACAGCAGGACATCAAAATTCATTACATAGATGATTCACCATTCCTCTCCCAGTGGCCTGGTTGCTATGCCAATAGGAGTCCAACTTAAGTAATGAGAGGCATCCATCCGGCTGCTTCAAGCAAATCGCTTCGTCTACCTTCATCGAATGATATTTCAGAGATTCAGACGGAGAGCAGCCGTACGTTTGTCGTCGGTCCTTCCTCGTTCTCGGCAACACAGCTCTGCAGGTTAAAGGAGAGGTCGTTGCAGTTCACCAGCACGCGCTTCCCAAACTTCTCCTCAAACTGCTTTACGTCCGGCTCGATTCCAGAGAAGTCAAGTTTCTACAAACAACACATAGGATGGGATTAGAATTGACTGCATGAGTTTGCAGACCTCCCTCCAGTTTAAGGCGAATTACCTGTGTGTCTGGGTCAAGAGTGAACAGCTTCAGTCTGGTCTCATTCCTCATCCTTGATTCAATATCTCTTGTACTCTAAAGAAAAGAAAAAAAAACATTTCTTAAGGAAAATACAGAACATTTTAACCAGAGACATTTTGTTTTATCATTAAAATGTGTTTGGTCTTTCACTCAGAGCTGGAAGGAAGACCTCACATTTTCCAGTCTGGCTCTGTGGTGAGACTGAGCCGGTGCCAGCATTCAGTGGAATAAGTGTAAACTGTCAAGCTGCTGTTTTCCATCACTGTCTGTGCACATGTGTCTTTACCATTATGAATCAGTAAGTGATATGTAGAGTTTTCCTACATAACTAATGACATTTATCAAGATGCAAGTCTAGAACAACAATAAATCATCAAGACATGATGTATATTTTCATCTTTGAAAATCTTGATGTAAATGTTCCTTTAAAAAGTTTTCCTCTGCTTGCTGTTGCAAAGAATGGATATTTGGAGACTAATAAATTACATTTTTGGTACAAAACTGATGCTCCAGATAAAAGATGTGCTGAAAATAGTTGAATAGTCAAGTGCACCTGTAATAAATCTAACCCCACATGGACGGCAGCTGGGGGATTCTCTGGGACCCCTAAGCAGAGGGCCCCTCCAACCACCGTTTATCCTCTTCATTTAATGAATAAGTTGAATCTCAAAGAAAAACTGAAGTGAAAACATTTATTTGTTATTTCAAAACTGCACATTAGAATTTTTGTTACCTGATGAACTACAAATTTAAAAGTTTTTTTTTATTGTGTCCTAATTTTTGCTTTTTAATCTATCATCAAAAAACTAGGTTGCAAACTTTCATCTATATATAGCAAAAACTGGAATTTTTTTCTTGCGCTCAAGTCCAATAACCTAAAAGGAAATATTTTTTCACAATCCAAAGTGCAAACTTATAGTTAAACTTGACCTTTCTCAAAACATTGTTTACATGCACATGCAGTTAGCTTTCATTCAAACGGCATGCAAGACAACTACAAGAAAAACAAATCAAGACTCAAATGTTGCTTTTGTGCTGCCCAACTTACAAAGAATCTAACGAAATGTGCACAAATGGAGTGGCCATGGTGCTACATTTGTTTTGTCTTTTGTTTTGTGTATTAAAATGTTCTTCTGCTAATTTGAAAAAAGAAAAAAAATCTGCCAAATAGGGCGATTAAATAAAAGTTTTACTGTTGTGTATAGCTGTGACCTAACACCAAAAAAGGGGGGGAAAAAAACAAGTAAAATGTGGCCTAACTGTGCTTTCCTTTTTTATAAACCACTGTCTGAGAGTAAAATTCTCTCACTTCAACAGTTCTCTCTTACACAGTTTACGATGGTTTATATTAAGACTCATTAGATGAGGGTGGCGCCTCTGTGAGGAGTCCTCAGCTGTGAGGGAGGACTATCTGTTTACTTTTTTGCAATGACAATAAATCTGATGTGCCCTGAATTCACGAGCATCCATCTAAAAAAGCATGCTTTACCTGAAAGCTGTCCATGCTGCCAGAGGAGCTGTCAGACTTTCCAAGATCATCATCTAAAGAAAAACATGATGAGTGCAGAGAAGTGACGTTAAAAATGAGAGCACTGCAGCTGCTTTGCAGAATATCCTGAAACTCTTACTGATGTGTTAAAAACATCAGTCAACATTCATCCGTCTGTGCATCCATCAAGGAAAAAAGGGAGGAAGACCTGTGAAATATTCCAGGAAATCTTAGTTGTTCACAATGCATAAAAGCTGAGGAGTTAAAAAGATTAGCTGTGCTTTTTTCCTCTAAAAGCTCAGCTTCTAAAGAAACAGGAGGTGTGCATTAAAAACAGCTGGGTGGTCTTCTCCCACTTGACACGCAGCGGCGCAGAGGGAAGCTTAGAGGTGGATGTATAGTGTTAAAAACACCAAACCGCATACAGAGAAAAAGAAACAGTGGATTTACTTCATCCAAGGGTTTCAGCTTACAAAAGGGTTTCTGCTTTGTATGTATCTATAACCCATGTGTTAACAAAAAATCTATAAATCAGTCAAATTGGAATCTTAAAGATAAAAATTGTTAACAAGGCTTTACTAATGCAATAATTTTTCTTCACCCTAATGAAGTATTTTCGGTCTTAGTAAAATGAAAAAAAAACAACAAAAAGGTCAAATTTGTCTTAAATTTGTGCTTTAGCAAAGAATAAAAAACAAAGCTGCGAGCAGCGTTGTATAGCCAGAAGGGGCCACCCACCAAAACCCTAACCACCTCCTTTCTGTTGGCTTCATCTCCATAGCAACCACTGTAGTTTTTGGTCACCTAATGGTGATGAACAGGTATATGTCATTTTTAAAAGAATCAGCAAAGGTCAACTTTCAGATTTTTTTTGATAACCGTGCCCATATTCTGAATATGTTCATGACGTATGTCATGTTTTTGGTGCAGCTTTAGTCAGGGATTCATGCAATAATTATTCACAACATTCTGGTAAAATGTGCAACCAACAAGAGGGTTTGCCTCTTTTGCAATTTTGCCACATTAACACCGTTAAAAAAAATGGGCAACTTTTCAATTCAACAGTTTCCTCAAGTAGCTTCCTAAAGGAGTAAGAAGGCGATAGATCAAAATCACTAGTAGACGTTGTAGCTGGTACTAATGGTGTTTTTTTTTTTTTTTTTTTATTCAAGAGGGTAGCCTCTTCCTGAGGTCAAAGGTCAACCAAACTACGGTTGTGGTTGTATGCTTAAGCTGTGTGTAAAATTGTGTGAAGATACTGAAGTTTTGTGGTAAAATATGAAAATGACCAAATGTCACAGTTTGAGAGAAAATGCTCGTCAAGCCTTAGGTTCTGTGACCATCCTACAATACTCTCAAAACCTCCTTTGGATGTCCCTGACTCGTGTGCTTTGGTTTCGTTACTTTTTTTTTTTTTTAATTCCATAAGAGATTTCATTAGTTCCGTTCTTTTTTTTTACCGTTTCCTCCGCTGTGACAATAATAATAATGATGGATTTGATTTTTCTGGGCTTTTCCGGACGCTCAGAGCGCTTACAATGTGTCTATTTATTTATTCACTCCTCATTCATACTTGGTGATGACAGAGGTGTGGCTGCCAGTTCACGCCTACGGTCCCTCTGACCATCACCGGATGTCATCATTTTTAGGGGGATGATTCAGCATGTCATAAATTTATTTTCACCCGGTACTAGGTATGTGAAAATTTTGAGTTTTTGAGTTTGCAGCGGGGGTGAAGATTTTGCTCAAAGGTTCACTTAGAAAGAAGAATTCCAAAAACAAACATGTCCTTGCAGTCCAGGACTGCTGCTAGCCATAATAAAAAACATAAAAAAGACTTAATAAATCTGAGATAGGATTCTTACACTTTGGCCAGCAAAGCGGCTTTTCTTCATAAAACTAAATATTTCAGATGAAATATCCACACCTATCTAGATTTTGGACAATATTTTAAACATTACACGTCTTTTTATATATTAAGAAATATACGCACCATCATGGATGTCTCCATTTCTTTTGTCCTGCATGGCAATTTCAAAGCTGGTGTGCAGGATTTTGTTGAGCGTGTTCATCCAGTCCTCCATCTCTGCTTCACTGTCTGCAGCCAGCAGGTAGGTGCTCTTGTCCTGCATCTTCAGCTCGAACGCAAACCTCCGCACTTTGTTGTTCTGCAGGGAGAAGCAGGAGGAAAGTCATTCTGACTGAATAAGTCAATAACCTGGAGGAAATATATTGTTGCTTAAAAGAACAGGAAATATATTGGATTCTTTTTTTTTTTTAATATCAGACGGACCAAATTGAGTTTTTCATCAGAAAGGTTTTCTCATTTCAGACTGTAAACATTGCCACAGCTGTGGTCTCTGCTCATATGTAACAAAGCAGGTCTTACTGCAGATTTCCGTTCATAATACACAACTTTTAATATAAAGTATAACAGGGAAGTCGTCACATTATGTTGGAAATTGGATGTCGGTGAATGTTATTGTGTGTTTTTCTTCTGTGGGGTGGGAGTGATCGGGAGGGAGAGCCAGCAACAATCTGTCTACTGGCTAAGGAAACATGAAGGAGGACCATTTAAAAGATGAAAAAATGAAACCGCCGCCTTGAAAAACACACTTACTCATCACCACCATGTGTAGGAGGACTTGTTTTACTTTGCTAAACACCAAAGCTGAACATCTCCCTAGACAAAGGGAATGGAAAGTCTTTAAAAGTCTTTCTAAAGTGTCGTGTCTGTGCTGAAAACAGCGAGCAAGTAGAGAAAAAAATAAAAATAAAAGATGTCTATTTGGTGCAATTATAGTTTTAAAAAGTGTTATTGATTTTAGGACACTTACTCCAAACGTATTAAGATGGCAGATTACAGTATACTATGTTTATAATAAAGAGGATTGTTTCAGAAGAAAATTATGCCAAAATAAAAAAGTAAGCTAAGTGGAATGTTGGAAAAATTATTTTATTTTGTAAACGGATAGGTGGCTTTTTTTTTTAAACCTGTCATAAAAAGAACAATTATGAAATATCAACCACTGTGTCATTTAGTTTTAGAATTGTACTGTTTTAACAGTTATGAGTACATAAAATAGCCCAACTGATTTTTTTTTGGTGGAGAAAGTGGCACAGATAATAGTAATTATTATTTTGTTTAAACAGCTAATATTTAAGACAAATGCATAAGGGTGGTAAATAAGAACAGCAGAGTGGAAGGTCGTTATAAATGAAATGATCACAAATGCGCAACTTGAGAAGCTCAAGATTTCATTTAAAAATATTCCTTTTGCTATTTTAGCTATGCTTAAAGATGCTTGTATTGATCATTCTTTGTAAATTTTTATACAAATATTGACTCACGAATTGGGGGGCAAGCTGCCCCCCTGTCCCCCCATAGCTCCGCCCCTGCCACTATGTAACTATAGTGATAAAAACATTGTGGTCTTTCCATGCAGGGATATAAAGATGATAATGCATTCAACAATCCAATGTGTACATTGATTGAGAGGTCAGAGGAAAGTGCTCGGATGTAAAAGCTCAGCGTTCACCTGGCTCTACAGCATCAGCAGAAAAGCCTGACCTTGAGATGGAGAAAGCTCATGTTCCACCCTGATGGAATCCATCAGTCGACTTGTTTTGACAGCTCTTTTAATGGAGAACAAAACAAAAACATCTACAAAAAAAGGGATTTGCTAAAATGCTATTCAAGACTAAATCATCAGGTCTTTTAGGGTATTTTCCATCACAACTTTGTTACATTTTTGGTGGATTCGCACAGGTGGTACCCTTGTGAATAGCTCATCAGAAAAGTAATTTTTTTTAAAGTAACATAATACTTCGTGGTGTATAAAGTAATCTAAGCCATTAACTATTATTTTCTATTTAATATTGTATTAATTACACGTTCAGCACCTCTTGTATTTCTAAAGATGATCTACTTTAAATTACAGGTTAAAGTACCAATGAAGAGATAACAGATAAGAAATTGCCAGACAGAATCCTTTTTTTTTCTTTTTCCCCATTTGTGGTCGGCCACATTAAGCTTTGTCTTTCTTTCATTTTGGAATAAATTAAAAACCCTTTATTCCATGTATGTGTTTTTCTAATAAATGAGTCTCTTTCTATTCACAGAATAATATCTACGGTGGCCCTGAAGTACAAATCACACCATTTATATCACTCAATGTAAAAACATATTACAGATTTAGACGACAATTAAAAACGTAAAACAGTAATAAAAAAACAACAGAATTACATTTTAGAAATCAAAACAAAAATCCCGAAACCAAAACGCAAAAAATACATATATTTCGGAAATTATGTTTGAGTTTTGAAGAATGAAAGCAGAAGGATGTTTGGTCGGAAGTAGTTGAATCACCTGAACTTTTGTAGTGGTTGCAGTCAGAAAATTAAAAAAGTTAATTCTGTCTGAAGATATTGGCATGCCAAAAAACTTCAATCAATGTTGTCCATCATACTTACCTTTTCTGATTTCGTATTGAGTTTTGTTTTCTAACACAATTTTGTGTTTTGTTTCATATTTTCAGAGTTACGTTTTGGTATCTGGAATTTAGTTTTGATTTCTACAATTTAATGTTTTATCTTTATTATTCGTTTTGCTTTGTAACCGTCGTCAGAATCTTTAATATGTTTTCAGGTTGAGTCATTTGTTGATGTGATTTGCACTTCAGACTTGGAAGAAAACCTGATTACTTTGGCACTCACATAAACTACTCCCATGCAGGAGTCCAGGAAAATGGTACCCTTGGGTTCTTTGGAAATCTTCTCGTCCTTGTAGAAGTTTAAATTATATGAGCCATCTCCCAGTTGGGTCAGGTGGAAATACCTCCTCTTGAACGACTGGAAAAGAAACACAATGGCGGACATTTTTAGGTTGTCCACGTTTTCACGGAAAAAATACTTCAGAATTGCAATTACAATCAAATTCAAATTAATTTTTTTTATATAGCACCTTTCATGTAAAAAAAAAACAGCTCAAGGCGCTGTACATAAAAACAAACAAGAATGCAGAAAACAACAATCCCCATTCATGCAAAAACATAATTAAATAAGCACCGCACAATAAAATACACAAAAACAAACACAAATAAAAGAGAAATGACTAAAGAAAAAGCTAAAGAAGAGAGAACCAGAAGGTACCATCTGCCCTGTCCTCCTGTTGGCTGAGGTGACAGAATAATAACAAATACCCCAGCTAAGGGTGAGAAAACACTCATAAACAGTCTAACTTGGCTAAAAGACATTAAACAAATAAATATATGTTAAAATATCATAAAATTCTTTTTTAAATTCTGGATTAAACAAATATGCATGTGATACAATATCATAAAATAGAGTAAAAGTTCTAGATTAAACAAATAAAACATTCAAATGATGCGATAAAACACCATAAAACATAAGGGTAAAAAAAAAGATGATATGAAATCTAAATAAAAGCTGAGTTAAACAGGTGTGTCTTTAATTTCTTTTTAGAAACCTCGCATCCTCAGGTAGGCTGTTCCACAATCAGAGAGCTCATACAACCAATCAAAGCATTCCTATTTAGTTATGAATCCATAGACAACACATCATTGCATATTTCCTTGTAAAGCTTGCATCATGCCGGAAACTTTAAATTTTTGAAGGTGGACAAATTTGTGAAGACACACCTCATCATCAAAGACTTGAGCTGTAATATATGCGTGAAAAGAAATGGCATTTACAAATGGAAATGGTTTACTTTTTACTGAGCTTCATGGATCCAGGCATGGAGAGGCTGCAGATAGTAAACGGCATGCACTACTACTGAAAGATGGAAGTATGCAGGAATAAAAAGGAACCCATTAAAACTACCAAACATCAGAAATCAGAGTGAACTGCTGCTGATGCACCTGAAAAGGTTGCCAAAGGTGTAGGAGAAAGAGTTACAAGCTCCCACTTGCATTAATACATTACCAAGTTCTTTCATATATTTTAAATTGTGAAAGTGCCAAACTGACAGCACTACAGACTACAGTATAGTGGTGGCCGTGCTATTATTGTATGGGGCTATTTTTCAGGCATTTTGAAGAGCAAAGCAATGTTTCTTCAAGGATATACTTTATGAAAGTCATCTTTCCTGTTTCAGCACATCTTTATCCTTAAAGATCAACTAGAGCTGACCAGCACAAAACCTTAGTGAGCCAGACTGGCCAGACTTCCTCATTCAGCATCAGAGTCTGACCTTATACAATTTGCCAAAAAGTAAAAAAAATAAAATAAAAATAAAAAAATTCTAAAAGGTGGTATTAAGTTAAATCTGCAAAGGGAATTCAAATGCATTGAAAATTGGATAACCATCCCCTTATGGCCAAATGTCCAAATACTTCTGTCTTTAAAAAGATTTCTTATGTCAAACTGCACTTTTAAGCTTTAAAAATGAATACATTCCCTGTTACTAACCTTTATTAAATTTACATTTGGATTTAAAAAAAAAAAAAGCAAAAAACAACATATTTGTGTGACTACAGTATTGTTATTCCTTGAGAAAGAATAAGAGTAAATGCTTGATGAAATCCCAAAATTGCACAAATATGTTTATTCTTTCATTATGAAAATACAAATCCCCTAATCTTCTTTTAAAATATTTAAGTGTTTGGAGCTTTTCAGCTCACAGTTTCCTCACCCTCATGGTCACGCTGATGGCACTGTTGATGTTCCCCTTGTACAGCCAGCCATGTTTAGAAATCCCTCCTTTCTGAGATCCTAAAGAGGCAGAATCCTGCAACAAGCAAAGGTTTCTGGTCATTTAAAAGCCGCTACAATAAAAAAAAAAACATCTGCATTTTGTTAATACTCCATCATAATACATACATACATAATAAAGTAGCAATGGAAATGCACATTTAGGAATTTTGGAGCACGGACAAATGTATTTCTTGCAGCCTAATCATGTTAAAAAAATAGAAACTTTAGCAACAGAGCATCCCAATGTCCATTTGAGCAGCTTCACTGTGCATCACAGCCTTTGATGTCCAGCTTTGATGCAACACAGAGCTTGATGCTGCGCGGGGCCGTCTTAGTCCAAACAAGCAGGCAGAAGAACATAAAATAAACCGGGATTGCTAAACAAACATCTCCGTCTTCTGAGCAGCAATTACACATAAATACTGATCTTCAGACTCCACTCTAAGAGTGTTTGAGCAGCATGAGGTGGTGCCTCTCCCATACGACCAACACAAATCCAGGGTTACAGAAAATAAACCAATGAGAAGATTAATGAGACAAACTGTCCTGGTTTGCGTCCACATATGTCCTAAACAGTGTTTCTGACACTTTCAGACTAAATTGCTTTTTCTAGATCCAGAATTTCTCTTCTGAGTATAAAAAAAGCAAAAGGGGATTTGAAAAGTGTTGGCAGGCAGTCTAATGTTTTCAGTGTGGAGGGCTGAGTTAAAAAGCACCTGGAATTCTGTCTGGAAAAACTTCAGCTGTCTTGACTGCAAGAGCCGAAAAGTTACAAAGATCCCCATCGCTTTCCTTCATTTAACAAACAATAAAAATGAAGCAAGTCAAATTAAGATTAAACATGTATTTTTGCTTCGGAGTGACAACAAAAAACATAAACATGCTTCAATAGAGACATGATAACCATCCTAATTTAAAAGGGAATAAAGGCCTTTCAAGACAGTTTTTAATAAACGGCTAATTCATATTAAGTGTTTATCACTGTTGTTGAAGAAGGAGCAGTTGCCAATAGGAGGTGCAGTTTCCCATTTGCAAAGATTGCAGGACAGAGTCAGCATAATGAATCTTCTGTGTGACCTTGCAGGATTCCAGATAACATTTGTTTCAGAAACCGCTGGGCTGTTTTGAACACTCCCACCAAACCTGAGTGTTTGTCAGCGGACTTATGGGAATCCTTCAGGCCCCATCCAAGAAAAGCAAATGCTCGTTCAACCTCTGAGAGGCTCCACACCCATTCTGTCAGACATCGTCGAGCAAAGCAGGAAAAGATGCAAATGCAGCTTTGAGAATTTACTTTAAAAAGAAAAGGCAAAACTTATTCCTTTCATTAAAACAAGCTATAGGACGAAATCAGCATTTTATTTCAAAGACATATATTATAAAATCATGAAAGATAAACCATACAGACTGAAAAATTAGTATAATGCGATTCTATTAAAGCATTTCTTTAAAAAAATGCATTTTTTGATGGCAGTATGTATATTGACGGCACTAATGAATACACAATTCGAGAAACTGCATCACTTTTTTTAAATTTCAGTTTTATCTTTTAACTTGACCATATGTGGGCTTTAAGCCCACATAACCTGACATATGGTCGTTAAGTTCAGATTCAAAGCCGGCCTGAATTATAAAAGGTGAGTGCTGCCATCATCTGATTAAAGAGTTTTCCAGAACCTTTTAGAAACAAAAAAGAAGTTTGTGAGTTTATATAAGTCTAATTATGTGTTTAACTGTGTATGAGTAAACAAATTCTTAGGGCATAAAAAAATGAAAATTGGTTTTCCAGTTTTTACTGTAAAGCTCATACTGCCACTTATAAAAGCCCTGACAGACTTTATCAGTATTTCATGTTCATGTATGATTTCTACATCCTTTGGTGATCTTTTTATTCATATAATCTAAGATTTAGAGGGTTTTAAATTATGTCAAGTTTTTAATCTTTTAAAAAAGCCTCCCAGTCCTTTGTTTTAAAAAATTTTATTTAAAAAAAAAATACAGGTTCATTAAAAACCTACCTCATCTTTATCGACATCCTCGTCCACTTCAAACACGTGGACGGCCAGTTTATCCGGCCGGGATACTTTGCTGTAAAATAGGATTGGGTTGACATTAGTGTAAAAGTTAAAAAGCATCAAGCAGATTAAATGAACAGTTTTGACAAAAATCCATTTACTTTTGACTTCCTAAAAGTAAAAGATGTGACAAACTGAAAGTGTTGACAGAAGCATAAACAGTTACCGCCTAACCTGCAGGTTGCCAGCAGGAAAATGTACATTAGCAAACCTAAAAATCTGTTTACCAGAAAATAATTAGAAGCTTTTGTCAGCCAATCTGCGTCATGCTGCATTGTTTTCACTTCCACTGAGGATTAAAAAAAAAAAAGATTGGCAGCAGTTGTTCTGTGAAAGACATTGCCAGTTCGGATTCTAGTAAAATAGCTGCACTTAAGAGGCTTGAGCTGATGGCACAACCTCAGGACAATGACGGTGATTTCCACACCGGCTGCAGTTGGAAAACACACAATGCTTCAAAGAAAGGAAATACTCTTTTGCGCGGAAATGAGGCTCATTTGTAGGATGTGTTTTCTCAGAATTATTTTATGGAACCATTGTAGTTGAAAGATGGAAACAATTTAAGTGATTGCATATCAAAGTAATCGCAACACAAAGCTACTGACTTACTTTGGAAGCTGGCGGAAATCACCAGAATAATCCTCATATTTGTAGTTGACGACATGCCAGTTGGACTTGTAGGTCTTAATGCACTGCGGAGAAAAACCAGCAGAGGCTTATTTTGGTGTTCCGGCATGCTTTGATCATACATAAAGTGTTCACAAAAGTGTTAAACAAAATTAAAAAAAGGCTTTTTGAAATCTGAAAGTCCCATTTCGATCATCTTTTGTTCTATTCTGGAAGCATTTCCAGTGCTCATGGGAAGACGGCATTGATGCTGCGTTGATCCGTTGATGCTCTTCATCTGATGAAGACTGCTGCTGTGGTTGGACCGCTTGGACCTTTGTTTTCTTGGATGCTGGGGCTTTGCTTTTGCAAGGTTTCTTAGAAGGCATGTTGTCTAAATATTGTGTACAAGATTTTTATGTGTGCTCAAAATGTGAGTTGCCAATGACCAGTGGTGCAGAATGGCCCACTTTTTCCAGCTACAGGATGGCTGGTGGCACTTGATATGGACGGCCGCCGTCCTGAGACAATTACACATCATACACTCAAAGCAGCTGCCAGCCGGCGATCCGGCTGCCAATACCCCGTGGTCGCCCAACTGTTGTCCGATTTTGTAATGGCGTCTTTCCCGCAAGACTGACTGCCGCTGTATACATTCGTGACCACGCCAACGATTTTCCAAAAAAAAAAGTTAGTGGCGGGATGAAAGCGTCAACATCCCAATGCCTCCCCATTGGCTGTGACTATAGCATTATTATAATTACGCCATTTGTAGCGAAAATTTAAAAACTTGTGTCATTTTTTTAGGTCATAGTCTCTGCAGAGCGTCAGCGTTTCATCAGTAATTCGCATCTGAGTTGTGGGTGGGACTGTTGGTGTGGAGTAAGCCAGCCCCCATTCCCATCATCCATCAATTAACACCCTCTCCTGCTAGCTTACGGCCGCTCACAACCCCAAGATAAAAACTGCCTTTTTTCATCTGCTCCTGAGTCACAACGATTTAAATAAAGAAATACTTAGAAATGCAATTTTAAGTCTGATTTTCTTTATATTTCTCCATCATCATCAGAAAAATGCCTGAAGAACATGTTAAAAACACAATTTTCATCAAATCAATCTATTCTGGCACTTGTTTTCCAAATAAGATGCCTGCTGCTGGTACCTGGATGAAGTGTGTTCAGACAATCAGAAGCTGAAGGCAAACTGAGGTTGAAAAAGAAGCAGAGAGTGGCCCTCCAGATCTAGAATTACCGATCACCGAGCCAACTGCTACAAAAGGGAGGCATACTCGTTGAATTCTTTCTTTTGAAAAGTTGGACTCGTTGACAAGCAACAGAGCCAAACCCTGCAAGTGTCCTAAAAGCAAACTTCTGTTCTCAAAAAACAGGCAGAACTCTTCAAAGGCAACATCACTTCTAGCAGCTCTTGTCCAGAGTTGGACCTGAACTGACAAACGGTGCCCAAAGCGCTCAAATTCCCATAGGTCACATGTTGACCCAAACTTTTTTCTGTGTGTGAAAAACAAATGTCCAAGTTCAAAAAGTCTCCAGATTAAAAAATTAAGGCGCTCACACACAAACCCTATTCAACATCTAAGAAAACACAGAAAAAAGGAGTGTTGACTTGCTTTGTTTTCACCACTCCCTGGAAGGGAGGGTATCACTATCTCGCTTTACTTAGAAACGAGACATCTGCTCATCGTTAGATCAAGTGATAGGAGCTGCTCACTTGTATCAGTTCAGTAGAAATCCATGTCCTTTACAAGAAATGCTCCTACAGAGAGATTAAACTCAACCTGGACGGCAAAACGAATCCGAAACTGATATGACCAAAGCATTCTTGATTAAGTCATAAGAGCCTCTGCCTGTGTCTTTGTTTCTTTAGGACCAGATCACAGCTCAATAGTCACTGAGCTAAGAGAGGGACTTAACAGTCAAATGGAAGTTGGCCTTTCAGAGATGGTTTGATCAACTAGGCCAAGCTAATAATTCATAATAATAATAATAATAATTCAATAATTTACCACCGAAGTCACACAGGCTAGAAATATTGGACACAATCTGCATAACTGGTTCTTGTTTTCCCACAATAGAAAAGTTGTTTTAGATTTGTAAAAAAAAAAAGGCTGGTGAGAAATAGCACAAAAAAATAATGCCATACCAGACAGGCTTAAGATCTGCAGACAAAAACACTTCATAACTTTCAGAGATAAAACCAAGTAAACAAAGCAAGAATTCACCCATAACTGAGCTCTCTATTTACACACTCTCCCGCTATCTTACAGCCACTCACAATCCCCACTTTACATAACAGTGCAACAAAAATGACAAGCAATTTTGGAGCAATCCAGTCATATTAGAGCCAGGTGCCAGTTCAGATGAGGAAAACAAAGACAGCAATTCGATGCATCAGAATGAAGCAGAACAGGGAGCTTGTGGCCCGACCACTGTGGCTACTGCGAAGCAAATATGATCTTTTTCCAACAGCATTATTTTCTCTGCTCCCGATTCACAACAATTTGAGCAAAGAAATATTCAGAAATGCAATTTAAGTTTAATTTTCAGAAAAATACCACAGCATGTTAACACCAAAAACACAATTTCCATCAGAGTGGGCCTTTCGTGGAACAAGATCAAATCAAACTTTATTTAGAAAGCGCTTTTTATACAACAGTACTGCAAAGTGATTTAATTATAAAACACAGAACCCTTCCGACCACCACAACCAAAAAAAAATGACACACAAAGTATAAATAACTGTTGCTGTATCAATAACTTTTACACATTCCAGTTTTCCAATAACTGGTACCTACATTTTTTTCCACTTCTTACACAAATTTTAACATTTTTTATTCAACAATTTCATTTCTTTACTTGGTTCACATTTGAAAATGAAAAACACAGATATGAATCTAAAGCTTTTTCTTTGAAAAAAAAAGGTGGCAGGTTTGTCTGTCAAACCTTAAGGTGTATTCATTTAATACATTTAATGCTTTCACAAAACAATGTTGATTTTGATGTTTACATTATGTGAGAGAATAAAAACTATGGGTAGAGGAGCGTGCTGAGTTTTGTTTTATGGTACATATCTATCCAAACTTTTCTATTATTATCAAACATAAATGTTCCCTGCCTCCCTTTTCTTCTGTTTCACATCAGAGTTTCTGCCAAAACCTAAGAAGCATTACTGGTACATGTTTCAGGGACTTCAAAATCCAAAATTGGACAAATAGACTGTGCGCTTCCTCTTCAGCATTATCAAGCACTGTCGGGTATAAGGCTCTCACCTGGCACTTTAAAGTTGAAAAGATATGTTTGTAATATTTCATTGTGTCTGTAGACAGGCCCCGCCCTCTTGACTAACATCTACACCTGTCAGTAATGATGAAAATCCTCCAGCAACTTGTTGCTTTGTGATTCTACCCCTTCCTACTTTTTTAGTCATCTTCCAACTTCCGTAACCTCCTTTTTCCCCCCTTTCTTTTGTGCTCTTATTCCCCATTTCTAATATCCCACTCTCCTCTTTTCTGTTCTTTTTTTCCATCTGGTCCAACAAGAAATGTATGCAAACGTATTTAAATAAAGTTTTGCCTCAAATACAAAAAGGGGTTTATACAAATATACACCTCGTGTGTCAGTAGGATTCATAACCCCCTGCTGCAACAGTCAAGTCTGTCAAACACAAGAGGCACATGATGTGTTTGCAATACATCGATAAAATAAAATGAAATAAAACAGAATCCACCAACCTCTTGGACAAATAAACTTTGTGCTTCCTCTTCTGCATTTTCAGGCACTGTTGGGTACACAGTTCTCCCCTGGCGCCTTAAAGTTGAAATCTGTAACAAAAAAGCAAAAACAATTTAATTGAGGAGTTACAAAACAATTACCAGCGGAAAAACAATTTTACAATTTTGGGAGCAAAGCTTTAAGGTGAAATCTGTATTTGATATTTGTCGCTGTAAATGGCAGCACTAAGTGTTCTTTTTACTTGGACAAAGCACACATGAAGCAGGGCTTTTCTCCTTTCATTCACTCTGGGACCAACGGGAACTTTGTCTTACACTGATTATAAATTTAGATGGTGCACTGGACCACCCATAATCCCTTTGAGGAAGAAAGGAAGACAAATACATCCATTCAGTGAAACACTCAGCTGACTTTGTCCTAAAAGATATGTGTGGTTTTGTAAAGTCATCAGCTGTGAGAGCTATATTTGTTTGTGGGTTGCTGAGCCAGATTTACTATTACAGTGTTTCAATGACAAACCCAGTTAACTGTAAATGGGAGCAGAAATGTACACTTTTAAAACATTTACTGCAGCATCTTTATTTTTTAATACATGCCAAAAATCAAAATAAAAAATGCCAATAAAAATTGAGTTGATAGAATACTTCTTGACCTCATGAACCATTCTTTTTATTGAGAAGTAAAAATCCAAACAATAAATCTGTGAATTTTGTGGACAAGGATCAAACCGTGCCAGCCATCACCAAATCCATACAGAGCTCCTGATTGTGAACTTAATGTTTCCCTTCCTGCTAGCCTGCAGCATTTCCTGGAGGGGAAATGATCATCTTTACAATCCAGTGAACAGAAATAAACAAAGTACAGCAGAAAGAAAGATCCAGGAAAAATGGCAACAGGAAGAATTTAATTGGGTTAGAAATCCTCACAGAGAACTGCAGTGTGGGACTCTAAATCTCAGATTAGAGTGGGGTTTGATATTGGACTTCAACAATATTTTAGTTTAAAACTTTGGTCCTTTTCATATTAATCCAAGATTTCTTCTAAAATTTCAAGTTTAACGTCCTTCTATTAAACAAGCACATTTTAAAGGTTAAGTGTGTTTAGGCTAAAAGCTTTGTTTAGTATTAGAAAACCCAGGAAAAATGTTCATCTGAAATATTTCTAGTTTTGTATATAGATAAGCAGTTCCCAGAACTTTTAAAACTAGTATGATAATGCAGAGCATACCTCTTTAAGGTCCTGCTTTTGTAGAATCAACTTCCTGGCTATGCACTATCACTATCCTAAAAGCTGGATTTAAAACGTTTTTTTTTTTTCTCATAGATTATAGTTAAGGTTGGTCTAGGTGACTGTATGTCAGTGTAGGCCTGTGGGGGTCAGTTAATAGAAGCAAAACTAGTTGTTTTTCCTCACTTTTCCCACTTTACATCTTTTTTTACATTTTTAAATCTTCATTTGTCGGTTTTCTGGTTCATTCATGAATGTGACTTTAAGGACTAACTTGTTTTCTTTTTGTCTTGAGGTCAGATGTTTTTGTCTGTCTCTTTTCTGTCCTCTCAGACCGTAAATTGTCACAGCAGAGTCACCTTTTGTTTGGTTCAGCTGGAGGTTCCATTACAGCCTTTAATTTTATACCCAAAACTATTTTATATATTAAGCTACACTATACTATATTACTTGTAAATATAGGCTAACATCAAATGCAGTTAACAATATGATATTTTGTATTGATTTGGGTGAAAATTATTCTTAAAAATATGTTTCTTGAACTCTATCTGAAGCTCCAATAAAGGAGGAGGAGAAAGAATGGAAAGGTTATGACTGATAGTGAAGTAAGGAAGGAGGTTCATGGACGAAGGAGGACATAAGGGTGATTTGGTGTGAGCAGGCTGGATGCAGTGGATAGGATGTGATGGAGGCGGATTATTCACTTAGGCCACCTCGTACACTGCAAAAACTGAATCTTAAGAAAGCAAAAAGAATCTTATCAAAAAAAGGTTTTCAATAGAAAAGTAATCTGAATTTAAAAAAACATGGCTTAATAGCTAGAATATTTTGTCTTAAAATAAGAATTCTTGGTAAACCAATTTTCTTACCCCATGATTTTTTTTTGTCTATTTAAAAAAAATCTACCAATGGGGTTAGAATTTTGGACTTAAATTTAAAGGGCCTGTTTTTGCAGTGTAAAGGGAGCAGCTGAAAGGTAAAGAAGAGTGGCAAGGTTGCAAACCACAGTGTCGTGTTATTATGTTTTGCTCTGAAAGGGAACATTTTTGTCCTTCTACCATCTACTTGACTTATTGTTTAGTCCTTTATTTAAATGGAGGCAGTAATGAGAAATCTAATGGGAATTTGTCTAACAATTATTGAAAAATGTCCATCAGAAAGGTTTTTATTAATGACGTTTTTCCTCTGAATTTATGTGACTCCAACAGCTATACCAGCACTCGTCAGATCATAGAAGATGCCAAAAAAAAATTGTTGTAGAAAAGAAAATGCTTTACATTTTCGGATAGTTTAATGACTGAAATAGAATTACAAGTCGACTGAAAATAGGTCAAATTACGGAGGGAAAAAAACCCACTTGGAAAATATGAGGTTTCTCACAACAAGAGACAGACAATAACAGGATTTAAATAAAACAGACAGAGGATGTCTTGTGGGGCCACTTATCACTGCAGATTATAAGCTTGCCCGAACAAAAGTCTCATAGACAGAAACAGATGTGAGTTCAACCTTTGCGGTTCAAGTATGTTTTGGTTTTGTCAGCGTCACCTGCCGACCCCCCGACAAGGCGGTGTTGTGAGCAACGCTGGCATGTTGCATTAATGACAGCAGGCTGCATCGACAAAGTCAAGGCCGCCATGCTATTATTTAACACCCAGCTGTTGGGCTTTTCAAATTACTATTCATAGCATCTGCTATTTTCACAGTCACTTTACAAACTGTCATTGAACCTTCAATGTATTCATTTTGGCAGTATTTATTGAACTGGATTAAAAATGCCATTAAAACCAAAATTTTTGCAATGGAGGACTTATAAGTGCTTACAGTGGAATATTCTGGGTTTAGGAATGTGAAAATGCAGACAAAGGGACAAAAGATTGGACTGAGTATTTAGTTAACCTTTGTTATGGTTTTCTGGTTAAAATCCCTTCTGCTTTGTAATCTGACCTTGCTAAGAGTATGGGGGATTTAGAAATAAGATTTGTTTCATGGAAGATGAAACAGATATTTGGAAATATCTCTGCAACAGTGCCCAGGTCAACAGTACGGCAGTTTAAAATCGGAGATGGAGAACCGGTGAGATGAGATCTCATTGTTGCTTTGGGAAGGACGTCCTTAGAGGAGCTCTGTGTTTCTGGAGTGCCAGCACCAAGCCTGATCTCTATTTCAGATTTTCCATTCGCACAAGCGTGCAAAGTGTGAGAGAGTGAACATCCTGAGTGGTGTGGTCAGAGATAACAGTTGCTCTTTCACAACATAACAGAAAGAGTGAGCTGGTCCCAAAACTCTCTCAGTGTGCTGCGCAAAAAAAACAACAACGTATGGCTGAAAGATATAACCACAAGAAAATCCACTGTGAACGACCCCACCCAGAAATCACAACAGTGGCCACACCTGAGCCAAAGGAAAGACTCTGAAAGCTAAACAAATACAAAGAAAACACAAAGTACTATGTAAATACTGATGTTAGATTAGCCTTTTATGGGTACGGCAGGGGCTTTATTGATTATCTGGTTGAGAAGTGGAACTTCTCTTCTTGAAAATGACATTTCAATAAATATCTGTGTAATCCAAGCCCTTTATTTTTATATAGTTGTGTAAAAACCTTGAAAGAACATCAGCACCGTTTTATTTTCAGAAGCGTCGAGGCATTTGGTAAGACTTTTGTGATGCTACACAAATGTGTTGTCCTATTTTTAAATTGGGAAATGTCTCAATTTATTGTTAAAAACTTTAAGTCACTTTTATTGCACTTCTGTAGACACACTTTTTTAGCAGGCGAGCTACATGTAAGCTAGTATTGAGACGACACGCTCCAAAATATCTACCTATTTAAATACCTAACTACCCTCTCTTTCCCTTTTTCTTTCCCTCTCCATCCATCCATCCATCCATCCATCTTCTCTCTATCTCTCTCTATATATACATATATATAATGCAACAGACAGCACACTGGAGAAACCAAACAACCTTTGCATAAATCAACATTGCAGTGTCAACTCACTCTAGAGGTTTCTGAGGTACATCAGTCCATCTGAAGAACTCAAACCATTTATTTGAGGACAGTGAAGTTAGTAGAAAATAATGGTTTAAGTGAGGTGCAAAAAAAAGCCTTTTTTGTCAAAAATGACAAACATTCCCTCGGTAGAAATGGTGGACGATCCATCTACAACCATCTTTTGTGGGGTTGTTGGCTGCGGAGGGCTGATGACTATTACCCCTCACCCAAGCTAAAGATAGAAGGACTTACAACAATCCAAAACCATTTAGGATTTTTATCAGCCTAATAATCTCCTAACCTAGAGAATTAGGGGTCAGGTCTTAAACACATTATTCCTACAAGCAAATAAATCAGCTGTACTTCAGAAAGGAGAAAGCCTCCTAGAGAGATGAAACATCATCAATGATAAAAGATAATCTAAGTCCAGGTGACTGTTTTTTATACGTCAAACCACTAAGAAAACAAAATGATCAAATATAAAATCCCAGTGATAATCTTGCTATTATAGCTTCAAAAGCACCTCCCCACTATATACCATGTTTACCAATTGAACATCTCAAAGTTTTACTTGATTTATACCCCATCTATGCTGTCCAAAAAATGTTATTTTTACTCAAAATGCACATTTAGTTTGCTTTACTTAGAGTTTTTAGTATAGGCAAAAACAAATAAAATCCCCCTTTGCACTCACACTGCAGTGAACATACCAGGGTTCCTTTGCAAGTAAACCAATACCCATATTTGTAGGCTGACCAGGTTTTGCCAGTTTGGCTTGAACTAGAGTTCAGGGAAGACTTTCAAGCGTGCAGGAAAGAACCAGACCTTCGAAGGAAACAAACTCGGGAGCAGATGTATGAAATCTGTACCATAAAATGTGATGCATTTACCTCAAAGTCCTCAAGAGGGAACTGCAGCATGTCTCTGAGGACATCACTGAGAATCTGCGTCTTCCTCTGCACCAGCACATTTTCATAGTCCAGCGGCTCAATCACCTTTGGTTTTACCTGGAAGTGAATGAAACACAGTTATTGTTAAATAAGGCAGAAACTAGGTACTGGAAATACTTATGTTCATCTCATATGGAAAATAAGTTATAATTTTAAAAAATTAGGCAAAACCTAGTTTTTTCACATCACTACAACGGAGTCTCAGATATTTGGTTTTAAGCAAAAATGCTATGACATAATAGACTGGATTTAACCCTTAAACTCATCTCTAAAATGAGTCTCATTCATGATGAAAAAGGGTTCAGGTGAATAATATCAACAGGCTGATCTCAACTTTTGAACACTAAGAGGTTAGCAGACACTAAATATGTGAAGATACACTAACAAATAATTAGGCTTGCAGGTAAAAATGCCTGTAGCAAACAGAAAATGTGTGCAGCAGGCTCTATATTCCAGCAGGGTTTTCACAAAGCACAGTGTAACTCAATAAAAAGTATTGAGACAAAACATGGAGGGACTTATTCATCCAGGGACAACAAAGCATCTGCTTCAGCAGAAAGGTTATGAAGAAGTTATATTTTTGTGATGAAAAACACACATTACTGTTATCAAACTTTCACAAGCTTAATATCTAATGTCAAGGATTCAGTGGAAGAAGTGGGAATTGCAACAAAAATACTATTGATTCAATTTTGATACACGAAATCACAACTGAATTTGGTATTTGATTCAACAGGATCTGAAAAGAATATCCAATAGTTTTAAGAAACAGTTTTTTTCTTTTACAAATGACAGACTGGCGTCCTGTCCAGGGTGGACCCAGCCTTCGCCCCCGACAGGCCCCATGACACCAAAAGGGACATGTAACGTTTTTAGAAAATGGATCTTTGACATAAATAATTATTTAAAACGGAAAAAGTAGAGCGTAAATCTGGAAAAAATGTAGAAAAAGTGTTTTATTTGCCTGAAATATATATATATACATATATATATATAAATACATGGATTTAATAAATTGAACATTTTGCCATTTTTAGGGATAGTTTGTATCCCTGTGATTCCTTGATTTACTAAGTCCTTCCATTACTTCATCACTTTAATATTCATGATCTATGTCATTGTTGGATGCATACCACATTTTGACTGTTGAAATGATTTCATTATTGTAGATAATTTAGCATTTTACATGCCAGTTTTTTGATCAAATGTGTAGAGAGTACTCTAACTTTCAAACTGCTTTTTTGCATCATTTGTCCTTTTTCTGTGGATTTTATGTGTTTTGGATGTTTGTTGTACACCTTGACCAGGGGCTAAAGTTGAAAATGAGCTTTGAAGTTAAAACTGGCACATTTACAGAAATGTTCATTAATGTACACTGACCCTGCTCAAATACATATTAAAATAAAATAAATAAAATCCAGTCTGTAGCCAACTTGCACATGTTAGGTTCGTGTGTTTTAGGCTGAGTTTCAAACAGATCAATCTTGATCAACAAGATCCAACATGAATCAATGGATCACATTTACATCAACCCTTTTTCAGGCTAAAGAAAGCTATTTTATTCACTTCTAATGCAAGAATTTGTTACCATGAAGATAACTCCTCTTTTCCCAAGATATATCATTTACGATAAAAATCTGTTTGATAATCAAACAAAAAGAAAAGCAACATGTCATGTATCATAACAAACGTATGAATCTGAAAAGAATTTATCTAGGAATTTGCCTGCGATAGTCAGCCCCATGTGTAACAAGCTGTAACACACCAGTGGTTTGACAGCAGAGCAAGCTCATCCCCTCCACATCTGTGACTGATAAGACCTGCATGATCTCAGAGTGGGAGTGGGGGATAAATCAACATCCTTAAACACAGAGGAGGCAAGTGTGACTTCCTTAAACACACAAAAAGATGGGGCTGCTATGTCTAGTCCTGGCTTTATCTAACTATGACTCACGTAACATTTTAATCCAAACGTGTGAAGGCAGAGGCTGATGCATGCACTGATCTAAGTCATTCTGGAGGATGAGACCGGTGCGACACTTATAGCTCCCTAGATTCAGAAAGTAAAGCAGCTTTAGGCTTATCAAGCTAAAATAATTCATGTTTTGGGGGTTACTAACATGTTCTTGTGGCATTTTTCTGAGGGCAAATAATAAGAAAATTAAGCTTAAAATTTCTGAGCATTTGTTTTATCCAAATCATTTTGAATGAGGAGGAGAGGAAAAATACCGTTTAAAAAAGCGCCTTTTTGTGATTTAGCCCAATACACTGGGCTGCCCACAAGCTCCGTGCTCCAAGCTCTCAGCAACAGGTAGGTGGGGTGGTCCACCAACAGTCCCACCCACATCTCAGAGGTGAATTTCTAATGAACTACCGCTGCTCAGCAGAAATTATGTCATGGAAAACCACACAAGATTTTTTAATTTTGGCTAAACACAGCATAATCATAACAATAAAGAAACACCAGGAATCATTTTAAAACAGTTCAAAAGATGATCTGCGGGGGTCTTGACAATTAAGCAATAACCAGGGAGCTGAGATAAAAGCATTGACAGCTGAGTTTTGGAAATCACCAAACCCAATGGGGAAAAAAAACACCAAACCATCCTGATGAAGCTCTCACAAACTAAACATTTAACCCTCCTCTACAGTTGCCCTGCCTTTTCCCACCAATTAAACATTCCTGGACTTTTTTTTTTTTTTTTACCTCCTGCAAGTTCACCCCCATTGTTTAGTCCTTGCCTCAACCGCACAAAGCAGTCAGCATGGAGTCAGACAGTGGACATGAATCAGAAAGAGCCTGTTCTGAACTCTCTGAGGTAACCACAGTCAGTCGACCTGCTCCTAAACTTGAATAGTCATGTAACTCAGGCTGTCATGACTGTTATTGTTGGTAGACCAAAGAAAATTGCTATACTCAAACATTTCTATTCAACGAAGGACTGCACATGTGGTAGTCCGCACAAGGGATGTAATCAAAACTCCTATTGGTCAGTCTACTCCAGGGGGCGGAGCATCGATGACCAGCCTCTGCCATGTTCTAATTGGTTGGATACACCTGATCCAGGTAATCAGCTGTTTGACATCCCAGCTATTGAGGCCTGAAATTGTCCACCACTACTCTATGAAATGTTGTGTAACAAAATAAATATGTAATATTGCTGAGTTCAACATGAATTTCTCTGAAAAAGAAAAAAAAATAATCAATTCTCAAACTACTTTTAATCTTCAGAAAATATTTAAACTCTGCATATTTTTGGTGGTTTCCTAAATAATGTATAAAGACAAACTGGATGAAAGAAAGGAGTCTGGATTCTTAGTTGTACTCAAGTGAACAAACAGACCGACGATCTCTGGAAAAGGCATCAAAGGGAGGAGCATGAAGACATCTCTTCCAGTCTCTCTCCACAATGATCCGGCAGCTGTTTGAGCTGTGGCTCTAATCACTGCAGCCTCATGCAGCCTGAAACAACAGTGCAGTGTACTCCTCTTGTCTGCCTGATACAGTTAATCTCTTGCCAGTGATTGTTCAGGTGATTCAATGGAGCCCCAAGCACTGGATCCCAACATCCCTGAACAAAAAAGTCTTTACTTCTGCTTGACTTTGGAGCCAAATAAAATGTTTTATGAGTCTTTCAAAATAAAACTGAACACACCAAGAGCTTCTGCCATGCAGGTAGTAAAGAGCTGGTAAAGTTCAACATTCCTTTGAGCTGGTGCTAGCGCTGCACTTTTTTAATGTGAGTTGGCAGCACTGAAAAAGGATAAGGAAAGGCAGGAGCTCACATGACACCTGTTTTAGTCCGAGTTTCTTTAATCTACACATTGCATGCTGAAAGATGTTGGAACAGATTGGAACCATTATGTCAGTACAATGATATTCAAGTGAATTATTACTCTAAGCACAACTCCAAATGACTTACCAACACCTCTGGCACCGAATCCACCGCAAACTCAGCAGCAGCCAACTTCTTGTACTGCTGTGGGCTCTCAATCACCAGCTCCTTCTTTGGAGTTTTGCTGGACCTTCCTTGCATTGTCAAAGTGCGGAGATTTCCTAATCAATCCGGTTTTAGATTCCAGAATAATGCAGAAGTTATGGACACATCTTTATGCTGATCAAAAGTTAGGAGGTCTTCCTTCTTCAACTCAACCAAGACTGCTCCGACAGAAGTGAACTCCCAACCAGACGGAGGGGATGGCCCCTCCCACACACAACTGTGCACACTGAGGAAGCTAAACACACACACATCTGACCGCACACCATCCACCTGCAGGGTGACGAAGGACTGAAAACAAAAGACACACATTCCTCAAATATTAAAATGTGATCAGGGACTACACACGCCTTGAGAAGGACACATGATATAGAACCTGCCTCCTGAGAAACTGACTCAAAGAGACCAAGATGGAAAATCCTAATGATGAATCTGACCTAGGGTGTTAGCCATAATTTACACCGAAATACCGAATAGATAAATCATCAAAAGTGTATTAACAAAATTAACTATAACTACAACTAATAAGAATGTAACAGCAAAAAGGAACTAATCTGAGATGTTTTTATTTTTCTTCCACTGCTCTTTGACAGCGGCTTTAATCACAGGGTTGAGATTGCAGCCTGCTTCTGTCTACTTGTTGATGCAACTGCTGGAGGGGCATTCCAAAAACACTAAGCAGCCTCGTCTGCCCACCGAGGAGTGGGTTCAACCTAACAGATTCCTCTGGTGGGCCACCGCAGGGGAGGATGTTATCTTTTCCCGCCTGTGTCTCAACCCAAGGAGAGGCGAGGGGGAGGCAAGCGGCTCTGTTTCCACCGTCACATGCTATGGGAGTCCATTTGAGGGATTGGTTGGGAGTGTCATGCAATTCCTAGGAATTAGTTAATAAATATGTGTGCAGAAATACATTAGAGTGTACTAAATATAGATGCATGAATATTGGGGTTTTCAACACATTTTCTTAGAAAGCGATCGCCTTGTTTAGTGCGGTTCATACATGGATTTGGACTTTTCCACTGCGACACCTTTAATATTTTTTTCTGTCATTATTTGTTGTGTTCTGGATAATTGATTTGTTGTACAACTCACCTTTCAGGTCAGTTTAACTGTCACAGATATTAAAAGTTGCTCATTTCTGTTGCTGCCAAAACAAGTCAACAGCGTTGAAATGGTGAATGTGGGATCTAAACATGTTTCATGTTTCAATGGAGCCATTTAAAGCCAGATTCTTAGGCCCCTAACCGTCGCCACATGACGTTTCTCTTCCTGAAAAGGTAAACATGATGGGACAACGATAGTTGACCATTGAAATGATAACCAGCAAGGACAATGAGGAGCTGAGAACTCACATAATCTGAGAGTAAAACAAAGGCCACGCCCACATTTAGGTTCAATGTCAAAGTCAAGCATAAAATAAAATTGTGAGCTTCATGGATCTAACAGCAGAATAATTTTTTTTAAATGAAATATAAAACCAGTTTATTGTCATGTTTTGTAGTAAAGTTGCATCATTTTAAATTGCATGAAACAGAGACTGATTGACATCTGATGTGAGAACTAAAGGTGGTTTGGTCAACTGCACATAGCATCAGTTATTTCAGTTTTAAACTAGTTTCTATTAAAAATGACAACAGTTGTGGTCCAAAGCACAGATTGCCATAAGAATAGTATTTTTTTAAAACTCTGAGAAACACAAAAGCAGCATCTTGACCATTTTGAAATGTTAAAAAAAGGTTATTATTTCAGTAACACAAAACCAAGACTTTATTCATGCAAGGAAAACTCTGACTTAGTTTAATGACGATTGTGAGATTGACAGTGAGGTGGTGGCAAGCTATGAAAACTAAATTCTAAAAGAAATCAGTTGTTCCAGGCATCCTACTTTCACAAAAAACTTGTAATCTTTGAAAAGTTTCATGGAAAATTGGTGTGAAAAATGAAACCAGATTTCATCAGGAGTCTTTTCAACTTTCCTGCTTTAATTGGCTAAAGTTGTTTATTTTGTCCCAAATCTCCAGGTAAAGTAAGTCCTTTTCTGCCACAGTCTAGTAAGAGCTGTTAGTCTATTCTGGTAGCTGACTGTATTTATTCAAGCTACGGTAACTTTTTGGGTAAACGTTGCATTTTGGAACTGCAGAGCTGTTTACTGTCAAACAAATGAGAGGGATCCAAACAGATACATACGCCATTTCTCTTCATTCAGGTAAACCTTCTTCTGATCTATGATTTAGGAGGAAACGTGCTGAAAAGGAGCTGGAATTCCAACGAAATGAACTATGCAGCATCATACATTCATCAACCATCACCTTAAAAGCCTTTCTGAATGCTATTCAGTGTAAAGTATTCATTTAAGAAAATCCCTTTTCTCCCAACAGTAAAATTACTTTGGATTATGGACTGTACCACTGTGTGCTCTGCCTCTTCAAACAAATACATTGTTAGTTTTATCAGATGTTCATTCTCAGTGGATTACACTAGTCAAAGTGTTACTTCTTGTTGTCGACTGTATTACCTCTGGGTAATTCTGGGTAATTTACAAAGTTATTCTTTTCTCACAATATCTGACTATTAAAACTTTTTCCCCATGCTTTTGGGACAGCATTACGACCCAAACAGAAGGTAAAAGGGTCAAATTTTCTTTAGTTAAACAAACTACATTATATTATAAGTTTATAGTCTTACAAAAATTACATCTTAAAAATGAAAACTACAGGTATGAGGGTTACATGTCGATGTAGCTCAGTGTGCACATTTTTCAACTTGCAACTAAAATCAAGTTCTATGGAAACAAAATGAGACTTTTTATGAGAGGGGAAAGCTGGCACAAGAACGTCAGCAGGAAAGCCTGCTGAGCCCCTTTCTACTGCGAGGACAAATACTCAAGCTGATGAATGCAGACTGAACGGATGTTTTGCAAAAAGTGCATTCAGACCAAATCATAGACACAGATTATAAACAGATCAAAGAGTACAGTCTTGCCCCTATTGTAAAATTATAAGAAAAAACAACAAAAAAGACAAACCAAAAAATCAGAATTACTTATTTACATAAAATAATAACGAATGACAATAAAAAAGCATGCTTAAGTCTTTGCTCCTTAGTTTTTACTTGATGGCGTTTTTAAGACGTGAAAATATAAATAAATCTATATAGAAAAACTTCAAATTAACAACTCATTCGGTTCAAAACTTTCCATCACATAGAGTTTACCATTAAGACTGCACAATCTTTTATGACTGCTGTTTACCTCTCAAAAATGTTTCATTCTATGAATCCAAATAAACCAGCAGATTTGTGTGAGAAATTGAAAGGAAAAAAAAAAATCTGTAAAAATATCACCTTTAGGAACTGTAGGATGGAACTGCAAGTTACATAATAAGTTAGATCCAAAGCCTGGTGAAGCGAAGAATGTTCCACAACACCCGAGTCCAACTGGAACGACCCACAATCCAGGAGTGTTTACATTCTGATCTCCAGAACCCAGAGTACTGAGAGATTTCAACATGGGGCTAATAATTACACCACCCTCTGACTAGACACTGCTATCAACACCAGACTAATGCACGGGACACACATTCCATTACAATTCATAGGTTATATTTATAAAGACAGTAAATACCACTAAAAGTTGTCTTTTTTTTTAAAACAAAAAAAGCAAGTTATTATTTAAAAAGTATGAAAATACTTTAATAATTAAGTCTGCATAACTTTAAGCACATATTATAAATAATAAGCCTCACATTTGAGGAAACATTAAACTGAATTTGACCTCCGCTGAAGGAGATGGACATTTGGTACAGGTTGTGTTCAGAAATCCTTTGAGGATCTTGAATGTGTATTTTTGCTTTGCTCAAATGCCGTGCCCTACTAAAGAGATATCAAGGGGAAATCAACAAAATAAAAGACATGCAGACTTTGGCCCCGTGAGCTGTTACTATGGCACAAACAAAACTTCTGCATGCTTTCTGGTTCATGTCATTCAGGCTTTGCCTAATCAACTCCCTCAAGCAAAACCTATATAAACTTGCTCTCATTTGGCTCAGGTCCTTGTAAACAAAGCATCACAAGCCTAAGTTAAAAACAGCACTCCCAGAAAATAATTAGATAAAGGCGCTTTCATCTCACACACAGTGGACGTCGACGCTCTTCACTCCCTTTTTCTGCACTCATGATTTCATAAAAACTCAGGCCTGCGGTGTTTGACACAGTGAAGATCAACAACAACAAAAAAAGAAAAACTGAAAATGTGCTTTTCCATAAACTTTTTGGGATTGTTTCTTCTTTTGAAAACAAGTCACCTTGTGAAGATAAAAATAATAATAAAAAATGAAACAGCTCAAACTGTAGGGATTTGGGTGCATGTAGGTGAGCATGTGCTCAGTCTAACCCCATCATCTGCTGTAATCATGTTTTAATATCCCAGACGCTAAGAATAACCTGCCGCAATCAAAAGGAATTAAAAAGGCACACATTATTGCGTCTTTTCATGGCCAGGCTTAATGGATTAAAAAGGTGCAATGGTCCTCAAAGTAACGCACTTTAGAGTTTACAGGCCAACATTGACATGAAGCGTTGGGCTATGAGACACCATTAAAACATAATAAATAAATAAATAGTCTGCTTCACATGCTGATTTCATGACAGACTGGCTGTAGAAACTGTATTTATTGTAGAGCTTTACATAACGCCAGACCCTGATGCTCAACTCCACACTGCTTTGGAAAACGAGCTGGATATTTAAAAAAAAAAAAAAATTAAAATGTAGAAACTGCTAATATATCTGATTGGCAGTTTGGCTAAAAGCTGAGGCACTAACTGAGCTATCAGTACATCTAAAATACTGATGCAGAAAATTTTAAAACCTACATTATATAATTGATAATAAAACCTGTTAAAAAACAGATTTTTGGATATTAAGGAGATGAATGTGTACTCATTTCTTTTCAGTTAAATGGCAAATTCTTTTGTAACTAAGAACATGTTCTTAGCTTAACTGGTTAAATAAAGGTTAAATAAATCAATGAAAAAAGGTTATATAAATGCAACTATAGGTTTGTCCACAAGTGGAATATTACTCTATAGTCACCAGCACAATCTATTACCAACCCTAACCCTGTCAGTCCAGAAAAGAGCAGTGGTAGGAACAGCTAAGATACTGCGCAGGACCCTCAAGCTTCCAGGCCTCCGGTTCAATCAATAAATAGGATTTAAATAGAAAGACACAAAGAGATAGTGTCTGCTTTTAAAAATGTTCATCACTAGTTAGAGATGATTCTGGTAAGCCTTCAGAAAAACCGAAGCTCCCGAATTCTTTCTGCAGTAAATAACAGTATTTGTTCATTTGTTGTATCTGCTTTTCGTCAGTTTTAAAGCTTTAGATAAACTTTATTAAAATGACTGAACAAACAACAGCAACTGATCTAACGTTTGATGTACAAGACAGATCTAACAGAGGATTGACCAGCAGTGTCTGGATGAAAAGACCCGCCCTGATCCAAAGGAGGACGCATGACCTTGACCTATTTCTCTGCTTTTAGGCAGACAACAATCACTCAGCAGTCCTCTCCGGTTCTGATGAAGCAGTGACAGGACAACAGCACACACACCCACACACTAACTCTCTAAGTAAACACAAACAAGAGGGGAAAGACAAACTGGTACGGAGCAGCAGGAGCTCTGCCAAGTCGGCAGATTTAGAGCTAAAGAGTGCTGATTGATTTCCAACAGACACAAAGCTGTCCGCCTTGAGACTCGGAGGTTGTGGCGTCAAATCCAGAGTGGAGCCATACCAAGGACTTGGTAAAATTGGGGGGGGTTAAACCACCAAATGCTTCCTGAAGGTGCTGTGACTGCAGCACACCACTTCCCCAGGGGGTGAAGCAAATGCAGAGAACACATTTTACACACTTAGGTATGTGACTACCGCTCGGACTTTAACTTGAACTCATTTGATGCTTTTGTAGGAGTAGCCCTACTGCTCTTTTGGAATTGATACCATATGAGTGAAACAACACTACTGCCACTTTCTCCATAAATCTGTCAAAAGTTAAAGGTGTAGGGGGAAAAAATACTATTTGAGAATTGATACCCATGTGGAAATGACAAATCTGCAAACTTGCTCATTCTGTGATGAGTGATTATCTGATCACTGTTGTATTTACACCCCACTATAAAGTGCCACTCCGATCACCTCTTGATCCACTTTAAGAGCGTTCCCAGTGGTCTTTTAATTATGATTGTGCCATTTTAAGCCAAAAATCTAGAACTCCAGCAACTCATTAAAAATTTGCCTCTGAGTTGTAGGGAGGATTGTTGAATTGCCATTTTTGAGAGCTCTCGGTGATGAAGTTTTCTTTAACATAATTTCTGCAGAGCATCAGGAGTTCATTTGAAATTCACCTCTGTGTTGCGGGAGGGAATTTTTACGCAGAGCAAGCCGGCCCCCCTTTCCCCTCCTTTCTGTTGAGAGGTCTCCGTTTACATGCTCTCCTGCTAGCTTACAGCCCCTCACAACCCCAACCTAATAATAGCAGCGCAACAAAAATGGTGAACAATATTGGAGCTGGAGAGCTTGTGGCTCGCCCAGAGTGTTCTTTCTTTTTATTTTTTTTTACTTGTCCTGTCCAACAGCTGAGCAGCCAGATAAGAGCTGAAGGCTTCTTGTGTTAAACAGATTTTACTATTACTATAGGGGTTTATGCATCTTCTGATAGCCAAGGTGTATTTTTGTATAAACCCCTTTTGGTTTTATTCTTTTAATATATTTTATTTCTTTTTTTTTTTTTTAACATAGGGAAAAGCGAGGGGGAGAGAGTGTTCTTTCTACGTCACAATCCTTTTCAAACGGCCTTTTTCCATATCTTTCACAAAGATTTGAATAAACACAGAAAAACAGAAATACTCAGAAATGCAATTTAAAGAAACAGTTTTCTTTGGAAAATATCCTCCATCATGAGAAAAAAGCCACTAGAACAATATCCCTAGCTGAATATTCAGCTGTGATTGTTAAGACTAAACTACTGGGAAAAATTGTAAAAATCTGACAAAAAAAATATAATATTTAGGTATTTAAGAAAAGGATTGAGTCAATACTTTCATTATAAGTGTAGATTTTTCAACGCATTAAAAATGTGTCACAAATTTGCAGTTTAAAAATGCATCAATGTCATAATTTAATAATTATCATGATTATTCGGCTTTGTTTGTCATATCCTAGGATACCAATCATTAGTTATTTAGATGAAAACATCAAATAAAAAATATATCTGTTAAAAAAAAATACAAATTTTTTTTTCAAATGTCTAACACCTGAAAAGAGTATTAAAACTTTTGTGATGTTAAAACAATTTGAGTCTCCTCGGTGCGCACACACACACACACACACATAAACACACCTTCAGTATTCTCTGTGCTGGTAGTGCACGCGACTCTCTGCGACTCAGTGCGCGCTCAGCCTCAGACGGCCCAGCAGACTCAGCTGCTTCCTTGCAGATGTAGCCACTACAGTTCCTCTCTAAGACCGAGCGCAGCCCATCAAACATCACCGTGCTGGTCGTGCACCCCATGTCTCCACGTCCAAGCCGGCATCAGTCAGGAGAGTTTGCTGGCAAGCCAGTTTGCTCGATTGTTCCCCACTCCCGTCCGGTCCATGATCTTACTGGGAGCAGCCTCAGGAATACAGAGTCAAAATCCAGGCAGATGCACCAAAGCAGCAGGATGGGTGCACTGAGGACGGGAATCCTTCTGTACAGTAAATCCTGTGCTTGTAGGAATACCTCAGTCAGCAGAGGACAGAGTGAGATAGGTAGCGCAGAGAAAGAGGGATGGAGAGGGGGGGGGGGGTAGGATGCTGAGTGAGCCGCCGTGCTGCAGCTTCAACCAATGCTGAGCTTCACTTCAATGTGCATCTGTTTCTCATTCACTGTTCCTAAAATCCCCACAACAGTCCTTTGGTTTCTTCGCAACATTTACGGTTTTAAAAGCTGACATCTTTCACAACCTTTTTCCTTCATCCTGAACACATGGGAGTCCGACCTTTTTAAAGAACGGGTGAGTAATTTGCAAAAATAAATGGGTTACACAGAATGCAATCCCTCATATCCGGAGGGAGTGCCTCATTCCATGGTCAGGCAAACAGCAATATGGCTGAATGCTTATTTAGTTCAGCTGAAAAAGCCTGAGCAACCGCAGACAAATAACAAAAAAACAGACGGCATACAATGTGAAACGATTAGCAAATGAGGTTGCAATGGAAAAATACGTGCTTTATGGACTTTTGTTGATTTTTAAAAATAAATATCTCATAACAAAACAGATCAGAACATAAGAGGATTTAGACATTTTGGGCTAAGACATCAAATAAGGAGTATTTTTGTTTTTTTTTTACAGAAGATTAGTTGCACTTGATCACAAAGTGCCCCCTCTGCCAGGCACGCTGATATTGGAAGTAGACAAGGCTGAATGTACACAAGCATTTGGAAACATCAAGCAGTGATTCATCAGCTGGAGATGCGATTAAAATGTATTTAAATAGATGGCAAGAAGTCAGTAGCATGTGTTTTCAAAAGCTGGATGATTGGGATTATGGATCCTTATTAGGATGCTTCTGCTTCAAAAGCAAACAAATTTGGTCAAATTTGAATTCGTTTTAAAGGAAAAACATTGACTCCTATTTTCAGTTTTACATCTTCTCTTACAATGAATTAAAGAGGCAAGACATGATTTAGCAGAACTAAACATTTGATTTTTACTTAAAAGTCTTTTTTTTTTTTAAAAAGGAGTTCCCATACGTCCTGAAGGTTCTGCAAACGTGCCCGCCCTCCTGCTTGCTGCTGCTGCTGTGTTAATATTTCAGCAGTACTTGACACACTGAACTAAATTCGAGTGCAGGATGAGACAAGCTGCAGCAAAAAGCAGCTGAGCCCACAAATGAAGGGATTCACTGAGGAAGCTTTTGGAGGGAAACAAGGGATGAGACTCAGATTGCTCTGGGAAATGTATCTCCTCTTTAAGATGATCCCTTCTTTCACACTTTAATTCCAGTTTCCAACCCCCCCTCTATGCTACTGCAAAAAGAGATTTCAGGCTTTATAGAGTGTAACAAGAAGTAATCTGGTGGAAAACTACAGACATAAATCTCCTTTTTGAGGTTGTGTAGCAGTGAGACATATTTTCTTTCAGCGAGTGTTTTCTTCTCTTGAGACAGAATGTAAAGATGAACATCTGTCAGTCTTAGCTACAAGCTATCACTGAGCAACAATGTCAGCATGAGTAAGACAAAGCTTGCAGGAGTAGATGTAGGTTGAACCACCACACATTGCCTTTGTGACTCATTTGCCTCTGGAATATAGTCTCTTGCTTAGCATGTCGGGACATATCTGAGGTGAAGCTAACTGCAGCCCTGACGACAGTCCACCAGATTTCCTGAGGCAGAAAAAAACCAAGCACAAACTGATAAAGATAGAGGCATCATTTTAGAAAACTCTTTAAAAGTGCTGATATTAAGAGATTATCCCAAAAACCAATTGTTTTTTTTTTAATCAGGTTGTCCAGCTTTAAAGGTTTTGTATTAACCAAAATACAAATTAAGCTGATAACACTAAACTACTTTTCATGAGGAAAAAACAAAAACAAGGTAAGTAAATCTAGGAAAAACATTTTTTTTCCTGATGATCTTCACCCATGTATATCAAATTTGAATCTTTTTGAAACACAAATAGGATCTATTATTTTGGAAACAAGTGTATTTTAGAGAATTTTTCACAATATCGAAACTGCGGATTTCAAAGAAAACTCATTTAATTTTTGGCAGTAAGATACACACTAAATTTCTCCTGTATGTAACCAGTCCCTAGTGGCCATTTGAAGAACTGCAATACGGTAGTCCCTTGGTTATTGTTGGAGTTACATTCCAAAAATAACCTGCGATAACTGATTTCTGCTAAGTAGGAATATAGATCATTTAAGGCTATAGAGCCCCTCACTACAAACTTTATACACTTTTCAAAGACAGACATTGATAATTTTACACTTTTCTCTCATGTTTACGCTCTCAAAGTTCAAACTTTGGCAGAAAAAGAAGTCAATTTTATAGAATGAAACAAAACAATAAAAATGTTATTTAAATGTGGCAAGCTGAATGCATTCTGTGTTGGAGACACGTCACAGAGGAGATAATTTGAAAATGTTTACAGTCAATTAGGATTTACAACTTAATGTGCTGTAAATAAAAAAAAACCATGCAAAATTGCACACAAAACAAAAAATCAGTGAAACAGCAAGATTGCAAAAGGGCAACTGCATTAAAGCGATGGACCACTGTACAGTAATCAGGCTAAACATACGCTAATTAGTTAGTCTATAACTTGCTCTTGTGTTGAACCAGCCTCTAAAGGCCATTTAAAGAACTGCATCTGAACATTTAAATTTAAAAACTGGGTGTTGTCGAGGATTTCAACTGTATAGCTTGTCCAGTAAGAACCTTGAGGTTTTGGTCCCCCTTTACTCCAGTTACCTTGCCCTTTAGCTTCATTCCAGAAGTCAAAGGGTCGCCTCTTGCACGGATATTAAAAACGCTCACAGAAAATCCTGCTCGTTTAAAAATATATATTTGGTTGGACTGTTTCTGTTCAGCAATACTTTAACAGTAAAGCTGTGTAACTGTTAACACTAATGTTTAAATCTATTGTACATACATCTCCTTTCACATCTAAAAACATTTTTTAAATAGCTTTCCTCACACACAAAGTATGCCAAAATGTGCCGCATTTATTGGAATATTGGGGTCAGACAGGACAGCTGAGTCATGATAGGATTGTTCTGTCTAGCTGAATAATGTACACACATGGTTCCAAATATATGAACAGTAAACCATTTTGCCTGAAACGCATGTAACAGTCATCTCACTGCTTAAAGACATCTGTGGACAGCACCACTGTATCAGGCAATCATCAGGCAGAGTCTGCCCTGCAAATCTACTTTGAAAATTCAATCATGAGCATTTTGAGTGGATGGCAGAAGCTCCTCTGCTCTGCTCAAATCCTCTGCAGCTGCAGAGTAGATGAGGGCAGGGCTAAAGCACTGCAGCTCATGGATTACTGCTGCCGCCAGCCCGTACTCTGCTCAACGGCTGCATATTCTCCAAGAGTTTTCCTGTCAATAACCTTTCCTAAATGTCTTTATCCTGCACTTCTGGGATAAAAAATGGCCACGGTAGTTGGAGGAATTGTGCTTTTTCTGCCACCATTTGTGTATGAGTATGTGCGTGAATGGGACTGTAAGCAATGTATGCCTTCACGAAGGTAGAAAAAGTGCTAAACAATTATATGCCTGTAATATATTTTTTAAAATCTGGTGACAGCTTTGAATTCAAAGTTTTAAAAAAAAGAATCGTTGAAGATTGTAACCATTTCCTAAGCTCAAACACTTGAGCAGGTGTTGAGGTAGCTGAAAAGAATGCATCATTTGAACAAGAGAATTTCTGTTTTTTATTTACTTTTTTTTTATTCAACTAAGACGATTAAAACATAGAGAATGCATATCAACATCTGGATGAGAAACATCCGCTAGACTACCTAAACATGTAGCTGTAGAGTTAGATAAGCTTATCTTCTTTAACGGTAATGGTACAACCCTTGTCCGTCCTGGGAGAGGATCCCTCCTTTATCCGTCCTGGACCGTCTGGTTTTTTAGGAGTTTTTCTTTACAGAGAAGGAGGGTCTAAGAGCAGGGATGCCCAGTTTACCTATGTCTGTTAGGTTTAGTTTAGCAATTACCTATTGAATTTAATGACTTCATGTCTTTTATGAATTTACGTTTATTATACAATTACTGGTATGAAGCCCATTGAGATTACTATTGTTGTAATATTGGGCTTTATAAATGAAATTGCATTGAACTAAATATCCTCGAGTATTCTGAATAATAAAAAAAACACATTTGTTTTATAATAACATATAATATCCCATAAGCCCATAGCCTGGCTTACAATCGGCAGAGTATTCAGCCATTTCTCCCATCCAGCTGCATCCCCCCCCCGCCAGCATCTGCAACATCTTTGACTGGCCGGCTGTAACCCTAATAGCTCAGCTGGTGCTAAAACATCAATTTCAAGCTGTTAGCAGCAAGTGCTGGGTAGAGCCGAGTTCCAAACATCAAAGAGAGTCTGTTTTTACAGAGAGGGGTTGAGCGGAGCTTCCCCCTTTCACTCTGAGGAGTGGACCGTCCTGCCCGCAACAAAGGCAGAAAAGTCCGCGGGACTCTGAGGAGTCATAGGGGAGTTCAGGAGGAGCTGGCGTCTCATCTGAAGAGCTGCTCTGGAACGAAGGTCAGGTCCCCTCACCTCCGTGACCAGGTTGATGGGGCCGATATGTGTGAGTGTGCTTTAGTGCAGCGCGTGGTGGGACGCACTGACATCATCCACACGCCCAGCAGGACAGGGTTTTTAAAACTGAGAGATTCCCATCTGAAAGCCTCTGGGGACTCCTTAAAGGAAGTGGCTGTTTCCTGCTGATCTGTGCGTAAACCCTGTCACAACAAAAGCCACCTATCACTGCCCGCTAGCCTCTGAACTCACTCACGGCTCCTTGATGACCAAGACTGACCTCGTATTTTAGTCCAGCAACTGAAACATTAGTGCAGCAATTAAATGTGTACAGAACAGGAGTGATATTAACCTTTAAAGTCCCACTTTGACTATTTTTTTGATCTATTAATCATGATTATGCCGTTTTTAGCAAAAATCGTCATTTTCTAGGACATAGTTTCTGCAGAGCGGCAGTAGTTTAGTAGAAATTAACCTATAAGTTGTGGGCGGCACTGTTGACTTCCTCTTACCCATGCAGAGAGTTTGGAACACGGAGCATGTGATCCGCCCAGCACATTTTCCACGTTACAAATACGACCTTAAACTGTATTTTTTTGTCTGCTCCTGATTCTCAGTGACTTGATTAAAGAAATACTTCATTTTTATCAATACATGTTCTCCATCATCAGAAAAATGCTACAAAAATAACATGATTTTCATCGGCGAGGGTCTCAAAGTTTTTTTTTTTTTTTAAATCATGTCATAAGTGAACCTTTAAAGTCTTATTCCCACGGGCTTTTGTTTGGAAGTCCATTTGTGGCTACTGCCATACAATTACACATGTGGGTGGGCTACAAATGTAGGCTTGCAATTTCAATGAGCCAGAACTCCTGAAATGTAGGTTTACATCTTCTAAAATCCTTCACACAGCAGCACCAACTCACACGATTGTCTCGATATTTTGTTTTCTTTATTCCACTTTGACCTGAAACTAATGCTGGAGTTATCTTCTCCCTCATTAGGTGCTGCAAAGAAAACGCGCCGCTGCCTGCCACATCCCCTTCCTCTTGGTATTTTTTAAAATGACTTATTTATCCCTGGAGAGGAAAATGACCCATTTTCCGGAGGGGCAGCGCTTCCTTTCCTTTGTAGTGGCTTAGCCATGAGTGGATTAAATGCATGTTGCAAGCGCAGCACCTAAACGCTTTGTGGCTTCATTGCATCTCCAGTCAAACTTCTCCACCCTGAGCAGCCTCATTTATTTATTTACGATCACAATCAAGAAGAAATAACTCCGTATCTTATTCCCTTTTAGACTGCCTATCGGTGTTTTGGCGTCAGAAAACAAAACATGGTTTAATTCAGTTTGAAATCAGTGAACCGATAATGAAGCGTTTCTAAAATTATCCAGGGTAAAATAAAGCAGCTGGTTTCCATTTATTGTTGTTTTCTTTTTTAATGTTTAACCAAACTACGGAGTGAGACAGATACAGAAGTTCTGAGTCTGACTTTTCTGTATTTCAGGATAAAAACAAAAAAAAAATCTGCTGGGCAGTGTTAACACTCCAGTGCTGTATAAAGCAATACTCCAACTTAGAGGAATAATATCACTGCCCCCTACAGGAAAAAAGAGATACTACGCTTAATGGAATTTCATGCAAAATGAAATATGATTGAAATATTGTTTCTATTGTGACAATATTGAGCTCTGACTAGAATGGTTTTAGGTTGTGCTTTCAGACACTCAATTAAGTCACTATTGAGAAGCTTCCAAAAAAGACACAAGAAGGCCTCTGACGCGATGTGGGTTTGCCATCTTCTCCACATTATGATGCAAAACTGCCTAAAGGGACATTTGAACTGTGAATTTTTCTGTCAGAGGGGTTGCGTTGAAGGTTTGTGCATTCGGTGTTGCAGAGGAGCATGTCTGTTGTCAGGCTACGACATGCGTGTGGAAGCAGAGAGGCTGAAACAGGCTCACACTGGTTTGACAGGAGGTCTAGACGCTGCAGTACACATCACACCTATACACACACACCCACCCACCCACCCACCCACCGACCCACACAGACACACAAGGTAAGTTACAAAGGATAACAAGAAGATAAAAATTCTTAAACCAACGTAGATGCAGACCTTACTTTATCCTGATAATCAGCATCAAAATGGGTGACATTTTCCACCTGAGAGCAGAGAGGCTTGTTTTTCTTCTGCTTATACAAAACAAGAAGGTGTTTATATTCATACTGCACCACAAAAAGATGAGAAATTATCAAAGGGATCAGTTTCCTACTTCTACTCGCCGGTATAACACATGCTTCCACCCTATTAATGCTTTTGGGGAAAAAATGAAGAAAAGAAATTGCATTATATGGCAAACATAAATGTTTACCGAATTTTGCAGCCAATTCAGAAAAAAATCCCACCATTTATCTATGAAAATGTCAGTCTCTAAAAATTTTGTAAACATTTGACCATATAAATAATGAAACTTTAAATCTCAGACATCTATCTTTCAGCGGGTCTGTCTCAAAACGTCTCTTACGGTTTTTTTGTAAGCAGTTTGAGAGCACGCTGCCAAACACAGGAGCTTGTGCTGTTTTGAAATCATTTTGCTTTGAGCTAAAACAGATTTGACAGCTGGTAATCAAATGACAAAACAAGAAAATGTTTCCAGGAAATATTTCAGTTCAAACTTAACCTGAAAAAAATCACATGGAAAAACCTCAGAATAACATGTGTTAATTAAAGCATTGCAGTGCAAAAACAGGCACCTAGAAATAAGACAAAAATGTTTAAAATTTGAACTTAACTATGTGACAAAAACAGTTTAACTAAGATTTCTTATTTATTTTCTTATACTAAGAATATTTTGCTGTTAAAATAAAACTTTCTTGATGGGATTTTTTTTTTCCTGGAAGACAGAAGATGAGAATTTTCTTGAATCGAGGGTCTTTTTCTAATGTATTAGGATTCAGTTTTTGCAGGGCAGTAGTCATTAATTACAGGTACCTAAAGACAGACATTGCTCGTGTTTGGGATATTCTAAGTTATTCTATGCAAAATACTCTTATGTAAACTGCAAACATACTTGTGTGCTACACTGTAGAAATGTCTTAGTTAAAGTACTTTTTTGTACTGCGGCATATATGTGAGTGTGTATATATATGCATTTATTTATTTTTTCATCTAAAACTTGTTTATCAAAAAATATAAAAGGAGCAGATAAACAAGTTTCTGTTTCCTTTTATTTCCTACCGTATAAGAACTTGTGCAAGATCTTTTGTTTTTGTTGATTATTTGTAATTGAAAAACAGAAATTAATAAAATTAAACTAAAAAATAATAATTACCAAGAAATTTACTAAGTACTTTTCTAGACTCTTAAAAAAATTATAGCAAAAAAAAACTAAATACAGGAAACATGAATCTTGCTGGATTCTGGTTCAAATGGCAAAGAGCTTCCTGGCAGTGAAAAGACTAGTTACCAAACAGATGGTCGGTACGGAGAGTTCCTTTAATTCCACACAAAGAAAGTCAGTTAGAATTAACAGATTAACTGGCAGCTTCCTCACCATCAGCAGCAGCAGACTGACAACACGCAAATTTGTGTTTCTGTCGCCTTGTGGAAACACAAACACGTGGCTCGTACAATACTCAACATGAAAAAAAGAAATAAAACAATTCTAAATTGAAAAGAATCTGCACTATTTTGGTTAACGCACAGGCAGATAAGGTGGGATTCATATGTGAGTGTGGGAAGAGAAGCTTAATCTCAGTTTGCTCTTTGTTTGTGATCGGTGGAAATCCTCTGTGCCGTTCTCAGTGCTTACAATCAGGGGAAGCACGGAACAGAGGGGAGATGATCGCACGTCCGTGCACCTGCACCGCTCCACTGACACTGGATCCAGCTTCACAACCAAACAACACCATTCTCACAAAAAGACCTTGGTTGACAGATAAAACTTATGCATTACTGTACAGGCTGTTCCTGCAGAGACGGAAAAACACCAGGAGAATCCCGCGCTGCTTCTCCATAATCTCCATAGAATCATAATACCAAACAGAGATACGCAACAGGAGGAAGCTGAGATTTAAAAAGCTGTTTGTTTTTACCACCTGATCCAAGTTGTGCCCCAAAACCAACCCTCAGAGGCCTCCACCCTTCCTGAGAAAGGAAGCCCGTCATTTGATACAGGCTTGTAGTGGACTAGCTTTACTTTGACAGTCTGTGCCCTACCCTGTGGTACGTCACTTGTAGCTGCAGAATACATCACTAGACACTATCAAAGATAATAAGAAGCTTTTATATCATTTGTAGATTTCGTATTAAATCAACTTGGTGTGCAGCTTCCTTGGTGATACTGTACAGATAATCTAATCCAGTGTTTTTCAACCTTTTTTGAGCCACGGCACACTTTAGCCTTGACAAAAATCCCGCGGCACACCAGCATCCAGAAAAAAAAAAAAAAAAAAAAAAAAAAAAAGCAAAATCTCAGTCTGTATTGATCGACAGCCCCCCGCCCCCCGGAATCTCACGGGCATTTTCATGATAATTGTGGCAGAAAAAGCTGGAAGTTGCAGCTGTTTTTTTCTAAAAGTTGTATTAAAAGTTAAGTTAAAAGATTCAAAAACTGTTTGATGTGTGTTCCTTGTTTAAAGACGTGAAGAGGAGAGGCTCATTGTGCACTAAGACAGTCATTCTAACCCAATGCATCATGGGAGATGTAGTGCCGTAAATCCGCGACCGCAGAAAGACCACCGTCTCTGAGCTTTATTGTTTTGTTCACTTGTTCCACGGTCTGATACCGGATTCTGTGGAAAGCTACACCGCTAAAGACGAGCTTTAGCTGGTATTTCTGTTGGAACTGAGAGACTTTTTGAGCTAAATCTAAACAAGGAAGTGAAGACTTTAACCACTTCTGATTGGTCAGACTGATGACATGTTATTCAGGCTTCAAGAATGATTGGTGGAGACAGTTAAAGGGGCGGGACTTTTCCGCAAACCGGTATAGCTGCAGCTAAATCGCGGTACCGTGATTCTGATCCAAATGTCTTTAATAGAATCACATAAACACAAAGAAAAAAGTATTTTATGATCTTTCATATTCCTAACTACTCAGTGTTTTATCAGGGGCCTGTTTGGATGAACAAAGAGCTGATTTCCTGGAGATGGGAAATGGTTTTAGATCACTTAATGAGGGCAATTTCCTACGGCACACTTGACCATCTCCCACGGCACACTAGTGTGCCGCGGCACACTGGTTGGAAAAACACTGATCTAATCTGTAAAGGAGAAGATTGTGTAAAATGAGCTTGTTTTAATTTATAAAAAAAAGGTCTAAAAATATTGCAGAATGTCTTAGTTTTTTACCCTTTTTTATTTTTATTTACTCACCCTAATCTAAGGATGGGTGTTGGTGCATGTTTTGGACCCCACTCCACAATGTTGAACGTAGCATCTAATTTTAATCATGTGATAAGAGAAAAATGAAGGGTAAATATGTTAGTAACACTGACAGGTGTTTAATTAATTAACAACAGAAAGAGTTTAAATCAATTTCAGTCTTTTTCAGTGAACAGAGATTCTCTTAAATGTAAAAAAGAAATAGTTACACTGATTGTTTGATTTTATTCCCTAAATAAGCACAAATCTGAGATTTCAAAAATAAAAACAGCTGATTTTTCTTCCCCCAAAAAATCACCTACACCACCGTTATGAAAAGTAAACAAAGCCTTTAATATACCAAAGGAATCTCTTATACACCAGACTGTTTTGGCCGTAAAATCAAACTTTTGCTTTTTTTTTTAAAGCTGTTCCCCAGTGGTCTTTTGAGGTACTGCAACATTCAAAAGGCTGGGACTCCATTCTAATGTGCCTTGTGTTCAAACACAAACCAGCTTGTGCTAATTAAAACCTGGAATGCCCTCGCTCAGAAAATTTGGGATTGATTAATCCTATGGAAGAAAAAAGAATACTGCTTCCAAACAACACAGACTTCTCTTTAGAAGCAAAAGTAGAACTGCTTTATTTTTACTGCTTTTTTCCATTTAAGCATGCTTTTTTTTAAACCGCACTCAAAGATCTCAAGCTCAAAAGCAGCAAAACTGCTGCTAAGAGGGATTTGACTTCATGATAAGGCTTGTGGGTTATGGGAAATGTGCTTAAAATAAGTAATAAAAACATAATATACACATAAATCAAGTTACTTTAGAATTATTTGACTATGAAATGAGTTTAAAGATCCTGTCTCTACATGTTCTGCAATACTCTAACAAAACACAGATGAACACATTGTTCTTTCTAATGAAGACTCATCTCAGATCAGAAACCTTGTCTTCTATGTAAGTGAAGTAAGGAAATGTTTATTTCTATTCTACCTTTCTCAGATAAAAATTATTAAGTGCTTCACAATAAAAAAAACATAAAAATTACAACCATTAAAACAAAGTAAAACACAGTGAAAGGCACAATTAGATGAACTAAAAGCTCTTCTGAATAAGAACAACTTAACCTGACCTTTAAAACACTCAGCGGAGTCTATCTGTCATAATGACAAAGAGAAGGCTCTCCAAAGACAAGGAGCAACAGCTTGAGAGGCCAGGTCTCCTCTGGTGTTTTAGCGGGTTTTTGGGATTTATAAAAGTTTTTGGTTTGAAGACCTCAGGGACTGGGGTGAAGAGCAAGGGGTTAAAAGGTCAGCAATGGATGCCAGAGGTTTGTCCACGAAAGGCTCTGAAAAGTAGCAGTAAAATTTTAAAATCAACTCTTAATTGAACTTGGAGCCAATGTAAAGAGGACAGTAAAGGAGTTATATGTGCTGTTAGAAGCCTTGCTGCAGAGTTTTGAACGAGTTGCAGACGTTTTAGGGAGCTTTTGCTAAAACAGGTAAAACTACAATAATCTAAACGAATCTATGGGCGTAGCCTTGTCCATTCCTCACAATCACTTTGCAGTCCTCTGCTGCAAAAACAGGAGTGACAGGAAGACAGGAAGAAGGCCTTCAGGCGGTCAGGCTACAACCTCCATAAATCAGACACAGCCAACTTTATTTATCAATCTCAGAAAACAGCACCTGCAGCTACTCCTGATGTTAATCATTTTAAAACAAACCAGCAGCATAAAAAAGGAGCAAGCAGAGCTCTGCTGCTGTGAACTTCACAAACAAAAACAAAAAAACAAGCAGGGTCACAAAATTCTCTGCTTTGCAAATTATTTATGTTTTAAAGCATTTGTGCCATTCACCACCCATCCATTTCCTCAAGCGTCAGCTGATGAATGTTTTTGAATAATTTGGTTTAGTGAGAGGGGGTGAACAATGACCTCAGTGTTGTATGAATGTTTTCTGAATGGGAAACAACAGAATAGAACCTAAATTCAGTTTGACAGCTTTGTAAGAGGATTTCTCAGCTTTAAACAGAGTTACAAACAGTTAAAGATTAATTACAATGAATCTACTAAACTGCGCCATTATTAGTCACTAAGGTACTGTACTGCTGTTCAGAGATATTTGATTCTTTGGGCAGTGTCTTTTATTGGAAACATGCAACTGTGTTTTTTTAATGCAAGTAACAGACCTAATTGGCTCCAACCTTCCAAAGGATTTTTCACACAACGATAGTCCCAGAAATTCAATCCAATGAGACAGGAATTAGGGAAAAATCGTCATGTGGAATGGTTTACTGTCACACTGTGTGGATCAGTGTGATCCCACGCGGTTACAACCGTGCTCATTTTGGAGAGGCGAGCATCTTTCATCATTCAAAGCGCTGCTATGGATAACAGGGACAATAAACTTCCCTCTCTTTTATTCCATCTAAGGCTGCTTCACTGTGACCCGTGCCACCTGATTAAAGATGCTAAACTAAGAATATTTTGATGTTCAAAATTGTTTTTCTTTGAAAATAAAACTGTACTGACAGCATGAATAGAAATCATTTTTTAAAAAATATTTTATAAAAACGCACTATCCTCTGAAATTTTTTTGTCACTGCGACGTCGTGAGCTGTTCTGTCTTACCTTTTTAATTGTGAACCCATTCTTCCTCTCATTCATCTCTAAAGCTGCGTTCACACCGGAGCAACCGCTTCCAACGAAAAGTCTAAATGTGCGTTTCAGGCTTCTTTGTTTAAAACTCTGGCATTCATGCATCGCTACACGAGTTTCCAGGACTGTTTGGGGCTCTTTGTACAAAACGTGTGGCCATTTCCAGGTTAACCAGCTCAAACTTTGACCAATCAGGGATTTGGTAGTGACATATAGGTTGTGTCTATTTTAATTCCCAGAATTACTTACAGTTAAAAAATGAACCACTAAGGAGAAATTAAAAAGGGGCCCGTTGGAATTATATGACACCAAATCTTTTCTGGTTTTTTTTTTTTTTTTTTTTTTTTTTCTATTTCTTTTAACTTGTCCTGTCCAACAGCTGGGCAAACAGATGAGACCTGAAGGCCTCTTGTGTTGGACAGATTTTACTTTAACAGCAGGGGTTATTAATCTTCAGACACACCAGAGGAATGTCTGAATAAACCCCTTTTATAATTGAGGCCATACTTTATTAGATTCCATCATGTTTGAAAATCTTTGGTGTTGGACCGGACGGAAAAGGAAAGGAGGGAAGGATAGAGAGGGATGTTAGAGAGGAGGGAGGATAGGAGGGTGATAATAGGAGGGGGGGGGGGGGGGGTAAAAACGTAAAGCAGCATAAGGCAACAACTTTACTGGATGTTTATCATTACGGTAAGGCTCAAGTGTAAAACAAATCTCAGAGGGTGGGGCCTGTCCACACACACATTCAAATGTTATAAACACACCTGTTAACTGCAAAGATGTCCACATTTCAACATGTATAGAAAACATGCACACAATACAGATATTATTCACACCCGCATACTCATGCCTTTAAACAAACTATTGTGAAATATTTCATTCGTTCCATCATGCAAACTATTAGTGCAAAGGTGACACCAAATCTTTTCTATATCGGAATGGAGCTGTGAAAAAAAAAACGCTGGTGCAACATTTACACCACTTCAACTACAAGCCTCTTTCAACAGTAGGTGGCGAACATGCGCTAGTAAACTGTAGAAAAAGGATCCTCCCCTGATTGTCCAGTGTGAACACCACAGGCAAAACGCACATTCTTAAACGTGCATCAAATGTGCACATAGTTTAAGACTTCAGTGGGGGGAGATCAGACATCCAATAAAAGTTAGGTTACTTTGGAAGTAGCCTGTTGCAGTTCGCACCAAAGTGCAAAAAGGAATCTCAGAGGAGAAAAAGGATCAGCAAAAATAAAAGGAACTTCATTCTCTTTGGTCTGAGGCTAAACCACACCAAGGTTTCCTTGCAAATAAAATGGAAGCTCTGTTATAAGGTAAGAACTTTCACATTGGTAAAACAGGACCGTCTGATGAAAGTCCTCCTGGTCTGGACCAAACAGTCCAGTGTGAAAGAGGGAAAACCTCCACACTAGAAAAAGAATGTATACAATATCAAAATGGGTTTCATTTTACTAAGAAAAATTGTTTATAACATTATTTTGTAGCAGAAAGGTTTTTCTTCCTGTGAGAAAACAATCCAAACGTTCATCACATTAGGCTTTTGTTTTAATTTCATCTTGAGGTTCAAATGACAACAATTATTAAAAAAAAAAAAGTCTTTCAATTGGTTTCACCCCAATTCTCATAATCTCCTCCCAACTTCCTCTCTGCTCAGCAGTTCGTCAGATAGTGAGGAATGTCAACTATGCAGCCGCGCTGGTAGAAGTCATTATCCGTCCCGGCTGCAGCAGAACCCAACAGCCAGAAGACCAAACCCTGAGAACTGCAGGGAGTTAAGGATCAGTTTATTTTAGCTGACAGGAGGCCCCGTGGGAAAGGTGCGGACCACCACTTGTTTTATTTTTCTCCATTTGTGAATAATAACACTTTGACTGGCTTTGCTGGCTGCAGTTCATTTTAGGGGAAATCCAGATGAAGGATAACATCCACTTTCACTTTCATCCTCTCTCTGATAAGCCAAAGAATAAATGATTCCACACACTTTGCAGAAACGTTCTCAACATGAAATCCCTTTAAAAAAATATCTATAATAGGAAAACAAAAAAAATGTAAGCGATATAATTGGTTCAATCTCACCTCCTTGTGGTAATCTTAACCTAGGAAACTGGCCAAATGTGTGCTAATTCAGCCCTGTGTGACATCCAGCTGATCCTGTCAGGGACCGCAGAGATGCAGCATCACAGGAGACGGATAAGAGACGACATTCTGACCAGATTCAGTTACTGAGTGTTCTGCTGACGTGACATAAAAAATACATCACTTATTTACAGAGCAACATCAAGCAGGCGCACGAGTAAATTAGTAATTGCATTTTCATGTAATTGTATTAAATGTTGCTCAAACCATGAAAGGCTCAAAGACAGGCTTATTTTTTTTTTAAGAATTAAATTATAAAACAATATTTTTTTTACTTTATAATTTAACCCTGGAGAACCCACAGGTTAAATTTTTCTTCTGTTTTTTGTTTGTTTTGTTCTGAAATGTTTATTTCTTTTTATTTTTTTTATTTCTATCCTTTTTCTTTTTTTTAGTTAATTTCTGCTACTCAAAATGAACCAAAAGAAAGGGTCAAATTTACAAACTTACTTTTTAGAAAATTGTTTGAGTTTCTACCTCATGAAATTCAGTTTTTAAGAAATTTTCATGCCAAATAATTTTTTAAATAAATGTTACAGAAAGTATATAAAGCATTTGGACACATTTATTGATCTCACTCAACAGATGACAACAAAATATTTGGCAGAAAATTTCTTAGCAGCTTGTGACTATAATTTTGTTCAAATAGAAAATATATTTTACAGTTATTTAAAACTTTAACCAAATTTGATATATGATTTTAAATAATGTAAAAAAAGGAAATTGTACATGGAATTGAACACATATGTGCAACAGAAATGATGTAAAAAGTTGGTTTCAGTAAAAAAGTCTGATATAAGTTGAGTTACATCCTATTTAAAACTTTATCATACTCATGTCTTTTTGTCAAAACACTTTTGCATTAAAAAAATTATCTGTTTCTGTTAAGAAACATTGGCTTTGCAGCAAAAATATTTAAGAGCATTTCAAATGAGGAAAACACTTGAAATGCACAAAAACTCAGCTCAGTAAATGGTAAATACTTATAGAACCCATTTCTACCTTAAGGCCCAATACTGTTACAGTCCTATTTAGCTCTTCACTCGTGCATTGTTACACTGAGACAGTCATGACTGTTACACAGTCATGCAAGTCAGCAATCCTTATTACGAAGAGCAGCATGAGGTTTGGTGTTTTGCCCACTTAAGCCAACATGAGTCTGTAAATATGGAACCAAACCTGCGTTCAGAGCTTCCCCACTCAACCTCTGTGCCACGGTCCCACCATATTTGAGGAAATGAATTCTGGTCCATACCAAACAGCCTTTGGATTGCTTTTACACCGTGAATTGTTTGTTTTGTCGGTTTGTTTTGCAGGTGTGAAGCTCATGAACTTGGCAAATCCTGGCTCCAAAAAACAACAGCCTCTGTTGACTTTTAAGGAAACCAGTTCAGCAACAGTGTGGAAGCAAAAGGGACTATCCAGCAGCCCAAAGAGTGGAACTAAACCAGGAGACTTTTTGAGACCTAGCATCTTGTATTTTCAGAAAAAAGCCAAACAATGTGATGACGAGAAGAAGCCCAAATCAATAAAAGATAAGAAAAAAATGTCTTGTCCTATATGTGGTAAGGTATGGAGGTGATGGTACTAATCTATAAATAAAAGTAATTAAAACTAGTTGTATTAGCTAGTTTTCTTCTAAATCTTTTCTTCCTGTTTTACATTTATGTGGGTAAATGATCTGCTCTTCAAAGTGCAGTGTGAAAGCTGACCAAAATGAAAAAAAGTGCAACTTGTTTTTGGCTTCCATGAACTGACTGGACTTTCCAGTTGCTGCAGAAACCACGTGACCTACTCTTTAAAAAAAAAAAAATATATATATATATATATATATATATATATATATATATAGAACTTGCCCCTCTATAAAAAAAAGGGGGAAAAAGTTGACCTTTAGCTGCCCTGAAATGCCCTTTGTCATGGTGACTCAGTGTTCCCACAGTTATCCAGTACTAAAGACTTACACGGTAGGAAGAGATTATCCCTTTTCCCGGACATTTTTCCATATAATGACATGGATATATTGTCGCCCTTCTCCACTTGGTGCTTTTCAAGGTTTAATCCGTTGAGGTTAATCTGTGTGCTGCTGCACATATGCAGTGCTACGTTTTCGCCTTTGGGGCTTACGGCTCCACTGGTTTCAACTCCTGACTGGAAGTCAGGCAAGCATCCCACAGACAGCGGGGTTAAATCGGAGCGGGGAGGCATAGCAGCAGCCACCTACACTGGATATATTCCCTTCACTCCGTTTCTGGATGTGTGGGCCGGTCCATGTAAAGAGCCGTTTATAATGATGCCATTCATATGACTGCTGGATTCAGACAAGCTGCAGCTTGCATTCCCTCAGAGCGCTTTAACATAAAGGAGGCTTGACATTAAACCCACGTGTTTACAATTATCACACACTTTCAAAAGCACGCTTGTATTGAATTCTAGTCCAACAACTTGTTTTCAGATACAAATCCAAAGTTCCTACTCTTATTATAATAAAGTGCTGTTTTCCTAACATTTGTACAGATCCTGCTCTTTATTCAATTACAGTAGATGGGCCAGACTTTTATCTGTTTACACAGGAAGGCAAACTGGATTAACGGCATCAGGATCACAGGGAGAGAGGAAAAAAAAACAGCGCCGGAGGAGTCGTGACTCAGTGGATCTGTACCAGCTGGGTTTTGCTGACTCAAAAATAGCAACCGTAATGGCCTGGAAGTTGGAGGCAAAGCGCTCTTGGTGATGATGTGCTGCAATCACAGCTTTAAGGCGGGATGTGAGTGACAGCCGTGAGGGATGGCAAGAAGCCCGATTTAGTAATAGTACTCAAAATGTAAGCCTTTCACAAGAGAACCTACTCTTCAAACGGAATAAAAACTCTAATTCCTCCCTTAAAGTATTTTGCTTTATAAATACAGATTATCTCTGCATCACATATGATAATAGGAGATAACACAGAGACAAGTTGGGTCCTGGCAGGATTTCTAGCTTTAAGGAGCTCTGTGCGGCTGAAATGCACTTGCTTACAGGAAAACACCCACTGTCCAGACTCCGCCGCAGACCCTCTGTTATGGTAACCTCTTCTGCGCTCCAAAACAACTCTGCTCCACCAGGCAGAACACTCGCAGTGAGAAGTTTGACTCACTTATGCTCGGCCATAATTCACGAGAAGGAAACTCGTTCTGTCTAGGAAAAGCAGCGCTCTGTTTGACACCAGAGGATAGGCAGGAAGACAGGGGCACTTCCTGATCGCTTTGCTGAGAAGAACATCTGAGTCATGCATTTTTTTCAGGATGCTCAGGACCAACACGAGATGATTTACTTACGCAGAGTAGTGGGTTAGAAAAGACACATCCAATAAACTGCTTAAAGACCCACTTGGGTAATACTTTTGTACCCATTTTTGATCCATTTTTAAAAGAAAACGGCATGCCCCCCCTCCCCCAAAGAGTATCCCCAGCCCCAGATGAGCAGCCCCCCACCACAATCCCAGAAACGAGTCAGGGCCCACCAAGGGAAGACCCGCCCAATGCTCCAAGCAGCCACCCACCCAGCCCACGGGAGGTCCACGAGAGCGCAAGGCACCCACCCACCAGGATGCCCAAGAGAGGTGGGGGTCCCCAAAGAGTTTTGTAAACACGGCCATGACCAGACTCACCCACTGTTGGAATTTTGCAGAAGGCCGGTGCTCAAGGGCAAGGACCAGAACCCGCACCACATGGACACGGTCACCCCAAGACCATGTGATCCCCGGCTCATAGTCTAGCCAGAGAACTCAGGGATCCCCCTCCCTGGGTGGAGAAAGGGCAGCCAGGCCCAGGAAGCCAGCACCCAAGGGACACGGCTGCCGTTGCAGAGGGCCTGGTTCCCCCCCGCCAGGGATGGGATAGGGGACAGAAGTGGTCCCTCCTTCCTTGTATGTGTATTTTTTCGTATATGTTTGGAGTGCATATTGTTGTGGGGTAAAGGGTGTGTGTAATAAAGGGGGCAATTAAAATTAGCGGGTAGGGCACTGAGAGAACATCTTCAGTTTGCTGGCAGTGATGTCCAAGCACACACACCCCACACCCCACCCCCGCTGCCGCTGCCAAGGGTCCTACATGTGTTCAAATATGTGTCTAATTGCAAAGTCATCAGGATGGAGGGAAAATTATAGAGCTGCTTAAAGCTGAAGGCTTAGAGTTACGACGTTAAGAGGTATTATGCCCATTTAATCATGAGGAAAAAACATTTTAACGTGCATTCATTTTATTAAAAGAGTGGCAACACATTTTATTAAAGATTGGTATTTTATGAACCAATTCCTGCAGCTCAGTCATGGCAGTAAATTCAACCCAAACACATTTTCCGAGCAGTATTTTATCCATAGTTCCTGGCTGACTTGTTCTAAAAAAAATGTTTTCTGTTTCCAAACTTAATGCTGCTCCATCATATGTTGCAAAACTCTCCAAAAAAAAATTCTTTCTTTTTTTTCTACTCAACTCAGTCCGTTTGGTTGGTAAGAAATCTTAAACTACAAGGAAGTGGATCACTGTATGATAAAAGTTCCATAACAAAGCCATCAGGCAGTCATTATGCAGAAATGTCAGATCAAGACTAAAAAAAGGAAGAAAAACCTGTATTACAAGGAATGTCCGAGTTTTTATGGGTGCGTTTTCCTCCAGGCAACTTACAGATCTTTCTCAAAGGTTAAACTTAACCAGCCCCTAAACCAGTTTTTGTTACCTTTGTTTCACTTTTACAAACATAATTTGGAAATCTGCCAGTTTTTGCTAAATTTTTACCAGATAGGAATTGGTTATTAAAGCAGCCTGATGTTTTACTGACCCATTTAATGCCCCCTTATAAGATTTTTTTACGCATAATTTACCATCATCTGCCAGCAACAAAGGCAGTTTGTACGCACTTTGACTCGTATACCCAGTCCTTCTGGCGACAGGCAGACAGAGCAGGGAATAAACAAGGAGGTCAAGCTGCTTAGGTCCCACACATCGCTGTAATCTTCTGAAAGCTCAGCCTTAAAGCCAGTCTGCTGAAAACACACAACTCTGACTCTTTTCATCTCTATATGCCGGTTTTGTATCCATATTAGAGAAGATCGTCCTGATTACTATCAGGCTCCTTACCAAAAAAAAAAACAAAAACTTGAATTTACACTTGGAATATTAAAAAAAACACATTATACAAACATTTCTGTGATTTCCAAATCTCTGGAAAGGAGTACAGTTTCGTAAACCTACTAAAGATTTGTGGCAGACATAGTTGGCGTATTTTCTAGAGTATAATTCTTGTTCTTTGGCATAGTTTGGCAGGTGTACAGCGTTCACACTGGGCAGTGTCATGAATTCAAAAAAGCACCAAATTAGAGTTCTTGAACGCGCTTTTAGCAGACAGTGTCACATTTCTGCTGCTACCTGATACCAGCACATGTATATACAGTGGAAAGAGGTTTGGTATGAAATAACAAAGTGGTGCAAATCTAGCTCCAGACCTCTTCTTTCACGGCTCTATTTAGATATATGAAAAACTTGATGCCACTGAATTCTAGCCGGACACAAACCACAGTCATTCATTTCTCCTCCGTGCTCAACGTTCTAATGGTTGACAGTTCCATGAATTGTAAAGGATGCTACCCATACAACACTAACAAATCCAGGTCCCTAATTGGTCAAAGTTCAACTGTTTTACGTTTCAGTGAGCATCCAGTGGCCGTGCATTTTGTTTGTAAAGCCTAAAAATGGACTTACAAACTTGCGTAGCAATGCATGGACACAAGAATTCTGAACGCAGAAGTGCATGAAGGCCCTTTTAAAATTTTCATTGGAAGTGGCTGCTGGAACGCACGGTTCTGAGTCCGGTGTGAACATCACATTATGCCGTGCTTAGTGGAGTTGTTCCAAAGTGAGGATGAAGAATGTAAGGAATTGAAGTGATATAAAGGTCTTACTTGACTTCTTAGCATGTTGCATATGCTATGGTCAACCAAATAATATGTTGCGCTACTTTACTAAATTCCTCCTATGTTTCATGAAGCTAAATAAGCATCAATCTGTTATGTTAGTGAAGTGTGCAGATATTGGGTCTATTTTTATGTAGTCCATCATCATCATTTGCCTTTTAGGATAAATTATCCGTACTTGTGCCCATATTTTGTCAAAAAATGTTCTCCCAAAAGTACGACTTATACTCCAATTGGACTTCTATAGGATTTGTCCTTCTTTATTTTGTGTTTTTTTTTTTGCTTCTGCGACTTATACTACACAGTAATAAATAATCTCTAATTTGCCAATTCTACCATTCAGCATTTATCACAGAAAGGATTTATCAGCTAATACTAAAGCTGTAATCCATTTTTACAGACGATCACTGCATTCTCTGAAGAAAAAAGAGAAAAATATAGATAATGGCAATTTGAAATTAGCAATTTATCCTATAGTGTTTGTAAGGTGACCAAGATTTTTGACAGGAGAGACATAAACGTAACCCTTCCAAGCCTGCCAACAGTAAAGCCTGTAGCATACATGGATTTATTTCACGCTCAGCACTTGAAATATATTAGGAAAATATGTAGCCCTGTCATATTTTTAGCTGTAGTCGTACTGTTACTGCTGGACTCCACTTATGTCCTGCATACGTCAGCAGCTACACCCATTACGGAGTGCTCTATCTAATGTAGAGAACGCCATACAGGATTTTAAATGAGCAGTTTGCAAATGCGTAACAGAAAATACATCACTGCCAGGTCAGGCCTGATGTGGAAACATTGGTTATCTCAGTCTATCACCATTAGGTGGCAGGCAATTTGGATCATTGATTATTGTGAGAGTTTCCCTGCAGCTGTTTGATCATCCATCCATCTTTTACTCCCGCTTTGTCCTGTGCAGGGTCACGGAGGATGCCGGAGCCTATCCCAGCTACTTCACGACAAAAACCAGGACAATTTGCCAAACAGACCATCCAAAGGGTCAGTAAATCTAACCGGGATTCAAACCAGCTGACTCCTTCACCACATCCTGGTAAAAATGCTATAAATCCTCTAATAATTCTGTTTAAAAACATTGAAGTTCCTCAAAAGCCTAAAACAGATTTAGTTGATGGCACTTGTCAGTGAGTGAAGCCCCAGTGTGTGAAAAAAGCCACTCAGCTGAGAGACGTGTTCTCCCAGCCCTACAAACTAACAATAAACAAAGAGGCTCCAGGCAGAGGGCAGGTCTGTGAAAACACAAATTGTTAAGACAAGGGACTTTTACACAGCTGTTGTTTGACTGCAGCACACTTGAGGACTATCCTGCTTGTTGCACAACATTTGGGAAGCTGAAATGGAGTACTTCAACATTTATGTTTTCGGGAGAAACTCCATGACGGTTTGGACTAGAACGAACGACAAGAGCCTTCTTTATGTCGCGAAACAGATGCAACTAGTCGTGCCGTGTTATTTACATGTTTCATGGATGCATTCATTGTTGGAAGACAGTCTTGTGGGAACTTACATTCTTTGTCCTGCATGACCCACTCCGATGTATTTAATATTTTTGGTGTTTTTAACATGTTCTGATGATGGATGACATATGTTAAGAAAATTAAGCTTAAAACAGCATTTTTTGCGTATTTCTTTTTTGAAATCATTGTCAAATAAGAAAATAAATAGCTCCCTGGTCTGCTCTAGACAAATAGATCCATGTACATCTTTGCGCATCTGGATCAAAACTCTAAGGCTGGATAGCTCCAATATAGCTCACCATTTTTTTTAACCAGTAAGTTTAAGTAGGGGTTGTGAGAAGCTGTAAGTTTGCAGGACAGTATGTAAACAGAGAGCTCTCAGCAGCAGATTGGAGATAGCTCTGTGTGAACAGTCTCTTCCACAAGTTAAAGGTAAATTTCTAATGAACTCCTGCTGCTCTGCAGAAATTATGTCAATTTCTGTGGCAAAAAACCGCTTTAACATAATAACCACTGAGAATGCTTTGAAAATAGCTTAAAAATGATTTAAGTGGGTCTATAAAAACTTCAACCAGCACTTTAGAAGCCTCCATTAGAAACACATTGCAGAAGCCTTGTGCAGCTTTTTGTTAAGAATATTTACATAAATACCTGGGGTTAACTTACAAATGATATCAAATTTGAAAATGGATTTTAAGTTTAGGTTGGAAGTTTCAGTGAACTCATGTTTGTTTACTAAAGTTACTTCAGTCCTCAGGAATCTCCCTGATTTCCCAACATGCACACTTGCATCCACCTCTTCCCTCAGGCCCTCTGGCAGTGTACCTAAGTGAGAATGAATAAATAATATGAAGGTGTGGCTGGATGTCAGGGATCCTGACTCTGGATTTTATTTCCCTGACAGAGAGCTTGGTAGATCAGTGTCCATTTTGGTTGCTAGGCAACTTCTTCCAGGAAACCAGGAACAATCAGATGGACAGAGCCAAGGAGCACCCATCATCCTTGGAAACAACAGGACTCAAGTCCTTTTTCCTATTTGAACCTTTCAGAACAGAAAACTGATACAGCGGTGGTTCATTTGCTACCCCTCTGGTGTTGAGGGGGGGGGGGGGTCAAACTAAGTCATCATTGTGCCTCTGTAACTGGACACATACTTCATTATATGCTGTGGACAGCTATTATGTCATCTCAGTGCACTTCTGTAAAAGTGATGTCCTCATTGACTCAGCCTGTAAATGTCCACAGATTCTTTATAGCTACAGAGAGATGAAGCTTTTTGGAAAAAAAAAAAAAAATAAAAACCTGTTTCAATGATCACAATGTTTTGTTCTTTTGCAAACACACCTCCTCATTCAACCAAAACCCCACTTTCACACCTTACAAATGTGTCCCACGTGCTCCCACTCCTCCCTTCACTGACCCTTTAGAGTCAAAGTGGAGTTTCCAAATTCCTGTAAACTTTTTCATATAAGTTCTGTTTCTCATGAAACAGGGACTGGACTCTTCCTTTTCCCACCTTTTCCCTGGAAAGCACGTCCAGAGTCCCTCATAGCCCACTTCTCATAGAAACGCGCAGATGTTCTGTGCGTAACCCTGGCGGCTAGTGCGCGTCAGAGGGGGCCCACGAGGAGGAAGGAGGGGGGGTTGAGGTGTGTACTTACGACCAGCACGGACGTCCTCACCACCTCGGAGACGCTCTGCCTGAGCTCAGCCGCGGTTCCAGGTTTACTCAAAACTCTGGTGAATTTCCTGGTCTCCGGCTGCGCGACAGTGGCCATCATTACGCGCAGCTTTGCATCGATTCCACGTCCAATCCGCCCAATCCACGCGTTTTTGTCACCCACATCTAGAGAAAATCCATACTGGATTCATGCGCTTCGATCCCTGCTAGTGTCCACCACTTCTCTGGAGTCGGGCCATCGCTGCCAACTTTCTCCCGCCTCTCTCTATTCAGTTTTGGCTCGTAAAAGTCTCCCAATGCCACATTACTCTCTGGCTCTGCCTTCCTCTGTCGGGGTGGGACTGTTGCTGCAAAAGTGTTCCCTCGGGGAGAGTTTCATTGGCCGCTTAGCGCTCGTCAGGAGGTGTAGAATCTGTTTTGTGCTGCGCGCACTCCGCCCCTTACCGGTTTAGGGGCCGGCCCACTCCCGGCTGAGAGCCGCCGCCGCCGCCGTGCCTGAACTTTGGACTGCAGGCTTAACCAGGAACGACTAAATCGAAGCTGGGCTGTTAAAACCAAACATCCCAGCTGTGGAGAGGAGAAGTGTCACTTCTAAACCCAGAAAAGGATGTCTTCTGAGGTTTCAGATAACTCAAATATTATATATTTTTTCTTACCAATGTTTTGAACATTTTCATTTTCTGTTAAGGATACTTTTTCTAGTATTTTGATTTTCTGTTTTCTTAGTTCCACAACAATATTTCAGTGTAATTAGAACATTAAAAACTGCAAAATGCCAGGTGTTTCACTTTCTTTTTCTTTATTTCTCTCTTTCTGTTTATTTGGTATTGTTTGCTTTAATTAAGCGTTTGAGGATGACAGAACATTTAGTGAATAAACAAAAAAAAAAAAAAAACAATTAGTAATTGCAGCTAGAAACACAGTACACGATAAAACAAAATTAGCTCAAATTCAATAATGCAATATTTATTTTAGGGTAGACTTTAATCTTAAAAACCTTCATTCAAATAGTTAAAGGGTTTAATGACCAAGTGTTTTAGTTAAACTTCTGTTAATTTCTTCATCTTCCCTTGTTGAAAGACTCTGCAGACACACAGCATAAAGTATTTAGACAAGCTAAATGTAACAAGATCTCAAAAACAGATTTCCAATGAAAATGAACTTTCTGAAGGAAAACTATGACAAATTCCACCAGCCTTTTTGTTTGTTCATTACCTTAAATAAGTTATAACATATTGTTATTAAAAATAGCAGTGCTGTGCTAAAGCACGTGACTGGATTGCAGCAGAAAAAAGCTTAAATAATAATCATGGACATTTAAAGACCCACTCTGATCATCGTTTAGTCTATGTTAAGTGTTCCCAGTGGTCTGTTGGGAAAGATTCTGTCGTTTCCAGCCACAAAAAAAAAAAAGAAGTTTAGGACATAGTTTCTGCAGAGCGGCAGGAGTTTATAAAAAAATTTGCATCTTAGTTGTGGGACCTGATTGTTTGGAGCAACACGACCCAAGCTTTCTTTCACCCATAACTGAAAGCTATCTGTTTACATGCTCTCCCACTAGCATACAGTCTCTCACACCCCAAATCTTACATTACCGATGTAACAAAAATGGCGAGCAACACTGGAGCTACAGTTTTGAGGCAGATTCCAGCACAGACAAGGAAAGCAAAGACGTACATGAATCAGTTCTTCTAAAAGTGGATGCATCAGAATGGAGCAGAACAGGGAGCTTTTGGTACTTTCATCACAAATATGATCTTTTTCAAAGTGCATTTTTGGTCTGCTCACAACAATTTGATTAAAGAAACTCAGAGGCTTAATTTTCTTAATATATGTCCTCCATCATCAGTAAAATGCCGGCGCAAGTTAAAAACAAAATTTCTTATCAAAGTAGGTTGTAAGACATTACAATAAAGAACATAGAATGGAAACATAAGCAGCAACTTACAGAATCTTTGTAAATAGATTGTTTTATGCCAGTCAAATAGACTTCACATAATTTTTTTAAAACAAAGGCTGTTGTCATCATTTCATTGCACTCACACCATTAAATATTGATGGGAAGAATAAAGGAAATGCAATCTGAAAGCAAGTTTGTATATAAATACTTTATCTGCTTCTTCTTTTATCTGATATTTATCATACATTTTCACTTTAGTCTGCTGAAAAACTTAGCCATAGTTCTTGAATTAAGCACATTTTCATAATTTTGGGGTCCAAATAACTATCCCAAAAGGATTAACTGGCTTAATAATGTTGATTAAAGTTCAAAATTATCTGGTATTCATCAGTTTAAAAATTATTGAACACTAAGGTCCTTCTGTGGTGATTCATAAAGGAGGTTTTATCTTGAAAGCCATTAGTTTGCAGACCACTGGTGCCACCTGCAGGTCATATCCGGAAACACAAGAGAGCCACACAATTCGAGCATCACCTTTCTCCAACAAAAACACAAGTCATACAAATCTGCTTGAGAAATGTTCTTTTTATTGCTTTCACATCCAAAAAAATCTCTCATTTAGAATAAACATGGCAGCTTCAAGCAGAAGTGAGGGTTTCTCTCTCCTAACATTTCATTTCCATTTCTTCAAGTCCATAAAAAAAAAAAAAAATCTTTCTCTCTCTGACTTCAATCACGCTCAGAACTGAGCCTCAATATTTGTCTTCACACACAAATCTGAATGCTTTCATTAACTTTCCTTCATAATACAGTGATTATGAACAAATGTCACATTGTTCTCATACAGTTGAATGTGTTTTCATAGAAGAAAAGACCAGCTAATAGGTTTTTTTTGTGTATTTAAGACAGAATTAGTGGTGGCGGCAGAAAACTCCGACAATAAAATCATTTCATCTTCCTGTTTTAATAGGAGCATGATTTTCCTGGGAAAGGTGAAACTCTTACTATCAAGAGTCGGTTGATTTCATATAATTTTAAAATCTTATGGCACAGAGTAGGATCCTTTAGGCGGCTTCAAAATCTCCGGATCATCAATACAAACCAATATGGCACTGAAGTTAAAGGACATTTTCAAAGCAGCCGTTTTCATTTCGGTGAACAAAAGGATGAACGTTTATGAAAGTGTAGCAAGAGTTTAACATAAAAGGGGAAAATTGCTGTATTCTCAGTGTAAAAACAACCAATGACTAAAACCAGAAAGATCAGAAGTGGTTTGCACCGTTAGAAAACAGTATAAAATGACATCCTTAAAAAGAGGTTTAGAGTTAAAAATGCAGTCTCTGATTCAGTCAAAACCAGTCAATGTTTAAAGCATTAAAAAGCTCCAAATGTGCATGGGCGCATGTACAAATGTCTCCGATGTGAAAAACAAAAAGCAAAAGTCGGAGCGCAGACGACAGATTGGGCCACCATCTGGAGGAGAGTCAAAAAGATCTCAGAGAGGATGGGGCTCTTTGCTGTTCAGGGCACGGCCACGACTTGATGGGATTGTGGCGCTGCGGATGACCTCCATCCACCTGTGGGGGGAAAAAAAACGTCTATTCAGTTACAAAAAAACAGACAGAAAATACTCAGCAGAGAAACTCACGAACCTCCATACCTCTCAAATGTATATTCACTCTCTGATCTGAAGTAGTAGACGTGGGACTTGAAATGCAGCTTGAAGACGTAGTCTTTATGGATGTTCTCATTGTCAGAGGGGATGGTGACAGAGTAACCCAGCAGAGGAAGACTAGCAAGCGGGTAATCATCCTGAGAGAGATTTGGAACAGAACTTAGTAAAAGTTGACAGTATCCATGATAAATAAGATCTTGTTTTCATTATAAATGTAGACAGCAACTCCAAAAGACTTAGATTATGGTGGGATTAAAAAAAAAAATCAAAATAAATAAGGATGTACAAAATTTGATATCACCTCTGAGATCCAGTTTGGAGATTTTTATTATAATATAAATAAAAAATATAATGTATTATTTGACTATCAATTTTAGGCAAATAAAATCAAAGATGAACAACAAATTTATTTTTTGTTGCACAAATAACTTCCCCAAAAAAAGCATGGACTAAGAATTTTCTGAGGCAGATTTTATCCACAAAATTAATGATTTTCAATTTCTGCTTATGCTGATAATTGAAACAAATGATTTGAGCACATTCTCCTTTAGATTTAATGGTAATGGGAGACTCAGGAAAATATCCAAGATCTTTAAAATATAAGGCAAATATTCAATTTTTTTTAACCCGTTCTTCTATGGTGTGCGCGTTGTGTTGATGTTGTAAGAGTGTTGTGTGTTACCCCATGTCAAGTGACTGTCACTTCAAAGTTCATTCAAGGTTTGAGACACAAAACAGAATAACACCTTACTGAAAAAAAGCTGGAAGCTTTTAAATCGTATCGATGTAAATTTGGTCCACTTTGATCATCAAACGTTCCCAGTGGTCTTATAATTATGATTTTGTCTTTTTTTTTGTCAAAAGTGTTCCTTTTTTTAAGACATTATTTCTGCAGAGTGGCAGTATTTTATTAGAAATTGAATTGTGGATGGGATTGCTGATGCAGAGTAATCCCGCCCCATTTCCTATCCTCCAGGTGTTTACGCTCTCTCCCGCTAGCCTACAGCCCCTCACACCCCCCAACTCAACATTACCAGTGCAACAAAAATGGTGAGGAATATTGGAGCTATCTAGCTGTAAAGATTTGAGCCAGATTAATTTGTTTGCAAGTGGATGCATCAGAATGGAGTGGAGCAGGGAGCGTGTGGCTTGCTTTAGCAGGTCCTACGTCACATCGACAAGCCTTTTCCAACACAACTTTTTCGTCTGCTGCTGATTCACAATGATTTGAATAAAAAAATACTCAGAAATGCCATTTTAGGCAAATTTTCTTTATATTTGTCCTCCCATCATGAGAAAAATGCCACCGGAACATGTTAAAAACACCAACAACACAATCTTTAAGTAAATGTTCAAAGTTACTTCTTCAGCCACCATGTTTAGTTATGTTACAGCTGGATTTTACCTGAAGAGCTCCTTTGACTTCCAGGTTGAAGCCAATTCAAAAAGGTAAAGAACCAGACAGTTCACAAAGTGGCCACATGGGTGCTACACTTTAGAGTAAACTTTTTTTTATTAGAGAAATATTTTGAAGTTTCATTAAAAAAAATCATTTCAATTTGAGGCTAAACGTCATAATTGTAACAACTTTACTTTTCTATATTTTTAATTTTTGTAAACAAAAGAGGGTGTGAATGTTCAGTTAGTTTTTTTCACCTGTTTACTGGTTACTGGGTTATGTCATATCCAACCAAGATTGCATCAAGCACAAAGCATATTCCCACTAAACAGGAAATCCCAAAAGAAGAGTCAGAGTTCAAAATTTAGAAAAGCTAACCAGCAAGCACGGATCACTCTGGAGAGTTCTAAAAAGAAAGCCCCTCCAGGAGATGCTAATGTCTTCACGCTTTTATGAAGAATTGAGCAAATGAAAAACGGCTGAAAAAAAAGGCCTGAGAAAATGTCCACACCTCTTACATAACACAGATATTTGATATTCCACACCCAGATGCGATTGCTTGAAGGAATAAAAATGAAAAGAGCGTGGGTTGGACAGCTCTGTGTTTGTTCGTTACCTGGTGTGACTTGTAGAAAAACAGGCTGAAGTTGGTGAAGACCACCCAAAGCTTCTGCCAGCCGTTGCTGTTCTTGAACTTCCTCAGTAAGTTTCCTGAGAGCTGATTCTAGGAAGAAATAAAAGCACAAACTTTAATCTGAAAATTAAAAAAAAACCGCGTATCTAAGAATTACATCTTTCTAAGGACAAGCATTTTACAAAAATCATATTTACAACTAAATGTGTTTAATGCAAATATTATCAGTTTATTAAGACTTATGTCTCTTTTCTATCCATTTACATGATCAAAAAAGCAGTTTCTGTTCTGTCTACCTTTCATAAATCCATAATATGAATTGGTTCTCAGCCTACTCCTATTTTTGGCAGCTTTTTGTACAAAATATCAATGGTAGTACAGTATTTTTCTAAATAAAAGACAGAAACTTTGGCATTTAAAAAGTAAAAATTAAAACCTCAGATTTTTCTTAAAAATTTAACTTTTAAATAAACATTAATTTAAGTTGATGAAAAAAAAACATTATATTTTTGTGCAACCTAATAATACTTTTATATTAATATAAATATGCTGCATTTTACAGTAGCAAAAGAATATTGCTGGATGTGTCAACAATTATTGTACAAGTTCATGAATGCCTGAACAGTTAACTTAAATGTATAATCAAATTACATCAAGTCTTAAGCAGTTTTGTATGTAATTATTTGGAAACCCTAAAGGGACATGGAAGTAAAAGAAAATTAGTACTGGTTTCTAAAGCGCCCAACCTACTTTCTGATGCTTACAAGAAACTTCCTCCCATGCACGGGAAAAAAAAAAAAAAATCGTACAATGTTTTTTTTTTTTTTTTTACTTCTATGTTCCATAGGGGCTCCGTAAAATTCTAAAACCAAATATTTGTATTATTTGCTGCCTTTTATCTGCTTGATGTCTGTCAGGCTCAAGAGAAGGGCCTCTCCTTTACCTCTAGACTCCTGCAGGATTCACTAAAGGAGAGGCTCTGAACACGGTACCAGCAGATAACTGCCAGAGGCACTGGTCCCTGGCCAGTTGCGGGCCCCACCATGGGGGCCTTTTTGGCACTGACCGGACTAGGCTCCTCTACCACGGAGGAACGCACAGACGTATGGGAGAAAAAGAGAAAGAGAAAGAGAAAAAAAAAAAGAGACAGGGAGGGAGGGAGGGACAGAAACGGACAAACTGAGTAGGTGAGACACAGGCATGCAGTGGCAGGGTCAACACAGAGGCAGCGGAGTGTCCGGGCAAAGCTGCGGAGAGGACGTGGTTACACCGAGACAGGAAGAGCACAGCTAGAGCAGCTGGGTTAGAGGAGGATACGACACAGAACAAGATCGGTTAGCACAACCATTTACTGCCCTTCATCTCTGGCTTATGAGGCGTTTGAGGACGGCCAAGAAGGGAGAAGAAAAGACAGAAACACACAAGAAAAGCAGTACTTTAAGGTCATGGTAACTGCTGTAAGCTTAACTAAAGTAGCGCTAATAATTAAACATTTTCTACCAGAAATGTATTTATTTAATAGAAAAACAAAAATGTATTGTGTCGTGTACACATAACAAAAGATTTAGTTTTCTTTTTAAAGTTCCCACTACGATCATCCTGTGATCTATTTTCAAAGAGTTCCCAGTGGTTTTTTAATTATGATTTTGCCGTTTTTGGCCAAAATGTAAAAACCTGTGTTGTTTTCAGGGACATAGTTTCTGCAGAGCGACAGTAGTTTATTAGATATTTGCCTTTAAATTGTGGGTGTGGCCATTATTGCCCCCCCTTCCTCTCACAGTCGCTAAAAGCTCTCCGTTTACATGCTGTCCTGCTAGTTTACAGCCCCTCACACCCCCAACCTAACATTACAGGCACAACAAAAACGGAGAGCAATATTAAAATTTTTTTAATCCAGATGCCACCTCAGACGAGGAAAACAAAGACGTACAGGAATCTATTTGTCTGCAAGTGGATGCATCAGAATAGACTTTCTCCAATACTGTTTGCAACATAAATAAAACAGGATTCTTTTAAGATAAAACATTTTAAAAGCTAAATGTAAGGAAAATTGTGAAGGCACTACTAAGACTACTAAAAATTTAAAAAAATTACTACTTAATCCTTGTAAAAATGCTACTTTTTGAGGCATAGATTTATGATTTAGTTCTCGTAAACTGCTGAATTGTTTTCATAATTGTACAACCTTTTTCTCATCATTGTACGAGTTTTTCTCATAGTTTTACAATTTTACTCTCATTAAATTTGGACTTTTTTTCATCATTACTTTATGATTTTATTCTCATATATTTATTTATGCTTTTTCTTTTACAGTGACTGTAATACTCAGTCTTATAAATGTGACAGTTTAAGTGTTTGACATGTGTGGAGCTGAAATTCTGCATGAGAATAAAGGGCTGCACAGGTTCGGTGGAGAACAGGAGGACGCCGTTCCAATCAGGAGATCAAGGTGGGTTCAGTGAGCACAGACTGAGGGAACGTGAAACAGGACAGCGCGGCAGGAGGATGGGTTGGGGAGGAGGGTAAGTCTGACATTCGGCTGATACCTCCACAGCTATGCTAAAGTCCACCATGGACACACTGGTGTTCCTGTGCCAGCACACGTGCACCATGGTGTTACCACGGTGAGGAGCGGGCTTCTCCAGCGTGGTGTGCGAAGCTGTCATGTCGTCCTCAGACTCGGCCTCCACCGAGGAGTCCTCCGGGCATTCTGGGAAAGTCAGGAGGTTGTTACTGCTAGACAACGAGCAGGGTGGTGGGGGGGAGGCGCTAAAACAAAGGCAGCGTCAGATCATTCACAAGTGAAAATGAAAGTACGGCTGGGGGACTTTTTTCTTTTTTTAGCAACACTGGCTGTAACTTTTGGAAGTTGACACCAAGTTTCAGCTTCCGAATCAGCTTTGTGTTGAGACTTACTGTTATCTGCCAAGCTGGGGGTCAGGAGGTCAGATAAAGGCCCGTTGCTGGTTTTTGCCATCTGAATTGCCATCTTAATATCGTCCATCCACTTTTCCATCTCTGTCAAAGAACTAGAAAAAAAAGGAGCAAAAATCAGAAAGTCTGACTTTTAAATTAAAACACAGGTGTAGCTTCAGTTCATCTGCCAAATCTGGCTTTAAAGGACCATCTGCTCAGGGTTGGAACTGAAGACGATAAAAGGCAGAAATAAACGGGTTCTGTCAAAAACAGTTACATGAAATCACCAGCTATGTTTATTAAAGTAGACTGGGATACTTTCACATCATCCTGCACTCTGGCATAAGTAACATTCTTGATCAACAGAACACCAAAGCTATTATTTATTTATAATATTAAATATATTGAGGTAAATATACACAGATTATGAACCTGAAATATTTTCATACCCAAGATTCAAACTTGTAGACACTAAGCATCTGTTGTAATGGACTTTAAGTTTTCTGGTTATCCTAATTTATTAACAAAAACAAAACACTGAACTTTTTTTTTGATGGAAACTGCAAAATATTTTAACCAAGCACTTTATTTTATATGTATTTTATTTAACAACAAAACATTTATTTTTTTAAATATAAAAAAGGTCATGTTTAAAAAAACACACAACTTGATTAAAATTGGTTATTTAAATTTTTATATATATTGATCGCCTATGTATTATATTTATTAATTATATTAATCTGAAGTAGAAGTGGGACATTTCTGCTGTTTTTTCTTAATGTAGGAGTCTTGACGTAACCTAATAACTGCAGAGCATATGACATAAATTGGTCAAACAGATTTTTTTTTACATCACAGACTTGAGTCTTGTGAAACTATTTACTCCTCTCCCTGTTTCTGTTTCATTCATCCAGTTTCCCGCCATGTAGGTTAAACAACGGGACGTTTTGGGAAGCTGACTAATGGTCTGTGCTGAAAAAAAAAAAAAAGGGCTGGGTTTGCGGTTGTTGTTGCTGCTTTTGCATTAGCTTCTTGTCGTGTTTTGAGATTTTCTCACAAAAATCTTAAAAAGGTAGATAGAAACGTTAATAGATAATATTATGCAGCATAAATTATTTAAAGCAGCGTTCCTAAACTAATTTTAACCATTTTTGGTAGCACCAAAAACTGCCAGCAAGGCATTAACAAGTTATGTTTCTAATTTATATTATTAACATCATGTTACCCAAAATAGGGCTGGATATAAACAACTGATAATTTGAATTAAACTCAAACTTTATTGTAAATAATTAAATAAGCAATATTTGAGGGTTCAGGGAAAATTTGGTTTTCTGTTCAATAATTCATACTTTTAATGGAAATGTTCGTCCTTTCAGTTCAAACCGCTATCTATGCAAATAGTGTCAAATGTGAATAAAAACACATTTACATAATATATAAACTTGATTAATTGAAATGGATAGAATGAGTTCAGTACTATGGCAGAGATACAGACTTAATACTGGTTAACCCTTTAAGATCTGCTCACTTTACAGTGTATTAGACACATCAAACCCTCAACATGATCTGTTTGAACTGTCTCCATCACAGCAGACAAACAGACTAAATAACTGGTTCTATCTAACTGTACTCATTCTCAAGAATAGAAATCTGTCTTTGGGATTTAAGCAAAAAAAAAAAAAAGAAGTTAGTGAATATTGCTCCATAACCACTGATTTGGATTATCTTATTTACTTTAAAAAACGAATTATTCAAATTGAATGTGTCAGTAACTGAAAGCACGATTGTTGCACCTTGACACATTTTTCACATTTTTTATGGTCAAACTGCACCTCTCAGTAAACATACTTTAGCATTGAAAAAACAAATAAATTCAACTCTTGTGATTATCAATAAAGGCCAAAAATGTAATGTTTTGTCCAGCTCACAATGTAAACGATATCTGATCAACTCCATTCATGCTGCATTTAGTTTTGACGGTTGAACGAGCGTGGTAAAAAACAAAAAGCAGCGTTTAGACACTTCTTTCAAGTAAAAAGAATTATATAGGTTTGATCGGATTAGTTTTAAAAATAATTGGTCTCATCTATAAGACAAACAAAATGAAAGAAGAACCTCTGCACCATGGGGGGCAGCTGTGGGGCAGAGGCAGAGCAGTCGACCTCTGACTGGAAGATCGCAGGTTCGGTTCCCGCCCATGTGTCAAAGTGCTGGTGATTATAGGTTGGGGCCAATGTTTGGCAGTGTGTGAATGGTGTGACGATAAAGCACTTTGGGCCTTCCAAGAATGTAGTAGTGTTATATAAGTATACTTAAAGTATACAAAAGCACAGAAAAGCAGCAAAAGTGTGACCCGTCTGCAGTTCGTACCTCGCTGCCACAACCACTGACTGGCCCTGTCCAGCCAGTGTGAATGCATAAGGCACTCCCCACTCGTCCTCACTTTCTCTGATCTGCAAAAGCACAAACACGGAGAAATAAAGGAACAGACAGAGAGGGACTGAGGAGACTGTGGGCAGAGGCTGAAAAGGCTGCGGTGGAGCCGTCTGCATGTTGATGGCTGCCTGATGACAGCCAGTCAGCGCTCCACAAGACTCACTGTCAGGCCTCGGAGCGGCAGCTGCCCGTGCACTCGGAACTGATTGGTCGGCGTCATCCCTCGAGTCGTGTACAAAATCACATCATTAAACTGTTGACAGGGAGCAGACATGACAGCTGTGTAAATTCTAAAAGGTTCGAATTTGCTTTTTCAAACTGCAGTTGTTATATTTCCACACAGAAAAGTCAAATCAACCTGTGAGAAAAACCCCTAAAACCTTTCTGCCACCAGCAGATAAGAGCGAGTACTGTTCTGCTGAGATCAGAGATAACTAGTTAAACTAGTGGTGAGAAAAGAGGGGGCTTACCAGGAAAAACATTCGCTGCTGAAGGCCTTTTCCAGACAGTTTGGTGAGGCAGCCTAACCTGATAAACTCCTAAAAAAAGATGTTTTTCTCTTAAAATGTAATTAAATAAATACAAACTCTTTTTTCAATTCTTTTCCCGTGTTTTAAACTGACCCGTCCAGGAACAACAAGATTGTCAACGCCGATCAAATCCTTCTTCAGCTCCAGCAGCTTCTGCAGGTTCTCCATCTCTACAAGGTTTCCCTGAAGCTGCTCCACCACCTCGGATACTTCGGCCAGAGCAGCTGTAGATCAACCAGAGACACGGTTTGAAATCGCTGCATTAAATCTTAATGCGCTTCTCTGAACTGAGGCCTGGCGGCAACACCTCTACAGTCTCTGAAGTCCACATGGGTGGCTGGGTAGTGTTTACACAGGCTCTCCAGGATCTGCTTGTAATGAATGAGGCGGTGCAGAGGTCGCAGGATGAAGACGTTGAGGGGGACGTAGCAGACCTTTTGCAGCTCAAAGTCTCTGCACAGACTGTCCATCCTGCGGGACGCCTTGCACGCCTTCTCCAGCTTCAGCAGAACCTCAGACTGCTTGCTCAGGTTCACTGTCAGAGGCTACAAACCAGAAAAGTTAAAGAAATTTGACTGACAAGTCATATTCATCTAAGAGTTTACCGTCACCACAGAGCTTTAAACTGTACAACAAACCAAATGTCTCTCATGATAAAGATGTTAGATGGAACTTCCTGTCTTAGTAGTGCATGCTTTAGTCTTTTTTGTGTAAAGTCAGTCACCTGAACAGCAGACTGGACTGGTCTAACAACACGGATGCTCTGTACAGGAGGGGCCAGAGTCGCCTGCACCCGCTAAGGAGATTGAGGTCATTCGGCGTGTGCAGACAGCTGCTGAGGACCTTTTACGACACTGTGGTGGCCTCAGTGGTCCTTTATGGAGTTGTGTGCTGAGCGGGGGACAGTGCAGGCAGAGACTTGAAACGGCTGTCCTGGGCTGCACACTTAAGTCCATCGAGGAGGTGGCGGACAGGAGGATGTTAGCTAAGCTAAGATCCATCATGGATAACCCCTCCCACCCCCTGCACCAAACTCTAGAGGAGCTGACCAGCTCCTTCAGCACCAGACTGTTGCACCCACAGTGCAAGAAGGAGCGCTACCGCAGGTCATTCCTCCCCACAGCCATTAGACTGTACAACACCGTGTTAAAGTGACACTCCACGGTCCCAGGGGGGTTTTTCTTTCTTTTACTCATTGATTCATTTACTTTTGTTGCAGTTGTTGCTGTTTAACAATTGTACAATTTTACAAAAAAAAATAAAATAAAAAGGTTTTTACATTTGACATTTGCATTTGACCACATATTTTTTGTATATATTTTATTTTTATTATTGTGATTATTATTATTATTAATTATTATTATTATTATTTAATATTTATTTATTTAATTTGAATCTCATTTTCGATAATAATTTCAATAATAATTGTAATAATAATTTTACTAATTTAATACGAATGTCATTTTTTATGTTCTTTTTTGATGTAATATTATATAGATTATTTCTGAATGTCGTTTTTGCTGCCACAGATATATGAAATTTCCCCATTGTGGGATTAATAAAGTCATCATCTATCTAAAGCCAGTAGTAGGGCTTTCTACAAAAACAAAGGCTTTCCATTTAGCTGCATTTTTACATCTGCGATAAGCTGCAATAAAAACCGAAACTAAATACTTTTACAAAAGAGTCTTCTGGCTCCGTGCGACCTTACACTTTTAGTTTTTTGAAAAATCTGTATGTACCATTTGATGATTTATACTCTATAATGAATGAACACTTTTCTACTGGAATTCACTTCAAATTTTTACACATAAGAGGAAACTTTATGAAGTAAATAAAACGCCGCCCAGTGTTTTGATTTTTCATTACTGATCACATTTAGAAAATGTCCAATCCTGTAAAATTCTGTTTAAAAAAATGTTTATTCAAAATAAAACATTATTTTTGCGTGCAGGACAAAAAAGCTTAAATAATCATAAAAGAAAAGTACGTTTTATGTAATGTTTCCCTATGTGTATTGACAGAATTTTTTCACTTTTTTAAATCAAACTTTCTTTTAATCTAATCTGGCAAACACAGATCAAAGCACGACCAGCTTCAAGTGAATGAAAACTAGAAAATAAAACTAGAAATTGATAAAATAGTTTTAATCTTGAAAGTGCACATCTAATGTACCAAACAGAGCGAGAGCATTATCACTACTGTACACCACATCAGAGGAGGGATGATACGGGCGCCGTTATAAGCAGACGCAGAAATGATGTCACCAAAACCTCTATCACCTGATGTCAATCATGTCCCGAAACCCAATGGGGTCAAAGCCCCACCCTCAAGAAAAATTTGGCTCAACTCTGAAAGCAAATTATTTGAATTAACACAAAAAAGCTGAAATTACAAACCAGTGCTGTCACAAATAAACAGATTTAGGTTCATTTTTTTAAACAAGATTAATCATATTAGATTATATTGTAATAAAATCACAACATATATATAAATATATATATTTTCTATATTTAGTTTAACCCTCATACTATGTTTCATACTTGAAAACGTGTCAATTTTGACATTTTTTATTTATAATCTAGCTTTTCATTCACTTTAAGCTGATGCGTATTTGACACTGTATTTATCCTCCACATGAGCCTCACCAGGTAAATATAAGTAAATGCTTCACATTGAGACATGTTGTACCTTTAGGGCCTGCAGATTCTTCAGCATAACATCTCCAATACGTTGGTAGTCTCCTTTAATGTGGGCATTGGAGCGTCCTTCCCTAAAACAGAGATCAATTGATGAGTTGAGTTTTTACATTTTATTGTTTCTTGTTTGAATCATTCTAAAAATATGCCTGTGGGTTATTTAGGGTAAGCATGTTAAAAAGTTTTGTGGAGATCAGTTAAACTGAAACAACTTCCTGTTTCTTTCAAAATAAATACATATAAACATTATAGATTTCTAACAGTAAATTAATCCACTCTGCAACACAAACACTGTTATGGCCTTCTTTATTTACATGAGTTTGTTTCTGCAAACTACTTTAGTGGTAGAGATCAACATCCACCAGCAGGTGTCTCCCTTTAGCATAAAACACAAGTCTTTGAATTGAGCTGCCTTTACTGCACTCATTCAGATTATTATTGATAAAACTTCTTAGCCCGTAGTTTCAAGAAAATTGGCTTTTTATAAAACACTTAACATGGACAGAAGGCTTTCCAATCACGCTCCCAACACTAAATCCACTTAAACAGCAGCATTTGAGTATGCAAAACAAGACAAAGACTCATGGGAGCTGCAGCTTTCACTCATCAATGAGACAGAACAGGACCACTGTCAGATTTCATTTGGAGTTTGACGTCTGTGACAGGACTCTCGACTAGAAAGAAGCAGCAGAAAACTGTGCGGACTGGGATGAGTTCATAACGTCTGCATGTCCCGCTATGTGTGAGTCTGTGTGACACACATACACACAGTCTGTGCATGCTTGATAAAGCACATCATAAAAAAGATCAGACAGAAGAAACCCAAAGGCAAGAAAAGCCAGTTGGTGTGTTTCCATGGTGATGGCAGCTCCTCAGGTCATCGGAAGAGACCGGGCCAGCCTCTCAGGAGGAATTACAGCAAAAAGGCTCCCTAAACTGGGCTTGCTCTCAACCCAGCAGTGAGAGTTTTGATGGGAGAGTGAAATGAGCCTCACCACAGAGCCAGCCTCTGCTCCACCTCCCTGAGGAAGCCCGTGTGGAACTTGTGCAGCGGCTCAAAGGTGGAGAGGAGCGTCTCCTTCAGGGAGTCTGGAGTCGCCTCGTCTTGTCCTACTGCACTCTGGAAAGACTGGAAAGTGCAAGTGATTGAGCAACTCCAACAGGCAAACAAGCCTTTCAAGATAAGATTGTTATTATGCACATTAGACAGCCTCCAGTCTTTTTCTTTTTCAGAGCTGAAAACAGATGCGTTATCTGCCTGTTTCAGTGGTGAGTAGAAGAATAAGGGGAGTTCTTAGCAGAGACTAAATGCCCTCAAGTCACAAGTGAGTTTGCAGCCTTTAGGAAAAATCTAAACTCCAGCAAATCAGAAAAAGTCTGCTAAAAACAAACAAGCTGAAATACAAACACAACTTTTCTTCACAAAAAACATTTTTGCTAGTATGGGCATAGTATAGATGGTCCTGGTCAATTATTTATTTTTCACGAAAGAAGATTGCACAGAATAGAATAGAATATCATTAACTGTAAAATTTCTTTTAGACAAAATAGTTCATTCTTTCAAACATTTTTAAAGTCTCACTCCAATCATCGTTTGATCCATTTCAAATGATCCTCAGTGGTCTTTTAATTAGGATTACATTGTTTCTAGCCAAAATCAAAAACCTGTATTGTTTTCTAGGACCGAATTTCTGCAGAGCACAGTTTATTAGAAATTCATTTAGTCACCCCTAACTAGGAACTACCTGGTAACAGACTACCTTACAGCCTCTCACACCCCCAAAATTACATTTCTAGTATAATAAAAATAGTGATTGGAGGAATCCAGGGGTCAAGTTTTTAGCCACCTCGGATGAGGAAAACAAAGATGTACATGGATCTAGTCGTCTACAAGTGGATCCATTGAAATGGAGAGGAGCAGGATGCCCGTGACCTGCCCAGCAAATCTTCTATACCGGTACAACAAATACAATCTTATTATTAAAATATTATTGTTTCCTCTGCTCATGATTCACAATGATTTGAATACTCAAAAATCCAATTTTAAGCTTTATTTTCTCAATATTTGTCCTCCATAATCGGAAAAAAAAGCTGCAATAGCATGTTACAAAAACACCAAACACACAATTTTCAGTGGGGTGGATTTTTAACAACTATTAATTTTAGAACTGGAACAAACTAAATGGATGTACATTTGGTCAATGTATTCATTATTTTGAGGTCCAAACTAGCAAACTACAAGAAAACGATTTGATACAGCAAAAAACAATGATTTTAAAATCATGTAAACTAGAACTTCACTGCCTTTGAACCTCTTTAGTCTCACCGCACTAGTAGCCCAGATCTGAACCTAATTCTAACTTTATGCAAAACTATAAAATGATTAGGGGTGGGATATTATAAGCTCACTTCTTCCCACTCCTTTTCAAGACATAAATCAAGCTCTACTTAAATTTAGTTAATGATCACTATAGTTGATTAAGCAAATGTGACTTAAGTGTTTTTTATGTATCTAAGCATTTCATCATTTCTATAATGAATTTGATAAATCTGTGTGATTTTTCTTGAACTGACTACAAATAATGTTTGAAACAAAAATCAAATCAAATTAAATCCTTTGGCCTTGTGGAAGAGTGTCCGTCCCAGGACAGGAAGGTTGTGAGTTCAAATCTTGGCTGAGTCGTACCAAAGACTCATTAAGGGGTTGGATTGAGGGGTTAAACCACCAAATGGTGTCATCAAATGCTGAAAACAAATGTTGCTCACTAAGGTGCCTGACAACTACCGATAATTTAACTTTTTGTTTTCTTGTTTGGTTATTTTGGGTAGCAGCAGTTAACGATGGCCATCAAAAAAATATATAAAATGTAAATAAATGGTAAATGGTAAATGGCACATACTTACAGTATATAGCGCTTTTCTACCTTGTTCAAGGCCCAAAGAGCTTTACAGTCACAGTCCCATTCACACACACATTCACACCGAAATCTGGCGCCACTTTTTTTATTATTTTTTAAATAATAAAAAATAACAAGCACACAAAAGACTCAAGTGATTCCACATCCTGATTGACAGAACACACTTGATTTAGGTTGTCAGCATCAGGCAGTCCAGGGAGGGCTGGAAACCAGGCAGGGTTGAGGCTTTTGAGGACCAGGGTTGGCCAGCCTTGCCCTATGCCATTGAAACTTAACTTTTATAGAACTCTGGAGTCTTTTTAAACCTCAGTAATGATGGTAACAAAAACTTAAACTTGAAGAAATCCCTAATTAAATCAGCCATTTAATTTTATTCTATATTTGCTCCTTGTTGTTTTATTGCTCGACTATTGTGCAGCACCAGAACTGAAGTAAAAGTAACAATTAAACCTTTTCAAAAAATATTACTACGATAAAGTATTAAGTATAGTGAGGAAAAAAAGTATTTCCTGTATAATCCTGCAAAGGAGGCGGTGTTTTTAAATGGAGAGGTCAGTTGTTTTGTAGCCTCTGGCACAGTTTAGGTTTAGCTTCTTCTGATCTCAATCGCTAAAAATATTTATATATTTCACAAAAACCCTTTGAAGATTTGGGGAATAAGGAGCCTTAACATGATGTAAACTTAGAGCTTATGAAACAAAGAATTGAAGTTGAGTTGAACTAAAAAAGAAAAAAATAATATAGACAAGATGGGAAAAAGTGTGAGAAAGAGTGAAAAGACGGAGCTCCAGCTGTTGCTCAGATGACTTCACCCTGAACAGCAGCAGCAGCAGCAGCACCGGCCCACCAGCAGAAAGAGGAGAACGCATGCCACACATAGTGCAGGAGATCTAAACCAAATATTTATGAACAGGTTGTAAGGTTTCTCAAAACCCAGCAGAAGGAGAAGAGCTGCAGCTTTTTGTAGCAGCTGTGAAAAGAGAGACGCCCTCCTCCTCTTCGTGAAATAAAGGAGTCCACATTTAATATCCTGCTTTCTGCTGTGTTTACTTTGAGGCATCCTTTAATGAAATGCATTTCACTCGCTTGATCTCCACCAATGAAATCTCAAAGAGAAGAATGAATCAAGGAGTCTCAAGCGGAGGGACCATGAGGCCAAATCCATTTCTCTCTTTAAACACTAACAGTTTAGTATTCTGAGCATTGAGTGAGATGGGTAAATGCATTTTAGAGCTTTCAGAGGAAGGAAATAAGAAAAGAAAAGAAAAAAAATATGCATCTGCCAAAGAATTCATGTGTCACAGCCCGTCTCTGTTCTGGCAGCCGCTTTGCAATGGAGCAGCTAACTGGAAAAATCAATGATTTTCCCAAAGAGAACAAGTGCAGAGTGAACTAGACAGCAGTGCCGCATGTTAAACACGCTCGTCTTACCACAGTCACCACCTCCAGGTCCTTCAGGTATGTTCGTTCAGTGGTCAGCAGCTCCTTAGCCATGAAGTAAGCTCGGTCTGTGGGAAACCTCTGGAAAAGCCAGACAATAAACAGCAGCTGCTGAGAAATATCTACTCAATAATATGTCACACCTGTTTCTTTTTTTCCCTCTGTACTACAAAAGAGTTTTTTTTTTAACTTATATATATATTATACACACACACACACACACAGTGAGGTCAATAAGTATTTGATCACCCTGTGATTTAGCAAGTTCTCCCACTTAGAAAACATGAAGGGGTCTAAAATTTTCATCTTAGATGCATTTCCACAGTGAGAGACAGAATCTGAAGAAACATTAGGAAATCATGTACGATTACTTGTACGATTTTTAAAAACAATTTATTTGTATATTACTAAGTATTTGATCACTTGATTATCAGATCGATTTCTGACCAGCAAAGACCTGCTGTTCTGCTTTTAAATAGTCCAACTCCACTCTGCTCATGATTCTAAATTAGTGGCACCTGTTTGAGGTGGTTAGCTTGCATAAAGGCACCTGTGCACCCCCCAATCAGTCAGAAGTCTAACTACCAACATGGGCAAAACCAAAGAGCTGTCAAAAGACAAGAGACAAAATTGTAGACCTTCACAAAGCTGGAAGTGGCTACGGGGCAATTGCCAAGCAGCTTGGTGAGAAAAGAACAACTGTTGGAGCAATTGTCAGAAAATGGAAGAGGCTAATGATGACTGTCAATGTCCCTCGGACTGGGGCCCCTAACAAGATCTCACCTCGTGGGGTATCGATGATGCTAAGGAAGGTGAAGAATCTGCCCAGGACTACACGGGTGGAGCTGGTCAATGACCTGAAGAGAGCTGGGACAACCGTTTCCAAGGCTACTATGAGTAATTCATTAAAACGTCATGGTTTAAAATCATGTGTCGCACGGAAGGTTCCCCTGCTGAATAGGGTTGGGTACCGTGACCCGGTATTGAACCAGCCCCGGGGCCACATTCTTCAAGACCGCAGTATCGTTAAGATCTGACCTGAACGGTTCTGCTATCGGTACTGGAGAAGTTACTTTTTCTTTTTTTTTGTGTGTGTCCCACAAGCGTTATCTGCCATATTTAACTCACCAAGTCAGTCAATTTCCGTTAATTTATGATGATATTAATTTCTGTATTCTCGTTGAAGCGGAGAGCTCTGTCTGTCTATTTGTGTGCACGGGGGGCGGGGCTGTTGTTCAGACAGCACACGCCGCGCGCGCACACACACACAAGACAAGGCAGCGCACACACAGTCAGAGGTAATCTCGTAGGGGACACGTGAGACTCTAGACTAAGAACACCCGTTTCTGTGTAAAATTAATGAAGTTTGCATCAAGGAGCCCCCACCATGCTGTCACCTTGCTGCTACGATGACCGTATGTTACGCTGTTTGTGTAAAACACGCCGGGGCGGCGTGTTCTACACAAAACAAACAGGTAGAGAGGCGGGGCTTAGATTCACCGCTTATGATTTCAGACCTGCGACAAACTATCAGCTGCTTCCTAATCCTTAATAATAATTAATGACTAGTGATAGTTGTTATCCGTAACATTAATATAATTTATTGGGTTTACTGGATTTAAAGAAAAATAAATAAATAGAAAGGAGTCTGCATCAAAGTGAATTTGTTTCCATCATCTCACTCAATCCTAACTCTGGTGTTTGACGGACAGAAAAGTCTATTCAAGGTTGTGGAAAATGGACAAAAGATCAAAGGAAACATCACACTTATGAAGAATGAAAATAATTAGGTTAAATAATTAAATGAATATCCTGTCTGGAACATTCTCATGTATAAAGTAAAATGTTTTGTTAAAAAAACAGTGTTGTTGCACAATGAGGAAATAAAACACTTTATGTTCTTAATTTGTTATTTATTTATTTATTTTGTCCTCAAAAAGTATCGATAAGAGTACCGATAAGAGTACCGGATCGATAAGCAGTATCGATAAGAGTAGTAGTACCGTTAAAACCTTAACGATACCCATCCCTACTGCTGAAGTCAGCCCATGTCAAGGCCCGTCTGAAGTTTGCCAATGACCATCTTGATGATCCAGAGGAGTCATGGGAGAAAGTCTTGTGGTCAGATGAGACCAAAATAGAACCTTTTGGTCTGAACTCCATTCGCCGTGTTTGGAGGAGGAAGGAGGAGCATCATCCCAAGAACACCATACCTACAGTGAAGCACGGGGGTGGAAGCATCATGCTCTGGGGGTGTTGTTCTACACAGGGGACAGGACGACTGCACTGTATTAAGGAGAGGATGAACGGGGCTCTGTATTGTGAGATATTGGGCAAAAACCTCCTTACCTCAGTCAGAGCGTTGAAGATGGGTCATGGCTGGGTCTTCCAGCATGACAATGACCCGAAGCACACAGCCAAGAAAACCAAGGAGTGGCTCCATAAGAAGCATATCAAGGTTCTGGAGTGGCCTAGCCAGTCTCCAGACCTACATCCAATAGAGAATCTTTGTAGGGAGCTGAAACTCTGTGTTGCTCAGCGACAGCCCCGAACCCTGACAGATCTAGAGAAGATCTGTATGGAGGAGTGGGCCAAAATCCCTGCTGCAGTGTGTAGAAACCTAGTGAAGAACTACAGGAACCGTTTGACCTCTGGAATTGTTAACAAAGGCTTCTGTACCAAATATTAAAGTTGTTTAACTCAAGTGATCAAATACTTATTTGTCACAAATAAACTGTAAAATCGTACAACATGATTTCTGAATGTTTCTTCAGATTCTGTCTCTCACTGAGGAAATGCATCTATAATGAAAATTTTAGACCCCTCCATGTTTTCTAAGTGGGAGAACTTGCTAAATCACAGGGTGATCAAATACTTATTGACCTCACTGTATATATACACACACACACACACACATACATACACATATATATATATATATATATATATATATATATATATATATATATATATATATATATATATATATATATATATATATATATATATATACATATGTATATATAGTAATATAGGTGAAATTATTTGACAAGCGGATCCATTTATACACTGATTTTTGAAGTGTAAATTTCCTAGAACAGGGGTCCAGCAACCTGATGCTCAAGAGCCACATGCGGCTCTTTTATCCCTTCACTGTGGCTTTTTGGCTTTGAAGAAAAATGCCAAAGTGTTTTGGATTATTTGTTTTAGTCAAGTTGTCCTTTGCGTTTAGATTCTGACATGTCCCAGAAGTGAGCAAATGATTCACTTAAAATAAATATTCTTATTCTCACCCTTAGTTATGGAATAATATTCCTGGAGAACTGCCATGGACATCAGACCTACAATCTTATTTTCTTTTACTTCTTTTATTGACTTCCATTCTGTCTTTTTTGTATGTTATTGCCTAATGTAATTTTTTGCCGCTGTTTTTAAATTGTTGTTCTAAATTTGCTCAATTTTAAATCCTATTTTTATCTATTTTTTTTAACAGTAAGGCGGTTTGTGTTGTATAGTGCTATAGAAATAAAGTGTAATTCTTTATTTTTTAAGTTTAATTGTCGTTCTTAAATTATATAATAACATTTAATTCTATTGATCTAAAAAAACAAATTGGAATCTACACCAATGTTGTCATGTTTATTTTCAAAGGAAAGGGAGAAAAAGGATGAAGGCGCATCTAGCTCATAATGATAGATAAAGTCATGTGACTTGTCTTTCTTGCAATTTTGCTGCAGCAGATCTGTCCTATTTTATTTTGAAAGGAACTTGACGCGCATCTGTCAAAAGTAAAAGAAATTGAAATTGTTCTAGAAAAACATCACCTTATTACTATATTTATTCATCACTATGATTCACTTATTATTAAAATCTAAAATACACAACCACAGACACATTCAAAAAAAGTTGATATTTGGGACTTTGCAACTTTGGTTTCTGGCAGGTTTTGGTCAGTTAGAAACTGGCCCCAAAAGGATTTTTCTGGTTTCAATCTGCAGATATCTGGTCTAGAAAAAAAAAAACAAAAAACTTTCATACAGTTCAACTTTTAGCCAATTGTTGATTAACAAGAACTTGAATCTGCAATTGTCTTTTTGGATTTCTGCTTGTCAGGTTTAAGTCAGAAGTACCTGCTCGAGGAGCTTCCAATACCTTTTTTGATATCTTTGTTGAAAGTTAAAAGACATCAAGTTATCTTCAAATATGCTCAGAATTTTTTTGAATGCATTTTTTGAATGCTGCAGGTTTGAAGCGATGAAGAAGCACCGCTGATCCTCCACAGTCATTCAGTGAAGGTGTGGACTGTTTTTCACCATCTGCTTCACGCCCCTCCCAACATGCTACTGAAGGCTGAGTTAAAGTGGAATTCCAAAACTCCTGTGGTTTATTTATACAATTTCTGAGAATCACATCAAACAGTTCAAGGTTTTTTTTTTTAAGTCTACAGTGATGGAAATCCTAAAAGCATGTGACTGAATCTTCAGAATGAGGTTTTTTTTAGGGCCTTTACTTCCTTAGATAACCAACATCAATTACTTAATTCTCCTATTATGTTTAGGTCTATAATAAAAAGTTCTAATTAGACGTTTTTGTCGTGCAACGTCATTCTTTGTTGTTTTTTAGAATCACAACATCAAAACATGTCTTTCACAAAAAAAAGTAAAAATACAGAAAAAAAAGATGTTTTTCCTTTGCTTTAAGTGGAAAAATTTCCCAAATTCCTAGAATTTGTCTTTGTGAGTGTTCTTAAACTAAGTAGTGATGTCCTGCACTTTCAAGCAAACAAAAAATCTTAAAATTAAATATAAGCACTCACATTTATTTCAGGTAACTGAGTTTTGTCATTCCTGTTTAGATTTGGCAAAAAGGTTAAGATACTGTCAGAATGGTATATTGTCAGAATAAATGTAAAATACATATTTATTATCTTTTGCTGCACAATAGGGTATAGATGTGGTTCATAAGCATATTAGGTAAGTCAAACAAACTAAATGAAGATAAAATATGAAGATGTGCAAGAATTATGACAAAAAAGGTCATGCATGAGTTTCTTGCATTTTTAATTCATGTAAATCTGTGTGCATTTTATTTTGAAAAGCACTTTTATGTGCTGCTGTCAAAAGTAAAAGAAGTTTGAATTGTTGTATATACAAATATACCAGTGTTCAATCATTCTAAATATAAAAAAACAAAGTTTTTTCATTTTTATTAATGAATGGCAGCAAAAACATAAAGTTTATTTTTCTAAACAAAGTGGGACTTTCAGGCTCTTGCTGGGTTTTGAAGGTTGCAGACTGCTGTTCTAGATCATTATCATCTTAAAGTAAGTTTAGAGTTGCACGCTTAATGATTATTTTTTCTTAAAACCAATATTTAAATATACATTTACTTTTATACTTCTTTCTTGCTGTCGTTTAGTGCATTAATAATACTGTTAGGAGTAAAAAAAAAACTCTTTTCAGTTTCATTAAATCAAGAAAGTTTGTTCCTAGAAACCATCCACATATACAACTTCTGCTTTCAAATGTTATGTAAAAAAAGATGCTTAAAATAGGATGGTTTCAAGATCAAATGACTCAAAAAGTTGTTATATCTGATGAAAAGTAACTACTGAGTTCGCTTTGTCTTATTTCCAGTGTAGAGATATTTATACTAGAAACTAGACACAAAAACCTGGTGAGATTTTGTTTTTGCAGAACACCTCCTGTTGATCTATTTGAGTTTTAAAATTCAGATTGATGCTTTCAGAATAAACCTCATTTGATGTGCAACACCAGAACAAAAGTCTTCCTAAAAATGACCCCAGTTCACAAACCTTTCTGCGAACTTCCTCTTCATCGTCGGTCCGAACACTGCAGGCATCGTTGAGCAGCGGGCTGGTGAGAGGGGACGGCTGACGGCCATTGGGACTATGACTGCCCAAATCCAGAGACCTTTGACCGTTCACCATCCCATGGGAGAGTCCAGCAGAAGCAGGAAGGGGAGGGCTGTTGGAAACCAGGCCTGCATGGAGTCGCACAGCAGCAACAAAGAGAAAAGAGAAAGCCAGTGAGTGAGAAAATGAAAATAAAAACAACTATATCTAACACAGAAATCTATATGAACTGTAGTTTCTAGTGGAAGTAATTCTAATTTTAGGATTCTAATCTAGAAAAGTCCTAATTTGGAGTCTATTTTCAATTTTATTTATTAGATTTCATAATCAAGGACAACACAAGGTCAATGTTTATTTAAAATAAACAAAGCTTTTGTGGATTACAGTCTACAACCCACGTTTTAGAGGGGAGGGACTACCGGAGCGGTGTGAAAAATCAGCCATGACTCACAGCCCCAGCAGCCTTTGCACCACATCAGTCAGAGCAAGCTGAGGCACATTCTACAGGACGAACAGGAACGGGCTACTGCTTGATGCATCTTCACTACACAGCGTTCACAAGCTTACTTACTACTTTGTGTCTGAGACTTGTCTCTCCACCGTCTTCTGGGATTTCAGTACAAACAAAACCAGGATTACAAGAACACATCCCACAACAACAGCTAATCGAAACACTACAGATGGGAAAATAAAATCCCTCCGATCCTCAAACACATCCATGAAACCTAACGACTGGTTTTGCATTCGTCCATTGGGACGACCATTACAAAACAAGAAATATTCAACAACAGAATGAGTCCACAAAAAGTCACCTTAACTGCTTCGGATTAGGAGAATCTAACTTTATTTCCTTTTTAACTCCATTATGATGAACATACAAGTGAACATGGATTATGGGAAAAGCAGCTTCAAAAAAGGCAGTGAAGAACTGAAACAACAACAGAGGAAAAACGCACACAAAAAAGACGAGTTCATGCAGAAAACTTTATATTGTATAAAAATAATTGAATGAATTTGTTTTTATAAACTGCATCAGATTTAACATCGGATTCTGGTTGTGCGGAAAAAGTCACAACAAATGGATTCTAATCAATTTTCTTTTCAGAGCAATCTACAAAAATAATGTATTTATATACAATTTATAAATCAAGTTGATAATAATTAAGAGTCTAATCTAACATCAAACATTACCGCAAAAACACAGAACAGGAGCACCCCATGGAAAGTACAGTACAGAAAGAGGAAGTGCAAACATTAATCTCTGTCCTGGTGCGGCAAAGGGTTCGTGGAAGGACACCAGGGGCTGAGGACAAAACTGATGCCGAGTCACCTGAAACTCAGGAGTTTCTCTGAACTAAATGCAGCAAATTTGGACAAACTTTCCAGCTTTTCAGAAAGGTTTCACGATGCTGCAGTGATCCAGTCACTAAGATGAACTTTAAACTCTGTCCTGCTAACATGGATCCTTTACTTTTCAATGAGAAGAAAACAAAGCGATAAAACGACTGAGAAACTGAACCAGAAAGATGATTAAAAAAAGAGGAAGAATTTTAAAAACAGAATAAATTGATAAATTAAAATAAAAAACATGAAATAAAGAGATAATGCAAAGATAATACAAAGGAGAGATGGATGATGGACAAAGCTAGACACACTAAACTGCACATTGAGAAAGATAGATAGAAATAAAGACTTAAAAAAGCAGAAATAAAGAATAAAAAAGATAAACAATAAAAAAAACACAGAAATTCAGAAATATAGCTAGGAATTAGACTTAAAATAGAGAAAAATAGAAGCAGAGATGCGTATTAAAATGAGTCAGGCAGAAAATAAATAAACATGAATAAAAATAGAAATATGACCTACAGAGATTTCAACATCTTAAGAGCAAAGGAAAAAACTGGACAACGATTAAAAGACAGACACTCTTAGATAACCACAAGTTTGAATTTGTGTTCTGATGTCAGTAAAATGTCCAGAAGTCCTAAAGCTGTTATCTGCATATGACAAGTTATTAGGTAAACCTCACACCCACACAGATCCTGAATCCTGTTTTCCCAGGAATCTGTCATCCACGCCCACATTTTTTCCTAGGGTGGAATAATTAACAGTTATCTGGACCACTGCAGCAAAATGAAGCCACAGACTGAAAATCGCGTCCTCTGTCACCAAAGTGCGGGAAGTTTCCATGCAGTCATAGCTGGAAGGAAAACACAGACGGAGAATAGCTCCCACTCAAAGCTCACAGTGAATGGAGACGACAGAAAAGTGAGATTAAGATAAACAGTTATTAAAACTAAACACTAAAAACACAAAGAAACAAAAAGGTACAAGAAAATATACTTTACAAGTATTTTGTAAAGACGCCACAGCTGACAAATGGCTTTAAAAATACCAACCAACAACTACGGAGACCTCCAACCACATTGAAATGCCAGTTTTTCCTTACGGCACACTGACCAGATATTTCCCATCACCGGGAAGTTTTCTTTTAAGAACATTTATAGAAAAATCTGTCAGTATATTGTTATTTAGGGGAATTGGAATATGAGCCTCAACATCACAGCATTACTCTTAAATCACATGCAGAGAGCGAGAAGTAGTCCAGCTACGTTTTGGCTCATACTGCAAGTAAGTCCCTTTGTCAAATTTCCTAAAATATTCCTAAAATATACACTCGTTTATGTTTTATAAGTCTTACATAAATGGGAGGTAAATCAGAAACATTTGCTTCAGTTCAGCAAAGAAAAAAGGATGCTAAAACAGTATGTTAGGAGTTATAAGGCATCTGAGATGGAATAGATTATTGAAGACCCCCCCCTCTGTACTACATTTAACCATTCTGCGGTTTTTACTGGAACACAAATGTTAGGTAGTTCAGAATTACGTCCTGTAAGGCACGTATGTATGGTTGGAACAGTACAAACTTGGGAAACTGAGGTTTATTTGAAAAAAGAAAAAGAAAAAAAAAAGACCCAAGACCAAATATTTCCTTGGAATGAAAGATGTCATCATTTTTTAACCGAGCTTTGGCAGCAGCCTGAACGGCTCCTGCTGCTGGTCACAGGCCAAATCCTTTATCCTCTCTTCTCGTATCCCTAACAGCTGAAAATTTGCCCAACATCTTCATCACTGAAGGTATGGCTGCCATCTTCGTCTGCCTCTTCATCCAGCTGCAGACTTCCAAGGGATAACTTGTTTCTAGGTATTGGGGAGTTTCGTTCTACAGGGTTACTGAAGGTCACCGGGCTGCTGCAGCCGCCCCTGTTCTCCACTTCCGACTCACTGGACTCTGAACCACTGGTGTTGGATCCCTCGTTCATCTGAACCGCACCCACATGGGTGACTCCACCCTGTCCCAATCCTTTCTGCCCCACACCGGCTCGGGATCGGCCCGGCGTGGAGAGGCCGTTGGCTCTCATGCGGCGCTCGAGCGCAGCCATGCGCTCGGCGCGGGACACGACGGGACGCGATAAATTCGGCGAAGGCGCATCCTGCATCCCGGCGTGGCGCTGCGCTTTAAGTAGCTTGTGTGAGCGGGCTGTTTGGCCTAAAAGGGGGGATGCCCGTCCATCATTAAAGAAGGGGGGAGTGTAACCATTCTTCTCAGAGTGAGACACCGATTTACTCGGCGGATTGGTGAAGACGCTCCTCATACTTATCATGTTTGGTACTGGGGTGGGACTGTTGCTTTGCCACTCTCTGTTGAGGCTGATGGCTTCCCCTGTGGGGCTTAGAACTTGACTTGGGTCAACTTTCTTGCGTGAGCGCTTAGGAGTCTGGTTTAGCTCATGGCTCATGTTGAGTGCCTCCCTGGAGGAGGACGGAGACTCCCTACAATGCATTTTACTCAAAACCTGCTCTAGTTCAGACCCAAAGCCAGAGCTGCAGCGGAGCAGGGCCTGCTCCTTACTACCAGTGTTTTGTTCTGCTCGCCTGGTTCCTGCCTGTGTTATATTCATTATCCACACCAATGAAGTCAAAGTTGGAGATGCTGTCTCTCACAGCCCGAGATGCTGGACCTGTGCTTAGATGTTCCTGGTGGGTTCGCCTCGTTGAGCCCCTCGTCTCCTCTGTCCTGGATATGGAGTCCTTCCCGTCGTCGTGGGCGTTTCTCTGATGGGCGGGGCTTATTCTGGCTGTGCGTGAAGCTGCTGGGTCTTCTGCGCTCACCAGCACAGATTCCTTCCAGTGCCGCCGTGGAGGAGAGCTGAGTCTGTCGTTGAAAACACCGCTCTGACCGCAGGAGGAAGATAGAAACAGTGAGAATCACTGGATGCAGCAAAAGAAAATACAGTCAAAAATACATGTATCTAGTCATGGATGCAAGGGTGAATTACTTAAACCAAAATGTGTTCTGACTGAGATAAAAGCATCTTAAAGTCCCACTCCAGTCATCTTTTGATCTATTATAAAAGCCCTCCCAGTGTTCTTTTAATTAGGGTTATGCCATTTTTAGGCAAAATCCAAAAACCTGTCTAGTTTTCTAGCTCATGGTTTCTGCAAAACAACAATACTTCGTTTGAAATTTGCTTCCGACTTGTGGGCAGGACTGTTGGTATTGAGTAACCCCGCCCCCCTTTTCATGCTGAAATCACTAGTGTAGTAGCCACAGACCACTTCATTTGGAAAAGTGTGGAAGCTCATGCAAACCATAGGAACTCTGACAGGCCTCAAAAAGTAGGTGTTGGTTCGCTTGCAAGTGGACTCAGAGGCGGTTTTCTGCAGTGTGAACTTAATGGACTATCGCATAAATCCGAGAGAGAAAATGGGAGAAGCTTCTTTTTTTGCTGCATCCACCGCCATCTAATTCTTTCCTCTGCGTCCTCCTCATGTCCTCCTCATTAAATCCATGAACCAGATGTAGTCAGAGGCTTTCTCTTGGCGTCCTTCCTGGTAGCTTCAGACTCTTCATCTTTTACCAACACAATCCCTGTTTTTCTTCTAAAAGTGTCCAAACCATCTCAATCTGTTTCCAAGATTTATCTCCTAAACATCTAACATGAGCTTGTTCCCTGATGGATTCATTCATGATCCTATCTTCAGCTATGCTACAAGCAGCTGCTTTAACAGCATGATATTAACAGAACAGCACTCTCAGAAGTGCATTGTAAAAGCAGCTCAAAATAAATGAAGTTGTGACATTCTTTAGTCGTCCCGCATCCCAAGCGCATTTAATTTAATGCATTTAAAACAAGATTTTTTTTTCCCCCACTGCACATTCCAGTGCATGATCTGATTTCATCAAGGGCCATAGCTGCTGTAAGTCCAAACACTTCTGGGTATTTTACCCAAAACCCTTTCAGAAAAGTAAATAAAGAGCAGAACAGACTCACTTCTGTTGGCACTTGATGGTGTTGCGGTGAAGGCAATGGTGACAGGCGACTGTTGTGTTGGACCCGACTGTGCTTCCTGTCAGACAGGAAGTTAAAGGTCAGAGCTGCACAGTGTTCTCTCTCTAAAAAAAACATGTCTTCAGAGAGCTCACCTTTCAAATGGAATCTTCTTAAACTCAGACTCTTTCACATAATCAATCACCTGCTTCTGTGTGCGACCGCTGCAGGGTTGAGTACAAAAGAGGCAATAATGAGCTACTCTGAAAGCAGACTGGAAGAGTTAGTGCATGCAGCTCCACTCCAAAACAACGTTATCAAACAAGAGGCCAACCTGAATCTAAAGTAGGATCCCCGTGTGAAGAGAACAGGCTTCGGTTTAGGTTTGGGCTCCTCAAAGAGACGGAAAAAGGCGTGATATTCAACACAGATCTTCCAGAAGACCTTGCAGCAGTCCCTGCTGGCCATCAAAAACTCCAGTGTGTCCTGATATGAACTCTATGGGCGGAAGTACAATAAAGCACAGCTTACAACAGAGAAGGATTTTCTGCTGCAAGAATCAGGAGTAAAAAAAAAGTTACTCACATTTAAATCTGGCTTCAGCTTGATGAGGAAACGTTTTCGCTTGAAACTCAGTTTCCGAATTTTAGACCAGTTGAAGGCATTAATCCGTGTGTGCCGCTGAGGTGGGGACAGACATTGTTAACCTTGGCGTGACTTTACAGCCAGTTAACCAGAGCATTGCCTTAGTCTGTATGTAGCATGACTAACCTGGAAGACCAGGACCCCCGTGTGGGCCACAGCCAGACTTAACTTTGTGCGGTCCCGATCCTTGGCGGGGTGGAGCCGAATCCCATACATGTCCAGCTTACGAGCCACTTCTAACATCTGATAATCAGATTCTGCTGGTGTTTGACCTCTAGAAAAACAAATATATAATCAATTTGAAGAAAAATCCATTTATTATTCCATGTGGACTAATGCCATTTTTACCACTAAAATCTGTTCAAATGTTTCAAAAAGGAGCATAACAGAGAGCAGATCAAAAGAGTAGTAATCAGACATTAACGATTTTGGAATTTCATGCACTTTCCACACCCTTCAGCAATCAAACTAAAAAAAATTCGTTTTTGTTATCAAGCAGCTCATTTCTGAGGTCAAAGATGGATCCCGGTGTTAAACTGGAAGCAGCAGGAGGAGACGGTGGAGGGGCAGCAAATGTTAACGAACTTTCCTAATTCTCATCAGCGGTTAAGCCTCCCCACTTCCTGTGTGTGGTGCTTAACGAGAGATTTAACTCAACGTGGCACCTAGCTACACAGTGGACTCACAGATAGCAGTCAAATCTAAGCGAGCTCTTTTGATGCTACAGCAGTTCCCCGCTGAGAGTCCATGACACGCTGTAATTCAGAGGTTGGACAAGTGCTGCCAAAGCTGTGGCCCCAATAACTCATGGACTAATTAAGAGAAGTATGATGGATGATGGGAGGCTATCTGGAGGGTTTCCAACTCCAAACAACATTAAAAAAAAAAGATTTAAGGGAAAGCAGTGAGCAAAAAGAGCAAGTTCAATATTACCGAGCAGGACAAACTGTCAGTCTGCATTTTGAAAAATGCTAATCCAGCAGCTTGTTATTTGATGTACAAGTAAGATTGGAAAATCCCTTTTGTTGGGGCTAAATCGTGGTTCACCAGATTGGTAAAAGGTCGTCTCTATTACAGGGAAAGCATCTGCGGCTCAGGCTGAACCGGCACTCACATGTGTTTGGAGTGGAACTCCATGATCTTGTCGATCAGAGGCATCTGATCGGGGATGTAGTTGTTGTTGAGGAGATGTGACCGGCATTGGCTCTCCTCGAAGTCTCCAATCTCCGCTTAAGGGTGGCGAGAGAGGACAAAAAGATGAACTCCAATCAGAAGGAAACAAAGAAAACCATCAAGACAACTTCAATAACTCCCGCTTGATCATTACTAATCATTTAAAATTTAGAAATTATAGGTCTTAAAAAAGCTGTGTTTTCTTGGAATAGCACAACAATGTATGGTTGCAGTGGAAGAAAATGTTGTACAGGGCTCTGACGGAAAGGTTTCCATAGCAACGCCACGCTAATCAATTCACGACAGCGCTCAGTGTGTTGTATGACAATGTTTAATGATAAGCTCTGCGGGGGGAAGCAAAGCAGTCATGCATTTTTAAAAAGGAGAGTTATCAGGAACCGGCTGAGCGAGCCTCACACTGGATGATGTGGGAGACCATCAGTGCTGCGCTGCTCTCGTTGCAGGTCAGACGGCCGCAGCAGAGATCCTGCTTGATCTGCAGGGCGAACAGGTACCTGACCACAAGGTAAACGAACAGAAAATTCAGATTTCTAGACGTGGCAGCTGTTTATTTGTAACTCATCATAAAATCCACAAACATCGAGCTGAATAAAAAAGCTCCTGTGTGAAAAGTTTTTATGCTACCTAATTCAATAGATTTTGTATTGGTATAATGCAAACAGGATTTACTTTTTTGTTTTGTTTTCTTACTATAAAATTATAATTAACTTCCCTAAAAAAGAAAAAAAAAACTCTAGAACAGACAGACGCTGATCTGATAAATATGTTTCATTTCTCTCTCCACAACTGCTTTAAGCTGCACACAGATGAATGTAAATTCAATAATCTAGAGAGCATCTCACCTCGTCAGCTCCTCCAGCAGCTGGGCGTGGTCGGGAGGAAAAAACTTCACGCTGAACTTCAGGATTGCATGTTTTGGTCCTGTGTTTACAGAAATAGATATAGTAATTACAAAAGACGTATTTTGAACTTTGCATTCAGTTTTTTTCAAGTTCGGTGCTTTTTAACCCTTTATTCAACAGCATCTCCCTTATAGATCTGTATTGTTAAGCCAAATGCAGCTTTGGCGTATACTTAGCTTTATTTATATAGAATCTCCCAAACAGAGGCGGATAGAAAAGATAAAAATAACTTACACATCCTGAAAAAAGGGTTTACCGCTATGTTTTTTTAAATTATTATCATGTTTTATAGGAAAGGATAGCTTTTGGTGTGGCATCAAGTGTCCACCTATACCCTCGTCTAAAACATAGTGTAGCACCGTCCAGGGGACATTTGGATATCTTAGAAGTCATATTTCATAGATGGTAAGGCTCTTTTGCCTTTTAGATTACTTTGAAATTGTATTATAAAGCAGTTAAAGACATTCTAGTTATTCATGTTCATACATGAACTTAAAATATTGATGGTTTTATTATTCTTTGTTAATTTAAGTGTGCTAAAAGCAAATAAAATTATGCTTTTTCAGTTCAATGAATACCACACTACTATCCTCTTCCATATGTTATGTATTAAACAGAAACTTTAGTTGTAGCCTGAAGGCAAGTTCCCCTTGAGAAATTAATTTCTAGCCCTCTTTTTAAGGGCTACGGGCACGGATACAGCTCAGAGACAGAATCAGGATTCACCTTTGACGAAGATCTGCTCCTATCATCTTTTGATCCTTTTTAAAGTTGTTCCCGGTGTTTTTTTTTTTTTAATTTTTAATGAATATTATGCTGTTTTTTAGCCAAAATAAAAAACCAACAACCTGTATATCATTTTGTAGAACATAGTTTCTGCAGAGCAGCAGGACTTCATTGTTAGTTGTGAGCAGGACTGTTGGTGCGTAGATACCCCGCCCCCCTTCCCCTCCCAGTTACTCCAAGCTTGGAGCAGGGAACCTTTTAGCCTGCCTAACGAATTTTTGACGTCACAAATACAGGTAAGCTCTTTTTCAAAGGGAATTTTTATGTCAGTTCCTGATTCACAACAATTTGAATAAAAAATGAATGTAATTTCGAGCTACATTTTTTTCTAACCCCTTCCAAGAGCAACAAAAAGACAGTTTTCGTCAAAGTGGGCCTTTAAAGTTTCTTTGCACTTAAAAAAAAAAGATACATTTAGAAACACTTACGTCTGAGCTGCTTGTAAATAGGTTTGATGTGGTCTAACCAAACCTATCAAGAACAAAGAAAAAAATGTGTTAGGTTGCAGGTTCCACAGTTAATAATGCCTAAAAGAGGATTCATGTTACTCAAAATTACACACTATCATCTTTTGATGGTTCTGATACTCCAAGCCGAAGTAGTCCCCCTCGATGAGGTTCATGTGGGAGCACACCAGGTCAAACAGGACCTTCCCCGAAGCTTTTTGCTGTGAACAGAAGAAAAGAAAAAAGCAGAAAAAAACCCCATTAAAGCTCTGTGCAATTGAGAACCGTTCCAAATCAGTCCCGGCATTCCACTGAAATGCCTCTCTGGTATTTTCTATGCTTATCTACAACCAAAAAAAAGTACAGGAAAACCCAATGTGCTTTGACACAAAGGGCAGTCAGGCTCAAAACAGGCCAGCTTTGTAGACCTGTCAAGCCCCATGCGGGAAAATGAGGCCCAAATAAATGATGGCGCTCTCTGAAATTCCACTCCCAGTCTTCCAGCCTGGAGTTCAAAGCCACTAACAGGCTCCCATTTCTGCTGCTGTAGCTGGAGGGGCTGGACCTCGTTTTTGATCTGCGGGCTGTGAGGTTTACAGTGTCAGAGAGGGGTAAAGAGTCAGCCTGACCACCTCTGTCCTCACTCGCAGAACACAGAACTATTTTCAGGGATGACTTCACTGCCCGCCTATGTGACAAACGACCAGAAAATGCTTGGAAACAGTGAACATTTTCAGTGAGGTCAGATTGATGTCGGAGATTTCCAAGAAAAGACTACCTAAGATAGACAGAACTCCATCAGGCACAGAAAATTAAAAAAAAATCCTGCCTGACTGCTTCCTCGTGACTGCTGTGCTCCACTGCACAACATAATACAATCACAGAACGACTGTTTGCAGTTGGCGCTCCCATCAGCTCAGCTGCGTCTGAGTTTGCTTCATGGAAGCAGCTTGTCCTTCAGTCTCTGCAAAAGGACAAGTGAGGAACCTGCTTGTAATGCCTCCTTGGGTTTGCCCCCCCCTTAAATTGGTTCAACGTTTCACGGGATGAGACGCTGCACGGGTTCCCATCAGTCCTGAAGGAAAACACCAGCTTAGAGAAAAGGATTTCACGCCCCCCCCAAACGAATTCCAAATCTTCCCAAAACAAGCCAGCCCACCATTCCACCCTGCCCGTCTTTCCCCCTAGTAGCTTTTTGCCTCACTTTAAGTTGTTTTGCTTCACTGCAGAGGGGAACCCACAGCTGGGGATCCGCTCTTTCCATGTGGTTACAGAGCTGCTGATGGAAACCACAAGAGGGCCGGAGTGAGAAAAACCTTCTCAAACACAATTCCATTCCTTAATGAGTGTCAAACCAGCAAGCAAATCCGCATTTCTCCACCAAATTCACGTTTTCTCTACAAGAGCAGGGTATGCATCAACTCCAGTGAGACAAACAAAGCCTGAGAAGATGATCACAAGCCAGGCAGAGATGAGTGATGCACGGATGAACGAAGCAGGCCGGCGCTTGATTAAATGCAGCTTTGGCACAGTGGTGACACAACAAGCAAAGCAACAGTGCGGAGGCAGTAAAGAAAGACAGCTGTCACCGTCCAGGACCTTAAAAGTCAGCTTCATTCTGGAGCCACATGGTTAGACGCATGCACAAATTCACTGCTGGCTTTTTGCTGCACCGAAACCGGTCTTTATAAGAGGAAAAGTGTGGTAAGAAGGTGCTGTTGACATGTTCAGACTAAGAATCCTTTTTTTAAAGCAGTTCATTTCTGATAAACTGTAAAAAAAAAAATAAACATAGCATCATGGGGACTTTAATTTTAATGTGCCTAAAAAGAGATTTTCCTAATTACTCTAATTCATTTTAGACAGAAAGATTAAAGCCTTGACAATAGTTTCAAGTTATGACAGTTGCTTTTCAGGTTCTATACAGATTAGAGAAGAACAAATGTTTACAAAATCACGTTTATTTTTCTGTACAACATGCCATTAGGATCATCCAACATCGGAGTATTGTATTTGTTTTTTTTAGCCTTACACTCAGTAACTCCATGCTTTTACTCTTGCAAGATTTACTTGTGGGTGATAATTTAGACCCTTTAGCACATAAACCACGTTGTTAAATTTGTTAATTAAAGATAACAGATGCTTTCCTAATTTGGCACTGACATTTTTCATCACATAATCAAGAAAATTTCAAAATAAAAGCTTATTTTTCTTTTTAATTTTGTCCATATGCACACATAGAGAAATTAAATTAATTTGCAATCATTTCCTATCCATCTATCCATGGAAAAAATGGTTAGGCCTGGGCAGTAATAGAATATAACAGAAATTGAATTAACCCCTTAAAGGCAATATTTATTCATTAAAGAAATTAATCTTTTTTACTTTATTTACATTTTCTTTAGCTAAGACACTTCTTTAAGTTCATTTTCAATGTAACAATTTTCTTTTCTTAAATAATCTCCTTTTTTCTGTTTTTAAACAGTTTTTTTTACTTATCGAAATAGGTTTTAAATGGAAAAGTTAAATTTTTAGAGCAAATCCCGTTAAATTGTAACACTTTGAATCAAAATCAAACAGATTCAGTGTTTTTGCCCCATAATTTATTAATCAATTGAATCCTTGCTAAAGTAGGCAAACTAAGGGAACCTATCACAGAGTCTCACAGAGAATCTCAGCCGCTGATGTGGTGCAGCCTCTGCAGAAAGGTTACACTCGAGGAAACGTGGTGCTCCCCAGCTGACATTTCTATCATCCTCTGCAAGGCCAAGAAAATGTCAGTGTTCACCATTTTTACGAGCTCCTTCTGACGCGCCCACAGCTCGTTTTCATAGGGCCAGTTCATTCCAGAGTGAGATGACACATCCTGAATCAGCAGTCGCAGGTCAGGTGTGCAGGAAAAACCTGTCTGCCCCAGTTAGGCTTAAAACACGGGCTCTACCAGCGCTTCCCCGTCTACGGGCGCCGGGGTCGCCACGGTGACCTCCACATGCAGACAGGAGAAGGCTGACTAAAGATGACAGCTATGTCTGTGCACATGTCTGCTGGGGTTGAAGCTTTATGATAGACAAATAACCCCCTGACCCCTACCTATTGAGCATAGGGTCCTAAAAAGACAAAAACAAAACAAAAAAAACAACGTAAATCTTTGTAAAGGTCAGCTGTAAATTAGCTGTCACTGTTGCTCCCCTGCAGGGGTTGTTGGTATGCCCCACTTCATTTACAACAAGCAGTACCAGGCAGGGCTCACTTTACTGTTGGGGTATGGGGGGTTGGGGTTGAGTGCCATGTATGGCAAACAGACTGCCAGGCTCTCTGGGCTCTCTGGGCCCTCAGGCTCCAGATAACAAGGGAATGATAGCTGGCTGAATCACTGCTAAAGCAGACACTGGGATTTAGAGAAAAGTCACACAGAAGAAGCTTCTCCTGGTTTCATTTTGGGTTTTTTTCTTTTGCATCTACACCCAGGCGGTTGTGGTGGCACCCACCACTTGAAGGATAATGGAGCTGTCCTATCCTGGCAGGGGGTGTTCAGATTTGATTTGGTCATACAGGATTGTGCCATTACCAAAGAGAAAAAGGACAAGGGAGAGAAATCTTATCTAGGAATTTTGCGGCAGAAAAAATAAAAAATTAAAGTGACATGCAGCGTTCTATAGCCCCCAGGCGCTACCCTTCACCAGCCCCTTTGGACCCGCCCTCACTGGCTGAGCTACATGCCCCTCCCTCTCCCCCTCTCAATTTGAAAATTGCCAAATTTCACACTTTTTGTGGCCATTTTGTGGGCATCCCATAATAATTTCTTAACTGAATATTCCAAAACATGCGCTTTGATTTTGTTAGTAGAGATTTTTGGCCCACTGATTTTAGTTCCCCGCTGTGATGTCATTTAAAAAAAAAAAAAAAAATTTAGGAGGGTCATTCACAGGTCATTCACAATGTCAAAAATTCATTTTTACCAGGTACCAGGTATTTGCACATTTTAGTGTGTTCTTGATTATAAGTCTAATTTTTGCTCAAAGGCGCAGTGTGAAAAAAGAATTGTGAAAACAATATAGTTGAAATAAACCTTAAGCTTGGGGAAAACCCCTGTAGCTTGGATGCACTACTAGAATATTCCTGAGTACACTGAGCTACTTTTGATACTTTCCTAATCCAGATGTTCGTCATAACGCTGCAGTTTTAAATGCATGCCCAACCTCTACATACAGTGTGTTTGCTCGTGATGTGCAGGCAGTTCTCTGCAGGGAAACATAGGACAGTGGGGTCAGTGGCAGCTAAAGCTCATTGAGATTCAGGTCACGTGCTGTGGAGGTTTCCGGGATGAATCGGCAGCAGCGGGAAGATGACAGAGACAAAAGGACGAAGGTAAACCCACAGGTAATCCTCTGGACTTAAATACAGATGTGTGGCAGTTCACAGCCAAGGGCGCACACTCTGAGACTACGGGTTTTGTTTTGGATAAAAGAAGCGGTCAGGTGAGGGGAAGATGTGAGGGTAATTTGCATGATTTCAGCACAAACTGCTCCTGCTTTCTACACCTTTGTAGTTATAGCCTCTAAATTCCTTCAACTGAAAAAATACTAAGGGAAAAAAAGTGTTGATTGTGCTGCCACAGCTGTCAGAGGCATTCTGTCACAGAAGGGCAGCCTCAAGGCTTGAGAGGACAACCATGAAAATACTGTCCCCTGGTTATGGAGCCTTCGCATTCTCCGCCTCCTCCTCCTCTTCCTCCCCGTTTCTTAGCTTGCCTGGCCTCCCAGGAGCTGTGGCTGCAGGATACATTGATTCTGAATAAAGAATAATTAAGTGTCCCGTTGTGCTGCTGAATATGTAAAGGTGCCGAGCTGTGTTCATTTGCGCAAAGGCCTCCCACTGTTAGACAGAGAACCATAAATCAGAGGATGGATCCAACAGTTGTGGGTGTAAATCTTTGGAGGAGGAAGGTAAAAGAGCAACAGGGATGAAACCAAGCTGCATCTGCATAGATTTACCCAAAAATGCAAACATGCTGGACAAATTTTAAAAAACTGCGGTGCTTGAACTGATGCAACACTAATTCCACCACGCCTCATCTCAATGCCAAGCGCCATTCAAATAACTAAAGTAGGTGGGAGTGTAAGGCAGCGGGGATGACTACAATCAGTAAATTCCTTCTTTCTCCAGGGCTTTCATCCCCCCCCCTTCAATTCTGGATTATCGTGTTTTGTTCTGGTTCTTTTAGATTATCACCATTTCCAGTCACTCAAGATGGAAAAAACAGGAATCAAATATCAAGAGACAAAATGTCTTAAAAAGCTGACACCACATTATGACATGTGATAAAAAAAGGAAGGCAAATATCAAATACAAAAATTTGCATGTTAGTAGGTATATTTCATAAAACATGAATCACAGTACAGTACATAACATGACTAGTTTTTGGTAAATAATAAATTGAACTAGTTTTACTTGGGGAAAAAAGGAAAATTCTGTTTTAGGCATTTAGGATGTGTTTACTAAAACCAAGCCATTCTGTCTCACTTTGATGCAACCATTTGGGTCTTCTATCAAGTAGAATAAGGTCAAATATAATGGGTACAATTTCTACCGTGAACAGCAAAACTAAAAACAAATGATCTCTATAGAGATCCACCATGTGTCACTTTACCAGCTTTATTGTTCTGTGTTTGTCCAAGGTCATTATCAACCATCAATGTACTGAGATCCAACGAGTTCTCAATCAATAGGTTAATTGGGAAACTAACGAAGTGGAAAAGTGAGAGACGAGGTCAGGCTAGGAGTCTCAAAAAAAAAAAAAAAAAAAGTCTAAGACGCACTTCTATGACGCTGCACGACTTATTTGATAACATCCGACACTGTAAAATCAGCTGCACCAGCTGTAGAGTATGTTTTAATCAACGTATAAATGAATAGGATTGATTTTTATCCTTTTTTAAATGTATATGTACATTTTGATTTGATTTGATTTGAAATGGTTTATTTCAAGAAATCAAGTAGAAACAATACACAAAAGGAATATAATCTTCAGTTATACATTCATACAGTAACTACCGGTAATCAAACTTAGGCTAATTAGACATATTAATAAATATTGCTTGAAAGGGAGTGGAAGGAAGCGAACTTATATAATTCCACCCCGTTATACTATAACCATTTTAATACATGATTTATCAATATCCGGTTCCCAGTTTTTTATCAGACAGAATTAAAAATCATAAGGTATCGATAAGGCACATGACAAGGATGAATTACTTAATTATTATGTTAAAAATAAAAAATAACTTTTAGAAATCAACATGGCAAATGCAGATCAGTTATCTAAAATATGTTACTCATAAACGTCATTCATATTAATAGAGCATAATACTATATCAGTAAAACATTTATTATGTATTTAGCATATTTGACTTTCATACCTATTTATGAATGTATATGCTCACGTTTTTATTTACATGTTTCCTTTTTAGGTGGGTAGTTTGAATCGACAACACCGTCTTTTATCCAACTCTGCATTTATTGAGTCAGACCTGTGGCAGCCAGACAAAACCAGACAAATAAAATTGCAGAAATAAATAAAAAAACAACTAATGTTGAAACTCAAACATTAATACATTTACTAAATGTTTATTTCAATATTTATGTTAACATAAAATAAATAAATGTTATTATTGAAACATGAAGCGAAAATGGAAAAATTGTGAAATGATAGTCAACTGAATGCTTCAACAGGAAATAATTTTTTTAAGTCGCACCAAAAAGGAAAACACAACAGGTAAAAAAAAAAAAAAAAAGAACTGGAAAAACATTTTTTGGAAGTCAGCTCAAAAACATCATGGTGTTTCTATCATTTCATTTATTTCCAATAAATCAGTTGAAAAAGCATCCAAAATCCCTCCAAAAATACAGTTCTTTGAGGGGCTTTATTACAAAACTATTAAGCAAGTTCTTCTAAAACTGAAGGATAAATAGACAATATGATGTCTGATTAGCTTGCTTGTGAAATAAAATACATTTGGAGCTCGTCAGATCAATCTTACTCTTCAGGGCTGATGTGAGAATCTTACATGAATCAACAAAGACGCTTGTTTTCTGTTTCATATCCTATTTCAAATGTTATACACATCACTGCATTGCTTCATCTGGTTTGTAACTGACATTTCTGTAAGACCAAATCTGCACAGGCGACTTAGGAAAACCAAAGAGAAAAACAAAAATCTAATTATTTTGAGAAAACCTCAGCAGGATCACCACCTATTGATTTAGCAATCAGTAGTTATGGTGCAAACCCACCAGATGAGCCATGTCTGCTCCACCAAACAATAATATCAATAAGTCAATGGATACTACACAGATGACACACATTTTTGTTGAAATATTGTGATTCTCAGTGCATTAAATCCTTCAGAGCGAGTGTTCAAACTTGGCAGCAGAGACACTGATCTTACTTGTACGCATCGCTTTGGTTGAAGAGATCAAGAGAAAGCAGAAAAAAAACATCAAGGATTTAGCGCACAATGTCATTAAAACTTTGTACCTTTAAGCCTTGTTAAGAACACAGTTAATCTGCAGCTGTTGGCGTGCCTAAATGAATTCCAAACTCATTAATAGTTTAAAGTCAGTCTATTGCAAAGACGGCAACAGCCGAAAGCTGGGGAATTTTAAAGAGGAAGGAGCGGAAATCAGGTGTTTCCAGTAGTAAGGTTCTGGTTGTGGTTCTGGTTCTAATTTGGACAATATATTTCTAATGGTAATACATCTGTTCATGTAAGTTTTTGTAGCAAATCGCGCCAACAAATGCAAAAAACAAAGATCACAATGACAAAAAAAGCAACACAAAATATAAAAACACATCTTGGAATATTTTGGAAATAAAAACAAATGTCCAGAAACCAAATTGTAAAAAAAATAAATAAAAAAAAGTCCAGAAATCAAAGGAAACGTTAAAAATAAAACAAAATCAGAAACCAGTATTAAGGGTCATCACTGAGATGATGACCTTTGAGTTTTGAAAAAGAGGGAAAGCAGCAGGATGCTTTGTGTAACAGTTGAGTGAGCAATCACTAAATTTCTACTACGACAAAAAACATGCGGTGTTCAGCCAAAATCAAGAAACCTATGTCGTTCTGTAGGTTAGTTCATTAGGAGTTGTGGGCGGGACTGCTGTCGCAAAGAAAGCCCACCCCTCGTTTTTTGTTTACATGCTCTCCCGCTAGCTTATACCCTAACCTAACATTACCAGTGCAACAAAAATGACGTGCAATATTAGAGCTATCTAGCCGTACAGTTTTGGGCTCGGGTGACCAAAACTAAGGCATACATGGATCTGTTTGTCTACAAGTGGATGCATCAGGATCAGGGTCTGTGGACGTAGTTTAGAAAAGCTGGACGAAAAAATAAAATATTTTATAAATGTAGATGGGCTTGACCTCAGAGGGCTGCTGTTGTTGCTTTTGAACTAACCCTGCACCTGTAGCCTTGCATTGGCCGAGCACACCTGATCCAGGATAATCAGCAGCAGGTAGGGCAGGACGATCTGGAGAAAAACCAACAGGACACTGACCCTGAAGGTCTGGAGTTGGACATCTTGGAGCTGGAAGACTTGCTGCTTCCTCATATTTTAACCCTAAATCAGGCATGATGCTAACTCAATACAGCTGCTGTCATCACACAGTTTTACCAACATCAGGGAACCAGCTGCACCCGTGCCATCCACACTCCTGTGACCAGAGAGACTTCAGGAAGGACGACCAAACTGTGGGAGCTTTTCCAAGAGCAGGCAGGTTTTTTTGTGTTTCTGCTGCTGCTGCGCAGGTGCATGCTCCTTCCTTGGACCATAATCTCCCACAGTAATAAATAATGACAGCTGCACATGCTGCTTTACCAGTGACGCCAATCAATGGGCCTTCTTGAGATTAGCCTTAAACTGCTTAGGCCTTAGTGCAGCAAATCCAGAGGCCCTCTGTCCTCTGATGTAGTCATGACTGTTGCGACGTAAAAACTCACTGCTGGTGGCGCTGGAGGAAAAAACGTCAAGATTTCTTCTGGGACGTATGGTAGCAAATTTGAACTCATTTGTAGAGTCTTATTACAAAAGCAAAGTTGGGGAATATTTTCTAATGTTTTCACAGCAGCTGGTTTTGCTTTTTGGACTATGCTGAAATTAAAAAACCCTAAAACTCAGTAAGACAACATCCAAAGTCATTTTGGGGATTTTGTAAAAAGAATTCCCAAAACGTAATTTTCTGCAGAAATTATTTGCAGATATCTCTTCGTCGAGAAGGTCTTTGCACAAAATTTCAGCCAGTTTTAAGGCAGCACAAAGCCATGCCTTTGCATGGTGAGAGCCTTAACACCACCCCACCTTAGGAGCTTTGACAGATGTCCTTAGGTAAAGTCTCACATTTGATGTTGTCGGTGGAGAGATTCTGGGTCAAACACGAGCCAGATAAAAAATGCAGGAGCAAATACAGCCTCAGGGTGTAGCCTTAGACAGCTGCCATTGTGTGCCTGCATGACTCCAATTTCTTCTGGAATTTAGACTAAATACAACAGAAAGTCCATTCCCCTTTAGCGACAAAGAAAAGACAAGCAACTGTGTTGTTTCTCTAATCTGGTCAAGCAGAAACAATCTAAGGTCAGGAAAAAAAAAATCATTATAAGATTTAATAGCTCTCCTTTTTTCCACACTAAATGAAGGCATTTGAATAATTCTGTGTACAACATGTTCCTCATCCAGAAGCATGACTTCCATTTATTTTTCCTGAAAGAATCATTTTAATGCTGTTACCATAATCAGGATGTTTGCAAGTTAAAGAGGGTGAAGCAGGCGTAATGAGCATGCCCCAATTCAATATAGCGTGACTTGAAATGACTAGCGCTCCGTCTTTATACACACTCCAAAACAGGAGAGACACAGATCTGGTTCTGGAAATGGACACACTGGGTTCAAGCACTCTAAATGCTCTCCAGTGTTGTCAGAGAGAGGAGGGCCACTCTGACTAATTTAGCAATTCATAAACAATGGATGAGAGGCTAGCATGAGTGTTTCTGAGAAGACTTAAAACGTCTCCAAGTGCCTAAAATCCCACTCTTGTGAACATCTGTTGGCAGGACTGGGTTTCCAAAAATATTGGAATTTGATATTCATTTAGCAAATCACTGTCACGACACGCGAAAACAGGCCGCTTAGAAATAAGTCCAAAATTCGTACCCCTTTGGTAGATTTTCTTAAAATAAACAAAACAATCTGACAATAACAAGAATTCTTATTTAAAAAAAAATTATAATCACTTAAGTTTATTTTGCTATTGAAAAACTTTCTTGATAAGATAAACTTTCTTGCAAGACAGAAGATTTTCTTAAAACAAGGTTCTCTTTACTTTAAGATTCAGTATTTGCACTGAAGCAGCTTTTTGAATTCATTTTTCTTAAAGTAGTTTGGGTTTTTTAATGCAAAAGAAGTTAGTTTGCATACCACAAATTTATAGTTTCACTGATAAATGTCCAAACTACTAAAATAAATGTAGTTTATAATTGGAGTTTGAAAGATAAATAGATGTTTAATGATTTAGTGAATTTAGTGTTTGGGCAGTGACACACAGCCCCATCCAATGCCATCAGAAAATCCCTTTGCTATTTCAGGAGAAGGTTTCTGTTCAGAAAAGGCTAAAAAGATAAGTACATAACTTTACAAATGCTACCAAATCTAATCAACAAGGCCAAAAAGGTTAGATCAAAGATCAGGTTGGAGATAAGGATCTAACAGCGAGTCATGATGATCATTCTTGAGGATTCACATAGACTAGGATGGTTCCTTGGATTCCGTTCACATGAATGTATAATTGCCAAAGGTCCCATGGCATCCTTCATGTCACTTTATTAATTTACAACCTGCAGATATTACACAGTTACAACTGCTTACTTCGAGTGGTACTCGCAGTTTTAGGGCAAATATTTTGGTAAACCCCTTTATCTCCTCACTACACCATGGTTACTAATGAAATATCTTCAGAATTTGCACTTCTTCAGTGCCAATTCAGGCTGGATGTTTTTCTCATAAACTCACTGTGCTTGCATCACTTATTCCCTTTCCTCTCACACTGTCCATATTCCCACTATAGCTAAACCGCACCAAGGTTCACTTGCAAGTGTACTAAAACCCTTGTACTTAAAGACCCACTCCAATAAAAAAAATAGTGTTTTTTTTGTTTTTGACATGTGTTTGAGACATTTTTCAGATGGTGAAAACATACATTAAAAGAAAATAAAGCTTAAAATAGCATTTTTAAGGTGTTCCATTTGTTGTTAATCAAGAGTAGAAGAAAAGTTGCAGTGTGAAAACGATTGTACTTTTTACATAGAAAACACGCTGATCGGAATGGAACTCTAAACTCAACACCCAAGTTCAGATGAGACTTCACATCTACTCAACAAAATGGAGAAAAACAAACTGAACTCCCCTCGAATTTGCCAACAGTCCACCACACAATAGAAACGGTCCACAGTACAACAGAGCATGTAGTGAAATTGATGTCACAGTGTTCTCAGCTTGTAAAAACAGATTTAACCAAAGATTGAAATTATTTTGGTTAAAGCAAAGGAAAATAGGAAGATGGAATTTTTTAAATGTCACAGAGATGAGCATCAACAGGAACAGTAATTGCTAGCACTAGTGGTATAATTCAAACACGTTTATATTTAGCTACAATGGAGTCACACAGTCGTTCAACTATTTATTAAACACATAGATCCACATTACACTAAATGCCATCCTGCTGTCTCTTGGTTTAAAAGAGGTTAACTGAGCCTATGACTGAACACTCATTCTGTAATGGCTTAAAATGAAATAACAGACGAGTGACATTAAAACCACAAGACCTGAGTTTCCAGCATAAACACAAAAACAAGACTCAATCTTTATATCTATAAATCAAAAACTGACTCCATTCAAGTCAAGGATAAAAAAAGGTCTACCAGGGAAAAAACTGCTTTTTCAAACCATACTGCAACGATTCTTTAAAACATCAAACTGAGCAGCAGTTCATCAATAAAAGACAGCCGTAAGCATTAGTGACCCCCCCCCCCCCCACTCTACCCCTCTTGTAGCTGCCAAGGACACAAACATAAAGAAATCATTGTGACTTCGACAACTGTCAGCGTGTAGCTGGTCCACAGACTCTTGTAATAACACCCACTTCGAAGCTGTCATCTGCTGTGGCTGAGACAAATGGGGAAAGCCGTGGATATCCAACTTCCCTTGACATAAATCCAGTTGTAATGAATGAAGGACATGCCTCTTAGATAATCGGCCTGCAACCCCTCTTCCAAAAAAAAAAGAAAAAGTCCTGTAAAAATGTAAACACAAACTGAATAATTTAGTGAAACTAATTTTAGCTTAAGGGAAAACAGCTGACATATTTATTGGCTAGGAGTCACACATTTCATCACCTTACTTGAAAACAATTAGCACATTTGGAATTAGACTGGAGCAACACCTGCTGAAAAGTTGGGACAGGGGGAAGTGTGTCTTCTCCTCTTTCACTAGTGGCCCATATGGATTTAGAGAACTAGCACACCAGCTGGAGAATTTGGAGAAAAAAACTGTTCTCCAGTCGTGTCTGACAAAGGATGCAGCAGCACTGCCACAGCAAAAATGGACTTTCTTATGGAAGCAATACATTCCCCAAAGAAGATGTTATCTGGTTGGTAAATTATATTATTGTAACATCAGTATATTTCCATTCGTACTGATGTTTCCTCACTAGATACTCAAACTGCTCAATCTGTATGCAGTCATGCAACACCCATCGGATGAGTTTCTCCTCTTCGCCCTGAGGCACTTTATAACAGCAGCAGATTCTTCTCTGCATGACAAAGCTTTAACCTGCATTCGGAGAAGACACAGTAAACTCTGCTCTTAGACTGATTTCAAAGCGGATGATCATCATTCGATGAATTTCCAAGACACACCTGCGCTCCTCTTAAGTTGTAGCAGCTCCTCTTTATGACCCAAGGGCCCAGTCAATCCAAAAACCTGCAGCACCTGTACAGGTCACCCCCCTGTGTGGGTGCATGTGATTAAGTCTTAAGAAAGCTTAGCAAATTAGGATCAAGCTTTTGTTACAATACTCAGCTTCAGATGTATAACCAACTAAAAGATTGTTTTTTTTTTTTTTTCTAATTTGAGCCATGACTCCCAGTGAGGCAAAGTCTGCTCCTGACTGGGAACAGTGGACATGAATAGCTGGTACAAAAATTATTGGTGTGTGAGGCGAAATTACAAGTATGCAGGGGTATCAGACTAACTACAGACTTCATGAAATGCTGTCATGAAATTTGCACGTATTTTCATTTTGTATTTTGTTAGCTGGCTCCCAGATTAATCTAGATTCAAGTTCATACCTGTTAACCAATAAGGCCTTAAATAGTATGACTCCATTCTAAATTAAAGATGTCACAGGGCCTAACCAGAAGGAGGGTCTAAGGGCAGGGATGCCCAGTTTAGCTTAGTCAGTTTAGTTTAATTTAGCAATCAGCTTTTGCATTTTGCGACTGATTTCATGTTCTTATACAATTACCGGTATGAAGCCCATTGAGACGACTATTGTAATATTGGGCTATATAAATAAAATTGAATTGAATTGATTAAGCATTATATCGAGTCTTATTGGGGCTGTAGTTGCTGCTGCAAGACAAATGGAATATTGTAGTTGGTTACACTTTCTCAGCTTTTGTTAACACTTTCTGTTTTATTAATGACAGTAAGGGGTACAGTGATATCAAAGGAGCACTGTTTTCATATGCACCCATATGTGCACCTGAGGTTACTGATTTGACATCAGTTCTGGAGACTCTGAATTCAATTACTGCCCAGGTGCAGCAGAGAAGAGTTGAGCATTTCCAGCACACAGATCTTCAGACAAACAGAGAATGTTCAAGGGCAATAATTTATACCTTCATTTCCTATCAAACATGGAAGGAAATGACTGCTTATCTCGTGAGAACATTTCAGAAGAGCAGAGCAGCAAAGGTGAAGCCTTTAAGACAGGGTCAGATAAAGATAACCCTGTGTTAATTACCCCTCTGAATTTCAATAAGAAATTCATTATTCATGGAAGAGGGGTAGTTGTGTTTAGAAGCAGAAGAAACCCAGCTCCGCAGATGGATAACACTGCTAAGGATCAGACTGCAAACATAGTGTGAGGTCTACCGGCTTTACTAAGACATGTCCAGTAGGATAGGTTTATAGGTTGAGTGAGGTTACCTTAACAGGTAATACTATTTATATTTTGTTCACAGAGGTGAGCCATCTTCATTGAGGGACTAAATACCAGACATCCGAGGTTAACTCTGATTTTAAACAATGACCACAAGACAAGGCTGGGAGGTAGAATCGGTTAAATTGCTGTCTGCACCAAATACGAGCATCTTGTATAGAGAGACATCCATCTTTGTTACCATAGGAACAAGGCTTATTATAGAAGCATCAGTTTCCCCCAAAGTACCTGTGCACAGTATAGAAAGCAGTGCATGATAATGGTGGGGATAAGCTGGGAGTATCTGTGACAGCATCCATCAGTGGCTCGGTGCTGCTTCAGTGTTTTGAGAGGAAAGAGTGTGAAAAATGCCAGGGAAGGGAATCACACCAACGTAGCCGAGCAGAGGCAGTTGCCTGCGCAAAAATAGAAACCGCACATGATGGAAATATGCACAATCTCGGCAATCTTTCAAAAGAAAATCATGCTGAAGAAGAAGCTTGAGTCTTCTTCATAACATCTGGAATTTCCAGATCAGCCATTTTCTTTTCCAGTATTACCAACAACACTGACTTCTCTTTAATGCTACATCAACACCGACTTTGAGCGACCACTTTCAACAAAAAGTCCATAAACGCCTGAAAACCCACGTTTCAGGCTTCCGAGTTCAAAGATCTTATGTTTACGCGTCGCAAGTTTTTAAGTCCATTTTTAGGCTCGTGTACAAACCGGGCATTTACTGAACGCATTCGACTGTTTTCTGTTTTAACGTCTAACAGCTGAACTTTGGCCAATCTGGGACTCAGATTTGGTAGTGAAATATGGGTGGCGTCGATTTTCCCCCCAAATTTATTGAAAATACTGCTAGTATAGTAGCTAGTATTAGAGCAAATGTGTATACAATGTAAACAGTGACAATAACAAACAACTAGTTGGGTTAGCTACATAAATACATGCAGATTCACAGATATCAATAGCTTTGATCGTCTTTCTGCTAGTACAGAATAATGAGATGGATTTTTTGTAAAAATGTACATCTTTAAAGTCTCCCTTCCCATTAAAATAATATTTTTGAGTTTTTCTTATGAAAGAGAACAGATTTAATAAGAAATTGTTTCATTTTTGCATTTCTGAGTATTTCTCTTTATAAATCGCTGTCAATCAAACTGTCGCAAGTCATTAATTCTTTTTGAATTAATGACTTGTTGTGATGTAAGAACGGCCCAAGAGCCCATGCGCAAACTCCCTGACCTGCCTCGGTCAGTGTGCAAAAAGAGCCGGCATCTTCCCGTTGAAAAAGTAATGACTTTTCGTTTTTGCGTGACCTTTTAAAGTTATAAAACCAATGTTATGTATTTTCCGAGCTCTGCCAGCTACGCACCAACATAGATGACCGGCGGCTATTGATGACATCATCAAGTGATAGTAAGGTCCAGATTTATAGATGCTATTTTTCCATAACTCTCTGCTTGGAAGGCCGAATGTAGGGGTAGGAAGAAGCCGTGAGGGTAGGGGAAGAATTCGGATTCGCCCCAAGTCTTTCATATTTTGGAATGGTGCTGTGACAGAAAAGGCCTGGAGCAAGATTTGAGAGATTTGCACCGCTTCCAAATCAAGGTGGCGGACGAGAAGAAGAAGCCCCTCCCTGCTTGTCCAGTGTGAACACCGTATGATGAAAGTGCGTGCAGGAACCCATGTACGGCATGTTCTTGAACGCGCCACACTACGTCTAGTATAGGTTTAAAACTGCCCTGGTATACGTACCATAAAACCTTGAAACAACCAACCGTTAATTTGCCATCATGGCAGCCAGTTTACCATCAGTACATCACAGATTCACATTTCACAAAAGCCTGGTCCTATTTGATTAAAAAAAGACACAACCGTAGTTTATCTTTCCTTTTATGCACCCCTGACATGTTGGTATTCTTAGCCATCGGTTACCAGATAATTCCCACTGATGCTCTCCTCCTGTGGCCCTCATCCTTCACAACCCAATTGCATTTCAGGACACGAGGGAGGAAGATGGCTGTCCATGGGAAAATAACCTCTCCACATCTCACCACAGGATTTCAATTTCATTCCATGAGAGGATGACAAGCAACAGTTCAAAGGTCATGTGAGGAATCTATGGGAATGTTTTCCATTAGTCAAACCTAGAACAATGTAGGTCTTGTGGGTGGTATGAAGACATTTACTGCTTTAAATTGTAACCAGCTCCAGTGAGGAATTAACAAGTGGGCTTTACCTCGTGTCTCATTTTTGAGCCATCAAGGAGCATCTGTCAACCTGAAATTCCCAACACACCAAAATAAAACAACATTTTTTTTAAAGAAAACTGGGTCAATCAGCATGAAATGAACATGAGCAGCATCGAGACTTTCCAGTGAGTCGTTTAAGTCCAAGGATTTGAATATAAAAAAAGCCTTCTCTTGCATCACATCATTCGGAGGGCTTTGTCCTCTGATGTGCAGCGGCACATCCCCATGCTGGTGCGGCAGAGTCAGATTAATGCCCTGTATGGGCAACCCCCCCACCCCTACCCCACCTTTCCCTCCACTCCTCCCAAGCAGATATCAGTGGAAGACAGAACTCTGCAGCACAGCAACAAGCTCAGACGCTCCTCATCCAAGTCTCTGTGTATCCATGGCAACCAACGTAGACCAGCATTACATTTACCCTTTTTAATAAGAAATCCCGTGGAGCTGAAACTCATAGTAATGCCCTGTATGTCCACTCGGGAAAAAAGAAAAGATCTGGGTTTTCACCTCAGATTGACTGATTGCATTTTGCAGCCAAAAGGATTCTGCAGCCGTGCAAACGAGGTCCTTCAGAAAAGTGATGCTAAGCAATGAAAACAACATTTATGTACCATACGAATGTAACTGGGTGCATTGATTTTAGAGAAAAGATTTCACCAATACCAAAAGAATTAGCTGATGTATAAAATTACATCATTAAGGTATTTAGTAGAGGCTTCTACTTAAAGGAATTTTTAGACTTTTTGTAACAATGGGAATGTTCAGTTTCAGTACCTTGTCCTGCCTTTTTAACCTCTAACTCACTGATAGGCAGATGGCTGCTTAAACCCAAGTAAGTGTGACAAACTGGAGAGACAAGCATCTTTAAGTAATACTGGAGAGGACTACACCTTTACTGCCTGTCTAAAGGCTGTTTTAAAACAGAAAGTAACTGGAGCAAATGCACTTCAAAATGGGAAACATTAGGCAGCTGGTTACAAAATCAAGCCTGCCACCATTGCTTTCAATGTAAAAGGGTCCAACTTCACAGTAGAACTAACCATATCCTCTGAAGCAGCGTTCACACGGCCCTCGGCAACGCATGTTTAAGAAGCCATGTTTAGTAAGAATTCGATGTAAGCGCTCATTTTCGCCTTCCGCATTCAAAACTGAAATTTTCACGCATTGTTATGCAAGTTTTTTCAACTATTTTCAGGCCTTATGAACAAAACGTGTTGAAATTAAATTCACATTGGTCAGACTAGGACTAATTAGAGACTCAAATTTAAGATTAAAGTATGGATGATGTACCCTGTTGGCATTGCATAGTGCTATAGAAATAATGGTTCATTCATGACTGCCCTTGATTTGTAAGCGATTTCTGACCAACAAATTTAACATAATTTCCACCTGAATTGGTCATCAACTAAAGTAACCCTTGATACGTATCAATTAGTGATGATCCAGTGTTTGCCATTTTCAGCTCATATCTCTGACAAACTATTATGCTTTTCTAGGGGTGTCCAAATTTAGACAACGTAAATTCTCTTATCTCAAGAAAAAACTAAATTGGTTTTCTTGTGAAAACAAGCTATAGTTTTAATTCCACTATAGTTCAAAAAGCAGTTGTTATCTTTAGATATTGAGTTAAGCTGTTATCTCAAGAAAACAAGCTTTAAAAAAAGCAGACATGGCCATTCTCATCTTCCTTAAAAATGAAATTCTGTAAACATCATAAAAGCTTTAGAAACCAGAACGTCCATGTTTCTTGGCAAAATCTGGTACTTCCTGTTTGCATTAAACCGGGGAAATAGAAGGTGGAGGCTTGGTGAACATCCATTTGAAGTATTTTTAATGACTGACAGAAGTATTTCACATGTAAAGGGTGTGATTTCCACTTTTAATATTGATGAACATAGTGCAGACAAGCTGGCTTTCAAATACGACCAAACACAATCCAACAGGTCATGTGACCACAGCTCCATCCCTATTCGCCTGACGGCTCTGATAGCCAATTACATCCCAGATGCAACCACATTAAGCCAATCACAAGTCATCAAGAAATATTCAGACCAAATTATTCTCATTGAGGAAAAAATCCAAGTGCTGGAAAGTACTGGGATTTAGGCAGGATTTAAAGGAACAGATAGACTTTCTCCAAACATTTCTTTTATGTTAAAATTTGAAAACACAACAGTAAACATGAGAAACTGGAACCTATGATAAGTCATAAATGTTGGTAATATATGGTTATTTAAATAAGATACATCTTTTATTAATCAAGATCCAGTTGTAAAGTTTTGCCTGTTCTTATAGTTTTTTGTTTATATTATAAAAACTATATATATAATGTTTTTTTCTTTCATAAACAAAGTCACATTTCAATATGTCTTTTCTTTGCTGCCGATGACAAGAAAATGTGGGATTGATAAAGTTTATCTATTCTATTCTATTCTATTCTAATATAAAAATAATATTTAGGCTTTTTTTCTTTCATCTTTTGTCATTTATAGTCTAGATCTTAATGATATTTTCCTTTTATCTTTTGTCACACAGCACCAGAAAAGAATTTTGTTAAAATTACAATCAAATCTATGTATGCAAGATTAAAACAAAAGCGCAAATCAGAAAAAATGTCCAACTGCTAAAACAAAATGTAACAGAATGGTGATGGCACACATTTACAATCACCTCAATTTTATCTTGTGTTGTTGCTGCTAAATTAAGGATCTTCCAGCCTCTGATCCACAGTCTGTTCATCAGTCAATCATGGAACAGTGAGTCTGTTGAAGACTGCCCTGAAAAAAAGCTCTTCATCGTGTTTCTGCTCATTAAGTCAGGACTTACAACAAGCCACTCTAGATCTCCTCTAATTGCTTTCTACTACAATGAGAGGCTGACAGCATACGGAGCTGAGAATCCTGAATGGCAGGTTGATGGTTAACCTTCTGGATGGGACTTACTCTAAAGCATGCAAGGCATTTTTTTATGACATGGCCCACTTAGGCAAAAATGCCCCAGTTATTAGAAAGAAAAAAAAAAACACTAACAGCTGCTGCTTCTTAATTTATTTGTTTTTGAAGATGCAGGGGAAAACTTTTCACCATTTTCACATCAGATTCCTTTCCAATCACATACAAGTTTGCTCTGCTTTAATAAAAACAGACATTTGTGGAGAAAACATTACAGTTCTCGTATGTGTTATAACAAACAACTAGACAATTAATCTAAAAATAGTGTCTGAACTGTCCAAAACACACTATTACAATCCCAGATTCCAGAATAATTCACCTGATCTCACATCCAGTAAGGCAGCCTTTTTAAGAAGTTGTAATCACTAAACTCTCATCAATTATTACTAAAACATGGCAGTTGCAGTATGCCTCAGCTCTCTTTTCATCTTATACCTGTATTACCATTCAAACATCCTAGGAAAAGCACAACTCCCTCCCTGCATTAATGTCTACAAGGGAAATTACACTGAAGGTCAAGTTCAATGAATAAAAGTACTGTGTGATAACAGACAACGTTGATCAGTTTTAAACCTAAGAGCCTTATTTGAATGAACGTTCTTTAAACACTAAACACATCAAGAGGTGAGAACTGGATCGCAAAGTAAAATACTTTAAAGTTTTACATTTTGACCCCATAATAGGTGAGTAGGATGGATGGGACATTTGTCATTTCATATGTTACATTAGCTCCAACTACAACAACAACAACAAAAATCATACATTTTTTTTAACATTTTTTAGCAGTTTTAGCAGTGCTACGATTGATAGATTTTCATAAATTAATATTAGTTTACTATACACAACATACATCGATTTTGTCAGTAACAATTTGAAAAAAAAAAGGCTAATTACAAAACCATAAAAATGATATAATATATATGTATATATATAATAACTCAAATTTCCATTAATTATTTTTTTAACTTGCATAATGACACTAATAATAAATGTAATACAAAACAAACAAACAAACAAAAAAAATCAAACAAAAAATTTTAAAAGTGAAAAAAAAAAAATGCAAATAAGTAGTGGTACATGTGTTTTTGTGGAGGTTTGGCTAATGATGCCTGACTGTTTCCTCTACAGGAATTAGCATACCCCCCCCCCCCCCGTCTTTGCCCTAATGAACCCATCCCCCCACTTCTTAACCCCTGAATTAATGATCAAACCACATTCCTCACAGCCAACTTTAGCTTCCACCAAAAGAATACACAGTTCTGATAAGACAAGTAGGCTTCTAAAGAGTAAAATAATAAAAACCACAATGTCACAAATTTTGACCGATATTAAATATTCCGCTGCTGTTTTATCAGCCGGACATCATCCGAGCACAAATGTGCTCACAGTTGAGAGTGTTAAGTAGGCCACAGCGTGGTGTGTGAGCAACATCATGGCTCAGTGGCCCGTTTTTGTTTCCCATCCATCTGATACTTCACCTGCTGAGGTGGAAACGTACCCCCCCCCCCCCCCCCCCAAACTAAAAAACAAAACAGGAATGAAATCCTTTAGTATCAAGGCGAAGCTGGTCACTTTCTTAAGGAAGGAATGTCTTTTTAATCTGACGCGAAAGCCTACATCAAATATTTAAAGCAAAGTAAATTCTAGTGAGACACTTTTTGTACCCTGAACACACCAGCCTAGAATCACTCGAAATGTGCCAGAAAATATAACATATTTAACCCCAAAGTCGTACTTGTCCCTCTTTAAAAATAAAACTAAACCTGTTTTGTACTTTATCTTTTCAGATAAATTATTTTTCTGGACCAAATGTGAGCCATTGACAATGAAAATACACTTTACCCACACCTCAGGGGAAGACAATATCCAAGCCTCTCAGACTGTTATCTCAACTTGGTACTTGAGATAACAGTCTGATGTGGAGTAAATTGAGCATGAATGCGGTGTTCTGTTAGCGGGGGCCTTTTGTCATCCCCTTCCCAGAGTTGAATTTTTTTGGCTTATTTCAGCTTCACCTGTCTGGGGAACAAAGGCTAATTTGTCATTATGGGCACTCAGCTGCAGAACACTCTAATGTCACTGTGAAGGCCAACAACTTAAACTGCACATAGAATACATAAATATTTACATGCTTTATTGTTTGCATGCAGCATGTTTTTGAATCAGAATTTTTTTTTTTTTTTGGTTGCTCAGGTACTGTTGTAAAAGGCAGCGATATCTCCATCTCACACAATTCAACTTTAAATTGTTATTTTCTAATGCAAAGCAGAATCTCGTATTTTCTATGCCACAAATAAGCTTTATGTCAAACTGCTTTTTTTCATCTGCTCCTGATTCACAACGATTTGAATAAAGAATTACTCAGAAAGGCCATTTTGAGCTTAATTTTAACTGTGTATGTCCTCCATCATCAAAAAAATGCCACTAGAACATGTTAAAATCCCCAAAAACATGATTTTCATTGGAGTGGGTCTTTAATGCGGTACAACACCAGCAAATGGGATCAAATGCTGGTATGTTGACCAGTCTGCAATCTGGATCTGTAAAAGCTGGACGCTGGCTTTGAGTAACTGTTGAGAAAGGCAAAACCAAAGCCAGTGAAGGAAATAATCCAAAGTGGAGCTGGTGAGGGTGACACCCAGAGATTAGCCACCTTACTAGGTTTAGCTTTTACCGCTGAGCTGTGTGCTTTGATGTTCCACGTCACTCCTCTGACAGAACTGACAAGCTGTTCGCTTTGCCGCTCATTGTCTTTTTCTTTAAAAGCTGTTTATAGACTTTTCAGGAAAGGCACGACGTGCAAAAGATTCAATAATAACACTAATGTAATAGCACATGAGGTAATTGTCAGAAGATGGGTGACAAGTTGAAGTTTGTTATTGAAGCATTGATGCCATCAAGGTTAAAGGCGAACATTTTTGGCAGTTTATCACCAAAAATGTTCCTACCTACTGATAGTGTAAATATATCACTGAGCTCCCCTAGTTAAAACACTGGTAGCCATTTTTTATTTATCAAAATAACATAAAAATAGTTATATAGCTCTACTACTAAACTCAATTGGAATTGTGGGAAGGATCAGCAGGAGGATTTTGTTTAGATCCTCTCTCAACGACCAAAAATCTGAGCATGTAGCCATAGTTTGTGGAGTCCTCCAGGGTCAGATACTAGGACTACTGTTATTTATCTACTGCATTCTTTCTCTGGGTCACATCATGCATAGTAAGGAAGGTTAATAGTCCAGCATCACTTTGTATGAGAATGTTGAAAAGAACCATCTCGTTTATTAGCTCTCACAGCGCACTCACTTGTATTGGGTTCTCTTCAGACAGAATCAAACTGCATAAATTACACATTTTGTTCTGCCTGAAATGAGCACTGACTCAAGGCATAAAGAGCATTAAAAACTGTTTTTTGAATATTTAACAGTTATAAGTCTTTTAATCTCATCTCTGCACCAGATATACTGAGGAAAACTTTTTTTAAAGGTGTCATTTACTTCTTTCGGTTTGCCTTAGCCCGTAGATGTTGGATGTTCACACTATTGTCAAACAAAACCAGGGTTCCCTTGCTATGAGTAAAAATAACTCCTATTTTTAGGGAGACCAGAGCTCACTTGTTTAAAATCATATCAGAATTTTTGTCAAATTTTACACCCAAGAAAAACAAAAGAGACAATGAAGGGGAGACAATTATACTGACCAAACATCCCATTTAGTAAACACAAGATTTTAAAGTAGAAATATGAAAATTTAGGTTGAATCTGAACTTTAGGAGTCCTATCATACCTGAAAGCGTCTTCATTCACTTTTTTCAAACTGAACAGTTTAGAAGTCTCATGTTCAGAGTTTACAGACCAGTTCATCTCCAGCAGGCTGGACTGTTGTACCAGTCTTCTGTTACGTCTTTTTGGAAGAGAAGACACAAGCTCCATTAAAAAGGTTGCAGCAGAGTTTAAACCAGGAACAGGAGCACGTCACTCCTGTTCTCAACCTCTTAATGAACTTCAGCACTGATTTTCTAAGTGTTACTACTGGGTTTTTAAATCACTTAAAAAGAAATTGCAATACATTACATGTTGGATTGCCCTGCTGTGCAGAAACCCAGCAGGGATTAGAGTATAAAGGTGCTACACAAACTAACCCGTCTTGTCTTACTCTATCATTTAATTGTTCTCTGTATATTTCACACTGTTACAGCTGCCGTTGTATTTTTGCTTTTCAGTTCTTTTGCTATGAAGTTAATTTATTCTGCGGCAGAGGGCGTGTTTGCCGTTTTCAGTCGATCTTTGCGTGACTGTTTGCAGGTGTGGATTGCTGATGGGTGTTTTCTCTGGGTTTTTCACCACGGCCCAGGGTGTGGTGGCTTTAAATTTCAGACCTTCCCTCTCCTCCAGCAGCGGGTTTTTGGCTCGGCTCAGCTCGTGCTGCGCTCCCCTTCGCCACAGCAGCGAGTCATGTGCGTTCCCTTGTGTGGTGCCATGTGGTGCCGGATCAGCTGATCTGCCCAGCTCTTCAGTCATTATATCGTTGGTTTTAGTTTACAGGTGAAGCTATAGGGGTAAACTGCCATGTTCTTTAGAGATGGTTTCTCCTGTTTGTGTTATTCTAAGAGTATGTCATTGGATTTTCCCTTTTTCTTTTACAACAGAGTAATTAGCCCTTGCTAGTGAAGATGAATTATTTTGCTTATATTGTTTCAGCTTTGAACTTCCCTTAAGTGTGCTTTGAGTCACTTTTTAATAGTTTGACTTAAAATGTATAATTTCTTTCATAAGTGCACCGTTTTGTGTACTGCTTTTGTTATATACACATTAGTATATAAACCTGAGGTGGAAAATGGATCGTGTCTGTCAGTCAAGGGGTCTGTAACTTTTAATCCTAAAAGATTCAATTGGTCCAGTTTCTTTCAGACCAAAACCTAGCAAAAGATCCAAAGTCACTGTTAAGAAAAATCCCCTTTTTTTTAATTTTTTGGTGACTTTTAAGCCATTTATTTATAGAATGTACCTTTTACATATTTACAATAGTTGAATTATGATCATTTTCTTTGACATTTTTTGTACTTCTTTTACTTTTGACAGCAGCATCAACAAGTACTATTTAAAATAAAATACCCCCCGTGTCAAAATGGGTCCTCCTGCTGCTGCAGATTTACTTAAATTAAAAATGCAAGAAAACTAAATCAAACGTTTCTTTTATCATTGTAACTATGCTCTGGTGTCATCATTTGTCTTCTTTTACAATTGAATATAAACATGACAATAATGATGTAGCATCCAATATTTAAGAAATTCTACATGTGCTTTAAGCTTATTCTAATAATTAACCACTCTTACCATTATTCTTCTCAGTTGGCTGACATTTTAAACTTTAAATATCAATTTAAAAAAACACTTCATTAATTTTGAGACATTCACTAGAATTCTCATACCCAAAGGATGAAGGGGTAAAAGGAGCTGCATGTGGCTCCAGAGCCTCAGGTTGCAGACCCCTGCTCTAACTGCATGCACACATAAAGGAGAAACACATCATCTGTGTTTGTGTGAAACTCAGTTGACACCCACCAGGCTGAAAAACATATTGGAAAATCCAGAGTGTGTATTCTTTAGTTTGACAACTCCATTGTAACTGAATAAACCCCATTTTAGGGTTGGTCTTCACTCGTTGGTTTTGTAGTGACCACAAGCTTTGAAGCAGACGGAGTGAAAAACCATTTTCTTTCTTAGCCCGCCTCATTTCACATTCACACTCCACTGGCTGAACACCTATTAAAGGTCAAAACAGGCAATTTGATTGTTCCTTTGAGAAAAAATGTCAAAGAAAAGTCATGTAAATGAGGGCCTTTAAATAAAGACCAGGTGAAAGGCCCAGGAAAAAACGTGTCCCAAAACAGAAAGAAGGCTTTCAATGCCAGAAAAGGAAACAACACTGTAAGAATAAAAACGAGTTCAGAGAGCCACCTCGCTGCAGGAACACCTTGGGAAAGAGCCAGGAGGATGCATCCACTTTGCACACTGAACACTCGCTAACTGTCAGGACAGTTCAGCAGCTTTAGTGTAGAGCTCCATTCATGAAAATTAAAAAGGTCCTTTGTGACTGCTGGAGAATCGGTCTCCCTACATCAACCCTTTCTGCTCCACCGATCTCCTTCAGTCCTGGAGCAGACAGATTATTCTGCCCGCGTCCTCTATGAAATATAAGTCTTTCTATTTTCCCCCCACTATTCAATAAAATTCTTTAACTTGTTGATACTGAAGCTTAAATTTAAATTAAAAAGAAATTCTCTTCCCAGTCTTCTAGCATAAAGCTCTAACGTTTCACCTGTAGTATATTCTTTATCGTCTTGTTTAAACAAATAAACTGTTGGGGATTTTCTATTTCAGCTGGTAACATTTCAACATAGACAGAGGTAAAAGATAGACCTTTAAGGTACTATTTTCAGCTTTGGATTAATTAGCTGATCTGAGTATTTAAGGAAGCAGGACAGTGTACTTGTGACCGACTTAAAATAAAGTGCTTCCCATATGCAATAAGGCTAAAGTAACACTATAAAATTGTTGGCTTTGTGCTGCAGCATTAACACACTGGAGTTACAAGTGCTACATTTAAAACATCACGTAGGAACGCTGGTTTGCAATCTGTATCTAATTTTATCTCCACTTTCATTCCTTGCAACTAGCTCAGACCACAGCGTCTAAATTTAGACCTGCGCGGCGAGAAAGTTAATCCCACAAAAGAAAGACGTTCTAGCGTCTCTGGAACAGCCGTCTGCATTCGGGGAGGAACGTCCAGCAGTTCTCACACATTACCCAACCACACAAAAGCCATCCTGGTTCCTCACAATTTGTTGCAGTGAACATCCCCATGCTGGGAGGTTTGAGATAGTCAGGGAGACTTCCATCCATGCATGCATGCAACACTCAGTTGCCATGACAACCCCTAACTAGTCTAGTGTAGCTTTTTAACAACACTGCAGTTCTGAAGAATGGAGCAACTCACAGAGACGTCAAAAATCTCCTCCGTGTCGTCCAACAGTCGGACCCGTATAGCAACCTGTCGTCCGGGGGGCATGGCTGGAGGTCGGTGTCCAGGGTCCAATGTGCTGATGCCCAGGGTCTCTGGTGCACCAAGGCGGCGTCCGGCTCCACAGGACGCTGGCTCTGCGTCTGACTCTGCCATTCTGCACTGCACTGCTCACTTCCCAGCCTGCACCAGGTCAAAGACAAGGGAAAAAAAGTGCATGAATGCACTAATTCCATGTTTGGAATAATGTCATTTCAAAGTCTTATAGTTCCACTTCCTGCTCTTTCCTAATGTTTGCATGTGTGTACAATATTACAATAGTGGGGCAAAAGGCTCAGAGGACACGCTGCACAACAGAGCTTGTCACACCAATGCAGTAATTGAAAATGTAGCATTTGCACTAAGCACTAATGGGTGATAATTGCAGCCTGCGGGAGACTCAATTAATGTAAGAGCAAAGAAAAAAAAAAAAAACCCCAAGCATGTTCTTGATTTTGTTGTACAAGCCAGGCGGTCCTAATTTAACCTGACAAATGAATCATGAAGAAAGAGTGTAAAATCAAAGACGCCATGTAACGGCGATTGAATTAAGAAGTTTCCAGAAAATCAGCAATTGTGCACAGACTGAGGTGTCTTAGAGGGCAGCTGGTCTGACACATGCACAGTATGGATCACAGAAACTGGAAAAGAGGGATTTTCTGAGGAAACAAACTGATCCAGACCTAAAACCGCTCAGTCGTTTAGACGTTTATTATGTGAAATGCAATGCTGTCTTGTCTATTAAGTAAATGCTATGGCCTATTAGCAGCTTTAATAATGAAAAGGATAAAAATGCACTTATAAATGCTTAATCGTGGCCACATTAATAACAAAAAATTGATTTTTCTGTGCTTTAGTACTAAAGATTAGAAAAGATGGTAGGTCAAATCACAAAAATAAAGCTTTTATGGTTTCTGAACCTCCTAAAAGGTGTCAGGCAGATGGAGGTAAGTGTGTTAGGTATTCAACCACCACAAGACAGATACAAATATGGCAGCTAAAACAGAGAACACAAAAATACATGTAGAACCTGCTTTGGTTCTGATAGTAAAGATTTGCATACGTCTAACTTTAAGAGTATGATTAATCTGGAGTGTCTCTTTTTGGGAATGTAAGTCTAGGGCTCGTTCATGAGATGCCACATGAGCCACACTGTCCTCCAAAATCCTCTTCCTGTCCCACTCAAGTCTCCCTTCGTTGCACATTCCGGCAGGCTGATGTCACCCTGAGAGCGGTTCACCGGAGCGGTGCGGCCAGCAGACAGTTACAGGATTTCTGCAGACTGAGTGACTGCTGCCAGCTTTAAACTGAATTGATTTTTTTTAAAGGTAAGAATAAAGTGATTAAAGTCTCACTCCAATCATTTTTTTAAATCATGATACAGAGTAAGCCTGCCCATCATCCCTTTGTTTACACTCTCTCCCGCTAGCTCACAGTCCCTCACAACTTCCAACATAACAATACCGGTGCAACAAAAATTAGCCAGCAATATTGGAGCTATCCAGATGTACAGTTTTGGGTCAGATAACGGCTCGAATGAGGAAAACGGAGACTTACATGGATCTATGTGTCTGCAAGTGGATGCATCAGAATGGAGCAAAGGAGGTTGCTTGTAGCACCAATATCACAATTGCAGGTTTTTTCAAACTGTATTTTTTCCTGATTCACAACAGTTTGAATACAGAAATATCTTGAAACGCAATTTTAAGCTTAATTTTCTTAATCTATCCTTCCTTATCAAAAAATACCATAAGAACATGTAAAAAAAAACTTCCATTTTCAGTGAAGTGGGTCTTTAATCGGAGTATGAGCACAGTATACCTGAGGGTAGTCAAGAAAAATTGTAAAAAATGTCTCCTTAAAAGCAAAAAACAAAAAAATATATTTTACGGGTATCCTTCAAGTATAAAAACAAAAAGGTGTCAACAGCTCTCACTTTAAAAAAAGATCTCAGCGCTGATCAAAAACTTTAAAGGGACCAAGCATCTGGCGGTCAATTTGCACCTGCGTGGTCACACGACTGTTTTCCAGCTGACGTGAACTTTCTCTTGAGCAGATGAAAAGCCTCCATAATTCTCTGGTGTTGATGGTTGGCAAGTGCCTCATGTGGCGTCCTGTATATTCACAGCTTATACGACCCCGCAGGTGCACGCCACGTAACCAGACACTCCTTAAACAAAGCACCAGAGAAACTGAAGCCACTGAAAGACTAGACAGTGATTCCCCTCCCTCTGCACTACCCATGACTGCAGGTCGATGCGTTGCCATGAATGGGAAAGAGCAGGCAGCAGTTGTGCAGATGGCATCATGTTCCCAGAGCCAGGCGACCGTTTGCAGACTTCTGAGTGTTTCTCTGGCTAAAACACACCTCCATTGAATTCATTAACTCGAAATTCCCCACATATGTGTAATATGGTGCAGTGACTGCTGGCCTTGGGTTTAACAGTGGCTCCTCTGTGTGCAGGGGGGGTGGGGGGGGTGGGAGGGGGCAGTAAAGTCCACCATTGCACAGCTGGAAACCTTTAGAGACAGCTGAATAGCCAGAGGCTGTGCGAGATAAAGAAGTCAGGAAAGATCTGCAACACAATAAGGAGGAGAAAAGGCTCTGCTTCTGCAAAGAAAGTGGCATTTGGGCGTGGCTGCATTAAGTTTGTTAATGTGTTAAAAATGCAATTAATGCATGTTGTAAAATTTGCAAAACGCTGCATTGGACCTAAACACTAATAAAGAGCAGCCTTCAGGGGGGTCTGGTCCCATCATAAAGTGGGTTAGAGCAGGCTGCCGGAATCTAACTACAGAACTCAGAATGTGACAAGCATCCACCACCTGCGCTCACCTGGACACGCCGTGGACGCGCCAAGACGCGCGCGCTTCCAGGCGACACGCCGGATATTCAAATGGCACCGTGACGCGCGGATCGCATTACAATCCACGACACCTGAGCGACTGCGGCGCAACACGACCCACACTGCGGGGAAGGACGCGCGCGCACACTGACTGACTGACTGACTGACGGCAGATGAGGGTTTTCACACGCGGATATGCCCCCCTCCTCCCCTCCCCTTCAAATCCACAGCAAAATACTCCCGAGAGACTTAACCTTAATCCCCTCAAACAAGTTGAATCAGTTCTCTTCAGGGAGCAAACTGAGAAGGACTTCGGCGACGCGCGGCTCTTACCCTTCTCTAGTTATGCGGGGCTTGTCCACACGGAGAGTATGAAGCAAGGGAGGCACTAGTACATCCACGTCCCGCAGGAAAGGAGGAAGGAAAAAAAAAAACCACACCACGCAACCCTAACCCTCCCAGACGAGTTTTAAAGGCTGCTCACACCAAAGGGAGGGCTGCCCGACGTCGCCATGGCGGACGGCTGAGTGCATGCGCCTGGGAGAGACCGGATTACACTGAGCAGAGCGGAGGATCCTCTCCCGGTGCCTTCACTCAGACAATGAAGGAGGTGCAGCACCTCCACCTTCCCGGCAGCAAAGGAAGACGGAAGAGAAACAGTGACACCTAGCGGTGGCGTACAGGAGTACCACAGTACATCACAGCTTTTTTTTTTTAAAGAAATTTCTAATTCAACACAGCATTGTTTTTTAAATAAAACAATTAAAAGTAACGTACGTACTCTGTATGATTGGGTTTTTGGATTTATTGGCAATCAATTTATAGATCCATTTTTATTTGTAGAGCCCCTTCACCAACATGCTTGACATTAAATGCAGTTATAAACCAAGGGTGAAACCATGAAAAGTCCTAAAACACATTGATCAAATGCAACAACAATCAAAAGACGAAAAAGGAAACTCAGAATCAGAATCAGAAATGGTTTTATTGCCATGTTCAGTAGAGCGCACTTTACAAAACTAGGAATTTGTCATGGTGTTTTGGTACAATTAAAATAAAGAAATAAGTAAGTAAGTAACTCTGCAGCTAATACTCTGAGGAGGCACTGTAAAGAAAGATGGAATGTGCAAACAATAAACCATGAAAGCAGTAAAATACTTAAAGCCAAAGGAATGAGTTCACAGGGTTGCTGGAGCCCGTCCCAGCTATTGCTGGGTGATCGTACCCATGACAGGCTGCCAGTCTGTCGCAGGGCACACAATCATTACCACACACCTAGAGATACTTTAAGTTTAGAGTAACCCATTAACTTATGAAGCATGTTTTTGGATGGTGGGAGGAAGCTGCAGTCCCAGAGAAAAATCCAAAATGCACGCAGAAAGGTTCCAGGTGGAATTTTGAACCAGAACCTTTTCGCTGTGAGGCAACAGCTCTGTGCAGCCTGAAAGTCAAAGTCCCATTAGTTGTCAGCATCTAGGTATTTGAAATCTGCTCTCTTCATTTGACCCATCCCCCAGGGGAGGGGGGCAGTGAGCTGCAGGCACTCAAGAACCACTCACCATTTGGTGGTTTAACCCTCAATCTAATCCCTTTATGCTGAGTGTCCAGCAGGGAGGCATTGAGTCCCATTTTTGGTCTTTGTAACTTGGCTCTGGATTTGAAATCTCGACACTCTACTACAAGGCTGGCCACTTAGCTGGGAAAGATGTGTCTTTAGTTTAACCCTTATATTGTGTTCGGGTCAAAATTGACCCATGTTCACTCTTGAAATTTCAGGTCAATTTTGGCCTGAACACGATGAAAGGGTTAAATTACAAAATCTTCACAGATGATAAGAGGGCAAAACCTGATGATCTGAGAGTTCTGGAGGGTTTGTGGGGACCGAGGAGATCTGATAAATAGGAAGATCTCAATCCATTTGCATTGTTTTAGCTTCACGCCAAGACAAAGGAAACTGCTTAAAAAGCCTTAGTTCATTGCAAAATTAAACACTAAATAGGCCATTAGATTCTTTTAACTATATAAGAAAGTATATATATGAAAACTGTATATAGTATGCATTAATTATGCAATATTTTCTTGCATTCATGAGCACTTTTGCATAGTATTTTCAAAACTTTTGTACATTACAGATTAGTTGTCATTGTTGTTAAACAAAAATGATCTTTTTCCTCACAACATTAGTCTCTTAAAAATATAATGTTACTTATGTCTTGCATTACTTTTAAGTTACTTTCCAATAACTGCAGGACTAGAACATAGCATATCAGGGGAAACAGTTATGGTGAAGTATTTGTCAGATATGAGGAGCAGTTTGGTTTATTATGAGTTGTGAAAGTAAAGTAAAAGCACTGAAAACAGCATTGGAGGAGGAAGTCTCAGCTGCTGTCATGTGAAGTTCATAAAAGTAAAACTATTGGTGATTAAATTTGACTACCGGTAAATGGAAAACAGAAACTAAAGAGAGAACATTAGAAGCCAGAGTGTCTCAGAAAGACTAAAACAACAAAATGCTACATAACAAAAGCAGGTTAAATGACTGCAGCTTGCTCACAACAATAAGAAGACAGATAACTCTAAAATTACAAAACTAATTAGCACACTTATAAAAAGACAACGTGTTTGGATCTATGCAGGCTAACAATGAAAGTATCTTAGTAAATTTAGGTTATTTGTATTAAAAACAACTTAAAGTGACCGAACTATGAGCAGAAAAATACTTAATTTGTAGTATTTTTTTGATTTTCAAATGCGTTTTGGTCTTGTCACTTTGAAGCAATAAAGTTGGGTGGAAAATCTGTTGATTTAAATAAGTAACTGAACACGAAATGAGTTAAATGTTAATCAAATTTCACAAGCAATGCCTTACACTATTTTGTAATAAGTCACTTCAAAACATCCTTTTTCTAAAGAGTTACTTCCCACATTGTTTATGACTAATTACTTACATAATTCCTGCACAGAAACAAAAGCAGCTTCCTTTTGTTTTGTTTTGATTTGATTTGGAAGCTGTCTTTTCTTACTTTATTTGTTGACTTGTTTTAAAACAAGCAAATATAGTCAAAATTCATCCCAAACACCATTGTGCTCAAAAAAGTGAAATTATCTCAGTTATCGTAGTACATACATTGAGTAGTACATAACATGACTAATGGGTCTGGATTACTGGAAGGTAAAATACAGCGGGTTGGAGCTGGTTCCCTTCTGAGGATCCTATGAGAAATAAGATTCACATTGGATTTTTTCTTTGTTCCACTTCAGTTGCACTCCAAAAAGAAGAAAATGATCTGTAATTCGATGCTATTATGGTGACCTACTTTTTAGAACCCTCTTTTGTGTTGTGGTGCAGTTGTTAAAATGATCGTTTTCAAACATCTAATCAACACCAGAAATGCACTACAAACTTCTGTCTTAGATTTCAAAACGCAGCATCCAGCTTACACACAAAAGAACCCAAAAATCCTCCAAAAGTACCATGCAGGTACCGTATCTGCATTAACCTACATTCATGAAGTGAGAGTAGGAGTAATCCTTTGGTGTTTTCCTGCATTTACTGTGGTCTGTTCATAGAAGCTCTGTAAAACACTTTAATATTCGTTTCGATTTCAAAGTACGGTAGCTGAGAAAGCATGAAAGAAATACGATTTGCAACAGCCCCCTCTGGTGCTGGCCATTGTTTTTTCTCTGTCAATACCAATACCAATGTGGTCCAAACAATATGCTTTCTTTTCAAAGGGAAAGTAGATTCTTCACCTTTACCCAGGGTAACAACAAAACGTAGTAATATATGTGACCGCTTCCTTTGTCACATATATATTAAGGTCATTGTAATTTTGCAGCTTTTGAAGGTTTTTTGTTGCATTTTTGCTGCAGAAAAGTTTCACTAGAATCTGATAACAAACATCAGATCAATGACCTCCAGCTCTAACTGGAGATGTTTGCAGCTGAGCTGGCTTTGAAGTCCAGAAGACAGAAAAAAGTGGATTTTTCAGATTTAGCATAAACTTCAACAAAATGAGTATGAATAAAGTTCAAGTAGCTGGGCGCTGATTTAACAAAAACAGAAGAAGAAAAGTGCATCACATTGGCCAACGGGTCACCGGTGTGTGGGATTCTATTTGTGCATCCATTAGGTCTGTCTTGGTTCCATTGTCTATGTATTTGCTCAACTGTCTTTGGAACATGTTTCTGTCTATGTCTTTAGTCCTCTGTCCATGTATCTGCTCATGTTCCAGCAGTGGTGTCACAAACTCTGTCCCATACGGTCCATTGTGGTGAACAGAGAAGCCAGTTGAGGTTTGGGCATCTGAATGCCACCCAGACGGGAGGAGGCTCTGTGGCAGACCCCAGACATGCTGGATAGATGATGTCTGATGCTGGAATGGGAGCGCCTCACTTTTCTCTCAGAAGAGCTAAAAAAAAGGTGACCAGTCTGGTTGTTCTTGTTGACGGCGCCCAGCCCGACCCAAACCTGAAGAAACGGCAGATAATGGATGGGTAGAATTGAGGTACACCCAGTGTACAAATAGCTTTGTGTTATTTTGCATTGTTGTGGTTTTATTTCAAGGTTCTCATAAAGTTGCCGTCAAGACCTCCAAAGATATAAACAAACTTTAACTTTGTGACACTTGCTGTCATGCACAGAGGAGCTGATCTGAATTCTTTTTGTGATCATTCCTACTCTGTCCTTCAATTTTCAGCTAAGATCTTTAGTTCAGAATGATGCTTCCACATTGTCTGCTGCTCTCAGGGATTAAAAAAGAGGAGTGTGGAGGTAAATTGAAACATTTTTTTTGTTTTCTGATCTTTCTTTCATGTCTGCTACTCACCCACCTTCTCTCTGACAGGAAGGGAAGTCTCCCACGCGTTGTTGTGGTGGGACTGAGGATGGAGAAATCCCACTCGGTGAGTTGGCAGCTCCAGGGGTTCCTCCAGAGGCGACGCGTTAGAACTGAGGCGGAGATGAACTCACAGGAAAGAGCGTGAAAATGAGTGAGAGCTGCAGGAAGGAAAGAACAGCGACCACCAGACAATACTGTGTTTGAATTAGTTATGTAAGGTATCCTGAGCTGGAGCCATGTTCTCATCCACTTATGTAATAGTGAATTAAATCATCAGTTGAACTTCACACTTATCACCGCAGGATGAGGATACACTTGAACTGGCAGAGCAGCTTTCTAACATATTTTCTTGGTTTTCTCTCAGCTCACTGCAGGAGTGTTGGTAGACATAAAGCTGCACTGGGGCGCAAGCCAATAAAAATGTTTTCTTTTATTGTTTTTAAGGCCTGCTCTGTGGTTGATAGGATATTGCTGAGTCTGTAGTGGAGCTACTTTGTTCAAATCTGGTGCTGATCTTAAAACAAGAAGATATGAAACTTAAAGTCAACAATCCCTGACCTCTTTCTCCTTGTCTTTTAGGTTTTAAATCAATGAATAAATGACGCTTTTTTTATGTGGTGGAATGAATTTATTTGTCATTTTATTATTATTATATTTTTATTGCCTAATCTCAAAAACTGATATGAGACTCAAATCAATGTCTGCTTCATTGTGTCTACCCCTCTATGCACTATAATAAGCAATTATACTATGAAAAAAGTTAACAAAATATGAACTAAGTCTGTTTATTTAATATTTTTTTCTCTATGAGTCAAGTATCAAGCTTTCTTGTCACAACTTGTCATTGCTATGCCTTTAAACAACCAGTACGGGAACACAGATGTGCATTTAGTGTGTCTGCAATAACAGTTCAATAAGTAGAAATATTAGTCATAATATTATAATATTATTAGTAAGTATTAGTAAGTAATAATATTAGTAGTAAGATTTATTTTTTGTAACAAAAAAATGTACTTGAAATAAATCCATAATCCTGCGACATCTTGTGTGCTTGGAATGAACTTGGACCATAGATGTGTAAACACCAGAGCCGTCACTAGTCAGAGGCCAGACCATGCCAAAGCATTGCTCCCGGTGGAGGACGTGGTGGAGGCAGCAGGCGAAGCATCTAGAATGCAGAGTGACAACCATTCATGAATTTAAAAGGTAAAGGCGATGATTGTGATTGGCTGAGAAGATTTCAGGCTATTTAGCTATTGGTTGAGCGTACCTGTAATTGGGGTAGATCTGTCTTACTGAAATTGCCCCAAAGCTTCACAAATGACAACATAATAACAGGAAAACAAGAGGAATGTACTTTTTGGGATCTGGCATTGTTCACTATGTTTCCATCCTTGCACCACATTGGAGTTTCAAACGACAGAATTAGATGAGGAAAACTTGAGATGTGCGATTCTAAAGATAAGTATTGTGATGATGAATTTACTTGTAACACATGAACAAACAGCAAAATAACAAAAAACAATAACAAAAACTAATGCATCATTTCCATTTCAATGCAACAGTTTTATTTAAATAAAAGTCAAAATCACTTAAATAATTCTCCAAATGAACCACGTTTACAGAGGAGGCAGGGCTCTAACATAAAATGGCTCTATTCCATTGGTTAATGATAAGAAGGGGGTCCATCCGGTATCGCACAAGCTGATATCGCCATGACGATAGATACATTTTTTACATATTATGCAGGCCTAGACGGGAGGCAATACCATGAAACCATTGCTAAAACATGTTTTGTTGGGTGTTCGCCTGCAAAGTTATCACAACATCTTGATGAGGGAATTCAAACTTACCAATGAGTTGAATATTGCTGAATCGATTGCTCAGACCTGTCACAGTGTGAGGGTTTTTGAGGGTGTAGCACGCTGCACAAACGTTCCTTCTCATTTCCCAGGACTTCAGCAGGTTTTGACATGTGCTTTAAGCACTGTGTTTACTTTCCCCTCCTGACAGTTTGTCACACCCTCCTTTCTGACCTGTTTCTTTTTCAAGTTTTTGATCCTCTTTAGGGATGCACACAGCACTTTTGTCATCAACAGTCTTGTTCTTTTATGTTAGTTATCCTTTTTTCCAGATTTCATGTCTTTGAAGACCCAGTTCTGATGTTTGTCAACTTGAGCTGATGTGGAGGTTTGCTTCATGGCGAGTCAATTATTTATTATTGCTACTCCACAAAACTTACTTGAGAAGATGATTATTTAGCCTTGATCAGCATTAATGGTGGCAGAATGATTTTTGGATCATTCAGGGCAGTTTTAAACTATTTAAACTGGATTCAAACGCTTAATTGAAGTGTATTCTCATGAAAAACTCTGATTCTAGAATTATGCTTTGAGCAACCTGACCATAAGGTTACAATACGATGAATTGCCTAAACCTCTGAAGAAATTGTATGTAAAGCGTTGAAAGTTTCTTTACAGCGTTTAAAGCTGGATGACACTAAAATGCATAAGAATAGCTAAAAACACCCTTTCTTGATTTTCTTTCTGAATGCTGCAGCTAAATTAGATCCATCACATTAAATTTAAATGTGATTTATGAATCTGTTCTGCTCAAAAGTTGAAATAATTTCACTTCAAGTTTTCTGGGGTCCTTTTTTTTACGTTTTAAACTTCAAATATCTTTATTTTAACCATAAAATTCTCTGCTTGGTTGTGTTTTGTCGAATTGTTGGTCATCTGTTGTTTGCAGTTCACAAAAAATTGCATTGTTTATAACTTTTGACTTAATCATTTTTTTTCTCTTTAAGATGTATTAGTCAAAAAAAGGATTTACTTTTGCAGAATATGCAACAGAGTTTTTATTTTCACCAATTTGGGCCCACGTTTGTGTCCTCCCGATGTGGGAGTGTGTTAGTGTTGACGGTCACACACTCAAGCAAAAGTTGCAAAATCCTTTAGCCATGCTGCTGCAGCAAGATATGCAAAACAGAGCTATGTGGTTGCTTTTATTGTTGAGTGAACTGAATGGTGATTTGGTGTTTAAGGGTTTAGAATTTAAACTTTAGATCAAAGCGCACACACTGACTGACTCTATATGGTTTCCTTTCAAGCTAATTTTTTTTACATTATCGCTGTTTACAAAGCAAATGTCTAAAAGCTGCAGAAATGATTTGACTTGTTTAGTAGGTCTCCCTGAAACGTAAGAATAACAGATCAAAATATTTTATGACTGGAAGGATCACAGTATTTAAGCCAGTGCAAAACTAGAGAGTCAAATATTATAAAAAAAAACTTGCTTTCTATACTTTTTGCGTTGAAAAGAAAGTCACGCTCTCAGTGCGCTCAACACTATGTGAGGTGTGGTCCAGTAGAGGGACGGGAAGTTGTTCCAGCTGATGAAGCAGGGGGTGGAATTTCGGAGCGACCTTCCACAGCCCCTGGAATGAGGCTCCTTTCCATGCATGTGAGCTCCTGCTGGGCCTCACGCCTCCGCCAGAGAAGGAAAACAGTAGGGGGGAGCCTCATCACATGTTCTATTTAAAGATGAGAGAAAAAAAAATAAGGAGTAGGCAGAGCAGAACTGTCGTCCCTGTGGCCAGAAAACGTGCAACCACAGCAGACCTGGATGATTTTTGTTACTAAAAACTTCCTGTTTGACTCCATAAAGGGAAGGAATACATCTTTCATGGACAGTTTTAGGACTTTTACTTGTGTTGAATAAGTTAGGATATAAAGATTTTGAGTTCATACACGACTTTAAAAGAAAGAGGATCATTTAGAAAATGCAATAAGAGAATTTAGAATATTTTATAAATGTATTTGAGGTTTATCAAGTAAAAAGATAAACACTTTTTTGTGTAAAATCTGTAAAATTAACTGTCTAAAAATGCCACCGTCTTTGTAAAACATATAATAATTTATTGGTATGGAAACTGATCCAACATGACATCCATGTGAGGATCAAATATCCAAAACATAAGGATCGGAGGCTAATTGGTGAGAAAATTAGGATGGAAATAGGATTTCTGTGTTTCTTTACTCCCCTTTAAACTTGGAAATGTGAAAAAAATGTAGGAATTATTTGTTAGATTTGCTCAACATAAATCAAAAATAAAATTCAATGTGGTTTTTAGGACACTGCAACAGTTTTTGTCCTCAACTATTGTGGCAGTGGAATTGTTTGAGGGATTTGTTTCCGCTCAGGATTCCTTGGAAGTGACTTGAAAAAAGTTTCTTTGCTGTTATAGTTCCAATAATTTTAATGTTATTTAGTGTTCTTTGTTCATGCAGCATCATGGCAGTAAAAACAGAAACAAGCCACTGTACTATAGATTTTTTACAGATACAATAAAACTGATGGCAATATGTCACACCTTTGTTTTGTGACATTTTTTCTTGTAGTTTTATTTTTTTTAATTTATCCTATTTTTTTTGTTTTGTTTATGGTATATGTTATTGTCTCCGGAGTCTGGTTCTGCGTGGTGATTCTTCTTCTAAAACAGGTTTTCCTCTCCACAATTGGATGCTCAGTAAGGAGAAAAATGCTTAAAGTTGTATAATGTAATATTTTGGTCATTTATGTTTAAATATAATTAAGAAAGTTTGGCCTCATTGGAGAAAAATAAATAATTCAGACACTGACAACAACAACTAATTTTGTTTTTTGGCTCAGTTTAATGTTTTCCTTGTTTCTTTCTTGAAGCACCTCGAGACAATCTTGATTGTGAATTGGTGTGAACAAAGTGGTCTGAATTGTACCACTTTTTTCCTGTTTTCGGGAATAATTACAAGGATTTTAAAAATTGTAAAACAAGCGCTAAGCAAAGATCAAAGTTTCTTTTGTAAAAGGCTTTAAAAATATCCCTCAAGGGAGCTTTTATTTAAATGTTCAACGTATTTTCTTCACATATATGAAAATAAAAGTTGTTTTTAATTTTTTTTTTCAGCTGTCAAATGTAAGAATGCAGGAACTGTAACACCACAACGACCAAAATCAAACACAGTTGCATGTTAGAGATGAGTCCACAGCTGAGCAAACACAAATACAATGTGCATATACACAGACATGAAATCCTTTGTTGCAGGCGCAATTTAAAGATGGCAACTCATGTTGGCATCAGGTTGAAATGGCGTTTTGCTTACAGGTCCCTGACATACGTCTTTTAGCCCGTTTGTTTCCCATAAAGACAGTTTTCAGTAGTAAAACAGGCATCCGTTTGTAGAATGGAGGATCAGATTGTTAGGTAGTACTTTGACTTAAGTACATTCCACAATTTGAAAAGTACTTTTAGTAACAAAATATTTGTGTGGGAATAAACCTTGTTTTTTTGACATAACAAGACTTCTGTCTTACAAAGCTGTCCACTTCTAATTGACTAAGACCCAGTTTTAAAGACTAATGATGGAACTTTTTCAAAGTTTGAAACTTCAATTTACCAAAAACATGAATTTTTGGTAAATTGAATTTTTTTTATTTTAATGTACTTTTAAAAAGGTTTTGTAAAAATGGTCAAACTTGCTTTTTTCTGTGGGTACATTTTTCAAAGTAAAAGTCAGCTGTTAATTAAAACTGTTTTATATTAGTACAATTTTAATGTATTGACTCCAAAAGCTGAAAATGATCATCCTATACTCACAACACCTCTTTTCCAAGGTTTTTATAGAAAACAGCTTCCATTATGTCAACAAGGATATTGTATAACATGAAAAATATTTCTTCAAAATACTTAATTTCCCCATTTTCCTTTAGATCCTATTGATTTTTTTATTTTTTTACAGCTCCTCTATGCTGTTCAAAGGTCTCATTTTCACACATTACAGCCTCTGTCTGGAGCACATTGAGACTTTAATGCTCCACTGATCAATGGGGGATTAAAGCAATTTGAAAGGCCTATTGTTTAGTCTGTGCATTGGTACCGCCGTCATTCATCCCCGCTGTTCCTCTGCCCTACCAGACAGCCACTTGAACTTTGCTGCTCCGGAGTCGGGAGGCAAGGCTGACCCGGCCCTTTTTCTGTTGTGCACCGCCCAGCCCAAATCCCACACGAAAAACCTGGGGGGAGTGTTTGCGGCCTAAGGTAGATGGGGGTGTTGACTCATCCAGCTTTCTCATTTTCTTTTTTTTTTTTTACATTTAGCAGAGTGATGCAGAGGATCCCATCTGGAACAAATACGATGTGCCGCTTGTGGCCCCACAGAGTTGAGAACAGGTAATGAGTCAGCACCTATAAATTCACTCACCTGCAGTGTTTGACTCAGGGGGCTGTTTTCAAACTGATTTGATTTTTTTTCTTCTTCTCAGTCTTGCGGTGCAAATTCAGCATATAACTATGCAGCTTTATTTCAGAGTCAGAGCAGCCTCCATTGAGCCCTGTGGAACACTTAAAAGCTTTTCTGAGATAAAGCTGCAGAACACGCCATATCAATTCTCATTAAACTTCTTTTATAGAACACTTTTGTAACTTTACATGAGCAGAAGAGACCACAAACACGACTGTTTCTGTTGCAGAGTTAGGGGCAAAAGGGAGAACTTTACCCTAACAAGCCCCACAGAGACCCCTCACCTTCATTTCCTCTTGTCTCATCACACTCCACCACAGCAGACAGACAACACAAACAGGGCACTCTCTTGCTTTCTGATGCTCAACTGTTTTATATAAAAAAGGAACGTTTCCTCAGATCCATTAACCTCTGTTATCTCCTACCTGCAGTCCCCCTCCGGATCACCGATTCAGCGCTTTGTCTGGGGAGCAACAGCAAAACGAAGAGGAGACTTTCTGCTCCAAAATGATTCCCTCGTCCCTTATCTGAACATTCAAACCTTTTCTAATGTTTTCTTCTGAGAAAGGAAAGACTAAACTTCATTAGTCTCATTCCATTTCTCCTGGGTCACTAAGAAATAATCAACTCTTCATGGATTGGTTTAAACCACCACAGTATAATGCAGCATTTCTAACATTGAGAGGCTCCTCTGTTAAGAGTTTTAAGTACGTTCTTTACAAGTTCAGCACTTTCACCACTAAATACTAATCTGAGTACCATTCATTTATTTTATCTCGCCTCTTAAAACATATCACTCAGCTCTGTCTCCACTAGCCAACAGTCAAATAAATTACTCGTCTTTATCACTTATTATCAAATTGAATTTTGTTTTTGTTTTTTTTGTGGTTGAATATTTTCTGTGTTGACAAGTAAAACCAGAGAACACACTATCCTTTATTGGTAGTAGTAATTGTGTTTAATCTTTTGAGTCTAAGTGAAAATAACAAAGTTGGTAAGCTAAAACGTCTCAAAATTACATTAATGAGTACAAATAAATTTAGATAATCTTAAACTTACATCTAATTTAAAGCTTTTGAACATGCTGTAAACAAAAACAAAAATCGAGAAAAAGCAACAATAATTTTTACTACTATATTCTGTAATGTGTTATTTATGCACAAATAATTTTAAGGTAAAATATAATATGTTGACATATTTTTGCATTTCATGACTTGATTTCTGGATGTTGTTGCTCATTTGAACCTCATCTTTGCCTCATATTTTTTGTTTTGCATGATTTAAATGTCTCTGTGCTTTTTATTGTTTCTAACCTTTCTTTTAATTATCTTTCAGTTTACGAAACAACTTTATTTTAGGTTTGTGTCCACAAATAGACTTAAATATTACTTGGGAGTTTGACAGGCAGACTCTTGGCTTGTCAACAGGAATTTAAATGGTAACTAGGTTCACAAAATTTAATTAACTATAATTTTCTTTGTATCTGTTTCATTGCCAACAGTCAATAAGAACACATAAAAGCAATTTCAGGCTCAATCACCCCCCCAATCATCATCAGACTGATGGTTACAATGGGAACAATCATCCAAAAGACATCTTAGATGGCATATTTAGAAAATCAAGAAAAAAACAAAATGATCCCCCACTGACTTTAATGTCAAGACAAAACCAGAGAATAATATGAAATAGAAGAGCCATAAGGAAGCTCTAAAGAAGTTTTAAGTTTTTCAGAGAGGAGTCTGACTTAAGAAGATCCTGAGAAAACAGCATCCTACACTACATTGCTCCAACAGTAAGGTTTAAAGACCCACTCAGACAAAAATTGTGCTTTTAGCAGCTTCTTGTGCCATTTTTCTGGTGATAGAGACCATAAGAAAATTGATCTTAAAATTGCTTTTCTGAGTATTTCTTTATTCAAATTGTGAATCGGAAGAAGACAAAAAAAAAGCAAAATAGCAAACTATTGTATTTGCTATATAGAAAATATGCTGGCTGGGTCAAAGCTCCTCCTGCTCCACTCCATTCTGATGCATCCGCTTGTGGGCGACTAGATCCATCATTGCTTTCCTCGTCCAATCTGGCACAGAACTGTACAGCTGGATAGCTCCGATATTGCTTGCCCTTTTTGTTGCAGCGCTAAAGTTAGCTTAGGTGTGCGGTGGGCTGCAAGCTAGCAGGAGAGAGTGTGAACAAATAGATAACAGGAAGTAGGGGCAGGCTTACTTTGCGCCATGGGTTCCTCCCACAACTCAGAGGGTGAATTTCTAAGGAACTACTGCAACTCTGCAGATACTATGTCCTAGAAAACAACAAAGGTTTTTTGATTTGAGCTAAAAACGTAATAATCAGAATTAAAATACTACCTAAAACACTTTGAAAATAGATTAAACAATTATTGGAGTGGGTCTTTATTAATGGCATTGGGCAGTTTTTTAGGGTTTGTTCTTCATAAATGACAATCTTGATGCTTTTCACACTTTTAAACATTGTATTGATTATTGCATGTGCTACTGTTTCCTAGCACTTGTCCACTTTCTACAGTTGGAAGAGACTTGGTACTAAATGACAAAAAGCAGTGCAAATCTTATGATTTGGGCACAAAACGGAAACGGTTTGGTTCATTGCTAGCATCTTTGCAAAGGTGGATATAAATAAACTTCATGTCAGATGAGTGACCTTGATTTATCGTCATTTGAAAAAGAAAAAAAAAGAAAACACAAGAACCAGACATCGTCAGGCTCTTCACCATGTCTGGGTTCACTGGATAAACCAAAACCATAGGTCATTAACAAATCTGAGTCTATGATTGGTCAAAGTTCAACCTGATTTAACTGGCAACGTGTGTTCAACGGTCACACCATTTGTTCGCAGAGCCTAAAATCAGTTCTGAGAAAACGTTTTTTTGAATGCTCGTTTATATTGACCTTTCATTGGAAGTGGCTGCTTGAACACGCGTTGCTGAGGACAGCTTGTACGTAGCTGGAAAAACATGAAAAAAGACTTTTACTTGCAACTTTCATGTTTTGTTTTAAACCCTCTAAGAAATGGGATGTTCCACTCAACTGTAGCATTTTTATCAAATGACGATTTTCCCCAAAGACCCCAGTATGTGAGAGCCAAAAATACTTGAGTCTAGTTTCCACGTTACCATGTCAAGATGAGAAAAAGCAGAGAAGAAAAGGAGAACAAACACAAGAATGGTCTAAAGGACTCCATTCACTTCACAGAAACATGGGGGCTGCACTCTAGTGTTGAACGCACTTTTATTGTTTAGGTGTCAAATGTAACGGTGTCACCATTCATTAGAGGGATAACGAGTCAATGGTCACATAAAAAAATAGAAAATCAACCATGGAAATGGTAACACAGGGAAAGTCTGGCTCCCGTGCCTTCAGAGATGTACAGTGTTCAGATCCAGATGCTTGTGTGTGTTTGGTTTGCTCATTTCCACTGCCTTTTACTGATCGCTAATAGTCCTTTTTTTTTTGTTTACTAGCCATGCATACAGTTCCACGATTCCATGTGTGTCAAGTCAGTGTCTTCAAATGAGCTGGCACTTTCTGTATCAAATATTTACACTACCATCACTTTCCTCATTAATATTTATTACTAGATTTTTGAATACTCTGAGCACAAAGAATGGCGTTGAGATACTGAAACTCGTAAGTGCCACTTACCGCATTAATATCCGAGGAGAGAAAGCAAGTAAGAAGTGTGACAGAGGTCTGCGTCTTTGTTTTAAAGGTCACCCCTTCCTGAACGGAGCTTGAAGAAGGTATTCAAATACTGTAAAATACTTTTGTTCCACCAGAATGCAATATGCTAAGAATTAATTTGACCAAGGGCACAAACAAACAGAAAAAAATCACAGTGCGTGAAAGACTCTGCTGTGCCTAAGGACCTGAAATGAGAAAAATGGCAAAGAGATGACTTTAAAGATGCCGCAGGAGTTATTTTCTTTCCATCGCCACTCTGAATGACTGAAAAAATGGGAATCACCTCTTTGGTTCAGCCCTGTGTTTAGGAAAAAAAAAAAAACATCTTCCATCAGTACCTACAAAAGCTAGACTGAGAGAGAAACTCTAGACACTGAAAATCAAAGACTCCTATTTAAAAGCTTTGCTGGATTTGGAGTGTTGTGGAAATGCAAACATGGTAACAAGAAATGCTTATCGGTGTTGCGTGTGGAAGTACACAAAATGATAATACTCAGAACAAGCAGTTCATCAGCCCAAAAGGTCTAATTCTTTGCTGACGATTCATGTCTCTACAGGTGGAAAGACAAAAACAAACAATAGAAGATGGTGACATAAGGCGAGGGTATGTTCCTTTTTGTTATGCATCAAATTCTCTTGTGGCAAATTCCTGGCATTCTCCATTCAGCTTTTACAGCAACTTTAATGCTGCTATGAATTCAAATCCACTGTGTTAGACCATTACCTTTCACTGAGTTTAGTTGGCATTTGTTTGTCTTAGTGTGTGTATTTCCTACACAAGAGGGGAGCTTTCTCTCAGCACACATTTTTTTGTTTCCAGGCTTGTTTCCCAGAGGCCCCCGGGGCTATTGTATATTGCACGAGGAGCAGCAGGGATCATCTTTGTCCGGCTGGGCAGCGTAGTCCATCTGCCGAACGATCTCGGCGAAGAGTTCATCTACCATAGTTTTGCTCTTGGCCGAGGTCTCCATGAACGGGCAGCCCCACTCCTCAGCCAGAGCCTGACCTTCACCGGACGACACCTCCCGCTCGCTTTCCAGGTCCACCTTATTGCCCACCAGGATCACAGGAACCTTCTCGTACCTGAGGACAAACACAGGCCTATAAGTCAGTCAGCGGGGATAAACAAAGAGTTATATTAAATAAAAAGCTAAATATCAATCAAATTTAGCAAAGGAACCTAAAAAAAAATACCAATTCTTTCAGGAAAATAGTGGATTTCTTTGTTTTTATATCAAGGAGAAAATACCTGCAACTTCTCTGAAGTCTGTGCACATTTACCAGCTGACATTTGAGAGACAGGTTCAGGTTAATTAACAGGGTTAATCAGTGCTGGTGGTTATGTGTGGAGGGATTGATGACATTAAAATAATAACTCATTATTATGTAAATTATTGCATAAACCCCTCTATACCTGCTAGCACTGACATTTTTGCAAATCATTTTCACTTAAACATTTGAAAAGCCTCATAGATGACTGGCATTGCATGAAACATAATAAATAAAAGAAAAAAGAAAAACTTTGGGTAACATTTTAAATAAATGAAATTTTTTTAAATACATTTTTTCTCTTTCAAAGTGCTCTAGTTGATGTTAGTATTAAATTATTAAATAAAATAAAAAAATTGTAACTAATTGGTGATGATAAAGCTTGTTTTTTTTCATTTATAAAGATCTTTCATTTATAAAGGAACCAGAGAGTAGTGAACCTTATAGAGGAAACAGATTGACAACCAGAGATAGCAGGAGTAGTACAGCCTTTAAAGTCCCACTCCAATCATCTTTTGATCTGTTGCAAAAGTGTTCTCAGTGGCCTTTTATTTTTGACTGTTGTTCTTGGGCAAAATAAAAAAAAACAAACAAAAAACTGTGTCATTCTGTAGGATATAGTTAGTGGCACTGAATCAGAAATTCACTTTGAGTTGCGGTGCGGAGTAAGCCTGCCCCCATTTCCCATCATCCATCTGTCTCCAGATTGGTGCGTAGATGATGAGTTTAAATGCTGCTAGAATGCTGGGTCGTGAGAGTTTGACCCAGCCACTTTGAACTTAGACAGTGAATAATATCTACTAAAAACATGGCATTTTTTCCACTTTCTTAAAATAAATATCCCTCGATGATTTAAAAAACTAAGTTTTACATATATATATATAAATGTTGATGAAGAAATAGAAACGATGTATTGATAGGAAAAAGTTAAGTTTCTAAATATCTCCAACTAATTTGGATAGTTCCACAGTAGCTCCAACGGAGTTGATGTAGATGCCCATCCATCCATCCATCCATCCATCCATCCATCCATCCATCCTATTTACCCGCTGGGACTCCAATAATGGGTAGGACGAGGCAATAATCCTTTGAGCACCAAACTTGTTGCTATGTCGCAGAATACCCACAGTGGACTTGGACTACCTCTTTGAACGCCAAAGGAGATAAGCAGTTCAAATGAACAAACTTCTGCACTGTGACCGCCAAACGGATGGGCTGGGATTTACCATTGTAATCGCTACATTCATTTTTGACAGCGTGACAAACACAGCAGATCCCTGAGATCTACAGAGGAACAGAGACAGCTCAGAAGAATCAGAGACAAAGCTGATCACTTCCTTATACCTTTAAGGCAGTTTTTCTTATTTGCTGCCAACAGGCAGAGCTGCAACATCTCTGAGGTTCTATGTTTTAGTAGTATTTGTTTAACTTTGCACTGCAGGTATTTACACCATTAAAATGTCTTAAAATGAATTTCAGTTCTTTGTTAGTCAATTCTGAGGTCACATATGTAACTAAACTTCTGTTTAAAGATTTAGAAAAACATCTGCATCATGCATCTTAATTTGAAAGAGTAAGATGTTAGAAATAAAAATCTTTACTCTAATAATCTACTAATATCAACATTAAAAACTGTGTTTCAGGTGTAATTAATCAATTTGCACGGTTATTTTTTCAAGCCAAACTGTCTTGAAACCCCCCAAACATTGTCAGGAGGTTGCTACTTCCATTACATTAAAATTGCAAAGTGGCATAAAGATTTCTGTCGTTCTGACCAATAAAAAGAAGCAAATATTGATGCATTGAAAAAAATAAGAAAGGCTTAAAGTTGGAAATTAATAGTTCTATTTCTCATTCCTATATTTGACCAAAGCTGTGCATTAATTTTTAATATGTTTTCATTTTACTAAGGTATTCTTTTACTAAGGTAATATTTGTTGAAATATTAACAAAATTTAAGAAAAAAAGTTAAACTTGTTTTGAAATTAAATTTCCATTTTTGGATAAATGTTCATTTTTGAGAAAATATGTGGTCCCACTATACAAGTTTTTGGCAAACATAGTAAACAGATCCTTCTTGTTTCTTTTTGCCTTTAACAACAAAAGCGTAAATAGTAAAAAGTGGATACTTTATCGCACTTTACCCCAGGGGCTTTACAGTCAGCTTTACAGGGGCTTTTTGACACACTCTGATGGCAGCGCCAGAACACTGGCACCAACCTGTAACCACCAGGAGCAATGTGGGGTTTAGTGTCAGGTACGGGGGGAACCGAACCTGCGATCTCCTGATCAGATGTCAACCGCTCTATTGCTGCACCACAGCCACCTGCAAATTCAGCTTTATCCTGAATTTTGTTCGCCGAAAACCAAAAATACAATCACAACTGCATCTCGTCCTTGAAAAATAAACTGCATCCACTAGAGCGTACATGTTCAATAGAAAAGACTCTACCATTCTTTACAAATAAAAACTCAAATTTCTAAGTTGTACTCAAAAATGCTGAAAATTAAAAACTTTGACTGTTAGGTAAATTTTGTTGACAGTTTTAGCAATAATAGTAACCTTTTTTTAGACATAAAAACCCTTTATTTTTATTTTTGTGGTTTAAATAAAACTCCTTTGCAGAGCAAATTGATTTGTATTATCATTTTCCTTCCTGTCTATGTAAAAACATGAATAACATTTTGCAACATCAGAGCCTTCAACACAACTACATCTAAGGTATCTCATCTCTTAACAGCACTGTGAAGAATTTTCAAATTTATGCCCATCCTCAAACATCTTTTTTTGCATTCTGCTTTCATGCTATGAAAAAGTATGTTCGCCATTTCACAGGCAGAAAAACCCTCTGCTGTTTTCTGTGGTAACTGTACACAAGGGCACGTCTGATGTTGGAGAGATGGATGCTGAAGGTACACCTTTGATGCTTTTCCAGGTTGAGCAGCCTGAGGAACCCTGAACACCAGGAGCTGGAGGTTGCAGCGTTAAATTAGCTCAGATTCCAGCGACTTTGATGTGCTCATGAATACATTACCCGGTAAACTTTAATCTAAACTAACCTGTTCTGTTCGCCGTGATCAGGTCCCCGTCCGAAAGAAGCAACCAGGAATTAGGACTAGAACTAGAATTGAGTGGGCGTGTGACCAAAAGCTTGAGTACACCTTAAGAGGCTTTATGGTACCTTGAGCCAGACACTAAAACTGATACGTTGCAGTGAATTTTAGGATTGAATAAACAGAGTGAGACAGTAATTATTCATAAGGGATTATAATTGCAAATCTCCTTCAACTTTTTTAAAGTTAAAAAAAAAAACAAGTCAAAAGTCAAAGGACTTTTTAAAAGACTTTCCTGAAAAAACAACAATTAATTTAATTAATTAATTATTATTGGCAACTACCCTGCGTGTGCATTTCAGTTTGAACCTGATTCAAAGAAATGTAACATTATATTGTCCGAATGGAGCCACTGACTTTGTTAGCCCGCCATTAGTGTCCCGCGTCACATTTTTAGTTGAAAACAGTCCGGTAATCTGTGACCTCACCCATTTATATCTGAATGGCCAAAAAAAGAAATGGGAGCGGCTATATTGGAATACAGAGGTTCCTCGCTATAACACAGTTCCCTAAATGCAGGGTATTTTGGTGCAATTTTGCATGCATTTTTTTGTTTTTGTACAGCCCATTGTGTTCTGCATCCTGATTGGCTGTAGACCAATGTCAATCAATCTCCTCTGTACTGTGTCTCCAGTACAGAATGGGTTCAGTTCACCCAGTTTACACAAACCTTTGACCGTGGGCAGATCTTTGTTTTAATTCTATAATACTTGACCTATGTTTCTACAAAGGTTTTAACTTTGAGGGTTAAAACCAGAGAGAAAAGTGTGAAAATGTTCTTGCCTCTCTGAGAAAAGTGTTTAGTGAGGGATTTTAAAGCCTTAAGGCGATGTCACACAGCCAATACGAATACTTATTATTGGCAACTACCCTGCGTGTGCATTTCAGTTTGAACCTGATTCAAAGAAATGTAACATTATATTGTCCGAATGGAGCCACTGACTTTGTTAGCCCGCCATTAGTGTCCCGAGTGGCCTCGATCCTGCAAGTTTTACTGTTTTCCAATTTCTATCACACCTATTAAAGTTATCCACCCTTGCAGGGACCCATCAAGGAGTCCTAGTTACTTGACTCAGGCGTGTTGGAGAGAGTTCAACATGTAGTATTTGGGCTCATGGTTGAGACGTTGCTACCAATCTACAGTCTTGATTGTTTTCCAGATACCCAACTTATTGCTGACTATTAGTATAAGTTGTGTTCGGATCAAAACCTGCTACCACCATTTTCAGCCAGAAAAATAGCATTACTACACAAATGACGGTCATAAAACTTGGAAGAAATTGACAGATTACACATTTCTTTTTCCAAACACGACTCCATTGTGGCCAATCTACCAAAAGAGTGTGTGTGTATTGCAGGATATGAGCTTTGTCACCATAAGATTATAATATTGGAGTGGGTGTAAAGCAGTTTAGATAAAACATTGTGAATCTTTATGGGGTAACAGATTGCTTTAGAGCTGTACGGGCATCCGCTACATAAAAATGTGTACAACCTTGATGTGAAGATTGTGTTAAAAATTGAATTTTCTTCTTGTTTCCTCTTGTTCTCTCAAGCTGGTCATACATCTACTGAAACCTTTAGTGATAATAAGGAAAAACTAGTAGTCAAGCGAGTTTAAACTATAATATTAGAGGCTCTCTGGGCCTTAAGATAACCAATTTCCACCAATCTGTTTTTGGACTAAGGAATTTGGAAAGAAGAAGCAAAGCTGCTCCGTCGTCCAAAAGACAAAAATAACCCAAGTCTGGTCTGTATTTTGACACAAACAACACGCCAAAACTCAAATCTTCGGCTTGTAATGCCAAGAGGCAGCAGAACACCAACTGCAAACATCTATTCAAGCTCACACAGACACGTCTCATCTATAATGCATGATGCAGATCATCTAACACACAGACCCTGCTGCTGACGGACAGAGAAGCCCACGAGCACCTTGGGGTGTAACAGCCTTTTCATTATGGAGGGAAGAAGCTTTGTTGGACTTCCAGAAAAAAAAAAAAGAGAAAAAGAAAAAAACACACGAATTTTTTTAATACTTTTTGCCAGAAATGAAAGATGTTGAATTCAAAATAATTACCAATTAAAAAAAATAAAAGAGGTCAGATTGTTGAGGGCAATAAAAACTAAATTAAGATGAAAACTCAATGAACTAATGGTACACTATTTAATTTAATGTGTAACAGCAATACATTTGTGCGATTACAAGTAGCAACGTAGATTTCCATCCATCCATTTTACAAACACTAAATCCTAGTTAGGGTCGTGGGGTTGCTGGGGCCTATCCCAGTGATTGTTGAGCAAAGGACTCTCTCCCACCCCTAACACTGATTTCAATACATCCATTTTCCAAACCTGCTTAGTCCATTTTAGGGTCACTGAGTTCCCGGAGCCTGTCCGAGCTGCTTTTGGGCAGAGGCAGGTGGGTTGCTATTGCAGTGCAGGGCCACAGAATCACAAACTTTCACATCCACACCTATGACAAACATTTCATATTTCTGAATTGCAAAATCTATTTTGATGGGACATTTATCCTAAGCAAATGTTGAAATTACACCAGCCAAAAAGTGGAAGATCAAGAAACTTTCCTTCAATCCACTCTTATCTGCTGCAAACTGTACACAATCATATTTTAATGCTAAACCTCAAACTCTTATTTTGTTCTTCCAGCACTATTTGCTATCCTGTTTTTCTATTATTGCAAGATGCTGGGATCTTTTTTTTTCTTGTGACAAAAATGTTTCAGACACCTGGGTAGGTAGTAGTTGGTAGTAGATGACTTTTTTTTTTTTAGATGCTTTGTGTAAGAATTTACAAAATTTAGGAATCAAAATGTCGTGCCCTGGCATAATTCAAGACCGTCTTAGCCTTAATGACACAAGCAGGTTTTGGATCTAAATCCACTTATTTGGTGATAGGTTTTTGGCTGTTCTACATGACAATCCCTAAATGATTTTGTTAAATGAAACTCAGAGAGTGGAAACAAACAGCATCAAAAGCTGTGTCCCTCGCCTGCAGATTCAGAGTATTCCAGAAGACATTACTTTGTTGAGATTAGAAAAAGATCATTAATGGAAGAGCCGTTTTTAGGATTATCGTAAGGGGATTCATACTGGGGATTTAAAGGCTCTGTAGACACAGAATAACTTAATGGAATAGCTTAAATTGCTTATGTACATACATTTTGCAACATTGGGCCAACAGCAGCTTTGAGACTGTCCTGTCTTGGAGGAAATGGCTTTGGCTGAATTCTAACACACTGAATGGTGAAACAAGCTCAGTGAGTGTGTTGGAGGAATTGTCAGCTTGCTGCTGCCTGACTTCATATCCTGCTGCGTTGCAACCTCAGGCAGCTGAAGGCAGGAGAGATGTTTACATTCCTCATCAAAAGGGTCTTTTATGTTTACAAAGGATGGTTCGGCTGGGTAGAACCGCAGGATGATGGGACTCTGATCATTTCATAACTGTTGCTCAGTTTACTGAGCTTATTAGCAGTGTAAGTCCCTCCTCTTAACAAAACGGTTTTCATTTTAGGGAGTAATGTGGAAAATGTAATTTCTAATGAATCATTGTTTTACCTTAATGTTTCATCTCTTGTTAAGGAAAGGTTCTTGATCAGTAATGGCTCCCTGTGGCAGCCAGTTTGTGCAATGGTATTTTTCATGGGATGTTTGCCTAAAGATATCAGAAACTGCCTGTGATTCTCCCAGACAAATTTAAAAACAATATATAAAATCAAAAAAGTCACATTTTTAGTTGAAAACAGTCCGGTAATCTGTGACTTCGACCATTTATATCTGAATGGCCAAAAAAAGATATGTGAGCGGCTATATTGGAATACAGAGGTTCCTCGCTATAACACAGTTCCCTATATGCAGGGTATTTTGGTGCAATTTTGCATGCATTTTTTTGTTTTTGTACAGCCCATTGTGTTCTGCATCCTGATTGGCTGTAGACCAATGTCAATCAATCTCCTCTGTACTGTGTCTCCAGTACAGAATGGGTTCAGTTCACCCAGTTTACACAAACCTTTGACCGTGGGCAGATCTTTGTTTTAATTCTATAATACTTGAGTTATGTTTCTACAAAGGTTTTAACTTTGAGGGTTAAAACCAGAGAGAAAAGTGTGAAAATGTTCTTGCCTCTCTGAGAAAAGTGTTTAGTGAGGGATTTTAAAGCCTTAAGGTGATGTCACACAGCCAATACGAATACTTTTGCGCATATTGCACGGATGAAAATACATGAATATATGTAGAAAAAGTGATAGAAGTTGTGGTCACTCACGTGAAATTTTCCCAGATGTATTACAAATGTACCACATTAAAGAAGAAGAAGAAGTACGAAAAACCAAGCAAAGAAGATGTAAATCAACGCAAAAGCAAAATCTGGCCCAACATTTGTGTGTTAATTATGTAATTTTAACATGTTATGTGCACCGTGTATGTGATATAAAAGTTATACATCTGTAGTACATGCAAGAAAAGTCCATTAGACATATGTGGAGCGATCATGGAAACCCACAAATTAGCATATATATCTTGATGCACACAATTGCGTAAGATTAATGTAATAGTTACGTATAAACTACATAAGTACTCCTAAACTGCGATGTTCTCAACCGACCAAAAATTTTGAACAAATGACCAACACAACAAACACTTATGAATTATGCATATCACGCATGTATTGTGGAAGACCGAAATTTCATACGTGGAAAATGCAGAAAAAGTAGCGGCTGTGCCACACCGCCTTTAAAACCTTCATATTAGTTGTGAAACATAAAGCCGACTACTTTGCAGATTTCGCTCATTGATGGTTATTTTTAAAACCGCTATCTTGTTACAGTTTTTATCTCAGTGCATTTGCTGTTTGATAGTATTACAATAAAAACAATCCCTTTCATTTACATGCAACACAACAATAGACACAAAGTCTGAAGTCTAAAGCCTCATTATTGACCCTTTGGCAGTATTTAATACAACCTCATGCTGTGAGAAAATATTAATTTAAAGAAAATCATTACTAATGCAAGGCCTTCAATGCAGTTTGTTGAATACCAGGTCAACTGTTTACTAGTCATGACTGACCTTTAGCTCTGCTAGTGCAGTTATGATGACAGATATAAAGACAGTGATAGAGAAAGCATCCCACTTCATCCAGATAAATAAGCCGTAGCACAATATTTAAATGAATTATTACTCATGCAAAATTAATGACAGGGAGCCACTGAGGTTCTCGGATGAATCACAAGCAGCAACAAAACTGTATGACAGCAGTGCTAAGAGGGTTTTGGTAATGGCTTCACCTCTGTTGTCTGACAGGTCACTAATCACAACACATCCTGGCGTAAACTTCGCTGCAGCTGTGGAGAGGTATGATGAGGTTCCCAGCTGACGCGTGCTTTCCGAGGTGTAATGATGGTCACCCCTGGCCTCAGTGGGAGAGCTCGTCCCTGCCGCTATCAGCAGGCTCTGATGGATGCTGACAGGGTTCAGAGTGAGAGCGACACACAGCAGGGACTCCAAACTGGAGGAACGCCGATATGGCCGCCATCGGTCGTCTGTGTTTCGGCACTGAGGGGTGACTAACGAGCAAAAGGCAACACTTCCAAAGATGATACAAAATCACTTTTTCAAAAGGATTAGGACACATTAAAGACACCAGAAAACAACAATTTTGAGTCTGGGGTCAAAAGAAGGTTTCACTGAGTCTGGATTTTCCACAAAAGTGCCCTCTTAGATTTCCCCCCAATTACTCTTCTAAAACTTTCCAGTTATCTTGAAACAGTCTGCCAGAAGAGATCTAAAGGTTTTCAACTCCCATGTTAGGTCTTTCAGTAATGCCACATTCCAAATAGCTTTGAAAAACTACTGGGAAAATCCCTGTCACGAGCCAGATCGAGCCATTCCAACAGTTCAACAGCAACACCTGTTGTTTTTTGTTGCACTTGTTTTGACCATTTTCAGAAACTACAAGTCATTATAGGCATATTTGGACCAAAAAAAATGTGCAAGTGGTTCACAGTTATTCCTCTCAGTTTGCAAACAGCATTCATGACAGAACCTGCATCTAAAGCCTCGTGTCCACTGAACAGTATGGTACAGTACGAATTTTGAGCGTTTCCATTATAAAATGGACCCATTAAGCCAGACCAAACCGCACCATATTTGGGCCCCTGTTGGTTGTAGGTCCACAGAAAAATGGAACGGTCTGTTGAAACCTGTTGATTGGCTAAGCGTCATTACGACAAAAGAGAGCTCCAAGAAAGGGGCTGTCAATCTCCCAATCTTCTCTCTAGCAACATTAAATGCTTTGTTTATACAAAGTACTAAAAGCCCAGTGGAAAATACAAGAGCTGCTGGATGACCTCTATTGTTGTCGTTGGTAGCTTCACCCCTCATCCACCATGGCAGTCCAACCTTAAGTGGAAACTCTCTCCTGAATTGCCTTGACCGGACCGTACTGTTCAGTGGAAACAAGACTTTAGAGGACTTAGTAATGCAACTGGGGCTGCACGGTGGCGCAGTGGTCAGCGCTCTTGCCTCACAGCAAGAAGGCCCCCGGTTCAAGTCCCGGCTGGGGGGCGTGAAAAACAACATCAATGGGGGACCTTTCTGTGTGGAGTTTGCATGTTCTCCGCAATGTTTTCTCCGGGGTCTACGGCTTCCTCCCACCATCCAAAAACATGCTTCATAGGTTAATTGGCAACTCTAAATTGTCCATAGGTGTGAGTGTGAGAGTGAATGGCTGTGTGATTGTTGACATTCTACCCTGCGACAGACTAGTGACCTATCCAGGTTGTCCCCTGCCTTCGCTCACAAGTAGCCGGGATTGGCTCTGGCAGTCCCGTGACCCCGAAAGGGAAAAAACGGTTAAGAAAATGAATGAATGAGTAATGCAACTGGGTTACACAATATGAAGAAAACTTGCAATGCACAATATTAGTGATTTCATATCTAATTTGTGTTTCAAACAATTGAAAGAGCTGAGAAAGTTTAGTAACAGACACTACCTGAGAGATGAAGGAAGAGACCAACTGGAGTCTTCTTCTTTCCTTTAATCATTAGTTAATTAGTAGCTTTCTTGTCAAGATTCTGCTGGAGGTAGTATAAGCGTAACAATGCTATCTTACATCCCTACACTGGATCTGTGAAAGCTCTGTCTAACACCGTGACACAAGCTCGGTTTCTTTAGCTTGAAAGCCAAATCGTCTACAGAAATCATAAATGGAAACTTTCCCTCTCTTTTTTTATGAATGCGAGCGCACAGTTGGGCTTCAGGGCCGTCTCCTGAGCGTGCCTGCAGGAAGCAGATGGCCTTCAGAGCTGCAGGAGGAGCATTGGAGGTGAGGCTGTTGAGGTATGACACTCTAAAATAAAGCTATAAATAAAACTGTTTTTTATGAAGACCGCCTCATACCTGAATCTTTATGACTGGGAATAAAACATTCTGATCATTTTTCACTTTTCAAAGATGTGATGAAACTGGGATGAAAATGCAGCCAATCTAAGATTGTTTTATAAACACACACACGGGTGACAACCTCCTCTTCTTTTGTCTTTATATTTTTTCAGGAAATACATGATTTTATTTCATTTCTATGTGTTTTGGGGTCTCATTTAATTACTAGAATTGACCGGTAAGGCTTGTTTCCATGTTTTTTTTTGGAATACATTGTGCCATCACTTCGTTTTCTAAAACCACTGAATCCCTTTTAGGGTCATGGGGTTGCTGGAGCCTATCCCAGTTGGGTAAAGGCAGGGTCACCCTAGGTAGTACGTCAGTCCATCGCAGAGTCACACTACCATGAACCAAGGAACAATTTAGATTGACCAAGTAACCTGTGAAGCATTTCTTCGGACTGCCCGGATAAAACCCACTCATGCAAAACTTCACACAGAAAGGACCCAGCTGGGTTCAAACCAGGGCCTTCTTGGTGTGAGGCCAGAGTGCCAACCACTACACCACATGTGACATCAACATTTAAAGCAAAGATTACCAACATTTGTTACAAACTTTAAATCAAAACTATAACTTGACTGATACTAATATATACTATTGCCCAAGCAGAGATGAGACAAGAAAGCCCTTCTGTTTTCAAATGATCGGAAAACGGGAATTACTAACTTGCTCAAAGGCTGACCTCTTAGCTGATTTGTTTTCACAGAGTGCCTTTTGGGTCTCTTCTTATTAGGATGGTCCTTAGGAGTTGGTACATTGAGCAAACTGAAACTAGGTGGAAAATGTCACACTGTTTTAAAAAGAACTAGTTGTTAGAGATCTTGCTTACAAGTGCTGACAAGACCAAAGAAGGAAATTAAAAGAGAACTGACTTTTCCAGTTAAACCTTTGACTGTCATTCATTAGTAACCGCTAGACAAAATTTTTTTTTGTCCTGGGGCCCTGCTAACGCGCTGTCATGCTAAATCACTGGAGCACTACAGTAAAGGCAGGGATGACCATTTATGAGGTGTTTTGAGAAGAAGAAGATTTTTGTTACTTTAGCCAAGTAGAGGAATTGGAAAACAGAAAGGTTGCATAGTGGGGTAGAGGTTAGCACTCGCCTCACAGCCAGAAAGCCCTAATTCAATTCCCAGCTGGGACCTTCCTGTGTGGAGTTTGCATGTTTGCATGTATGCGCTTCCGCCAGGCACTTCAGTTTCTTCCCACAGTCCAAAGACATGCTTTATATGTTATTGTTGAATCTGAAATAGTTCCTAGGAGAGTGTTAGTGTGTGCGTGATTGTGTAACCCTGGAACCGACTGGTGACCTGTCCCGGCTGTGCCCTGCCTTTGTCTACTAGTAGCATGGATAGGCCCCAGCAACCCCGTGACCCCCAAAAGGGATTAAGTGGTTTAGAAGACCATTTAATGGGTTCAGCATGCACCGCCAAAGACGTGAGCGTTAATCACACGACCCACTTCAATTATCTGACCAATCACTATAGTTCTCACAGAAGGTACGGGTAAAAAGCTAAAGAAGGTAGAGTGTCCGCCATCAAATCCACTTTTAGGTCATACCAAAGACCATAACAAACGGGACTCAAAGCCTCTCTACCTTTACCCTCCCATGCTCAGTTTCAAGCAGGCACCGTCTGCTTCCTATTCACAACGATTTAACCCTAAACACAATATTAATCTTACTTTTCTTTATATTGCCCTCCATCGTGAGAAAAATGCTACAAGAACATGTTAAAAACACCCAAAACACGATTTTCGTTGGAGAGGATCTTTAGAGGCCAACACAATGTGGATCAAAGCTTAATAACAGAAGAAAAGACCTCTCACAATCATTACAACCCTTTAGGTTGACTCGGATACGCTTATGAAAAGTGCTTAAGCCCTAAAAAAGATGCAGCCGTGTCAGGAAAAATCATCAGAATCAATACTAGATATAAAAAGTCTCACAACAGTTTTGCCTTGTGTGCGACGTTCTGTGTGAGCACACACACACTTTTGACACAAGAACACACACTGCAGACAGAACCTACCTCTTTCTATTTTCTATTCATGTGGGGGAAACATGTTGACCTCATTCTTTCAAGCAGTGACACATTATACCAGGATTGTTCAGGAAGTATGTTTGATAAGATTCAAATAACATAAAACATCTTAAATTAATCAGTATAATAAACATCTCTGGAGTTTTTCTCTTGACTTTTTTTTTTTTTGGAGATTTGTAATGGCAGGAACAGGAAAACTGACGCAGAGCTGTAACTGCATCCTCCAAACCCCTCAACATGCCTCCTCTTGGTCTTTGTGGAGCGCTCTAACGCATGACAGATGACCCCGAACAGCTGCAGCTCAGCGCACGCTGCACACTGGTTGGAAAATACAAGACAAACAAATGCAGCGTGGGTTATTGCTGCAGCTGCATCCATGACACGGCACATTTAAACTCTTGGTAGGATTTCATGACATCATGCAACATCCACGAAGCAGCACGAGTGACCTCACATCCGGATGCTCGCGCGATTTACGGCGCGGCTCTTTTGTGAAGGATGCTGAGCACAAACGTGGGCTCCCGTCTGCAGAACCGGCCCGATGTGAGACAGTGGCTTCCTCTGCAGGACACACACACGCGCACATTCTTCATTGGATGTCTCTGTGCTGCACTGAATCATGGGTATTTAAAGCTTTTGCAGGGAGCTGCAGTCAGTCACTGTGTGGATCCAAGAGCCACATAATAGCAGGTTTCTGCAAAGCAGATGGTATTTAGGATTGGTGCCCTGTCAGCAATGTGAAGTCTCAAGGAGGAGAAGATGAGTTTGGTTTGCTGGGGTGTAAAAAAAAAAATAAAATAATAAAGGGGGGGGGGGGGGCTTTGAGGTCACCACCAACATTCAACTAACAGTCCACCAACCTTTTCACTCTAATGATCTGATCCCTCATGGGCTTTATGTCCTGGAAGCTCTGCTGGTTGACCAGGCTGTACACCAGAATGAACCCTTGGCCGTTTTTGATGTACAAGTCCCGCATGGAGGCGAACTGCTCGGTCCCGGCCGTGTCCAGGATCTCCAGCACCGACGGGGAAGAGTCCACCTCGATCTCTTTACGATAAAAATCCTCTATGGTGGGGTCGTACTTCTCAATGAACGTCCCGGTGACGAACTGCACGGTGAGGGCGGATTTCCCGACCCCCCCGCTGCCCAGGACGACCACTTTATACTCGCGCATCGCGGATTTTAGTCGAGTCGCCGCGGAACCGACGCTGTCATTGAATCGAACAGGAAGAAAGGATCCCGCACTCACGGCGCTCAGCATCCGCGTGCCATGTCGGTGTCAACGCGAGCGACGGCAGAGCACAAAGACTCGCTGCCCCGACACGGGCTTCATTATAGTCAGACAATCGCCATGGCAGGCCGGACCCCCCGCATGCGGGGACCGCGGCTGTCCGAACCGAGCGGGGAGACGCACGAACGCTGGCCCGAGGATGTGGACCGAGCGGGGGTTCATCCGCTGAGCTCACCCGTCTCTGTGCATGACAAAAACCAAACTTGCTCCATCGGAAAAAACGCCAGAGAACGAGCGCGAAGCCTCGGAAAAACCCGGATCGAGGAAGCCTACATCCGCACTGGGTGAAAGGACTGGCCTCTCTTTGTTTCCTTATCCCCTCTCTGACATGTCTCCGTTTCTCCCCCGCTCTCCAATGCGCTCCCATCCGCCATACTCTCGGGTGGAGACCCGCGGCCGCTGCGAAACCAGCCGGTCCCCGCTCGGCTCCCGTACCGAGCCGAGCAGAGGGAGGTGGGGTGAGGGGAGGGAAGGGGGGGGGTCGGTCCCTTCTCAGACGGACGCGCGGCCAGCCCAATGGACGCACCGGTGCCTCCAACGTCTCATTCGTGGCTGAATGAGAGCCTCGCGGAGGGGAGCCAGTGAAATCCGGAGGTGACACTTCCGTTCACGTGTTCGAATTCCCATCATTCGGTTGCCCTGGTGACATCCACGGAGAGCCCGTCCAATCACAGGACGCAGAGGAGGACGTGTATCCAGGAGGAGGAAAACATGAGAAAGATGCCGTTACCATGGCAACGCAGCATTTTGTGCCGAGGACCAAATTTGAGAATGGGCTGTAAAATACGGTTCACCGATAATTGTGATAATTCCTACAGTGACTTTTGCAGTTTTAATTGTATATATATATATATATATATATTAAAAATTGCATTTCTAAGTACTCTTTAAAATCAAATCATCTGCAATTAGGAGCAATTTAAAAAAGCCTGTAGCAATGACGTAGAAGCTACAGTCGTCAGACCACAAGCTCTCTGTCTGCTTCACTCCATTCCGATGGCCTCCACTTGCAGACAAAGAGATCCATCCTTCATTTTCCTCGTTTAAACTGGTATCTGGCTCTAAACTGTATGGCTGAATAACTCTGATGTTGCTCATCATTTTTCCTGTGCCAGTAACGTTGGGGATGTGAGGGGCTGTAAGATAGTGGGCAGGCATGTAAACAACATGATGTTGAAAAGCAGGGTTGCTCCAGTCCCGCCCACAACTCAGAGGCAAATTTCTACGGAACTCCTGCCGCTCTGCAGAAACCATTTCCTCGAAAACAACACATGTTTTTTTGATTTTGCCTAAAACGCCATAATCGTACTTAAAAGACCACTAGGAGCACTTTAAGAAAAGATCAAAAGATGATTACTTATAATATATTTGGATCAAACAGCGTTAAATAAATGTTAAATAAATCAAATAAACAAAGCAGACAACTTTGAATTTCAGGTACATATAATTTATTTGCAACAAATCAGATTTGACATAACTTTAAACTTACAGACCAAAACTGTCCATATGAAATGTTTAATTATGCACAACTTTTCTTGAAAAACATTAGGATTTAATTTCAGCTTGTAACCTAATGGCACCTTCATTGGCAGCTTCAAAGCAAACCAAGGAGTTGACACAAGGCCTTTCAGGGTAGAATTTGAAATACAATCTGTGACCATGGCTTTAGGCTCAAGACTTTAGGACACCTTAAGTTGAAGCAATTTCCTAAAACAATTCGGAACTGTGAAACCAAAACCGATTGAGAAACAGAAGGAAAATAAGGCAGAGTTCACAAAAAATTATAATAAGCGCATATTTCCAGTCATGTGACTGTAGCAAAAGTGCTGAAAAGGATTACATTTACCCCTCTGAGTCAGACCGTGTCTTTCTAATCAAAAGATCAAAAATTTAATTTCCCCAAATCCTTTTGTTTGGAAATCACATCCCATCATCTCACATTAAAATACTTGAAACATTTCTGGATATTAAGCAATTTTTGGGTTTTTACACTCAAATACAATCTACAAATTCAAGACAAAAAAAAGCACAACATTTTGGTGTAGAATGTGGTCTTTAAGTGTTCATTTTGAGCTAGTCAAGAAATTTGCTCATGCAAAGATTTACGTGACAAGGCAGTGACAAAATGAAATGATTTTGTCGTTTTCTATCTCCAACATTCAACCTGTGGAAACATAAAGTCGTTTAGCAACAGATCCTTTAAGGAACAAAACTAAAAATCTGATTCATAAATTACATTTATCATTGAAATACACAAGAATAAATGTCCAAAGAGTTCTAAACTAGTAAAATAAGTGTACTTATCTTAATAAAATAATTCATCAGGAGAATACAGAATGAAAAAAAAAGAGCAAATGCAGAATATTCAAAAGATAACATAGAAGAAAAGGTTGGTAGTTTCACACCACAAAATACAGACTATGCTTTAGTGAAGTGTTTAAAATAAAAAGACATCAGAATGACAAAGTTAGCATTCTTTTGAACAATCTCATTCTGTCTGCTGTCATTTTCACAGAGAACTACTTGCATAATATAACTTTAAGCACACAAAAACCAAAAAATACCCACATGTTTAGCTCCTCATACCATAAATAGCATGTTCACCTCATTGTTAACTACGTTATCATCCAAAATATTGAAAGAAAGTAGCGTAAAAGCCAATTTATAGGTATTATAATGAGTACAGAAACACACAGATTTGAACATAGATGGAAAAGAACTATAACAAGTTACTAATGCACTGTTGTGGCATTAAAAAAAACCCTCTGATGTCTGTGACTAAAGAAGATTTAACTAAGAGTTTTTACATAAAAGCCTTTAAACTATGCTTAAGATGTCTTTGCATTTTCTATTCTTTCAGGCACTTGTAACATTAAAAAAAATACAGTACTCAATGCTGACTGTAACATTAAGCTCACACCAACACCCTTACAGGAGCACGAAACCTTTAGTCTGAATATAAACAGTAATTCCACAGCCTTTTGATGAGCCATCGTTCATGCCTTTAGTGACGACTTGCAGATCCATCAGTGAGTCTTACCATAAACAACAACAAGAACAATCAAGTGATAGTTTAGAATGAGTATAAAATGGATTTCAACAGCATTTGACGACCTGTTTACGCAGTTCCAAGGCACACCAGTAGGTGGGGCCCTGATCCAGCTCTACGGGGCCTACAGGGACAGACATGCAGAGACGGAGAAGCCGCCTCAGTGCTTTTTAAAGGGATGACCATAAACCTGCTAGCAGATTACATTTTATAATATAAAGTTTAAATAAGTGCGTTCACTGGTTTGTTTAAAATATTTAAGTCTGGCACTAGGTAAAACAATCATAAACAAGAGTTTTTTTGTTATGCTTTTTTTTTTTTTTTTTTTTACATTAAATAGCACATTCAAGAAGAAAGAAAAATCTGGAACTGATTTGCAGCTGACATAAACCTGTTAAAACAGTAGACGTTTCTTTCCTTTCCACCTCAAATATGTACATCATTGAAAACAGTTACAGCAAAATTCTTACTATAGTTTTCCAGATAGGTTAGAATAATGATTTTGCACCGTAGGCCTTTCTGTATACTTCCTTTCTATATGGGAGCTTTTACTAAAAGAGCTCTTTATAATATGACAGACACATGGTTTCATCCCCGACTTCACCACTGGGTTCACCTTAATGCACGCCATTAGGGAACCAGTGTTACGCACGGTGCTTAAGTGTGCACAAACACCAACTGTCTCCGATGCCAATAGATTCGATATATCATCATAAATACCAATTATGGCAGCAGGCTTTTCCTTAGTGTTGACATCGACATGCAGCTTGTTTGTATGTTGGCTGTGAAATTAACGATATTTACAAACAATCTTTAGGGCTTTAACCGGCAGCAACATCCCTCTGGCCTCTGTTTCTGATGGTTACTTGAGGATGATCTGTTGTGGGAATAAAAACAAAAAAGTCACAAAGGAGGAGATTCATCCAGCGCTCATCCAAATGCATCGTCAGCGTTGCAGAACAAGATACATCAGGAGTCTTGAAGATTTAAAACACAAAAACATTATCAAGTGTATCCAAATGTACAAATGAACACTTAAGTGTAATATGAGCACACATGTAGATAATTACCCCTTCACATATTAAATAACAGGAGTTCATACTATATAATACAGTTGAACGCCGTTATTGGTAAATATGTGAAAGACCCGCTCTAATGAAAATTTTTTTAACATGTCCTTGCAGCATTTTTCTCATGCTGAATGTCCTTTATGAAGAAACTTAAGCTTAGGATTGCGTTTCTGAGTTTTTCTTTATTCAAATTGTTGTGAATCAGGAGCAGATGCATTTGCTCATTTCTGATGTAGAAAATACACTGGGAGGACCACAAGCTCTCTGATTCGTTCCATTCTGATGCATCCACTTGTAGACGACTAGATCCGCTTACGTCTTCCTTTTTCTCGTCTGAACTGCCACCTGGCTCCAACCTGTTTGGCTGGAGATCTCCAATATGGCTCCCTATGTTTTGTTGCACCCGTAAAGGGCTGTAAGCTAGCGGGAAAGCTCAGGTATAGGTGGCCATAAGGGGCCGAGGTTGCTCCACGGCAACAGTCCCGCCCATAACTCAGGGGAGAATTTTAAATGAACTCCTGCCGCTCTGCAGAAACTATGTCCTACAAAACAACAGCGTTGATTTTGGCTAAAAACAGAATTATTATAATTAAAAAGACTACTGCGAACACTTTGAAAATAAATCACAAGATGATCGGAGTGGGTCTTTCAATGATTTTGTTCCCACTAAACGATTACAAAAAAACAAAACAACAGAATTTGCAAAGTTGTTTTTTTCAGGATAATGAACAGGAACAGAAAGAAGAAAACGTATTCCCGCCCCCTTTATGATCTTATTATAACCATTGTTGTATTTTTTTTAAGAACATGATAAAAAATATACACTTTCCATATTTAATATTCTATTTACCGTATTTTCCAGACTATAAGTCGCTGCGGAGTATAAGTCGCACCAGCCCAAAAATGCATCATAAAGTAGAAAAAACAGATAAGTCGCACTGGACTATAAGTCGCATTTTGACGGGAAAATTATTTGACAAAATCTGAGACCAAGAACTACTAACTTGCACAACCTCACATGACACAATCATAGCAGACTGTTTAACTCATAATTTCAGAGTAATTCTTTCTTATACTTATTTATTTATTTATTCCTTTCATGATGCATTATTGGCCAACTAATTTTCTGTTTTCATCATGTATTTGTAGAAACAGTTATCATTTTTATTGCATTTCTGAATCTATGAAATCATTGGAAAATAGAATATTATGTTGTTAGCCTTCAAGATCTTACTGTAAAAAAAAGTTTGCTGATTCTCTGAGTCACTTAACAAACTCTTAACACTTAACATACCTCATACATCAAATTGACCCAGGAGCATCTCTGCTCCTCACAAATGAACATAACAGGAGGGTTAACAATGTATTTATTTCAATTTATTTCTAATATAAGTCGCTGCGGAGTATAAGTCGCACCCCTTGCCAAACTATGAAAAAAAGGGTGACTTATAGTCTGGAAAATACGGTATTCAAACCAACACATTGTCAGGTGTTTATTTAAAGTAATCCATTGACAAAATAAAGCAAAACAGTAACAAAAAAAAAGAAGAAAATAAAATGACAATGAGTTTAACACACACTAAAACCTAATCAAACCTGTAGGGTGGGATCTTAAACTATCATTCATTGAGGAAAATATATTGGACAATTAAGGAGTGTGAGTCATGCAATAAAAGCTCAATGCAACACTGCTTTTTGCAAAACAAAAAGGATCTTTAGAAAGCATTTTTCTGTAATAAGAGAAAGGGAGGAGCTGCAGCCTAGAAGTTCTGCTGAAAGTCTACAGGTACATAAAGCTTTATGAAGCAATGCAAGCGGAGCACCTCTATGCTGACAGAGCAACTCCCCCGATTTCAAGATGAAGCACTTATTCGGAGCTCAAGGATTTATGAGAGAAAGCTTTTAAAATGAGCAAACCTGATTGGCTGGTGGTGTTGCTGCGTAGGGGACACTTGTGGCGGGAGTAGTTGCTGCAGAGACAGTAGCAGGCGTAGCACTGTACATCATGGGGACTTTTTCAGGAGTGGGGGGAAACATGAAAGCAATGAAAAGGGAGGTGGAGCATTAAATAATCCTTTCATAGCAGCAAGCTATCGTTGGTTAGACCTGCAAACGGCATTTGATCACGCAGCAAAGCGAGACAGCATGGGAGAGCATAAAAAAGGGAGGAAGGAGGCCGGTACAAGATAAAATTAGGAAATCGGTCCATAACTGACATCCCGCAGGAGGCTGCATGTGTGACAAGACAGCCAACATGTTTCTTTGAAATGACAGGAAAGATTTTCCAGGTTACACCTCCGGGATGCTGACCAAATTTCCTAATCCTTCATACGGATGCACGGCACAAGCGGAACCCAGCAAAGACTCTTTCATAGCAACAATGTGGAGTGTTAGAGGAACTTTTTTTTCTTTTTTTTTTGGACAAAAAAAAAGTTCAAATGTGTCAAAGATGCTCACAGAAAAAAGGAAAGTTAACTTGATGGGTGCTCCTGCTGAAAACTGTGTGCAGTCATTGAAAAGAAGTCATGTTAAAAAAAAAAAAAAATGAAAGAAAAGGGAGAGAAAGGAACTTACCGACATTGTTAGCTGGAGTCATGCAAAATACAGAACCTGTGAGAACATGAGACACAAAACACAGTTTAGGATATAGCGACTAATATTTTATTGCTACTGCTGTTGCAGAATGCAGGTTTAAAAAATGCCAGTGTTTTCTAATGAATCAAGTTTAGACACATTTACCTTTTACACAAGTGAACCCTTAACCCATAAGATCCATGGGGGCATCAGTGTAACAGAAAAACATCAAAACTCTGTTCTGGCATCCACTTAGTCTTTGGCATATCCCACTACCTTTTAATTTGAAGGAAAATGGGTCTGGGGTCTTATAGGTTAAAGACTGTATTTAACTAATATTCTCTCCTGTGGGCACAGAAAAGCTGGTCTTGTATGTCATCATGCAGTGGTAGGGATTTTTGTGTAGGGCACTAGTGTCACCTTGTTAAGCTACATTCACAGTCTTTGGGCCCCTCCCGAGAAGCTGGAGGAAGTGACCGGGGCGAGGGAAGTCTAGGCATCTTTGCTTAGACTGCTGCCCCTGTGAGCCGGTCCCGCACGACCGGAAGAAGATGGACGGAAGCTACATTCACAGTTTAAGCAGCCACTTCCAATGAAAAGTCTATGTAAACCAGCGTAAACGTATATTTCGGGCTTCCGCGTTAAAAATTCTGAGGTTCACAAATAGCTATGCAAGGTTCTACAAACATTTTCAGGCCCTACGTACAAAATGAGGAGCAATTGAACGTGCATTTTAAGATAAACTAGGGCGAACTTTGAGCAATGAGGGACTTGGATTTGGTAGTGATGAATGGATAACAGTTAACTAACAGTTTGAAAAATTAATCACAGAGGAAAAAAAATTGAACTGAGGTTGGAATTATACCACACCAAGTCATTCATACATCAGAATAGTGCTGTGAAAAAAAAGCCTCGAGCAAGATTTGGACTGCGTTGATATTTTTGTGCACCAAGCCTCTTCCTACCGTGGGTGGCAGACATTCACTAGTGAATAGTAGAAAAAGCAAAAGAAGAAAAAGCAATGTACACACCATGGGCTAAATGCGTGTTCGAGAACGCATGTAAAAATGCACGTCAAATGTCCGGTGTGAATGCAGCTTTAGAGCACCAGGTAACCAACATTCTCTCCTATTTACTTGTATTTAGTAATATCCGTTGACTGTGTATGAGAACTAAGTGACCCCCCTCTCTCCTTGTGTTCAATATATATATATATATAGGAAGTACCCACTGGCTCCAAAAAGCCAAACTCCTATAGACTTCTACTTAGAAATAAACAGCTATTACTCAGCTACCATATTTGTCAGAATAACCATTCTTGCTCTGTTACATTTTGTTCTTAATACTTATGACTTATTTTTCATTATATTTATATTTATATTATACCTTATAAAAATCAGATGCCTTAATAATAGTATGTGGTGCCCGTTGGCTCCCACCTTGAACAATGGAAATGTTTGATTGACGTCTGATTTAAGTAGAGGGCTGGGCTGCTACATTGCAAAAATATCCCACCTAAAAATAAGTCAAAAAATCTAATAATTTGAAAATAATTTGAAAAGTATTCTTCAAATAAGCAAAATAAAAATCTGCTAATGGGATAAGAAAATGTTCTAACTAAGAATTCTTATTAGTCACCAAGACATGTTTTCTTTAACTATGATCATTTTGCTACTTTCTTGATAATATAAATTTTTTGCAAGCAACAGGGATCTTTTTACTTTCTTAATATTTAGTTTTGCAGTTCATGGAAACGTCTACTCAGACCGACTTGGACCGGTCACTGCTCACTGAAGACGTCTGGCTCCAACATGGCGGCGTCCGTATTGCGAAAAAAATGGCAACTGAGTTGACTTCCTTTCGTAAATCATTTTCTATGGGTGACGTCACACTCATTTAGTCCAGTTCTCATATACAGTCAGTGGTAATAACACAATATTTGTGTTTTACCTTCACCTCCTGATAAGTTCATTCACAGAAAGTCAAAAGTTTTTTTGAAATTTTCCAAAGCTTAGTTTTTGGCAGTGTGGTTGCAATTCATCAAATCAGCTAAATGTGGTCTTGTAAAACATCAATATTACCATACAATATATGAATCAAATAATTGATAATAATTATAGAAGTGTGTAGAAGTGGTAAAATAAATGGAAAACATTTATTCTTAGTGGTTTTCCTTTATTCAAGATTGAGAATCCTCTATGGAAACTTGATTCCTCTGCCACTGTTTACAGTTTAGAGCAACGGGGAATTCCCAGAATACATTGAGGCGATACACACCAGAGAAAAGGAAAAGTAGTGACAATATTCTGTTTGTGGGACTCACCTGTGGGATAAAATCCTGCAGCGGGCTGCTGAAGATGAGTGTTGGCCAAAGCTTGTTGGTAGTGCAATAAATTTGGGGTAAAGAGAGCGCTCGCCCAGTTGCTCTTCTCAAGAGCGGGTCTCTTTGGTAGGGTTTGCAAAACACTATGTGGAAAGGCCTGAAAAAGAAATAATTAGAAAAAAGAATTAGGGAAAATTCTTCAGTGACTCCATGTTTGATTGAGGTGCAATCAAATTCTTACATTTTGGGATTGTTAGTATTAAATAACACACACAAAAAAAAACAATGAGTAAAAAAGCTTTAAAAGTGACTTATGCCAATAAAAAGAAAACAATATTTTTCTACATTTGCAGCACATGATTAAATATACAGATGTGGACACAAAGACAATGACAAAAAAATAAATAAATAAAAAGTTGTTACAGTACGATTAATAGCAACATGCAAAGCAAAAGTTGGAAATACCAGGTCTACAGTTGGCTCAAGGGGTCGCTTCATTGCTTTGGCAGTCGACTGAGTCTTTTTTATAGCAGGCAGCGAGCAGCGCGCCAATGGGATTCAAGCGCATTAACATACAGGTAACAGCAAGCAGAGGTGCATCATGGAGGACAGCGTTGTGGATAGGTGAGAGGGGGGGAAAACAAAAAAACAAAAAATAATCTGAATGTAGTATACCACAGAAAACACAATAAACATGCACAGTAAAGTGAATTTTAAAAGAAAAAACTCATTATAGAAATAATAATAATAATATCTAGTATTATTATTAGTAAGTCAAAGTATCCAGCAAGAACCAATTTGCTTAAATTATTTTATCAGAGTTGCTGATCTAATTTTAATGCACCAACTGTGTGTTGTTTTGTGAAAGGATCAGCTTTTATGGCTCTGAAGGATGGGCACCAGCGAAACACAGCAAACACTGACAATGTTGACTAGAAAATGAGAAATGGCTTGGTTTTTATTAGAGCCAGCCCCTCAGCTGATGAACCACGCTTCGGATGCTCCACACAACAACACGTGGAGCTCCGGTTAATACGTTTACAGCAGAGTGTGGGAGGGATCTTTTCAACATGACGTTCTACGGGTCTCTGTAAGCTTTACGTACAACTTACAGCTCAAATGTCAACTCAGTAAAATAAGGTAAATGTTGGAGGCAAAATGGCTCTACAATGATGCCAAGAGTGAAGCTACAAAATGCCACTTTTCTGATAAATTGTGACGTGTGTTCGGCTGTAGAAGGTTCTCTTACCATGGCTGCAGCTGTGGTCCCGGCAGCACTGCCCGCCTGACTGACTTGTTGCTGACTGGATTTGATTTTGGCCTGCAAGTGTGCAGGCGGGTGAAAATACTTGCACTTCTCCCTGGAGCAGCGGCTCTTGATGTAGTCCATGCAAACAGTGACTGTGTTATCGGTGGCGTCAATCATCGGGCTGTCACTGGGGTGGGCGAAACGGCAATCCGTCTCCCCTCTGGCACAATTCCCCCGTTGAAACTCACGGCACACCTGGACGAGGAGCAGTGATGAAGATGGTCAAACGACATCATTTATGAACGTGTTCTTTGGCCACGACTTGTGGAGCACAAACCTCTAATTTGTCAGTGCGCTGAAGCTTCTGCGATGGAGAGGAAGTAGAAGAGGACGAAGAGGAGGAGGAGCACTGAACTGGGACACCTTGGCTGCCTGAGACCAGAACTGGGGTGCTGGAGAGGAGGTCTTGGGGAATGAGGCTCACCCCAGGGTTCAATTGTGTGATGTAAGAACCATAACCAAGACTGGCGTTAGTGCCAAGTCCCTGTGTAACAGGAAATTGCTATAAGGAAAGAAGACACACATTATACTTGTGGCAAACATCCTCCCCTTCTATTTGGTCCAGAAAAGCTGAAAGGACCTTACCACAGGCTGCAGACCGGCTCCAGGGATCATGAGCTGCATCTGCTGAGCGAGCACAGCGGCCGCCGTCTTCTGCTGGATGAGATTGTTGCGGCCGTTAATCTCCAACTGGGTTTTCAAGTGTGACGGAGGATGGAGATACTTGCAGTTTTCTCTTGAGCATCTGCCCTGCATTTACAGAGCACAAGCAGGAGATTAGAAAACAACAAAATGATAATTCTCATCATCATTGCATTCTGTCTTTGTCTTTTATCTGACAAACATTTGGACTTTTCTTTGGAACATTTGATTAAAAAAAAGAGGTCACAAATCTTTTGAAAACTCCAATGACTACTTTTATCCTGGTTTCCAGCAAAGCTTTTTAACTACACATTAGTCTTTTTTTTTTTTTAACCTTGTAGCATAATTGTGTCCTGATAACAGTGTGACTGTCCAGTCCTGAACATTTTGATCTAAAATTACAGGACTTCTTCATGAACTTCCTGTCTGAGCTTCATAGTGTTTTTCTATAAGAAAACTCTGCAGGTTCACACTTTTCAAGTGTGTTGCGAGGCAAACTGGGAAAAATAAATACATTTTACCATGTCATTTTAATTATGACATGACAATTTTAAAAGTTTGCATTTCAAAGTGAACTATAAAAATGCCATGACCAACAGGGACACTTTGGTAGCGACTTGTTAATAGTTTTTTCTAAATATAAACATACATTTTTTTTACCCTCTGACAGTTTGTTTAAACACAATTTATCAACTTATTGTTGAACAAACGAAGAAATAAGATCAAACAAAAGAGACTTCCCATGCATCTACACTTACCAAAGTAAAAAAATAAAAAAAAGCTATTTATTATTTATTTTTTTTTGTTGCATTTTATAAGTTAATAAACAATTCAGTTTCAACCAAACATTTTGAGGCCAATCCAACGAATAAAACTTAGTGATAAGCTTTGGTATTTGTTGTAGAACAATTTACTTAGGAATAAACAACATTTATAAAGCCTTTTAAATAAATAAATAGATTATTATTTTTAAATAATCCTTTCTACCGCTGGGTTTCTGCCAAACTAAAAAACTGCAATTTGATTAAGGTTTAGTTTTATACAAATCTAGTAAAAATTGATTTTTCCATTTAATTTTTTTTCCCAAAATCAGTTTTGTCAAATGATTAAAAAATGGTTTTTACTAATATGCTTTTTAAATGACATAGCCCCTGAGAAATTTTGCTGCTGTTTATTATATTTACAATTTTTTTAAGTCTTATTGATTTTGTTGTTTTTTTCTTTTCTTTTCTTTTTTGCTCATTGCTGCTATTCAAAATGAACAAACAAGTAAGTAAAATTTACTTCAAAAGTCAGAATGAATAAATCTTGGGTTCTCCAGGGTTAAAATGATTAAATGATAATTTTTTTAAACAGAATATCAGCTTTTTCTGATTGGAAAAAAAATGCTTTAGAGTGAAATCTGATTAACCCGTGCTGCATTCTCTAAATGAATATGAATTAAATTCATGTATTGATTTTTCATAAACCTGGCCTTGATAATTATTTCTGCTATGGACAGCCCTTTCTAAACATGCATGATGGGTAATGATGTCAGTAAGAGTAAAGTGATACCCTAACATCGTCCATAAATAGTGTACTTTAAGCTAAAATAAAGCTTTGTTATAAACAATTGTATGTCAATTAGCCAGATACTAATGGAAATTAGCCGTGGATCCAGACCCTGGGAGGATAATTTGTAATTGCTAGGAAGGCTCGTCTTTCTACCCTTGATGATGACTCATCGCCCTTCACACACGTCACATCCAGCTTCTCCGTCTGTTCTTTTTAGTCTCCAGGACACAGTTAACGCGTTCTGGTACCACAGAATTACAGCCAGTGCACGGTTCAGTGTGTTGCCAAAGGGTACCTTGAGAAATGAATTTCATGTGCTGACCTTCTAATTGATAAAAAGGACTCTTCCTCCACCTGAGACACAGCTTCCTGCTCAATGATACCTTAAATCCTCTATTAGGAAAGAAAAGTAATTGATCAAAAAACTATCATCAAAATGTATATTTTACCTGAAAGTTTTACTTTATTTAGTGATGATTTCAGTTGTTTTCATTGCAGCACTTAGTACTAAATACACAGTTAGGTTATAAGTGCATCTGACTGCTGTCAAAAGAACTGTTCTAGCTACATTGTGGAAATGCATTCCTCTGTTTGCTAGCATCTACAGGTCTTGGGCTGCTAGCTTAAGCTGCACATGGATCATGTGATGAAAGAAAAACTGGATTTCAACATGTTACTGCAGGAGATCAGGTCTGGGTTTGATGGCAAAGTTCTAGACCTGGCACATACCAGGTGAAAGCTACATTTAAACTGGAGTAACAGATATGCAGTCATTTTGTGAAGTGCTAATAACGAAGAAAACATAGTTACATGCTGCTATAAAGATATGTCTTGTCCTATTAGACAAACTCAGTAGCATTGTTGGAAGGACGTATATTTGGTCAGTGTAAGTGTGATGTAAGCCATTCAGTTTGACGAGGGGGAGAATCTCCATTTGGTCGGTGATTTAAAGTCCCACTCCAATCATCTTTTGATCTTCTTTTCAAAGCGTTCGCAGTGGTCTTTCATTTGCTGTTTTAGCCAAAACCAAAAAAAAAAAAAAAGTCTCATTTTCTAGAGCATAGTTCCTGCAGAGTGGCAGTAGTTCATTAGAAATTCACCTCTGAGTTGTGCGTGTGTGTGGGGGGGGCGTTGTCATGGAGCAGCCCAAGTTGCTGAGAGATCAATGTTTACATGCTTTCCTGCTATACCCCCAACCAGACATCACCAGTGCAACAAAAATAGCAAGGAATATTGAAGCTACCCGTGTTAAAACTACTAAAAACACCATTTTCAACAGAGTGGGTTTTTAGTAAATTCTTGACGGTGACTCAAGTCCAATTAAGGTCACAGAGCTGAGAAGACTGCAGATCTTCTTGCGCTTATAAGCTTTATTTTCATTTATAAATCTATAAAACTATTTAGCATGAAGGTCAATGATGCAGATTAACAACAGATTTTTCAGTTTTAATCTGAAGCTCCGTTTATTCTTGTTGTTCCACCTTTCTGCGTATCCTTCTCAGGGATTGCTGCAGCAAATCAGCAGAGATTTTTATACCAGATGCCCTTCCTGACACAACCCTGTATTTTATCCGGGCTGGGGTCCGGCACTGGGGACCTCAGACTTGGGCCCCGTTGTGGCTACATAGTTAGGCAGTAGCCCGAAGGGTCTTGCCCAAGGACCCACATTGGATGAAGCTCCCAGGGAAACAAACCCTGGTTTCCCCATGCGCCAGTTCTACGCATTCAACTGAGCCATCCAGCTGCTTGAAGTTCCATTTATTGTATTTTACAATATTCCACATTTCCATGGTGTCATATAATAAATGGTACATGTAGCTAAACTGTGTTAATGCTTTTAGCCTCCTGACCTGTAAGAGATAGACTATCGGTGCACAGCCCTCCACAGCCGAGATAAGACGATGACTCAGCATGGGAATAATCCTCAGGGAAAAGCCTCATTGGGGTGTGATAGTGAGTGTGTTGGTGGATTAAACCAGCTATGGGCCCATACAGACCAACACAGCAAGCCAGGGGGTGGGGGTGAACTGGCTCTAATCCAACTGGCTGCCAGATTGTTTTAATCATCTACATCAGATAAGTGATTAGAGCCACATTTAGCAGGTATTTCAGTTTCCCCTTTAATTAAACGTGGGATGAACATCCTGTCTTACCTTCAGAGAGTCGAAGCAGGCGATGACCCTCCCGTTCTCAATCTGGCAGCTCTTGGGCGGATGTGCAAACTTGCATTCCTCATCACTGCGTGAACAGTTTCCTCGCTGAAACTGGCGACAGACTTCTAAAGTGAGCCATTTTGTGTCTCTTACTGCGGACATATTCAGTGCCATGTCCCAAAGGTTAAAGGTCACAATAAAAGCAAAAACTTCACTGTTCAAAACTTTACAGACACACACAAAAAAAGGGTAAGTTTCTCACACATTTACTGTTGTGTGTGATCGTCTGTGCGTTTAAAAGAAGGGGTCAGCTGAAGTGGGGGGAAAATGAGATGTTGGTTGATGAGGATTTGCTCATTAAGAAAAAAAAAAACAACCAACCACAAGTTTGTTTATTTTCTGCAAAAACTGAGATCAACAGTTAGGATAAAGATCAGTGAAGCATTCCTGGGAAATGTTTCTTTTTCTTTTCCAATATTATGGCTCACATTTGATCTTTTAGGTCCTGGCTGAGTGCAAACAACTGAGGTATCCTGGTTGGTATTTGACTTTACAGATTGAGAGGAACCAACTGGGATTTGTGCTAGAATAGTCTTCTCGAAGGCACTTGTGATAGTGACCTGAAAGACAAAAAGAAATAACATGATGTAGCTAAAATTCTGTCATTTGCTGATTTGCTATGTTACGACATTTACCTCCTATAACTGTTACAAAATGCGTTTATGACTTAGAGCGATGAGTCAGCCAATTCAAACCCTCCTGAGTTAGGAAAGAAAGCTTGCCAGTTAGCTTCAGGGCTAACGATGTGCATGTCTGCACTGTGGAAAAGAAGCTCAAGTTTTAATGCAAGCACGTAGACATCAAAAGAAAATCCATACGTTTTAAAGACCCGCTCTCATGAAAATTGTGTTTGGTTTTTTGTGTTTTTACGGACCAAAGCTTGTGAACCAAACCGCGTGACAGAGGAGCTCATCAGTCATTGGCCAGGAACTACGAGGGCGGTTAAAAACAACAAGAGAAGGACGGACGTGCTGCGCTTTATAATTCTTATTGGGACAGTTACTTTATTAAAGCTTTTTATTGCGATTAGCAGTTTTGAACGTCAAGAACAACACTTTTTATTTGTTACTTTGGTACGGTGGAGGTGTGCTGCAAAGCGGTTACTGGCAAGGAGACGAGCCGTTTGTGCTTAAACGCTAGAAAGGAGGCTAGAAACTGCAGTGGTGAGGAGACGTTGGGTATGAAGGTAGGCTTATGTCAAATAGATCGCCTGGAAAACAAGTGAGAAGCAATGTGGATCACGCTATAAGTTGTTTGAAAGGGCCCAAATTTGATCTGATCACATTTCAATCAGTTGCTGTGTCTCATCATTTGGGTTACATGGCATTAGAGAACTTGGTTAAGGAAGGTAGCTTTTAGGGTGATGTCACGGCTGCCTATCGAAACACAGAAAAGCATTAAAGAAGTGTTTTTAGTGGTGTTGCAATTAACATTCCAACTGTTGGGACTCTTTTTTTTTTTCCTGTTTGATAACACGACAATCACTGCTTTATGTTTTTCCGCTGTGCATTGGTTGCTTCATTCCAACTCTGTTTATGTCGGCTACGGTGGACGCTTTGGTCCAGTTGTTCCGCTCCGAGGACGGATTGTGCTCAGACTAAGGAATCTCAAAGCAAACCGAAGCTCAGTCCAAAGAGACCACCTCCAAAGATAGATCTGAGAGCGGTTCCTGGTCGTGGGCCAGGGTCCGCTTGGGTGGATTCAGACTGAAAATGTGTTTTGAATCATCGGGGGAAACAAACTCTGGCTCACTGAAAACGGACCAAATGCGTCCAGCCTGAATACACCCTTAAATTGCATTTCTGAGTACCGGTATTTATTAATTCAAGTCCTGGTGATCAGGAGCAGATGAAAGAATGCTCTTGGAAAAAGCTTGTAGTTGTGGCGTAAAAGCTACGATGGATGGATGACAGGACTTAGGGGGTGGGCTTCCTCTGCGTCAACAACTCAGAGGCAAATTTCTAACGAACAACTGCAGCTTTGCAGAAACTATATCCTAGAAAACAACCGTTTTTATTTATTTATTTTGGCTTCAAACTGCATAATCATAATTAAAAGACCATTGGGAACATTTTATCGATAGATTATAAGATGACTGGAGTGGGACTTTAAAGAGTCTGATTTTCATACAAGTTAAAACTCCAAAATCCTGCATAAATGAACACATCCACGCTGCAGCAGACTTCATTACTTTATAGTTTAAAATTTGCCTCATCTTCCATTGTTTCTCCTCCTTTAAAGTGTTTTCTCACACTGCTGTTCTAAACGGGACCCATATTTCGGCTGACCCTTTCTAGTGCGATCGGTAAGGTAAATGGAACGTTGTATCGACTCATTTCACACAAACACAAAGCATTTCTCCGGGCCATGCTTCCTCCGTCAACAACAGTGTGTCACATGCATGGCGTGCACAAAGCCCCAGCTGTTTAGCCGTTTGGAATGTGCATCAGAGTGGTGTCATACGGATCAATTTATCAATGACCATATGTGAACTTCTCCAGGAGCCACAGAGCTGTTGGGTTGGTTTACATGAACAGAGTCGGAAGCTGGTGTTCGCTTCCATCAGCAACTTTTTCTCTTTAGATCAGATTTCGCTTCCAAAATGCTATTATTATAGAACTGTTAATAGGATTACATTGACAGATGGTGCCAAATACTGACACATGCTGACTCAAAATTCCCTAGAGAGAATAAAGAATCCGAGGAAAACCTTACACCTAAATGTTGGGAGTTAAACAGAAACGAGAGTGAAACCTTTAGCCCCGTCCAGCAGCAGCACAGGAAGTCGGTTCCCTCATGAGCTGAAAAAACATGTATTCTAGAGCCTAAAGAGGAAGACTCACATGGCACGGATTGAAACTTTCCCCCAGTGGTCTTCCCTCTCTTTATTCCACCGTGCTCTACCACAACATACTTTAGCAAAGTCCCCTAGGCACATGTCTGGAGTCGCAGAAAGAAAAGCTGTCTCTCTTAGTTTCTAAAGCAAGAAAAACTCCTGTTTTGTAGGTTAGAATGTAGCAAAAACGTAAAATATTTCCGCTGATTCTTTGTCAAGATAATGACAACAAAGAGGACTTACCCTACAAGTGCCGAGTGGATTCAGAAGCCAAATATTTTCTCTTCACTACAGTAAAAACAGACTGAGTGAAACATTTCCAGCCACCCCCTTCCTGTCTGGGTGCTGGCTTCTGGAAAGACCCTCCCAGTCAGAATCTGGCCAATAGGAACTCAGAAACTGTTGCACAGTTAAAAAAAAAAGAAAACCAACAACTTCCTGTTGATCTTTTATCGGATTTTAGTATGATTACCCATGAAACATGGACTTCCCTTTAAAGCAAAAGCATCCGGAATAAACAACCGTACAGAATGCAGTGGAAACGGACAACGAAACATTGTGTATTTGACCATTTTGACACTTTTTACTCTTGGAGCTTGTGACACACATGCAGGTGAGTCACAGCTCCCATGACCCTCTGTGGAAATGTGGAAACACTTGCAGGTTTGAAACGTAATTGTTGGTATTGAAAAAACAAAATAGTTCATGTAAAAGATCGAATGTTATAGCTGTGGACACTGTTTACCCATCCATGTACAAGTGTTAAGGCTTGATAGATAGATAGATAGATAGATAGATAGATAGATAGATAGATAGATAGATAGATAGATAGATAGATAGATAGATAGATAGATAGATAGATAGATAGATAGATAGATAGATAGATAGATAGATAGATAGATAGATAGATAGAGAAAAAAAATTAAGAAGCAACAGTAGGCAAAATTTGTTTTGAACCTAAATAATGTTTCAAAAGGACACAAATATCCAAATCACTACAATAACATTTAAAACTTAAAATAACATTCTATTGTAAAATCATTGTACAATTTGCTTAATAAATTAATTTGGAAAAGGTTCTAATTTTGAAGAAAAATGTCCTTAAAATGCAGAACCCAAGTCCGAAAAAGTATTGTTTTCTGACACCTATATGCTTATGCTACAAAAACGAGATGAGTTAGCTTAGCCAGATTTATCTTTTATCCCACTTTTGATTTGCTGTCTTGTTTTTTTTTAGTCTTGGCTAACAAAATGATAATCTGCTTTTGACGCTAGCATCGAGGTCTGACACTGGCATTTCAAGGATTTTTTTTTTTTTTTTAGCGATTGTCCTCCTCTTTTCGAGCTAACACGGCAATGTCCGGCCAGCTACCCAAAGACAGCGCTGTCACGGATTTACCGATGCACTGTGCTGCGCCGCTAACGTTTATTAGCTCGCGCTAGCCACCTTACCGTCGAGGAGGATTTGCTTACCTCATCATCAGGAATGAACAGCTTCCCTCAGGAAACGGCTTCACGCACCAACAGCCAGAGCAGACGGATGACACAGCGACTGTTTTCAACCGGAACAAGCTGTCAAGTGTACCCGCGGCCTCTGTTTGGTAACATGTTCAGTTGTTTCCTTCTCCTTCAAAAATTAGGGCTTAGCCGATCCGATTTCTTCTTCACTTTGTGGCGCTGCTCAGATTTAAGCAACAAGCTTTTGACAGCTTACTGTACTGTCGTCAGTTTAATATGAAGACGGGGTTTTACGAAGATGACTAGTAAAACCTCAGGACGAGAATGAGCCATGAAATGATTTATAAATGAAATGCAGTAAAAATATTGATATGAATAACATTACTATTCATTAACATTATTTAAGAACGACGATTTATTGACCAAATTGGTTAAAATCTACAAGCTCAATCTACCACCTCCCCCGCGGTATTTCTAAAATGGTACAATCCACACGAATGCCAGGAGGGTAAAAGGGCACGGGTTTGCTTGTTACCAAGGGAACAGCAATGAAACCATGTGGGTTTGATAGAGGAGCTCATGTAAACACCTTTTAGCAAACATTTATAAAAATGTAATTACATCATTTATTTACATAATAAACGACATATTACAGGGCCATTTAAGAGAAAGTCTTTACAAGAATGGGATTCCAAAAGATTGTAAATTTACTAATTACAGTAACATTGTTAAAAAAACGACAATATTTAGATAGGAAATTTAAGAGCTATTAGAGGTACGTTCAAAATCAAATAGAATAAATAATGAATTAGACATGACAGAAAAACTAAACACTAATTAAATCTCACAATTTGATTCAACAGAACAGGTTTTTTTTTTTTTTTTTTTAAAGGGTTAAAAAAAAAAAAGAAAAAATCGTATGTCATGCCAAAACTCACTCAAGGTTTATTTATCTCCCACTTTGAGTCCATGTTTTTACAAATGATTTGCAATTGATTGTGTGATCAATTTTCTCGGCTTCAATATTGTATTCTGGCATTGATTTATCAAAATAATTTCTAAAACTCCAATAGTTTTATAATTTAAAAAAGACCAGTCAATACATTTTACAAAAAAAAAAAAAAAAAATCATCAACACAATTCTAAATTTGAAAATAAGGACAAGATACATCAAGATATTTTCCTGGGGCTCTGCTGCTCCTCTGTCTTGACATTTTAACTGAATTCCAAAAAAAGACAGAAAATTAACTCAAAATAAAATATATCGCACATGTTTAGTTTTGCATAAAAGCCAGAAATCCCATGTTTATAGATTTTTTTTCAGACATGAAAAGTTTTTTCTATTTTTGCAAAAGCACATACATTCCATCAATTGTCAGAAACTGAAATAGTCATGGCTTTCTTATTGACTCTGCTGTTTCTGCTGTCCCCTTGAGGCCACAGAAGAGCTTTATCTGATTTGTCACTGACAGATCTCAAACTGGAGATGTGGCACTGAGTGCCACAAGGAAAGGTCACCATATTGCTCTCTTTGAGGGAAATGTCACTGTCAAAGTGAATCAGATAAAAAAACAAAAAAAAAACAAAGACAGTCTTTCTTTTCTTCAACCTCATGTGATTGATGCCATATTTACCACACAGTATTGGTCAGGGGTTTTTTTTTTTAAACCAAACGTAACAATTTTGAGCTGGTTTGTTGCTTAATCGTACAAAAACAACATATCAATCCAAACCTAAGGTTTAAAAAAGCTATTTGTGTGAATATTATTATTAAATCAATGAACTGAAAAAAAATCTAAATTTTTGCTTTTTATTGTATAATCTATTTATCAATCTGACTTCATTATATGAGGGGCAAAATACCAAAATGCACCTCATTAAAATGACATAACAATTTTACCACATTTAGACATGTTCCTCCAAATTTGCTGCATTTTGTTCACATTTTGTTGGTATTTATCACAAGTAAAAGTGTTATCCGTGTCTTGATGGAGTGTACTTTTAGATACTAAAGATAAATCTGAAAACTAACAATTATTTTTAAATATATATGTAAAGATGATTCTAAAATCCAAATTTTGAAAGTAAAGTTATATGTACATGAGGTGAATTATTTATTATTTACTTATAATGTCCACTAGATGGCAGTCTTTTCAAAGGAATTTTGTCTTAAGTCTCTGACGAACACATTTGGGTCATGTTGTGAGGTATATTCTCCCTGGTGGTTTGAAAAGAGAAAAATAAATACATTTACAATCGAATCAGATTCAGTGGAAATACTTTTTATGATTTAAACGCATCCATCCATCATGTTTCTGTGCTTGGTTGTCTGATTCTCCAACCCATGCCAGTAATCATCAGGGAAAAGGGTTGTCCACCCTGGAGAGGTTTCAAATTTATCACAGGACCACACAGAGACAAGCAAGACTAACAGTAATGTATGCTCACAATTCTATGTCAATTTGCAATCACTATACGAAATGATTTAAGCCTTTATTTGGAAACTAGAAATGACAGTAAATCAAGGCAGCTGTGGGAAAAATGCAGACATGGAAAAGACATTTTTGGGATTTAAACCAGGAACCTAACAGTTTTGATTGTATTGTGTTGAGTAGCAGCCCAATAGCACTAAAATATGTGATAGATCTATTTCACCATTTTGTATCAGTCCAAAATAATACTACAAGAATGGATGAATTTCTGGTAAATTTAACTACAAAACAAGCTTGTCATCAATTAAGATGTGATTTTACGATATATTTGAATATTCTGGGGGAAGAACTACAGAGAGCCATAGCTCTGGATTGTCTAATGTCAGTGTATGTCAGCATGTGCAGTTGCTCCTCAGCACAGAAATACAGAACTTTTTGAGAAGACGCTGAAGCTCAGCAAGTACAGCCACGTCCTCCAGCTTGATCGCACTTTGTTCAAGTCATTACACACATCCTGTGGTGTAACACTGACACTAACGCAATCCTACCATCTGGATGGGAATGACTTGCCGCAGTCATTGGCGGAGATGCTGACTTGGCAATCCACACTGTACAACCTGAGGGCGAGCAGAGGCTTGAGCGTGTTAGCAGAGACAAAGACAGCTGCAGTCCACCGTGGGTTCTGTGTAATGTTATCACTTTGCAACAGTTCAGTCTCCATTTGAGAACCATGCACGCTTTCGGCTGACAATATTCTGCAATGCTGCAACCCGTTCCTGTTTCCAAGGAATTGCAATAATACAGTTGAAAGTGTATACAGATCTCCTCTAGCTGCCTCCATTCTGACCTTTTCAAAATGAGACAACAGCTGAGTCGCAACGTCTTTTTTGATCATGCTGCCGGTTGTATTAGGAACCGCCAGGTACACCGTTCAACTCTGCCTGCCTATTCTATGTCTTACACACAAACCAATGTCATTGTTGCAGTCGCTTAACTTCTAAGTCTTTTGTCTTCCAGCATTTCTTCTGTGTGCGTTTCTTTTCACAAATAACAAACCTCCTTGGGTTTAACGCAGAATTCAAGGTTTATCCATCTTCATCTCGTAATCTTGTAGTTGCAGTTAATAACGTATCTGTTTAGTCTTTTAGCAGATCTTCCAGCGCTTCAATGGTCTTCTCCATCCACTGTCACCTTTTTTTTTTTTCCATCATGTGGATTACTCAAAAACCCTTTGATGTAATCCGTTGATTACATACATAGATTATTCATGCACGGTTAAGATCACTTGACCCTGTTGCAATTATTGGATGGAACTAGATTATAATGATCAAAATTAATAAAAAAAAGAAATGTTTTGCCCTTTGAGTGCTGCATTGAGACAACCTCCATTGTAAAATGGCACTTTAAAAATAAATGGAATTGAATTTTTAATATAGTAAATCTATGCCTTAAATGTATTTTTGAATATATATGTATATTTCTAAAGCACTCTGGATGGAGGCTAACTGCATTTTGTGTACTTGTGACAAGTGCAGTGACAATGAATTCTATTCTAATCTATCTACGTTTATTTATTCACCACTGACTGCTTTATTTCTTGGCTGTGAAAATCTGAGCTAAATTAGGGCAGTGATCTTACACTGAGTGAAAACTTTCTTGTGTTTGATCTTATGTGAGAAACGGCTTCAAGGTTGATTTGCTCACACTATGACTTGACTTTATATTACATTTTATGTTTTAGGTAGATTTAGAAAAGGATGAACAGAAAAAGGAGCAACATGAAACTAGCATTATTTTTTGCATTACTGAATGAATGAATTAAAGTAATGAGAAAGAGATTTATTTTTGCAATTAAAGCAAGAACTTGGTAGTAATCTAAGACTTCCAATACAACATGAATATTAGGAAACTGGCAAAATTCAAAATAATTTGAATTAACAAAATTCCAAGGGGAAAAGTGAAAATCTGAGATTTCTTGGCTTCAGCTTTACTCTTACATTAAAATAAAGGTAAGAATTAGAGCTAAATTCTGAATTCAAATAAAAAAAAGTAAAAAAGCAAAAACAAAGTTGTAGTGATAAAAATTGCAATGTACCAACAAAACATAAAAAACTTAAAATGTTATAAATCTAATTTTTGTTGCATTTTACAGGCAGAAAACATTAAAATATAACAGTGTAGTTTTTTATTGATTTTACACAATTAATTTGACTCTTAGTGATAAGAAACGTAAGTTTAACTAATTTATCTAGTAAGGGGCACCACTTTTCTTAATGGGGGAAAAATATTAATTTTATCATCAACACTTGATGCTTAAAACTTAATAAACAGGGAAAAATTCATGATTTTCTGTAGCCATCCTTTTGTGTTATGTTTCTATTAGCTATTTGCCATCCGCATTGATCCATTTAGTTTCTCTGTCTACTACATGATGGCTTGATAGATTCTTGCTTACCAACCCCTCATGATTACAAAGACAGGACGCTTCATCATTTCATGGCCATTCAGTGCATTTATTTTTGTTGTGTTAAGCAGAACTTGCTTTTTTGGCCCCAGTTCTGACAAGAAAAATGGTAGAATAGATATAAGACAGCAAAATCCTTGTAATTTTTTAAATACAAGACGTCCAATATGTACACAGACTTTTTTTTTACACCAGGAGAACTCTCTTGAATTATACTTAACAAATGTCAGGCAAAGCCATACCTCAGCAGCAGTTAGAACAATGTAAATAGAGAAGATAAATCATAATATTTGAGAGAAAAACATGGAACAGTTCATAAAAGTCAATCTCATAATTTAGTCATGGGTTCAGGTAAAGTGTTTCTTTTTGTGCACCACTCTATTGGTGGTAAGTAGATTTGTTCTTAATCCACTGAAAAAAAAAAGATCCTACAACAAAATAAAGACATCATTACAAATTAAATAGAAAATTGAAACACAGCATCAGATGATACCCCTTAAAGGAGCCTTTTTACTGACAAAAAATAATCATAAAGTGCTTGTGGAAACTAAAACTACCAATGAAAATGACCTCAGGATCAGGAAAATGTTTCAAGAAAAAAAAAGATGGAAAATACAATTGCCTGCCTCTTGGTGAGATTAAGGAAATTAGTATTTTTATGTGAACTTCTGTCAGCGATGTGTTCAGAGCTTTAAAACATGACAGAAAGGCTGGAAAACCTTTGACAACTGAAAGGAAAAAGATTGTACTTGGACCGTTAATTGATATTTTCCCCTAAAACTCAAAGTCAGTGCCCAAAAGTGAGAGCAGAGATAAATATTCCTCATCATGATGGCCCCTAAACCTCTTAAATCTACATGACCAATAGCAATGATTGAGTTAATATTTTACAAGAGTTCCAGCTGTTCTAGTGGAGAATGTAATGTTAAAAAGTTACCAATTGTGGTTGGAAAAACACAATTTTTGTTTGTTTTTTAAATAAAAGAAAATTATACTTTAGTAATTTGGATAAAAAGGTAAATGTTTAAATTAATAAAAGGTGCTACATTGAATATTTTGAACTAATCTTTTCCACTCATACACATTTTTAGAGCAAAAAACTGATCTTTGTTATATTTGCCTGTAAGTTTTGGATAAAAAAAAAAATCCTATTTAGATGCTGATTAAAAAAAAGAATAAAAGTGCAACAACATGTCCAAGACCTTTCATTTTTGATACTTGAAATACTTGATTAACTGAAAAAACGAAACAAAAAAACAGAATTGCATCTGTACAGAAAGATGTGTTGAAAGAGCTAAAGACCAGCTGAGAAAAACACGCTGGATTACAGACATAACGAAATGTGGTAACATTTTTACACCTGAGGTATTTCAGTCACAGAAAAAGTTTGAACAGAATTGTAAAAAGTGGATTCACATAAAGTGAACAGATCATTTGATATGCATGTGTCGTGAGTAAACATGAGGTAATAGACATTTAAGCAGCTCAGCCACTGATGTTTGTTCAGATAAAATCAGGTTTGCGGAAGCCTTTGATTCATAAAGCAGCCGTCTCTTTGAGTCTGGGCTGACTAGGGAGCAGTCTGCAGCTCCGTCAGCCCGTGGAACGTGGAGAAGAAACGGTCAGTGTGGCGCGGGGAACTGACTGCTGATCATCTCATTCACAGTCAGGAAACGTAGCGATCATGCTGACACACTTCAGCATCTGCCCTCTTTGTCAATTAACTGCCATTCAGAGAACAATTGATCGATTCTGATCAGAAATTACAGCATAATGGGAGCACCACATGCAAACAACATGATGCTTTGACTGAGAAAGTATTGGGTACCCTGCTGGTTCATGTGCATATCACCGTACTGCTTTCATCAGAAAAAAAAATATCTTTCTGCTTCTCTCCCCTTCATGTAGAAAAAGATGTCAAACCTGTGGAAATAGTGTTTGACTGTTTTAAATCTCGGCTGATAAAATGACAAGACCTGTGGAACCCTTTAACATCAAGAAAATTTGGTAAAAATAAAAATATTTTCCAACCTTTTTATGGAAATACTACCTTATTGTATATATGATTTAGTGTTTTTGAACATGCAACCTTCCGTTCCACGCCTTCAGATTTCATGAAGCGTGTTCTCTGGAAATCTACTGTCTTATCGTGGTGTCAAATACTGTGATCTGTGAGAAACCCCTCTGAGATCTACACAAGGTGTGTTTTGATGTTGATACGTCAACGCTGCTGCTGCAGCTGCTGCAATATTAAACTCTGACAGCAAACATCATATTTTGAAGTGTTGTCTTTTGAAGAGATGACAGAGTCCTTTATGAACCTGCAGCAGTTGCAGCAGTGGAGGTCGGGTAAATGAAATATGTCTATAAATAAATACACCTCATTTTTATTAGCTTATGCTTCATTTAGCGTGCTGTTTCAGTCCCAATCAAACTATCTTTAGACAGTAAAACAAATAAATGAAGTTGAACTGAAATCAGATTTGAGTTTAAACTTCCATTTTTTGTTAAAATGATATTCTAAAAATGATATGATACTACCTTAGCGATTGTATGAGATCCTGAAAAACTATATGACATAAAAACAGTCTGATCATTTCTGATTTCAACAACTTTCTGTAAAAACTCTACATTTATATGACTTTTTTTTTGTTTTCTTCCCCCTTAATTTACCTTTTTTTTTTTTTAGTTCAGTAAATAAAAACAAGGCAAGAATAAAACATAGACAGCATTTAAAGATTTAAGACACCTAAGGGAACTCTGAGACAAACAGACTTGGCTTTTTTTTTTCTTTAATGACGAGATAGCAGAGTACTTGAATCACACTGAAGCTGACAGATAGATGCAGGACACATATCGATGGTGTTACATAAAGAGAGTCAAAGCGTGTTGAACAAAATGTCTGTAAAAGTCTCCTTCTTTCAGGCCTTACCAGCGAGCCACTTGGCTCGTGTAATCTTCAGTGGTGCTGGGTAAGTTCCTTTCCGGTTCCTTCTCAAAGTCTCCTCCCCCTGTCCCGTCTCGGTTTGCCCTCCCTTTGTGTTTTGGCGACCACGGCCAGCTCTGATCTTTTTGCTCCCGCAGCCAACGCCTCTCCTCACGTCTCTTCAACCGCACCTCCTGATGCTCCCTCTGTCGGGTGAACTGGAACCGCTGGAGGAACAGGTCCTTTGCATATTCATACAGCTGCACGTCCAGGTAGTTGAGGTCCTCGATGCGTTTGCGCACGAGCTCGCTGAGGTCCACGTTGGCGGCTCTCGTGCTGTTGATCTGCGTGAAGGCAGAGATGAACCGCAGGCTGAACGTCCGCTCGAACATGTACTGCGTCTTGCGCTGAAACTCTGTCAGGCCATAAAAAGCCATGTTCTTCAAGTTGCTCATGGCGCTGCTTAAAAGGATGTGGTTGCGCTGGCTCTCGTTCATAGAGGACAGGTTGTAGCAACCAACCAGACTCAAGTCAGCCAGCATGCGGACCTGACGGTTGCTGGCCAGATTTGACGGGCAGTTCATGAACTCTGTCAGCGTGACACCGGACCAGTCGTCGCCGCTGTAGCAAGTGGGCAGCTCATCCTGCGTGGGCGAGCGCCCGTCACACATATGAAGGGCAGTCTTCCATGTGGCTCCTCTCTGGACGTGCTTCCACTCGCTCAGGTAGCGGGATACTGGGTCTCGCAGCATGGTGATGTAGTAGAAGTTCCTGCAGACAAAACAAACAAAGTCAGAGAGCTGTGAGGGCATCAGCATCACAGAGGGTTGCCCTGCACTGTGCTGACAGATGGAGAGTTCAGTCACTGTATAAAACTTCAAGGTTGAACTATTTGGAAAACGGAACGTCTCCTTGATGAGACGAGTGTAAAATCCCACTCTAATTTAAATTGCTTCTTGTGTTTTTAACATGTTTTTGTGGCATTTTCCTCATGATGTAGGACATATCATTAGAAAATTAAGACTATTTCTTTATTTAAATCATTGAGAATCAGGAAAAAAATGCAATTTGAAAATATGCTGGGTGGGCCACAGGCCCCCCACTTCCTTCTGATGCATCTACTTGTAGACAACTAGATCGATTAATATGTTTGTTTTCCTCGTCTGAGCTGGAATCTGGCTCATAACTGTACGACTGGATATCTCCGATATTGTTTGCCATTTTAGCTGCACCAGTATTGTTAGGTTGGGGATGTGAGGGGCTGTAACCTTGCAGGAAACAGAGAGCTCTAAGCAATAGTCAGGTGAAGAGGGGGCGGGGTTGCTCCGCATTAATTGATCCAATGGTCTCACCCAGAACTCAGAGGTGAATTCCTAATAAACAACTGCCGCTCTGCAGAAACTATGTCCTAAAAAAATGGCTTTTTAAAAAAAGAAATTGGCTAAAGACGGCATAATCACAATGAAAAGACCACTGAGAATGTTTTTAAAATACATAAAAGATAATTGGAGAAAGTCTTTAAGTAAAGTCTTTGGTTTTAGAAAGGAGTGATTTTGTCCAAATACTATACAAAGTGAGTTTCACTTTGTCCTTTGAGAGTCAGAATGTCAAACAGCTTTGATAATTCTAAAGATTGAACCACCATACAGATGCAAAAAAAAAAAAAAAAAACAACTTTAGGATGAATGCTAATCTATAGGACACAGAAAAACAGAACTTTTGGTTTCATTTTCTTGCTTTTAGCACCAGAAAAACAATGAAAAATGTGGAGATTAACTTCAATTTAAAGGATTATAGTACTGTCTTTATGCTGCAACAAATCACAACATCATTTTATGCATAAATCAAGCAAACTGCATATTCAGGAGTAATAACTATATGCAATCAGCAGCACCACTCTCAAGTTGCAACACAAACAGTTGTCCTCCATACAAATGCTGACCTTCACTGATGGCATCTTTTTTGATCCAAAACAGAGTGGTCAGGTTTTTGTCAGGAACACTTGCCCCACAGTGAGGTTCTTTGTGTTTGTCATGTAAATATTTGAGAATGCAAACACCACTAGAGAGCAGCACGAGCAGCTGGAGAGCGCCACTCCCCGACTCCAAAGCTGTTATCAGGAAAGCTTTGAGGAAGAATCTCAAAAAACGAAAAACTTTCACACTCTCCTGTGTGTGTTTGAAATGATGCGTGATGAAAACAGATGCAAATGTGCAATACATTTTCTATGGCATCACACCATCAACATTTTATTAAACAAAAAGCATAAAACAAGAACTCTTAAGGTATGAGAGTCAATGAAATAGATTATTTCTGCAATAAATGTCACTGATGAGATGGTTTCCAGAAGGAATAACACAAGAAGATGTGATTAAAAAGAAAGCTGCGAGCAGCAGCTACATGCTGGGGTTGCTGGCTGGGGATACATCCTCATTAGACTGGGGGCCGGACAGACAACTGTTGTTCGAGAGCACTCCACAGCCTAAAGGTCAGCTTTGCGAACCATCAGTGTCAAAATGCATCAGGATCAGCGGCTCTGCAGAACTGTCTTCAGCAGGCTTTCCCTGAGTGATCCAGATGGCTGTCCAAATGGGATGGGGCAGACCCCCACTGCTTTCTCTTTGTTGTAACTAGGAAAGAAATTACATATCAAAAAAGTTTTACAGTTCTAGAATAAATGCTCAGTTTATTTTTGGCAAACAAAGCCACATATGTTTGCCAAGATTTTGTACAACTTTTTTTTTTTTTTTTCGCGGACACTTGCTCTGCAAAGCCTGGTTTATCATGGATCAATAATGGATAGGAGGAATCTTGCTGCTCATTTTGTCCTGGAATACCCCTCACTAAAGGAGCACCAGCAGCATCACTTCACTGGAGCACAACTAAAAACAAGGGCCATTTAACTGAAGAGGAATTTTAAAATACGGATAAAATGGAAGCTCCAGCAGAGCTGAGGAGTGAAGCTTAGGGGGGAAGACAGAGGGACATGTCACTGGGCTGAATGTCATTTAAAAAGATGCCAATAATGGATCTGTGAGGGGTCAATAAGTGTGAGTGTCAAATGTTTGACAGATGAAAAAGAAAATGGAGCAGAGCGAAGTCTTTTAGAATAACAACTAACCTAAATATAAAGGTTTTAAGAAAACACTGCAGAAATAATGCAGAAAATCCATCCATTTATTTCTTTCCTTGCCTTAGCATTTCATCAAACCACTCATCCATAAACGAATCCATCAATCCATGTATCAAATACTGTGCAGCAGGTTTGTGCAGCGTTAACGAAGATGGTCGATAAAGACCAAACAAGAGATTCCAAACACGTGCCACGCTTTTTCTTTTTTCTTTTTGAGGGGAAGTGTATAGAACAACATTCAATTACTTTTTTTTTCCTTAAAAAAACAATATATGTTTATAAGGCATTATGAACATAACACACCTTCACAACAATGCATCTGAAAGGCATCACAAACCTCCAAACACTGGATTCCATTGCATTGTGAGGTTGTCCATCAATTTTTTTTCTGGTCAAACTCCTGTCCCTATAAAATACTGACACCTCACCACCCCATAATATTCTAAGAAAACACATTTCTACTTTACAACCACTACGCTCAAACTGGATGAGGTATCAACTCATTGAAGCCTACAGGACAATGTCATCTGCAAAAAGAAAAGTATGTTATTTTTAGATATAACAGTTGTAAACCCTTTGGTCTTGTTTGGAAAACGAGTCCTTCCACCAGCAGGAAATTAATTGAAGCCAGAAAATTTAAACAAACTTTCATTCTGGTTACATGGTTGGATGTTAGGTAAACGTAAATGCCCTATCCAGCCTTGTTACACTGGTTATAAAGCACTAATTCACAAGTAATAACTAATAAATAGCACCGCTCTTCACTCTCAACTTGAACGTTAAAAGCATGTTTCAACAGCTGAGTTTTAAAATCAGATTTACTCCTCATGCTGACTTAAACTAGAGTGCCAGTGAGACTGAGAAAGGAGAGTCCTGGCAAAATGGCCAATATTCTAATATATCCAATTTATTTCTTTAACTCTCCATTTTTTTGTACACAGTGTTGGTTCTGGAGTCTATCCCTCTTCTTAAATATATGCTTTATGCTAAGATTTGCAACTGCAACTGCATCCTTCTCTTGATTGCTACACAATGACCCACAGGCTGGGGTGTCAGCCCAGCTTTTAAACGACTGACAGTCCTAGCATTTAACATGCAATACTGGCTTGGCTAAATAAAAGAAAAACCTGTGCCTCTCTTGCCACAAACGACACCATACATCCCCTAAACCCATCATTAAGACATAGACAATTCACCTTGTTTTATTCTGTCTCTTCAAGATGTTTGACTTTTAATTACCTGTAATTAGTTCCACTGACACCAAATCAGCCCACTGCTTTCCCTTAATAGTAGGCTGCTAAAAGCAACACCATACTTTCAGCCAGAGCTCATGATGTTTCAAAGAAGATAAAGAAAATACAGACACAAAACTTATCATGGTGGGCTCTTTAACGCTCATTTGTAGAATACTTGATGCATACATTTCTGAGATCCTGCTCTCATTAGTATGAGGAAAACTTTTCTTAAAAAACATTGTATATAACCATGTTAACTTGGTCCATGTTTTTGCCTTGTAGTTCATCTTCATTTCACTAGAGGCAGCAGAAGGGCTTTTCCTGCTCATTTCGAAATGGCTGCTTCCGTATCGTCTCAAAAACACTTTAGGCTGAAACATTTTTTTGAAATTTTATGGTGTCATCTTATGTTATTCATTAAATGACTACTTGCTGTATTGAAAAAAACAACAACAATAAATCATGTGTTGATAATTAATTATTCATCATACAGTTACACTATTTTAAAATGTCTGGGTCTAATTTTTCTTTCCAAAGACTGTCACAAGTATTCAAGACCTCAGTTCTGTTTCCATCCTGTGCGAATTTAGCAAGATTTATAAGCAGAAAACATAAAAAAAGTTCCATAGAATAGAAAATAAAAAGCATAATTTCTTGCACAACAGTTACATTTAATGTTTTGACATTTTCATATTAATATGCAGCTTTATTTTGCTCAGCCACAATAAATGTATGGCAGTTATAATGAGAAGAGTCATAGCAACATGTCAGAATTCAATTTCCTGGAAAGCGTAATGCAGCAATGCTGGAGTCACTTTTAAACTAACTAAAATAAATTGCAATATTAAGCATGCGTTTCTTCACAGTGAAGCTATATATTAAATGGAGAAGAATGTCTATAGGAGACACAGCATAAAAAAGCACATGAGCGAACTACTCCTGTAATTTATCACCTCTCTTGAGTCGAGCCCTTTTCTGGACTTTGTTTCTCCTCTATGTCTTTCTGACATTAGAGCTCCCTCTGGATCCATAACCTTTTCTTAAGGGTTGTCACATTAATCACGCTGCTGATTCCACTTGTCAGTCTCCCTTTTATACAGCATGTGTTGTGTTTTTCTCTTGATGGCCCTCGTGTTGTCTTCACCACAAGAAGACACTACACTCTTCGTCCTTGGTTTCACAACTTCTTCTCCTGACATTCCTCATCTGTGCTGAAGTTGAGAAAGGCTAAAGGCAGCTCACCGATCATCTCTTTTTCCCCAACAGATAATTTCAGTTTGATGTCAATTGTTAAGGCTTTGGATCCAAAACATTTTTTCTTTCTGCTGAGAGAACATCAGTTTTATTGCTGCGGTCAAGGACAATGGGTGTTTGGAGGAAAGCACCGTGAGTGTGCCTTTCATCCATGCTGCCTCTAAGAGAGTTCAAGAAAGTTCATCTAAGAAAAACATGCAGCAATAGCAGTCACGTTTATTCTGCAATGGTAAATCTAATTTCAGAGAAACAGCAGGAGTTTTGACATTGTGGAAGAAATGTTTTCAAGTTTTAACCTCATCCAAAGTTCAAGAATGTATAATGGTTGTTTTAGTGCGAAGTGCAAAAATGATTGAAAATGTGCAGTAAAGTACAAGAACATTCGTATTGTTGAAATATATTTTTTTTTTATCACAAGTTAAAAGGTATTTATCGCCAAATTATGATTGAAAATCTTTGCCTGGATAAAAAAAAAAAAAAAAGATATGCTACTACATCTAAAAAATACACATGAAGGCCCAAGACCATAGAAACATTCAGAAGCAATTACCAGAACCAAAAACTTTTTCACAATGTCATGGTGAGCAAATGGAGAGATTTTAAATGAGAATTTAAATGACAGTAATTTGTTGAGATGCTCTGGTCCCTATAAATGAAGTAAAATGTAAATTTAAAACTGGAGAGTCCCAAACAGGAAGTACCTGTCAGGAAGTACCTGTTTGGAAAACCAAGGTGTCCCCCGGTTCTCCAAACAGGAAGTACCTGTTGGCTCAAAGAAGTTGCATAGTTTGAACAATCAAAACATTTAACAGATTCTCCTAAGCTTGCTTTCAAGTGGAAGGGGTGTGCTCACTCCTGATTGGTGAGAGGAGTTTCCACAGAAATGTTGACTTAAACCAATCACTGCTTACTGACAACATCTGGCTCCAACAAGACCTCATTTGTATCGCAAAAAAAGGCCGATTGAATTGACTTCATTTTGTCGGAGCCGAAAACAAGTCGTTTTCTATGGATGACGTCCCACTCACTCTGTTATTAAATGAATATGAGAAATGGACTCTCAGACCAACCACTGCTTACTGACTGACTTACTGACGATTTGTGGTTCCAACATGGTGATGTCTGTATCGGAAAAATGGGAACTGAATTGATGTCTTTTTGTTGTAGCTTGAAATGAGACATTTTCTATTTTCTACTTCAGAAGGGAGTACTATGACAACAGTACAACATATCTACATTAGATTACATTACATTAAATGTAATCTGAGTACATTGCTGCAGCTGTCACACTGTTTGGCTTACAACACTTCAGTGGTGGTGTGCGCATGTGTGTGGCATGCACTCTCCTTGCATGTGTCAGCAGGATAAAATTATGGTGGATGGCATTAAAGGTGTTATTCTCAGGAGGTGAGAAGCAGGAGGTGCTGAATGTTGTAAACGCGACTAACAGGTCTAAAGTGGAGGCAGGTTCTGTTGTCCTCAATGGGGTGACATAATCCCAGCAGCACAGCTGATGACAGTTCCTGTCAGCCCTGAGCGGTAACCAGCAGGCTCAGCTAGAAGTGGAACTACTAACTACCCAGGATTCTCAGAGTTAAGACAATGCATGTCTTAAATGATGACAATTGTCACAAGAACAGGCAGATGGCTGTTTTTTTTTCTTTTTTTTCTTTCTTTTTTTTTTTTTTTGTAGATACTGTTTGAAGATATTTAAATTGTTTCTTACTGTTCAAATCTTCCTAATTTTTTTTACTAGTCACTGTGCTGCTTTTTCCTTTTCCCTATATGTATGCCAACCAGTGCTGTATGCGATGGAGAAACCAAATGCAGCAGGTTTATTAGCTTGGCTAAAAGTCCACAAAGCTAAATTAGGGTCAGGCAGGCAGGGGGCAATAACAAGCATGGGAGCGTCAGAGAAGAAACAGGAGTAGTCAGTATCCAGGCGAAATTCGGGGCAGGCAGCAGACAAAACAGGGTCAGGAAATCAGAAGATCGGGTCCAAATACGACACTTAGTAATGCAGGCAGAGTGGTACAAGCACTACTTTGCACTGTGTAAGGCTCAGTGCAGTGCTTAAGTGTAATGTTAGTGATTGCAAATGGGAGTCAAGTGTCTGGCATCCAGAAACTTTGCTCTGGGGTTGCTAGGAAATGAAGTGCATTCAGAACTCTGAAGACGGTTCCCGCTGGTGAGCAGAGAGGGAGACAGAACTCTGACGATAATGACCACTCGGAAAAGTTTCTGAAAACTTGACAAAAGTCCAAGCAGTTCATTAAAAATTAGCTTCTAAGGTGTGGGCGGGATCCTTCAGCGCAGAGCAACCCCACCCCCTTTTCCTGTCCCCATTGCTGAAAGCTCACGAGAGCGTATTTTCTACGTCACAAATGTGCCCCATTTCAAATGGCATTTTTACCTCTGCTCCTGATTTACAACGATTTGAGTACAGAAATGTTTAGAGATGCAATTTCTCCATCATCAGAAAAATGCCACAAGAACATGTAAAAACACCAAAACACGATTTTTATCGGAGTGGGTCTTCAAGCTAATCCTTGAAATAATAAATCCTGAAATAATATTTTTTGTCTATTTATATTAAAATGAATCACAAAGAGAAATTAGCTCCATATGCGACTGGACTAACCTCTGGAGTTTCAAGAATTAAAAATCCTAGAAATGAATGATTAAAAATAGATGAATGGATTGAAGAATAGATTTAAGAGTATGCAAAGTAATAAGCAATAAATCATGGTTACATTCAACCTTCTGCAAAACTGACCTATGCCTGACATTTCTGTTGTGGATTAAATTGCTGAAAGCTTTAGAAAATGGTCTCTACCCAGCTTGAAATGTGTTATTTCGATATACAATGTACTCCTGGCATTGTGTCCTGTCAGGAAAAACATTAAGCTCACAGCCTTTCAGATGAAATATAAATTTACAACCTTCAAAGAAAGAAAGAAATAACCTTTAAAGTCATGTACTAGAAGCCAGAGTCTTTTATTGCGTTTTATCAGCCTTCCTGCTGCTTTCACCAAGGACAAAATATGTCAAAATGAATGTCTTTATCTTTTCAGATGGACTAAAGTTTAAAATTCACCCGAGGAAGGGTTTTATCTTCCTGTGAGACTTTTTAATAAACTACAAAAAACTAACATGATCTGAAGTTTTAAATGATTCTACTATGTTGTGTTGGCAATCAAAGTACTCTCTAATTCAGCAAATGGAACCAACCCTACAGTATTAGTTTCATGATAAATACATGTGTTAGCAATAATGTAAGCATATAAGTAAACTTAAGGGTTGATGTGAAACTCCAAGTTGTACACAGGAGGATAATGTAATATTTTTACTTAATAAAAGTAGGGATGTCAAATTAATAATCTCAATGAATTGATTAAAAATTACAAATTACCGTTTTAAAAAGATAAGAATCATGTAATTTAATTTTTAATCTTTAACTACTATCTACTATGCAAGGGATAAATGTGTCTTGTCGTATACATTAATGAGGAACGCAGAGGTCTGATTGTGTCGGACAGCTGCTTACGCAAAGTTCATTCATTTTTGATGATGGACTCCTTGAGGGGCATTATCCTTTTACCCTTTTATTCCATGGTCACTTACGAAAATGAATAATATTACAGGTAAATCTATTATTAATGCTTTTATCTTGTTTTTTCCCTTTTTTTTTTTTTTGCTTTAAACCCTTTTTTTTTTTTTTACAAAAAGCAGATTGTTTGGTAAGCGGTGCAACACGTTGTCATGGTAACGGCAACAGAGTCCGCCCCGACCTCAATCTGTAGCAGCAGACAAAAGCGGTATATATTCGAAAGATAAGTCAAAGCATCATTTTGCACTTCTCACTTTTTGCCGTCCAGTTTAAGTCTATATTGTTCAATTACTCCAGTGTCACCTCCTCTTGTCTCATCTCCTTCTCCTTACAGTCTCTTCTCTCTTTCCCTTCTGCTGCATCCCAGTCTTCAACACATCAAATGCACCAAGCAGGTTAAAAGAAACGATAAAATCACTCATTTTTGCTACTGTTCTGGTGTTGTGATAAACTTGGGAATGAGATACGTCAACATAGTATTAAAAAGAAGTTTCAGGATTGCTCAGAAAAGTGTGCCTACAGTTTTGGATGTGGTAAATTAAATAGCACTCTGGACCTGGGGACTGGGATTTGAGTTTTTCTCTCTCAATTGTTTGAGATTGAAAATAAATCTCACTTGGTGGTGTGAAAGTAAAGGTTGAAAGCCTGTTTTCATAAAGCCACTTTTTAAATGGTATTTTTTTATCTTTTACTGTGCCACAATGTCACAAATGTATGAAAATACCTCAATATGAGGGCTGTCATAGCAATTAATGGGTTAGATTAAAAATAAATCAATAAGATTATTTAAATGCAGGTCAGAATGAATTAATCACTCAAAAAAATTAATTGAATGACCGCACTAAATAAAAGCATACAAGACAAACGCCCCTCAGTCTAACTAATGTGTATTCTGGTTCAGTTTCCGTCATTTACAATGATGGTGTTGCTTAATTAAAAAGTGACATTACATTAAAGAACTTTAGATGGAGGAATTCACAAAGACATTGTTTAGATCCCCATTGAACCTGAAATAGGTGATAGGACTGCAGTGGATGATGAGACTCGTATCCAGAGGCTGTACTTGTGTCTTTCAATGTTGCATCTAAAGTGTCTCTAAAATGCTTCATTATCTTTTATTGCAAAGGCTGGAATTAAAGAGTGTGGCCTGTGCTGTGCTGCCAAGAGTTTCAATGAATCTCTCTTGATATCCACATAAATAAAACATACTTACATTTTTATTGAACCTCAAAAAGCTAAACTCAGACATTTTCCATTTGGATGGATTGACTGGTTGGTAGAAGCTGTGAAGTTTAGTGGAGAAGTGTGGCGGTATGATGGTATGGGACAGTTCTACAGGGTTTTAGAACTATCTTTGTTAACAGTCTGTTCTCTTCTACTCAGTTGTAGACAGAAATCTTATCTTCTCAGTGCCTCAGGCTACAGCATGCACTTTCTAATGATTTTTCAAAATATTTTCCTGAATAACTCGTCTTTGTGGAGTGATGTACCAGTCCACTTACCTCAAAATACTGCAGTGGTATGTGCCGTTCCTCACCGACTGTCTGAGTTCTTACTATCATCAGAGGCCCCTCAGAGAGTAGTTAACTATCACATCTTGTTCATGCCATGTTTCCATGAAATCTCTATTTACGACCAATGATTCCTAACATTTCCCCATGATCCTGCTGTCTTCTCGCTCCCTCACTCTGATGCTAAGCCCCACATATCGACGTTTTTTTTTTTTTTTTTTTTTACAGCAAAGTCATAAACTTTCCAAACATCAATAAACACAGGAAATTGTGTTTGATCCTGAATTCCCTATTAATATTTCAGCAGTGAGCATCGTAAGCTAACCATTCTGCAGGAGGAAAGTCAAACACTAAAGGCCCGAGTAAGCTGGGTGAAGCAAAGCTACTTTTTAAAAAATTCTTTATCATCCAGATATATTTGCTTATTTGCACCATCAGATGAGCAAATGTTTCTAATCTTAGAGCTGATGGAGCTGTAAGTTTTTATTTAAAAGGTAAAAAGCAAAACAGGGAGTATTCTGGAAATTTTTGCCCTGATAAACAACACAGTGGGAATTAAATACCAGACAATTCATCCAATGCTTAAACTATCACAAAACCTGGCTGTGATCTTTCAGATAACTGGGTGCATCATGGAGGAAAATGTGGGCGTCTAGACACCCTTCATCAAAAGGATGTAAACGCTTATGTCATTTAGCTCACATTCCTTTTGCTTTCTATTCATTTCAGTCTCCAGTTTGGGGCTCAGCTCAGGCTCATCGCCCGCTCATCAAGTGTGAATCTCATCGCCTGTGGCCGTCGACGTACCACGGAACATTTAGTTGCCGGTTTGACATTCACAATCTGCAGACGCGCTTTCACTTCAACAAAAATCATTGCATGTGAAAGCAGTTTAGCTTTCTCATTAAAAATACGCCTCACAACATACCAGCATCCCACATTAAAAGAGTGAAGAGATCTCACCCCTATGACTGGAATAAGCCTTGCTTTCAATTTGTAAAAAAATTATTTATAAAACACACAAATAGGTTTTCTTTTGGTGATTAAACAGCAGGTTCGGCTTCACTCAGACTCGGCAAAGGCCATTTATTTTAACTCCATGTCTGTTGAAAATGTCACACGCATGAATGTGTTCAGCAAATAATACATTTTTTTGTGGAGCAAAATCGAGGTAAGCAAAGGACGGATCCCCATCTGTGACGGAAATCTTAATGAGCCACAAAGTAGAAGTGAGAAATTTCTTTTCAAATTTTGTCACGGTGAATAAATAGAAATAGTAAAACCTATTTTCTGGACATACCGCTTTTCACAGTCTGCTGACAGAAGTATTTAAACTTAATTTCATTAGTTCTGTTTATTGATGCTGTTTTATAGATGTTTCAAGGGCGGTGCTTAACGTTCTGATGGAATCTGCTGTCTACAACATGAGCTGAAATTCAAACAAGACCCGCTGTGGGGTATTGATTAATTCTATTTTTCCCATCCTTGATATCCAAAGAGACACGTTTCACCAGCAGCAAGGTGGTCCAGACTGATGGGAACTCTTCCCTATCAATCCACTTTATCAGTGCAGTCATTGTATCCCATCATAAATAAAAGGTGCTGAGCTGTTAGCATCAACAATGCAGTCATGTCTTTGCTGTTCAGGCAGCTGTTAAATGGCTTTAAAGTGGAATTATACGACAACATCTTGCATCCGCTGCCTCTCTGGTGAGTACACGTCCTTGGCCTGTGATCACGAGGGCGTTATTCAGACTGCAAGGTCCCTTGCATTGCTTATATATTTTTGTGCTGCCCTGATTCTCTCACACGAGATGAGAATGAGACTAGAGACATGCATTATTTGTAACCGATACCACTCCTTAATGGTGTCTGCGCTCCCCCTGGCAGCCCATAATGGACCATTTTTGAGGTTCTCTGCATCCTGCTCGGCTTTTTGATGGTGACAGAATGGGGACAGTGGGTGTCACCTGGGAAGAAACAAGAAGAACGATGGGACCTTTCATTTACTTGTCAGGAAGTTGGCATTCCTAGCACTTGACATGATGTGCATGCATGTGCTTGTACAAAGAGCAGAAGACAGAAGGGAAGAATGCCCTTCAAAAGAAAGATGCACTGTTCTGTCATGATGCAGAAACAAAGAGCAAAATGAAATGTGGGTTTCAATGCTTCATGTAGACACTTTGGCCACTAGAAAGCTCTTATAAAATACTTTACATGAGGGCAATTTTACTTGGCAAGAAAATTTATGAAGTACATTTAATAAATTACCAGTTTCAAAGGGATATTAAATTATAAATCCTGAACTATAAGCAAAAAAAAAGGAAAGAAATGAACCAATGAAACCTCATTGGCATATCCTACATTTGTTTATATTTTAAGATACAGAGAAAATACCCAGTAAGCGGCAGTTCTGTGGACAGAATTGCCTCACTGATGCCAGAGGTCAGAGGAGAATGACCAAACTGGTTCCAGATGTGGTGGAATGGGAGATTGGGCATGTGACGCTATTATGTCTAAATGGACCAAACTATATGACAAATGTTTCCAGTACCTTGTTGAATCTATGCCACAAAAGGATTAAGGCAGTTCTGAAGGCAAAAGAACGGGTCCAACCCGGTACTAGCAAGGTGTACCTAATAAAATGGCTGGTGAGGTAAATGTATTAAAAACTACAAAAGGAGATTTTATGAATGGATATACTCATGTACTATACTCAAAAAAACAATATATCACTATTATGTATATTTATAAAATTCTATTAAAAATGTGTGATCATGCATTTGCTTTTGCAGGAAGTAGCTTTTTAAAAACTGTTTTAGTTGTTTTTATTATTTCCTTCATTCATTTGTTCTTGTCATGTGATTGAGATTCACAGTAGTTTTAAGTTTAGATTTGACTTTAGAACTTGAACTGTTAATTCGATTTTTTTTAAATGAAATTGACAGAGGTGGTAGAATCATACTTGACACGGAAAATTAAAAAATGAGCATTTTCATGTCAAAAATGACAGGAATTCCCCATTTGATCCAACATTTGCAGACGTAATAAGGCAACCATTGAAGCTGAATGGTTTAGAATTTAAACATCCTGAGTGCAAAGACAAGCTTGTGGTTCTGACGAGGTCTCCAGGGGTCGCAGGCATCACAGAAGGGTCTGACAGACCCTCGCTCTGAAGAACAGGCTCTCTGAGCATCACAGTGAATGGTAAAATAAATCCACAAGGATTTAATTTTCATAAAAGCTTATATTTTCATTAATGTTTTTCATCCAGATTTAATTTTTATACATCTTTTATAGACAGTTTTATTACTGCTTTTTAATTATTTTTTGCTTCTTGATTACCATAAAAGTATGTATCCTGATTTTTACTCAAGTCTATTGTTCGAAACCTTAGGCATGCAGGAGACAGGAGTGCAGCGGGGTGGGAGAAGGGCTGCCATAGGAGCAGCTGGAGTGGTCAAAAGTTGGCTTCTGGTGAACCAATGACTTGTAAGTGTGAGCGTCCAGGGGGTGAAGGGGGTTAAGTCAGACCATTTTTTAGGAGGAATGCTGAGAAAAGGTCTCCAAAGCTGAGTAAGATCTTCTTCATCTCCAAAGAAAATTGTTTGGATGTGCTTCTTCCTCAACTTAAAAGAAGAAGCAATATTCGAAAATGAAATTAATAAACAACTTTGACAAGACAGTAATGCATTAAATGTGTGTGATGTTACTGTACTCTTTTTAAAGTTACAGCTTATACAGTTTCCCAAATGGAGTTTGGTAAATGGAAATTCTAATTGGTGAGTATAGTTTTGGGAATCTAGCGTCCGTAGTAGCTAGTGATACTTGCTTCTTTATTATTCAACATTGTATTTAGCTACACATCGGTATTAACCCTTGTGCTATCCTAGGCACTTTACCGTTGGGAGTTGGGTCATCTAGACCCACAAGACAGAGCTCTGAACCTTTTTATTTTTTGTGATCTTCACTGGTTCAATGGATTACATGAAATTTTTCCACCTTTATCCACCTTTGTCATAGTAGGGAGAACACGTCAAAGTAAGGGTGGGGTCATCCAAGATAGCACAAGGGTTAAAACTCACCATACTTACAACACTGATCAGGAGAACAATTACTGATCCACACAAACCTGGGGAATCACCTTTGAGCTGTTGTCAATTCCAGTTGGTCAACGTAACCACGTCAGCTGATTTTTAACTAATATTGGGAGAAATATTTGAATGAAGACCATAAATGCCATAAACAATTTGCTATTTACCAACATGCCTGGTCTCTTTAGACTGAATCCATTGTATTGAACTACACAACGTTTTTAACATTAGCAGGAAAGATCTAGCAAAGTTTGGGTGCAATCCACAATTATCTTTGCTGCTACTACCATGCATGTAGCTTACAAATAAACCACCATTTATAAGGGAACTTTAAAAAAGTCTCTTCAGCAACAGGAAATGCATCACCAAGATCCATTCTTAACACAGTCATTGTATAATGATAGGCTATCTTATGTTGGGAAATACAGAGAACTGGGAACCTAAATGTCCCCTTGCATTGGTAAGTGACTCATTGCTGTTCCTTGTTCTTCTGTGATCCAAAACCAATTAGACATTGTAAAACGATAGCTCTGCTTCATTTACAATAATAGCTGAAATCTTCCTGACTAATTATGCTCTTTTGTGTTTCCGTCTTTCGAAGATATTTTTTTTTTAGGAGATGGCAGAGGAGGAGAGAAGGCATGTACTCACGTGGTTTCTGAATTAATAATAGAGCCAGAGGAGAGACACAAGTACACAGGCTGGCACTGAAAACTGTCGTAAGTGTCACATCACATAAAGCAGAGATGGAGACACTGAGAGCTGTGCATGTTGCCATGAGCCTTATGAGAGTTTCCATTATCTCACACACAGACACATGGGTTACTGCAGCTATTCTTGTTTGGACATTGTGCAAAATTACGTCTGCATCAAACTAAACTCTTCTTAGTTGTGTTTAGCAGTATTTAAATCTCTTACAACTGTAACATACTCAGAGTGACATTTCGCCTCTGTGGTTCACTGGTCCCAACAAAAACAGTGATTATTTGCTTGGTAAAACGAAGCAGAGCAAAAGTATTAGAGTGCATTTAAAAGGGGAATTCCCATTTTTGCAATACAAGGTGTCTGAAATTGAATCAAAAACAAGATTTATCCTAAAACTTCAATAGCTCATAAGCACACAGAGGATTTGAAAATGGAAACAATTTTGAGCGGTGTGTTAGAAAGTAAAAAAAAAAAAAAAAGCAAAGCTGTTGCTACTTTGAACTGGAATAGCCTTAAGCAATGCCGAAATGTTAGAAATTTGTTTATCCAAACACAGGAATTTGCTAAATAATTTGTCAGAAACTTCAAAATTTTATGAATAAACCTCAACACAATGAAATGTCTACATAATAAGAATAAACCAAGATTGAAATCAGACAAGAGTAAGTATAACATTAAAAAGACAGTCTGATGAAAATTGTGTTTGTGGTTTTGTTTAACATGTTCTTGAGGCATTTCTTTTGAAAATTAAACTTAAAACTGCATTTTTCATATTTCTGTCAGGAAAGTGTGGGAGACCTGGCCTGGTGGCAAAAACCTAAACATTTTATAAAGAAACTTAAACATGGCAAAAGCCATGGAGAAACAAAAAGGGTGACAAAGCAGAGCAGATGATTTGACAATGACAAACTGAAAACCAAACACTTTAAGTCTGAGGACAATTAACAGAAATGAAAACACCTGTGGATGATTATCATGAGCCTGAAGTGACTGGAAAGGGACAACTTAAACATAACCCAAAAGATCACTTAAACAAATTAATAGAAATTAATAGAGCTCACAATTTCTTTATTCAAACTGTTGTGAATAAGGAGAAGACAAAAAGAAGCTGTTTGGAAAAGGGCATCTTTGTAATGCAAAAAATGCACTGTGCAGGCTAAGATCCCTGCTCTGAGCTTTCACAGAGAGAGGAAGGAGGTTCAGGGTTGCTCCGTGCCAACAGTCCTGCCCACATGTCGTAGGCAAATTTCTAATAAACTCCTGCAGAAACTATGTCCTAGAAAACAACAGTTTTTTTTTATTTGGCAAAAAAAAAAAAAAAACTGCATAGTTAAAAGACCAGGATCGCTTTGAAAATAAATCAAAAGATGGTCAGAGTGGGCTTTGTAACAGTTGTCTAAATCTGTGTGTAATCTTTGGGTGATTTTTGTGTATATGGACAGATATAAAAAAATGCTAAAAGTAATGCATTTAATTGTGTATTTCCTATTAATCCTTGATTTAGTTTTACTTTTTTTGTCTCATTCTTGAGTTCTCTAAATACATTAAGGACTTCTTGTATTATTTATAGCTTTTCTAGTCTTTTTTTTAACATGTATTTAATATAAAGATAATGTGATTTAGGCAGGGATTAACCAATAAAAGTTCTCCAAGTGAGCTATTGATTTACTGTGACTACGACTTGGATATGAAAATTGACTCTTTAAAAGGTTTATTTGTAGAATGTGACTATCAAGAGACTTTTAGTTCAGTTTAGCACAAAGTCTAGTGACATGAGGAAACAGCTGGGTTCTGTCAGAAAAGAGGGGGAATGAAATCCTGCCATCAGCACCTCTATGCTTACTAATTAACACATTATATCTTGGATTTCACAGTCTTCATGGGTTGCCTGGAAACCTCATTTTGACGGCAAGAATGCATGAAAAGATTATGCAGAGAAGTACTTGGACCCAGTGCATCACTTTTTTTTACATTTATGTACATTTCATACTTGTGTTGGTTGCCTGCAGACACAAGATAATGTCAAATATTAAATGGGAAGTACAGCATTATGATAATTTGTGGCTCTATATTTTTGTTCTGACACTCAACTTGAGAAATCCATATTCACCCTCGGTTATGCGATCTTTTTGGAGGCCCAACATCAGTTTAAAAGATTTAGCCCTGGTGACTCCAATAATATCATCTTAGTCCAGAAGGATACCCTACAGGACTGACAGCACATAGTTAAAAAAAAAAAAAAGCATCACCAGAATAGTGATGTACCGCAAAGGGGGGTCTAAGGGCAGGGATGCCAGTATAGCTTAGTCAGTTTGTTAGTTTATTTTAGTATTTTCCTATTGACTCTCTATTCATGATCCTTTTGAGTTCATGTTTTACTTCAAAGCCCATCGAGACGACTGTTGTTGTGATTTTGGGCTATACAAATAAAATTGAATTGAATTGAATTGAATACTAGTGGCTCAAATTAATCCTAACAGCTTACGTTGTAGAAGCAGTAAAGCTACCTAGCTGGAATCTCAGTTTATGTAAGTCTCAACTAACGGTAAATGACAATAAAAAAAAGGAATACTTCTGCCCTTAGTCACAACTGCCCATATGGGTGGATATGGGCTGTCTGCAGGTTCAAAACCAGGCAAACCTGTACAGGGCATGAAGGTGGCCGAGCATAAAATTATCAAAGGCATAGACCACTTAGTAAACCTGTTAAAAGAAATGTTCATGCACATTTTTTTTCTACGTGCATGCTGCAGACGACAGGTCAACAAGATGTAATGCTATGTTCACACCACCCTCGGCGATGCGCGTTCAAGCGACCACTTCCAATGAAAAGTCTACATAAATATGCGTTTTCAAAACTCTCATGTTCACACTTTGCATTGAGCATGCATGTTTATCGTTGAACTTTGACCAATCCCCAAATCAGATTTGGTTGTGACATACAGGGTAGCGGACTGTAGGTACATGCGCTAGTTTCAGTCCAGTGTGAACACCGTATGCTAAAAGTGTTTTCCAAAAACCTACGTTTAGAAAATTCCTGAACTAGCATCACATGGCTGTTGCGTATGTACCATAAGCGTATATAAGGGTGAAGCAGGTGAGAAGCAGGCATGTCGTACAGACTTTTTTTTATCTCCCAAATCCTACAAAGTGCACAAGAGGCCCATTAGTGCAATTTAAGTGATGAGTACTTGCTCCTTGTGTGCACCCAGACTGTTAGAATCAAGAAAATAAGATGGTCAGAGTGTTCATCCTGGCATCTTATGGGCTCTTACGTATCAGGTGCACACCCCATGCGTGTGGCATTTGCACATGGTCAGCAAGAGGCCAGTACTTGCGCCTTACTAAGGACTAGAATGTGGCGTAAAGGAACTGCATCCCCCGTACAACTGAACTGCTACCAACTTACATTATCCTTACAAATACTTCACAATACATTTACCCCAATCGTATGTCCCTTTTTTTATGGCGTCGCTTGAAATGGCTGATTGAGCCTCAAGGAAACTGCTAAACACACCTCTGCTCCCATTAAGATGTAGCCACTCCTCTCTATGACCCTCCAGGGGCCCGGACAACCCAAAACCCCCCATGCATGTGACTAAGGCTTAAAGTTGACCGCAATATTGTGTGGACATTTAATACAATAACCCTTATAAACCTGAGAAATATTAACAGCCCTCCCTAATGAGACAATAAATGTGTTTAATAAGGAAGAAAGTTGCTGACTATTTTTAAGAGTCTTATTTTTACACGTGTGTAAACTGACTTGCAGTCATCAGAGACAGACCCATTGATTGAGTGAAAAGGAAAACTAGAACATATGCAAAAGAATCTTTAGTAATATTCTCATTAAATCAGACTTTATGCTAAATAAAATGCTCTCAAAATAGATTATTTTGCAACTAAATTATATTTTTGCAACACAAAAATACTTTAATGGCTTAATATGTTTTAGACCAACATTGTAGATAAATGTGAAAAGACTAAAACATCTCTGATCCTGATTTTCTAGATCTTACAGGGCTAAGAAAAATTGGCATTTTGTTTTCCAAGAAGTCTGTTTCTTATAATAAAAGACTGGCTAATAGGGACAGTTCTGTTGATGGGGCAGATGATCTAACTTTAGGAAGCTCATTTAGTCTCCACTTGGCATTCATGATAAAGCCAGCGCCAATGGAGAGGTTTTCACCACGGCGCTAATCCCTGCCCTGCTGAGAGTCAGCAGAAAACAGAGACTGTGAATGTTTGTTTGGAATAACAGAAGCCCGAGGAAGGGATTGAGGCTTTTTCAAAACACCAGAGGAATAAGTAAACAGTGGTGATTATAACATTAGAAAAAGCTAGATATGGGGCCGGACGCATAATTGCCAAGGATTTGGAAAAGGAGAAATTTTTACTAAAACTATTTTTGTCAAGCACTAAGCTAGTATGAATCAAAACACAGTTGTGAAACTGTAAATTTTCTGTCACTTCCATTTGGCTGACAGAACTGTGAGGCTCTGAGCTTCGTTTGCAAAGACCTCCATGAACAAAAAAAGGAAGCCAGGTGGAATTGTGTGCGCAAAAATCTTAAAAAAATTTCTTTAAAAAAAAAAGACATGGTCAGATGTGACAACCAATTTGTGTACTGTTGTTTTTATTTTCATATTATTCATTAATAAAATAGAAGCATAGTGACTAAAGGCATTGACAATCAGTATAACAGGCTATATAATCCACTATGGTAATTTATTTTATTCAATTTTTATTTTACCAGGGATGTCCTTTGAGATTAAATCTGTTTTTTAAGGGAGACCTGACCGAGATGCACTGACACACATAAAAAATGAAATAATGAAAGTTAAAAAAATCAGTTCAAATATTTTCCGTTACACACTCAGAAAGCCTTGCTTTTATTTATAATGAATTATTATTATTAATTGATATTGTAATCTTATGAGGGTCCTAAGAGGATTGAGAACAACAAATCTGATGATGAAGGCGCAAAAAACGAGTGAACTCTGAAGGAGAAAATGTTTGACTCAATTAACTTTGTTTAAAAATAAACTACAATTTGTTATGACCTCTTCCGTCATTTGAAGGTTGGAGTTTTTCTCAGCTACCATAATTGTTCATTGCTGATGCAACATAGTGTCACATTATACATATGTATATATTTTTTCTTTCTTTTCTCTTCACCCCTGATGCTCTCTATTATGCCAGTTTCCCTCATTGGTTGACCAAAACTTTTTTATTAAGATGAACCTTCCATGATGAATAAAGGGGCATTTACACACAGGTGACAGCAGTTTACAAAGAGAAGAATGAGTAAAACATGTGCTGCTCAGTTTTATAGATCACAATATTTTCAAGATTTTCAATTTTGGGTGTAGAAATGTTCAGCACTAAAACAACAGTTTTTGTTTTTTCCAGAGGTACCTTGCCAGTGATAGGAGATGGTCTGCACAACAATTTTAGACCCCACAGGGAGCAGCATCATTGCAGCATCTGAGAGCTCTCCCTTTGGTTCAGCTGGTCAAGTTGGCTTGACTAAAAATTGAGTTTTTCCTGATTCTTGTGAAAGATTTCATGCCTCCTGTATTTAGAAATTGATATATTTTGGCCTGCAGCAGAGTGACAAAATGGATTTTAGCACAAAAGTTTGTCATTCAGCTTGTAAAAAAAGATTTCACCTGTTTGGTGTGAGAACACTAAAATACTAACATTAGTCCCACACACTGCTGTTTATACTATAAGCCAGACTTTTCTTCTTTTCTCTTTCATTCTAGCCAAGACTTTGCGATTCTATAACGATGTGTTCTTGTCACGAGGAATTCAAAGGTAGCTAGAAAAAAGCTAGCAAGCAGGCTGTGCAGCAGTCCGCAGGAGGTCATATAGTATTCAGGACATGGCCAATTTTTGCTCTCATTAGAGAACAGCTCAGGGCATTATGGGAGTGAGAATTTTTAAACTAATCCTAAACACAAATTTATGTCAACTCGTTCAAAAGTCTCGCACCTTCCACAGCAGCCATTTTCATTTTTAATTCTAATTGCAAAACTAAAAGTGAGACTGAGTTGCTACTTCTTCTGCAGGAAAGAAAATACACTTAATATGAGAGAAACCTACAGTTTACCACTACATTTAAATAAAAATCTGAAGGGGGCAGTTTAAATGAGAATATTGTTTGATCCTATAATTAAAAAGGATATTCAATAAAAGTAGCCTACTACTAAATAACAAGCATGTACAAGTATGCAATGAAAGGACCAGCAGCAAAGTGATCATTTGCAAAAGAACTGTGACTCACAAAAAGGGGATAAAAAAGAACACAGTCACCAAAAGAATGTGAAAGGAACAAATCAATCTGGAGAGCTGTAACAAAAAAAGGTAGTAAGAAAAAAATCAGTGTGAGTCTGCCTATATAATTACTGAACTTCCTACTTGTTTTATAATAAAATGCTGAAAAATACTAAAAGGCATTAAAAACTATACTAAGAATCGGCCGTGTTGCAGAGGTAGGACAGACGACCTCTGATCGGAACATTGCAGGTTCGATTGACCTCCCATGTGTGGAAGTGACCTTGGGCAAGACACTGAACCCTACATTGCCTCTGATGGTTAAAGGTTGACGCAAGTGTTAGGCAGCGCCATCAGTGTGTAAAGAAATGTGCTATACAAATATACGCCATTTACCATTTTACCATAAACTGAGAGCTCTTAGCAATAGGGATGGGAAAGGGGGCGGGGTGGCTCTGCACCAACTGTACCACTCATAACTCAGAGGCAAACTCCTGCTGCTCTGCAGAATCTATGTCCTAGAAAACTACTCAAGTTTTTTATTTTATTTTATTTAAGTGATTTGGTTTTCATTTAAAGACCACTGGGAACGCTTAAAAAAAGATCCAAAGAGGATTTTTGTGGGACTATAAAGACAGGGAATGTTGACATTTGAAATACTCAAATAACAGTAAAATGTTGTAAAAAAAGACTTAGTGGTAAGTTCAAAGATGAATGTATGGATGACGATGACCCAACAGTTTAAGAGGCATGAACGTCAAGAGACTCTTTGCCCCTCTATATTTGAGACCATCAACACTGCTAGATTAGTTAGCACTCTAATAAGTTCTCTTTACGAAGATAAAGTGGAGCCATTACGAAGGCTTCCGCTGCGTGATGCATTCTGCTTTCATATCTTGCCTTGATCTCCTTCTTTTTTCACTGTCATGTTAACTGCTGAATAAATTATTCAGGAGAGATTGCTGCTCTCATGTGCAGCGAGTCACACCTTTGATCATAGATAGTGGGTTTCTGTTAGCCATGCCCATTAAAGACTTTCAGAGAGGAGCGATCAAAGCCTAATCATGTAAACATTTTCCTCCATGTAGCAGGTAACAGTTCAAAGCTTGGTCTTTGTGTGACAGCATAGAAAAGTGTGCATAGATAGTTTAGACAGGGTGGTTTGCAGTGTTTTGATAGGAAAATTGGATATAAAACTAGCTCTCCAATGTAATGTGATAGGCAATTTAAAATTTTTGGTTTTTGTTACGCAACAGGGATATTTTCTTGTGTACAGAAAGCTTTGTAATGGTTTCTCAACCAGCTACTCTCAGTTGTTTTCTGGCTCTGCGTAATCACAAGGTGCAAGCTGAGACTTGCACGCTGTGGCCATCAGTGAAAGACAGGCTGTATTTACAGACAGCGGACCCCTTCTGGCCATCAGATCAGCAGGCTCATCAAACGAAACACAGGGTTGTTTGAACCTGTTATTGGCGAGAAGGAAATGTTCACTCTACTTTCTAACAGATGACACCTGCCAGACAAGGTGGAAGCACTTCATTTTAAGGCCATGCAACATAGCCACTATGTAGCTTTTGCCAATATTGATCAGATGAAAATTGGTCAAATGTGAGAAAAAATGAGAAAGGTTGTGGTCTTTGCGTAAAATCGTAACATGCTTTTTCCTAAAAAGGGTAGAAATTCTCAAGTAAAGTGAAATCCCTTGGTTCACTGAACCCATAGTCATAACTGCCTTTAGAACTGAGGAAATTAGACTGTGTGTAGTTTGTGTAGTCATCCTACGGACACTTATGAATCACCTGCACACCCTGGGTGTCCATTCGCGCCATCTGTAAGAAGGTAGTACTCACTCTTTACTGACTGCTAGAGTGTATCACGCGATAGCATTATCTGTACGTCGTATCTGTGTGCAACTTACATTTTCCCTCTGAATGCTTTTATTGATTCACTTACCACACGTATGAACTTGGTGCGTTCCATTTTCATGACGTCCCTTGAGGTGGCCGAATGAGCCTCAAGGGAACTGTGAGACACACCTGTGCTCCCCTTAAGATGCGGCTGCTCCCGTCCACAACCCTCCAGGGACCCGGACAGCAAACTTATGGGTCAACCCTTGTGACTACAGCTTAAAAATATCCTCAGACTAGTTTTTTTTTCTTTTACAAATATTATAGAAGATGTTTTCTTTCAAAACTTATTTAAATTAAACTGAGCATAGACATTAGCATCCCATTAACATCCCTGCAGACAGACAGAACAGACTCATATATTGTGAATTAACCAGTGATTTGTGATGATTTGTTAATTATTAAGGGGTGCTAGCAGAGGCAGCAAACATTTGATCCTCTCAGGGAGGCGGTGAGTTTGGCAGCAGAGCTGTTCTCCCACATTAGGCAATTATTCATGCGGCATTTGATGTGTGCTGTCAGACTGACGGCCCAGGCAGACATAGAGCACCTCTTTGCTCCACTGACTCCATCAAACATAAACCATTCAGGCTCAGTGAACCATAGCTCTGCAGAAGTTCACGGACCACCTTGTTGTCAATCCACCACAGTTGACAGAACAATGCTCTACTTATAAAGCTCTCATGCCTAAATATCTCCAGTTGACAGTTAATATAAATGTAGTTTTTCCTTCTGAGCGACGCTTACATTAATCACATTGTGTCCACATGCATGAAAACAGCGTAACCTACCTATAATTTTAGGCTCTAAAAAATGGCCTACATCTGTCATGACTTGAAAAGCTTTAAAAGTAAAATATCTGGAAACAACTGTTGGATGTTTGGATGACGGGTCTGAGCTGATTTCTGATTGGACTTTGATAAAAAGAGAAAGACAAAAATACAGGATTTTTTAGGCAACCTGATAGCAAAAAAACTTAATTATGCAAAAAGAGATTGTCAGAAAATGTAAGGAGCTTAATATGTCAAGGAAAATATATCTGGAAAATAATGATAATTAGACTTACACATGCCTTTGCCGTAGCTCTGAAGTGTATTTCTTTGACTCTAAAGCTCCCCCACACTGTTTTTTTTCATCTTGTAAATCAGAAAATAAAAAATAGATTGTAACCAGAGTAGAGGATTAGATTACTCTAAAAGTATGATTATTTGAAGTCCTTTATCTCCACAATGTAGATATTGTGAACAGATTTTGCGTCAGAGCCTTTGAAAAACAAGTGCAAGAAAAAAGCTGCAGGAGTTTAGGAATGAACTATTAATATTGAAAAGCAGCTGTATGAAAGACTGCTGGTGTCCCTGTGAGCTGATGATGGGGGGGAAACCAGCTTCTTTTGATCACGTGAACCCATAAACTGAAGGAACTCATGTGTTAATGCAAATGTAAAGCCCAAAGAGCAAAGCTTTCACTTCCAAAATGAAGCTAAAATTCCTGGAGTCAAAAGCAGTTCACCAAATAACCACTAGGGGATTTTGTTACACAAGCAAGTTAAATGTAAAATTTACCAAACTGACCATAGCCAAACATATCTGTATAGCCTGGGTTTGTGCTAACTGTACAGATGGTGAATATTTCAAACTTCTTTATATTATTTCATTTATACAGTCTTGAAAATACGCAGAAACAATGGCGTGGGCATTTGATTGACAGGTAAGCATCAAGGATTAGGGTTAGGGTTAAAGGGAGTGCAGGTGTGTTCCCAATAACTTCTAGGGATGTTAGGAAAATGGAATGAAGTTTATCCGTAAGTATTTCTAAGTCAAGCATGAGTTGCACACACTTATGACGTACGAGTGATACTGTCGTACCTACACCACATCATAGTCATTGGCAAGGTATCGGACTGTATGCAAATGGCGCACACACGGGGTGTGCATGTGATATGCAAGTGTCCGTAGGACACCCAAAAGATTCTCATGCAAACAACGCTCTAATTTTCTATTCTTTTACAGTCAGGTCACATAAGAACCATGAAAGGAGCACACTTTTATCACGTGATTACCGCTAATGGGCTCCAGTTCACAGGGTTTGGGATATAAACAAAACGCAAAATCCGCATGACACGCCTGCGTCTGACTTCGCCCTTACTCACCCTTGTTTGTTGTATAGGTGTTTGTTACAACCTGTTGCCTGCAGCACGCTTGTAGAAAAAAAATGTGCGTGATTATTTTTCATTCTACAGGATCACCGAGGGCTCTACAACTTTTCTATTTTTACAAATGTGCCCATTTTTACTCCCAGGCAGTACATATCCACCTGCAAGGGCAGCTGTGACTACGGCACACTATCATGTCAGTCTGCAAAAGCCAAGGTGATGTGTGTTGACTGACTGAGATGATGTTTGCTTGCTTTAGTACATACTTAATATTTAATGACGGATCACGGCCGTAATTATCAGCGTTCTCTCCACAGCATCTGTAAGTGCTGCTACTAACATGCTTTTTTGCCAGCAAACATTTGTTCAAGGTTGTGTCCATAAAACCTGTTAGTGAAACTCAGCTCCCCGTTTTCAGGTGTTTAAAACCACACACATGTCGTTGTTTGGCTGATTCCTTTCACAAAGCAATTAACTGAGCCACCGACCTCTTGTTTTGTAAATGGAATTTTATTGATTGTAAGAAAAGTCTAGCTGGGTTTAAATGGCCTCTTTCTCTCCACTTCTCACTTTCAGCTTTTCAAGGCTCTGCAATTGTGAAATGAAGCCTTTGAAATCAATCCGTGCCAAAGTCAGTTGTTCCCCTTTATCGCCAAGATCCCCGGTATTATTGCAAAGCAGGAAAATGGTTTCATTATCGAAAGCCAGAGCGGTGCGTAATAACTGTGTTCAATCCAACAACATAATTAACATGTGAGATCTCTGTGAATGTGAGCTTCTTTCATCAAATGAGAGGAAATGAGGAGAACTTTCATCCCTTTTCCATACTGTGTGGCCAAACAAAATGTGCACTTTATAAATTTAATTAGTGTTATGGCAGAGATTTTAATGACGTTTTGAATGTTTTATTCGTGTGGCTTTGGGAAGTAAGAAAATTATTTCAAATCCAAACTAATTAATTTAATTAACTGAGGCACAGCTTTGGAAAATAAATCCACCACACAAAAGCCAGACTAAGAAAGCAAAGTGAGCAATTTGACATGTCAAGTGCAAAATACAAAACAGCTTTAGAATAGGCAGAAAAAATAGGCAAGGATAGTACTTCAGTTACTGAAAGTCAGATCTGCGTACATGAGGAGGTTGATATGAATAAACATAATACATAATAAAAAATATACAAAACACATTATAATAATAATAATTATAATAATTATAATAATAATAATAGTAATAATAATATTGGGGTGGCTGTGGTGCAGAGGTAGAGGGTTGACCTATTAGCAGGAGGCTGCAGGTATGGTTCCCACCTTGCCTGCCCATGTACCCAAGTGTCCTTGGGCAAGACCCTGAACTCCACATTTCGATCCCTACATTGTTATATTGTTATAGGTTGACACCAGTGTTAGTCAGCGAAGCCGCCATCAGTGTGAAAAAATGTTTGTGTGTGTGTGTGCGTGACGGTGATGCTACATTCGCAAAACTCATGAGTTCATGCTTTGCCACCTATGTTTTTAGGTCTGTTCTCAGGCCTTACGTTCAAAACATACGGCCATTGAATGCTCATTAAAAGTTAAATCAGCTGAACTTTGACCAATCAGGGACTCGCATTTGGTAGGGACGAATTCTTAATTCACACACCAGCAATTTGAAAATTGATGAAGATGGAGGAATTAAATAATTGTTAGGCTCTGTGAAATCCAGAATTTTACGACACCAAGTATTTCATATATCGGAGTGGAGCTGTGAAAGAAAAAGCCTGGAGGAAGATTAATGAGATTTGCACCACTACGACATTTCGCACAAAGCCTCTTCCAACTGTACATGTCCTACTATCAGGTAGAGACGTGTGAACACTGTGTGCAAAAAGCGCATTTTAAGCCACTGTCACTGTATGTAGCTTTAGGCGCTCTGGATCTTCTGCAGGTAATGAAGCGCTATATAAGTCCAAGCCTTTTACCAAAGTAAAGCATTAACTGCAGCTAAATTAAAGATTTGCTTTCATATCTTTTATATAAGATCATAAAAATTGTAGAAAAGTTTGCTTTTCAAATTCTATATACTATCTCGTTTCTAGAATTATTTTTGTGATATTGAAATAGAAACTGTTTTTAATCAAATCATGATTATCTGTTTCAATCACGTAAAACAAACAAAAGCTAAACATAAGCTTCTGTTTTAATCTTCAAAAGTGGAACCAAAGCCCTTTTATTTCACAGTTATATTGCCACACCATTTCAAACCATCTCAAACTCATAAATGAAAGGGTTTCCAACACGGCTCAAGCCAAGACTGCGATTCTCTGAAAGCTTTTTTCTGCAGCTAACATATATTACATCATCGCATGTGAGTATATCTTGTGTGATGCAACCAAAAACATATTGCTATTTTCTCATGTGTTGTTGTCGCAACAGATTTTCTTTCTCTCAGTGGAAGCGCGCAGTTTTCTGTCATCAAACCAGTTCTCTGTCACTGGTGTGGTGCAATGTGACACACAGAGAGGAGCTGGTTTTAGACAGGATGAGGGACACACAGCCCCCTGTAGTTTGACTGATTAAAGAAGCACAGCAGACATCCAGCAAGGTGATGAAGAACAAAAATCTGGACCTGGAATGACATTCAAAGTAAATCAAAAAATTTTGATGAAAATTCAAAACATCTTGGGTGAATTCTTCAACTTAAATCATAACCTTTGCATCAGTGTTTTCTTAAAGACAAAGGACACAGTGAGGGCCGCATCTTAAAAGAAACATGCAAATAAAAATACAAAAAAGGAGTTTTGTTTTTTTACTTTGATATCCCCTTAGGATGTCACCACAGTGTTTGCTTGATTCACATGTGTAATGTGGCCAACCGTTGTATGATTGCAGCATTTTCTGATCCATATAAATTACATAGAAAACATGTTTTATTTATAGAGATTGCATTTTTGTCGTATATTGAGTTTTCTCTTTTAAAATATACTTACATATTATCATTTTCAATGCAATCCTTATGAGTACAGTTAGGGTGAGGAATTTTCTTTGCACAAGTTCTGGTGCAAACTCTTGTCTTCACAGGTGACTTAATTACTTTAAAAGAACCTTTGAACCACCTATGAACTTTTGAAACTATCCTAAGGGGTTTAAAGTTGAGTCATGGCATCTGCACTTCTTCTTTCTTAAAGTGTTTCACACTCATCCAAGTGGCTTCATCAGGCTAATGGCACTTCCGCCCATCATCTGGTGAAGCATAGGGACCAGAGGGGACTTTGTGAAGAACAGGCTGGGCATTTCTGCTGGCAAATGGCCTTTTCTGGCTGCCATGAAATGTCTATGAGAACATAACAAGCAAAAGGAATTTTGCTTTAACCTTAAAGTGTTCTGTTTCCCTTTGGAGTTTCAAATTAAAGGTAGCAGGTCTTTTCTCTATTCTATCTTATTTTCAGGAATGGCTGAAGAAACTTTCTATCGCACATACATGTCAAAAACATCTGTAACATCACTGATGGTTTACATGGAGATTTGGAATGTTTACATATTGGAATCCCATCGTGCTTGTGTATGTATTAAAACAGTTCTTTCTCAGTTTGATGTTTACTACCACTCCATTTAGCTGTCCTATATGTTAAATGTGTTATTATAACTTAGCCAGCGCTGAGAGGAGGCAACCTCTTCATGTCACACGGCGCGGCAAGACAGGCGGATGTGATGAACAGAATCCAGCAGTTTTCCAAAATAAAACTTACTTCTGAATCAGAAAAAAAAAGCGGGAAAAATCAAAGTTTCCTGTCTGTGGCCCGGTACCAAGCGACCCTCGAACCAATATTGGTTCACGGCCTGGGTGTTGGTGACCCTTGATTTGATGGAAACAGGCAGCATGTGGAATAACGTCGAGCTGGGGACACCCAGAACGTCATAGTGATGCGGAGGGGCCCCCGAAAATACATCCATAAATGACGAGTTGGGAGTGAAAATATGTTGGTTACAATGACAACAAGAGCTGCACCATGTAAAAAGAGGCGCCCTTCGTATTAGTTTTGCATCAAGTTCGAATCCGGGTCCGGGTCTGGGTCTGCATGACCCTGATTCCGGATCCGGACCTGTAAGTGACTAGGGAACAAAAAGAAAAACAAGAGAGACAAATCAATTTAGCCATTGATGGAAAACACACCAATGTCTGGAAAACAGCTGAGTTCAGGTCCATTAAGAGGACGAGTGTTCCTCTATGCAGGATTTTTTTAAACTTGTTTACAAACTTCCAATTGTAGGGGGACATTTTTAGATCATCTTTGCAAATGAAACAATCATCTGACCTTCCCATTAGATTGCAATGCATACATTAAAAACAAAGGAACTAGTCTTTAAAGTGGCTTGATTATCTTGTGATGTGAGCTACCCGTTCCTGTGCAGATAATCAATATTCATTCAGAGGTATCTCTGCATTCACACACCGTGGTGGCGCATGGAGTGCATTCATTCTTCCAGTGTCACTGGAACACGGGTTCATGTTTCCACATGTGATTGTTTTATGATTAAGTTACTGCAGCGACAGCACAATGGCTCGTAACTGAAACTCAGCTTGAAAGCCGGAGAAGAAAAAAAGCGTGTGAGCTCTGAGGGGGAAATACATCCTCTCATCATTCACAAAAGCAAAAAGCTGAAACAACGTCTTTGCTTTGGACATTTCTATGCATGTCACAGCAGACGAATGAGCTCAAACAAGAATGAAAAAAGCCAATCTTCCCATTAAAATCCAATTTCCAAGCTAAAGAGTCGGATGAGCCTTCGAAGACCTGTGTTATCCATGCTGGAATGTTTCACTATCTGTTAACAAGAGATGTGAACGATCCATCAAAACACATTTCCACAACTAAAGTGAAAGGAAGATTGATAAAAAATCACCTAAGCTTCAATTATTCAGGCTCATCATGTTGAAATCAAGATTTCTGGCTTTTTATATATCACAGAGACTCAGAAAATCCATAATGGGCGACAAAAGTAAATATTTAATGCATCGATTATCTTTTCCTAGAGATTTGATTGCACTTAAATTGTGTTCCAGATAACCTCACAGTGTCAGAACTTCTCAATTGGATGTGATTTAACGGCCTGATTACTCCTTCTTTCCAATTTTTTAACCAGTAAAGAAGTAAAAGATTTAAATTGAGCCTGTTAGCTTAAAAAAAAAACTGTTTAGAAGTTTTCTAAAGTTTTGGTCAAGGTCAGTTAATCGCTAAAGCCAGCTGAAATAAAAACACTTATGCAATAATATAATTAAAGGCCTATGAAGTAAAGCCATAAAGTAATCTTAGGCTCCATATGTGACGTATACAAACAAATGAACCGTTTTCCTTAAAACAAAAGTGCTTTGTTGCATTTGCCGTCTGATCAATTTGTCAGCACCTGATCATCGAAAGAATTAAATAAAAATACGAGATCCTACTTTAGAGACTGTGTTCTCTCATGTTACGTTCTCCTGCTCTCATGCTCGGCAACATACGGTCAAGCCGCCTCCATAAAAAGTCTAGGTAAGCGTACATATAGAATAATAATTAATAATAATGGATTAGATTCATCTGTGCTTTTTCTTGAAGCTCAAAGCACTTAGAATCTGTCCATTATTCATTCACTCCTCATTCATTCTTGGTGATGGTGAGCTAATGATGTAGCCTGAGCTGCCCTGGGGCAGACTGACAAGAGAGGCGTGGCTGCCAGTTTGCGCTTACGGCCCCTCTGACCATTCATACAGATTCATACAGATTCTTACACCAGTGGAGCCGCACTGGAGGCGGGAAGGGTGAGGTGTCTTGCCCAAGGACACAGCGACGGCTGGCTGGGGGGGGGGATCGAGCTGCCGACGCTTCGGTCATTGGACGACCTTATACCGTCTGAGACACTGTCGCCCCTGTTTATATGCCTGTTTTGTCATCTTGAAATCACATAATTATCAACCGTTTGAAAATTCATCATGAAAGACAATTTAATAATTCCGGTTTGAGCCCAACCAAAATTAAATGACACCAAGTTTTTCATGTATCGGAATAGAGCTGTGAGAGAAAACGCCTGGGGCAAGATTCAGATTTTGCCCCGCTTTGACTTATTGTTCCAAGCCTCTTCCAGCTGTCAGTCCATGCACTATAGTTTGTGTGGGACAGAGACAGTCCAGAGTGTGCTAAAGGCACATTCAAGAACCTGCATTCAGCTTTCTTTGAAATGAGCGACACATACCTGGTGTCAACATAACGTCAGCTCAATGCTAGCATTTTTAATTGAGATGTTTGCATTAAAATTTGTTGTTTGGTCTACTTTATAGCTCCAGTTTTTATTTAACCTTAAACAAAAAGAGCTTAAAAAGTCTTGAAGTTGAAACAAACAGATTCACCAGTAATTGTCCACTAATAGTCAAGGCTCTTTTGCTAGTTTGAACTGCAGAAAACTATTCAGACATTCAAGATTTTAAAGCATCTCCAGGAAGTCTGCAACTCAGCAGAGCCTCTGGACTATAACAGTGTCAACAAAACATAAAGAAAAAAGAGAGTTTAAACCTACGGTTTGGAAAATATGTAGACTTATGTGGATGTAATTCCTTCTAGACTTTTTTCTTTTAATTAATCTCTGAAAAATGCAAACATACTGCAATACTTTATGGAAGATTACTGTATAACTTTAAACCCACAAATGTTGTTCTTTATCCAAGATAAGCAAATTCATCAGAACCTCAACATACATCTAACGTCTTCTAGATCCGCTCCGTCCCTTCTGAGGTCATGTGATTGCTGGAGCGGGGTACATCCGGGACAGTTTGCCAGGACGTCAGAGGGCCTCACAGAGACAGACACACATTCACATCTAAGGGACAATTTAGAGTCCTTGAACTTCATTTTTATCACTTAACTTTTCAAAAACTGCTTTTTAAAACTAAACACAAGATATTGGATTTTAGATTTACACATTTCATATGAGCTAGACCTCATAATTCTGGTTTTCGATTGAGACTTCAGAGAGAGGCTGATAATGCTGGCTAATATTCGATTTGCTCCTCCTAAAGAATAAATAAAATATTTATTCAAACACATAATTAAATGAAACCATGGAGCTTCATTAAATGGTTTATTTACCTAAATAGTAAATAAATAAAAAGCTGGGTTTCCGGCTTGTGAGCTTGAGGCCCTTTAGTGCAAAGTGTCTTGTCTGCTTGTATTTGTGTTACTTCCATCAGAATGTAGGCCAACTTCAACTGTAGACATTAATCAAGTAAAAATACATTGATTTAACATATATTGTGTAAGTTAAGTTGCTTTTTTGAAACTCACCAAACTAAAATTAGGGAAAATACATATTTTCCTACACACTGAAAAAAACTGTTTGAGCCGTTTAACTGCCTTTAACTTCATGAAATGGATTATTATGAAAGAGGCACATGATTGCATTGAAACTTTTTTTCATCTCCACTTTTATCTCCTTTAACATTTGGATAATGGATGGAGGACAGGAGACAGTGAACAGTCTCAGCTGAAGGAAAAATCCTGTTTTCTTCAACAAAAGGGTGAAAGTCGCAGCAAACCTTCCAGTTACTTGTACAGGATTTTTTTTAAACGCATAGTCTTTATCCTATATTCTAACATTCTGATTATAAATCAGAGATTTTGTGCCACATCATTTCATACCATAAAAAATGGGAGCAATAACAAAAGTGTTGCGTTTATATTTTTGGTCAGTGTATTATTAGTTTCCTCTGTATGATCATTGGAGTGTTTGCCACAAAAAACAGTTATTGCATTAGGAATTCAAATAGTTTTCCTTGCATGCAGACTTTTGCGATTCTTTTTCCAAAAGTCACCTTAATTTGGGCTTTTATTGTCTTAAAATTACATTAAGTAAAGAACAGATTTTGATTTTTTTCCAGCAGTATATTTATTCTGGATCCTAAAAAAATGATGTGCCACAAAATCTCTGATTTATAATCAGAATGTTAGAATATATGATAAAGACTATTCGTTTAAAAAAAAACTTGTACAAGTAACTGGAAGTAAAACTGAAGTAAAACTTTCTTCAGATTTTACCCAATCTCTTATTCAGCAGCATCAGCTGATTCTTTTCACCTTAAACAACAAGTAAAAAACTGACTTTATAGTTGGCACTGTTGAGATAAAGAATAAGTCGTGGCCACAAGATGCTAAAAATAATCCTAATGTACTCATTTTACAAAGTCTGATTTGACATTTTCTGTGCTGGAGCAATCAAAACTCTACGATTAATATGGGGATAAGAGATAAACAAAGCAACATTAATGATTGGTGTCACAATAAAGCAAAACTAAACCCACCATTCTCTAGAGAAACAAAAGAACTAAAATGAAAATCAAGACAGTTCCCATTGTCCCTTGGTTTCTAATTTTAGATCACAACCTCAGGTGGGAATAGGCGCTTTGCAAACTAACTAAACTAATCTGAATATTTAAAAAAAAAAAAAACAGAAGAACTACATCTCAGATTCTACAAGCCTCAATTAAAAACAGTTTCCTAACTGTGATTTAATTTTTGATAACGCGATACGGCAGCACATCTTAATCTGATTTACACAAATTACTGCTAAGAAAATGTCCTCTGAGCAAAAATAATAAACAAACAGTTAATTTTGGTTTGTTTTTTGTTTGCCTTGCCACAGTGGGATGTGAGAAAGCACCATTTCTGAACCTACTTCGTCCCAATCATAATTCTCAAGCCTTTCAACTTCAGGGCAAAAAAATAAAAAATAAACTTACCCCAGAGAGGTCACTTTTCCATCACAACATGCAAATATTTAGTCTACTTTAAGACGTACTGACAAAATCTGAGTTGACTGGTTCAAGTAAAGGTAAAACGCGTCGGGACTTTAGCGGTGCCTATTTGCTGGTAATTTCCTTTTTAAAGTAGAATGGTCTTAAATTGAAACCAGAATTCCTCCATAACACTTTATGCAGATTCAACAGCAAAAATTGAATCTGACAGAAGGTCTGTTAGTGTAACAAGGGACAGTTTCATAGTGAGCAAAGAGATCTTCAAAGTAAAGCTCTGCCCTGTTTTCTGGTGTGTTTGTGCACGCTCATAAAATCTGAATGCCCCTTTCTGTTATGACCCATATCTTTGGCGCAGGCAACAATAAATCATCGTTTCATGAGAGACAAACATGCGAACCATTAAAATGGCTGCGTTGTTTTCCTTTTGACACATCTTCAGGTTTATTGTGTTTTAAGGGTTCCTTTTTCACCTGAAGAACACTGGGTTCCTATCCTAACCTGATTTTTTTCTTCAAAAAGATGCAATTAAATACTAAATAGTGTATAAAAACAACAACAAATGACTCCATTTACCAATTTAAAGGCTTTTCCACTTTTAGTTTATCACCTAGCAGAAGCTGAATTCACAGAATGTGTGATCCTGGAATAATGGCTTTGATTTATTGTCATGTGCGCCTTTCCTTCCACCTCAGCTCGTCTTGCCAGCTCACATCTGCGCTCCTCAAGCCAATTACCGCTGGTACTGTGCACCGCTGCAGTTCTGGAGAAGATGCGGCTCCCCGCCTGCTGCGGATCAGCAGGAGGATGACAAGACTTTCTTGTGTGGCTGAACATTCTGCTAATCCATCTCTTCATACCACATCTTTTCCTCAGACGACATGGAGGTCAAACAGATGAATGTTGATCCCCAGTACAGCAATTGAGACCTAATGCAAAATGAGACAAATTCACTGGGATCCCTGGTTTGATGGATGCGCTGCTAAGAGTATCTTGCCATGTCGTTTCTCGGAGGGATCCTTTGTTACTAGAGTCAAGACAACGCATAAATTTCCTGACATTTATCTCATTCCTTCACACCTTGTTTTATCTGTTCCTAACCCGAGAAAGAATCTCTAAATAGAAAATGTACATTTAGAGGAATGAGGGCTGTCGAGATGAGAGAATGACTGTAAAGTGTTATTTGAGAAAGCTACAAAGTGGACTAAAGGCTGCAGAATAAAATGATAAGATTCATTTTAATGCTTCCAAGGCCATTGGGGGTGTTGTACGGAGAGTGAAGTGTCCTTGAGCGGGACTGACCCTCCAAGTCTAATTACCACATTGAGATCACAAAGCTGTATTTGACACCTTCTCTGGAAGATGCTGAGACGTAGGCATGTAATTCTCGAGGGTAAAAAGGCATTTATCACTAAAGAAATTCATAATCATAACACCTAGACTTTAAAACATGTTATCGTTTTATTGTAACTAACAATATCGTGGCTATTTATCACAATTGTTGTACCAATTATTTTCTTGCTAAATTTAATATCAAGTTGCATCTGTTATAGGTGAAAAATAAGTGAAACCGTTTCCATAAATGCTTTTATTTTTTAAATAAAATATCTTATCAATATCAATATCTCTAGCTGTTATAAGAAAGCATAAAACTGCTATATGCAAGAAACTACATTTATTCTTGGCATACCTATTTAAATGAAGAAAAGAATAGGGTCAAAACATTATAGAATTTTCCAAATGTACCTTACAACACTAATAAATAGTATGTTTTAGTGTTAATGTGCATTTAAACAAGGCTGAGATCCACCTCTAAGCAGTAAACCAGGTTCAGAACAGCATCTGAGAACTGGACTGAGTGCGTGCGACGTCACCCATAGAAAATGTCGTACTTCCTGCTCCAACCAAATAAAGTCAGTTCAGTCACCATTTTATTCTTTTTGTGATATGGATCTCACCATATGAAATGGAACCCAGACGACGTCAGCAAGCAGTAACTGGTCCAAAATCTGTCAAACATCTTGAACGATAAAAATTGGCAGATTTGTTATTTAAATAATTTCCACAAAAGAAAAAAATATATGATTAAAACAATATTTAGGATTAGCAAAAGCGTGTTAAAAAAGGTATTAGAGCAAAAATAATTATTCAAGTAGAATGACTGATTAATAGCTGCTTTTTTCTCTTTAGAAGTATTTGGGATTTTGGCTTTTTGGCAGCAGTGGATATTTCCCATTTGGAACGCCAGAGAGAGGGGTCATCCAGTCCAGTTAGGTCGATGGTTATACCATAAGAGATCGACCAATTAAAGAAGACTTGGCATTAGCTGGGACATCAAAAGAGAACCAAATAATTTGATTAAATTATGTATCAGTGCTTCAACTAACTTAAACAGTAAACAATTTTTTAATGTTTAAAAAGATGGGACCAGAAAACTTTTAACATTGTATTTTCTTTTATTTTTTACTTTCAATTGAATAATATAAAAATTGTGTTTGCAATACGCTTCCAGGTTTTGAAGGTGCACGTTTTACTAATAATTTTAGTAATATCCTCCATACATTTTTAATTAAATACAGAACTGAGAACCATATGTTTTTGCACATCAAAGTTCTGTCAGTTTGCCATTATTTTCATCATTAAATATTTGGAGAACATAAGAACTGGATGATATCAGGAATCCCCTTTCAGACACATAAGTGTACACTACAAGTATCAAGTTAAAACCTTTTTAACAGATCTTTTTTTTTTTTTTTATAAAAACCCATTCTAGCTGGACTCAGCACACCTTAAAAAAGACAGACTACATACATATAGTGCAGAAATGAAACACATTTTTAAGACAGTATAAATTAACCTGAAGTGCAGCCAGCCAGGATGTTGTTGAAACAGGGGGTGATGTAATAACGTAGTAAACATGACCCTATTGCAAAGACATTTGCTGCTTGAATTAGAAAAATAAAATAAAATCAATGCAACACTTACAGCATTTTTTATTTGTTCTAAATGCAATTTATGCTTTATGGGGTTTAGAAATGATCTGAATCTGTTTGAATATTGAATTTTATATCAAATAATATAAAAGTACCTCACAAACTCAAAGCCCAAATCACAACGGGAAGAGTGGCACAGCAGACTGGATATCTCTGATTCATTCTTTATCTGTATCATCTGAGGCCCACAGCTTTCCCAAATCTCCACTTTGCCATGAATTAAGCCTTTATGCCACTCTTCTGTCTATTGATTTGTTAGCCACGCATTTCCTGTTCTGCTTTGATGTCATAGTATTCTCAGAGCATGGAAGATTCCAGATAAAATTATGGAGGGTTTTAGCTTTTAAGCTTGTTATTTCAGGGGATTACTTGGCCGCAGCTGAATTTGCATTTTTATTCTTTTTCTGACCACAAACTGGATTATGTGACTGTGCTCTGCAGAAGGCAGTATCAAACGCCTATCGCTGATATGCTGCTGCCATGAACCCCCTCCACCGAGGAGGAGATTTGCCTCGATTTAGTCTAGGGAGAGCCCTGTGTGGAGGATTTCACAAGCTTGGTGTAGCAGCTCTGACACAGTACAGTATCAACTGAGGGCAGCAAAAGGAACCACAAGAAGATCATTGTTCATTAGTTTTTAGAATTTCTATTGAATAATTCATTATTTAATGAAATTGATGTTGGTAAGACTCTCAGATTGTGAAAAATAGACTTGAAAAGTAATTTGTACAGGTCTATTTTGCTATCATCACATTTAAAAATATAAATAAAATATTTAAATATAAATAATTTCTAGTTTTTTCTGTGAAAAAAATACACTAGATACCCATCTGATCTGGAGTATACAGATTATACAAACTGTATAAAACCTTCCATGATGATCAAATAAAACTGGTTAAAAGTTATAACACCAAATCAGAAAACAAAAGTACTTATTAATGTTTGAAAAACACAAAAGATTATTATGTATAAACAGAGGGTAACACCATAAAACACCATGCATCAAACTTGGAATTGCTTTGGTGCAAAAGCTAGGGGGGCATGGAGTTGCTGGGGCCTATCCCAGCTTCTGTTGGGCATAGGCGTGGTATACCCTGGGCAAGTCTGTTACAGGGTTTGTTAAATCTTGCAACATTTTCTGAAATAGCAATTTAAATTGATATTTTTTTTAAAGAAGAGGAATTATGTCCCACTTAACAATAATGTTTTTAATTTTATGCCCATAAAACATATAAACCTAAACTTTCCTTTTGATTTAAGTGTTAAGATGTCGTTTTAGAGCGTAGGAAACATTATAGCAGCTGTTTGACTTAGACTGAGTTTTTATAAATGCATGAACTCCAATTTGATAAAGAAGAGTGTGTGAGAAATTGTGGGAACTCGCATTTTCAGAAAAGGTGTGATCATGTTAAAAGGAAAAATGCCATGTAAATATAACAAATAAGAAGATATCACACATTGTTTTCCTGAACTGCTATTGTTGTACAGCTGCTGTTAAAAAAAACTACAATTTCTTATGACTGAAAAGCTAAAATTATATAAACTATATAGAAACCAGAATTTGACTTTTTTTTAATCAAACCCTGAACTCTAAAACAATTTTAATTTTCATTTGTTTGAAAAAAAATGAGGAACACCTTGATCTTGAGCTCAATTAAAAAGAAAAATTGGTTGTAGCCAAAGGATTTTAAAGAATTTATTTGTATTATGGTGCAGAAAAAAGTATTAATCTCCTACCCACAAGAATAATTCTGGCTTCACAGGCCTGTTTCTTCTTTAGAAGTGTTTCTATCCTCCACATGTTACCTGTAGTAATGTCACCTGTTAGAACTGGTTATCTGTATACAAGTCACCTGTCCACACCCTAAAATAGTCAGATTGCAACCTCTATACCCAGACTAATGAGCTGTCAAAGGACACCAGGGACAAGAGTGTAGACCTGGAGAGGGCAGAACAATGAAGGGGCAAAAAATGATCTCGAATGAACCATGTTGGAAGAAGTACGAATAAACCACGCAAAGAACACATAAATCAATATAGAACATGAACCGTGCGTGATTATTGCGCTGGTTATATACAATTCATTAATCATTCCTTCGACACTTTTAATGTGATATGTGCGCCATGTACACAATATAAAAATATTCATCAGTGATGCATACATGAAGAGTCTGTTAGGCATATGTAGAACGGTCTTTGAAAGCCACAAATTTGTGCAGGTATTTCGCAAAAATCACTCACAAATGTTTAAGATTTACAAAAATAATTGCAAATTAACTCAGGAAAAAAGGAATGAACAGTTTAATTTTTAACTGATTGAACATTTTGAACAGCTCAAAACCAAATGTACGTAAACCGGTCATTTGAAGCCCCTCAACGGACATCTGCGCACATCAATGAATGACGAATGCAAAGAACACGTATGAATAACGTGTATGATGCATGTATAGCAAAAGACCAAAATTACATACGTGGAAAACGTACATAGTGGGGAAAAAAAGTATGTTGTGGCTGTGTGACATGGCCTTATGGATGGAAAGGTATACGTCTGTCACCTTAGAAACCAAACTGGTGCCAACCATTTGACTGGACAGGAAGATTTTTAATCAAGTTATCTACTCGATAAAAACCTTTGTAAGAACTGGTCTACTTTTTTTTTTTTTTTTGTATGATTTATTTATACATTTTTCAAAATAAGAAAAACAAAAACAAAAAAAAACAATTCAAAACCACAGTTGCAAAGAAAGAAAAGAAAAGAAGAAGAAGAAAAAATAAAAAATAATTACACAAATGAATAAATAAAATCACACAAACAATATACTGTGCTACCAATCTATGAACAGCAGAGACACTGAACACCTCATACCTGTTAATGTATTTGAAAGTACACTGGGTCATTTCTAAGGTCAAGGACATGACATGTTCTAAGAAAGGTGACCAGATTTCAGAGAATTTACATCCAGTACCATTAAGAGAATGTCTGATTTTTTCCAGCTTAATAAAAGAAAGTGAGTCTTTTATACACTTTGAGTGAGTGGGTGGGCGAAGATCTTTCCAGTGCATCAGGATAGTCCGACGGGCAAGTAGTGTCAGAAAGGCAATAAGGTCCTCTAACCAAGGAGGGAGAAAATGATTGTCCGGAAGTATACCAAAAAGGGTTGTCATTGAGGATTGGTGTACTTTAACTTTACAGACAGAGGATAAAGAATCAAATACAGAGTCCCAGAAATCAGAAAGCGGCATGTCAAAAACATATGAGTAAGATTTGCAGGGCCTAGATTACATTTTACACAGTTAGGATCAATACCAGGAAAAAACTCTGGCACGTCTGCTTCTAGACCAATGAACTCTATGAACCACTTTACATTGAATGATACAGTGCCGGGCGCATATTGATGAGGAGTGAATTCGTCCAAGCACAGATCTCCACTGATCCTCATTTATGTCCACATGAAGCTCTTCTGACCAAGCCACGCGTAGATGGTCAGATGATGAATCAAGGGTGGATAGGAAAAGGTTATACATTTTGGATATTGTACCCTTCAGAGAGGGGTTGATTCCCATGAGAGTGTCAATCATAGTGGCTGTTGGGGCACTGGAAGGGTCAGGAAAATAACGACAGATAAAGTTACGAGCCTGCAGATATCTAAAGAAGTGAGTGTTGGGCAGACTTTTTAACTTTTTAGCTAACAATTCAAATGGAGCTGAAGTTCCATCAATGTAAAAGTCTTTTACTGAAACTAAGCCACGACTTCTCCACAGTGCAAAAGTCTTATCAATAGATGATGGAGGAAATAGAGGATCAAGATAAAGTGGGGACATAAGAGAGATCTTTTGAATTCCAAGGTACTGTTTGAGTTGAGTCCATATCTTTAAACAATGCTTAACTATGATGTTATCGGTCTAAGATGTGAGAGATGATTTAAGAGGCAGACACAAAAGAGAGAATAAAGTAACAGAGGCAAAAGTGCAAGATGATTCCTCTATTAGTAACCAGACTGGCTTAACAATATGACTATGACACCAAAATAATACTGTTGGGATACATTGCAGCCCAGTAATAAAATAAAAAGTTTGGTAGGGAGAGGCCACCATTATCTTTACTTTTCTGTAATATGGTTTTTCTCATCCTTGGAGGCTTTTTTGCCCATAGAAATTGGGCAATAGAATTGTCAAGGGACCTGAAGAATTGATTTGGAATAAATACTGGTAGGCATTGAAAAAAATAAATAAATTTAGGCAGCACATTCATTTTAATGCAGCTTATTCTACCTGCAAGAGATAACGGCAGCATAGACCAGCTCTGTAAGTCACAATTAACTTGATCCAGTAATGGGATTAAGTTGGTTTTGAAAAGATCAGAAAATTCCTTGGTCACTTGAACACCTAGGTACTTAATGACAGATAGAGAGATTTTAAAAGGTAAGTCTGAGAGGGGGTAGGCCATGGCCTCCGGATTAATAGGAAAAAGTTCACTTTTATTTAGGTTTAATTTGTAGCCAGAGATCTGACCAAACTCCCTCAGCAGAGCTAAAGAACTGGTCTACTTAGACACAAATTTAAACTTAAATTCAAATTTGATATCTAATTTACCTGTTTTCACCAAACAAATTTAAAAAAAAAATTGCTTTTTAAAGTGCAAACCAAATCCCAACTCAGTACTCGAGCATAACTGACACAAATTCTGCAGGTATTTGACTTTCAAATTTTTGACTTAAATTCTTTAAAAAATGTAGAAGATACGAACAGGACTCATCTGCATTAAAAAATACAATCTGCACAGAGAGTTTGACTTTTTTTGTCCAGTATCTAAAATCTTTATTAGCATTTGTCCCACTTTAAATTTTAAGCACGTGCCACTTAGAGCATGCTCGAGTTTTTGGACATATCCTAAACAAAAATGACTGCATGTCCAACACAGTGTTTAGCTGAGAGCTTTTTCCCTCCAAGCTTGCTTGCTGCAAGCGTGGATGTTAACTTTAGGGACAAATGCAAACCTACAGAATATTGCTAAAAGTGAAGAAATGTCATGCCATGTTGTCCTTCTTGTCCCTTTTCCTGGAAACTATCCATGCCCCCACAACAGGATGAAACTTTCTACAGAGGAGGCCTGAAAACTGTCATAACTTTTTCTCTGCGTTGCTTTTCACAGTTCAGCCGGTTTTTAATGTTTAGACATTTTCAGAGCTATTTTCAGCTAAATGGTGAAATATACATGCATGCGAGGCCATCTACAGCAGTTTGGAAAGCGTAGCTAAATGGAGTGGTGCTGGAAGCAGCGGAGCGTTATATAATTATGTGATTTCAACCCTCTTCTTCCTCTTCAACAATAAAGCAACTAGAACACAAACATCAACATCCAGCTGAAGCTGTACCACGGGCACACACGGACAAACATATTCATTTTCAGACTTTTATTATAAACTTGCTCCTGCAGTGCTGTGGAGTGTTTTTTTATTGAGGGAGCTTATTACTTTCATCAGCAATAATTCAGAGACGCAGTGGTGCCTGTACTTGCTGACATACTCTTAATCAATGCTTAGATGCAAAAGCATGAAGGCTGTAATGAATTCATAAAAATACACATAACAGACCCTTTGATTTGGTTTAATTTTTAGTCCTGTGAAGGTGTGAAGGCCAACGCAATGCAATTTCCCAACCGAGGTCTCATGCCTAACGCTGGTTCGCTTTACCTGCCAATAAACAAAAAGCAGTGATGCTAAGATGCTAGAACAAAATTAGACATTTTGCCTTCGTCTAAGTGTTTAAAGACCCACTCTGATCATCATTTGATCTATTTTTAAAGCATTCCCAGTAGTTTTTTTTAAATTTATGATTGTGCTTTTCCCAGCCAAATTCGCCAAATTTAGGATATTTTCTGCAGAGCGGCAGTAGTTTATTAGAAATAAGAGTTGAATGCGTGACTGTTTAAAACAGTCCCCTGCCTCCCTTTCCCATCACCCTTAATAACCCTTGTGCTGTCTTGGATGACCCCGCCCTTACTTTGACGTGTTCTCCCTACCATAACAAAGGTGGATAAAAGTGGACAAATTTCATGTAATCCATTGAACTAGTGAAGATCACAAATCATTAGAAAAAAAAAAAGGTTCAGAGCACTGTATAGTGGGTCTAGATGACCCAACTTCCAACGGTAAAGTGCCTAGGATAGCACAAGGGTTAACTGAGAGCTCTACATAACACACTCTCCTGCTAGCCTACAGCCCCTCACATCCCTATGTTAGCATTACAAGTGTAATAAAAATGGTTTCGGAGCTTTCCAGCTGTACAGTTTTGAGCCAGATGCCAGCTTGGATGAGGAAAACAAAGATGTACATGGATCTAGCCGTGTAACAAGTGGATGCATCAGAATGGAGAGGAGCAGGGAGCTTTTGGCCCGCCCAGCGCATTTCAAATGGAATTTTTTTCATGTGCTCCTGATTCACAATAATTTCAATGAAGAAATATTCAGAAATGTAACTGTAGGCTGCGGTGATGGTCGGGCGTACGGCGCTGGGGGTCGGTCGGCGGGGGGGGGCTTACTATGTGGCGGCGGGGGGTGGGGAGGTAACCAGATGATTGTGAGTATGTGTGCGTGAGTGCATGGGTGGACGGACCTGGGGGCTGGCTCACTGGAACCCTCTGGGGCTTTCCCTTCCCATCACAGAGGGGGTAGGGCACTTTAAGGGTAAGGGAGGGGGGGGGATTGTAGTGGGTAGGGTTATGGGGGGTGGCTGTGGGTGCGTGGCGATCTCTGGGTTGCTCGGGTCGCGTGCCGCGGCTGGCTCGCGGACACGGGGCACCGGTCGGGTGGTGGGCGGCTCTCGGGTTCTGGGGCCCTGGCTTCGTCCTTGGCCCTTGTCTCGGCGTCCGGCGGCCCCCATGGCTGCCGCCTGGTACGGCTAAGCGCTCCTGTCCTGTGGCCTGGGGGCCGGACACCAGGTTCGCTTATGCCTCTGGGCGTAGTGGGGGCCCCTGTAGGGGGGCCTTCTCTGCGCCTGGCTAGTCGGGTGGGCGGTCCCCGCCTCCCCCCCTCCCGGGCTGCTTGGGTCCGGTGTGGGGGGGGGCGCTGGCCTTGGGGGGCCTCTCCTCCCCTTTCCAGGTCTGGCTGCTCTGGCTGGGTAGGATCTGGTTCCCCACAACACAAGGTTTACTTCGGCAGCATGCATGTATCACCACCCCCACGTGCACGTGCACACTGCCACACTGCTCCCTGTCTGCTTCATCCCTCCTTCTGACCTACAGTGTATTGATGGACAGATATTTTCCACTCATCTTCGTGTCAGATTTTTACCCATGATGGAATATTTGTCTTTCCAGCAGATCTGGTATAATTGTTACAGCTTAAAAGAATAACTGATCCAAATCAGTGCTTGTATCCCCCCCTTTTTTCACCTTTCTTCCCTTTACTCTCTTCCACCCCCCCCCCCCACCCCCCCACCCCCCGACACACATTTTCCCTCTTCCTCCCCACACACACACTAAATATAACAAATAAAGAAATAAATAATTCAACAAAAAGGGGTTAATTCAGATCTACATTCTGGCTTCTAAAGTTCTACAACCTCTTTTTGTGATAGTAAAACCTGTCCAACACAAAAGGCCTGCAGCTCTAATCTGTTTGCTAAGTTGTTGGACAGAACAAGTGAAAAAAGAAAAAAAAAAAAAAAAGAAATGTAACTGTAAGCTACATTTTCTTTATAAATATACATATCTTCCATTATCAGACCAATGCCATAAGAACATGAGTAAAACACCAAAATATGACTTTCATCGGAGTGAGTCTTTCCGGCTTAACAACATTTAAATTAAAGTCCCGCAGAAAAAACCTAGGTTTATTTTGTAAAGTGAATAGACAAAATAACACAATCAGTGTTGCATTATTGGAATAAATATATTTATAAGCAGCTCCAATAAAGTTTTTTTTTTTTTTTAACATTTTTCAGAAAACAAAGTACATTCGGAAACAACAAGAACTTGCAACAGAAAATGTATATGTAAAAAAACAAAGAGTAGTTTGACTGAAATGTAAGCACACTGATTTCACAGTGAAAGCAAATGTTATTCTCCTTTCTATGTGTTTAAAATGTTTTGACCACCTTATTAATGCATGCATCATCATATTTCCTGTGCAGGTTTTGAACCAGCAGTACATCATTTGATACGATTTTGTATACACACTGCTAAGAGGTGTTGTGGGCACACGTGATGAATATATTTGTGTGCTGTTTTCTGCATCCAACATACATATCACAAGCAGAACCTGCTGTTTATCAGGTTGGCCGACACAACAGGTCATTAGTTTGCTGCTTCGGTCTGAGCTTGAATCTTATTATGACCTGTCTGGAATGTGAAAAGACTTGCATTTGCCTTACAGCTTGACTCCACGTAAAGGTCATTCAGTAGAAAATGCAAATATGCAACTTTTCCCCACATAGGTTTATTTTAATTGGTTCCTGTTAATGTGATCAGTTGATAGAAGAGAAAAAAATATTTTTGAGACCTACTGTGCGGAAAATTGTGTTTTTGTGTGTTTTTAACATGTTTATCTGGCATTTTTCTCATGATGGTGGACATGTGTTGAGAAAATTAAGCTCAAAGTTGCATTTCTGAGTTTTTCTTTATTCAAGAAGGAGATGGCAAAAGGCAGTTTGAAAAAATGCATATATTTGTGATGCTGGACAGGCTACAAGCTCTCTGCTCCGCTTCATTCTGATGCATCCACTTGTACACGGCCAGATCCATGTATGTCTTTGTTTTCCTTGTCCGAGCTGGCTTTTCTACAGCTGGATAGCTACAATATTGCCTACCACTTTGGTTGCACTCGTAATATTAGGTTGGGGTTGTGAGGGGCTGTAAGCTAACATTCCAACCCAAAAGTCAGAGGGGAATTTCTGATCAACTAACTGCTGCTCTGCGGAAACTGTGCCCGAGAAAATGACACAGGTTTTATGATTTTGTCTAAAAATGGCAAAATCATAATTAAAATACCACTTGGAAAATAACTCAAAAGATGATCAGAGTGGGTTTTTAAGTTGCAAAAAACCCCAAAAAATATTTATTCTGAAACAAAACATATGCATTTATTTATAAATCATCTCAAATAAAAAGCTTGATTTACTTCAATATTTTGCTTTAAAAAAAGAAATATCAACTAGATAAAATAAAAAGCCAGTGCTATAAGGGTACAGCTTTAAGTCCAACCGACCAGCTACGCATGGATTTAGGACATGGATGAAAGCAATTGTGTTCACTTGACACCAACTCTTATCTTCTCTAAAATTAACTTGATTATTTTTTCATGCTAACTTTGTCTCTCGTGACTTCTGGACGTGCTGTGCTCATAATCTTGTCTCTGGACTCTGAATTACATGGTAGCTCTTCGCTCTGCTGCTCAGCGTCACAGCAGATGGACTTACAGATGGACGCAGCGATGTTCCATTATGACATCGTCTCCATCAACAGCCAGCGAGTCACGCTTCAGTCTATCACGTTTCTTGGTCCAAATTCCTCGTATTTGCCTGTAAATTGCAGATTTGTCGTCATTGTGCACCGGATGAACAGACGGTGCTGTGTAAGTTTCCAGCAGATATGTGAAAACTCCAGCACAGCAGCAAAAGGATACTTTATTTTGAAGGTTCTGCTTCAAATGTGTGGGTTTTTTTTAGTGGAGTAAGGGGCTCAGACACCGTCAGGCAAATCCCCCTTACACTGTTTGGCTGGTGTCAAATCCCCCTCCTGCTCTGTTGTGGATTGCTGACATCCGCTGAGAATGACTGGAGAGATAGAAGTTTCTGACCAGCTCTGTCAAACAAATGCAGCCACAGCTCAGTCTTGCGTTGCAGCTTTTGATAGCTGCTTTCGCCCAGTGCTCTGCAGAATTTACAACTACAACAGCCGGGGGTATCTCTTAAGAGCAAAGCTGCTCAACCCCGCTGATCACCTACAGTGCAAAGGACCACCACTGTGGCAGCACATGTTAACCTGATAAAACCTGTGATTTATCCTCCTTATGGCATGCTACCATAATGTTGTCTGGTGGGAGACTGCCTCAAAGCTCTTTTGGCTTTTTTTCTGAAGTCAGCTCAGGTTCTTGTGTTCGCCTCAAAATCCAACCTCGACTTGATACACCTACAAAAGCAAGTGAAAATTGGACATGTGATATGTGTGGCTGATAAACCAGAATGTAAAACGTAATTTAGGAAGTTGATAGTTAATTCCATGATTGGACCAAGCGACACTCCAATGTTTGAAAGTTCACTAACTAATTATTCTTTCTCCTATCATATATATATACATTTTTACTTGTCCTGTTCAACAGCTAAGCAAACAGATAAGAGCTGACAGCCTTTTGTGTTGGACATATTTTACTTTTACAACAGGGGTTATGCATCTTATGATACACCGGATGTATATTTAACTAAACCCCTTTTGTAATTCCAGCTAAACTTTATTCATGCTAATTCTATTTGTAAATATTTTTTGTTTGACCGGACGGAAAAGAAAAGGAGGAAAGAAGAGAGAGGGATGGCAGATAAGGGGGGAGGTTAGAGGGCTGATTATAGTAACGAGGGTAAGATCATGAAGCGTCAGAAAGCAACAAGTTGCTGGAGCTTTATAATCACAACTGACAGGTTAAGATGCATGAAAAGTCTAAAATGGGCTGGGCCTGTCCACACACTCAAACGTTACAAACACACCTGTTGGCTCCAAAAGCGTTCACACACACACAAGTCTACATGGACATACTACCACTAACATTCACACATGCCTACTTAAGCATTCAGACTAACACATGTGAAACATTTCATTCAGTCACGCAAACTTTTTGTGCAAAGCACCTGTGCTCGAGTGAGTGATTCTGTTCTTCTGGGGTGGATATTGGCATGTTAAATGTCTTGCCATAACATTGTACAAGTCAAAATACAAGTTTGTTTTTTTTGTCTCAATATGATGTCAAATACTATTGCTGACCCTCACATTAATAAAGGAACTTTATTTTGACATTTTTAAAATGACTTTCTGAACCCCTGATTCCAGAAACTTTCAGGTTTTGAGGATTTATACAGCCCATAGAGGGCAGTGCAGTAAGAAAAAGGTGTGCTGCAGGAAAATAAAAAGCAGGACTTAAGCTGTGTTCACAGAAAAAACAATTCACGCGGCGGAAGCAGACAGTTTCAACGGTTAGTCAATAGTACAGACGCGATCTGAGCTCCTGCGGCCCGATTTGAGCTGCGGGTGTGGCATGATTGAGCCGATGCAATTAAACTCGCTATGCGGCTTTCAGGTGGTGCGCTGGCGGCCAGACAGACAGGGTTGGGGAGGCAGCCACCTCAGGCCTACTGAACTTTATGATATTTATCTTATTTTCATCGAGAATATAATATAAAAGGTCCCCTAATTTTATTCATTTTCTTTTTTCCATCTCGGGTTAACGCATGATAGCAATGATAGCGGAGGCGATCGTCTTTCAGACACAGCAGCGAGAGAGATGCTCGCTGAACGGGGGGGAGATCTGAATGATTTCATAAACCTAAACATGGATACATGAGTACTGATGTTTTTGTAGAACTCTTCAACATAAATTAACCTGATCTCTCATCATCATGCGTGTTTTCTATGCATTGTAAATAAGATAAATACAGATACCGCTCCATGTAACGAAGCATGGAAGCTCCTCCCACATGCGGCCAAGGCGGCAAGCTTATAAACACATTTTGGTCGCGTGGAGAGCACAAAATATGCCACGCAGTGAAGATGGCCAACGCAAATTAGCTGCACGAATTGCATACGGTAAAAATGCATCTTTAGACTCATCAAGATTCTCAAGAAGCAGGATTTCCATCTTTACAGCCACCTTGTGTCGCTGTTCTAAAGAATATTTACATCGGGTAGCAGTGGATGCAGATTATTTATTCTGGGGATAAAAAATCTTGTGGCGATGTCATTCTTATCTTTGTAAATAAAAGACCTCTATGGTAAATTTGCCACACAAAAAAAAACTTCTTAAAACAGAAATTATTTTATCCGTCCAATACCTTTCTGCTGATAAAAGTGTTGGGAAAATTCAGTTTGAAAAGACAGAATTGTCCTCAAATCTACAACACTGTTTAAATTCTAGCTTTCATTTCCCCACTCTTTAGTGATTTGCTGGATTAAGTTGCTCAATGTTTGGTTGACTGAACACATCTGAAGGTAAATAGCAACATGCAGAATGTGGATACTTGGAAAAATTTCCCTGAAAACAATGGTTAAAGTGTACTTTCTTCTTTTTTTTATTTCTTTTTCTGTTTTAAATGTACTTTATAATGAGAAGATAACAACTTCAGATTTCCATTACTTTTTTTTTTTTTAGCTATGAGGTTAGCTATTGTTGTGGAACCTATGTCTAAACCTCAGAAACGTTTAGATCAAAGATTATAAACAGAAATTACAATTAAGCAATGCCAGGTTATTTCAGAAAAATTGGTCAGGTCATTAAATAGTCTAATATTTTACACCTCAGTTACATAATCTATGCTTTCGCACCACCTCCAGGGCACATTGTTACAGCAAGAAGCTGATTTCTTGTTGAAATATTCTTAACCAAATAGACATTTCCAAGATTAAACCACTAAGAAAAGCATGTTGATATAGAAATGTCCTTTTCAGAACATGAAATTTTTTATATCTTATATCTTCCCAACAGAGATGGGAAGGTAAGCTATATAAAGAACAACACAGCTTTTCCCTATCGGATCAAACAGACATATAGATATATAGGATAACCAGGCAGTATCTAAGACATGAGAGTCAGACTGAATCTCAAATACAACTTTTGTCTTTTATGGAAAGGAATTCTGCTGAACTCTGCAGTTTGTGATGCTTTATTGCTTTAAGAGCCTTGTTTCAGTTTTATAGAGGTCTTCTCTTTTTGAGACAGGTAAATAATTCTGATAATAAACCAGATCCTCCAAAGTGGACATCTACTTGAATCATGTTGTAAACTAAGGCCTTGTCTATAAGAGGCTTTAAAAACCTGCTGCGGTTGTCTGGTAGCCTCACAGACGTTCAATAAAACCTTTTATTTGTCAGATCTGCAATAAAAAAAACATTTAGGAGCTTCTTCTTCTACTATTGTAGGTAACTGGCTGTACCATGATGTTAATCAATATTTTCAAATTAAAACTGCAGCTAAGTTACATCGTAAAGTTGAGTCTGTAAAAGTACAACTCAGCTCCAGAACCATTGATGATTTGGAAATCAGAGTAAACAGGAACTTAAGGTAAATTTAGGGCACATTAACGGTCATAATTTATAGAATTATAAAAATACAATGTAAAAAAATGTAAACTGTGACTCTCTGGTCTAATTAAATAATTATTAAAAAAGAAAAAAACTGAAGGGAGTCTGGACATTCTAGTTATTAATCCAGGGTGTCTTAAAGAAGGATGTGTCTGATTACAACTTGGGTTCTGAAGGAACAAAATAAAAATTGCAGAAAAAAATAACTTTTTTATAAGCATCAACAAACTATTTACTTTAACCCTATTAACACCAGAGATGTCGGCGGCGACACGTAAATAACATTCTTTGACATACCATGACCCTCCAACTGATCAATCAATGTGAATCAGCTGATTCTGATGCAGAAAATCCCAGCATTTCATATCAGCGTTGCACTGATATGCAACACACTACGAATGCAAAGTGTTGCATAACGATGCAAAACGGCTTTTCTCTTTAACAGGTTCAGCTGATTCAACCTGATTGGGTAATTCTTCACTAAAGGCTGATTTTCTCTGCCTAAAAATTCAGTGGAAATGCATTTATTGTGTAAAGGGTTGAATGGATAAGGTAGCGCAGGTGTGTCTTGCGTTTTCCTGTGAGGCTCTTGTGACTACCTGAATTCTCACTCCGATCATCTTTTGAGATATTCCAAAAACCTTCCCAATGGTCTTTTAGTTATGCTTATACCATATTTTAGAAATCCCAAAGCTAAAAACCTCTCTCACTTTCCATGACAGTTTCTGCAGAGCGGCAGAACTTGATTTAAAAATTTGCCTCCGAGTTGTATGTGGGACTGTTGGCGTGGAGTAAGCCCGGCCTTACTTCCCATCATCCATCTGTTAACCCTCTCTCTCGCTAGCTTTCAGCCACTCACAACCCCAATCTAATATTACAAATCATAAGAAAAATGCTACAAGAACATGTTTTTTTTATCTGAGTGGGTCTTTCAGTACATATTTCAACTAATTTCCTTTTCAATGTCACAGTTGTACCAAAATCTGACTCTTTTTACTACAAAACCTTCACCTTTTAGGAAAATGTTTACAGACAGCTAAGAATTGCAAGTTAATATAAATTACATTGCTACCAATAAATAATCAAACCATCTATTCCAAAACAAAGTCATGGGAAAACGTCTGATTTATGTTTCTTACTTTCATCACAGGCTGCTGTACTTTACCCCAGATCCCAATTTACTCTCCTGTTACTGTACGTCAAATATTTCAGAGTGAATTAATCGTAAACAGTTGAACTGCTGCTGGGAATCCCACTGGAGCAAACCTTGGCACTATCAGAGAGATGAAGAGGCCGCTGTGCCTGACAGATGAGTGGGACCGGAGTGTGTTGGCTGCCACACACAGACACAAACTTTCATTGATAATCCGAGCAGAGCAAGTCGCTCATCAAACGAAGGCCTCGGCTTGCCGCTGACAAGTCGATCATGAGGCAGCAAGGAGACTTAAAAGACCGGGGGAGACAAAGGAAAATGAATTCTACCATCTTCACTTGTTTCTCCTCATCTTTTTATCGTCTTAGTATGTAGAAACTTTATTACTATCTCCATGAGGATACTTCTGGGCTTTTCAAATCTGAGAAACTCCTTCAAAAGCTCTAAATCCCTTCCATCTGTTTAAGGAAAACCATTTTACCCACTGAAAGTCTTTTAGGACACTCAGCTTTTATGAGGCAAAACTTTATGAAGGCAATTATTTTAGGGTAATATTAAAAAGTTGCTGTTTAAAGGTATTTGGGATAAAATACATCTAAATGTTGTCCCAACTGTGTCCCAAGAGTAAATGAGTCACACTTTACATGCTAAGTTTTAACATATTCTTGATACATATCATATTATAATTTATCTTTTTTCAATCAACTGTTAAATTAGACAAGTGCCCTATAACAATAAATAAATAAATAAATAAATCAGTGTATACAGTTTCTATGACAGTTTTTTCTTATTTAAAGTGAATCTGAAGAAACAAAAAAAAAACTCTTTGTAAAAAGCAAAACTGTCTCATCTTCTGTAGATAAATATTCTAATCAAGACAGTTTTACACTAGCAAAATAATCCTTTTTAAGAAGACACGTCTTAATACACTGGAACTTTTTTGTTACGAGTTCTTGGTAAAGCCTGCAACAAAAACATGTTAAAAACACAATTTGCATTGGACTGGGTCTTTCAAAATAAAGCTTAAGGTTTGTTGAGATTTAAAAAGATGTGTGAAGCCCGTTGAGACAGCTGTGTTGTAATTTTGGGCTATATAAATACAAATGATTTGAATTTAATTGAAGAGTTTCTGCTGCTTTACACTGAAAAGAGCAGTTGAAAGTGAATCTATTGCTGACCTTTGCAAACCTCCTAAAAAAAACAAACATTTTTGGTAAAGGCTAAATCAATTTGTTTTTCAGAATAATCTGCCTATTTTAAGCCTAAACTAAAATATGGTTTAGACCAAAAAAGGAATTCCTGTTCTTTTAAAAACATTTCTCAACTTGCTTGAAAAGCAGAATGTTATGAAAGTAAACTAAAAGTTTAAACATTTTTGGCTAAAAATGTCATAATAATAAATAAAAGTTAACTGAACAAAGGAAGTCCTAAAAGCATGGTGCATTTTGAGCAGAAATGACTTTTTTTGAGTTGTTAATCCATTTTTTCCAGTTCGGTGCTCAGTTGAAGACTTGTGAAAGTAAACAGTAAAGGGAAGAAAGCATTCCCTTTTCAGCAATTCCTGTCATTTTTATCAAAGTCCTGTCTGAATGGGTTTATGGATGCCCAACAGGAGGAAGGGATTAGCACAAAATATTGTGAAATCATAACTTAGTGTCAGAGAAGTCCCCCCTTGATAAATAAGAATAAACTTGATAAACTGTAAATGCTCTTTTTTTGCCCCCCAAAATTTGTAAAGTACCGTTAAATTTCTTTTTTTCTCCTTTTGTGCATTGATTGAACCCTCATTATTTCTATGGCACTTAATGATTGACTTGGCTGTCTCCTGTACTGTACTTTAAATTGCTAGAGATGATATGCAGCCTTAGGGGAGACTTCATTGCGCCTGCCTGGAGCTCCATCGGCTCATTCCACTGATTTAGTCTCAGGGAAAACAGCCGGGATTGGCAGATAGTAATGGAAGAAGAGCTAAACAGGGGCAATTTTGTAGTGTTTGAAGGAGCTGCCAGCTCTTCAAGCCCACCCTGCACTGACATGAGCAGAATTACCCTCTGTGCTTTGTAATGTGCCTGTCTGCATTTGTTCCGTCTCCAGTGACTGACTAAAGACCTTGTGCGTCCAACAAAAACATAGTCAGAGATAGATCAGTCAGCCATGAAATTGATTTTGTATTACAAACAAGGGGCTCTGGTTCTCCTTTACCGTTAATCAAATCATTTGGAGGTGTGAAGGGAGGAAGAGGGTAAAATCATTTACTTACAATAGTAAATCAGGTCCCCTGCAAATCTGTTGTCCTATTAACCCTGAAACCAGTTCAATAGCTAATTAAGGCAATTAGTTTGGGGATGACACACCAGTTAATCATGACTGACTAGCCCATTTATAGTGTTGGCTTCATTAGCATTGGCAGCACTAGCTCATGACCCTCCTCATCCTCACAAATATGCAACTAATAGTGTGGATAAGTGTGACTGCTGGTCCGTTTCCTCTGTGCTCCCAAGCTGCAAAGCTATTTACAGCAATGGATAAGCGTGTCAAACACAGAAAAGTGGGCACTTCCGTTTATGATGCAGCGTCTACTCTCTTTCTCAACAATAATTTTGCCTTTTGTAGTAGTTTTCCTACTTTTGTCAAATTGATACAATACATTTTAGTAGAGACTTAAACTTAAACTTAAAAATAACAAAAAAAAGTAATTAAAACACCTGAACAGGGATGAATGACAAAGCAGAGAATCTGAGGAACTGAAACCCTCAAAATTAAAAAGTCTGAGGACTTATCACCTGAAATGGAAACAGTTGTGGGTGCTTTTTATGTAATTTGGTCACATGTGCACCACTTTATTTATCTGCCAAAACTAATAACTTGGATGATTATACAAAATAAAGTTAAATACAACTTTTTTTCAAAGACAAATTGTCCAAGTGCAATGCATTGTGGTCCATATTTACCAATCTAGTAAGCATGTATACACATTAGTTTTACGCAGAGATTTTTCTATATAGTGCAATAATTAGTGAGTCATGTTGATTATCCAGGGATAACAATTAAAGAGGTTTTATCCGTTTTGACTAAAGACACAGACGTGCAAACAAGCCCAAGGCTGTCATGAGGCTGAGACAACTCAATAAAAGGGTTGCTATCTGTTACACAGAAGATATGTTAACTGCACCATCACAAAGCTCCTGCTCCCTGAGATTTAATAGGAACATGTCGAAGAGTTGTAAAGAGAAAAAAAAAAAGCTTGGGACTATCTGGTGGACCTTCATGAGTGTCTTTATGCAGCTGTCCGTGGTGCTGAACAAGACTTCAGTCACGCTCTAACAGTGTGATCAGTGTGGCCTGACACTTACCTTGTCAGGAGTTCCAGTTTTAAAGGTGTGATTGTGACAGACAGCTGTGCTGAGGGAGGCTCTTGTAGTGAACTGTCCGCGGTTTGAGTATTGATTTTTCTGCTTGTCTCCCTCGGCTGTAGGAAGGCGGAAATCTTGATGAAATAACCCCCTCAGCCATATGGCCCAGTGCTTTTCAGCTGCCCTCGCTTTACTGTTTCTGTACGTTAGGGCATTCAACCCGCATGCCAAAGTCTCCCCCCTGCTTGATTCTTCATCTGTAACTGTGCAGAAGCACCAAGACGCACATTTTAACTGTTTAATTTCCACCTTCTCACATTTATTTCTGGTTGACATCAATTGAAAAATAAAGAGCAATTTCATTCATCTGTTGCACCAATGAGCCTGCAAATATTTTTGACAATAAAGAAAACAGCACGGCAGCCCTCAGGCACAGTAAAAACAGGTAAAGCTTACATAAAAAGCACACCTTAGACAATTCTGGCTTTTTGGTCTACTTTAAGCAAACAACTCTTGGTGCATGTTTATTCCTGTGATTGCAAGGCTGCTGGGATCATTAAAAACAACATGGCTGCCTCACTTTGACACCATTTGTTTTTTTAAGGATGGTGTTCTGACTTATTAGGGATCTATGCAAAAGTCTACAGGGAGTGTGGATGTGTGCCTTTGCTGTATAAAAGCTGCTTTCATACTCTGAGGTGGAACATTGTTCAGGCATGTGCTGTCTTCAAGGTAAGTGACAGAGTGACATACATTTTTGCTGAAATTTCCCACAAACAAACAGGTTTTCAGGAGTACAGCCTTTCATGATCATTGCACGACATGCTGGAGCAGCAACAGAGTTTTACTTTAGCAAGATGACAATATATATCTAAAAAACATTGAACTATAAGTAACCACTCATCTAAAATCCTAGATCTCACAGAGAATGAATGAATGAATGAAATAATCTACCTATGAATCAATCAATCATAAAATCCTAAACCACCTTAGTGTTTGGTTGGAAGTGATGCTCAAAGCGTGATACATCCTGTTTACATTTAAAATGTCAACAGTTTCTCGACTGAAGGCTCTAAAATTGCTGCTAATGCATCTTTTTGTATTTCAAAAGCATTCGATTTAGCTGTCAATTTGCACATATTGAAAGTCCTGATGTACAGAGATATTATTTGAAAGGGTTGGAGTACTATGTCTCATCTCTCTGAATAAACCATAAACATTGCACAGCTGAAGAGGAGTAACTAAAGTGGGAAGTATGAAGAGTTGTAGTTTGGTTCAATGCAGTTTCACAGGTGCGCTCTTTAAAACATTTGATAAAAGATTTTGTGTGTGTGATTGCAAACATTTCTAAACCTCAGTTGCAATAAATGATAAGCAGGGACTTTGTTTAAACTCCTTTTTTTAATTTAACGCTTTGAAATATGAGTCTTCTTAAGTAAATAAAAAGAGTTCAGGGTGATAGAAACACTTTAAAGCTGAAAGTTCGGAAACACCAAAGCAGAATAAAGTCATGCTGGCAAGCCAAAATGAATAGAGATTGATCATAAACTTGCCTCAGTCTTATAATAGGAACCACAGGTGCATGGGTTAATCTTATCCTGGGAAAGGATCTGCACCGATGCAAGCAGATACTGAATACACAGACTCCCACAAAAAGTGACTTACATAATGGGCCGAACCTTCCCTAAAGGCAAAATAGAAGAAACATTCGTAGATGACAGGAATACAAAAGATAGATCATGATAGATAAAGAAATGCAATCCAATTAACCAGAAGTTGTTCTGTCAGACTAAAGCAGAAAGTTGGATTACAGTCTCAACATAGGAAGGAAGAAGCAGAAGAAGCCTACAAATATTAATATTTAAAGGTGAAGAGTTATGTGGAAAACTGAAGGGAAGAATGCAGGGACGTCATTTTATGGTAAGTAGTTGGGTAAATCAATAGTTGTGTTTTGTCTCAAGGCCAAATGCAGCTAGTCCGACATATTCAATATTACTTCAGTTTCTATTCTGTGTCCACAGGATTTTCCAGGCATTTTTTTATACCTGTGGCCCAAAAAGCTTGAAGTTGCAGCCACTTTTCAAAAATTGCAACAAAAGTTGTGAAATGTTTTATTAATCATTTTAAACTAAAGGCATAAACATACCAAATTTAAATCGGTTGTTTTGTTAGGTTAGCAAACTCATCTTTATCAATAATATTTACATCAAACCACTTCCCTCCAGTTGGGATGAGTTCTCCAATTATACAGAGCCCAAGATGTAACATTTACTATGGATGCACTTCTGGATTTTTAGAATTAAAGTCCCTCTTCGATCACTTTTGATCTATTGCAAAAGCATCCCCAGTGGTCTTTTAATTATTATTATGCCCTTTTAAGACAAAATTAAAAAACAGTTTCCCGAGGACATATTTTCTATAGAGCAGCAGTTCATTAGAATCCGTCTGAGTTGTGGGTGGATGCTGCAAGGTAAGTCTGCCCCTACTTCCTGTTATCCCTTAGTTTACATGCTTTTCTGCTAGCTTACAGCCCTATACAACCCCACCCCAACATGACCAGTGCAACAAAAATGGTGAGAAATATTGGAGCAATCCTGTTGTGCAGGAAACAAAGACATACATGGATCTATTCGTCTACTAGTGATTTACAATGGAGCAGAGCTGTTGTAGGTTTTATGTCACTACAAGCTTCTTCCAACTATGTCTAGTTCTAATTCACAACAACTTGAATAAAGAAACACTCAGAAATTGAATTTTAAGCTTAATTTTTTTATATGTGTCATCCATCATGAGAAAAATGCCACAAAATGTTAAAGAACCCCAAAACACAGGGAAGGGTCTTTAATCTGTCGTTACAATCCCCTGGAAATCTGAAATCAAGTTCTCCAACAGCCTTCTGGTACTTGGTGTTGTGGTAGTAAGCCTTGTTTTATCATCTGTGTACGCTCATGTATGGAACCCAATTTGAAGCTCCAACAATAGGTCCCATTACCAATGTTAAAACTAGAGGAACAATCTTGCACCCTGCCATTATCCCATGATTTTAGCTTCTGCCAGCCTGTTGCAAATTCAAATGTAATAAAACACAACTCAGTGTCTACATTACCAATCCAGTTATAGTGCTTGGCACTTTAAAATACTTCAAAGGTTCCTACATGTGGTGATGATCTAAATGGGTTTGCTACCTAGGTAAAACCTTGCAGGTTTTATTTCTCCAACCTTGCTAAATGGATTTGATGCCAAAAATATTTTGTGAAAAGAAACCAGAGAAAAGTGTGCAAAATGTAGATCTCAGTTAAAAAAGTAATTTTGTCTAGATTGGCCCAGAAACAGTCTGCTAGATAATAGAATGAAACCCAACATAATGTCATTAGGTTTGCTTCCCATTTTCCCTTTGGAATGGTTTCCTCTTGAGGGTAAAAGAGGGGATAAGGATGTGGTAACCTCAAAACAAAGCTGCTTTTTGTGGAACTAGATAGATTGCATGTACACCGTGAGATTGGTTTCAGAGTTCCCCTTGGACTGAAGCCTTCGGTGTCTGGTGATAAATGCTTACTGTGTGGTAGTGCGGTGTGATTAACGGATTCAGCCTAAAGCCTGATCCCTCCTCTGCTTTCTTATTGTATCCGAATCAATCATCCACCATCATCCTGAGATGAACCAGGGGCTTGGGGCTAATCTTCCTCCTTTCCCACTTCATGGGATGAGATGGCTTTAGAAATTACATGCAGATAAACAAGATTTGATCAGTTTGCTTTAAATATCATTTAAATGTATCATTTGCCCACGTTTTAATTAAGAGAAGGACTTTTGAAGCTCTACAATCCCCCCCATCCGATATTTCCCTACTAACTTCATGAAGTTTGTCAGTTGACTTAAAGGAAACGTGTCAAAATTTTCATCTTTGGGAATTCAGTCTGTTGCCACGATGCACATTTGTAATGACTGTGGTCAGCAGGTCAGAATCTAAGTTTTCAAATGAATTAGCAGCAGCTGCTGTCCTCCCACCTCTCTGACCTTGTTTTTGGATTGGCATGTTTCTTTCAGAGCAGCCTTCTGTTCCCGTGAGGGCAAAATCTTGAACTGTGATTCTGCCCAGGGGCAGTGGTGCAGCGGCAAACAGCGGGCTGGTTTTCTCAGCATTCATCTAGTTAAAATGCTGGGAGGGGGACGCTTTGCAATTGTTGGGATTTGTTAAGACATATGAGAAATGTTTTTTGAGGAGTGAATAGCAGAAGAGTTGTTGTTCTCCAAAAGACCCTTTTTAGGTATTTTTATGGCTGTTATGGTGATTTTTTTTTTTACTTCTACCCCATGGGTTTTATGCACAAAACTCAGTATAAAGGTGAGTTTGAGGAAAAGTTGCTGTGTTTAAACTGGCCAGAATACAAACAGGACTGACGAGACACAGGTGAAAACGATCTGGGGAGATTGGGACCAGGGAAGTAAAACTCAAAACTAAGACATACAGGAAACCTTCAAAATAAAACAGGAAACAGAACTCTAATCATGACAGAAACAAAATGGAAGCAAAAACTAAGGCAAAATACCCTTATCATGGCAGGATCAAAATTGTAATTTGACTACTTTACTCATTACTTATTTGAAAAAGTAATTCACTACTCGTTACTTTATTCTTTTTCCACTCATACAAATTCTTAAGGGAAAAACAGTCTGTACACATAAGATCCCCATGTCTTTTATTAAACTATCATTTTAAAGCAAAGACCTCATGCAAAGTAGGAACATGGTTCAAGAAACACGACCTGGCTTCATTAGAATTCAGACAAAAGTGTGAAAAATGACACAAAAATAAGTTAAAACATATGTGGTCTATGCCACTGCTCAAAGTGAGATGTGGTAAAAAGCCTGTCATGCCTATATTCAAATCTGAAATTAAGCAACTCTTTTGAAAACACAAAGAACTATTTAATGCCTCCCTGTTCATTTTTGCTGACTTCCATTACGATGAGTTGCACCTGTCTCTCTCTCCTACGTCTGTCTGTTGTAATTTGCGCTGCTGCAAATCTACCTCTCTGCAGAGCACATGAGCGCCAACACATGTTGACCAGGGACGCAGTCATGTGCAGCTTAGAGGGAAAAATAAAGTCAGAAAGGGTGAAATATTTTTAAGAAAATGGGGCTCCCAGAAAGGAACTGGCTATTGTCTTTCACACCAAAGAGTCGGCTTTAGAGTTGTTTCATTTGCAACTGACACATCAGTACACAGTCTCTGCTCTGCAGCTCACCTGCTGCTCCTCTGGGATCTGAGAGAAACTGTTAGAGCCTACAAAACCTAAGTAACAAGGGGTTTTAAAGGACTTGTAATTGGAATTAACAAAATTTGAACTGTGATTCGTTATGTTTCCATGTGACTTATAAAAGTGAATAAATTCCAGTAATTTTTACTTGAAAATCTGTTACTCCAAACACTGAATATATGTCCAGATTATAAAATAAAAACAAAGATCTGATTGCATGACAAGATTGGTGTAACTCTGGCAAACTGAGCACATTCTGTATGGACACAATACAGAAAAATAGTTTGACATTGTCAACAGCCAATCAGGACGTAGAACCGTAAAAAAAAAAAAATAGTGTGCTGAATAAAATTTGCGAAACAGCAAGACACCAAAAAGTGTTCCGTGATATAGCAAGGGACCACTGTAAATTCATTTTTGAACAATTGCACGATGGGTGTTACTGACTATTGATCAGCTAAATAACAAACTAATAAAAATTATCGATGACATCAAATAGAAACAGGGTTCCAGCATTCCTCTATTGACTATGTAAATTCTGTTTGGTAACTGGGACCTGAATCATAGTCATGCGTCTCCTTTTGCTGATAAATCATCAGTGGAAGCCAAGAACACCACACCTCTGCGCTTGGCAAGAGCAGACGCATTTTTGGCATTACCATCTTGTAACGAGAAAATTCCCCACAGTCATGACATTCAATATGCTAGAAAATAAAATGTACTATAAATGTATCCCTAACAATAAGCAAACAAATGTCACTTGAAATGCATTTCCTGTAAATAATAAAATCATTTTCTACCTTAACATGTGGGGCTCACTTATATTCATGACCAATTCATCTTTGATGTTCCTGATGCTTCATGAAAGGAAAAAACAGATAGAAATACTGTATTTTTCTTTGTTTTTGTAAGATATTGTTGGCTCTTATTTTTTGTACTTTAAAGAAAGTAAAGCTGGACACAAACTGCATTTTTTAGTAAGATCTTAGAAGAAACAGAACAAGACCAGGAAAGATTAAAAATACATCAAATGTTAGAATGCCACACCTGATCCAAGTTAAAATCCTCTGGTAAAGCAAATCGGATGGCTGTCCTTTCAACATCTGCACAGTCAGGTGCTATTAGTGATCTGGAGGCTGATGCTGAATGTCAGAAAGCTCAAAGTTGTGGGGACACTCTTGAAAAATAATTTTGAGTGCACAGCAGGTCAGGGTCTAGTTTGAATAATGTCTATTCAAGTGGGTTTCATTGTAAGAGTACAATAAAACCCGCTTTAAGACATTACTTGCAGGAACAACAACAGAAAAAAAAATGCACTAAACACCAACTTGGGTTTCATTGTACAATTTTTCTATTGCAATGTATGAAGCTCTGTTTCTGGTTGCAATTGACAGACTTGCTAAGGTGGTGTCAGGAACTGGTGGTTTAGGACCCACTATGCAGGAGACCAGGCTTGGTGGCAGAAATTGATACCTTTAATAAACATGACAAAAACCATAGAAAAACAACAAGGTGGCACAGCAGAGCAGATGACCTGACCATGGCATACTGAAAACCAGACTCTTAAATAGACTGATGATAATCAACTCAAATGAAGACAGATGTGAATCATGACCATCCTGAAACTGGTTTAACTGACAATTCAAAACAGAACATGGCTAAAATCCATAACATATTTTTCCTGCAGGAAAATATTAGAAGAAGAAAAAGAAATGACAACATAACTGACAAAAACCACACCAAAAGTTCACAATACTGGATGATACTTGATGAAATTTTGCTATGAAAATTCCTGAAACAGTGTTGTGTATTTTACTGATATAGTATTATGTTTTAATCATATGAATGACTTTTATAAGTAACATAATCTGCATATATTTTAGATGACTGATCTGCATTTGCCATGTTGATTTCTAAAATAGTAATTTTTTAACATAATAATTAAGTAATTCATCTTTGTCATGTGCTTTATCGATACCTTATGATTCTTAATTCTGTCTGATAAAAACTAGGAACCGGATATTGATAAATCATGCAATAAAATGGTTATAGTTTAACGGGGTGGGATTATATAAGTTCGCTTCCTTCGACTCCCTTTCAAGCAATATTTATTAATATGTCTATATCCTAAGTTTGATTAGTTACTGTATGAATGTATAACTGAAGATTATATTGCTTCTGTGTATTATTTCTACTTAATTGCTTGAAATAAACCATTTCAAATCCAAAAATCAAAACAAACCTCACAGGTAGATTCCTGCCACGCTGGCTGGAGGTAAGCACTGCTGTTTCTTCCTCCAAAATATGCTGCGTTACAACATTTTAAATGGTGTTTCTGCAGGGAAAAAACAGGTTCTCTGGAAACATCCAGGTTAAACCATCTAAGCATTAACATCAACACTGCCTTATATTTGGTTAGGAAAATATAGCATTTCCACAGAATTGTATTTTGTAGTACCTTTAGGGAAAAAAGATATTTCTTGACAGCAACAGCTGTTTTCACAGCAGTTAAATAAGCAATTAACTCTTTAACATTGGATACTAACTTCATCAGAAATAGAATCAGCGGATTGAAGCTGATCACATGAACGGCCAAAGAGTTAAAGTATATATGAGTGTGGGTTATTTAAGTATTGTTTAAGTCCTACTCTGATCATCTTTTAATCTATTTTAGAAGATTCAAGATTAAAAGATTCAAGATTCAAAGGGTTTATTATGATATGCAAAGTAAAGAAACGGGTTTTCCTGTACAATGAAATTCTTTCTTTGCTGTCTGCTCCGAATGCCAAAAGTATAGAGGAAACAGAAACAATTCACACACAGCATACACACAAAAAACACAAGATGTCGAGTGTCAATTCAAAAAGTGCAAATGTGCAAAAAGTGATAATAACAGTAGTGAGCGATGAGGATGTCCAAGGGTGTGCAAGGTGCAGTTTGTTGTTTCAGACTCCTGTCAGCTGTTAAGGAATCTGATGATAAAAGTGTTCCCAGTGAACTTTTTTATTATGATTGTGCCATTTATAGCCAAAATAAAAACATTGGTGTCGTTTTCTAGAACGTATTTTCTTTCGAGCAGCGTTAGTTCATTAGAAATTTGCCTCTGAGTTGTCTCTGTTGTTGTTCTCTCCATTGCTGACAGCTAAAAGCAGGGAGCTGTATTTTGTACATCACAGATAAGCTCTTTCTAGAACAGATTTTTTTGTTCGCTCCGGATTCACAACAATTTGAAGAAAGAAATGCCACAAGAGCAAAATAAAAACATCAGTTTTCATGGGAGTGGGTTGTTAAAGAGTTAAATCAATCCTTTTCTATTTCGTGGATGGCGGTACTGGGCCCATTTTCATATTATTGGAATGTTATCTAATGCTTAACTTCTGCAATTAAATAAAAACACAAACTAATAAAGAGTTTTGTCTTACAAAGCTAATTACAGCCATTTGCTATATTTGCAGCAAAATAGGTTTTTTTTTGCCACTTCTTTAAGTGTGTAACAATGGAACAATCTGCATCTTAATGACATTTTCTGATCATTACAAAGGACACACCTAAAGGTACTAACAAGCTCCCCGATCCGTGACTTGTTGTGATTCACAAGCACGACTGGTATTAAAAAGGAAGCACATGTCACTAACACGAGGACAACTTCAACACTCAGAGAATCAGTAAACAAATCTCAGATGTTGAGCAGGAGAGGGAAGCCCAGCAGAGAATGATGAATGGAGCAGGATGAGGAGCCATGAGGAGTAAACTGATCCCTGGATTTGTGGGTGGGGCTTAAAAGCTCTGTTTTGTAGTCGTTCATCTGGTGCATCACCAGATGAATCGGCTGCACTGGGGGGGCAGATTCCTACAATGAGGTTGATGTGCTGTATCACAGCTCGTGCTGCAACATAATGCTATTTGTTCCACACCAGCACTCTGTGGTGTTGCAAGATGTTCCTCTCCTCTCGAGTGCTCTGCTGTTGTTAGGGCAGATTTTCAATTTATAGTTATTATGCTGTGGCCTGGGACTCGATTTATACTACAGTCCTGTGGGTGGGCATGAATGTAAATTGATCTAAAGGAGAAAATCCTTGTCAAGAGGGAAATAAACTATTTGATATAACACAAAACCCCCACAAAATCTGAGATTGCCTCTGCTTTCATGCACATAAAACATAAGCTGTATGTAAACAGATAAACCCAGGGTTTATAGGAGTTAAATGAGTTTTTAGTGGAATATTCTGTTAAATATCTTGGATATTAAAATAAATATAAACATTAATTGCAATGGCTGCAATACATACTATAGGGATGTCAAATTATTGTGTCAATCGCAATTAATTACAGAGAATTTAACATATATTTTTTTAAATGATACTAATCTAGATTTTAATCTATAGCTATTATTTAGTATGTAAGCAATAATGCCTGACGAGTTGTCCTATTTTAGAAATTAAAGGGCCTATTTCATGCAAAATCAATTTTTTGAGCTTTTAATTATAATGTTAATTCATCACAGAAAATAACGACAATGCAGCATTTTGCTCCATTCAGGTATTTCTGAGTATTCCTCTAAAAACTTGTGCTTTGAGCACCAACCCCTCCCAATCCGCAAAAACAAGTGGGTTCTCACATTATGTCATAAGAAAGTGAGAACAGCCCCTTCCAGGAAGAGTCAGCACTGCCTCCAGACTACATACGCTCCATTTTATAAACACAATATGCACATTCATCTTTGCAAAGTTCGGATGTTATTTGTTTTCGTGGACGAAACGCAGACACGCTGCCGAGGCTCATTTCATGACATCATGAAATGGGCGGTACCCACACGGAGAGAAAGCTGGTGCGTCAGAGATCGAGTCGTCTTACTTCCGGGTAGGACAAAGAATTATTTAAATAGCTCATATTTCATTTAAAAAATCATTTTTTCATGTGTCAAAGGTAATATATTGTGTTATATAAGGATATAGTTTACTCTGAAAGGCTTTAGAAAAGCATGATGTAGGCCCCGAGGGAAAGTTCACCTCTTCTTGATGATGAAGCAAAAGTTTATTTAAAAAAAAAGTCTAAATTGTTCAAACTGTCTCAACTTCTTATTTTCTCCTCTCTCTTTGTGTTCTGCTGCATCCATGGCTTCAAAAGGATCAAATTCATCAAACAAGTTAATAGAAACTATAAAATCTCTCAAGTCTTTTCTCCTTCTGTTGTGATAAACTGTAGAATGTCATCATTCGTATTATGATATTAATAAGAAGTTTGTGGTCTCAATATTTTTTGGATAGCGCAGAAAAGATGTGTTAAACTGGAGAACTCTCTACCTGATGTTTCCTTTTTCTTTATTGTTCTCTGTTGAAAAAAAAAAAGCTCTTGGTTGTGTAAAAGTAAAAGTTGGAAATCTGTTATGATAAACAAAATGTGACAAAGCCATTTTTTGTATTATGATATTAGATTGAAATACCTTTAAAATAAAGCTTTTCACAGCCATTTTCAGGTTAAATTAAGATTTGATTAGATATTTTAAGTAATTACAGGTCGTAATTAATTCATTGCATGGGACTACAAACTACCACTAAAGGAAATAATGTGTGACAGCTTTTCAAAATAAAACAAAACCAGACCTATAAATAAATACAGAGATTTAAGATGCAATCTGGACTTCAATCTGTTAACTATTATCATTCACATTTCTCTCATCACTCTGACTGACAGATAATAACAATAATAAAAAAAAATCAATATACTGTAGATCAACATTTTGAGGTTCCTGTTTTAACCAATTTACACATGCTGGAACTACTGAAAGTCAACTTTATTGTGTCATTTCTTCTCCTTGAAGCCGACTTAAAATTCTAAAGTCTTGGCGAATCACAAAACTTCTTAGAAGTACAAATAATTACAGCTTCAAAACACGGCGAGACTAATCCTGCTACGTAGCGCAGCGTCGCAGCAGAGGATTAGCCTGTGAAGGTGACTCTACCTCACACTTAACGCGTGCCAGCTGCTCAGTTAACCTCTGAATCCAAATTGAGGAGCTGTGCGAGGCAGCAAACTTAGGTGAGCTTCCCTACAGTATGAGTTGCCTGTCATCAGCCCCCCCCCCTCAGATAAGGACAGATGACCTTTTCTCCAGGTTGTTATAATAAATCAGCTCCAGAGGCAGTTATTCCTGGCAAAGTCCTCCAGTCAGGCCTTGCAGGTTATAATTGAGTTTTAAGGCAGACAGGTGTTTTCCTTGTCACTGCTTGATATATCAATCTGTCACTTAATACAATAGTTATCAATATTACACAAAATATTCACACACACCATAAAATGAAGGCTTTTTCGTGTTAAATTTAATTAATGTAAAGCATATGTATCTTCATGCAATTAGTAAAAGTGGGTCTTGCAAGTTGTTCTTTATGTTAAATTTAGAACTTTGGTTTCTCAGTTAGAGAGGAAAAAAAAGCACAAAGTTAATTGTCCCTGTGATAATAGGATCATTTCAGCGGCTCTGCCACGAAATAGGCCTTTTGGGCACATTAAACACAGAATCTCTAAATCACTGCACATGCTGACTCAGCACTCTGACAACTACATTTAGCCAGATCCATTTTTACACCGGCTCAGTCGCTGATCAGCATGAACTCACAACCTGACCAAACAGAGTTTAATGCCATCATTCTGGATCAGAACTGCACAAAGATTTGGAAACAAATCTGGAATATTATCACTTCATTTCTCAGAGACGAACAACAGGAAACCGTCAAAGAATACCAAGGAATGAAATGAGTTGCTGGAACATTTCAGGCATTGAACACCATGATTCTACAATACTGCTAATAGAGCAAATTTCTAACCATTTGTATGACATTACAGGAACTGAATAAGACATTTAGACATTCATAAATGCCAGACTAGCAAATATTTGACAACTGCACCAATGTGCAAGAATTTGGCAAGCCTTCCACTGTGTCCATTACTCTTTGGCAAGCCTTAACTGGTTTCAAAGTTGCTTAAAAAGTCTGACTAGATGATTTTGCAGAAACCAACTTTACTTTGCATGAAAAACATACTAAACTGATCTGAATTTGACAAGTTAGAAATAAAAAAAAATCTTAATTAGGAAGACAAGTACCCCATCTATTACATGAATCTTAATAGATTTAGTATGTCTTTTTTTATTGAGTAACATATATGTATTCTTCCCTCTTCTTTGCCATCTCTTCCCTTTCTTTAATATAACACATGCAGGCACAGGTAATGTGATGCTCTGCCCCATAACGCCACACAGTTTGATGTATCTTTGTGCTTCCTTTAATCTAGTGCACCTGATGACTTCAAGTCTCTCACCTCTGCCTTTGGTGTATAACACAAGGAAAGATTCCGATTTTGCACTAAAATTGTTATTTATGTCACACTAAAGCAGAGAGGGGTCTACTGGAGCTTTTGCTGGTGGTGTGGAGGAACCAAATGCTGGAGGCAGGATGATGATTCTTATTTTATTAATTCTGGATGACTTGAGTATTTTCTAGTTAAAGCACAGGTTTACAACCACACATGGCATAAAATGATGCCATGACAAACTAGCAGAACGTTTTACTAACAATTTTAATGTGGAAGGAAGCACATTGATCAGGGTTGATCAAATAATAACAGGACTCAGCGGTGCTGATTGCAAACATAACCAGGTGAGAACAAGACAAAACTAAAAATAGAATTAAACAATAGTTTTTATTAGTGGTTAACCTTGAATTCATTCAAAACATGCGCAAGTTATGAAATAAATCCCTTTTAATCAACCAAAAGTTTGTTTTTGTTTGAAAATGACAAATTAAAACAAACTTACAACTCCAAGACAGTAATAAGATTATGTACAGTAGTTATGTCCATTTTTGAATAAACTGTGATGAGTACAGACAAACATTTGCCGGGGGTATGAATGATTTTAGGATATCTAAAACCAAGCAAACAGTTGAGTCAAGTATAAAACACAATTTTGGTTTGAAATTGTCATGAAAATCTGGTTATATCAGAATCCAAATGTAGGAGAGCAGAGGAAGACTTTGCAGAAATGGTTCTTTTTGAGAAAGGACTGTTAAGATTTGACCTATAGAAACTGAAACCATGGACCTAAACAGTGACTAAAGGAGATTTATTGAGATATATTAAGAAAGAAACAGCTGTACCTAACCGTGTACCTCGTCTCTGCTCCTACACTTGGGCTGTGTGGACCTCGCCTCTGGCTCATCTCGCCCCTCCAGTCGTCCCCCAACTCCGTCTTGATGAAGCTCATCTGCTGGACTATTTAAACATGTAGTCGTAGAGTTTAATAAGATAGTTCTTCTCTACGAGTTCTGGTACATCGCCTGTCTGTCCTGGGGGATGATCCCTCCTTCATGTGGACACCCCTTAGGTTTTTTCTTTTTTTTTTCTGGAATCCATTATTTTTAGGAGTTTTTCCTTACTGAGAAGGACGGTCTAAGGGCAGGGATGCCCAGTTTAGTATAGTCTGTTTAGTTAGTTTAGTTTAGAATTTACCTATTGAATTCTTCTATTGAATTCTATGATGCCCATTGAGACGACTATTGTTGTAATGTTGGGCTGTATAAAAAAATTCAATTAAATTGAATTGAACTGGAATGATTTACAGCTCAAACCTGATGTGATTATTGGAGAGGCAAAGCAAAAACAAGAACACTGAGTAATACAACAGCAGAATTAGAAAAAAAAAAGTATCAGTCCAAAATCTTGCTTAGCTTTGTGGTACAGATGCGTGTTGCTCCCAAAACAAAAGGAAACTTTAAAAACCTATCAATCTATTATTGATTTTGCTTACTTGATCTGCAATGTGTAGCAATAATTTCTGGTTTAATGTGATCGTGTGTTCTAATGACAGTCAATTATTGTTACATATCGGTACCGTTACTGTTTACTGAAATCATGAATGAATGTTTTCTGAAGTTCATCAATCATTACTAGGCACTGGATTTTGTTACTTGAAGAGAATCTATCGGATCAGAACCGGATTTAAAACGCTGTAAAACTATCAAATGAATTTACTCAGTAGGGGTGGGATTATATAAGCTTGCTTCTTCCCACTCCTTTTCAAGCAATAAATCAAACTCTACTTATACTTTAGTTAATGATCACTGTATTTAATTAAGCATATATGATTTAAGTGACGTTTTTGTTTTGATTTATTTTCTGTCTTATTAACCCATGAATTTCATCATTTCTGTAATGAGTTTGAAAAATATGTGTAAATTCTTTATTGTTTTGACTACAATGCTTGAAATAAAAATCAAATCAAATCAAAACCTGATGTTCAAACCAGGGCTAGTTCTTCCTGTGGCACAGACATAATGGCCGCCTCAGCTTTGCATACTTCAGTGCAAAGATAAGACGTTGTGTTTGTGACACCAGATTTTTGCTTTAATAGGCAATGCTTTAGGCTGTTTCCTGCTGAACTTTGTGGGAGAAACTTTTTTTGAGTTTTTACTCAAAATGTTGAAATTTTATTTAAAAATCAACTTTGCCTGGTATAAATAATACCAACAAATAAAAAAAAATAGAGAAATAAAAAACCTTTTCACTCATAGCACACTTTACATACTATCACAAAATCTCAAAATGTTACAATATAGTAAAAGTAAAAACACAGAGAAATCACTAAAGGCATTTTTTTAATAAATCAGGACAATTGCAGTTTGGCTCTGGGTGTGAGAAGGCAGTAGGAGTCTCTCTTTATTCATATAATGCTATAACTTTATTTTAATGAAGAAAGTGTTTTCAAAGTGTATTTGTTCTGGTAAAAAATTATCTTATGAAATCACTTCTACCTCAGTAACCTCATTTTTATTTGATTTCCTAAGACTGTGAACATGTGTTAGACATATGCAACACTGTCTGTGGAAATAACATTTAATTATCAGACCAACTGGTTAACCGATCAGGCCTTCCAGCAATGACAAGTTTGACTAATGACACAAGAAAAGCAATATCCGTTCCCTGGAAGTCTGTGCTTCATATATAATAAACATCCCATCATTGTGATGAACACTTTTCCGCCTAGAACTGAGGATATGACCGGAACTGTAAATCTACTCATCTTTCCTTATTTAACCTGATCTGTTTCCGGAGGACGTTTAGCCTCGGAGCAGATCTGAACCTTCACTTTGTCCACTGAGTGTGTGAACAGCTGGTAAGGATGAATCGGTGAAACAAAAAAACAGATTTTATCTCATGCTTTTGCTGATGAGTTCAATTAAAGCTTAAACTTGAAATTGTATTACACCAGTCCAATAGTAAGTGAAGAGAGAATCTGTTGAAAAAAAGGCTTTTATGAACATCAAGAGATCTTTTTTTTCTCTGAGCTTGTATTAAAAAGGGAGCCTTAAAATGTCATTGAATGTTTGATCAACTAAATGAGCTGCTTCAAGGGAAACAAAACTTTTTTTATATAAGAAATGTGAAAAAACAAACTCCAAGTATCTAATCTCTTGATCTAGATACCTAGTTTCTTCAATTTCTTCTATCTCTTGGTTTAGATTGAAGTCCTAGTTGTTCTACTTTAAAAAGAGTCCCTGCAGGACGTTTAATTGTAATTTTACTGTTTTTAGACAAATCGTTCTCTAGGAAATAGTTCCTGCAGAGCGGCAGAAGTTCATTAGAAATTTGTTTCCTAGCTTACAGCCCCACACAACCCCAACCAAACATTACCGGTGCAACAAAAATGGCAAGCAATATTGGAGCCATATCCAGCCGTACAGTTTGATTGAGATGCCAGCTTGGATGAGAAAAACTAAGATGTACATGGATCTAGTCGTCTACAAGTGCATCAGAGTGGAACAGAGCAGGGAGCTTGTGGCTTGCCAATTGTCGGCTGTACATCGCAACCACAAGCTTTTTCCGATTGTATTTTTTCGTCTCCTCTCGATTCACAATGATTTGAATAAAGACATACTCAGAAATGCAATTTTATTTATATATGCTCTCCATCATAAGAAATATGCCACAAGAACATGTAAAAAAGACCTAAAATACAACTTTCCTCAGAGTGGGTCTTTAAGGTTGCTGTGAACTATAGGAGAAACTCTAATGTGGAATCATGACCTCTACTGAATGAATGATCTCCAAAATATTTATTCCAATTGAAAATCAGCAACATTGAACAAACATTTATTTAAGGAAATATTTGTGAAGACGTAACTTGACTAATATGTAACAGAACACAGTCTTGAAAGAACCATAATTTAAAATTTCCATGAAGTTATTTTCTTTTTGCATCAAGGCTGATAAGAAATATAGTTTGTCTAAAGATTTTGAAAAAGGAGTCTGGTTCTCATATGTCATTTTTAAAATCTGGTTGTATATTTAAATTGTAAGGCTATCTCTTAGATTAGACAAGTGGACTCAACATAAACGTACTTTGGACAATTAATCCTAAGAATAAAGTCTGCACATCATCATTTAAATCAGTAACTAATATGAACTTTTGCCTAACGCATTGCTTGGCTATGTGCTCTCTGGGTGTTTACCAACTATAGATCAACTTTGTACTGGATATTTATGAAAATGAACTAATGTCCTCTCTTCTTTTCTTGAAGAATTCATCTTCCAACCTTTTCTTCTCTGCACCTTTGACATGCCAACCTTCAATTATTCTGTAGTTTATTTTATATTGAACCTAAAGAAATAAAAATTGGCAATAGGAGTGAGTCAGCCACATGTTTACTTCAGCTTAAAAAATAACAAGATTCTTATTATTTTACGTTTTTATTTAGCACAAGACGCCAGTATGTAGATCGGTATTGAGTGTTTTAGGTTTTTTAGTTTATTCTTGTTTTTCCTTTACATTATTCAGTTTGTAAGTAGACATATTAGTTGAATAATGCCTGAATGACTATGCTAATGCTTTTGACGGGATATTCTGGGATTGCAGAATGATAAGGTTGGAGTTAGTGGTGTAAAAAATATAATTTTCTAAATGGGAAATGGGGGCAGGCTTACTCCGCTGCAACAGTCCCGCCAACTCCGAGATGAATTTCTAATGGACTACTGCAGAAAAGATATCCTAGAAAACAACACAGGTTTCTCAATTTTGGCTAAAAACAGCAATATCATAATTAAAAGACAATTGTGACTGATTTTATGGTAGATCAAAAAATGATTGGAGAGGGACTATTATCCAGAAAGCATCTGTTTTAGTGTTTGTGCTTCTGTCTGTGTCATTAATACTTTCCAGATTTTCAGCTGTTTTGACAGAAAGCCAGGGCTGATGTTAGGAAGCCATTGTGAATGCCTGCTGTGACATTTGAAAAAGTCCTGGCAGAGACTTCTTTACTGTCCTCACCTCACTAAACGCCGTTTGTCCTGTGGCTCTCTCCGTCTCCCTCTCATGCTTGTCTGAATGAAGAGCGAGGGACATTAGCGGAATAGTGACCACTGTCTGAATGACGAAAGGCCGCTGCTTTAGCAGATTGATGAAGCCATTAGTGTTGCAAATCTCAAGTCTGAAAAGGGTTTTAGTTGCAGCAGAACTACACCCATGATTGGTTTCTCTGTACTTCTGAGCTCAACATCTATTATGCATAACCAACAAGGAAACTGCTAATGCAGGTTGTATAATTAATTGATTAAAAATGCAGTATAAGCATAAAATTACTGAGACTGCACTGGGAAACAAGGACTAAATAGGCAAACATGAACAGGATGTCTTAAAAGGGAGGCATTTACCTCAGCGCTTTAAACATTGTACTTATGGATAATTATGGTAAATAAAACATGACTCGTGCTATTTTTCTGCAGATTGTCAAAGCAAAAGCCGTATTTTAACTATTCTGTTTTTCCAAACTGAACTCAAACTTTTTAACACTTTTTAAAACCATAATTTGACAAGAAAGAACAAGGACCCGATTACGTCGCCCAGATTGGCGTCACCGGGGCCCCGCTCTGGAGCCAGGCCCAGGGTCGGGGCTCGCAGGCAAGCGCCTGGTGGCCGGGGCTCTTCCCACGGGCCCCGGTCGGGCACAGCCCGAAGGAGCGACGTGGGACCACTCTCCCATGGGCCCACCACCCGTGGGAGACCTCAAAAGGGGCCGGTGCAATGTGGTTTGGGTGGCAGTCGAGGGCAGGTGCCTCGCCGGCCCAAACCCCGTTCATGGAACCTGGCTTTTGAGACATGGAATGTCACCTCTCTGGGAGGGAAGGAGCCTGTGCTGGTGCGAGAGGTCGAGAGATACCGTCTAGATATAGTCGGGATCACCTCCACACATAGCCTGGGCTCTGAAACTCAGTCCTTAGAGAGGGGTTGGACTCTCTACCACTCTGGAGTTGCCCAAGGTGAGAGGCGGCGGGCTGGCGTGGGCTTACTCGTGAGCCCCCAGCTCAGCCGCCAAGTGTTGGAGTTCACCCTGGTGGACGAGAGGGCCATGTCCCTCCGCCTCCGGGTGGGGGACAGGTCTCTAACCGTGGTTTCGGCTTACGGGCCGAACAGCAGTTTGGAGTACCAGGCCTTCTTGGTGTCTCTTGAAGGGGAACTGGAAAGTGCCCCAACAGGGGACTGATCGACTTTGTAGTTGTTTCAGGCGACCTCCGGCCCTGTGTCTTGGACACTCGGGTGAAGAGAGGGGCGGAGCTGTCCACCGATCACTACCTGGTGGTGAGTTGGATTCGCTGGCGGGGAAGGAGGCCGGAAAGACTTGGAAGACCCAAACGTACTGTGAGGGTCTGCTGGGAACGTCTGGCTGAGCCCTCCGTCAGGGAAGTCTTTAACTCCCACATCCGGGAGAACTTCAAACAGGTACCGAGGGAGGTTGGAGACATTGAGTCCGAGTGGACCATGTTTTCCACCTCCATTGTCTCTGCTGCTGCTCGGAGCTGTGGTTGCAAGGTCTCTGGTGCCTGTCGCGGTGGTAACCCCCGAACCCAGTGGTGGACACCGGAAGTAAGGGATGCCGTCAAGCTGAAGAAAGAGTTCTACCAGGCCTGGCTGGCCTGTGGGACTCCAGAGGCAGCTGACAAGTACCGGCAGTCTAAGCGAGCTGCGGCCCGGACTGTTGCGGAGGCAAAAACTCAGTCCTGGGAGGAGTACGGTGAGGCCATGGAGAAGGACTATCGGTTGGCCTCGAAGAAATTCTGGCAAACCATCCGACGACTCAGGAGGGGAAAGCAGTTCTCCACAGCAATGGCTCCAATAGCAAATATTAACCCATTGACGCCTGTTGATGAAAATATTCATCAAACCACTTCTGCTCCACACTTACCTTAATATGACATCTACTTAACATAACATAAGTGTTTTGTCCCCCCCCCCGTCATATCTTGAAATGAATTCAGGCGTCAGGGGGTTAATGCTGCTAAAATGAATTTGAATTTAAAAATAATCAACTGGCAGATTAGATGGAAACCAAATGATTTATTCCGCTTTCTAGAAGAAAACCTTCACTTTCATCTGAAAACAAAACTGGATCCATGTGCTGTAAAGCAAGTCAGCTCCCATTTACTCAAATATATTCTCTTTATAGCAGACATACACATTGTTATTGGCTTGTTAAAATAAGAACATTGTGATTGTATATTTATGGAAACTGTGCTGGAGTGGGTCATGGTAAAGTTACCTCTTTTTCTTAAATAAAATGCAACATTGAGCAAAAGATAAAGCCCTGGAACTATTGATTGAAAGAAATAGAAGACAGATCATGGCTTTTGGCTGTCAACATCTGAGCAAGATCAATTATTTTAGATCCCAGACTAAATGGGTGTGTTCCACTAACTCATGCTTGTTAGTTTTGCCTTTTTGACAGATTTAGTGACATAATTTCTAATCAATATAAAACATTAGTGTCACACTGATCTGATATTAGTTTTATATTAGAGACTGGGTCATGTTTAAGGATCATCTCCTTAGGGTAAAAATCCTTTGGAGATCTTTATATGAAGTTGACCATTTTCTTCTTATGCAAGCATTTGTTAGCTCTGCTATTTCCAAAAACGTGCTTTACAGGTTATTATGAGACTTTGACCTATCTGTTGGAGTGTACATGTCTGTGTAATTTTTTTTCTAGATGTATCTTGGGTGCAACTTGGCTTAACTTGAAATAAGACTCCAGCATCCTTATACAACTTTTTTTTTTGCTTTAATCTTCTTTTTAATGTGGTAATTTCAGTTCATTCTAGGAGAACAAAAAGTGTATATGATTTTACTTTATGAGGATCAATACGATCTAATTTACTGTAAATGCATTTAAAAAGTATTTATATTTATTTCATATTTATATTTATTACTGATGAAGCTGCATGATGGATTTCAAAGACACTCCAAGGCCTCCATAGTTTTAATATAGAAATGGGTGTTCAGGAAACATTAAAGTCAGCTGGCAACTCCTGAACTTGGTTGGTTTTTTATTTTATTTCTGAAAGCAGCAGTTGCAAACCGTCTGGACTCGGACAGCTTCATCTGCGGTTACTCAAACACAGAACCAGAGATTTGGATTGCTTGGCATGAATCACTGTGTAATGTGAATAAATGCTGAGGCCGTCTGTTTAAGAGTAGTAGTTTCACCCACACCTAACAAGAACCTTAGAGAATATAGGAGTGGAATAAAAACATGTAAAGATGGAGAACTTAGAAATAGTCATGCTAAAAATTGTTATTAAATTTGTACATACTGTAAAAAAAAATTAAAACTGTTTCAATGTTTGAAATTCTCTTCTTTTTGTACTGATATGCTAACATTAAAGCCCCAATAGCAGAACCAAACGTTGGTCCCGTCACTGGTTTGTAAATAGCTGTGAGTATCAACTCAGTTTAATTATAATTGATTAAATTTTTTTAATATTTATTCAAATTTCCTTTCAATTACCAACTTTGGTTATTTATGAATATTATTTTTGCATAAAAAGAGATATAAACTGAACAAAAATGAAACCTTTACGCACTAAACCATTCAAAAATAACTTAAAAGAAGTATCTTGCCTCAAAAGAGATAAAAGCAGTATTTTAGAAGACAGTTGATTCACAGATTTGACAAATCAACATAGATTTTCAAATTAAACATTACATTTTTTGACATTTTTCTTTCCCCAGCCCAATTTGTAAATGAATATAATTTCTGGTGATATCTGTGAGAGCTGTCCAGGGGTGGAAACTTTTTGTAAAATGAAGCGGGCTATGATTGGCAAGGTTTTTGAAGACATTATTTACTCAATGGTCTTTTACATGAGTATAGTATCAAAAATCTGTTGGTTTTTCTTTAGTGTCACTATGATTTTGTCCATGAACGATTTCCGGCTAGAGAGTTGGACATTGAACATACGCCAACCAGACATCCAAAGAGCTTCTGAAACCATCTTAGAGGAGCACAACGTACTCGACCAGATAAACTTTACAGAGGAACTGTCTCCAGAAAGCCCCTGCAGAGAACCCTCGTGCCTGCTCCACTTCTCCCCTGACTGACAGCACACTCCAGTGCCGCCGCAGAGTTCGACACACGCAATGATCCAGCCTGACACGTCTGACCTTTCCAGGGCCACACGGCTAGCTCGCCATGCGGCACACCAGGCTCGACTGAAAAGGCCACACAGGTGATGCCATCACAGCCCCGCAAGGCTTCTCCTTACTGCCACCTCAGGACCCAACAAGTTGTACATCTTTGGAAAATAAATCTGAAAGACTGAAAGCCGATTGACAATTTCCCCCAAAGCTGAGGCACAGGTAAATTTCTTAGACAACTAAGTTTCTGATAGGTAGCCTTTTTTTTTGTACTTTGACCTAATCAATATTTTAATAAAGGCATTTCTCAAACACAAGATAATTATGAAGATGACATTTGCATAACGCTTTCAGCCATTTCACTGAGTAGAGGTGCTTCATAAAGATGCTGCCTTGAGAGGCTGCGTCTAGTTTAATGACATGTCTGCCAACAGTCTTTGTCGTGGAAGTGTAATCTCAGAAAGGATGGAGCAGGAGCCACTAAAGGACGAACATCCAGAGGATTGTAAGTGCAGAGCAGGCGCTGCAGCTGTGAAATGAAGAGCTGTCGCATCCAGTGAGCACTTTGCTAAGTAAAGAAAACACTTGGCACAGCAGAAATAAATCATGTGCTTGTGTATTTTGCTGAATGATTGTGTTTTTTTTATAGAAGGGAGAAGGGCATTCTCTGCAGTTCAAAAATCCAGCTTAGGTGTTGGTCAGTTCTCTTGGTCTTTCATGCATGCCCTGAAAAAGGGGCTTTTTAAACGGATTTTTTTCAGTCACTAACCTGAACTGTGACGTGATTATGAAATGTGCACAGTAGGAATTTTTGAGCAAAATTCACAGTAAATTGCTGGTATAGCCATTGCATTGCCTCGTGTGTATTGCAACTTGAAATATGTGTTTAAATATAGAAAAATATCAGTCAAAAACAAAAATTAAAGCATGCAGAAGTATTCTAAACTCAACTGTGAAGTCTTTTACTCTGAAAAATTAGAAAATGTTTATGCAAAGGACATTAAACCCTCTAAAAATGTATCACACAAAAGAAAACTACATTAAAAAGTTTAGTTTGAGTGGAAAATGTGTACAAAATAGGGTTTATTTTAATTATTTCAGCTACTTTAAATCTGATACCCATTGGATAGATTTTTGTTCAATTTAGTGATATGCATACTAAAAAAATTGTAACCAAAGTAACACAGAAACAAGTTGATTAAAGTAGAATATTCTGCAGACTTAATTACTTCAAATGCAAAATACCAGAAATTGGCAAGTGTTGCTTTAGATCAGGGGTCTGCAACCTGAGACTTCTAAGCCACATGTGACTCTTTTATCCCACTATTGTGGCTCTTTGGCTTTAAAGAAAAATGCTAACGGTTTGAATAAATAGGTTTAAGTTTTGTCATTTATTTTTATATTTTTAAACTGAGGTAATGTTACACGAGTAAAGGTTAACAGTTTTTTTTAACACTTCACTTTCACTTAGAATGGACATATATTTAAATACATTTTTAGCAAAATGACTGTGAATTTTATATCTAAAGACCAGGAATAAAATAAAGATAAAGTCCTTATGGAAAAAAAAAAAAAAAAAAAAAACTTTTAGTGAACATTAAATCTGGATTCACATGGAATGTTACATATTTTAAATGCTAACTGTGCATGTCAAAATTTAAATCATGTGAACAGGAAAATAACACTTGTTCAGAGGTACAAACCACTGTGATTTTGGTCACAGAAACAACTAAAACTGTTCTTCTTGTTTGGCGTTAAGGCTCTGAAAGGTCAAGTGGCCACTAGTTGTTACAAGCGGTCATAATGTTTGGCAGCCAATCACAATCAAGAAGTTGGAGTTCTTAAAAAGTTCTGGGGTCCGCATATTACTGATTTTATGACAGGTGCCTGCTGGCGCATTCGGCCCACAAGCCGGACTTTGGACATGCCTGCCTTACAGTACAACTGAAGGACAGCAGGATGTACTTTATTTTGAAAGGAACTTGTATATGCTGCTGTCAAAAGTAATACAATTAAAATATTACACTTTTAGAAATAAATTATTGTAAATATTTATAAGCTACATTTTATAAATAAATGGTTTAATGGCCACAAATAAATAAAGTGTTTAAAAAAAATCAATCAATTCTTCCTATCTTGATATTAAGCGGCATCACGAGGCTTTTAATGTGAAAATAAACTTTTTGAAGGGGTCCCAGGGGCCCCAGAACTTCCTCGCGCATCAGAAACTCGCTTGTTACCTCTTCTTCCTCTGGGCCTCCTTCTTGTCCATAACGACGGGAACACAGTTCGTCAGCTCGGTCCAGTCCGCGTGCAGCCCGCAGCTCCAGCCGGTGGAGAACCGGGAGAAGAGCCAGCTCTCCTTCTTCCCCGGCCGGTGGCAGGTGCATTTCTTCTGGCCCGGCTTGCAGTCGCACGGCTGCTCCAAGCGAATATTCCTCACCAGGTGTCTCCCGAAAGTGGTCCCCCCTGTCTTCTGGATGTGCAAAAACACAATCACGTCGTCCCCTCGGATGTTGAACTCCACATGGCGGTCGAGGTCTCTGTCGGTGAAGTTGAATTTGGACGGTATTCTTGGAGGCGCGTCATCCTCCAGGTCTTGGTCCTTGTAGAAGTCGTCGGTGTCCTGATGATACGGGGATGGGAGCAGGCTCACTCCGCGGAATTTCTCCTCAGTCTTAAAGTGGCACGAATTGCTGCCCGCCGGACAAATGTACTGGTACCCGATCATAACAAAGAGGACTGCCAAGACGGGGACCAAAACGAGCTTGTTGGATCTATCATCCATTATCGCACCCAAGTGTCTTCATTCCATTACCGTGAATAATTGGCTGCACTCGGGGACTCTTCCCTGATCAATATCCCTCCAAGCATCAGACAGATTAAAGGTGCTTTTTACCTGAATGCCACATGTTGAGCATCCTCCAAAAGCGCACGCGGTCTGCAAAAGCCTTCAAAAGTCACGGCGTTTAAATGTTTTGCTGTCCAACTTCTGCAGCCGGTGAGGAGCTGCGTCGCTCCTGACGACTCCCATGCTCCCGAGTCAAGTTCAACAACGAAGCCACGTGAAGAATCAGAGAGTGTCTTTGGAGTTTCTGTCCTCTTTCATTCTTTGAGCGCCGATCCTGAACAGACTAAAAAGATGATCAGTTTACGAGCTTACTTCGGAAAAGATCGCGCGTCTCTGAGTGATGAACTCGGTCTTTCGGCAGCAGCAGCATCAGCAGCAGCAGCATCCTCTGCAGGCGCAGATGCTCTGACTCTGTGCTGCATGGACTAGCTCTGTGAGGCTGCTGCTGCATCCCAACCGACAAAAGCGCGTTCTGCTGTGGCCGTGGATGGACTGGGAGAGGCAATCTATCCATAAATCGTATTTCTTCTTCTTCACAGAACATAAGGCGAAAAAAAAAAAAAACATTAAATGAACATCACTTATAGGTTCTCCCAAATGACATTTCAGATATGAAACTATTTTATCCTACAGTGTTGATGACTTCCATACCTCAACAAGCCATATTTAACACTGTATTGCTTACAAAAAAACAAAAACAAAACAACAACCATCCATAACCACAAAGAGTATTAAAAAAAATCAAATTTTCTTTTTAAATATCTTTAGAAAAAATAGGTCTTAAACCACCAAATTTGCTCAGAATTAAGTTTGGCAAGTTAGACATATAGATTCCACACACACGCAGTATGTATGAGTTTTCCACACATAAACCATTACCGACAACCTTCTTTAGCCTCCTGTATAGTTAATAAAAATAACACTTTTTAAAATCATTTTTATTTACAAGTACTGTAAGTATATGCCAGTGAAAGTCTGTAGGAAGTGTCACTGGGTCACTACCTGATATATAAAAAACCTAAACAACATTTAAAGGGCACTGATTTAGCAAAAAAACCTTTGAACATCAGCGGTTGTTCATTTAGCTGCCTGCTTTTATGCCTGAAAGATTTGAGCTTCATGATAACATCTTACTTCCCCCTACTACCAATATTTTAATTTATATTTAAATAAAAACCTTTAAAAAATGTAAAAAATTATTTTATACATTTTGATAACTTTTTCTTTTAAACATATACATTCAACACGAATAACAGTCCTCGCAAGGCACCCCAATTTGTGCTGTCCCTCGAAACTCGCTAGCCGCTAGCTTTGTTCATGTTCTGCTGGTGTGAAATCTTGAATTCTTCGCTTTTTATGGAAGCAGATCGGCATCACATGTCGGGTAGAAAAATACGTTTGATAGTAAAGATTTAAAAAAACATTTAAATGTCTTTCATCCCCACAATGACGCGTTTAAGCCTATGCAGTACTGTCACTTTAGATATTCTACTGTACCGTTATTCCTCTTCTTGACACCCAGCTCACTTCAGGTTTACAGCTAAACTAACTTTAGCACTTTAGCAACTCTTCGCGTCTCAATTAGCGGCTTTTATTGCGAATGGTTTAAAACGTTAAAACAACTTCGTAAAATGCCCCATTTACTGCCGTCTGTTAAACGTTCAAATTTTGATGGTTTATAACTTTATTGTTAATCTGTGAATAGCAACGTTGTGTTTGGGGTTATGCTTTTGAGTACGTGGCAGTGACTGACATCTCTGCTAAAAGCTAAGGACTTCAGTGGCGGAGCGTTTGTTCCACTATGACAATGAAGAGCGTTCTAACGCTGACCCTGCTGCTGCTGCTGCTGCTGAATGCACATCAAGTAAAGTCAGCGTCGAAAGGCGTCACTGCCAGTCTGAAAGCGAAGTGGAGCATGACCCCGTTCCTTCTGGAGACCAGGTACAGCAGACAGTGTTTCTGTGGGAATCCAGCATGGATTCTCATGACAACACCAGCACGGATGGAAATGTTAAGACCCTAAACTCTCAATAGATTTTATTTCCATCAAATATTTACTAAGTCTTTCTGTGAGGAAAAAAAATCAGCATTATCTTTTAATTTTGAATTAATTAAAGGTAATTAACCCTTAAGTACTTTGTGATTGTGTAATTATATCTTAATTACTAAATATCTATCTAAGGGTTAAAACATTCCAATACCTAATACATAGGAAAATCTATCTTTTTTTTTCACTTAAGAGATCAATACAGATCACAAACACTACTTTGTGAGTTTAAAAATATTCAGACATTTTATTTTTCTAAAATGTTCCTTTCATCTAATTAAGAGAAATATAATTGAATCAATTTTGCAAAAATACTTGCACAAGAAATGTAATATACAATAATAATAATAATAATAATAATAATAATAATAATAATAATAATAATAATAATAATAATAATAAAGATACAGTCTAAATATTCTTGTTTCAATATTGGAAGAATACAAAAACTAGACGTCACAATGTTTTATAATTTGGATGACATTTTACTAATTCCATCATGGGCAAGAATGAGTACTCTTATTTTAGAAATATATAATTATTGTTTAAAAAATGTTAGAATTTGTGTTACATTCTCTTGTATTGTCTATGTTTTGTCATTACAAAGTTCTGTGACTTTAACTTTTAAATGTCCATTTATTATTAGTGTTTTATTCATTTGAAATGTGCAATATTTAAAATAAAATATTTATGAATATAATTTTAAAAAAGGCAATGCTCAAGATGTGAAATTTAAAACAAAGGATATTTTTCATCAGCCTAAATAATTAGGTTACCTGTTTTATTTTGTTGTTTTTCATATTTAGGAAATTATACATTTGCAAAACAAAATTGAAATTTTTAATATAATTTTATCCCTCAAGGACAAACTCCATCAGGACAAGAGTTAAAAATGTGAATTTTCTAACTTTACTGGATGTAATGTTTAGGTATTTGTGGAAAAAGTCACCCGTGAATAAGTAATTCTGTCTCTTTAGTGTTTAGAAATGCTCTGTTATCATAGTCCAGACTGCATTAAGAGAGAAGTGATGGGAAATTACTACAACAAATGAAGATACTAAAATAGATCCTCATTTTTTTCTCTATGCAGTGAATTTATTGGGGAAGATGGAAATGAGAAATTCTGGCAGTTTGTCGACACGGTGAAGGAATTGACAGTCTACAAGCAAGGAGGTTTGTGTTCTTTGTAATAGTATGTGTTTAATCCAGGTCAAATAGATCTTTTTCTTTTCAAATCTTTAACTTTGTTTTCAATGCCTGTTGATCCCACAGAGTCCGTTCGCTCGTATTACAACTTGATCATAAAGAAAGCAGGACAGTTCCTCACTGATCTTCAAGCTCACCTCCTCAGATTTGCTCTGGCCCTGCGCTCCTACTCACCTGCGATCCATTCATCGCAGCAGGTACTGCCTCTGTTTATGTATTAAAACAAGTAAAGACATAAAAATATTTTTCAGAAGTGGCTTTTAAATGCAAATAAGAAAGACCTGGTTCATGCTGCTGAAGTTACTTTAGAGAGGACTAATCAAACAGTTCTTCTTAACTTCTTGCAGCCATGTAAGATTTTCTCAAAAAGCCTTGAATATTCAAAAAGGATTGTCGGTCAAGAGTCAAACTGAGCATGTGCAAAGGCAGCATGTGACACACATGGGGAGCATTTCATCCTGATCCATATTAGAACATTTCACCACAAAGAAAGAATGCTAGAGAAGAAACAAAAAGCAAAAACAATGTGCTCAAACTTTGTGGTGCATTCATTTTCATGTTCAGTTCATGGATCCTCACCTGTACAGTTATTATTTTTAACGGTATAACGGTATAGGTCGATTTGATTAACAACTCTGCTCAGTCAGATCAATTTTGTTGGATTGTAGGAATGTAATTAAGTCAATTATTTGTTGCACCCTAAATACAACAGAATAACACACAATTTTGTCCATCAATTCTGGTTTTTAGTTGAAGGGAGAGAGTCTGTGGTGAAACTATCAATAGACTGCTCCACTTGATGCTTATTCTGGGTTTAATTCAACAAAAACTGAATGACTTCTGTCACGTGTTTGCTTGGTAGTAATAAACCGTCTTGGTAAATTATTGAATATTTACAGACTTTTTTAAGATCTTGAACATTTTAATTGTAATCACTGTTGATTTATTGAAAACGAAGTAGAACAAAATAAAACATGGAAGAGGGAACTCCTCCGCCTCCCCACCCAGCACCCCTCTATCATCTTCCAACGCATCCCAATGAAAACAATCCATCTCTTCGGTTCATTTTCGTCATTCATGTCTTACGTTTGCCCGTGATGTAAATTGTAATTTAGATGGTTAGATCAGTGTTTTTCAACCAATTTAAATTGCCCTCATTAACTGATCTAGAAACATTAACCATCTTGCAGCTCTTTGTTCATCCAAACAGGCCCTGATAAAACACTGAGAAGTTAGGAATATGAAAGATCGTAAAATAATTTTTTCTTTGTGTTTATTTGATTCTATTAAAAACATTTTGATAAGAATGACGGTAACACGATTTAGCCGCAGCTTTAGCTCTGTTTTTGGAAAAGTCCCGCCCCTTTAACTGTCTCCACCAATCATTCTTGAAAGCTTAATCACATGTCAGCAGTCTGACCAATCAGAAGTGGTTAAAGTCATCACTTCCTTGTTCCGATTTAGCTCATAAGTCTCTCAGTTCCAACAAAATACCAGCTAAAGCTCGTTTAGCTGGTATCAGACTGTGGAAAAAGTGAACAAAACAATGAAGCTCAGAGACGCTAGTCTACCTGCGGTCGGCGGATTTTTGCACTACATCTCCCATGATGCATCGGTTTAAAGTGACAGCACAATGAGTCTCTCCTCTTAACGTCTTAAAACAATAACGAACACACATCAAACAGTTTTTGAATCTTCTAACTTAACTTTTATTACATCTTTTAGAAAAAACAGCTGCAGTTTCCAGCTTTTTCTGCCACAATTATCTCAGAAATGTACGTGAGATTGTGGAGGGACTGAAGATCAATACAGACTATGAGCTTTTCCTTTTTAATTTTTTTTTATTTTTGGATGCTGGTGTGCCGCGGGATTTTTTTCAAGGTTAAAGTGTGCCGTGGCTCAAAAAAGGTTAAAAAACACTGGGTTAGATGATAACGCTTTAAAACATCTGCACCCAATCACGCTGCACAAACAAATGACACGCCACTGGGTCTATCAGGAAACAAAACCTGGAAATCCAAAACTTAACACAACACACTTCTTAAATGAACATATACTAGGCAGTGCTAAGCTAAAAATAAATGTAAAAAGTCAAGATTCATCAACATATATCTGACGAGCTCCTATACTAAACAGAACAAAACCAAACATGAAGCCCGTCAATACATCCCATGGAATGAATGGAAAGGCCTTCTTCATTTTTTTGTGTCAGTATTTCTGCATAAAGAGCAACAATCTGTGTCTTATGGTTTCCTTTGTTGGTCTGAAACAGCGGGAAAACATCTCAGTGCTTCTTCGACGGGTTTTCGCACCAATGTTGATGCAAATCAAATTGATCAATTCTACAACCGTGGAGGTTTTGGTTGCTTGCTCATCTGGAGGATTTAACTACGTCTTCACACAATGTAAACATTTTAAATGCTGCCTGTCAAGTCAAACAATTAGGCAGCTTGTTTGGGCTGTTTGGACTCCACCGTTCTGCAGTGAGAAAGTGGGAATCAAGGAGGAAAATGGACTTTTTCTGGAAATGTCATACTCAGAACTTGTTCAGATGAAACCCCAAAGCTAAATGTTCCGTGCAGTAAATAATTTACCGCCAGTAAAAGCATGAATTTTGCTGGAAGCTATAGTCTCCTGTTCCTATAGAGATCATTTCTGTGTTGTATCTGAATAAAGCCTAATATTCATAGCTTCCTGACTCCCAGCAATGCAAATTTGTCCTCTGCAGAGGACTTTTCTAAACCTGAATATGACGTCTTTTTGGTTTCTACAGAGGACATGCTTTTTAATTTTATTAAATATGAAGGGGTGGAGCTCTGGGAATTTTTATTTTTTTGGTGAATTAAAAAAAAAATGTTTTTCTCGAGTAGGCAGGAAGGAAGTTGAAGCAACTTTCTCTTTCAAATGGCTGAAGTGGGAATGGCAGACTGTTTTTAACAGAACAAAATTGATGAAAACCAGATGGAAACATGGAGACAAAGAGTTCAAATGTTAGGAATTGTGGGTAAAAGGCATTTGTTTTGAAGTCAAGCGAGAACTTAATATTAAAAGCATGTCACTGAATGCCAAACTGCTGAAAATGAGAAAACATCTTGATCTGACCTAGTGATAGGTATGCATTTCTATTATACACATGCGTAAAACCTGTTATTTTGGTTGGATGAAATCCTTCACAGTGGTGTTGTATCACTCAATACTTCATTACTTCATTAGTTATCCTTTAAACTACTTCATTGATGATTGGTATTTCAAATTTGCACCTTTTTTTTTCTTTTTCTTCTTTCTTTAACAAAGTTGTGCAAACACGCAGTAAGACACTTGCTGTTCATCTGTCGCTGCTCATGCCTATTTTAGAACTTTGTAAGGTCAAGTGGATTTTTGAATTAGGTCTTAAAATAAAACGCTTTAAACTCAAGACGAACTCACTTTATTATTTACATAATTCTGCTTAACATGTACTCCTCTCGGCTCTGAACAGATAGCCAGTGATGAGCCTCCGCCGGAGGGATGCTCTGCCTTTGTTTCCATCCACGGACAACAAAGCTGCAGCACCAAGGACATCAAAAAGCTCCTTAAGGCAGCTGCAGGCAGGTAACATGGAAAAGAGCTGCTTTGATTTCTTTTGCAGCCAAAAGTACCAGGAGCAGACAAAGTTTGGTTTCCTTCACTGACTCGGAAGCATTTTTTTTTTTTAAATTTTTGCAGGCAAAAACCGTACTTGTACAAGAATGATCACACATATCCAGGAGTCAATAAAAGTGATTTGCCAGTAGTGATTTTGTATGCGGAGATTGGAACAAAGAAGTTTAGCTCTTTTCATAAAGTTCTGACAGAAAAAGCAGAGGAGGGGAAACTTGTCTACGTGTTGCGGCATTTCTTGGCGGTGAGTTGTCCTTTTTTTTCCTCCAGATTTTATTTTTTTTCCCCTCAATTGAGGCAAAAATCACATCTACATTTATTGTGTTTTTTATAAAGTTTTGCTTACCCTTCAATCGTAGATTTTCAGGTATTTTCACAAGTGCTTCTTTGATACTCGGCAGCTGCTGAAATACTTCTGCAGGTCATCCACACGTCTCACATGGTTTTAGTCCTTCCGCTGTTGTAGCTGTCTTCCCCAGCAGGAGACAAGAGGATGCCCCAGAAACTGTTTGGCAATGAAACAAAACAAAAAAAAAATCCACCATTTTGTTCCACCAACACAAACAGCAGGGAGCTTTTTTTTCCAAATGTTAAATCTTGTCTACGGCTTCTTTTCACTGAGTTTGAAACGAATTAGGTTTGTCTAACTTTGCTGTCATCTGTAGTTCCTTAAAATGTGTTCATTTATAATGAGACCTTTCTTTTCCCAAAGTGAGCTCTTTCCCATCCAAACAGAAACCCATTAAGTGGTGGGATGAATCTGCATTCACCAAAAACACCGTTTTCTTTTGTTTCTAGGAACATAAAAGATGGAAGATGATGTCAGGCTTTGCATCGTTCCCCTTATTTCATTTTCCCCTCACAAATTGAATATTGTGTTTCCAAACAGGTTTAACAATTTCTGTAATTCAGAATAAACTATTACTAAGTATTACAAGATTTAAAATCACAAAAAACAATTGGAGCAGTTGGGAGGAGCCAGAGGGGTAGGGGAAGAATTATGATATGGCCTTTGCCTGGTGCATCTTCTTTTGCACAAAACAATATGTCTTTTTTGTTCACCTATCCTGTTTTCTGAGCCATTCTTGTCAGAATAAAACAACTAATTCTTTATATTAATAGAATAAAAAGTCACTCATTCTGTAAGGGCCTCTTTCTTTTTGACATTTTCTAATTTCAAGACCTGCTTTGAACATTGTTACAAACCAAAAGTGTTTCATTTGCAGTATTAAAGGATCTGGCCCTACAAGTGCTCTGGAGGAAATGTTTTTTTTTCTGTCTTCACTTTTTGACTTTAATTTGTTATGTTAGATTTTTTATTTTTTAATTCCTTAAATTGTAATCAGTAAATTTCGGTTTATATTTGCTGTTTATTTATAAAACTGTGTTTTTTTTCTCTCTCCTATAAATTAATTTGTACTTTAAAACATTTATAAACAAACAAAATCAAGTTCAATTCCACAGCTGGTCGCTCAGCGCCATTTCTGTGATGTCATATGATGGCGCCACTCAAGCAAACCTTTTTTTCAGGAAAGTGTCTGTACATCAGTTATGGCGACTCTACACTGTTCTTCTAATCGTTGAAAATCTGGTGTTTTCACCCTTCGCCACCATTTGGCGGTTAATCCGTGGCTCACAGGTCATCGCCATAATAGTCTTTAATTTATGTTTGGAGCTACCTGTCAGTTAATGGAGTTTGACAGGTCAAATCTAAAAAATAAAAAAGAGAGATCGACCATACAACATGGTTTTATTCATATTACAGAAAGCTTACATTTGGTGCTGCTGTGATGTCATTGCTTGGAGTCGATTACCTTAAGATAAATACATTTTTACCAGACTGCATGTAGTTAGTTTACTGGTGTTCAAGAGGTGGAAACCTTGATACAAGAAAAACGACGAATAAAGCAGCGAGCAGCATTGACTGACCCTCGCCGTTTATCGCCCCCCACAGTTCCCCACTTTACCCACCACATCCGCCCACCTCGCCCTTCTACAGCTTTAGCAAACCAGTAAAACTCCTTTTTAGGCAATAAATCTTCATTTGGCGCCCTTTTCATGCTGTCATACAAAGGCGCTACTTTAAAAATGCTTTAAAAACGTTTTATTTTTTAGGAGATTACATGCATTAACTTACCATCATCCAAAGTTTGCAGAAAATATATTTCTTTGCATCTTTTAATTTGGTTTGTACTGGTAAAATGTTCATATTTGCACATATAGGACACTTTATTGTTTTAGAAAAGCGGTTCACTCACTAAAATATATTTGATTTCTTGGAAAGAGCGTCCCTCCTCATACTGCTGCTGGCGTACCACCCGCTCAGCCTCAAAAATATAATTTTTCGTGTCTTGGGCACCCAAACCCACCAATTAAAGAGATAAACATAATTTTTTAGGAGAGCACCAGGCCTTTTTGTGAATATTTTCAAAAGACTGAAAGAGAGAAGACATGAAAGCCAACATTTTTTTCCTTGTTACTGGCACAGGATCCAAAGCCCGCAAAGATGCTTTTATCTGGTTACGGCGTGGAGTTAGCCGTCAAAAGCACAGAATACAAAGCTGTGGATGACACCAAAGTAAAAGGTCAGTTGGTTACTTATCAGAGTGCGGGTTGAATCCTGCTGTGTTAAAGCCAATTAAACTCAAATCTTTGGCTTTGTAGATTCGAAGAGCGGGACAAATGCTGGGGAGGATGATAATGATGAAGTTCAAGGATTCATCTTTAGAACATTAAAGTAAGGCTGTGTGTTCATCCCTTGTGTTTCTCCTCTATAGTTTTTGTTTTATGGGATTTGATGATAAGAACATAAAACACGTTCATGTATCATGTTGTGCTGTGCTGTTCTGTGCCTCACTTAAGGAAATCTCATCCTGAGCTCCAGGAGCAGCTTACTGAGCTTCGGAAACATCTCCTGGAGAGCACCAACGACATGGCCCCTCTCAAAGTCTGGGAAATGCAAGGTAGGAACTTTAGGTTTTTACATGTCACAAACAGTGTGTTTGTATAATTGTTGATATCAAAACAACAGACGTTTTATTAACTAGTTAATAATCACACAGCTGTTTTTGGAGGATCACCTTCAGTGTTTTTTACTAAGACTGTGTCCAAACTCCTTCCCTACTCACTATATAGTGCGCTATATAGCGCGTTCTCCATTTTGTAGTGCTGTCCAAATCTACAATTCCAAGATCGAGTGCCCTAGAAATTTCCTAGAAGTCTTTGCGAAAGACTAGTGTGCATCGATGCTCACTAGATTGGCGAATATAGACCACAATGCATTGCATCTGCACAATTTTTGCCATAAAAATGTATTTAATTGTATTGTTTTAATAAAATATAAACGTTTTTATCTTCAGGACACATCAGATTCATAAATGATCATTGCAAAACCCTCACATTAATGAGATTTTAACTTCGTGAAATCGATGACGTCATATTCCCAGTTTTAAAAAAAAGAAGTCGTGAGCATGGTGTCCGAAGTGCTTTTAAAATGCACCACATAGTACGGCTCTATATAGAGTAGTTGTTTTAGTAGTTAGGGGTTAGGGTGGGAATTAGGACATAGGCTAAATTTAATCTGATGTCTTACTGGTTTATTTCTGAGCAACAAAATGTTTGTTAAGTATTCCTTACATTTACCTCCTTAAATATGGCTGTTAATCCTGCTGACAGGGTTAGCCGTCCCCTAATTTTTGCATAAGGGGCTCAAAATATGTTCAGGCATCCCTTTTTATAAAATGATCAGACCCCAGGTTAGCACTGTGAAGAGTTTTTAAGAATATTTCACCTGTTTAGAAAATATGTAGTCATTTCATACAAATTCTTTTTAGTACATTTTTAGTCATCCTTTTCTATGAGCTTTTTAACTCCAGGTGGTGTCTTTTATTCCATATGTTTTTTTTGTTTGTCAAGGGAAAAACTACTAAAAAAAATGACATATTTCATACGTTTCTCAACCATGTGAAAGTATTTTTATAATCACAGTTTTTGTTCCATCCTCTGCAAATTCAAGTCGTCTAACGTGGATGTTTAGATGTGAAATGTTGATGGATATTTTCTGTTATTTTTGAAGATTTAAGTTTCCAGGCAGCAGCAAGAATCATCTCCGTCCCAAAGTTTGATTCTTTGAAGGTCATGAAAGATCTCAGTCAGAACTTCCCAAGTAGAGCAAGGTGAGTTTGTTTGAGTTCTATTAGTTGCATTCGTCCCTGCTTCAGTACGGGCCACATTGTTCCTCTGTTTCATGCAAGTCTAAATACTTGGACTGACCTTTTCATTTATTTGTTAGTGATTCTATCATCAGTGATCTTTCACCTTCAGGTGAATCAAAACTCTAGCTCAAATATATAGAATTATCACACACAGACTGCTAAATATAAATGCATTTCAACCAAAAAGTTAAATGAATGTTATGGCTTTAGGTGTAGAATAGAATAAACTTTATTGTACGTTAAATTGTAGTAAATTAAATTAGTAAATTGTCCCTCACAGGGAAACCATGTTCTCTAAACCAGGAGCTGGTGCTTTTGGCAGTGTGGGGAAAGGCCAAATTCCTGCGTGAAAATAAAACCAGCATCTTTGTGAAGCTGGTCAGTAGATAAATATATTAAATGCTCTGTACATCAAATATGTAGAAAATATGGCTTCCTAAACCGCCATTGAGTGGGGAAACTACAGTGGATCGCAAACATCTGCGTCTCTCCTCCAGACTAGTCGGGGTCTTCATTTCTTTTAAACCATTATCTTAATATTGGAGTTTTATTTATCGAGGAACACTCCAGTTGCCTTTGAGTCCAGTTAGAATGTCTCTAACAAGATTGCTTCATGCAAAAAATTAAGCAGTTGCAATTGTTAAGGAAGAGTCTTTATGTGGTCTGTCTTAAAGCATCAACGTCTTATGAATTTCCTTCAAATTTCTGAATTAACTGTATTCTTTTTCCATTTTGCGTCTTTTTCTATGTGTTTTTGTCTAATGAACTTCTCACTAGGCAAGGCAAGGCAAGGCAAGTTTATTTGTATAGCACAATTCGTACACAAAGTAATTCAAGGTGCTTCACAAAACAGAAAAATGCATTGAAATCACAATACATCATAGAAATAATTAATGTAAAATTTACTTTAAAAGAACAGAAACATTTTGAAACTTGATTTAAAAAGAAATGAAGGAAAGGAAAGAAAAGTGCAGATAGGACCTTTCAGTCATATACACGGCTAAACAGAAATGTTTTAAGTCTAGATTTGAACATGAACACAGAAGAGGCCTGTCTTACGGCTTCAGGGAGGCTGTTCCAGATTTTAGCTGCAGAATATTGAAACGCTGATTCCCCTTGTTTAGTTCTGACTCTGGGAATCAACAGGAGGCCGGACCCTGAGGTCCTCAGAGTACGAGATGGTTCATATGGCACTAACATGTCAGAGATGTACTTTGGTGGGCGGCCATGGAGAGACTTGTACACAAGCAGAGCTGCTTTGAAGTCTATTCTTTGAGGTACAGGGAGCCAGTGCAGAGACCTGAGCACAGGACTAATGTGATCATACTTCCTGGTTTTGGTCAGGACTCGAGCAGCAGGATTCTGGATGTACTGAAGCTGTTTTACAGCTTGTTTGGAGAGGCCGGTGAGCAGGCCGTTACAGTTGTCTAACCTACTGGAGACAAATACATGAATAAGTATCTCCAGGTCTGGCTTTGACATTATGTTTTTGATTTTGGCATTGTTTTTCAGATGGTAAAATGTTGCTGATGTTACTGACTTGATATGGCTGTTAAAGTTCAGGTCAGAGTCCATGATTACCCCTAGATTTCTGACTTGATTTGAGGGTTTAAGAGACAGAGAATGAAGGTAGTTGCTGACACTTTCTCTTTGTTTCTGTGGGCCAAAAATAATAACTTCGGTCTTGTCTGAGTTTAGCTGAAGAAAGTTGTTCTGCATCCACGCACTGATCTGTTGGAGGCAGTGGTTGAGTGAATCCACCAGGCCCTTATTCACCTGTTGTCAGTGACACATAGATGTGAGTATCCTCTGCATAGTTGTGATAAGATATGTTATTATTGCGTATTAACTGCCCTAGTGGCAGCATGTAGAGGTTGAACAGAAGGGGTCCCAGGATCGATCCCTGGGGCACACCACAAGTCAAGGCCATGTAGTCTGAGAAACAACTCCCAATTTCAACAAAGTATTTCCTGTCTTCTAGATAAGACTTGAACCAACTTAGGGCAGATCCAGATATGCCAACCCAGTCTTGGAGTCTGTGCAAAAGGATCCCATGATCAACAGCATCAAAGGCAGCGCTCAGGTCTAGCAGGATTAAGACAGAGACTTTGCCATCATCAGTGTTCAGGCGGATGTCATTGGTTACCTTGATAAGAGCAGTTTCTGTGCTATGATGGGGTCTAAAACCTGACTGGAAAACACCAAATGAATTGTTTGATAAGAGAAAGTCAGTGAGCTGTTGGTAGACAACTTTTTCAAGGACTTTTCCTAAAAATGGCAGATTAGAGATAGGTCTGTAATTATTCAGTACAGTGGGATCAAGACCGCTCTTCTTCAGGAGGGGTTTAATGACTGCAGTTTTTAAGGCCTCTGGAAATATTCCAGATTGAAGAGACATGTTAACTATTTGAGTAATTGGTGGCAAGACACTGTTCAGGACAGACTTTAGAAATCTAGTGGGTAACACATCAAGGCAGCATGTAGACGAGCTCAGACGGGTGATGGTCTCTTGGACAGTTTGGTCAGTGACAGGTACAAAGTGAGTCATCTTAGAGTGAGTAGTTGCCGTTGGATAGTTATATGTGTTGTGGAGTTGATGGCTTTTTCAATGCCGTGAACCTTGTCATTAAAAAATACAGCAAACTCATAACATTTAGGTGTGCAAACCAGTTCTATTGGTAGTTGGGTTGGAGGGTTAGTTAATCTCTTTACTGTTGTGAACAGGATACGAGAGTTGCTGCTGCAACTTACAATGATTTCAGAGATTACTGAGCATGAATGCAGCACTCGTTAACAGCCAGCTTCTTTAAATATCCTGATGTCACAGCCTCTTTGTGCAAGGTTTTAGTTTTTTTTTCGTACCAAGTTATAGTCAAAAACCTAAAATATAAGAATGTGTAATGAATCCATACAATGTCATTTTCCCTTTCTAATTTATTTCTTGAAATAAACTTTGAGCAGCACATAGAGTCTACAGGGAAACTTAGATAGTGATAGGTTTTCTTTTATTGGTTTAAAAACTTACTCCTAACTTGAGAAAATGCTGAGTAAGAGATGCTGCACTGGAGGAAATGACTGCAAACACACCATCTTGAGGTTTACAGGGTTTTGGAGATTAAAACTGGCATTTTACTGTCGGCTGGGGACGTGGTAAAAGCTGATGGTGACTGTACATGTTTTACTGTTCCCACAGATCACTGACAAGAGTGGCCGTTACTCTGGAAATGAGGAAGGAAATTGAGGAGAACCAGAAGGTGAGATGTGAAAAACAGTGTTCCTAAACCACACCTGAGGAGGTATAATAGTTTTATTTGATATTAAGCTGACCTCCACCCTTTTGCTAAATTGTTATCTTAAGAATAATCTGTTTCCTATAAAGACCCGCTCCAATCATCTTTCAATCTATTTTCAAACTGTTCCCAGTGGTCTTTTAATAAGGTTTTTGCCGTTCTTAGCCAAAGTAAAAGAACATGTGTCGTTATCTAGGACGTATAGTTTCTGAAGTGCAACAGGAGAAATTCGCCTCTGAGTTGTGGGTGGGACTGTTGGCATGGGGTAAGCCTGCCTCATTTCCCATCATCCCTTTGTTTACACCCTCTCCCGCTAGCTTACAGCCCCTCACAACCCCAAGCTATCTTTATCGGTGCAACAAAAATGGTGATTTGAATGAAGAATTACACAAAAATTCAGTTTTGAGCGTATTTTTCTTATCTATCATGAGAAAAACGCCACAAAAACATGTCAAAAACACAATTGTAATTTGAGTGGTTTAACCCTTGTGCTATCTTAGTTGACCCCACCCTTACTTTGACGTGTTCTCCCTACCATGACAAAGGTGGATAAAGGTGGAAAGATTTCATGTGAGGTTCACAAATCATTGAAGAAAAAAGGTTCAGCGCACTGTCTAGTGGGTCTAGATGACCCAACTCCCAACGTTAAAGTGCCTAGGATAGCACAAGGGTTAAGGAACCTTAACTGACTCTTTAAGTTTGTTCTTTCCAGTATCTCAGTGATTCTCTTGGTGTCCATCCTGGCGACGGGGAACTATTTATCAATGGACTGCACATCGATTTGGACGTTCACAACCCTTTCAGGTAGAAACCCAGCAAGAAGGTCGTCTGATTCTACCATCACCATTTCAGAGTTAATGTCTACAAAAATGGACTCCATCATTCTGTTTGCAGCATCTTGGAGATCCTCAGGGGGGAGGCAAAGATTTTGGAGGGTCTTCATAATTTAGAGATTAAAGGAGAACACCAGGGCAAGTTCCTGAATTTGCCTGTGAATACGGTGGATGACAGCTACGCCTTGGACATCAGGCATCCGGCTATTATGGTGAACATGTTAGCCCTTTAGTCTTCAGGTCTCATTTTTAAATTTACAGAAAACACTATCAGAGAAAAAGCAAAAACGAGATTTAGTCTACTAAAAAACTGCAGTTTTTAAGAAGTTGCAGTGTTATTTTAAATTTTTAAGCTGGGAAATATATTACAAACAAAATTCACAGAGGATAAGCAATATGACAAATTTAATTCTTTTGTCCTATAATTGTATCTTTTTTAAATAAATAAAAAACGTATCTAGAAAAAACCCAGATTGATCATCGTTTTCCTCTATAAGTCTAAGATAAAGTGTGCGTTCTATCTTTTAAGGCACTGCTTTGCCATTAGTTGATATTCCAGGAAGTATTTTACTCATCAACAATCTCTCCTCATTTTTGTTACTTTGTCAGTTTACTCTGATCAATAGCTAGCACTTACGTAACGATGTTCTGGTCAAATGACACTTTAATTCCATTCCATTGAGCGCAGGCGCTCTCTTTCATTCAGCTGCTTTGCAATTGAAGTGCATCAACATGAAGATACAGAAAGTGCCTTTCATCCAAGCACATTGCTAAATGTCACAACTATTTTCACTAAAACCGACGCTCGGGAGAAGTTTTGTTGTTTTAAAATAAAATGTACAGGAGCAAAAATAACTGCTAAGACCAAAATGAAAATGGAGGGCACTATTTTACAACAAGTATCTTTAAATAATCGGTGTTCTTACATGCTTTTAGATTTAGGACTTTACATTATTATGGGATCCAAGTGTAAATATAAATATATATGAATTTTATTTTTATTTAAATTCAAAAGGTTGTATGTTTGAAGTTAAACTAATTATCTCCAGTATATTATCTAAGTGTGTGTTGGTGAGACAGATGATTCATATCCATTGAAGATATTCATTTGAACCTTTTTATTGAAATGTAATTTTGAGTAATTTCTAATAAAACCCTTTTTAATGAAATTCCTTTAGCAAAAAATGTGTAAAATCATCTCTTGATCATGAATATTAAAGAAAAGCAATTGTTGAAAAGTCATTTACTCCTAGCACTTCGTCCCAGGTGTGTTGTGTTAATGTGCACTGTACAGCTGTGCAGTGACAGTACATACTCCTAATTTTCATCATTTTAATAATCGTGACATTTCAGTGTTTCCATCATTTGCACTTTTGCTTGTTCTTTCATCAGAAGTTAAATATGGTTTATTGCATTTTGAACGCTAATAATTCTGTCATTGACTTTATTACTACTATTTTTTAACTGTCTTTTCGTTGTGTTTTTAGTGGATGAATGACATTGAGAATGACCACATCTATCAGAACTGGCCATCCAGCCTGCAGGAGCTCCTCAGAGCCACGTTTCCTGGTGTCATCCGACAGATTAGACGTAATTTCTTCAATTTGGTGAGCCTCGGTGACCTGAAGGAAGCCTATCGGCAACTGAGGACCAAATTTGACCTTTTGCTTCCGATTCTTTGACCCTTCAGTTTGTCTACATGACCCAATTTGACTTTGGCTCCCAAGAAAATCAAGTATCCATTTCTGGTGGCCAAAATAAGATCTAAAGCGTTTTAGAAAGAATTATTTTTGGATGAGCTGGAATGGTTTTTTTTTTTTTTTTATTGAAGCCACAGACCCCTAAAGTCCCACAGAGTCCAGTCCAGCATAAAAAATACTCTAAATGTGTATTTTTAATGATACAATTGAATACAAATAAAGGTATCAAAACACTTTGTAGCACATTTGGTAATGATAATTCTGCTGTTAGGTACTTTTCCTGGACCCTCTTCAGGAGGAAAGTGTTGAGCTGTTAAAGCTAGCTGAGCTTTTCTACAAGCACAAGATCCCCTTGAGGTATGTTCTCTCATTTTTCTCCGCACCTCCATCGATGTTTATTCAGTCCACTCTGCATTTATAATATTTACCAAGCAGCGATTCTCATTTCAGCTGCATCCTGTTTTTGTTTTGTTTTTGTTCCTGTTTCCACAGAATTGGATTTGTGTTTGTTGTCAACCCCAAAGATGATATCGATGGCTTCTCAGACGCAGGAGTTGGATTTTACCGGCTCCTGAATTACATCGCAGACGAGTATGATGTACCCCAGGCTGTGATGTCTATGATCTCAGTATGTACACCACACATAAATCACATCCTCGACAAAAGGTTTCTAGTCCGCTCGAGTCTCTGTGTGCCTGGAAAGACTATTGCTTTATTTGGCCGTGTGATATCCTACAGCTGGATACATCCTTTTTGATTAGATGACAAAATAGGATCTTACCTCTGCCGTTGGCTTTTAAAAAATAAGGTGGAGAATTACTGACTTACATGGTGATATTCAAATTTGATCCGTGTTCCGACTCTCTTGCAGCTGTACAGCAAAATGGATGTGGGGGAGACTTTGTCTGCTGGCACAATCTCTGCTTACCTGAAGAGAAAATATCCAAAAGCCAATCCTGAAAATATTCTAGGAGCAGAATCAGAGTATGACTATAAAAGGAAGGTGAGTTAAAAACATTTTTAGGATAACAAATGCTCATAATCTAACCAGTTATGTAGAAACAGTAACATCCTGGTGTGTCATATACACTTTACTTGTTTCAGGACGGAGCACTCTTTTATAAAAAGAGTGGCTTGGACGCCCTACCCCTTGCTTTATTTAATGGAATCCCCCTAAACCCTGATGAGATGGACCCAGAGGAGCTGGAGACCATTATTCTGCAGCGCATAATGGACTCCACCACCACCTTCCAGAGGGCTGTCTTTGTGGTACGACTGAATTTTCATATTCAATTATCAAAAGTACTTTACAATGTGAGGAAGAACCCTTAGATTAAAAGTCGTGCAGATCAACTGACCCCTGCTAGATGTGTTAATGTTGCTTTTCACGTGCTAATGCTGTGCATACCAGTATATTAGATTATTTTGCAGTGACATTTTTTCTTTTTTTTCTTTTTATTTCTATTCTAATGCAAATATAAGACTTGTTTTCTTTTTTTGTCTTTAGTTTTGTTCAGCATTTTGTTTAGCAAAAGCAAAATGTGTGCTCCCCTTAAAGAGATGTATGTGGGGCACATTTGTTTCCCAACCTTTCAGGGCCAGTTAACTGAAGGTTTGGATGTGGTGGACTACCTGATGGAACAGCCCAACGTGGTTCCCAGGATGAATCCACTCATTTTAAGCACGGACCGGAAATATCTCGACTTCACAGGCCGGCCAGGCGAGTGGTCGACACTTGGCTGTCTTTACGCTCTGTTTTAGTTCATGTCTTGTAATATATCGCTGTGGTTTACCGTACTCTAGTTGTTGATGATTGGAACGACACAAGTATGTTTTCATTCATGGACTCCAGAGACAGAACAGCTGTGGTGGCCAAGAGAATGAAGTATTTCACAAAGACTGGTAAGAAGCAGTTCAACCTAAATAATGTTGACACACGCACCATCCTCCTCTACATTTTTATTCATTTATGAAATACAGGAATTTGTTTGAATCTAACTTGTTACAGTAAAACTGAAATAATTTATTTTCAGGTTTAAAAACACTCATTAAAAGACAGGATTTGGACTCAGAAATTACAGACCAGAAAAAGAAAAGTCTACTTGAATCAGAATATTTACCTTTAACCGATAGGGAAATCAAATTAACTCCCCAAACCTGAGCTTTCCTAATAAATAAATGTTGTTCACCAATAACAGGAGAAAAATCCATCCTTCCCCCCTATCTCCATAGCTGTGTTGTGGGGGCAGCAGTCTCACCACATGCCCAGACCTTCCTCTCCACACAGAGGAGGGCAATTAAGCTACACGTGGCTCTCTGGAGATGTGAAGGAGCAGCAGCTTTACTCCTCCCATGTGACTAAGCTCCTCCCCTTATCTCAAAGGGAGGGCTCAGCCACTGAGCAGAACAAACTCATTTCAGCTGCTTGTATAATGGGTTTGCTCCTTATTAAGGGACAGGGACTCCATATTTCCAGAGAACCTCCCACACAGAACTTTGGAAGGGACATTTTTTCCAATTGAATAACTCACAGATGGATCGGATGGGTAAAACCTCGAGCAGTCTGTGCAAGGTGTGGAGCTGATCTGCTAATATTTGGTGTTTACAGTGTGGCATTTCCTTATTCATTTTTCAGGTCCGACTAAGCGTATCGAGAAATAGAAGGAAAGTTATGATCAGAAATACCTGGCCTAGTAGATTAAAGTTGCTAAGTAAAGATCATTACAGCTGAATGTAGTGCAGACTGTTAAAGAAAAAACAAGTTTCAGTAATGATAGTAAGTAGTAAGGACACAGGTTCTCTTGTTTGGCCACTTTATTCAATTTCTGACACCACCTCCTGCCGGATGACCCACCATATCTGATATCACACCTTACTTTAAACAGTTCTGACACCAACTTGACGGTGATTTCAGTGAATGCCGGCTGCTTTTGCAGACACCAGATCCACCTACATCTGTATCTTTGAATGATTCCGACTTTGGGGCAAAGCAGAACTTCATAAGTGAGAAAAGCAAACCCTGATATTTCCAATCAACATGGACCAAGATTTTTCTGGTTTTTTGATGATCCACACCAAAAGAAGATAGGAAGCTTAATAAAAATCAAAGTTCTTGTCAGTAGAAAACTTTTTTTTCCTTCTTCTTCAGATGAGGATGGGATGACTGCTGTGAACATTTGGATAGTTGGAGATTTTGAAAAGGTTCCAGGAAGAAAATTATTGCTTAATGCTCTTAAACACGTGGTGAGTGAAATCACGACACTTGGCTCAATTCCTTGCATCTTGTGGACAAACCATAAAATACATTATTTTAGAATTTACTGCTCCGGTAGGAAATACCACAGGATTCTTGTACTTTTAAGACACAAATTATGTTCCAGAGGATTTTGACTAAAATGAAAAGTTTGGATGTAGATTGAACAAAAAGGTTTCATCACAGGAAGTAAATCCTAAATTACAGTTCATTTCTTATTACAGTTTTCAGAGTAAAATACTTGTGACAATGTGCTAAAGGTTTAGATGTCATTCAGTGAAAATCAACAGTTTTGATTAGAGCAGGAGAATTTTTTTACTCATAGACAATCAAGGTTTACAGGTGATTGTGCTCATGTCTGGTCTCTGAGGATCTGGGAGTGTGTGATACCACTGTGACTGATGCGATCGCTGTGTCTGTGTGAGCAGAGGGCCAGCCCCGGCGTGCGCTTGGGGGTGATAGATAACCCCAGTGGAAAACCCTCTGAAGATAACACAGTGCTGTACAGGGCAGTCTGGGCTTCTCTCCTCACCCAGAAGAATAAGGCTGCTGCAGAGTTTGTGCAAAAACTCCTGAAAGAAGAGAGCATTCAGCTTCTCCAGCAGAAAACTAAGATTAAAGACTTACTGATGCAGGTAAGCAGATAAAAGGAAAAGGAGTTCTTCTGTTTTTTTTCCTTTTGAAAGTTTCAATCTTTTCTGTTGAAATCCTAAAATTCTTGTCTGTGAAACAATTTTGTAGAATTGGTTCTCTAAGAAAAAGTTTTCAAAATGTTCTAATTAAATTAATGTGAACTTAAAGGAGTTTTTGTTAAATCACATTTTAAAAGGTTTAAACTGGGAAACTTCTCTAAAGTCAGCAGAAAAGTGTCCTCAGAGAAAGGAGGAGAACGTTTTTTGCTCCAGTTCCTCCAGTTGGCAAAAAAAAAGAAGATTTTTATTTTATTAATAGATCCACTGCTTGACTTAGAATAAAAATACGGAATGTCTAAATAAAACCAAATTAGGATTTGGATGTGTGCTGGTTGAACTCTTTGAGTAAAATACAAATACAATCAAGGGTCTCTATTCAAATTTGCATTTTAAAGCATAATATCAAATTAAAGCAATATTTTTACTTTATGTACTGAGGCTGTTCCAGATTATGCCTTTAACCACTATTATTCTCTTTAACTATTTTGTGTATAGTTACTTTATTATGATGTATCTATATGTATTTTTTATAAGAAACTTCAGACAAAAACAACACCAGCAGGGCTCATTTTGTTCTAATATTCCATAGCCACAGTGTCATATTCATATTAGACTAGTTTCTGAACATGTCCGATCCGTTTTCCATGAAAGTAAATAGTCTTGTTTTTCATGAATATCATTACGAAGAGGCCACATGGCATTTGGATGTCTTCAGTTTGTCAACCCAACAATAAACACATCAATGCTTTCCGCAGTTGATAAGCAAATTCAAACTGTATCTGATGTTTAACACATGAATGACTCTGAGCTGAAGTGCCAAAAATGCATTAAACGTGCCTGCAACAAAGTGGTCAACAAAAAAATATGACTAACTTTACAAGAAAAAGAACTTTGAGAGTTTATGCTTAGCGTTTTTCATGTCTGAATTATGGTAATTATATATCATAGGACAGAAGGAACGATGTAATATAATTTACATTACACCCCTTGTTTAAAGTACCTGACTACATTTTGATTTCAGCGTATCAAACAGCTTAAAATAATCAATAAATCTGTTCCAATATTCAACCTGAATGATTTATCGATCGTGGACAATGTTATGGCTGAACTGCTATCTTAAGTTTGAAATTATACATGATAAAAAGCAATTTTTTTTTAAAATCATTTAAAAATATATAAACAGTATGCTGTATAAAATGCTTTTTCAACCTAAAACATAACACGATTAAACTACTAATAATTGATTTCATATTAGTTTTTTTTGTAAATGACCACGGTATGAGTGAGATAATGCCCTTTAAGATGTCCATTATCAGAAATGAATGAACCTCCATCCGATATGATCAGGCCTCCACATCGTCTATGTATTTATTAGAATGGACGCTGTCGTGGGGTATTGTACCTTACATAAATAAAAAGGGTTATAAAATACTCAGAGTTTTATGAGGCATCCTAATGTTTATTTTTCCCGTGGTATAATGTCCTGGTAAATAGTAAGACGAGAAGTTTTTTTTTTAAACTTTTTTTAAAGGACCTATATCATGCTATTCTTAAGCCTTTCAGAGTAAACTATATCCATTTATATGATAATGTATAACCTTTGGGACACGAAAGAACGATTTTTTCTAACCAGAAGTGAGACGACTTGATCTCTGAGGCCCCGCCTTTCTCTCCTTGTGGGTGGAGCCGGAAGCCTGGAGCCGGCCTCAGCAGAGCGTGTCTGCATCTCGCCCATGAAAACAAACAGCATCCAGACTTTTGCAAAGATGGATGTGCATGTTTTGGACATAAAATGAAAGCGTTTTTGCGGATCACCGCTAGCTCCACTGAGAAAGCGGGTGTTTGTGTTAGCCTTGGGGCGGTGCTGGCAACTCCGACTTGTCCTGGAAAGGGCGGGTCCTCAATTTGTGCTGTCACAAAGCGAGGACCCGCTGGTTTTCGTGGATTGGGAGGGGCTGGTGCTCAGAGAGCAGGGGCCTCATTTATAAAACCTTGCGTAGGATTTGCGTCAGAAGTGGCGTACGGATGAAACATAGGACGTGCGTACGCACAGAAATATTCGGATTTATAAAACCGTGCGCACGCACATCCTACGCATCCTTCCCTTAATAAATCACAATCAATTCTAAATGCTGCGCAGCTTTTGCGGCTTCATGACACGGCCATAGTTGCCCATAAATAGTCCGTGAAACGCCCACAAATGAATATTCATTGATAGCGAAACCATGGCAAACACAGCGATGAAATCAAAGAAACGTAACTTCACTCGATGTGAAGTAGAAGTTATCGTTGGCGAGGTGGAAAAGAGGAGAAAAATGTTGTTTGGAGGGCACAGTGTGGGCATCACTAATGCCAAAAAGGCACGTGAGTGGCAAACAGTGACAGACGGACATCAAAGTCCAGGCAGAAAAACGTCTGGCGCTGCATCGCTAGAGTGTGTCTGCCACGGGTGGGGGACAGGGGACACCGGAGCTGACCCCTCTTGATGAGAGAGTGGCGGCAATTATTGGGGAAACCCTTTTACGTGGAGTGGTGACTGAGGCGGGGGGTGTCGGGGGGGACACCGACGCGCCAGATGCACCGGGTGACACACCCCCATAAGCTCCAACAGGACGGCTGGAGGAAGTCGGAACCGGCTCATAAGCCACTAGTCCTCGTTTGCCAGCAAGTCTTCTTGCTGTCTAAAGATGCTTTTACTCCCAATTCTTCCATTTGCCACATCTTCTAAGATCCAAGATCAGCCATTGTGCGTCATTACGCATTGTGATGGGGCATTTTATTTCCAGCATTTAATTGCATCTGACAAGCTACAGATGTCAGGTAATAATCCACGTGGAAATGGGAAATGGTTCAGCGCAAATGTAATTTCTTGTTGCTTTCTGAATGGTTGAGACATACGCCATACATTGTTTTATCAAAAATAAAACAAACTAAAGGCATATGCATGAATACCATAATTCCATAGCTTACGAAGAAATGTTTTACTATGAAAACAACTTTCCCCAGTGGACAATTAATACATCTGTCTGTCTGTCTGTCTGATTCGCACATATCTGGCGGCGCGTGCACACGCAGCGGCTCTATCGGCTTTATTGTTTTTAAAAGAATGTATTTTTAAGTCGTTTATTTATTATTTTATATGCTGCTTGCACTGTGGGGTGAGAGGAAAGCAATTTCATCTGTGCTGAATGTCTTACGGATGCTGCATATTTGACAATAAAGCTGACTTTGACATTGACTTTGACTATATCTGCTCCTCCAGACGGACACATTGACAAGAATATCAGTTATGTACTTTATTTCGTTCTGTTAACTATATTCTTTATGAGGATGAATTACACAACATGCCAATATTGCAGAACATATTTCACTTTTCTTTTTGCAAATATGTGTTCATTTGAATTTCTGTTGTAATTTTCATTTGATTTTTTTTTGTTTGTTTCACTGCTGATCGATCAAACAGGTGTTCATGTAGGCTGTTCATTGTGAGACTTGCTTTGTGAAGTCTTCATGTTATTTATGAGAGGCAGTATTGTCATTTTCACTTTCATGTGTTTCTTCCATCTGCCGACGGTGTCGCCGTTTCTCATTTCACCCGTTTTTGTGCGTACGCCTGGGTCAGAGCTTGCGTGAAGGAACGCACATTTTCCCGTCAAGTTTGCTTTTTATAAATCTCAACTATTGCGTAGAGAGTGGCGTATGCCTTCTTTTGTAACAACGCAACGTTTATAAATGAGGCCCCAGGTCTTTCAGAAGAATACGCAGAAATGCAAGAACGTATCTAAATACCGCTTTTGGGTTGCTTTTGTTAGGAATGAACGTTGTAGTACACCTACAAGCTCCAAAAGTGGATTTTATAGCCCTTTAAGTGACCGGATGAACTAATGCAACCACACAGAAATGTTTCTGCGCCGCTTTTCTCTGCTTTAAGCTCTCAGTCAGAAAGCTGTGATTGATGAGCCCATCTCTTTATTCCTACCTGAATACTTTTAAAGTACCAAGGTGAGCAGCCTGTTCACTGTCAGTTGCACTTGAAGTGTGACTTGGGCCATCACAGGGCGAGACCCACTCAATGCATCTTCAACTACAAAAGCATCAGAGTGTCCTGGCTCTCCTGGGCTGATGAATAGCTGCGCTCACTTTTGTTGGGGGATTCGCATGTTCAGTCAAGCCTAACCGTCGCTCTGCTGTTGTAAGCAGTCTGCAGCCGCTGGCGCTCTCTGTGCTGCAGTGTGCGGCATCCCCCCCCCGCTCAGCTTTGTTCTGTGTTTTCAGTCTCCTGTCAAGTGTTTGTTGACAGGAAGAGCCTCTATCTGCAGTCAGGAGAAAGTACCACTCTGGAGGCTTCCGCTCTCTGGTTTCTCCAGAGAGGAAATCTCCTTATGGATTTATTCAAAAATAAAGTTTTGGTGTTTTCAAAGTGACTTTTTACATTTTATTAATGCATTTATAACAATTAGCTCTGAATCAAGTTGGAAATTGTAATTGGATTACATTTTTACTGAATTAACTTGTCGTAACTTGTAGTAAACAAATAATTTAATTGAACTGGGACCTAAAAAACTTTGTTTCATTTTTTTTTACTAGTAGTACATAGTTGGAGGAAAATGGTCTGGAAAAACGATGGAAAGAGTTTTGAGGCAGCTTTGCGACTTGAGACCCAAAGCCATGGGACGCAAGTTTATTATTGGCTGCCAGACAGACTTGCTGACTGGAGTGTGCTGACATTATTGGTATTTCACCTGATCTCCCGAGGAAAGGAATGTTGTGGAAACTAATAACCTGACTCCATAAAGCCACCTCACGCCCACACCCCGACAAAAACGCCTGAGGTTTAATTAAGAGTTTGTTATATTAATTACAAATTGATTTGTCTGGTTTTGACTCCTGGCGTTCTGACAGGTTGGGATGAAATGCTTTTTCTCAGACTTATTATTGAGAATTGTAATAGCTGTGAATATGTAAGGCATTAATAAGGTAATGAATATTTTCCAGCCATCATACATCATTTCTATTCTCTTATTTTTTTATGAGATGCTATACAAAGAAATCTTGTTAGTTTTCTGGTGTAGAGTTCCATTTTATAGCCAAGTGAAGAATCAGTGTTTTTGTCTTTCTAAACAAAGTTTGTTATTCCGCTGCAGGGCATGGATCTAGATGCCTTTGAGAAAAAATTCAACACACTGGAGGTGGATTTTATCCGCAGTCAGCAGCTGTTCTGTCAGGATGTTCTGAAGCTCCTTCCTGGACAGCGAGCGGTGATCAGCAATGGGAGGGTAAGTCCGCTCAAGCATCATCTCAAAAGGAGCGTTACACTTTTGAATTCCAATACAGTAACTGTGAATTTGACCCAAGTTTCAATTAAAATTTATAACAGTTGATACAAGTAACTCAGGATTTTCGTATTCTTTATTGAAATACTGTTTGTATTTCCTAATGCAGCTAAACTATGATGCCACCCAGGATGTTTTCTAAGTTCAAATACAAATCGTTGTTAACAAAAAATAAAAACAGTGCAGAGTGATAATGCTCAGGAAAACAGTTGAGCTTTACAGACAGAATCTTTTCATGTGACATAATCAGTCAGGAAAAGTCCCAAAAAATGATACTTTTTTTATGTTTTAGTTGTTCATAGTCAAGTTTGAATTGGCTTTATGAGGAAAAACCCATTCAGTGCAGAGAAAGTCTGCAAAAGTAAAGGCTGGAAACTTAGTGATGAGTCCATTTTAAAATGTTATTAACATGTGTTTTTAATTGACCTGTCATAAAATCAAATTATAAAGAAATTAGGGCAAAGTCGGTTTAGGTTTGCTCGAGGCTAGAATTATAAGCCATCAAGGAACTTAGGAATTTTTCATAAAACAGCGTTCAATAATTGGTTTAGTTATAAATAAAACATGATAAGCTTTTAATCTTGCATTTGTCGGGTACTTATGAACACTTATGGCACAAGTGCTGGCCTGATTAATCAAACTAGAGCTGTTGGGAAAATGGATTCTGCTTTTGAACAGTCTGCAATTATTACTAGTAGTATTTTTTTAAATGATTTCTACAGATTGGTAAATATCTTAATTAGTTTAAGTGAACTTTGCCACTAATTTGACCTTAACTGTATAATTTAGACTTTTAAGTGGCATATCTGTTCAATTTTCAATTCCAGCTACTAGGTAGTCAAAGTTTTTAATTTATTAAATGTCATATTATAATTATCTACTTAAAGTTTTGTTCATGGCATAATGTGCAAATCATTTACTCAATAGAAAGCTGATTATCTTCCACAATTCCGGTGTTTTTTTAACATAACAGGTTTAACATGACTGCTGTAGCTCCCTGAATACAAGTGACATAAACATCTGATGATTATCTGACATGATATATGATCAATAATATATTATTAACTGATGATATTATCAAAATGTATCCTTCTGCGTGGTATAGCTGCAGTGTTCGGCTTCTCCCCCTAAATCAAAAACAGAAGGGAGGAGCACTGCTGAACGCACAGCAATGAAGTTACCAAACATGGTGTCACTATTGTGTTTCTCATCCCTTTTGGGCTGTTTGTGGCGATGCATCTGCTCTGACTGCATTGGCTTTTCTGTAGATCATTGGTCTGCTTGAAGAGCAAGAGGAGTTCACTGAAGAGGATTTCCATTTGCTCCAAAAGATAACCCTCAGAGGTTCAGCAGAGAAAGTCAAAGCCCAAGTAAAACAGATGGGGATGAAGGCAAAGCAGTATGTTTGGATTTTTTTTTTTAAACCTAAAAAGTAAAATTGTGGGATTTGTCGCTCTCTGTTGTGTCCAACCATTAAAATCCATGTATCTTTCAGCGCCAGCGACTTACTCATGAAAGTTGATGCCCTCCTTGCTGCAGCTCCCAGACGAGAGGTCAGAAGGGATGTTCATTTCAGAAAAGATACCCACAGGTAGGATCTGCTTCTCTTCTTCTTTTTGCTAAATGCTTGTCTTTTTTTGGTGCTTATTTGCTCTGGTTCTCCTCAGTGTGCTCCACCTCTCTCAGCGTGAAAACGAGGTCTTCTACGATGTTGTGGCCATAGTTGACCCCCTTACAAGAGAGGCACAGAAGATTTCCCAGCTCCTGATTGTAAGTGAAATCCTTCCTTTGCTCTCTTTTCTATTTCTGATTCCCCGTCAATGCACAAGAATCCTTTTGAAAAGCGTCTTTCAACATGAAAGTGCTGGTCACTTAAAAACAAAGGAGTCGTTTCAAATTGATGAATTCTTACATTTTAGATTTGCAGGAGATTTTTTTTACTGTTTATGTTGGAAAAGAATGTCTTTAAAAGTCCCACCGACAATCATCTTTTGATCTATTGTCTTTCCCCTCCCCATTGCTGGGAGCTCTCTGTTTACATGCTCTCCCAATAGCTTACAGCCCCTCACATCCCCAGATAACAAAGATGCCGAGCAATACTGGAGCTATCCAGCTGTACAGTTTTGAGCCTGATGCCAACATCTACATACACATCTAAATAACATCACATTGGTGTTGATCCGTCTTTATCTCTTGGGGGGTAACAGGAAGCTCTTCTACGTCACATATAAGCTCTTTTTAAAATGTTTTTTATTTGTCTGCACAAAGATTTTAAAAATGAAATACTCAGAAATGCAATTTAAGCATACATTTCTTAATGTACATCCGCCATCATCTAAAAAATGTTAAAAACACCAAAAACACAATTTACATCTGAGTGGGACTTTAAGAGGCTAGTAAATAGGCCTGCACAATTAATCGCAAATTGATCGTTGTCCCAATTTCAAGCTGTGCAATATCCATATCGCAAAAGTCGGCAAAAATCACACTAAATGGTAACCCTTAAATGTGCTAAAACAATCTTATGGCAACTTGAACTATTTCATGAATTGAATAAATCCCTTTATGCATTTGACCAATCAGATAGAGCTTTTATGTTAGATGTTGCCCTCCTTATTAGACGAGGGTCATTTGGAGAATAATGTAAGGTATTTTGACTCTTATTTAAATTAAACGTTTGTCAAATGGAAAGGTTTTTGTTGTTTTTGCTATTTGTTCATTTATCGCAATTTATATCGTTATCGCAATATTGATAACGAATATCGCATATCACGACTTTTCCTCATATCATGCAGCCCTATTAGTGAACATGCTGCAGATTCATCCATTACATGAGAAGTAGAGCAGATTTCTATAGTGCAAGTAAATGTGTGTAAAGTTTCCCTGTCATCCTGGTCATGTCGTCCCAGGATTCTGTTCTGCAGAGCCTCTGGACCATGAAAGGTTGCAGGGCGGCAGCTCAGTCAAACTGATGCTTAAAACAACATGCCCTAGCATTTCATAATAGTTACTTTAGTAGAATATGATTGACAAAAAAAAAAAGAAAACATCGGTCCCCAGTCAGTCAAATGTGTAAAGCCGATAATCCATCCGTCCATCCGTCCGTCCATCCGTCCGTTTTCTTAACCTGCTATATGCCCTTTCGGGGTCACGGGGTTGCTGGAGCCGGTCCCGGCTACTGGTGGTAAAGCCGATAATCTCATTTTAAATCAATCTGAGGTTTTGCATTAATTTTTGAACTTTTATGGTAAATCTGAAGTTTTGTAAACACAGTTTTTGCTCAGGAAATAATTATTATAACACAGAAAAAAACCCATGACTATGTTGCACTCCTCCTTTCATGTCTGACTGCTTCTCTCCCTTTCTGAAAACGCTGCAGGTGCTTAGTCAAGTGGCCAATGTAAAACTGCAGGTGTTTATGAATTGCAAGGCCAAGTTGTCGGAGTTACCCCTCAAGAGGTAAGCTGTAGCTCCTGCAGTAATTACATTTTCCTGTTCAGCTTGATTGTGTACCCTCTTGCTACTGCTTACTTAGCATCTCTTGTTGCTCCGCCTCGCTCCATCCCTCTGTAGGAGTCGACTGCAAAGTTGCAATCTGGTTAATAACACTGCCTTATTGCTCTGGGTCTCTACATTCATCTCTTGGCAAATTACTTACAGTATTTATTGTGGCACCTTTGACCAGGCAGTGAAAATAACAGAGAAATAATGTAAAAAAAATGTAGTAATGTGTCAAAAACCCATTATTTAGGTGCTGGAAACATTGTTGTGTTTCACAAAGCTACTCTCTTCAAATCTGAGGCGTGTGTAGCGTTAGCATGCTTAATGGATATGTAATTACATTTCCTTGCTCACATTTTTAAACGAGTACTCTTACTCAAACCGCTCCCACGTCCATTCATTCTAATGCATCGCCGAAATGATAAATAAACACGGTAAAGATGGCAAGGTGATACATCAGTTTGGTATAAATAGGATTAATGGTATTCATAACTTAAACCAGCACCCCAAGATTCTCTGTAAAAGTGCGAATAAATTAAAATATTATCTTTTTACAAGCTAACATAGGATAAGAGAAGCGTATGTGGAAAATGTGATCCTTAAAAGCAGCAATGCCTTTGTTTAGTAGTTGATCTTAGATTTTAAGTTGTTCCACTATCCTAAGCAGTGGTCTAATTATAAATTCTCTACTTAGCTTCATACTTAATGCACCCCCCCCTGGAGACCCTGGTGTCAGTAGGAGCACATAAATCCTGCCTTAATTTCATCTCCTTGTATGTTTTCGAGTGTAAGACAGCAGCAGTGGGCACAGAGCTGTTTACTCTTATTCTCAGTTTTTATTTTATGGACAGTTAGTTCGCAAATTGAAACCAGTTGAGTGACATCAGTGCATTGCCAAATATGGTACAATAACCTTGAGCAAACAAAAAGTCTATATAGTGGTTACAGTAAAAACTGTGGAGAGGAAAAATGTTTTCCTGCTAAGATAAATACAACGTTTTTTCTTTAAAGCATCAAAGATCCAGTGAAACAAAAAAATATTACTAACAATAACATATTAGTGTACGATTAAAATGAATAGTTGTTAAAGACTAGAGAGCTCTTGCAGCCATTTTGACTAAGAGTTCCTCTTGTAATTAGCTTCTAGCTCAGCTACATCAAATTAAAAGTCCCCACACAGCTGATGTGTTCATCTCATCAGAATGAAGAGTATGCAGTTCATTATTTTTGGTTCTTAGGACACCCAACTAATGGTTGAACTTTACAGTACAAGACGGGCAGGAATAGGTCACCTGTGTGCCATGCAACACCTGAGGGGCATAAATAACCAACAACACAGTTATGTATAGTTTTTTACTTTTAGTGCTTATTAAATGACTTCAGTCCGTGGCACACCCTGATATCGATTCATAAACACTCTGGTGTTCACTTTTTTTAATTCGGTCTTCAAGCAAAGACAATACTGTTCTTCTTTTATGCTGTCTTGCCGGTGGATCTCAAATCTGCGTAAGAAGTTAACAAGGAAGCTAATTAGTGCTAGTGATATTCATTCAACCACAATAACTAGACTCCACATCCTTTTAGCTGTCGGCCTGCAGGGCTCAGTCACAGTTTTGTGTAGCTTCAACTATTTTCTTTGTTTGTTTATGTTCACATTGTCTTTTACCAGTTTTTACCGTTACGTCTTGGACCCTGATGTGACGTTCTTGGCCAATGAGACGGTTTCTCCAGGACCAGTGGCCCGTTTCATGGATCTCCCAGAATCTCCACTCCTCACTCTTAATATGATCACACCAGAAAGCTGGATGGTGCAGGCGGTGAGCAGCCCCTACGACTTGGACAACATCCACCTGCAGGAGGTACTGAGCAGCTCACCCATCCACACTCAGTAATTTGGACTTGGAAGTGCTCTATAACGTGGAGGTTCTGTCCAGGTGAACGGGGTTGTGACCGCAGAGTTTGAACTGGAGCACCTTTTGTTGGAAGGCCACTGCTTTGACCTGTCGACCGGCCAGCCCCCCCGTGGACTGCAGTTTACGCTTGGCATGAGTCGGGACCCGCTCATGTATGACACTATAGTCATGGCTAACCTGGTCAGCGTCCCCCTCCAAGTCATTGAGAGTTATCCCGACTTATTTCCTGCATTCATATTGAAGAACTATGTGCATATATTTGTATTAATGCCTTAGTCACATGTGTACGGGGGTAAACCCGTAAGGGTTTTTGGGTTGTCCGGGCCATAGAGAGTCGTAGATAGAAGTGGGTGCATCATAAGGGGAGCACAGGTTTGTCTTGTAATTCCCTTGAGGCTCAAGCGGTCACCCATGAAAATGAAACGTAAGATTGTTGTTTACCATGAAGTAGGTTTCACGCCCTTATGATATATGGATGATGATGATGTACGGTGCCCTGACACTGCACTCTAGTCATTGGTAAGATTTTAGTCAAATTAGGCCCCAACTATATTTTTATCCTTTGTAAAATTGTTCCCAGCAGTTTTTTTTAAGTTCGATAATGAAGAATTTAGCAAAAATCCAAAAGCCTGTGTTGTTTTTTAAGACATATTTTCTGCAGCGCAGTATGACTTCATTAGAAATTTGCCCTACGGGATCACTGAGTGGTCTACGATCTGAAAGTTTTGTGTGGGCGACCTGTGTGCTTAGTTCAGGTTTGCCCATTTTTTGGCCGCAGACAGCCCGAATCCACCCATAAGGGCAGTTGTGACTAAGGCATAAACTGCAGTTTGATGCACCTGAGACGTTAACGTCGGCGCAGAAAGTCTGAGGTTTGTCTGTCCACTTCCAACAGGGTTATTTCCAGCTGAAAGCCAATCCCGGTGCCTGGATTTTGAGATTACGGAAAGGGAGATCCGAAGAAATCTATCAGATTCTCACGTGAGCATCTTAGTCCATGCACATCATCTCCTTCGCTAATAGCAGTATATGAAACAAAAAAAACGTAGTAAAGATAATGATGCTGTGCACTTATTGAGCCTCTGCTTTCCGCTGGATGTGATGAAACCTGTCACTATGGTAACATGGAGAGCTGCTGACACTGTGGCAACAGAAGGTTTTGATGAGTGCAGGTAGTTCTGCTGAGTATAAAGGCGGGGGGGGGGGTAAGGTAGGCGGAAAGGATTGCCATTAAAGAAAAACAGTGGAATGATGATACAGGCTGTATCGACTGCCTTGGCTCCTTCCTCATGATGCAGGTGTTTGGTTTTTTTGAGTAGATTAGAAACAGAATCCGCTCAAAAAACATGGTGACAATTTTTGGCTAGACATGCTGGAACCCTTATTAGTTGTGCTGGGTGCAAAAAAAGTTACACTCTTTCATCATTTGAATTTCTTTTCATATTTATTGAAGTAATAAACTATATATGGATTCTGCATTGTGGGTCAGAGCAAAGTAGAAGATGCTCCTACAATCACAGATATCTTCTTTTCTGGCTACCCCAACATCGGATTTAGGACACACGCAGCCTTCGGTTCCCCTGGAATCATATCAGACAAGTGAAATTTATCCTCCAATACTCCAGGTGAAGCTAAGAGGTGATGTCATTTTTCACCTTGGCAGCGTCATTATTCTTGTGGTTAGCGGCGCTCTGCTCTGGTTAGGTGGCCGATCAGAGCCTAGTAGGAGCCTCTGTGCTTTCCAGTCCCAGAGCGTGGCGTTTTCTCTTGGTGCCTGTGCTGCTGCAGCGCCTTCGCCTTGACAGCGATGAATGAGATGGCCGGTTGCCTCTTCTCAGAGCAAGGATTCAGATTGATCTCTGGTGCTCTCTAGCACAAGCCCTAAAGGGCTGATTTGCTCTGGCAGCAGTAGAGGGGGTAAACACAAGTAGCACTAAAACAGAAGGGGGATCGCCACTTTGGGTACACTTAAGAGGGACATTTATCTTAGTCTTAAGGTTAGATGTTTTGCCTTTAGTAAGCGTTTGTTGTTGTAATGGCTTGCAGTGCATCAGAGTCAAAAACTATTTTCTGCCTCGAGCTTGTTCCTCTGCGTTTCACCGACGGACACTTCAGACTGCCCGCTGAAATCCGGGACTTCTAGGGACGCACCGGCCCTAAAACAATCACTTTGGAAGGATGCGTTACGCGATCAATACCATACAGACCCTCATTAAATCTAACCGCGCTCTGGCCGGCTGGGAAGTCGCGCTGGGCGAAATAATGGCATGGCGATTCCTGATGATGATGGAGTGTAATGAATATGGCTCGGTTGCGACCCTGGCAGCAGACCAAGTTTCCACTCTAAAGTGTGGCTCTCACAGTCTGTCACTCTATCCAGCACAGGCTTGTGTCTTCTTCATGAGTGCAGCCTATAGTGTTTGGTTTTCTCCACTAATTACACTGAAAGCTTCTTCATCAATCTTACACAGGAAGTTCATCTACACTCAGATGGCGAATTGAAAAGTTACTGTAAATATGTTTACACAGTGCAGTCACTCTAAATGTTCTTTAGGCTTTAGTTGAACGTAAATTGTGCTTTTTTTTTTGTCCATTTTTACAGCATTTGTGTTGTTGTTGATCCTCGATTGGCCAGTTTTTCTTTTTTTTCCTGAAAATTATAATCAAATTTGTCTATTACTGCCTTATAGCAGTCTAACTTTTGTAACTCAATCTGGTTTATTGAAAATAGGGGGGGGAAAAGGATATAGTTATAGTATATGGATATCAAAAATTATGATGCACGTTACTTATAATGTTTAGAAGTGCTCATAGGTAAAAAAAAAAGGAGGATGATGCTGTTTGGGATGCAGATATTTAAGTTTTATCAATTCAACTACTTTGGGATTCTTTGTTTTAGTGTAGTTTTCCATCAAAGTTTAAAACAAAAGGCAGTACATAAAACTCAGACTTACAACACATATAACATGACACGACAGAGGAAAAAAAGGACAAATAAAACAATAAAACATCCTAACAGTGCAAATGAGGCTGTTTAAACCAAACAAGAAGCCTAAAAACAGATTTAATGATGAGCGGTGAAATGTAGCTAAAAGTGCCAAATCAGAGGAGCAAATTCATTCAAATGATCATGGTTGAACAGATGAAAAGCAGTAGCAAATGAACAAATGCCACATGCATCTTTAGGAAAAGAAAAAAAACCCCAGACAGATTGAAGAACGGATTTGTAAAGTGGTAGAGGAGAGCAGATCCAAGACATTTAGTTAAAGCGTTAAGAAGATGCAAAACACCCCAGAAAGCCTCTGGGGTGAAATGATCAGACTCTATTTTAGACCCCGGAGTCCCCAGAGAGCCCCCTCTACTGCAGTTAAGGTTAAAACACAAGTATGTTAGGAAACCGTCATGGCAACTGTTTGAAAAGTGAGCCTTTGTGGAGAGTGGAGAGAACCATTTTAACATGAAAACAGTGATTTATTCTAATCTACATTTTTTTTTTCTAATCTAATCTAATCTTTCTAATCTTTTTTCTAATCTTTCTAATCTATTCTAATCTACATTTGAAGGCAGGTTTCTATGGACAAAAACAGATGATGGGAGCTTTATTTAGAACTGAAAACTGATAACTCTTGTACCATTCAATCCCGTCTTTTGTGTTTTGGCAATTTATTTATACGACGTGTAAAATTTAAAGACAAACAAAAAAACTTTAGAGTAAAGTGGTTATTAAAAAACAGCTGCCAGTGTTATAAGAATGGAGTTCTTAAAACCATAGCAACGTGTTAAAGTCCAGCTTGTTGACTAACAGATGCAGCGACTGCTGACTGATGCTCCTGTTCAGAGGAAAGTCTGTCACTGAAAATGTGTGGGCAGTCATCCGTTTTGCTAATACAATCATGAAAATGGTTTTGAAAAATGGAAATAGATTGAATTTCATCGTTGTGTGATCAATACCGTTCTGTTCTTAGTGTTGTCTCCTGTGAAAATGATTAGCCTTTGACTAACCCATGTGTCTCTGGCTGACGCAGTGGTATGTTCTTTTTCTGTTCATTCAGACAATCTATTGATTCCATGAGATTAAACGAATAAAATGATATTCCAGTTGTTGTGCGAGGAGTTCCTGAGCAGCCATGAAGAAATCCGAGGAGGAATCACCCTGAAGTATAAACTGACCTCCCTGAGAATTGACCGGTGATGCTTGGCCACAGATTGTTTTTGTTAGGACAGCAGAAACTAGTGGTGCTAAAGGTTGGATTGTTTTCTCAAAAAAAGGTCACTCAGCATTCACAAGGACGGACAAACTGCCATGAGGTTTTAGCTGAGAAAGAGGATGCTGCAGAATTGCAACAATGAGTCCTCAAATAGGGGAGAGCAGGGCTGGACTGGACCTGTCTATAGAGGGAAAGTTATGTGGAAGCTTGATGGTAAACAGAAGTTATAGAGGGTTGTAGATTTCCCAGATTCTTTAGAAACTATCTGAAAAACCAAAGGAATCCAGTTAGATTTCAGATTTTACATTTTTCAAAAAATAAAAAATAAAAAAAACAACAACTTGCTTTTTGATGCTTGAAAACCCAACAGAATTTGGTGCTTTAATTAAAGTTCCAATGTACTGGTTGTGACTTTATATTGATTTTGTTTTTTAATTTAACTTCAAAATTGTATTCCCACCAGCAAGTAAAATAGTAAATAGTAAAATAGTTTTGTCTTTTGTGGTCTTCTTCAGACACGATGAAACCGACTCCCCGGCGGATGCTGGCGACGTCATAGTCGTGCTGAACAGTTTCCACAGTAAAATCATCAAAGTTCGGGTGAGCAGGTTTTTCCAACGTACTACTTATGTAAGGGTTCATGGCCTTTGAAGTGTGCATTATCACTTTTTAACGCATGCCATGGAAGCCTGAACCGTCCTCTGCTTCGCGTCGGATGGTTGCTTCCGCAAAGGGCTTTAAAAAGTGATAATGCACACTTCAAAGGCCATTAACCCGCTCATACCATGGTCACTTACAAAAGAAATAAAGGTTAACCAGTTTTTAGTCCTTAATTCTTGTTTTTTTTTCCGATTTTGATCGCTTTTTTCACGAAAAGCAGACTATTTGTTACGTGATGCGGTGCGTTGTCATGGTAACATGAGAAGGCGCTGCACCAACGCTGTAGTCAAGATTCAGTGATATAAAGCGATATACATGTGCTGATCGTCCCGATGGGTTAAATAGAGCATCAGTTCAGAGAGAAAGTTCACCTCTTACCAGTTGTTTTTGTCCAGATGATGAAGCTAAAAGTTGTTTTAAAGAAGGCGGCGAAGTGATACAAAACATTTAAGCTAGGTGACCGGAACTTCTCTTTGGGGCGTGTGGTTATCACTTTGTAATGCACACCCAGCAGCCAATCAGAATCAAGTATTCACCCGGACCATAGTATAACAGGTGATACGGCAGCAGTAGATAATCAACTCTTTTTTTTCCTTAATCTGCATTTCAAATCATGAAGGAGGATCTTTAATAAACTCCGATGTAATTTGTTCATCCAGGTGCAGAAGAAGGCGGAGAAAATTGGTGAGGATCTTTTGAGTGAAACTACTGAAGGCAAAGGAATCTGGGACTCTCTAGTAAGGTGGGTAACAGTTCAGGCTTAGAGTTGGTTAGCTTTAGAAAACCTCCATTCAACCAACGGACAGGATGTTCTTTGATTGACGTGCTTCGCTGGTGCAGCTTGCGTGTGCCAAACATTCATTACGGTTTTCAGGAGATCTTACTCCACCCGTGGATCAAGACTTCAGTATTACGCTGTAAGATCTAGCCTCGCGAAAAATATGTGCTTCTGTAGGTACGTGTGTGCAAACGAGTGTCCCCCCCCCAGCTCCTCCTAACCGTGTGATCCTGTCTCCCTACTCAATGCCTGCTGTGTGAAGTGTTTGGAGCGCTTTTAAGAGAAGGTAGGCCGTTTTTGCTGGAAGCCGCGTGACGTGCTGTTCATGATCATTACATGCAGTGTCTTTATTGTCACTTTCAGTTGCTGCACTTGTTAATCCTGTGATGATTGTGAGTCCATCTGTTTACTTTGATGATCACTTTTAGAATCTCAGCAGCTCTGCAGGTGGTGTCAAAGCCTGATGGGAATATATGGACAACTGTTTCATTGGAGTCCATAATCACACTCAAAAATAATCAGCTTAAGGCTAGAGCTATAAAATCTACCCCTACAATCATCTGGAGGGAAAAAACAAAGCACCAGTTAAGACGCAAAGCAACTTCCCTAGTTCTTATTTTGTTCAAGGTTTATTTGAGGTATAAGCACAAAATACACAGGAGGGACTTTTCTCTTGAGGCTGGAGTAAGAACATGCAAAGCATAAAGCTAAAGGAAGACTACGGTTGAACTCACTGATCTGCTGAATCTGCATTACTTACAGTGGGGCAAAAAAGTATTTGGTCAGCCAGCAATTGTGCAAGTTCTCTCACTTAAAAAGATATTTGTGAAGACTTACAGAAAACATTTTGCCAACAAAGGGTATCTAAGAAAGTACTGAGTTGAACTTTAGTTATTGACCGAATACTTATGTCCCACCATTATTTACAAATAAATTCTTTAAAATGCAGACGATGCGACTTTCTAGATTTTTTTTCCACATTTTGTCTCTCATAGTTGAGGTTTACCTATGATGAAAATTACAGACTTGTATCGTCTTTTTAAGTGGGAGAACTTGCACAATTGATGGCTGACCAAATACTTTTTGCCCGACTGTCCATACAGAAGGACAAAGGCTGGTTAGCAGAATAAAAAGTGCTGCTTTACAGAGTGGGAAGTAGGATAGGGAATGTTGTTTCTGTGCATGCTTTCCATGCTTGAATGAAAACCAGATGGCGATCCTGTTCAGTCTACAGAGACAAAGCTGGAAGTCATCTCTAGGATTAAGCCTCAGCTCTGCGGGTCCTTCCTTACGTCCAGATTATCTCGGCTGATTCGGCCAAAATCGGCTCTAACCTAACTCTGTAAAGCTTATTTCCTATGGCGGACCCCATTGTTGCTCAAAAGGCCATTTATAATGGCAGGCTTAGTCATCCCTGGCTGTCGACTTTCCCAGATTCCTCTGGTGTGTCGATACTTCCCACAATCCAACTGCTCAGCCATGGGAGGCCAAGTCCGCCCGTGCAAAAACACGGTTTGATGACTTTGTTTGAGTGGTAAAAGCTGCAAAGGGATAGAAAAACCAGGCTAAACTTTTTTGGGGAGAGATCTTGTCTTCACCTCCCATCATTTATCCCGGTTCCTCCTTGCCGCTGAAGGCTGACGCTGTGCTTGTGATTGAGCGTGTGAGAGATATTCTTCCCCTCATCAGCAGTCTGTTACACACAAGGATACGCAGTTTGACTGCAGACACATCTGCCCTACAGCACAAGTCCCCATATCTGTCTGCTAAATGTGCAGTGAATCATCCGGCTTCGGCTGCCTTTTACCTTTTAATCATCTTTTAATATCAGTAAGGGCATGGTCACACGCTCCAAATTCTGTTTTTTATGGTAACTGTGCCATAAAACTGAACAACAAAGCTTATTATTTAATGCAAATTTAAATATTTGCCCCTTCAACGTTACAGGGTGGAGAAAATACCTCCGAGGCTCTTTTAATGCCGCATACTCACAGAAGTCGCCGTCTTCACATTCAAAAACCTGCCGGCGGCTAATTTGTGCTGCAAAAAAACGACTCAAGGAAAACAACTTCCGATGCATTATTTATGAGGTTAACTGATTGCTCACCACTGCAAATAAAATGTACACGTATGTAAATGTAGCTCCTTTCTTAATAATCACTCCAGAGTCATTTTGCTACCTTATGCTTTAGCATTGGGTAACCATGGTAACAGGTGTTTGGTACTCACGAGTGCCCGAATACTCGACGACATTTCAATGGTAAACAGTTTTTTTTTTGTTTTTTTTTAAATGCTTTCAAATTTGTAAATACCTAAAAGCCGTTTGTTTTGTAACTCTCAAAGCAGAACATTAGTTTTTATCTGCATCACAACTTAATTTAAAACAGAGCTCCTTAGTGGATTTAGTAGATTTGTCACTGATTTACAACAGTCTAAAGCTGCTAAAATACAACAAAATCAAATAAAATAGGGTGCAGATTTGGTTATATTTAGGCTCTAATGGCAAAAATATGGTTTTCTCACATAAACCCCTTTAAGTATGCATTGATTTGAGATGAATCTAGCCTGTTTTTAAGTCTATTAACCGTGTAAGCCATACAACCCGTCTAAATGTTTGCAGTGCGGCTTCTCACGCTGTTATCCAGCTATGCAGATGTCTGTCAGCAGGAGGTAAAATGCTAAATCATCTCACAGTCTCCAAGTTGATTTTCACATCATTTCCACCTCCATCATTGTGATTTGATTTAAAGTGAGCGCTACTGCTTGTGCAGTGCTGCATGCCATGTTTGCCTAAAAAAAAAAAAAAAAGCTTCCTAACGGGCAGCTTTTTAGCTCCGTTGTGATTTATTTCCACACAAGTGTCACCTATTACTGCCTCATTTACAGCATCGCAGGCGGCGGCTCGAAGAAGGATGACGGCCAGAAGAAAAAAGAGGATGATTTAAACATATTTTCTGTGGCCTCTGGTCATCTGTACGAGCGTTTTCTCAGGTGAGTCACTTTCCCTTGGAGCTGCGCGTGATGCACGACTCTCAGCCCAACTCACTAGTGTCATTTTCTTCTGTTTTTTTCTTTTTTTTTTTTTAGAATAATGATGGTGTCTGTCCTTCGGCACACAAAAACGCCAGTGAAGTTCTGGTTTCTCAAAAATTATCTCTCCCCTTCTTTTAAGGTTTGTGTTCTTTACAGCACTCTTTTCACTCTGTATTTAACTACTAAGGCTCCCATTATTTACTCCCTCTGTGGTTAGGAGACCATCTCTCACATGGCAGAGAAGTACAGCTTCCAGTATGAGCTAGTGCAGTATAAGTGGCCGCGTTGGCTCCACCAGCAGACGGAGAAACAGCGGATCATTTGGGGTTATAAGATCCTCTTCCTGGATGTCCTCTTCCCCTTGGCTGTGGATAAGATCATTTTTGTGGACGCAGACCAGGTGAGGAGCAAAAACTGGGGCGTCACAGAAAGAAAAATGAATTAGCTTGTCCTTTTTTATTTTATCAGTGCAATCTGAAAAAAATATGCGATGAATTGACTATTTTAAACACATTAACTAAAAAGCATGAAACTAACTTTTATTTGGTCCAAAAAAAGAAAAAGCACATAAGCTTTGGTAAAAATACTATATATGCAGTACTGCTGGGGCTCTCATCTGGAAGCGTTTGTGTCTTATATTTCAAAATAAAAGTCAATAGTTACATTTTCACAATAAAGCTGCATTCGTTGACTCGAAAATAAAAGGAAAAATCAATATGCCAAACAGCTTTTTCTTTTTCTTCTTCAACACCAGTCATTCTGTCACTTAAGTAAAATGATCAAGAAAACGGTATTTGACATTTCCGGTATTGACTTTTATTTTGAAATATGAGTCAACTATGCTTCCATACTCTCAAAGCGTCACAACTTATAATTAAACTTTACATATGGGACTCTTTAAAATCTACTCCGCAGCCAATAATTGTATGAATTTATATTTATGTAACTATTTAGGTGAAATAAAAAGACTTAAAACCAGTTCTTTCTCAAACATGAGTAAAAAAAAAGAATGAAAAAGAAAGAAAAAATATTTTTTTATGTTTAATATTTATGATCTAGGTGTTCTGTTTATCTTTGTAAATTCAGTTTGATATACTTTTAAAAAAATGCCTCTTCTGAATCAAAAAATCTTGCAGCTGTGTTCAAAATACAAAAATATATTTGTTTGGCTGTCCGTGGAGAAAACAAAAACATATTTCTTTCTAAGTTTAACTTGGAATTGAGTAAATATAATTCTTGAATAGGGGCACTTATTTAAACATAGTCATACTAGAAAGCAGCAGACCCACTATGCCCTCATCATAGAGCTTTCATCCAGTATCCTGTTTCACAGAAAGTGCAGTTTGAGCAAAAAAAAAAAAAGTTTGGCAAAAAGGAGCTTCACAGTTTCCACCAAAAACTGCTCTGGTGGATCTGCTGCAGCTGATAGAATGAGTAAAAAGGGATATTTTAGTGGTTTTTGACCTAGAATCTTCAGTGCCAGATCATAAACACTCTAATTTTGATGAAAGTGTGATTTGATTTGTGAGTTGGGACCGTTCAGTAGCTCCATAAAACAAGCAGGAAAACATCAAAGAGTTCACAAAAGTCGGGAATCAAACATTTTCCTAAAAAGTTTTAAACGATTAACTAAACACCTTTTTTTTTTTTTTTTTTCAAATATGGCTTCCAAAATTCAACTGAGATTGTTTTTATTTCAAACCTGAAATCACAAATGCATAATCAAATAACTCTGACTTGTGTAAAAAAAAAAATTATCACCTAACATAAAATTGTTATAATTAACCAAGAACAGGGCCCGGGTTCACTAAATATGTTGACATTTCTGTGCAAAAAGCGTCAGATGAGTTGGGAAGGGGGTCATGCAGGAGCCACTTTTGTTCAAATGTTATCCACCAAAGTGAGCACCTCTTCCAGATAGTCCGAGCTGACTTGAAGGAGTTGAGGGACCTGGACTTGGAAGGCGCTCCTTATGGCTACACGCCGTTTTGCGACAGCCGCAGAGACATGGAAGGATATCGCTTCTGGAAAAGTGGATACTGGGCCTCACATCTCGGACACCGAAAATACCACATCAGGTACAGAAACTTTAGCAGAGACTGATTTATACCTTTATTATGTTTTGAATCCAAAATGTAGAACCCAGCCAAACCTTAAAAAGGTGACAAAGCAAACAGGTCTGTGGAATACTGGTTGTTAAAAATGGAGGAACATCAGTTTTAGTTTTTCATTTGTACTATGTGGATAAAAAGCGTCACATTTCTGTTCTGCAGATCTAAGACTTGTACTATGGAGCAAGTTCAAGACAACCAGTCCTTTCCATTTTCTGGCTCGATAAACTTTAGACTGCAATCAGAGATAATGGCTACCATGATGATGGTTATCAACCCTTTGTTTACCAAGGGTGGCCTCTCTAGACTGCCTGCCCATGAAAAATAGGAGCTTAATGCTTCATTTGAGACTTCTTTAATACTATTTAGAGCCATTGTGTGCCAACTACTTCAGTCAATATCAGCCCATTATATTTCAGGTCCATAAAAGAATCATAATTTTTTTTTTCTTGGAACAGCAGATGACATCCCTTTGGTACGAGTCAACGACTTTTCTTTTTTATTTAGCAAAGTGCAGGAAAAATGGATTGGACTGATTGAAGGCCTTTTCTAGTTTTCCATTACTGTACCAGTGTTGCAGAAAGACTTAAGACACACTTAATAGCAGATCAGGGGGGAAACCTAAAAATATGTGTAGTTTTGGTTTAAGACACTTGTGTCGCCATGGCAACGGGATGCAGAACATGTATTTAATCATGAGTGTCGGGCTTTGATTAGTTGGTATTTCTCTCAAATACCAAATAGATTTGAATAATTGGAAAATAATGGTGGAAAAAAGTGTATTAAAAAAGTAAACCCATTTAAGACATAATTTAAACTGTATTGTTGATATTGTTAGCCTTTAAGGTGAGTATCAGAATTTTGATGGATGGAGTTTTAAAAGAGTTGGACTGCTGTCCTACTTTATCTGACTTCATCAGAACTTTTTCCACTTTGCTTTGTGAGCGAGTTTTACCCCTAAAAGAACAAATAATAGCCCAAAAAATGCCCTGAAAGGACACAAAGATGAAGAACTACAGACAAGTGTGATGTGTTTATATGTCAGAAATCTGCTTCTTCAGGGTCCGATTTTTTTGTGCATATAGACACTTTTTTGGTGTGTTTTTATTGTGTTAATAAACCATGTAAACAGTTCCAGAATCTTCCTACAGAACGTGAATCTTTAAAATCATCCAGACCCTTCTGTTTGTTCCTCTCACGCAGCCAGCATCTCTTTTGTTCTGTGCTTATGCTGCTGACATTTTTTGTTTACATACAGACATAAAATACTAATTAAACCAGATAAATACATATGGATGTAGGAATCAATGAGATAAGAATCTGAACAATCAGATAACTCACATCAGATCATTTGTGCTGTTTGCTGGGACTGGTTTATGTTATGCAAACAAAACTAAAGTAGAAAAACAAGCAAAAGCAAAAATGTATTTTTCCAAAGATTTGTCAAACTTATTAAGTATGGTTAGTATTTCATTACCGGTAGTTGGAAAAAATACATTTAAAAGTAGAAGATGATAAAGGAATACATGCATACGCTCACTCGTCTGCAATTATATACACCCACATACACATGATGTCATTGTAATGACAGTATTTTTCAGACTAAGTCGCTGCCGGAGTTGAAGCAGCCACAAAAGAAGAAAAGAATCATATATATAAGTCGCACAAAATACAGGAACAAGTTTCATCATAACAGAATAGAGAACAATAATTGACAAACACATGCTTCACTACCGTAACACACTGATGCTTATTTAGCTTCATAAAACATAGGAGGAATCTTGTAAATTAGTGCTAAGAGTCAGCTAAACTCTTTATTTCACCTCAGATCCTTAAATCTGTTGAATTTTTTATCCTCTGTGTCGCTTATGAGAAATTCTGTGAAGCGGCGTAAAACTGAGCGCCGCTTCTTCTTCATCGTTGCTGTCAGTAGCAAATACTGATACATACACCTACAGTGCCCTCTAGTGTTCGTTGCCATTTATGAAAAGGAAAAAAAACAACAACTTATACCTCAAAAATATGGTACCCTTGATCATAAATCAACATATTTGCACTTATACATACTGTCCAGTACAATTGGATGTAAGCCTGTATAGATCCTGGATATTACCTGTTTAAAAATAACGTATTTAAATAAAAATGGCTTCAGTGTATTAACCTTCTCTCATATTTCTCACGCAGTGCTCTGTACGTTGTTGATTTAAAGAAGTTTCGGAAAATTGCAGCTGGGGACAGATTACGCGGTCAGTACCAAGCACTGAGCCAAGACCCAAACAGTCTGTCAAACCTGGACCAGGTACTTCACTCACCGATGCCGCCTTTGGATTAGGTCAGGGACTTTCCCTTTGTGATATTTTTCTCCCCTTTCAGGACCTTCCCAACAACATGATCCACCAGGTGGCCATTAAGTCTCTCCCTCAGGAGTGGCTGTGGTGTGAAACGTGGTGCGATGACTCCTCCAAACTAACAGCAAAGACTATAGACCTGGTGAGGCCGGCAGCTGTTACACTTCACTTGTTTTTGCTTTTTATTCCTCTCATTTCCTCCATGGATGTTGAGTTTTTGGCGCTCGGCTTCAATGGTGGAAACACGAGAGGCATATTTCCAGACACTAATGTCAGTGACACAACTGCAAAGTGAATTTAGAGAATTACTGGACAGGCTCCAGCAGGCTGGAATAGGAAGTGGGATCTCATTGTGGAGAGGGTCAGCACTTGGTAACCTAGACAAGGAAGGGCCTAATGTCCTTTTAGCAGAATTGGAAATCAAATTAAAGGCAAATGTACGACACAGGCAGTGCGGGGAATCAGACTTGTTGGGACTAAGTGGTCCTGGTGGGATGGCTGATGTGTTCTATCTGCTTTTCTCTTTTTTTTTTTTTTTTCTTTTTGCAGTGCAACAACCCAAAGACCAAGGAGCCCAAGCTGACGGCCGCAGCAAGAATCGTACCCGAGTGGGTCGAATATGACAGCGAGATTAAAGAGCTGCTAAGAAAAGTCCAGAATCAGGAGGAGACGGCGGCACAAAGACAGACGCCCTCCTCCTCGAGCGCTAAAGGTAAAGAATGAAGGCAGCTTCCTTCATGTCTGAACTGGACCCTCATCCTTTACCATCATCTGTCGGTGTTTCTTTCCAACAGAACAAAAGCGACGGGATGAACTTTAAATCCTGCCAGCTCCACGCGGAAGACGACGGAGGCAGCACCTTTTTACAGGCAGACCACCTGTGAAGCTTGAAGACAGACAGTTCCATCTAAACATAGACGCGGCGTGTCGCCTCCCCACTGGAGGAGGAGGTGATCATTGCAGAGATGCCAAATCTGCTCCTGCAGTCAGGATGAGTGTGAGCTTTAGGAATCAGCAAGCTGGGTTTAAAAGGAGGTGGAAAGATATTTAAAAAAAAAAAAATGCTGGATCAATCAGAGCACTTTATTATGTGTTTTTGAAAATGAATTGTGTGCAGAGAATCAGGCAGAAGCGGCACATTTTTGAGAACTTCTCCTCAAATAAAATATTTGAGTTTCCTTCCAAAACAAAAGCACATTTTAGGGATATTTTAAATGATAATTGAAGACCCACTCCTAAGAAAATCATGTTTTTGGTATTTTTTTAAATGTTCTTGTGCCATTTTTCTGATGGAGGATATATATATAAATTAAGATCAAGTATTATTAAGATCACTGAAGATTGCATGTCTGAGTCTTTATTCAAATCGTTGTCAATCAGAAGAATCATTGGATTGTTAATTTTTGCCAATTTTAAACAGGAAGTGGCTCACATGTGCAAAAAAACATTCTGTAAATTCCTTCTAAATTTAAGTTTGCTCCTTCACTTTCAGTCTGCACTTTAATGCTTCTCTGGCTGAAAAAGCCTGACTCATCCCATCAGGAAGGAAAGTAAAAATAAATAAATAAAGCCGTTGTTCGGGTGAAGTCAACCAATGCAGTTCTTAGAAAGAACCCGTCCCTTCAGAGAAATCTGAAGCCCACTATAATAGTAGAGTAATAGTGAGCTTTTGTTCTGAAAATCATTAGATATGCATAAAGCAGAAGGGGGCGCTGCTCACAAGTTCCATCTCACTGAGGAACTTTTGGGGTAAAAAGGGCAGTTTTACTGAACCATACTTGAGTAAATGTAAAAAGAGCAGCTGCTCAAACTCTGCTACACCGAGTTGGTTTGTCCCACTGTTTGATGTTTTCCTGCATCCAGGACTCATTTCTACCACAAAGTGTGTTGATGTCAGTTTCTGTATTCCATAATCTTCAATCAAAACTGTACTTTTTGTTACTCAGGAATTGTGTTGTAGCAGTAAGTAGTTCTTTGTACTTTACTTTGGTAAACTGCTTTACAGTTACTTATTCCTGTTTCAAAGGCAGCTGTCACCTTAAGTGAGGTCATTTATCCTCCGTGTGTTGGAAGACATCCCATTAGCTGGAATTTTTGAAGTGGAATCGAAACGGATGATTTGGTTTCCAAACACGGTGATTCTGAATCAAACATCCTTTCAGAACCAGAGAGGGATCAGTTTACAAAAAAATAAATAAAATAAAATAAATAAAAATAAGAGTCCTTTAGAAGTTTTCAGTTCAATACATCAGTATATTTTTTGACAATAGGGATGATCTAAGTCAGGATAGTTCAAAAATAATCCTAATTTCTTCCCTTGTATCCTAAAACGTGTACAATTTCCAAGCAGTTTGTTCCAAGAGTTGTTGAAGAGCATTTGATCCTTAAAAAGCTTTTGGCCGATCAGCTGGACTCACAGATTAAATTATCCTCATTAAAGATCACATTTTAAGGAGGAAAACATTTGTTTTACTTGTATTCAGTTTCCTTTGTCGATTCATGAGCTCCTTTTGAAATGTTTTTTCTCCATCTTGTAAATTCCGTGTTTTGGTCTCAGGAAACGGTGTAGTTCATGCTGGGGAGCAAAAAAGTTCCTCTATGGCTTCTACAAATGCTAATGTTAGCATCCAAAAGAAAATCAATCTTTTCTTCCCGACGGCTCCCAAAATGTCAAAACCAAGTCATCCGACATGAAAACCAAACTTTTTTCCACTGAAAACAATACAGAACAACCATTTCCAATGAATGTACATAAATAAGTCTTTATTTACATTTCAGGAACAAAAAAATTAGTTCATATAAAAATAGAACAAATTGAATTGTGTGAACTGCAGGGTGCAATACTGGACACAAACATAATTTAAAGAGTCAAAGTCATAAAATTACTGTTCACTTTTTTAATGCAAGGCAGGTTTTTGTCGGCATAGCAACAGACCACAGCGGCCTGAAGTGGAATCGTCGTTGGTAAACAACAAACAAAAGTCAGATTTAAAGGCCGTGAAGCTTAAAGATCATTTATGGAACAATCTCCCTTTTAAATAGGGAGGACAATAGAAAAATCACACTCCAGCTTTGCTGGATAAGAAACCTCAGTTGAAGTTGAATTTAAAGTTAAAGGGTCCCGAGCCGAAAGGATTGAAGCCCTGGAAACCATGGAAACCGCCGTTGAATGGATGATGGTGACCCTGCTGGCTGTCTGGATCCATGGGGTCTTCTCCTTGGTCAAACTTGTTTCTCATCTCTGAAGAAGGTGCAAATAAATACGTCAGAAAAGAAAAATGGGATGATTTCTTTTAAAAACAAAATACATATGAAACACCTACATAGCAATATCTAATGTTGTTTTCATTGTATATTTGTAATTGACTGCAACAAAAAACGGTAACGCTCGAACAAAAACGTATGGGGAAATGACAAAACATCGAGTCTTCTCAAAATCCTCGTACGAGGTAAATATAGTTCTCTATGAATTAATGCAGCCTCTTCGTCTATTGGGTCCTCCAAAAAAGGACAAGCCATTCCTGTCACTTAGATTTTCTCTGTCTGTGTGCCTGGAATGTGGGCAATGAAGGTTAAAGCGAAACATACCGCTTCGTCTTTAAAAAGGGGAGGGGACCGGCAGAAACTTTGAGTTTGGAGAATAAAACCTACTCCTGACCAGGTTAGGTTCACAGCATAAGTAACCATGGACACTGACTCCGAGTATAAGTTACCTCTCTTTCAGAAACGGGTTTGACTTACTCTGCTTTCTCTGGTTTAACAAACCTCCCATTCTGAAACGGAAAACCCAGGGTTTCCCTGATTTCAGGGTTAACGCACTCAGAGTTTACACTTAACCTCCTTTCTGAAACAGGCCCCCGGACTGATACTTTTGTATCACATAAAAAAATAAAAAACAAAAACGGTTCAGGTTGACCCCCATTTTTAATTACATCAACTTTCTTCTATCATTTATAATGTCAACAGTTAACTGTTAGAATAGAAACCGTGATAATTAGTTATAGAGTAAGTTTGGTAAATGTAGTTTTAGCATCTTCAGAACTGTTTAACATTTTTAATCTATTAATAATTCCTAAAAAAATAATTTTCTTCCAAAATAATTGTTTTCGCCTAAATACAGTGAGTTTTCATGATCAGTGTAATCATGTATTTGTTTCGGTTGGTTTTGACAGATTATGGATACACAGATATTTTGAAATCGGTTTTTCCCCAGAGCTTGTACTTTGTGGACGGTCCCTTGGTAACCGTTGTACTTTGTGGACGGTCCCTTGGTAGCCGTTGTACTTTGTGGACGGTCCCTTGGTAACCGTTGTACTTTGTGGACGGTCCCTTGGTAACCGTTGTACTTTGTGGACGGTCCCTTGGTAACCGTTGTACTTTGTGGACGGTCCCTTGGTAGCCGTTGTACTTTGTGGACGGTCCCTGGTAACCGTTGTACTTGTGGACGGTCCCTTGGTAACCGTTGTACTTTGTGGACGGTCCCTTGGTAACCGTTGTACTTTGTGGACGGTCCCTTGGTAACCGTTGTACTTTGTGGACGGTCCCTTGGGAACCGTTGTACTTTGTGGACGGTCCCTTGGTTGCCGTTGTACTTTGTGGACGGTCCCTTGGTTGCCGTTGTACTTTGTGGACGGTCCCTTGGTTGCCGTCTCTCCGTTTCATTTCGTCAGCCTAATAGCATATCTGCCTAACTCATTTTTTTCAGGTTTTTTTAAAAGAAGAAAAAACACCTTTTTTTCAACACTCACAGTCAAGTTAGGCCAATATCTCAATTTGGCAAAAAAAGAGTTAGGCAGAAATGCTATTAGGCTGACGATTTGTAGGTCGTTGTTTGACTCAAGACAAACTCTCTGTCAGTTTAAATGTTTAAGCAGTTATTGAGCCTGGAAGTCTGAACCTGTGAAGGTCTCACTTTATCAGCCGTTTTTGTGCGCCTGCTGCTCAAACCACTGCTGTATTCATAACAATATAACATTGTGATCCGTTTATGATGTAGATATATATATATTATTGGAATAATAAGCTTGTGTAAAACTACGATCACGTGTGGATCGGGACATCCCTCATGCAACTGACCAAAGGGAGCTAAATTCTTGTTTTTCAAACTTTTATCCCGCTTCTTGATTTCAACCATTCCAGATTTTTTTTTACTTCTATTAAGATGATGGCTTTTGTCATTTAGACCCAACTTTTCAAACGGTACTGGAGGTTCTGACCTCACTATAGTGGCACCTACAGAACAGGAGAAAGCACCAGCCTGCTGTTCCCTCAGATGGATGCTTTCCAAACAGCAGAACAGGCTTGTTACCTGGATCGGTGAGAACCTCTTTGGCCTGAGCGATGTCTATGAACCTCTTCTCTGCCTTCTTCTTTTCCTGCGGATCCTGGAAGTTGTCAGGGTGCCACTGTTGTGCCAGCTTCCTGTATGCTTTGATAATCTCCTTCTTCTTGGCGGTTCTGCGACCACAGAGAGCTCACTGATCAGCATAAGCTGAAGCTAAAACCTACACATTCAATCCCGATCAATCGTCACCTCTTCACTCCCAGGATTTTATAATAATCCCTCCTCTGAGACTGTTTGAGAAGTCGCTGAGCTCGCTCGAGGCCTTCTTTGATCTGATGGTCATTCTCACTGTGTTTTCCAGCAGTCTCATAGTCTTTAATAGCTGCAAAAACAGAGCAAAGGACAGGAATCAGGTGGATATCTGATTAAACAATCAACTCTGACAACAAAGAGTACTATAAAATAACCTTCAACTATGAGCAAAGGCTTTTTTCCTCTCTACTCTACTCTCTACTCATGGTTTCTAAAAGTATCGGGAGCAACATTAACTAAAGGGAAAGCAAAGGAGGTGTTTTCTTTTTGAAAGTGGCGAGCTCCTGCAGGCGTCATCCAATAAAAAAAAAAAAAAAAAAAAAAAGGGAAATCTGGAACAGCAACCCCTTCCCACACAGCAGACACGGGTTTTATGTTTGCTGCAGGGTTTGGTCAGAAAACAAAGACAGTGAAGTCCAAAGCACATCAGTAGCTGGAATGAAATGAGGAAGACGGAACTTCCTGCTGGAACAGCAGCTGCAGCAGTGACTCTTCTGTCTGAATGCATCATGCTTCGACAATGCACAACATAAATGATGCAAACACAAAGTTACAACAAACATCATTGTGCCGCTGACACAGGAAGCAGGACTCAGACTGATTGACTGCTTCATCTGGATTAGAAATCATCTATGGGATTGCATATTTTATAAAAGATTTCTGAGGTAAAAGACTGTTCATAGAGCAGAAGACTTCCAAAAGTTTACAGAACTTCAGCTTATATAGAATTTATGCTAACCGACTAATATGCTCATATTCAAGTACAAAAACTTTGAAACAGATTGCAGCACAGCTTTGAAATAACCCCTGCTTCGTTTTTATTTTATTTTTAAAAATGAATCCCAATGAGATTAGAGCATGTCCTATAAATCAAATACTAAAATACTTTGGCTTTCGCTGGATAAATAATCCAACGTATGAACAGTACTGACCTCACCTGCTTGTTTACAAGCATTTTCCTCGCAAATGACAAATTCAAATTTGGGTCCTCAACAAACACATGAGGACATTTTCAAGAAGCTGATCAGCATCTTCAGACAGTTTATGTTTGGAAAATCTTCCTTTGTAAACTCAGCTGGTAATTTAAACTCCATTTCAATTGTATTTGGCCTCCCCCGTTTGTCAATAAAGTTAAGGAAAAGAAAAGGGGCTGAAGTCTCCCTCCAGTCATCTGTTGATCTACCGTAAAAGCATCTTTCAGTTATGATGATGCCATTTTGGACAGAAATCAAAAAAACCTGTGTTCATTCCTTGGACATTGTTTTAGCAGAGCGGCAGTAGTTCATCAGAAACGTGCCTCTGAATTGAGGGTGGGACTGTCGGCGTGAAGCAAGACTCGCCATCTTCCTTTTGTTTCCACGCTCATCCGCTAGCTTACAGCCCCTCACATGGCGAGCAACATCAGAGCCATCCAGCCGTAGAGTTTAGATCCAGATTCCAGCTCAAACGTGGAACACAAAGACGTCCATGGACCCGTTTGTCTGCAAGTGGATGCATCAGAATGGAGCGGAGCCTTTTGCAAACGGCGTTTTCTCTTCTGGTTCCGATTCACAACTATTAGAATAAAGAAATACTCAGAAACTCAACTTTAGGCTTCATTTTCTTGGTACATGTCCTCCATCGTGGGAAAAAGGTTGCAACAACATGTTAAAAAAAAAACACAATTTTCATTGGAGTTTGTCTTAATTTAATAACTAAACAAGCAAATCTGCAGTTTGGCTTCTGAACTGGTCAGGCCGACGGCATCAGCAACAAAAACATTTACAGCTGCTATTAACAAAGAAACTAAAAAGAAAATGTTGCAACCTCGTTTAAGACAATTTGGATCAAGTTTTATTCCAGAAAAACCCTCAGATCTGCACTTCTAATTAAGAGATGAAAGGCTGAGTGAGGAACGAATGCCTTTGGAGGACAATTTATTGGTTTAGTGTCCCTCACAACTCGACGTCATCGGAGTCCTAATAAGCCGTCGATTGACGGCGGAGCTTGCCTCCTGAAAGGAACCCGGCTCTGGCAGCAGCTCGGGGCTGTTATGGTGCAGACGTTTGGGTGCTTTGAGGCTTGTTTACTCTGATGTCTGAGGTGAATTATAAACACCAGAGAGTTCTGACAGGCTTTAAAACCCACATGGGGTCTTGCCTTCCCTCACTGTTGATTTGTTGGTGTTAATGGCACCACCTGCATCAACCCAGCTCAGGAGTTTGATGGGGAAAATAAATACACGTGCAGCCACAAAACATGCACTGACAGGTCAAATGAGGAGCTCAGAAGAGACGGTTACTGAAGATTTCAGCATGCTTTTGTCATCTCTGAAATGGGAGTTTGTTTTGGGCTAATTTGCTCTCAGCCTGAAGACGTGTTCATCATTTCAGCGGAGATCCAACGCTGCAGATCTGCTCAGCAACTACTGCTGGATGAGATCACTGTCTACTGTAATATGATCCCACGAGATAGGAACTGCTTTGCTCCTGGATCTAATAAGATCCAACCATCGGTCATCAACGTTGCTTTTTTAAACGTGTACTCCTAATTGGATTTAGTAATCAGGAGATGCATTGTGTCAAATGAGACTAAATGTAATCGACGCATTTCTAAATTTATGGAAAGTCATAAAAATGTTACAAAAGGATGAAAGTGTAGGGTGTAGCAGACATAAATCTGAACATAAAAATGATTAGATTTAAGGTCAAATGAGGTTTCCAGGCAGGTTGGAATTCCCTGTGATGTTACAGGGACCCCTAGTGTTAGATCACCGCCATGACACCTGACAGCAGTGTCGGACTGCTCCAAAGGCATTCTCAAGAAGTTAGACTGGAAAAGAGCAAACAAAGTGACTTCATCCAAACTGATGGGCATTTCACATAAAAAACAATTTACTAAAATAAAACAAGAAAAGATATATTTTTGTATAAAAGAGAGCAAAGCAAAAAGATGATCAATTTGGCTCATATTTTAAAGAGCCACTCTGATGATAATTGAGTTTATTGCATTTTTTTTTCTGATGGAGGAAAGTAGCAGAAGAATAAAGCGGTTTGAAAAAAAGAGCCCATTCTGGGCGGGCCACAAGCTCCCCGCTCTCAGCAGCGGTTCGGGAAAAGGGGCGTGGTTGCTCTTCAGTCCAGCCCACAACTCTGAGGCAAATTTCTCATGAACTCTGCAGGAACGATGTCCTATGTATGGCTAAAAACAGCACAGGCAACACTTTTACCATAGTTCAAAAGATGATCAGAGAGGGACTTTAAGAAAAAAAATGACAGTAAATTAACCTAAAAAAATATAGAAGCGTTTTGCATTAAATAAAAATAATATATTGTGAGGGGGGAGTTTCATTCTAATATTTTCTTGCTTTATTTGGTTTTAAAAACTAAAGAGGCAACAAGCTACAAACTAACCTTATCTGCTCATAAAAAACAAAAAATGTCCTGCACATAAAAGTGAAAAAGCTATTTTTTTTTTCTTTTAACTTTCAATTGCAGGTCTACTTATAGCTTCCATGAGCAGATGAGGTTAGTACCCACCCCGCCTGTGTGTAGTTTGTTGATTTTATGGTCCTTAAAAGAAAAGTACACACCATTTTAATACAATAAAAAGTTAGGACGAAGATCAGTTTAGTTGAATACAATACGCTTCCATAAAAAAAGCTTCGACAGCTTGTGCAGTTTTATCACCGTTGACAGGCTAAATATGAATACATCAATCTTAGAAGACACCTCTATCCACTCCCCCTCTTATACCATTGAGCTTTTACAGAGTTTATGAAAGCATTAAAGCTGTAAAAACAAAACTATTGAAAAGTATTTCAAAGCTTCTGTGAGTTGAATACACCAGTTTAAACGACAAAAGCAGTTCCAGTTGGTGGTAGGACAGTGAAACAAAACCAGGCACTCCCCCTGTGGGCATTTTAAAAACAAATCCAGCCTCCAGATCGGCTCCAAAACCTGTCAGGAAAGTGAACAACTCTTTCTCCACCTTTAAAAAACAAAAAACTAGAGCTGTGAAATGTGTAAGCTGCATCTGTTTTCATTGGAGATTCTGGACTTTGCTCTTAAGTTTTCACTCTGCAGACAGACTGACAGGTGAGGCCGAGCGAACATCTACAGGCCCGAGAGAGATCCAGACGTTAAGTTGCATCAGAAAAAAAGCCAACAATCGGATGTTCCCTTCTGGTGCAACACAAGCCCAACACATGATTCATTCATCATAGAGCTTCAAAGGAAGAAAAAAAGAAATCCTAAAGTGTTAAACTCCAAATTGATAGAATTCTGGCTTTGATTTTATCAGCAGATGTTTTGATTTGAAATATAAGCAGCTGGTCTGCACAAGCAGAAGGTTTAACATTGAATGCAGTAAAGCTTTATTTAATCAATAGATCAGATGGTATTGCAGGATTTCTCTGCAGCAAACTTTGACATTTGGATCTCTGGCACCGCACAGGATCTTTCTGATGCTCCAGACTAAAGTTGAAAGCTTTCGGATATTTTCCAAAAGCATCACAAACAATCTGAGGGCAACGGTTCCCCAAAAACACACAGCAGCACGTGTCAGGCTCCATCTCCGCCACCGAAACAAAGTGCATTCTTTTCAGTCAGATGCTTGAAGTCACACCCCTCCAAAATAGTCACTTATGCTGACGGAACAGCACAAGTGTTAGTTACAAACATCTTTGTCTTTTATCACCAACATCAATAAAGCTGTGTTAAAGTCTCCTTCACCTGTGAAAGCAGATGCACCTCAGGCAAAATGACGACTTTTTCCTAATTCTAACCATGCAGACATCATCTATAAAATGGTATCAACCACAGCCACCAACTGTGTTGGCTTTAAAGACCCACTCCGAGGAAAACTGTGTGTTTAACATGTTCAAGGAGAAAATTACGCTTAAAATTGCATCTCTGAGTATTTCTTTGTTCAAATCGCAGTGAAACTGGGGGGGGAAGAAGCGGCGTTGTAGTTGTTAAGTACAAACTACAACTGGCAGGCCACAAGCTCGCTGCTCTGCTCCATTCTAATGCATCCACTTTTAGACAAATGGATCCATGCACGCCTTTGTTTTCCTCATCTGAGCTGGAATCGGATCCAAACTGTACGGCTGGAGGGCTCTGATATCGCTCATCATTTTGTGCACCGGTAAGGTTACGCTGTGATGGTCTGTAAGCTAACAGGAGAGCTTTAAAATCTTTGAAAGATTCTGGTATAAGAGGTGAGTTGAATAAAACAGAAACCAATAGGGAGGGGAAAGGGGGGGGCACTGTACCAGTGGCCCCACCCACAACTTTAGAGGCCAATTTGTAATGACTGATTCTTGTGTCTGTTTTCTATCTGCACAGCCTTTTTGGCCGGGTCATATTTGTAAATAAGAACATCTACCTGGATGAATAAAGATACTACTGGTGCTGCTTACCTTCCTCATACTGTTCATCTTGGACATAAGCCTCCGCTCTGTCCTTCAACACATTGACATTCTCAGGGTCTGACTGGAGGACTTCGCTGCACACAGAGATGGCTCTGCTCGCCTGCTGGTCCTAGCCACAGGAAAGATGGTGTCAGATTCCTCCATCAGGTATAAAGAATCAGGTTCACCGCTGCAGTGCAGGGCTTTACCTTTGCTAGTGCGTGGCAGATTCGCTCCTTTGCCAGGAGAGTAAACTGCTGCACATTGGGCTCGGTTTTCATCACTGCCTCATACTTGCTGACTGCATCCTCGTACCTAAAAACAGCAGGAAGCGGGTAGGTGTTTCAGCTTAATGGGCGCCAGCTTCACTTTGTCCCCGTTTAGTCCTGCGACCGTCAGAATTAAGCATGTCAAATGTGATGTGACACCCCTTCACATTTGAAAGGGATTTGCATGTGAGCCTGTAATAACCAGGAAGTGGGGGTGCTTCTAAATTCTAAAAAGGACATTTCATCTGTGCAATATGGAATATAAGACAGCCTCAAGCCACACAAAAATGTAGCACCGCATCTTATTGATTACATGCAGAAAAGAAAACAAACTAGAAGGGAAAAGTGGAAAAGGGACAAAATCTAATAACTAAAAGCAGGTTTGATTTCCTCGGAGATTATTTTGCAGGTATAATAACAGACCTCTGTTCCTGTATGAGTTCCTCTGCAGAGTGAATCTGTTTGTTCAGCTTCTTGACCTGCTTGTAATGATTGTAACACTGCTTGTGATCAGGATCCAGCTTCAGGCACTCGCGTACTTCACTGCAGATCACAGAGGAGAACATTTAACATCGCGACAAATGAGTTAGAAAAGAATTAAAGCTTTAAAAGAATTCTGAATCTCACTTGAGGGACATCTCGTGGTCTCCTAAATCATAGTAGATCGTGCTGAGCTTGTAGAAAGCCTGCGTGTTGTCGTTCTTCAGTTTGGATGCAGCTTTAAGGTCGCTGACGGCCTTCCCCATCTCACCCATTTGAATGTAACACTCTGCTCTCATCTCACGCGAGCTGGCATCCCAAACGCACGTCTACAAAAGGGAAACACCAGCAATCAAACAAACATTGGCTCCAGTCTGCAGCTGCACAAATGAATCACAGACGCCTCTTACCTCGATGATGGTGTCAAGTAGAGTAACGGCTGTCATGTAATCTTTCCCATTGAAGCTGCTGCGTGACTGAGCCACCAAACGCTGAATCTCATCTGACTTTGCCAGCTGGCTTTTGGCTTCTCTCTCTTCCTTGTCGCTGGGGTTGGACTTCAGCTGGAAGATTTTAAGATGAGAAACATTTGAGTTTAAATATTAAAATAGCAGATTCTATGAAACACCTGCAACTGGACTGCAGGAAAATGTCCATCACTGAACCACATTTTAAACGGAAATTTCAAATTTTAAAGATAGCAAGCACCATTTTAGGGTCAGAATTTCTATGGATTCGTTAGTTCAAATGTATACATACAGGCATCTCATGATCACCTCCTGTTTTTAACTTACCACCTTCTTGAAGTCACTTTCTGCTTCATCAAGCTTCCCCTGCTTCAGAAGAAGGTTTCCTCTCTGAAGGCGCGCCTGTTGAGGAACAACGAGTGTTTAGAGAGCATGCTGGGAAATGCAGGCAATTTACTGGACAGACGATAGCACAGTGGAGTCTGCAGCTACACTAACAACCATGCAAGATTACACTTGAGTACAAATCGCACCACTCCACGTTTGGGGCATCGTTGAAAAGTACCACACTGAATTGATTTTGATCTACAAGTATACAAATGGCACAGGTTCATTTTCAACTAAATGATCCACTCAAAGGAAAAAAAATTGTGTTTTTGACGTGTTTTAACATGTTGTGGAGCATTTTACTGATGATAAAGGGGAGTTATAAAGAAAAATGTAAAAAAAAAAAAAACGCATTTTTGAGTGTTTCTTCATTCAAATCATTATGAAAATATGTTGTTACAAAAGGATGTAGAAGTGACGTAAATTACTACGGCAAGCCACAAGCTCCATTCTAATGCATCCACTTGTAGATGATGAGATCCACATACGTCTTACTTCTCCTCGTCTTACTTCTCCTCGTCTGGCATCTGACTCAAAACTCTACGGCTGGATAGCTGTTATTGCTCGCCATTTTTGTTTTAATGTTAGGTTGGGGTTGTTAGTGGGAGAGAGTAAACAAATGTTGGGAAATGGGGGGGGCCGCCCAAAACTCAGGTGATTTTCTGATGAACTACTGCTCCAAGAAAATTAATGCATTAAAAAAGTACCATAAAAGCCTTTTTGTGTGAAAAAAGTACAAGAAAATACTTTTACAGAACAAATCCATGACCTAGATATATAATTATAACACTTTATAGCAAGGGATTCATTCAAATTTATCTTTGACTCTATAGTAAGTGTGTGTAAATGGGATAACAAACAATGTGGAGCAAAAAGTATTTGAGATAAACGTAAAATTAATGACTCACAGATGTGAAATCTGGCTTTAATTCAATGACTCTGCTTAAATCTGGAAGAGCAGACTTTGACTTCCCCATTGCTAGGAACACTGTAGCTCTCCTGTAGTATGCCATGTAGTTCTTCGGGTCTCCATCTAATAAAATGTGAAAGAAAATGTAAAGAAAGATGTGCACTTTCTAAAAAATCCATGTATAAATGTGTACAGTCTGTGTGTGTGTGTGTGTGTGTGTGTGTCTCACCCACTGCGGCGTGAAAGTGAGAAAGAGCATCAGCCAACTGTCCGGCAGCGAGCAGTTTCTTCCCCATCTCCATGTGGTTGTCCACACTTCCATCCTTCCCACATCTGACTCCTGAACACCACAAACGAATGTCAAGACAAACTTGTACCAAAACAATGAAGAAAAAGCCCCAAAACGCGTGAACAAGCGCTCACTTCTGTCATCTTAAGCTGTAGTAGCAAGTAACAACTTAACACAGACCTGACAGGTAGCTTTAAGTTAACAAGAAATTATAAAAACGTCCAGAGACAGTTTTATTCGAAAGATAGACATTAGGTGACTTATCAAACCAGACATGAATGTTTCATTAATTTGCAGTTTCAAATTAATCGTTAGAGGCGAGTTAAAAAGATAATTAGCTAGCTTAAAACCGGCTAACAACTTAGCAAGCTAATGCTATCGCTGACGTACGTCAACTCGTTCAAAACGAACTGCCAAAGGAACCAAAGTTCAAATTAACATTCAACCTTGAGGAGTTTAAAGCATACTATAATAAAGTTGAGTTGTTAAAATAATAATACGCATAAATTAGTATCTTACCTTCATATCGCATATCAATCAAAACCAGAATATAAGGCATGTAAGTGAGTATTTTGCTGGTGACATGATCAATGGACACCATGGCTGAATTTGGATGTTAAAGTCTTTCTCTCCCGATAGGGCAGCTGACGTTAATTTATTTGATGGATCTTCTCTGTCGTTCCATGTGTGAGTCCTTGAGGGGCATTTCTTCACACAAATCAGGGGCAAAACGCGACTGCCTGGTCGTGGGGGACGCCGATTGGCTGGAATGGTTGGAAAGCCCCGCCCACTTGACTTGGTTCAACAGACAGCAGCCACGGCAGCAAAACGAGACTGCGCGTGAGTGCGCGTGCATGCAGTATGGAAAGGTGGATACATGCAGCTCCACTGTTCTTTATTTTATTCAGTTAGATATATACAAAAAAAATATCTAAAATTGTCTGAGGAAAAGGATGGTGACATCAACAAATATTTGTATCCAAATGTTCATTCAGTTAGACAACTCATGTTATGTGTAAACACTCCAAGATAGTCTGAAATGAGTAATTAACCATCCTCACAGGGAAGAAAAAGAGCACATTTTCCCTCTACTATCACTAGAAACCTATTTAATATAGTTTATAATTGTTATGATTATTCTTTGTGATCAAATCTCACATTTCTGTTTTTTCATAAGGTCTCGTCAATTTTGAAAGAAAATGGTTGCAAAACCTCAAATTGTGTTTGAAAGTTGTATTACTTTTACAAGGTTTGGACTAAGACTCAGAGAAACTCAAAAGAATTGCAAAAGTAAATACTTTTTTTCAGCCAATACCAAATACAAAACCATTACTACCACACTGTAAAACACCACATGCATGCAATTTGAATAGTCAGCCAGGTTTCAGGTTAAACTGACTTCTTTATGTGTCAAGCGTATTAAAATCTGTTGGACATCAGATGTTTGTTAAGCAAAACCTGGGAAAAGCTAAATCAACATTTATAAAAGCCAAAAGTCCTGCAATCAGTAAAAGGATTGGTAGCAGCATTACAGATTCAAGGAGTAAATACGAATTGCTTTATAAAGCGGTAGTGAGATATAGAACTTGGTTTAGTAGCTTACTGAGCCTTCAACCAAATAAACAAACAAGTGTACTTGCTAGGGGTGTAACAACTGACTTAATAGATTAATCGATTTATGTTCCAACGATCCAACCAGATCAATTTGTCTGAGGCAAGTTATTAATTGAATCAACCTACTGTATACCTTTATAAAATCACAGCAGACAACACACAAGTGATTGCAGCAAAAAAGATCAAACCATCATTCCAGTCCAACGTGTGTGGAAACACTTTCAAATGACCAAAGATGTGACCAGACAGTGTGCTAGAATGTTCTAATATTGTTCCGTTTGTATTATTTTGATGTGGAAAAACACCAGCGGGCTGGATGATATGAAACTAAAATGTGAATGAATTTGACATTCACTCTTGCTTACTTGTTTGTTTGTACGCATGTTTGATTTACACTTGATTATCTTGCAAGAAATACAAGGAATCAGGAAAACTTCACCTGCACTGTTCAGCATCCAGGTATTTATCTCTGAATCACACTGGTCACAATTTTTTACCTAACGAGGTCCTGGATCAGTTTTAGGTCAGTGAATCGAATCGTTCCAAATGAAACAATATCAGCTCTAAATCACACATGATAATATGAATCAAATCGTCTTTAAAATGAATTTTTACATCCCTGATACCGATGGCGTCTCCGCTGCTATACATGGGTCACCCCCAAGGGCAAGTTCAGTGTCTTACCCAAGAACACCTATTCAGATGGGCGGAACGGAACCTGGGATCCTCCAGTCAGAGGTTATCTGCTCTACCTCTCCACTACAGCTGAAGTGGTGCCAATTATGTCAACATTTTGTAGCACTTCAACTACTGTGGTTAGGATTTAACACTTCAGCATTTAAAACCACAGTACCCTACTTAGATGCCTCATGTGTGTTTAAATAAAAATTCTAAATGTATTTATTTTTACTAAAGTATATATGTATCACTGTGAATTCATGCCATGTCCCCCTGAGTCATACTTTGAGAAAACAGCTGCAATCTGAAGCCCTACAGCTTTAAGCAAATACTTATTTGTTAAGTACAAAATTCTATTTAAATAAAACATGACTTGGAGTGCAGACAAAAACCTCTAACCTTTTGTCCCAAAAATAACCCATTAAAATGTAATGTAATGTAAACAAGACACATTTTTATTTTTGATGATATCTAATGTATGAATTCATCCCAGTAAAATCACAAAATAACAACCTAAAAAATTTGTGTCATTATTAATTAATTAGATAACTTTGCTTCATTTCAGAACATTTTTTCCCCTCATATATTTACTATCAAGTCAGTCAGCAGTTTACACTCCAAGAGAGAAGAAGGATTCTGATTCCAAGCCAAATGCAGTTTAAAAAAACAACAACACAAAAAAGGATTTGTCAAACATAAGCATTAGAGGCTGTTGTCTTGGTGGTTTTGGTGGCACTGGAGATCTCAGAGATGGTGCTGGCTCTGCTGTCTGCCGGGGATCTGGTCTGCCTGGTGTAGGTCGTCTCAGTGCGACCCAAGGACGTTAGGCTCTTCCTCGATGGAACAAAGGTGTAGCCAGGGATTTGGTATTGAGGATACTTCTCTGTTCTGCAAATTCAAGGAATACAATTCTTATTTTTTTAGCATATGCAAAAGGACTGCATCAGAAAAGACAAGATTTAGGAACTTTAGTTTACCTTGACTCAAATGCTTCACGGCCTGCTAAAATACTGTAAATTAGGCCTCCAGTGACCAATAAGGTTGAGCCACCCCAGCCGATAAAGACACCAACACCTATCTCAAACCTGGTAGTAAATACAAGATTAATCAATTGTAGTTCTTCAAAAAAAAATGCATCAAAAACGCATTTCTTTCACAGTTTGGACCTACTTCTGCTCTACATAGTTGGGGTCGTCAAACTCAGATCGGATTTTATTGCCATAATACGAAAAGGCCACCATGGCACACATTCCTGAAACAACAGACACACACATATTAATGAGTGTAATCCAATGTGACTCCGTTCAATAATCTTCCAGTTTTACCTCCTACAAGGTAGTTCATTCCTCCAGCAAAGGTAACTTTGGCATTAACAATCTCTGACCCCCCAATCTTAGTGCACTTCATTCCCACCAGGACCAAAATTGATCCAAAGAAAGCCAAAATGATGGAGATGATGATGAGGGCCCGGCACATGTGAATGTCCCCTGTTAGAAAGCACCAAAAGGTCACCCCCAAAGCAGCTTGTTGAGTTTAACCTCTAATATCTTCGTCATTACTTACAGTTTAGAGCAAGCAATGATGGAATTCCCTTACAGTCAGATACTCCTGTGGAGTCAGAAACGCAGTCCTTCCACAAGTTGGAGAAATAGTTGGATGTAGTCAGGACGATGCTGCTAACCTCCGACCAAGTCCAGATTTCAGTCGGCATGGTAGAACAGACCAGGATCCATCCGGCCACGCAGACCACAAAGCAGCCTATCTCAGTGTACATTACCACAGTTCTGTAGCCCATGTTGGCACAGATTCCAGCCTCTTGACAGGAAAATGGCCAGTCGGACCTACGGAAGGTTAGAGCAGCTGTTAACTCAGAGATGGAAGCTCTGAACTTGGAGAGCCGCTGTGTTACGTCAGTGGAAAATCACCCTGAGGTACAGTCCCAAACACTCAACTGGACATGTGTACATCATCACATGTTTTGCTTTGAAATGAACATCCATTGTTTTGTAAAGATTGCCTCATAGAGTGTTTACCGTTAATTCCAAGAAGCTTTCCACTGTGAAAGTCCTTTTTTTAAGGGAAGACGTAATAACAAGACTACCTAATAGAATAATATAATGTTGTCCAAATCTAACAGTACAGACACGTCAATTTTAAAAACGATTTTGCACAAACGTCACTGAAACACAATTACCAGAAAACTGACAGACAATATGAAAAAAATAAAAATTATAAAGTCGATTTTTTATTAATCTTTTGAACCTCACACATAGTTTACACCCACAATTACACATTCTTACAATTGGCAAATATATACTTGTCCACGTAAAACATTTTTTTCATAGTCATTTGTAAAATCTAAAGATATAAATTATTCTAAAACCAAAACGCAAACATTTTAAAAAGGAACAAGTAGAAAATACTCATCGAAACTCATCCCCATACTCACACACGTCCTAACAGAATTAAACCTTACTTGCTGAGTTTTACAATATTTCAATATCTATTATACTGAAGCAAGACATCTAAGTGTTGCACACATTTAAAATAAGTATATGTTTGTTTATTTAATATATTTACAGTATATTGTAATGAAACAAAAAAAAATAAGTATCAGAGTTGGTTGTTGTTCTTTTATTATTTGTTTTTATGTCCACATTTAAAATGAATTCAATAAGTTTTTTTTTTTTTTTTTTTTTACTGAATTAGTTTGAAAATGACATTTTTAAGAACTAAGAGGCTGGTGGGAGATGTCTAAAGGCTTAAAGAACATTTGAAAAATGATCAGACATGTTTATTTTAACACAGTTCAGACTTGCTTCCAGTTGCAAAATATTATAATGCATTCCCGATTCTATGTTTGCTCCTTCAAAATGACAGATTTTGTTGTAATATCACTTTCCTTGACTAAGTAAAAGAGAGGAAATGCCAATTTTCCTGACAAATAAAATGCTCTGTAGACTTTAAGTAAGTGCAACATATTTATTTAGCAAAGGTCTTTGCCTGAGGCACAGGAAAAAAAAGCCTAAAAGTAGGATAAATTCTTTTCACTTGACCCTCCAGTTTGCTTTTTTAATACAGTGACTACAGACAAATGTTGTATTGAACTGCATTTGTTTGGTTTGTGACAAACCATCACAGTGAAATGAAGAAGAAGAAAAGACAAAAATTGCACAGTGATAAGGTTTTAATTTTTTTCAAGTAAACAAACAACACTTGAAATATTTCATTGTGCCATTATCTATCAAAATTACAAACATGCAAAAGCCGTGTTTAAAAAAGCATATTTCCATCATTCTGTACTACATAGAAAATCCTATTATAACCACAACTTAAATCGTTGATTTGGTTCTTTTACATTTTCCTGTCAAATGTTGACGGTTGTTTTAAGTCTTTAGATCATTAAAACATTCTTTTAAGGGGTTTTTTTGTTCCACAGAAGAGGATTGAACCGTTTAGACAGGTTTTGAGATATTTTTTCTAATTTTCTTCCTTTAAAAAAACCTAACTCAACAATAATTTACAAAAAAAGTAACTTTAATGCCAAACATCCACAATTCTGCTGCAGTGTGACAGATAACCAGTCTGTCCAATGGTTATATGTATCAATGAACTATTCTTCACCATGTGACCTCCTTGTAGCGCTCTTTTTAAACCAGATTGTGTGCCGGTAGTATATTTCTTTTCAACTAATCGAGTTAGTCATAAGATGTCGTATTCCAAGATGTTGTGCAAAAGGTCAAAATGAACAAATCTGTAAAAGGACATGACAATTGGTTAGTCATTGCAGTCCATTCTTTCCCACTTCACATGAAAAACATTATTCTATACATTTTCCAAATTAAAAGTGTTTTACACAAAAGCATCTCTCTCTGAAATTTTTGTTGGTATCGTCTCAGACAGTCTTGAGATTTGGCTGGTGGCTCGTCCAGAGCTGTAATATTCGTACATCCTTGAGGGATTGTATCCAGCGTACATGGATCTTCCTCTGGCCAAAGGAACCATGTATGTGCCCCCACCAATAGTTTGTACTCCACTCCTAAATGACACAAAAAGCAGGAGGATTAGTTTAATATGATGCTTCCATTCACAGAAAAAGATCATAGGGAGTGATTTCTGTCACCTCCGATGGTAAATTACTCTGAAGACTGTCACAGCATAAAGAACTGCACCAAAGAAGATTAAGAAGCATCCAACCAGTCCAAGAAAAATAGGAGGACCCAGGTCGTACCTGGAATATAGGAACATTGAGAGAAAACACACATCTGTCGTTTTGGTCAAAACTAAAGGCTGAGTCACACAGCCACTATGTACATTTTGCGCATATTGCATGGATGAAAATTGGTCATACGTGAATATACATGGAAAAAGTGAGAGAAGTAGCGATCTTTACGTGACATTTTCACAGATGTATTACAAATGAACCACGTCAAAACATGTAAATCAAAGTAAAAGCCACCTGAATATGCAAATCGTGCATTAACCGTGTGTGATTACTGTTTACAATTCATTTGTGATTTGTGCGTCGACATTGTAGTAGGATATTTGCGCCCTATATGCCATATCATATAGGGCGCGCAATGTCAAATCACGCACAATTGCACAGGACTTATGTAATAATACTGCATAAACTATATAAAATATGCATAAACTGCAGAATTCTTTGACAAAAAGTTATAAACAGTTCAAAACCAAATTCCCGTAAAGACTTGTTGGTCAAACCCTCGATGGGTGTCTGCGCACACTGACGAATGACGACCACAAGAACGTTTATCGCTAATGTTTTTACAAAAGACCAAAATTTCTTCCTGGCAAAATGTGCACAATGTACGTAAAAAGGTATAGGACAATGAAGATCTTACTTTAACACTCCTGGTACTTTGGGAGCAAAGGCGTCCTTGGCGATCCTGTTTATGTATAAGCAGTAAGCGGCAAGGTTTGACACACCTGTCGGAAGAAGTTTCAATGAAACAGGAAATAAATAATGGCAAAACATTTCTGCCATTTACAGCGTAAAATTTACCTCCTCGTCAAAAACTCACCTCCAACAAAGTGGAATACGGCTCCAGAAAAGACCAGTTTGTCTTTGGTTTGTTCAGCTCCTCCAATGTAGGTACAATCCATTCCAATGAAGCAACACACCACAGCAAAGAATCCAATAGTCAACCCGCACATCAGCAATCCCCTCACTGCCTGAACGTAATCTGTGAGACATCCACAGAGTTCAAAGACATGACATATTCACAAACACAATAAACAGTTTGTTACAGCATTAACTTAAAAAAAATAATTCATATGAAACCTTTTTTTTTTTGTTTGCTTTTAAAACATCAGAGGAGATTTACTCAGATGACAGACTCAGATTGTAAATTTGCAGTCAAAATCATAGTAGAATGAAGAGTTAGGGCTTAAAAGTACATTGTTCATTAAACATCATTATGTGTGGATTAATTTTCAGTGTCTCAAAAGATGCTTCATTGTTTTTCTATTTATATAAATGCAAAATCTGACCAATTTTCTTTCACAAAAATTAAAATGTTTAGCTTATGGATGCCATTTTTTAAATTCCATGTTTCATGATGAGATGAGAAACAGGTTTACCCTAAATTACCAGAGTAAGTAGTGTCATTCTATGAGGTTTTGAACTCAGAACAAAACTATTTGCCAACTTCTTAACAAACCTTTTGCTTTTGTTACTACTTTGGCTTTCTGTTAAATTTAAATTAGGTTTTGATATTTTAATCTTGGTTTTTAGAGCCTTGCACAGTCTTGAGGTCCACTGACAAGAATCTTATGTGTTCCTAAAACTTTTAGCTGACTTTTTTTATATATTTATTTATTTTTTTTACTTGTGTTTTACTTAAATGCCTGAATATTGGGTTTTTCCTGCTTCAGCATCTTGTACTATTTTTCATTTTTATTCTGGTTTTATCCTGTTTTAACATTGTGAAGGACTTTGTTAGTTGCTCTTTGTGAAAAGTGCAATCTACATAAAGATTTACTTACTTATTTTTGGATATTTGTTGTACCTTTTTGTCCGGTCTATCCTCTTAAAGTATATGTTCAATATAAAATATTATCAACTTCCTTTGTGCATTTTCAAGAGGAAATAACAGTTATTTGCATTTCTGTGTCAATATCACCCTCATGCAAAATCTGAATAACACACAGGTTTTGTTCTTTGCCTTGTTGAAAAAAACATGAGGTTTGGTGTACATAGAGAGTGCATTGAATAAGGCTAAGCTTTCCATAAAAATTACATTGTAACAAATCAACCAAAACAGTGTTGTCCTGCATTACACAAGCTTTTTTCTTACAGCTAACGCTCCAGAGAACTGGGTAATCTCTGCAGTTGGTGACGGCTGTGGAATCGGTGAAGCAGTCTTTCCACAGGTTGGACCAGTACCAGGCAACCTTGATAATGAAAGATCCTCCCTGTCCTCCTATCTGGGAGATTCTCCAGTAGTCCATGGCCATGGTGCACAACACGAACAACCATCCCATCGAGGAGATCAAGAATCCAAATATTTGGATCAAACGTTTCCTTCATTTTTAAAAATCAAAACTTTTCTAATAAAGCATCAGGGAAAAAAACACTGCCGGTTAACTTTACTTTGAGCGATGTGCTGAACCTATATGTCAGACGATGACGAACGTTTTGGTCCTCAGAGTAGATGAGGGCTCCACACGTTTGTGTTACATGTTTACTGTAATCAAAACAGAGTCTGCCTTCTGCTTGGACAATCTGACATCTTTAGCTCTCTTTTTAGTCAAAAACTTCCCCTTTATCTACTTATAGTCAACCATTCTCATCTCATTAGAATAAGAGTAGAATAAATTACAAAACATAGTTGAGATCCTTCGCCAACAACTTTCTTTGAGGACCAGATGGTTTAAAATCAAGCAAAAAACTAAAATGCACCTTCATTACATTTGATTTATAAATTAAAATAATTTAAAATCCTTGCAGCTTCAACAGCAATTAACTTCAGTCTTTATCGTCATTGTAACTGCAGCACTATGACCATTCAAAAAGACAAAATAGCTTTAAGCCTTCTGGCGTAGCTACTATATTTATCAGAAGAGTGAAAAATCTTTCCACAGCAAAAGCTCACAATGCATCCAAACAGCTATTCTCAAAATGTAAATGTGGCGTCCCAGACCTCCAAAATGCTGCCACGTAGAGGTGAAAAAAACAAACATTACATCACCTGTAGAGGTGATGCAAAAGTCACATTTTATGTCACCTTATGCTCCTCTCTTTTCAGCAAAAGTGTCCAGAAGAAATCAACCATCATTTCCCCCTCTGTGATCCTATCAGTCATAGGTCTGCCCCAACCACTACTTATGGAGACATGTTCATTTGTCTAACCCATTTTAAAAAGGAAAATAAACTTTATTATTTGATCATTAGTTTTGCTTTGGTTTCCTAAGTTTTGGAGGGAAAAAGGAGAAATCACTGAGACATGTGTGTCATCACATCAAACAACAACACAGGAGAAAACGGAAAAAAAAGGGAAAGGGGAAGAGTGTAGCGAGAACAAAAAAGTTGGACATAGAGCAATCTATGAAGACAACACAAGTTGCTTATGGCTTATGTTATGGATTTAATTTTTGAGTTTATTTACTTAAATGTTTTTAACCGCTGTACAGCGACAGAGGTCCCAAATAAATACAATGATATGATGATGATGATACTGATACTGATACTGATACTGATACTCCTACTACTCCTACTCCTACTAATAATAATAATAATAATAGTAACAGTTTACAGAGGGGCTACATTTTTTTTTTTTTACCAAAACAGCTTAAATTGAAATTACAGTCAACTCTCCACATTAGATCTTTGTTCACAACAAACATTTACCATCACTTTGAAAATAGAATAAAGTTTTATTATATATGAGTGAGTTCCAAACCTTTAGTGTTAGTTCAAACAAAAAGGTTTGATCTTATTGCCTAAACTCCATTTGTTCTAACAATATGATGCAGCTCAGCTGAGAAGCTGCACACTCCTCTGGTGCAGGCTGAACTTCACCCTTGAACCTATATGCACACCATGCTGGAAACTGACACTTTTGGCTATTTTGGATCATGTAAAGAACACTACAAAAACTGACCACAGTTTACACAAAATTATGTTTTGATTATTTACAGTAAATGAAATTATATGAATATAAAATTTAATATATACATATTTATTACATTTATACATTCATTCAGACACAGACAAAGTCAGAAAACTGAGTAAATCCAGAGCAAAATGTAATAACATAATAGTCCCCACTAGAACCCTAGACAAACCAACTAGACCAAGGATACAGAAACAAAAAACTAAATTAACCAAAGATTTGTAAAGTAGGCCAAACAAAGCAAAATGTATGGAATAATTTGTGCCTCCGATATGAAAAAGAACTTCAAGGTGAAAAGTAATTTCCAAACTACACAATGGAATTTCCATTTTGATATTGAAATTCAAATTATATATTTTAAATGTCAGCCCTACATGACTGCAGCTCTGTGAACAATGTGTAACTCATTGTTCATTCTTATGGAACCCAAAATTCTAAGTGAGCTATGCTCAGTGGGACAGGGTTTTTTAAGCACTGCTGCCATCTTCTGGTGAAATACTAAACAGGTTTTTTTTTGGATGATTCTGTTTTTCCTGCCGACAGAGCAGGCAGGTTATATTTTCTACAATCCACCTTGTGAAGTGTGTGTGTCGTAACTTTACTTTTTACTTACTAAAGGGTTTCATGTAAAATATGGTGGGTGACAGTTTCTATGGATACCTCCTGTATGCAGACAGAGGTGCACAATCCCCCTCCCACCGAAGGGCCGTGAGAGTCTCCATACCCATGTCTTTGCTTTAAAAACATCAACTATAAGTGCTTCCTGTAAACATTCACCATGTATACATGTTTTTCCAATAAGATAAAAACTGGACTCTTCTGACAACTGTTTGATCAGAACACTTAAATAATCTGAGAGAAAAATAGTCTTTTTTTTATCTGAACTCAATATGAAAGGTTTTGAATTATAATCCAGATATGAGACGCTGTGAATAGAGAAACCAAACTCCTGCAAAAGAGTCTCAGTTTCAGCCTGGCAAGAAAACTAGATAACAGAAAGGCCACCTATGCAAAGGAATCAAAGCATTATTTTTCCAACCACGTTTGATAAAATCAAATCACCTTCAGGTCAGGTCGATTTTATTAATTAGTAAAACCATTCAAATTTGTTTTTTCAATGCTATGATTGATAAAACTATTCTGTTGAACTTAAATTTTACTTTTGCACTCCGGGAGCTCTCTTAGCAAAATGTAATACACTTGAAGTTATAATTGTATATAGATAGCATATAAACTTCAAGTAGATTGCCTCACTTTGAGTATAGACCAATTATGCTTGTAGTTCACTTAAATAGATTATATTAAAGATGTCCTTTTGATTTTGTTAGAATTTTCAATGCCGCTAAACACTTTTTAGGCATCAGATCATGCAGGCCTTGTAAAAAAAAAAAATGCGTCAGCAAAAACACTAACAACACACACTTTTGTAAAATCTCAGTTTCTGACTTAATCAGACACTCCCATTAATGGCAATATTAGTAAATTGGAGCCGACCTTCTAATCTGGAAGCAACTGATTCAGGACCCTTGTAATCTGGATGCCTGTATGAAGTGGATTTATTTACAAATCGCACCAGGTAAGGGCATGGGCCACGCATTACCCGCTTCCTGTACACGCCTGCTTTTCATGCGCACTTTAGGTATACTATTTCTTTTTTAATTCCTCTTGATTTCTAAATAAATTCTGCATGTGAAGACAGCCGGATTATTGTTGCTGAAAATCAGCAGACTCACACGGAAAATCCCCAGTTTCCAAAAGAAGGAATAAAGAAAGGCGAGTTCGTCTTTGATGTGACCCTTTCTGAAAAATGACAAATTCCATTTATTTTTCTTTTATTCCACTTCAAGGCTTCTAGAGTCACAATTTCTTAAATCTACACCACAAAAAAACAACAACATGTATTTGATTTGAACATTTTAACAAAATAAGGAAAAGCAAAAAAAACCTACTTGTTGAAAAGATTTAAATCTGAAAAACATCATAAAAAAAGACACCTGAAATCAATAAGCTGCAAATCAGAAATGATTTCCCGTGTCAAACAGAAACTGCCAGGTTTGCTGTATTTATTCCACTTTCTGTGGCTTTTCATTTTTCAAGAGGTAACAGTATCTTTCACTATAGATGGTTTATGTTCACCTGGTTCACACATATGCATTTTTATCAAAATACTGAGCCCTGGAGGCATTGCTGTTGGCGGCAGACGGCCTCGGGTTTGCCGCTTGTGCCGGGACTCTTGTGATGGAGGTTATGTGGGAATGAGAGGGAGCTCCTTTGTAGACGCACTTCACCTGACTGTGACTGTAAGAAGCAATCAAAACATAGGTGTTGGATTAAAAAGAAGAAAAATCAAAAAGATGATGTTTTTGAATGTGCTCACCTTTTAGAAAAAGATTCTGCGATAGAAAAACAGAGAATGAAGCCTCCCAGAACACAGAGGATGCCCCCCGCCCAGCCTATAAAGAGAGCAGCTCCCAGCTCATACCTGAAACCACAAGATTATTTAAAGCCGTCTGATTTAAATCCATCAAGAAAACTTAAAATGATGCCACACACTTTTGATCTATAATGAAAGGGTTGAAAAACTCTGATGTTATGCGGTGTGCATAGAGGGAGCACGCAGCTATGGAGCAGAGACCTGGAAAGAAAAACAAATTTGATTACATTTAACCATTTACAATATTTTTGAAAAAGCTGCTGCGTCATTAATCGTGCCTACTTACCACCAAGAACAAAATTGATTCCAGCGAAACAAGTGGTTTTGGATTTGCTTTGGTCACTTCCTCCAATTTTTGTGCATTTCATCCCCACAAGGGCAAACACACACCCAAAAAAACCCAAGCAGACGGCCGCAATCATCAATCCTCTGCACGCTTGGATGTAGTCTGCAATACAGAAACCCATTATTTTGCAAATGAAAGACTCTTTTGCCTCCATTTGGTATTTTTTATCGCTAAAATCTACCCATTGCAACATCTATAACCATTCAACTTCTGTTTAGTTAACATGCAAAAGCAAACAATACTAATTTGTCACAAGGTATTGGAAGTAAATAGTTGCCACTGAGGTGTTGGTCTGAAATGAGCAGTTTTGTGAAAAAGTGAATTTTCCAGTTATCAGAAACCAGTCACCCATGGTCAAAACTGCCAGAGGCTCTCGCTAAATGCCTCTTCTATCATTCAAGCTCCAAGAACAAAGGCTAAACATTGACATATTGTGAGGTGAGTGTTTGTTTTGGAAAACTGCACTATAGCCTTGAGAAATGTACCAGTTTGAATACATTTAAAACTCTGAAGTAGTAAAGACAAATCACAAGATCAATGAGGATGAACGTTTACCGCCTCTTTAAAACTATAAAGATTACATTTCAATTCAGTTTTTTAAATCATTTCTCAGAGGTTGCCCCAAGGCGAGAGTAATCAAAACAGATTAAATAAGATTCAAGCAAACGGAAAGCAAGAAATATTTAGAGAACACCCTTGAAAGAGCAATTCACAGCCCCCCCCCCCCCCCAAGAAGGAAAAAGAGCGGACCCTCCAGTGCCAGCATTGAAGGAAAGTCCCTGCAGTTGGAGAGTCCGGTGGAATCAGTGACACAGTTCTTCCACAGACTGGACCAGAAGGTTGAAGTGGTGATGACCGATCCATCATTGGACGACACTTTCCAGTAGTCCGTCGCCAGGGTGGATGACTCCAGCACCCACCCTGAGGCAGCCACAATGAAAGCCACAATCTCCTGATACATGCTGGTTGTGCTCGAGCGACGGGGGGGTTGATGGGCAATTTTGGTAAAAGATGAAATTGATTGATCCGTCCCAGACAGGTGAGAGCTGATAAAAATGAAGCTGGTCTCTGCAGTTTCAATGGAAAGGCTGTGATTGATAGTTAATGTGTTCTGGACTGTTATATTAAGTGGGAGGAGTTTGGCCCTTAACATTAACATGGCCTGTGGTCTACCTCTGTGCCCCCCCCCCCCCTCCAAGAAACTGCAAGTCATTCTTGTTTTTTTTTTTGTTTTTTTTTTAAATCTGTGGATGCTTCATGATCTCACCTAAACTTTTGTTTCCTTTTTTCTTTGATTGCTTTCTTTTTCGTGATGTTAAGAGTTGGGGAAATGTAGCCGTTTTATTTTAGATCGTCTTTGACCTGTAAGCACTTTAAAAAATAATAAATGCATGTATCCTTTCATAGATAAATGTTTGAATCAATAATCGTTTAAATCTGTGAATTCCTATAATGTGTATTCTGTGAATATTTACTTTAAAGTTAGGATTTTAAGCAGAAATGTCAGTCTTGATTTTTATTTCTTTTTTATGTGTTCCAGGGGTATTCTTTTAACTTTCAAATGTCGTCTGGTGAGAATAAATGTCACCTTTTTCTCCTCACCTTGCAGCGACACTTTTGATTAATACACAACAAATCTGCCTCCGTTTAGATTACCTATTAACACCTTGTCACTTCAAAGTCAGCCAAAAGGAACTCTTTTTTTTTTCCAGAAGGAAAATAAGAGGACCATTACAACAGAAATATTCTCTCCAATGGAGAATCTACTTCTTGTTTTTACTGTAAGTATAGAGCTCGCTCTGGTGGCTGCACACTGAAACAGAACACCAATGGAGGACCTTTCTGTGTGGAGTTTGCATGCGTGGGTTTTTTTTGAGACTCCGACTTCCCACCGTCCAAAACTATGGTTCATAGGTTAATTGGTTACTCTAAATTGTCCATAGGTGTGAATTTGAGTGATTTGTGGCCCTGCGACAGACTGGCGATTTGTCCAGGATGTCCCCAACCTTCGCCCATGAGTGGCCGGGATAGGCTCCAGCAGCCAAGTGACCCCGAAAGGGTCAAAATGAGTTTAGAAGATGAATGAATTATAACATACATTAATCTTAGCTTTATTCTTTTAATGTTTTTAGCATCAGTGTTTTCTTATGGGAATCCTTTGTTCCAGGGCTTGCCTGGTTTCGGCCTGGGGTCAATGTAGTAGTGTTGCCCTCGCTGGGGCAGCTGGGTCCAGCTGGGGAGTGGACCCTGCTGCTGTCCCGATCTGGGTGGGCACTGTGGCGATGCTCCTAAGGCTTGACTGAGCTGGTTTCTCGTATGACTAGATTCCCAAAATAATTTCCCCACAGCAGTACCACAAGTTTATATTGTAAGTAGTCATGTTTTCATGCCCGTATTTATTGTGTTTATTGTGTTTATTATTATTCAGGGGGGGTATGTCATTGGAGGGGGGCAAAATGGAGGAGTTGGTTTTAATTTTCTTTTATTTTTTTTGTTACTTTATTTTTTAACTGTAAAGCATTTTTAGCTGCGTGGCATGAAAAGCAATTTTTATTTTAAATAAATAAAACTTGAAATGTGTTGTGACTTGAGTTGCACATGTTTGTTAAGTTGGTTTGACCAGATCAAGTAGCTATAGTCGTTTGTGATGAACAAGCCCTACCTGATGTTCAGACGTGCAGAAAATGACCCTCCTAATACATTTGATGAAAGTGTCTGTTCTGGAGGCACATAATAGCCACAAATTTGGATTATTTTTGTAATCCTGAAAGCTTTTGAATAAAACTAACGTTACATTTCAGTTTTAGGTCCTGTAGAATGAGCAGCTTCATTTTGGTTGCTCTGAGTGCACCAGGTAAATACATTTTGACCAACGTTTCAAATGTTGCCCCAACATGAACAATGTTATATTAATGAATAGAGGTGCAATAACTATATCACAGAAGACAATTGTAAACTGTCTGTTTTGTAGGAACATTGGAGATCAGGAGCTCCTCTCTACTGTCACCACCAACTGTTTTTGCAAACAGGAAGTTTGATCATGTTGATAATGGACATTCATCATTATGCATAGTATACGTAATAACCCTTTGCCACCAAAGGGGCGTGACATCACCTTTTTGGTTCATATATGACTAATGTATCTTTTGTTTCAAGATTTTTCTGTCTACCAAATCTTTTTATTTATTTATTTATTTGTTTTAAGAAATTTCAGCTTTTGCCTAAACACCTGATCTTTATTTTGTAAAGTAAGAGTGAAGAAAAAAAGCTGAGAGCAATGATGGCTTTAAAAAACAAAAAAAACAACTTTAATTTCACTTTGTGACTTGAAATTTCACAATTTCCGTCCGGAACTGGCTCAATGGTTAAGAAACCAAGTACGGAAGACTACCCCCCCCCCCCCCCCCCCCACACACACACACACACTTCACACAGGATCAGTGTCCAATCATTTACCTAAAATAACAAAAAAAAAAAAAATAAAAACCTTTTATCACCCTCAAATGATGAACCACAGAGGAGACCTCCCTTAGGAAGGCAGATTCAGAGTATCAAGATTAAAAAGCATCCTCCATGGTGACGCTTATTGTTTGTAAACAATTTTTTCCACTGTGTCATCCAGTTTGTCTTTTGAATGAATTTTAATTAATTTTGTTAGACAAAAAAAAAAAACAAGTTTCAAAATGCAATAGGTTTCCATAGAGTCCATGACAAAATAACTCTTGATCTCTAAGCTGCAGGCACAACATGAGGCATTTTAACAATTTTAACAACAGCCTCAGACTCTAAACCATAAAAAGATTGAAACTTATTTTAAAATGTTATATACTAAATCATTTTTACAGCACAAGTCTCTCTTGCTTAATTTTCCATTCACTGTTAAAAAATTAATAAAATAAACGATCCTACAGCTCAAACCTGGAGACATTTTGAATCTTTTTTTTCTTTTTCAGCATATTGCAGGTTGTCTACTATTTAGAGATATTAAAAAATGCCAAATTTAATTTATTAACTTTTGCCTCAGTTTCTTATTGAATTTTCACATTTAAAAGTCTGAAAACATTTGTTAAATTTTGCTGCATCTAGTTGTCCACGTATAAATAGATTTAAATTTTCAGGAAAATTGTCATTTTCATTTGCCCTTTGGATGGCACTGCTCCTCACAAAGAAAAAAAAATATCACCTAGCTAATATTGTGCTGTGTTTTATTTTATTTTATTTAAATTAGCAACCGCAAGTTTTTTTTTTCTTTTTTTGGACAAAAACAGACCAAATACAGCCCTTTTGAATCAGAATGAAGTGGGTTCTTAAAGCCATTTTCACTTGTTTTTCTTGTTTTATTTTCTCTTTACACCAAGAAAATAAGAGACATGTAGGGAAATATAAATACGTTAGTACTTTTTTTTCATAGAACTAAAAAAACCAAACAAACAAATCCTTTCAGTAAGATAAACTTTTCTTCTTATGCTCAATAGCAAGACTACAGAATTACTCAATAATAGGGTTTCAACCTACAGTCACCACAAGTGATTATGGAAATAATTATTTATCCATCCATCCATCCATCTTTTTCTAAATCTGCTTAATCCTTTTTTGGGGTCATGGGGTTGCTGGAGCCTATCCCAGTTGCTGTTGAGCAAAGGCAGTTTGCCAGTCTGTTGGAGGGCAGAAATATATCATATAGTAATATGTTGTTTTTGACTGCTTGTTTAAAAATAGATTTAACATCAGGTACTTCTATCGCCCATGTGAGTAGGGAAGTTGATTAAAAGGCAACTGCTCTGGTTTCCCCGTTTATGAAATTGTGACAAAGTGATAAAAGATTGACTAAAGTCAGAAAGCACAGAGTCAAAAAAATCGTTTTTTTTATGTTTGATAGAATATCACTATTTAAGCTGATTCCACTGCAGTAAATAATGTAAATGGTCATAAATTAGGTTTTTGAAAAGGGATTTATACACAAAACCTAATTTGTTACGGATCAAACTTTATGCAGGTCTGAAGAACAGTGAATTTATAGAATATCAGACTTAGGCTGTGAAGCTCTGATCTTACCTTCCAGCCCAAAGATGGTGTGATGAGGCCTGCAGTGTAGAGCTCCAATGGCATTTCCAGCACAGTTTTTCCATAGACCCTGCAGCACCCACGTCGCCGTGATGACTGAGGATGCCCGGCTGGTGGCCCTCCATTCATTGGAAACTGTAGCACCAATAATGGCGCCCAGCCCCACCAGACCCCCGAGGAAAGCCACAATCTGCAAGCCCCCCATTTGACAGCTTCAGGAAAATTGAAAGACTTTAGATTAAACAAGTCAGAAGAAATCAAATGTCCTCAGGCCACTGCATTACACTGTGGACATGTGTTTCCACAGGATGATTAACAAACAGGACATGTCTGCGGAAGGTACCGGGATGGACCGGAGTGAAACAGTAAAGAACACAGGAGTTAGACATTAAGCTTGGAAGGCAAGGATGACAGAAGAGCCTTTCTATGTGCTCATGCTTCGGTCTTAAGATCGCCAGGTATCATATTAACGTCAAAAATAATAAAAGTGTAATCATTAATCGCTTCAAACAGGAGAAAATCAGGTGACAAAGTCCAGTCTACTGGTTCATCTATTTCAGTTCACAGCATAGAGCAACTAAAGACAAATGATTTGCCAGCTCCTATGTGAACATGTTAGGAAAAAAATATAAAAAATTGCTATAGTTTTTAAAATATGTATCCTGGCAGACTCAGTTTCATTTAAATGTAAAAAGACAAAACAAAAACAACATATATGTGGACCAAAATAACAATGAGAACTGACAGAAAAAAAAGTAATTTTTCACTATAAATTCAGAAATTTATGTTTTTTTCTGGAATTAATTTGTACATATAGGTTAAATAAAAAAATATGTACATTTTAATCCGTGCCAAATGTGACATTGAGTTTGAGGACGTTTTCCTGGAAATGCTAAAATTTCACTTTAAAAAAGCGATTACAATCAGAAACTGTATTCATTTTATTGTTAGCCTAAGTTGAAAAGTTTTTTTTTCTTTGGCTGATTTTAATTTGACCTGCCAACTTTTATTGTAACTGTGTTGTCTTCAAACCTAAACACTGTTAGATGTTGAGTGTATGTAAGCCTAAGGACTGTGTTAGAAAAAAAAAAAGTCAAATATCACTTCTGTCCTCATTATTCTATAATACAAAATAAAATAAAACATGCTTATGGTGAAACCCTGCAAACTAGCAAGGGTCTGATTATCAAGACATTATGCATTGAAAGCTTTGCAAAGATGAATCATTTTAATACTCCCAAAAGGAGAGACAATAAGAACAGTCAGCAGATGATTATAATGACATTGAGTATTAGCAGTTTTTTTTTTACCATGTTCACATGTTTGAGAATCATTAATGATTTACTCATACATTCTGCTGCATTTTTGTATTCTGTTCCTTTCCAAAACATAAGATGAAACCATCATTCATCCATCATATTCTGCAGGGCCTCTTAGGTCTCCTTCCCAGTAATAAACAGCAAAACGTTAAAAATTTGCTCCGATCAGCATTTGATCTATAGTTAAAGCGTTCCAAGTGGTCTTTTAATTATAATTATGCGGTTACTAGCCAAAAATATAAACATAATATAAGTGGAGTGGGTCTTTAAGAGGAACAGGTACAACTCCACCCATGGATTACAGATATTGAACTGCAGCAGCACTTTTAGCCGTCTACATATTTTTTAAAGTTTGCAAAATATCCAAATACCATCCATTTTCGTATTTTTTCAGCTTTTACTGTATGTGAATGTGTTTACTGCAGTTGCAATTGTGGTAATTTTATCATTTGGTGGAAATGCCCAATCTCATGAAGGACATTAGCACCAGCCAATGACGGGACAAATCCACCTCTGCTCCTAGGGTTGGCGGGGTCACATGGTACTCTGCTCAGTCACAAGCGGCTCCAGGGGTAATCCTGTCCTGAGTGAGGGTGGGTGCAACATCAACACACACTGAAGTTCACAGCAGCTGCTTCCCCCTCTGACTGCTTATCAATACAGTCTGCCTCACCGTGCAGAAAACCTACAGGTTGCCTTTACTGTGTTTGTGAGGAATGGAACCTCTGCCCAAGGCTGGGAGGGATAATCCTTCGGCTTCAGCTAATCTTCTTTCTAAGATTTTCTTCTGGTAAGAAAACCCTCCTCATGCTGACTGCTCTGTGGGACAAACTGAAGGGGATGATCCTCAATGAACTGCTCTTTTTCCCGCTACTTGAGAAAATGTGTCTTGTTGAGATGGCATCCCTTTTGTTACACAGAAAGAAATTTCGGATTGTTTTACCTTTTTCCTTTATTACTGTAAATGAGTGGGGGGAGAGTATAAGTAATCAATTTTTCACTGATGTGTTAAACAGGGCCATCAAATGACGTGCGCACGACCACTGTCACTTTTAATAGGGCTAAATATTACATTTTTAATTATTTACAAAATCGTATTTGCATCTACTAATTTAGACATGAATTTGTGTATTTGTTGCACAAATGATGAAAAGAACAATTCTAAAACTCCTGATAGTTTTCATGCATGTCTGTAGTTGGCTCAGCCCCTTGTTCAGAACTGGATACAGAAGGAAGCTTGAAGAAGATGACATGTTCAGAGTCCTGCCAGAGGATGCTTCCAGGAGACTTGGGGAGGAGCTGCAGCGGTAAGAACCCCACCCTTTCAGGAACTGTGGTTAGATCATACTTCTTAGCTTCAGCCCTTTTGATTGTGAAATGGAACCAAAGACCAAAGTCTAGCACAGTGATTGTATCAAAGGTGCACAGAACTGTCTTAAAGTATGAAACCTTAATCCCTTGATTTAGGAAAATAAAAAAACGTGCCCATTTCTATCAGTTCCTAATCAGTATCAACCAAAAAAAGATGGATGACGTAGCCTCACAAATACTGTACTTTGATTATGTCTTGTCCCTTTCCCTTTTATTTTGATACTAAAATCTCACCGTTTGGAGGCTAGGGCCCCCATCATTTTTTTTTCGCTATTACCCTCATATTTTATTTTTCTCAAAAAAGGTACACATAAACCATTTTCCCCCTTTTCTTTAGTCAAATTGGGGGTCTTCTTTTAGGTTTATACAGCACAACCTTTAAGTTTCTCTGTTTGTAACAGTATCATGTTCTGGATTCATAGCCATCAAAACAACAGGTTCATATATGTTTGTGTCACAGAGGTCAGTCTCATTAGATTTTGGTCATTGCCTTCTTAAGTTTTGGTGTATTTTTTTAGCACATAATACTAAAATCTCGAACTTAACAGACAAACATGTCAAATTAAAAAGCAGACATAACCTTATGACCTTCACTTTATCTGGGAGAAGGCACAAGTCTCCCATTTGCTGGCACATTGAAGCCTGCACAGGCCCATACATGGGAGACTGCCCTTTATGAGGGAGACTTGGAGGCAAGCCCACCTAAATATAGACAGAAGTGTTCAAACTCTCACTTGGAGGCAAACGTCACCTGACTTCAAACAGAGAATGCTTTTGCAGAAGGTTAGATTTTTGAGACGTTGAGAATTACTTTACGTTTTATCAGCAGTGAACAAATAAAAGCATATTCATTTTTAGAAAAACACGTTTTTTTTTTACATTAACAATACATTTTGTGCATCATTTTATATTTTTGTTCATAAAAAAATTAATTAAAGCAACAAAACAATCTTAAGAGGTGATTGGGTGAATTAGTGAGCAGCGCCAGAAGAAACGATTCTATGCAAGAAGACCAAGAATTTCCATCATTGCTATACTAAGAGTCTTTGGGTCACAGTCCTTTATACTCAGGAGGGGAATATTTAGGTCAGTTTGGTAAAACATTTCATTTACTGACATTTGTAATCAGACATTTATTTACAAAGGTTTTCATAGAAATATATTTATACACACATTCCACAAGGTTCCACAAGGATTTCATGGTTCTATTTTATAAAATGTGGTATTTTAGATATTTTGTTTTTTACTTATCTTGTCATTTGCTTTGCAATATTTTATACATGAAATGATACCATGCAACACAACTATATTATGATTATATATGGAGAAAGACATTTTGGAAATCAAAAGTTTTACTGCTACACATTGCTTGACACATAATGACTCTTGACATGGTCTTTTTTTCCAATGCTGATGCAATTTTGTAGGCTGACCAATAGATGTCACTAGTTTTAGTGTTAAATGCTTCACAACCACTTCAACACAGTTTGATTTATTTTGGTTCAATTTATATAGCCCAAAATCACAACAACAGTCATTTCAATGGGCTTATTGAGACTACTGTTGTTCAGTAAGCTTTGGTTTCTTCATAACTACTTAAAAGTAGTTTAAACTACAAAACTTAAACTACAACAAAACAAGTGATGGTGTTCATGGATCAGAACAGGAACAACTGAAAACCATGGGCTTAGATACTGGCTGAGGGACAATTAACAGATGGGAAGCTGCTGTGGTGATTGGAACCTTGAACCAGGGGGGTATTCCAGAAAGCAGGTTATGCTAGCTCCCACGATAAGTTTGAGGCTAAGGAAGATGATAACCTCAGCTTTCGGTTCCAGAAATGGAGGTATGTCTCAGGGTAGGTCAAGTTGCCACGGCAACTCATGCTCTGAACATAACCTGGTCCGGAGCAGGCTTAGTTGAAGCTTAGTTTGTTTTGAGAGAGGTGAAGCAGCATGGCGTGTCCATTTGAAGATGATTTAGTGGATGAAGAAGCCCAGATAATACTTTTTCCACAGTGAGAGGGTGATAGGACCACATATGGATGTTGGAAAATTAAACTTGTTTACTTTGATCTAACTTGATTATTTGCTTCAGTTAAGAGAAATCATTTTTTTGTTAAGTCACTTTAAAAATAACACATAATTTTCAGACAATTATTTTACTTTCATTCAAATTAATTCAATTAAGTAGGCGTAACTTTGGTGCTGCTGTTAGATCGGCACCACAAGGGATTCTGGGATATCATTCCCTTTGCCTGTCTGGACGGATTTGGGTTGAAGTGTGGCTTTTTGACTAAATATGTTTAGTTGTTTAGCTGTTTTACTGTGTTTTGCCGTGTTTTGTCGAGTTATTTTGTCCTACTGTGCTTATGTCACAGCACCACGAGTGAGAGCGAAGGAGAGGATGACGAGTTTTTATAGCACCCCTACACAACATTTCTGCAAGTTCAATGATGGGAAATTATTTAATTAATTTTTGCACTCCGTGCATTTTTTACCGTCTTTTTTATTGTTATAAAAATTAGCATATTCACTGGCTCAAACTTAGACATATGAGAGTTCAATATATATATATATATATATATATATATATATATATATATATATATATATATATATATATATATATATATATATATATATATATATATATATATATATATTTTTTTTTTTTTTTTTCAAACTTTTATTTCAGACTCAGGAGGTCCATAGGAAGAAAAGAGAAAGAAAAACATAAGATACAAATACAGTATATATAATAAAAAAGTAAAAAGATATAAATTAAAAAGAGTATAATCGCTGTAACCAGTGTTTCCTCAGGGCAGAAGTGTAGCGGCATGAGCTTCTTTTGGGATCGCTCAGAGACATGATAATTGAGTTCTTAGATTTTTCCAGGCGTTCCATGAGGCTGTATGTAAGCTTACGCAGTAGAGCTTCACAGGTGGGGATGTGAGCGTCCACAAACAGCTGACTGGCTCTGTACCACCTGGGCACCTGTAGCAGAAGTCTAAAAGCATCATTATAGGCCACTGAGAATTTGTGGAATGTCCCACGTCCATAGTTCCACCAAAGAGGGGCCGTATACAGAGGAGTGCAGTAAGCTCTGAACAGCGAACACTTCACTTGAAGAGAACATGCACTGAATTTTCTCATTAGCATATTTGCCTGAGCATAGAGTTTACAGTACTGTCTCTGAATGTCTCTATCGTCCCTCCAATCGTCAGTAAGGAAATGTCCAAGGTATTTGATAGCTGAAGTTTGTTCCAGAGTCGTTCCACACAGGTTATATGCGTTATATATATATGCGTCACAAGGAAAATGGAAACAAGATCAGAAACTCGTGCGTTTACTTTGTCTGTTGATTTTCTCCAAGCAGATATTCTTTTTTTTTTTTTTGATGATGCAGCCGTGCTACTTTTTTGTTGGACGTATAATCTTCATACGCCGTCATTGAAATCTCAGACTCCGTCTCACTTCCGTCTCAAGTGTCGCGCTTTCTTTTTTTCCCCCACGCGTTTCCATGGTGACTCCAGAAATCGGCGATCTATTGAGAATGTCTTTATGTACCCACTGTGCACGTGGGTTAACCCAGGGTTACCAAGTCGAGCGTAATTACGCCAACTCATATCCGGTCTTCTGGAACCGACATACCCAGAGTAAGCAAGTTCAGGCGGATTTCAGCCAGAGTTCAGGCTTAAAATCAGGCTAGTTTAAACATGCTTCCTGGAATACCCCCCAGGTGTAAACGTTCAGGTTATCTGGAACACAACAGGGATGTTATTTTGCTTTATGTATTAGGAATGTAGATGCAACATATACAAATATATATATATATATATATATATATATATATATATATATATATATATATATATATACACACATATAAATATATACACAAAAATATATATATACATATGCACACATGTTTCAGGGTGAAACAAAACGCAGTCTGGACAATAAATTTGCAAATACTCAGCAGTTTAAGTACATAAAAGGAAAACAAATGAACAAAAAAACAAGTACTGAAAAAGTAACAAAAAATGCCCCCCTCACCCTTCTCTGGGTGACCCAAGCTCGGGTCTTCTAACAGAGGCCTGGGAGCTTGAGGGTCCTGCAGTATTTTAGCTGTTTCTGCGCCTTTCTGGACTGAGAGGTCTGAGGTCTTTCCAGGTATCTGTTGTAGCCACTCCTCAAGCTTGGGGGTTACTGCCCCGAGTGCTCCAATTACCACAGGCACCACTGTCACCTTCACTCTCTAGGCTTTCTCCAGTTCTTCTCTGAGTCCCTTGTATTTCTCCAGTTTCTCATGTTCCTTCTTCCTGATGTTTCTATCACTTGGCACTGTCACATCCACCACAACAGCTTTCCTATTTTTAAACTAGATGACTTGGTTCTATTTTAAAATGTACAACTTGAGTTTTAGAGCCAGTTTGAACACTTTTGAACACTTTTCTTTTTTAAATCACGAGTTTAAAGTCGTAAATTTATGAGTAAAAAAGTAATTAGTGTTAAATTACGAGAATAAAAGTAATATATTTACAAGAAAAAAACTACAAGAAAAAAGTAATAAATTAACGAGGAAAAAACAGCAACGTTTTTCAAGCAAGGAGCCTTGCTTAAAGTTGAAAGATGGGGAGAATTTTGTGAAGCTTTATTTTCGAAGAGGTTTCAAAAACAAAGAAATTCTGAACCTTTTGCCAACTCAAAATGAGATCATTGTTAGCGTAGTCGGCTTTCCGGGGATTGGTGTCGGTAAAGCGGAGTTTTCTATGTAAAAAAAAGTGCTCAGAGACACGTTTAGGTGGAGAGGACTGCTACTTTATTCTGCCCTTTTCATTCACATACCCAGAAGTTCATTTGTCACCTTATGTCACAAATCTGTCATGCGAAGAACACCAAAGCAGAAGGTAAACAGTGTTATCGTACATATGCTCCCTCCTCTGGATAAAACGCCCTGTTTCAACATAAAGATGAATGTAAATAGTCTATTACATTAGCATATGAACGTTGAAAATGCAAAAATTGCGCCACCTCAGATGGAAGCATCACACAGACTTCGAGATCTTGTCTTTTGTGGAGGAAGAAAGGATTAAAAATGCATAAATAATGTAGAAAATTTTATACTTGAGTATAAGTTCTTGCGTCTGGGTAGCTCGGTTGGTAAGGTGAGAGGCACCCAGGAATCCAGGGTTCGATTCCTGGAGGGGAACGAGCAATGGTACTGGGGGCAATTACCATATCAATGGTGAGCAATTAACATCACTCAGTGAGGGTCCTTAGGCAAGACCCTTAACGCTACCGCCTCCCGAGCGCGGTTCAGCTGCAGCTCACCGCTCCCCCAGGGGATGGGTCAAATCCGGAGAAGACTTTCCCCATTGTGGGACGAATAAAGTATCTGACGTACAGTAAGTATACTATTTAGGATGTAAGTGTAGTATAGGAAGTTTAACTGAAATGGAACATTTTAGGTTTGCAACATATAAATAGTATTTAAAAAAATAAACCTTTAGTATGCCTCACTTTTAGTATATTCAAAGTATACGTGTAGTACACTTTAACAGACTGCTTTTTGCTAAGGAAAAGCATTGTGGAAGTATTAGGATGATGGGCTTATGATTAAATTAGCTTTTATTGTGTATGCTTTCCTTTGACTTGATTTTCTACACTAACAAAATATCAAATCAAATCAACCTTTATTTATATAGCACTTTTACAACACGTCACTCAAAGTGCTGTGCATACGATACTATCAAATTTAAAAACAAGATGACAAGACAAACAGTGCCAACTCCCCCCCGCCCCCCCCCCCCACACACACACACACAGCCACACATACGCACACAATGATAAAAAGAGTGATAAAATGATGGAATGTAGAAACCTGACTTTGTCCTGAAGTGGGGAAATGATATTTTGGGGACATGTCCACATCAGTGAGCCCCCACCCAAGTTTATGGAGTACACTAACACAGGACCCCCCAAATCCGATCAAAAGAGTCAGACCCGGGAGATCCCACTGCAGTAACCCCGTTCACTGAGAAGGGTCAGTCACCGATGTGGAGGATCCTTCAGAGGAAAACACTGGAGCTACAAATAAAATGTAAAAGTAATAAAATTAAAATGTATTTAAAACATGAACACGAAACAAATAATTACATAAACCTTATTAGAGATATAAAATGTTAAGTGTGACTAGAAAATTAAAAATAAATAAATAAAATAAATACAAATAAATAAATAAATGTATATACATACACATACAAAACTAGTAAGAAGAGAAAATAAACAAATAAAATATCAAATTAATTCCTAAAATTCAACAAAAAGCTAAATTAAAAAGGTAGGTCTTAAGCCTTCCTTTAAAAACATGAACAGTCTCTGCGGCCCTGTAGCTCTCTGGGAGGCTGTTCCACAGGCGAGGTCCCTAAAAACTGAATGAGACCTCGCCGTATGTTTTAGTTCTAACTTTTGGGATAACCAAAAGGCCTGAATCAGAGGATCTCAGGCTCCGCGAGGGCTCATACTTTAAAATCATGTCAGATGAATATGAAGGCCCGTGACCATAAAAACATTTATAAACCAATAAAAGAACTTTAAAATCAATCCTGAAGCGCACAGGGAACCAATGCAGGGATTCTAAAATCGGTGTAATGTGTTTATTTATATAGCACCTTTAAAACACAATGTTTTGAAAGTGCTTTACAAGATGAAATTTAAAAACAATGGATGAGACAAACAAATATGTAATTAAAAAAGTTGAAGGTTTGCTATCCTTTATAGTTGTTACAACAGCAGTTTAAACAACAGCAGTTGTTTATGTTTTTTCTTTTTGCCTTTCCCCTTCTTTTTCTTTTAAAGGTATTGGACTCAAGAAGTTCAACAGGCAAAAAAAAAGTTACAACCTCCAAAATTTAGCAAAGCTTTGATTCAATGCTACTGGAAGTCATATTTACTTATTGGAATATATATCTTTTTAGAGGTATGCTACAGTGATACTATGCACCATGTGAACTGAGGTATTAAATTACGAATTTTGTCTTACTATTGTTCATCAATTTGTCTTTTAATTTTAGGAAGTTATTAAAGTCATTCAGCCAGTGCTACTTGGAAAACTCATTGAGTACTTTGAGAGCTATGATGCCACTCAACCGGTTCCAGTCTATGAGGCTTACAGCTACGCTGCAGGCATCTCACTGTCCACCTTCAGCCTGGCTCTTCTTCATCATCTGTATTTCTATCAAGTTCAGCGAGCAGGCATGAAGATTCGAGTTGCCGTCTGCCACATGATCTACCGGAAGGTCAGATATAATATATTAACGGTGTTTGCAGTGTTTTATTTTTTCTGGATTATTCTCTGTGATGTGCCAACTGTTTTGGTGACTTGATGTGGTGCTTTTGCTTTCCAAAGGCTCTTTGCCTGAATAGCTCGGCGCTGGCCAAAACGACCACAGGACAGATCGTAAACCTTCTATCCAATGATGTCAACAAATTTGACGAGGTGATTAAAGGAATACCTTTGTGTGTGTATTTTAGGCCAGAATAAAGCCATTTGACTGACATATTTTCTGCAATATATTCTGCTGGCAGATTAAAGGCACATAATCTATAAATTATCTACTTTATCTACTAATTTATGTCATATGTAAGGTAAATTAAGTAAGACAAAACAGCCAAAGATAAGTCCATAAGTCAATCAGACTATATTAACTGACTTCACAACAATTCTACAACTTGTTTGTAACATGCTACATGTTAGTCACGCTAGAAGCGTTAAAGTATTCCCAGTACATGTCATTCCCAGCCTTGTTTAGAGCATGTAAAAACAACTGACTGATACTGCTAAAACAAATATTATTGTGACTAGGCAAACTCTCAACACAGTCTGACAACGCTACAGTTTAGCGTGTTTATAACACCCAACCTTACTTGCAACTCATAACAAAAAAAAACCGATAACACTCAACCAAACTGTGACCAAAGGTTATATAGGAATACAGGTTATTATTGCATTTCTCTATAAGTATATGTCTAAATGTGTAAAACATGTGAATTCAAAATTGAAGCAAATCGAGTGAATCGAAAGAATCCAATCGATTTCAGAAATGATGGTGATACCCAGCCCCACTTTATACACTTTTGTCTCTCGTTTAAAATCTCAAAGTTCAAAGCTTCATAGAAAAATTAGTCCAGTACCATAGTACTACAGAATGAAAGCAAAAATCTGCTCGCAATCAAAAATTTACGTAATTCTGGCAAGCTGGTAGCATTCTGGACAGGAGACATGTCACTTGTCAATATTCATCAGCCAATTGGGATCCAGAACACAGTGTGTTGTTTAAAAGATAAATAAAAGCGAAACTAATAGACCATTAAAGGTGAACAGTAATACAGAGGGGGAACATTGAATATTCTATAAGGTGCTCCGGATTATAAGGTGCATTTAAGAAAAAAAAAAAACAAAAAAAAAACGTAAGGCTTTTAAGTGTGCCTTATACTGCGTAAAATACAATATATTTACAATATTTAAAAAAAAAAAACAGCTAGGTTACTGACATTACAAACTTTTAGTTAAATTACTTTTTTGCAGGGCTTTTGTGTTTAAAATGATTCCTCAGGATATACTTTTCTACTGTTTTTAGGAAAAATGTTTCTCTTTTCCTCCAGGTAACGTTATACCTGCATTTTTTGTGGCTTGGTCCACTACAAGGGATATTTGTGGTAATGTTGCTGCTGTATGCGATTGGTCCATCATGCCTTGCGGGAATGGCTGTCCTCTTAATTTTGATGCCAATACAAACTATATTTGGACGTTTGTTTTCAAGTCTTAGGTTTGTAGACATACAAAACATTCACTAATCTCTGTCCTGATGCTTCACATTGCACTATAACTACTGTAGTTTTTTTTGTATTTCAGGGCTAAAACAGCGGTTTTAACAGACGAACGAATCCGCACTATGAATGAGGTGGTTTCTGGGATCCGGGTTATAAAAATGTATGGTTGGGAAAAACCTTTTGGTGTGATGGTGGATGAGGTCAGAAGGTAAGCTGTATCATATATTGAGATACTAGCTCATTCTTTTGAATTGCTTAAAACAATATCCCAAGACCTCTTCTAGTTTTTGTTGCACAAGATGAAAGGTATTCCCATAATTTTATTCACTGATACATAAGGCATGTCTTGTCAAGTTGTGTATCACATTATTCAAGCCCTAATCTCCTGTTCCCAAATTCGATGCAAACAAGAAGTACCAAATCTTGCAAGTCTTCAAAAGACCACAAGAGGCAGGTTTAAGAATGGTACATCTCCATTGACTACCCTGTTAGAAAAGGCCAATGACATCTATGAGAAATCTATGTACATTTGGTTCTGACAAGCTTTTATTTATGTTGCTTTGTTGATAACACCTCTGGATGGGGGAGTTTTTTCAGACAACCAATATTCGTTTTAAGAAATCTCAAACTTATACTAAAAGGTCTGTTTTTTGATTGTCAGGTAGGTTGACCAATGGGTCTGTCCAACATAGATTCAGAACTTACTTTGTCCTGCTCAGTTGCTGTTGTTGACTTGGGTGGAGCAAATTCTTGTCATTATACCCTTGTATACCTTTGTAATATGAATCTAAAAGATGATTATCTGTCCAGTTAAAAATGTTTATGGCATCATCTCATCTGATCGTGTCTATAACATGTCTTGTGTTAAAGGGGTTATGCCATGTCAAGTTGAGTCAGGTCACATGTGATGCCGTAGATGCTGGTTCAACATTCTGTTGCATGGTGTCTTTAAATGTAGACCGTATTGCCTTGCTTCCACTGAGCGGTATGGTATTGTACAATCCGATCTGGTCCATTCCGAAATTTTGAGCGCTTCCATCATAAAATCGACCCATTAAGCCAAACAGAACCGTACCATTTTTGGGCCCCTGTTGGCTGTAGGTCCACAGAAAAATGGAACAGTTGAAACCTGTTGAGTGGCTGAAGGTCATTAGGACAATATAAAGCACCAAGGAGGTGGCTGTATTCCTCTTCGTGACCCCTTCGCATTAAATGCTTTGTATACATTAAAAAAGCCAAGCAGAAAAATAATAGCTGCTGGATAACCTCCATTGTTGTTGTTAGCTTCACCCCACATGCGCCGTGACGGTCCAAATTTGAGTGGAAACCCTCACCTGAATTGTTTAGACTGTTCTAAACCGGACCACACCTGACCCCTCTGGTCAGTGGAAATGAGGCTTAAGGGACACCATAGCCAAAAATCAGATAGAGTCATAATATTTCATAGAGGGAATCAAAAATTACTACAAACTAGAAACCAAGAACTATCAATTGCAGCAGTAACCAATTATCATTAATCATTGGTCACAAAAACCACATTAGTGAAGTCAGCAACTAAAAATGAATAAAAAACAACACCAACAACAATTGTCACCAACAGAATTCAAAACCAACACACTTCAGGTATTTGAAATAGCATTTACTCACTAGTTTGCTTTATTTTGCACAGAATGGAGATCTCGAAGATCATGCAAAGCTCTTACCTACGGGGCCTGAACATGGCATCTTTTTTTGTGGCCAGCAAGATTGTCATCTTCTTCACCATCTGTGTTTACGTGCTGACAGGAAACAAACTGTCAGCTAGCAGAGTATTTATGGCCGTTTCCCTCTACGGTGCAGTCAGGCTCACCATCACACTCTTTTTTCCTTTTGCTATAGAGAAGGTCTCTGAGTCTCTTATCAGCATCCAAAGGATACAAGTGAGTCAATGCACACAGTACATAAAAACAGCAATATGTCACTTTTAATTAAACCTTTAAACATATTTTTTCATTTAAGTGTTTTACTGAAAAGTCGGATTTTTGTTGTTGTTAATTGTTAAGTTGAAATTATTTAGCACTTTTTTAAAAATAACTTGATTAAAAAAATATGTATTTTGCTTTTAGTGATTTGGTTTATTTCAAGTAATTTCAGCAATACATATAAGAAAAAGACAATTAAGATACATAGGTATGGCAAATATTTTTTAGATATGAAAATATAAATTGATTAGAACATAAATTAAAGGAAAGAAAATGATGCTATTTTCTTGTCATTACAATTGCTCCTAATCAGAACTAGACATGTTTGCACTTATACATGAACTCATGACACATTGAATCCATTAAACATGATTGTCGCATAGAGTTTGACATTAAAAAATCCAGAAGTCTTACTTAGCCTTTATAATCTGCAATGAAAATCAATTTTTGCTGGCATCAACTTTCAAAAGAGAATTTTATATCAGTTCATTTTGATGATAAAAAAAAAGCCCTTTAATAGATTCCGTGCAGCACTACCTTTAAAACGTTTAGCCCATTTGCACTAGTTCTGTGTAGTACAGCTGCCGTTTCACATGTCAAAATATATGTTTTTGCAAACATTGATATAATAAAATATAACTTGTATTTTTATCCTTTTGCACAAGAAATTTCTTCTGTTGCACGAAGTGGCTCCTCAACATCTGGGACTTCCTGTGGCAGAGAAGGACTGTATGGTAAAAATTCAGGATTTAATATGCTACTGGGATAAGGTGAGAACCTGTCTATTCTGTTTTATAAGAAATCTGCTGATCAAATGTGTATTCTAAGCTCAGGGTTACTGGAAAATTACTGATTGCATGTGACCCCAATGGATAGGATGCGGATACTAGATTTTTCTGGTTCAATTACTATTTTCTTTGCAGAATCTTGAGGCTCCAACTTTACAGAATATGTGTTTCACAGTGAGGCCTGAGCAACTGCTGGCAGTTATTGGACCTGTTGGTGCTGGAAAGGTCAGGTCTGTTCTGGATTCTGTGTCCTATATTTCAGTGATTGCTTAATTCTTTTCCATATCAGCAAAAATAAAGACGGGCTTTTCATTTTTTTCACCATCACTTTTGATTGTGTCAGTCCTCACTCCTCAGTGCCATACTGGGAGAATTGTGTCATGAAAGTGGTGTGATCAAAGTCAAGGGAGACCTGACCTACACGTCTCAACAACCGTGGATTTTACCCGGCACAATTCGAAGCAATATTCTTTTCGGCAAGGAGCTTGATCCCAAGAAGTATGACCGAGTTTTAAGAGCCTGCGCCCTGAAAAGAGTGAGATCGCCTTTATATTTTTCTAGGTTTCTAGGTTTTGCTTTGGCCTCATATACATGCAAAACTCTTTTCAGGATATAGAGCTGTTGCCGGGCGGTGACTTAGCGATGGTGGGAGACCGGGGGACCAATCTGAGTGGAGGACAGAAGGCAAGGGTCAGCTTAGCAAGGTGATCTGAACATTTTTAAATCCTCTCAGGTGTCAGAAGCAGCTGTAACTTTAAATATGGGTGTTTTTAGAGCAGTGTATCAGGATGCAGACATCTACCTGCTAGATGATCTTCTCAGCGCCGTAGATGCTGAAGTGGGCCGGCATCTCTTTCAACAGTTAGTTGACATCCTATAAAACCCAATTTCAGTTTAACATGTTTCAGTCAATAACATACTTTTATTTTACTTTTTCTCACCAGGTGCATTTGTGGACTTCTGAGAAAAAAGCCTCGTATTCTAGTAACACATCAGCTACAGTACTTGAAGGTTGCAGATCAGATTGTTGTGTTGAAAGAGGTGTGTACGCACTTTAAAGTTTCTATTGTGTGTGTCATTAAAGAGTCCTGCTATGAGATACATATCAGGGAGGGATTCGGCACGCAAAGAACACGTAAATCAACGTAAAGGCCAAATCTGGCCCAAAATTTGTGCATCAATTACATACTTTTAACATGATATGTACACCGTAGATGCGATAGAAAAGTTATGCATCAGTGGTACATGTGCGAAAAGCCTGTCAGACATACATGGACGTCATTGGAACAGTCGTGGAAAGGCACAAATTTACGTATCCATTGCGCAAAAATCACGCACAATTGCATAAGATTCACGCAATAATTGCGATTTATCTATGTAAAATACACATAAACTGCGTAGTTGTCAACTGACCAAAAGTTTTGAACAGCTCAAAACTGAATTCACACAAAGACCCATCGGCCAAAACCCTCGACGGACAACTGCGCACATCTGCAAATGACGAGCGCAAAAAACACTTATGAATTTAGTATATCAGGCATGTATAATAGAAGACCAAAATTTCATACGTGGAAAATACACAAAATGTAAGTAGTGGCTGTGTGACAAGGCCATAACGATGGAACCAAATAGGTTTCTTTGATGTGACTTTTTTTTCACTTATATCCTGTCACCATGGAAATGGTACGAGACCCCACTCTGCCTAAAAGAACCAAGCTGACACCAGAATACCTTTTTTTTGACCTGCTGTATGTCTTTCCAGACATCACTTTTTTTTTCAAATTTAGAAGGAAATTCTGAAGACAAAAATATCTCTGTGCCATAGGATCACCAATGACCCAAATAGTGTTAGTGGATAGATGACACATAGTTGAATGACACAGATGACTCGTGAGTTAAAACTAAACCTAAAAATTGGAGGAATTTACTCACTACACCAATGCAAAGAAAACGCTAAGGAAAAGGGTATACCCCATTGAGACAACTGTGTTGTGATATTGGGCTGTATAAATAGATTTGATGAGGAAAATCCCACCTGCTGGACCTTAGTGACAGGCAAGCGATAAAGAACTTACTTTACCTAGCCCAGGAAAGATAAGGATCAACAAACAAGCTAAATGTCTGAGGTGAATCTGAGAAACTCACAAGCATTTTCAACACACAAAAATCTCTCTGTATATTTCAAACCCAGTAACACGCAGAGACAAAACTGGTCCACCCAGTTTAACAACACAAAACACAAGTGAGAATTCGAACAACGTGGTCTATCCAGGACAGTCAGGAGTGCTCTGATCTGTACATTGATCTGAACAACCCCTCCAGAAAAAGATCCGCACAGAGAGTCACAGTCAGGCCTGGGGGACAGTAGACACTTCTTTGAAATCAAATCACATTCTGGGCAGAGAAGTTAACGTTAAACGGTTTCAGTTATTTATTATTCATCAGTGCAATACTGTACTACATTACTCTATAATTACCATCACAGTCTATAATGATCCTTCTGCAACACTGGATGTAAATATTTTAGACCATACATATTTTAGATTTTTTAGATATGATTTTTAAAATGTATTTTTATTTCTAATCTTGATATACCAGACCACCCACAGAACAGTTTAGAACTACATATCAGTCAATCTTGTGTGGAGTCCATAATAAATATATGGGGTTTTTGTTATTTTACTTGAACTTTGCTCCCTGAAAAAAAAAAAAAAAGTGTCCTTTGCGGTTCTTCTTCCTGCAGCAATAGCAGTTAATTCTCCTTGTCTTCTTTATTTGTCAGGGTCAGATGGTAGCACGGGGGACTTACAGGGAGTTGCAGCTGTCTGGAGTAGACTTCACCTCCCTGCTTATAGATGACCAGGAAGATGAACAGCAGGACTTTCACCCTTTCACCTGCTTACCCCATGTGCTGTCTGACAGGTCTTCCGTGTCCTCCCTTTCCTCCTCTCAATATTCTTTGATTGAAGGAACAGATGCTCTTCCAATGGTGTGTATCTTTGATAAAAAACATTAAATAAAATATTTGATAGGAAAAAGAATCAGTATTTTTGCTGACAATCCTGTCAGCCGCTAGAGGGCAGTAGTTACTTAATTTCTATCAGCTTTTTTTTTTTATTACATCTGTATTTCAAGTATTGCTGTAAGATTTACGTTGATACTTTACATTTAAAGGAAGTGCATCCGAAAGAGGGGGAAAACCGCATGGAAGGAAATGTCGGCCTGTGCATGTATGTGAAATATTTCATGGCTGGTGCTCATTTCTCTATTCTCTTGGTCCTCATTTTACTCAACCTTCTAGCACATGTAAGTTTACATTCATTCATTTACAGTTCTTGTTTAAAACTCAATAAATTATTGCTCTAATTTATACTTCATACTTTTATTACATTTATTACTCGAAAGTGAATAATTAAAGTGTATAAATATTGATCGAAAACCCCCTTTTTTGGTGTCATATTAGGTAACGTTTGTATTACAGGATTATTGGCTTGCTTTCTGGTGAGTTTTTTTTTTCCTGATCAAAATGTTAACAGGAAATTTCACCTGATCAGCTGACACATGTTTTGAGACTGAAATACCACTGATTTAATCAAAAATTGATTGGCCGCACTGTTTTTCTTGACATTGCCTGCCACGTATTGTAAGTGACCTTGTGCTGGAGAATAAAAGTGAAGCATTATGTATTCACACAGCTGATTTCTTTCTTTGTTGTCGTCCTCTGCCCTTGTTGGGTTTTGTATCTTCTGTGGCCAACTCTCAGGGCTTCTGAGCAGAAACACATCAGTGAGACAGAACACCTGAATGGCAGCCTCCCTCGGCAGTTGGACCTTGACCTGTACCTGGGTGTTTACGCAGGTGAAGCTCACTGAGTGCATATTGCTTTTTGAGTACTGTTGAGCCTGTGAATACTGTCCCCATTCAGTGAACAGATCCACAGTTCTTTGGCTGTCTCCCAAGGCCTTCAAGGCCCAATATGGGTGCATGGACCTCAGCTGTGCAGAAAGATAGCGGGACTTTTTTTTTCTCTTTTACTGTTGGATTGCTCTGATTGTCTGCTCGCGACTCCCAGACACCTCACCCATTTAGGCTTTGTGCTAACAGAGATAAACCAAAATGCACAACAGGAAAAAACACACATGCAAGAATATAAGAAAAATGAAACAATATGTGCTTATGCTCTTGATGTTGATTGAATGGAATTGTTAAAAAGGAATGTGTTTTGGGTTTTTTGTGTCAGGTTTAACAGCTACCTCAGTCGTCTTTGGCTTCCTTCGCACCTTGGTCTTCTTTAATGTCCTAGTCAGCTCAGCCCAGAATCTTCACAACAGCATGTTCAATGCCATCATTCGGACCTCACTTCGCTTTTTTGATGCCAACCCAATTGGTAAGTTATTCACAGCCATCTTAAATTTTAATTTTTCCATCCACAGAAGGTTGAGCGTTCTGCAAGAACGATGAGATTCTGAGCCTTTGACAGTATACTGTCATTATGTGCCACCACTAGAGAGCAGACTCCCACTTTTTTTTTGTTGTAAATTTAGATCTTAAAATTTTCTGAAAAGTCTTCCCGGAATTTGTATTGACCTAAATGTAATAAATGTTTTCTTTCTCCAATTTACTCCCCCTATAACACTATAATTACTATTCTTAAAAAATATTTAATTATAATTATTATTTAACATCTATACATTTAAAGTCATCTAGTTTTATTTTCCTCTTTCACCCAGATTTCCGAAGAAGCAGCAACATTTTTATAAGTTTGAACAAAACCTAGCCTATATTTATCAAATCATATTTTGTAAAATATGTATTTATAAATAAAGTTAAATTTCAAAAAGTTGTAAGATTTTTTTTAAATCAAATTGGTGGATTTTATTTGTATCTGAACAGACTGACACCATTGCTGTAAAGTTGAAATGAGATGCATTTATGCTATTAAATAATGGGTCAGAATACAATATTTACCCATAATAGTTTTAAATTCAGCTAAAAACTGATATCTTGACATATTAGGAAAAAAGCTAACAGTCAGACTACATTAATACTATTTGCGGGAGCTCTTGAACAGTGTTGAGTAAATACACACATGTTTGTACAGTGCATTGCATCAGAGATTTCTCATATTTGGATTCAATTGAGTGAGTCCAAGGAAGATGATAAAAAAAAAAGAAAAAAAACACTCAAGAAATACCTTGGAAATATTTGAAGGATTTTTGTTGTTGTTGTTGTTGCTTTTTTTTAGGCAAATTTTGCACCACTTAAAAAAATATGAAAGTAACAGTTGTTATTTTTGCTCTAATTTTTAATTAATGATCACTTTTAATTAGGTTATGTGGTGTCACCACAATCCATCATTCAACTCCAAAGTCAACTATCAAGTGGCCCACTTTGATAACTTCAATTTTTCTGGAGCATTGTTCACCTGTCAGGAGATAATTACTCAGCCTAATCTCTTCATAGTGACATGCGTGTACAGCACAATCAGCTCGGGTGGGAATTCTTAACAAGAAGGGAACTTGTTTCTGTATAATGAGTCATAATAAGCAAGCAACACAAGTCTAAATATGATTTGAGGGTGTTCGGGAGGTTGCGGTTTCTGCTGGCATTAGAAGTGGGTGTAGCGACAAAGCTTTCCTTTTCAGAGCTGCGTTTGAAGCAAACACTGCTTCTTAATCTATGCTTTTTGTTTTTGCGACTTGAAGTACCTGACTGCTTATCTGGGCGTGCCCCTATTTGGCAAAGTGTTCACACAGGGTGGAGAGCAAACACTTTGAATAAAGTAATAATCTGTTTAATAGGGCAGCAAAAAAAAAAAAGGTTTAACAGACACTGCTATCTGATTGCTGCTATCAGTAACTGTTGTGTGACCAGTCCAGTCATTACAGCTTAGCCCACAATGCTGACAAACAACACTTTGTTTGACTGGATTAAGAGGCGACTGTCCCAGTCTATTTTTCTTCATATCTTTTGTTCAATCCGGAGCATAAAAGAATTAATATGACATGTTTTCATTTCTGTGATAAATGGAGGTTCACTTTCTCTGCTTCTGTATTTTTCCCAACTCATCTTTTCTTTCTAAGGAGGAAACATTTTGAACAACAGCACAAAGACAGCAGTTGTCAGCTCCTTGTTATTTTTTTTAGCCTCCTAACGTTCTGCCTCTTTTCTTTTAGGAAATAATTGTCACGTTCATTCATCTGCCTTCTTGCTATAAGTGTGAGTGATTTGTAAGTGTGTGCCCGCGCCTTGTTAAGGATTTGACAGCTGTTTACATGTGTAAGTGATAGGTGTGCTGCCGCCACTGAGCAGTCCCAGCGTGTGATCGCTGTCCTCCGAGTTAAAGGTTACCATTTCAAGCGCCACTGCACAAAAGTCTTGTTTGTTATTCTGTGAATGTGGTTTATAACAATAGACTTCAGCTGCGGTGCTTTATGATTGATGGAGAAGCATTGTGGCTCTTCTGTAGCTGCTGCTGAATGCTTCCATCCTGTTTCAATCTGTGTTATCTTTGGCGCCGCTTGATTTCCAAGTTTTCATGATGAAAGCCTTTCCACATTGCAACTGATAAATTTGCAAAATGGATTGAAAAATGTGCAAGTTGCCTTTTCCCTTTTCCTTCGTGTGAATTTGTGTAGCTTTAAATATTCATGTTGCTCAATTTGAGTAATATGTATGTTCTTATTACAGCTGTTCACCCAAATGTGATCCAGTTAGAGCAGCACAGACAGCGGTGAATGTGTCGAGCTAATGTTGATCCCTGTAATTTAGTGTCATTGAGTGGGCTAATCCCTTCAGAGACTGCGGGCCAGGGCTTCAGCTCATAAGCACAGTTGAGGAGTGGAGTTTGAGTCGACACGCACACACACACACACACAATCTTTCCCCGTTTCACATCAGCATAGTGGGCCATCTCACAGCTGAATGTCACTCAGCTGCTGTTGATGCAGGGTACATTAGATCCTCTGTAGTCAGCGCTGTGAGCTCCTAATTGTGTCTACACAGGCAATGTTTTTAATGTCTGTATTTCAGGCCTGGAATGCAGGAGTGTTAGGAGTGAAGTGAAGGAAGTACTGCAGAGAGGACGATGATATCGAAGTGTGTAAATTGAATGTGGAGATGGAGCCGTGTGTGTGTGTGCAGTATTGCTGATAGGGCTCCCCTTCGCTCGGCATTTCCACTATTTAATTGTATGAAAGGGAAGGAGAGGAGATTGCAGGAGCCTGGCGATGCGAGCGAAGAGAATGGATTTAGAATGTATTAGTATTGGCAGCAAGGCGCCGGCGGTGGGAGGCTGCCCCAGGCCTCTGGGCCCTTCATGGAAGTGCAGGTGAGCTGTGCCACCTCCAGCCTTGGCAGCCCCCTCCCTGGTATTACTTTATTATCACACTTGCCTCACTGAAAGGCCCTTCCTACTGCACTGGGGCCCACACATGGAGCGGCTCTGAATCGTCCCCTTATCTTGATGTTTACAGGGAGCAGCGATTTGCCACACGCCCTGCTCCAGCCGGACCCCACTGTTCCACTTCTTAAAGTCTGATTGGGGGCCCCGCTCACCCAATATTTCCACCTAAGAGGCCACCTTATTGGGAGGGCTTGATATTTTCTGAGCCTGAAAAGTGGTGCAAATCACCCCTGGAGTCTAAAAGCATGAGAAATTGTTTGATACTAATGCTGCTGATATCCTGAAACGTCTATACCTCACTGCACACAATAGGTGATATTGTTGACAACCACCCAGAGTGATTGAAGCCATTGTCCCATGCCGATCTTAGCTCATAGGCATTTCCATGCAGTGAATGTCTTTGTGTAACTGCATCACTGTAATGTATCCCCTCTTTAGTCTGTAGTCAGAGGGAGAAAGGTCCTTACTTCATCCCCAATGAAACTCTGGGTTAACTGAGCTGCCTGTCAAACAGCTGATAGCTGACTGATATTCCCCGTTTCTACAGCCTCTAACCATGGTGTGATGTAACCCAGAGAAACCCATCCTTTTCTTATTGGCTTTGTTTGTCAGATGTGCATGGATTTGGGTCATCTATGGCTTAGACAGTAAAATTATATAAAATACTATTGAATATTTTCCAAGAACCATTTGACAACCCCCCACCCCCCCAGCTCCGGTTCCTGAACTAAAGATGCAATATTCTACAGTGTTGTAGCGGCAGCTCTACCCCCTTGCATGAACCCTCCCCTCGGGATGTCTGTATGCTAAAGGGGCACTCACACTGGGAATAAGATTAGTCTGCCTCAAAGTGTACAACATGCTTACGCCACTTGACTTTGAATCAGTGCTGATTTGGAGCATTGCTGGCTTGTTGTGGAGAATAATGCTTTGGCTGGGTTTATGCAATGGCTGTTATGAGGAGCCCGGCCTCGTCTGTATGCATGTTTTTAGGCAGGAACGGCGTTTTGGATAAAGCTGTAAGCTGCTTACGGCCGTGGAGAGAGGTGATTACAGGGCCCACCTCCGTAGGACTGGCAAGAAGCTGGGAGGCAACTTCTAGGTCAGCCGTGCCACGGCTCTTTCATGCTTTTGGAGTGCTACACCACCGCTATGTGCTTCCAAGCATCCATCTGTTGTTCCAGAGCTTGTTCTTTGACCATAAACAAAACTACTTGCATATTTGGCAACTGCCAATCAATATTTCAGCAGTGCTTCGAAATAAATGCACTATTTTACTAGTTTGTTTTCCTCCGGATTAAAAACTAAGCCACCCTTCAAACTGACAAAACCATCATTTATATAACAGTAACTAAAATTAAATAGGAGAATGGTACATTTTAATCTTTCTTTAGAAAACACGCATAAATAAAAAAACATTTTTTTTTATCTTTTACTATGGATTCATCACGCATTACAGTTACATTTTAATAAGCCTTGGGTCTGAAATCTTAAAGACTCACTCTGATGAAAATTGTGTTTTTGTTGAATTTAACATGAGCTTATGGTGTTTTTCTGTTGATAGAGAACATATAGAAAGAAAATTAAGTTTAAAAACTGCAATTCCAAGTATTTTTTTATTAAATTTGTTGTGAATTAGGAGCAGACAAAAAAAACGCTATTTGAAAAAGATCGAACAGTGATGCAGTGGTTAGCCTCACAGCAAGAATGCCAAGAAGGTTCAAGTCCCGACTGGGAGAGACCTGAGACAGAACACCAAGGGGGGGACCTTTCTGTGTGGAGTTTGCATGTTCTCTCGGTGCACGCATGGGTTTTCTCCGGAGACTCCAGCTTCCTTAAACTGTCCAAAAACATGCTTCATAGGTTAATTGGTTACCCGAAATTGTCCCAGGTGTGAACCTGAGTGTGCATGGGTGTGTGATTGTGGCCCTGCGACAGACTGGTGACCTGTCCAGGATATCCTCTGCCTTTGCACACGAGTGGGCGGCATAGGCTTTGGGGTCATGGGGCCAAAACAGGTTTAGCAGATGAATGAATGATGAATGGATGAATGAAAAAGATCCAATTTGTGACATAGAAAAATCACCGCTTGGGCCACAAGCTCCCTGCTCCATTCTGATGTATCTTGTAGACGGCTAGATCTGTGTAGGTCTTCCTTTTTCTTGTCTGAGCTGGCATCTGGCTCCAAACTGTATGGCTGGATGGCTCCAATATTGCTCGAAAGTTTTGTTGCACCAGTAATGTTAATTTGGGGATCTGAGGAACTGTAAGCTAACTGGAGAGCACATAAACAGAGAGCTCTCAGCAATGGGTTTGGCAAGGAAGGTTACTGTGCATCAACATTCCCCTAATCCACTATTCAGAGGTAAATTTTCTAATGAACTACTGCTGCTCTGTATATACTATGCCCTAGAAAACAAGATGTTTTTTTTTGGTTAAAAACAGCATAATCCTATTTAAAAGACCACTGGGAAGAATTTCACAACACATCAAAAGATGATCTGAGTGGGTCTTTGAAGCCATAAATTAACTTCAAGGCAAGACCACTCTGGATGAATAAGAATCATCATTGACATAAAATATATAATTTAAATGAAAAAATTTTTATGTGAGAATGTCCAGCTTTCATTATATGTTTGTTCTAATCCTTTATGCTTTAGTTCACTATAAACTGCTGCAAATTTTCTATCTTTTGCATTTCATCTGTTAGTGTTCGGGCTTTCAGGCACTTACAGGTTATCAGGTGGCCCTTCATTTCAGTCATGAATACTTTGGTCTCAGTGAAAACTGTGACTGCAAAACCTTTGGGTCCATTTGATAGAAATAATGATAGATGGTGGATATAACGCTTTACTACCAGATTCCATGATCGGGGTTTGGGCCGCCGAGGCACCCGCCCCCTGGCTGACACGTCTCTGCAGCATCGCGTGGCGGTCGGGAACTGTACCACTGGACTGGCAGACAGGGGTGGTGGTTCCCCTCTTTAAGAAGGGGGACCGGAGGGTGTGTTCCAACCATAGGGGAATTACACTCCTCAGCCTCCCTGGGAAAGTCTATGCCAGGGTACTGGAGAGGAGAGTCCGTCCGATAGTCGAACCTCGGATTCAGGAACAACAGTGCGGTTTCCGTCCTGGTCGTGGAACAGTGGACCAGCTCTACACCCTATCTAGGGTGCTGGAGGGTTTGTGGGAGTTCGCTCATCCAGTCCATATGTGTTTTGTGGATTTGGAGAAGGCGTTCGACCGCGTCCCCCGTGGCATCCTGTGGGGGGTGCTCTGGGAGTATGGGGTCCGGGGAGCCTTACTGAGGGCTGTCCGGTCTCTGTATGACCGGAGTAGGAGCTTGGTCCGCATAGCCGGCAGTAAGTCAGACCTGTTCCCGGTCCACGTTGGACTCCGGCAGGGCTGCCCTTTATCACCGGTTCTGTTCATAGTTTTTATGGACAGAATTTCTAGGCGCAGCCAGGGGCTGGAAGGGATCTGGTTTGGGGACCACAGGATTTCCTCTCTGCTTTTTGCAGATGATGTTGTCCTGTTGGCATCATCGAACCGGGACCTCCAGCGTGCATTGGGGCGGTTCGCGGCCGAGTGTGAAGCGGCTGGGATGAGGGTCAGCACCGCTAAATCTGAGGCCATGGTCCTTGACCGGAGAAAGGTAGTCTGCCATCTCTCGGTGGGTGGAGTGTCCTTGCCCCAGGTGGAGGAGTTTAAATACCTTGGGGTCTTGTTCACGAGTGAGGGAAGATCGGAGCGTGAGATGGACAGGCGGATCGGAGCGGCGTCCGTAGTTATGCGGTCGCTCTATCGGTCCGTCGTGGTGAAGAGAGAGCTGAGCCGAAAAGCAAAGCTCTCAATTTACCGGTCGATCTACGTTCCAGTACTCACCTATGGTCATGAGCTATGGGTCATGACCGAAAGAACGAGGTCCCGAATACAAGCGGCTGAAATGAGCTTCCTCCGCAGGGTGGCTGGGCGCTCCCTTAGAGATAGGGTGAGAAGCTCGGTCACCCGCGGAGGGCTCGGAGTAGAACCGCTTCTCCTCCACATCGAAAGGAGCCAGTTGAGGTGGCTCGGGCATCTAGTCCGGATGCCTCCTGGACGCCTCCCTGGAGAGGTGTTCCGGGCATGTCCCACTGGGCGGAGGCCCCGGGGAAGACCCAGGACACGCTGGAGAGACTACGTCTCTCGGCTGGCCTGGGAACGTCTCGGGGTCCCCCCAGAGGAGCTGGAGGAAGTGGCTGGGGTGAGGGAAGTCTGGGCATCTCTGCTCAGTCTGCTGCCCCCGCGACCCGGTCCCGGATAAGCGGAGGAAGATGGATGGATGGATGGACGCTTTACTACCTTCTGCGAAGGCCCAAAGAACTAGTCACATCCCATTCACCCATGCACACACACATTCATACACTGGTGGTGGCTCCACTGCCAAACACTGGCACCAACCTGTAACCACCAGCGGCATGTGGGGTTCAGTGTCTTGCCCAAGGGCACTTCAACACATTGGCGTGCAGGATGGGAGCCGAGCCTGTGATCCCCCGTACCTAACATTAATCCTAGTTTTGATTTTTTTAAGTTTATTATTTATTCATTTTTTGTTTTTAATATGACAAGGCACAAACCATGTGTTCTTTATCACTCTTTTTTTTGTTAATGTCCCTTTGATGTGTAAGTTGTGTTTGTGCTGCTTACTGTACCCAACTGAGCTTTTGAATCTGCAGTCATGCCTCAATATCCCTATTTTAAAAGTGTGCACTGAGTGTGATCATGCATCATAAAAAAGAGATAAATTGGTATTTTTATCTGTCTTCATTTATTTACACTAATGTTTTATTTGTCTTCCATAATTTATAAAACAAATATTCAATAAATGTTGTTTGTCTCTGTGCTCTTTTTGTCTCTATTAAGAAAAAGTAATTATTTTTTAATGCATAAAAGTTGATTCATTTGTGACAAGCAATGCTGAAATTGTCTGACTTTTAATATTTTTTAAATCAAAAGTATAAACCTATATGAAATAAAATCAGTTGTGCCGTTGTTATACCATTGTTTCAAATACAAAGCCATTTGTCCAAGGAGGGAGCATGTGACGGGACACTAACTATAAAAATATGATTTTTAAAAGATTTTTTAAGCTTCTGCTTGCTTACCTTTTGAACAGGATAAGTAGAAATTCAAGTAGGAATTCATCAACATTGTGTCAGAGATAAACATTAAATCAAATATTAGATGTGACGCATTGCTTTGCTCCACGTTGTTTTTTGTCTTTGAGTGTTGCAGCTTTTTTCAGGGTCAGAGATGATAAAAGCTCCTCTTTCTCGCTTCTGCTTTAGAAGAACTCCCTTGAGGATCATCTGTGACTGAACCTGCAGTGAACAGTGTGACACAGCAGCTGGCCTGTAGCCTTAAGTGTGGTGGGGCAGAATAAGAGATCAGGGTTACTACATGAATGGCAGCGTAGGGCCACCTGCAGACTATAACAATGAACACTTGAGCGGTTTGGAGGTGACTCAGAGAAACACTGTATGCAGCTTTGTTTGTGGACAAAAGATTTTCTTATTTATCAAGTTTGATACAAATGGAGTCTTATTTTCATTGTTTTAACTGATTGAGACATGTTTTCTTTATCATTGTCAAGGCTATGTTGAATTACTGAGGACTTTCTTCTGTAATCACTTTTAAAAAATGATATTTTTCACTTTTACTTTCTTTCCTGTGTTTTGTTTTTAAGGAAGAATCCTCAACAGGTTTTCTAAAGACATTGGTTACCTGGACTCTCTGCTTCCATGGACGTTTGTGGACTTCACCCAGGTGAGTCTCACCTCGGCAGGTTTGGTGGCTGGCGCTGCAGCATAGGGATGCCATTTCATGCCTGGCTAAACCTGCTTTGTGGTCCGGGTCCCCTAATCTGGAAACAATTACTGTAGGATTACCCGCCAGCGCGGCCCAGTGCCTGCACAGATTTAATAAAAGTGTTCACATAGACTGAGGGCGTGGCTCTCCCAGTGTGACACAACAAAAGTCTTCGGAGAACATGTATGGAGACTAAAAGTATTTGGGAGGGAGAAGGGCACTGAAGAAGAATTAAAGCCACACGATGGTGGAAAACAGTCAGAAGGACGCAACAAGGACGATGTGTTGTGAAGCAGAGAGAAAAAGCAGCTGGAGCAGCATGTGGATGTGTTTGGTGGGGCAAGTCCTGGAGAGGGGGATGGGAATGGGGCAGTTTGAACAGAACCAGGGGAGGACTTTCCCCTCTGTCTTGCTGGCGCAGTAGCCCAGGGCCACCCTAGTGCAGAGCCCGGTTCGGTTACCAAATGCCACCCTGCCACTGTCACAGCCATATCCCACGAAAGCCTGCAGAGATGAGCCACCTAGCGCCACAAAGAGGGGAATGTTTGCGAGACAATTCGAGGTAGAGGAGCAGGCGTGGCTCCTTGGTTTGGGCTAAAGAATAGAACAAAGGCAAGCTGAAAATGAATCCCCCCTCCACAATGCCTGAGTGATGTTTGTGGCAGATACCCATCTCACCGTAGACAAAAGCCATCTTAAATGCTGAAAGCACAAAGGATCATACTCACAAAAGCTTTTTGTTTGCAATAGTTTCCCTACACATCAGAAAATATAACTTTCTTGAGTTGTCAGGTCCAACAGAACACACTAAACGTAAATTGTATCCTGCTCCTCATACACTTGTCTGTATGTCACACAAAAGTTTAACATCTTTGCTTCAAATCTTATAAATGAATAGTTGCTGGTTAAAAACCATTATGGTATATATTAAGTGTGCTTTGGGTCAGATTGTCGTTTGCTGCAGTTGAGGGTGGGAGCTGATTGTGGTGGTGGACAAAGGTGGCCTCCGTGGACAAAGCGGTTTTGTTTGCGGCGCTCTTGTTTCTTGTTTGCAGGTGTCTTTCATAGAGCAGTCTTTAATGCTTCCAGGAAGGAAGATTTGAACTCTTTTTATTGTAGTATTAGTAACTCAGAAAAGCTGTTGATCTCCACCATTGTTGCTCATTCGCAGAGGGACGTTTCTCCATAATCATTGTTTAAATGGTTGTCAGGGGGGAATAAAGTGAAAGTTCATAAACAAAGCCCTAACTGGTTTATCTCTCACTATGGTGAGAGGGTGCCTCTGTGCAGGGATTTGTGCCTGAGCCTCCCCTTTTATGGCAGAGTAAGCACTTCACAACTCTTCAGCACTGCCCCCATACCCACCAAATGAGGGGATTCCCTCAAGCTGATGGAACCTGGTCACACCCCATAGCCCTTTTGTTTCACAAGTCTCATTTAGTAGTAATTTAGCGTATTGGGGGTAAAAGAAAGACTCTTTTCTGTCCTCTCTTTATGGTCAGGAGACAAAGGCATAAATGTCGATTAAAAACACCTCAGGCCATAGGGGGTGTCAGCTTTTGTTTGGACTTGACCTTTAAATCCTGGGTTGCCTCGATTTTTGTAGAGAGGGCAGAGGAGATGGGAAAGATAATATGAGGTGAGACCAAGGGTCTTTGGGTCGAAGACTCTCGACCAAGTCATACCACTAAGTGTGGGGTCCTGTGTTGCTTTACTATCTGTTTTTTTTGGGTCTTGTATTAAATCCAAGTTGTTTTTTTATGTATAATGGTTTGGGAATATTGTTGTCTAAATGTCAGTTCTTTGTGGAATATTTTATAAATCCCCTCAGATGTTAGTCTGCAGTTCAAGAATGTACAGCAAAAAAAAAGAAAAAAAATAACTATAAAGATCATAAATGCAAATATTGAAAAAAAATAATAACAATAGATTTGATGTGTTTTACTCCATAGCTCTTTGGTTATATGAGTAGTGCTGACATAACAAAGAAGGCTATAGGATTTCATAAAGTCTCTGCTGCTGTCATGGATTGCAATTTGATGGACACAAATATAGGAAACAAACTTGTGAAGAAGAGCTAAATTTAATAATAAATATTAAAAAATGATATCACTCTAATAATGTAAGAGGAACTGAATCTAATAAATGAACAAGTTAGAAATGTTAAAACACAAACTCAAAGGTACAAAATCAGAATCCTGAAGTGTGATATAACACAATGGTGAAAACAAAAATAAGAGTGGACAACCAAAAAACTTGCTGTTCAACGCCAGAGGATTAGGTAAATGACATAAATTAGCCGAGCTGATTGATAACTGAAAACTGCTGTGACTTTAGAGATGAGGGAAATCTGAAAATGGATCATACCTGAACAAAACCTGAACAAACTAAAGGAAAAAAAAGCAGCAATCCTTATCATTAGTTCAGCACAAATTTATGAGAATTTCTTCGCTTTGGGCTGCACAAAGGTACAATAACACACCCTGTTTGTGCATTTTTAAAACAATCCTGTTCATTTTCTGCACAACAATAAGTTTGAAGAGGCTCAGAAAGGCTGCATGCCCCCAAATTAATCATAGGTCTGCTAATCCCCATAAAAGGAATCGGAAATGACGGAAAAATATCTTAAGTGTGGTTTGGGGAACTTGAGTAGCTGCTCAGCAGTACCACACATGGTCATTTGATGGCGAGCCTCGGCCAGCAAAAGCTGTGTGTATGTGTGGTCTCCCATGATGCTGCGGTCCAGCACCTCAGCCACTCTGACTCAGACAAGCAGGCCAAGCTCTAGGCCCTTTGAGCCTGGGAAATGACATAACAAAGTCCCAATCTAATCTAGAATCTTGCATCATGTCACAAAGAGAATGACTTTGGAGCGCTGCGACTTTTGTATGGCTGTTTATTGTGTATTTGAAAATGTTTTTGTTGTTTTGGGGAGAATAAAGCTGTACGAATGAATTTGCTGGACGCGAGTGATTTATGGTAGAGTGGGACAAGGGAGGGAGACTGGCATTTCAAAGCCTTTCTCTTATTTCTAAAATGGGGTTGGAAATCAACAGCTTGACTGAGCCCAAATAAGTGACTTCTTTTACCTTTTCACAGCACACAAAGGGCTAATCCTAGAACTACTTGAGCCACCAATGTAGACAGCGACTGAGACCACCACAGTATGTGTCAGACCCTCCTCAATTCACACAAAACACATTGACTGCGGCTTTATGAAGTGAAAATGTCCCAGAAAGGGAAAATGTGAAGGTGTCCACAGTCATTTCTCCCAAAGAAAAGCCACTGCATCTGGGCATTTAATGCTAAAATAAAGCCCAAACACAGACTAGAATGGACTGGGTCACTTCCATTGTTCCTGGGCCCAAGTGGAACAGGCCTGTTTTGTTTCAGTACCACTGACCCCTGCGACTTATTGTGAAACTCTGTCACAAAAAGTCCTGGGTTAAAGAAAGAGGAAGAAAAAAACGTTCAACGATGACAGAGGAATTCTTTTGAGGAATTTTACTTACAGTGTTTTGCCCTCATTTCCTGTTTTGTTTGCACTTTTTTTTAATTTTTACCAGTGGCAAATATTGCACACTGTCAGTAAATAAAGGGAGGATGAAAAAGGGGTTGTAAAAAAAAAGCATAATGATTTCTTGTGTCCGGAGGGATGTTTAATTAAAGGGAAGTGTTTATTTTCTGCTGTGGAACAACAGTCGCTATCGTTGCTGAACACAAATATAGCAATTAACTTCAATTTTCTTCATTTATTTGGACATCAAAGGGCTGATAGGATCATTGAAAAAATAAAGCAATTAGGGTCAGAAGAGATCTGAATGGCCTTTGGACACGGCAGCGCGCCCAGTTCGCCTGAATAACTGAATCACATGCGTGCGGTAGCTTTCTTTACTTGCTAAAGAGCTATTAGCTGTAATTCTTTATTTAAACTGTTTGTATACAAAACCTTTCATCCCTTTATCCACTTTTATGTACAGCGGGATGTGGCTTTGGGAGTTTTCTGTTCCTGTGTGGTTTCATAGGAGATATGGATGTGGTTTAAGGGGCTAAGGTTTATGCTTGTAGGATGACTTATCAGTCATCTGTGTGCAGTGTGGGTGGGGGCCACGGTGTCTCCGATTCTGACACGATAAGCGCCAAACCACGCAAACGGATCACATCAAACAGTGTCCTGGCGACAGCGGGCCCCGGGGAGCAGGAGGAGGCAAGACCTCTATCTAACGGTTCCTGTTGCTCCGCTGTCCTCTCACGTGACCTCGCCGTCAGATAAGCCAAGCCAGGCTCAAACTTCATGGCCGCTGGTGAAATGGGCCCAATTAGAATTCAGATGCACCAACCAGCAGCTGTGAATGAGCAGTGTCAACATGTCACCAATTATCATCTGGGGAGAGAAAGAGGAAAAGTTTACATGATAAGACATTTGTTCAGTCAATCTTTGATCCCCTGAAGGGAAGGCTGGATAACATGCAGGAAGGGTCTGTGTGCCATCAGCTCACTTTGCAGTCTGCTAGCCTTACATCAAGGCAAAGATTGAAACTTATGTACTGTGAAATTCTCAGGATCTGTTGTGCTTAGTAGCTTTGACTCACTGTCTGATTGTGTGGACTCCATCACAGCAATGCTTAGACTCGTAATTCCCCTCTTATCTGAACTACAAATGGATTCCAGTGGCTTTTCATCATAAAAACGCAGCAAAAGTGATCAAGCTTAAATATGTGCTTAAATGGCAGATAGAATCTGTAATTAAGATGCTAAATTAAAAGTTTGTCTGTCTAGGTTAGTCTGACACCAGTGAAGGTGGCAGTTTGATCCTCATCTGCACTTTTTGTCATTCATGTCTCTAATTTCAGGCTCTGAGGTTTTCAGTCAAGAAAACATTCAAAGTGAAGAAACTTAGATGTCCGATTATCTAATGATGCAACTTCACTTTTCTATCTTTTCACTAAATATATAGCATATATATTTTTAATATGCTCTATATATATAAAAAAAAAAAAAAAAACTTTTTCAGTGGAAATGCTTCTTATTCTGTTTTTATACTGTCAGGAACTGCAGGTATAGGACCCAAAATGTAGGAGATCAGGTTTGGTGGCAGAAACTAAAACATAAGAAATAAACTGAAACATAATAAAAAAAAAAAAACCTCGGAGAACCAAAAGCATGACAAAGGAGAGCAGAACAGATAACCGGAAAACCAGATGCGTTTATACTGACAGATGATACATGATTAACTTGGAACTGGTGTGACTGACAAAGGGCAACTCAGACCAAACAGAATAAAAACCAAACTAAACAACATACATACAAGCATAAAATGTGATAGTAAATTTAACCCAAACACCACTCTGTGAATGTGTTGTTATTTGACACAGACTTATGTCTTTAAACCAGCCGATATGTTTCTTATTTTGTCATTTAATTAGAAACAGTGAAATTCTGTTAACCCTTCAACACCTGAGCTGTCACCAGCGACAGCTAAATAACACAGTTTTTGACTTATCGTAAATCATCAACAGTTTACGTGATCAGCGTGAACCCGCAGATTCTGATGCACAGAAAAGCCCTCTTTAGTTTAACACATTGCAAACCAAAAGTGGGGTAACGGTGTTAAACCGCTTTTCACCACATCAGAATCAGCTGATTTGCATTGATGACATCAGCACTTCACTGCCGTGCAGTGTTGCATATCAGCACAAGGCTGCTTTCCTCCACTTCAGAATCCGATGAAATTACGTTCATTCTGTTATCAGTTAAAGAGCAACAGCAGTCGAAACACTGGTGCAGAAGGGTTCAAGTTAATGTTTAAAAAGTGTAAATCAGAGCTATAGTGTAATTTGGACAAATTCCTTTCCTACTCTTAGGTTTCGTTGTTCTTAATTTATTCTTAACTCTGTGTTTTATTTCAATGTTGTGGCAGCTTTTTATATGTATCTCTTTGGTAGGAAGTTTTATTACTTTTTGTATCTTTTGCATTGTGTCTTGTGCTTTTATCTGCTGTATTGTTGTGTCATTTAATAATAATAATAATAATGGATTGGATTTTTCTGCGCTTTTCCAGATGCTCAAAGCGCTTACATTGTGTCCATTATTCATTCACTCCTCAACATTTTATTAGACTGTAAAACCTCATTTTGTGTACTGTAGCACCACTTTCTAAGTTCTTTAATTTCCTATCAAGTCATCTACACCAAAACTGTTTCCCTGTGTCCCATTTTGAATGCACTGTGTTTGACATTTGGTCTGGTAAACTAAAAGCAAACACCAAACACTTGATTATATGTTGGTTAGTATTACATATTAGTTAGTTTTGAAGCATTTCATTGTTGGTGGGGATAGTCAGCGGATCAGTTACCAGCAGCTTATTCTGTTTTCAACATTACATTGCAGTGTGGGTGCTTTGATAGCCATCAGACTCAGCCTGTTTAGGCAGCTCTTGTATCCTGGTTTAGATGTCTCACAGAGCCATTAACAAGGGTGATGAGTCACTGTGTTGTTGAGGCTTGTGTGGTGAGAGTCCGATGTATCAGACACCCACAGTGTGGTTCCCAGAGCTCTCTGCCAGTCACTGTGGCCGTGCCTGTTGGCTGGCTGCTCTGCCAGTGCGGCTTGCAGGCCAGAGGTGTTGAAGGGAAAGCTCGAGAGAGCCGCAGATATGAGCTGCTGTGGCCAAGTGGTAAATTCTCACCTGCTACTAAGTGAGAATTAGCGCAGTGATCGTTTTCCTTTCACACTGTGAGTCACCTAAGTTCATTCCCACAACCTGCTGTTACCTCTCTGATGGTCTCACACAAACACATCTGAATGATTTTCTCTTCTCTTCTTCACTCTGAAGTCACACAGTCACACCAGATGTTTTGGTAATTGCCTGTTGGAGAATTTTATACTGACACCTGTGCTTTTCTTCCAGGTATTCCTCCAAGTCATTGGAGTGATTGCAGTTGCTGCCATTATCATCCCGTGGATTCTCATTCCCATTGTTCCTCTTCTTGGCGTCTTCCTGTTTCTACGTCACTACTTCCTGCAGACCTCCAGGGATATAAAGCGCCTTGAGTCTACTAGTAAATTCTTGGTTTTTCAGTTCATGTCCATTTACCGTTTAGAGACAAAAGTGGACCTCAGGAATGCTAATAGACTTTGAAAGAAAGCATTCATTAGCATAAAGGCTAGAGGTGGCAGCAACCTATAGCTTGTCCACAGGCAGTTTCCTTTTAGAGATGAGAGTTCGTGACATTGCATTCAATAGGAAAAATGCCAAGTGGAATGACAAGGCCAAAGCTCCTCTTTTCTTCTGAGCTTAGAGCCTAAATGCGCAATGACCAACAGGTTCCATTATCTTCCTGAACAAAAGCTCTGTTCAGAAGCTGAAAGAACTCATTCAGGTTTTGTCAGTGACTTTTCCAACTATAATAAGCAGAAACAAAAGATGAAAAATGCAACTTTTCTCTTAAAAAATGTATTAATGACATTCCAAATGTGTGTTTAATAGAGTGCATTTGAATAATAAAACACACACACACTTTTGACTGATTATACTGGTAGGGATTCTTTTTCTTTCTCTTGTAGCTCGTAGTCCTGTTTTCTCCCATCTCTCCTCGACCTTACAAGGCTTGAGCACCATCCGTGCCTTCAGGGTCCAAGAGAGGTTTCAGCAAATGTTTGACGAGTACCAAGATCTTCATTCAGGTTAGTTTAAAAAGAAAAGACAGAGCAGTAACATTTTCAATGAATTTATATTTTTTTAGACTTCAGATTTTGTCATCTCTGAAAACAGAAATCTTTACTTTGAGTCAGTTGCTGCCTGTAGGAAAATCAACTCTTCTTGAATCTTGCTGCTGTGTGATTCAGATATATTTTTTCACACTCACATAAGGTAAGAAGAGAAAGAAGCATTCTTGTTCAAGGGTGCCTTCTTACTGGGCTGTTTACTTCACGTTCTTGAACAAGTTCTCTTTGTTTGACAAAAGTAAAAACACACTAAGTTCAGGTGCCACACAAGTAAATTCTAAACTGCTGTAGATTTAAGGTCTTTGCTTATTTGAAAGGAAGTTTTGTTGTAGTTCATCAACATTTTGAAGACATTCAAACTATTTATCAGATAACAAATAGCTGAAGAGGACCATAGAATCCACTTCCTATGAATTACAAAAAAAGTTCACCAATCAAATACATCACAGTGCAAACCACATTAAAGCAGAAAAAATATTATCTATAAAAATTGTGTTGCAAGGAGGCGTATATCAATGTTTTTAAAACATTGTTGGTTTTCTTCTTTTGTTTTTTTTTTCTTCCTATTATACTTACCATATTTTTTGCACTAAAATGCAAACTTAAAAGCCTTAATTTTTTTTCAAAAAATTTGCAATCCCGTGTGCCTTATAAAGCCTCAATTCATTTTGGATGTGCTGTTGCAAACAAGATTTGGTGTTACTGTGAATAGGTTAACAGGGCTAGGTGTTGGACCATGATTTTATTCATTATAAATATGCTAATGGAAATAAACTAATGGGACTAACATGTAGCGGTGTTGAATTGTCATGTTTTTACATGTTGCAAAAAAGGTTGGGAGTTACAGGTATTGTGAATGGGCTGCTTCGGCTAATGCTCTTAATGTGGGTAGTGTGTAAATAGTTACAATTGCATTTTAGAGTTACTGTGAACACAGTTAATAAAGTCTGAATAAGGACTTACCTCTGACTCTTTTGTCTCACCTAATGTACCGTACAGTTCAGAGCATCATAGATGACATGACATTGTTGCTGTGCACCCTAAAGTGTGGAAAATACAGTAAATATTGTTCAAGGCAAAACTATCTATAACAAGATTTTGTTGTTTGGTCTGTGTGACGTCTAGAGAAGGGTTAAATCCAATTCAGTCTTTGCTCACACGAGTGTGAAACCTAATCAAGCCAAATAAAGATGGAAAACCTATTTTCGCGCATTCAAACGCAAATGATGTTGCGTTTTTTTCAGTGAATTTCTTGCATAAATCCCAGATGCTTAAATATTTATATTGACGTAAAATACTTAGACTTTGTAAAATACAATTATAAATGTATTTGTATATTTAATAGTGTAAAAGAACCATTTTACACATTCATTTCTTCTGTGTGTTTGTTTTCAGAAGCCTGGTTCTTGTTCTTGACTACTTCTCGATGGTTTGCAGTGCGCCTGGATGTGATATGTTCCATCTTTGTCACCATTACAGCTTTTGGCTGTCTGTATCTCAAAGAGGGTACTGTAGACTCTCATTTAATCCATCTCCAACCTTTGAGGATTTAGCTGTGAAGCAACACTAAAATTGTTTCTTTATTTGTCCGTTTCAGGTCTAGAACCAGGTGCAGTGGGTCTGGCTCTGTCTTATGTCGTTACACTCACAGGAATGTTTCAGTGGGGTGTCAGACAGAGTGCAGAGATAGAGAACATGGTAAGAACACTTACAGTGAAGCTCTCAAGTCACTATTACTTAAAACAGTCATGATTTTTCCCATACCCCTCCTCATGTGTTATTTTGTTAATGCAATTTTGATGAATCACATTGGCTTTTGTGTAACCTTCTGGTCTTTCAGGCTCATATGTGACTGTTAGGTCTGTTGGAAGACCCAAATGTTGGGTCCAAAGAGCTGCCAGGAACCACGATAGGACGACACAAACTTTGACTGTTATTTAGAAATTTGTAAAAAACCAGAAGCTGAAAATAAGATAGACCTAAAGCATGACAAAAACTATATCAACAAAGAAAAAACACAGGGACAAGCAAAGATCTGACAAGGAGGAGTAGGCTGCCTGAGAGCACACGCCCAATTAGACATGGAAGGACAAAGGCAGTATAGCTCGGTTAATTAATACATAACTTTGACACGAAAGCAAAATATATTATGTTTGTCAGACTTTGATTAGAATTTTTTTAAATCCCTGTGACTGTGTTAGTGTTTGGCTATTCAAAATAATTAACAGTACATTTATTTCTAAAAGCCCAAAGTCACAACCAGTTCCTCAAAGTGCTCCACAAAGAATCTATGGAAATTAGCTTAATGAATTACTGTTGTTATGATTCGATTCATTTAAACAATATCGGATCATCTTAATTGAATTTAGCTTAGATCATTAGCCACTGGCTAGATTGTCCTAGTTGTATTGTAAAAGTAGCTTATGATTCAATTCAAGGATTTTTGGCATGGGGAACAGTTAAAGGCCAACTGTGGACGGGAAAAATAAGAGGAAATTTTAAGCAGAACTAGTATCAGTTAGAACCAGGTTGTCACAACAGATAAAACTCAGAATAGTGGAGCAAAATCAGACTAATAATGAAAAAAACTTTTCAAAAAAATAAACAGCAGTCAAATATATATATTTTTTTCACTTTGGATACTGAGTGTGTGGCCCAGTTTTAAAGCCAATTTTAGTAGAGTAGCTCATGGGCCATCATATAAGTTTCAAATATTGTGTCAGTTTTTGTCTTGATTGTTTTCTTTCTTTCCATTTTATTTTATTTTATTTTGTTGGTTTAACCGTTTGTCTTAATTTAAAAAAGAAGAAAACAAAACTGGTGGAACAAGTAACAGTTGTTCCACTCCTAACAGAAGATGACACATCAAACTGTATTATTTTCACAATAATAGATTGATAAAGCATTTGAGGCAGCATATCCAAAATATTTGGGATCTGTAGTTTGGATTATTTTAGGATCTATAATGGCTTAAAACCCACCAATTTCTCCTTTTGGTTTTTGTTTTTTGTTTTATCCCTACACCTCAAAAAAGGACTAGTTCTGAATTATTTTATCTATTAGAAATAAATATCATTTCAATATGATATGTTCATCATGTAGTTAAGAAAGACACACAAGGAGAAGACCTGATCATTTATGTCACTGCAGATGACATCAGTGGAGAGAGTGGTTGAGTATGCAGAGCTGGAAAGCGAGGCACATTGGGAGACGGACTTCCACCCTCCTGAAGACTGGCCACAGACCGGCACCATCACCTTTGACAGAGTCAACTTCTCCTACAGTGTCAGCGAACCTCTGGTCCTGAAGGACCTGAGTGTTACCTTTGCATCCAAAGAAAAGGTTTTTGTCTTCATCTCCACCTGTTCATGTTTACCTGGGCGTGCAGTCTGCGACTTTATATGCACTCAGAGTAGAAGGGGTGGTGAGATTCTTTTAACGTGGCATTATTTCCAAATCAATTATTAAAAGGACATCGCATTGTGCTGCGGCATCTTCAGGACTATACCATTTGTGATTCATGGAATACATATCATGTAATTAAGACTGTTCAAGTGGATCCATTTGGTTCCAATTTGCATTTTGAGTTACCTGACAGTGACAATTGTTTATGCAGTGAAAGAGAGAGGAGAAGCAGGGAGTGAAAAGAGCAAAAAGGAGAAAGAGGAAGGCAGGGAGAGATTGTTGGGGGTGATTGAGATTGTGTTTAATGCAGGGGGGTGTATTTTGCATGGTTATGGTTGGCCAGGGTGGCTGATTTCACAATGGATGAGTTGATAAGTGTCGAGGACCAAGCTCTGACAGCTCGTGGGAGGGAATTCTGCCCCAGGCAATGGGGGTAAAAGGTGGTGTGCATCCTGACATATCTTCTGACGCCCTTACTTTCACCTAACCGCCCTCATAGGAATAATAATTCTGTTAAAAGTGGCCTAGTAAAATAATTCAATTCACTACCAAGGTAATTTTAAAGCAATACAAAGTCGGAAAACATCAAAAGAAAGACTGAAGTTAAGTACTTTAAAATTCATTATATTACAATTTACCTAAAATAATTGTATTGTGAGAAGAGAACGCTTTGATGACTTTTTAAAAGTATTTTTATGAATTTTACAAACAGGTCTTTTAATTATACTACACAAAACATTATCAGCTTAACATCTTTTATAAAATGGAAATTGTTGTAGATAGGTAGAATTAAATACTGTATGCCAAAAGTGAAGACATTAATGATAACTATTGATATTTTGTTTTATGTTTTTAAGTGTGAAAAAAAGTTTTCCTTTTCTTGATTTATTTCTGTGTAGAAATATTTTTTGTCAGTCATTACATTTTCTTTATGCTATTAAATAAAACGTTTTTGGGACAAATTTAATTTAGAAAACTATTAAAAATACCAAATATATTTATACATTTTAGACCACTGATGTACAAATATCAAGTCAACCCACATCCTACATTTTTATAAAGGCCAAAATGTTTGCAGGAGCTTTTTAAATTAGGATGATGAATCAAAAATTGGTCAACACGTGATACACAAATGCAGTGATTTTAAAGATTTTGTCTTTTGAAAACATTTTTTGGAAGAGTCAGGAAATGAGGCCAAAAAGGTTATGTACCATTTTTAAAAAATCTAAATGTATTGTTGCACAGCTGATGTCATATTTTGAAGCAACCAAGTATTTTTTTTAGCTTCTGAAATGGTGCTGTTGGCAAGCCAAGCATTCTGTCTCTGAAAACAAAATATAAGCAACCAAACAAAACATGCCCAAACCATGGGGTCAATTACTCTCGCACAGTGTGCTGTCAAAAGGGCTTCAGCTGGGTTTGAGGTCACACAGCCACCACATACGTTTTGCTCATATTGCACGGATGAAAATTGGTCATACGTGAATATATATGGAAGAAGTGATAAAAGTTGTGGTCTTTGTGGGAAATTTTCAAATGTATCAAGACTTAGCCATGTCAAAACCACGGAAGAAGTAGGAAAAGACCATGCAAAGAACACATAAATCAATGTAGAAAACTGTCAGAATGCTGCTTATATGCAATTCATTAGTATTTGTGCGTCAGTTACGTAATTCTGTGATATACGCCGTTTACATGATTTGACAGTAAGTCTGTTAAACATGTAGACATACGTTGAACGGTTGTGAAAAGCCACAATTATAGGTATGCATCTCGCAAAAAATCATGCACATAAACAACGCAAAATATGCATAACCTGCATTTGACCAAAAATTCGGAAAAGCTCAAAAACAAATTCACATAAAGACCTGTCGGCCGAAACCCTTGACAGACATCTGCGCTCATTGACAAATGATGAACGCAAGAAACACCAATGAATTACGTAGATCTCGAAAGACAAAATATCATTCATGGAAAATATGCAACAAGTACGTGGATGCTGTGTGACCTGACCTCAAGACAGGATGAAAAAAAAAAGTACAAATTTAAAAACATTTGACCACTTTTAGTCACTCCTTTGCCAATGTCTTTCATAGTATTCTACCAATGGTCCCCTGGGAGATCCAAACCTAAAATATTAGTTTAAAAAAAACAAAAATAATAATAAAACAGGCATAAGATACTGTCACTTTATACATTTTTGTAAATAAGAAGGGAAGAAGCAAGAACAATGCTACATTGATACGTCAAAACAGTCACATTTCTCTCCATAGGTCGGCATTGTCGGTCGCACCGGCGCCGGTAAAAGCTCCCTGGTATCTGCCTTGTTCCGGCTGGCAGAACCTGAAGGAAAAATCACCATTGATGGCTTTCTGACTTCTACGATTGGTCTACATCCTCTTCGGCAGAAAATGTCAATCATACCACAGGTGCGTACAGAAGCAGGCAGAGAGTGAAAGTTGCTCTGGTTATAAAAGGAATTGTTGATGGAGACAAACTGTGCTTACTTTCAAATCAACTTCTAGCTGTTCATAATCTAAACGAATAGCTGCCATTTTTACACAACAATGCTTTACTCTTTGTTGTTTTTTTTAATAGTAACACTGCTTAACTTTAGCTTTGATTGCTTTTGTGAGGTTCTGCGATTTCTCTTGATGGAGAAACGACAGAAATGTCACATGAATGATGTTAACACCTTCATGCTTTGGCAAGGTTTTTTATATACGCTTGGCTTTGAAAAAAAAAAAAAACCCAAACAAGTGAGGAGAATTATACTTGCCACTATGGGGATTTCTGAAAGTGAGACAAACAGATGCCTTGAGACAGTTTAACTTTATTTCCGCTTGTTGAAACTGATACGGCATTAAGAAAATGCCAGCCTGAGGGTGAGTGTCAGAAGAGTGGAGGGAGGGGAAAAGACTCCCACGGCCTGAACTGTAAAGAGAGCAGTTCCCCATCCCTGACAGAGGATTAGCCATCTACCCCCCAAACATGGGAAAGCTGCTTAGAAGAAGTCTCCCCCATCCTTATAGTCAGAGTCCCAATGTACACTGCACTTAGCCCAAGTCTCATATATTTCAAGGCTGCAGCCAAGATGCCCGAGAAGAGTTTCATTAATGCTTGTCTGTAGATTTGATAGGTTTCTGGCACAGCGACTTCTGCAGATAAAGTTTTACTTCCTTGTCTTAACTAGTTAGAGATGGATTTTATGTATGTTTGATGAGATTTTGTTTACTTTTCTGCCTCTCCTGGAGGGAGAAACTTGATAAAAGTGGCAGGTTAAATGTCAAAACTTTAATTGCATATAGGGCCTGGCAGTTTTCATTATGCAAACAGCACTAAGAGAAGATGAGGCTTCCTGTGGAGTATTCTTTAAACTTATAGTATATAACTTAAGAAGTGCCTAGACTTAAAATATTCTGCTGAAATCTTCTTTTATTCTATTTCAAAATGTCAGCAAAGTAATGTCATGCAGGTAAACGTTCCCACAGAAAAACTACAATACTTTACGTTTTACGTGTATACTTTATGCGTATTATGTTGCACATAGAGATTTGATTGCAATGAGCTTATATTAGCATACAGTATTTAAAGAGATCCATTTCAGTTTCTTTTGATTTCCCAGGAATGACTTCTTATAACATGAATTCTAAGCAAACAGAGGGCTTAGAGTTGCTGGAGCACATAATCGACCCATGGTGATGCTTGAAAGCACTTTTTTCCAACCTGACACAGAATCCTCAATTAAAGAGTGCCAGAAACTAGTTTAAAATGGGACTTCAGTTGGCTTAATGACAATGTGGTATTTATGTGATAGAGGAATAGCTCATTGGAAGTGAAGAGGTGGAACATTTTGCTGAGGCACAGGTAGCAGGAATGAAGTTCTTCTGACCTGCTAAAAACCTTGATATGGTGTTCTCATAACTAAGCTGTAGGAACTCTATAAATGTGTGCTTCCAAATGCAGAAGTGTATGCTGCGATTTAGCTCGTTTCCATGTAGCTTTTCACAGTGGTGATTCTTCAACCTGTAAGAGAGCCCAGTTGATGATGAAGCCAGTGACTCTAAATAGTAGAGCATTTTCACCCATTTTGAAGTATGACTTTGTGTTTACACCCATATCAGAGATACACACAAGTATATTTTTAAGAAATGTTGTTTCATGTCTTTGATCACAAGTCTGAGTCCTTTCCTATGTTGTTTTTCTTATGAATGTTCTACTGATGTTGAACAGGGGGCTTCAAAACAAGAAGAACCATTAATTGTATTTGAGAGCTAGGCCGAGTGAGTGTGATGACACCCATAGAAAATGCATAACTTCTGGCTCCAATGAAATTAAGTCTATTGCGGTCGCCTTTTTTTTGCTGCCATGTTGGAGCCAGACAACATCCGTAAGTAGAGATTGGTCTGAATTGATCTGAGTCATCATTTCTAAGGCAACCACCTTTCGCCAATCATTAGTGAGCTTGGTTCACACAGCACTTTCACTTGAAAGCGAGCTCGGGAGAATATGTCAATCAAACATTCAATGTGACACCACTTTTTTTTTTGAGGCATCTGATTAGCTAGTTTATAATCTGAATAATTTGCACTACAGAAAAAAAAATGGAACAAATTACAACATGTTAAAAAACCGGAGTTATTCTAACAGATTTAATGACTGAATAGTACCGTATATGTTTATTTCTCAATAGAAGTCTATGGGATTTTGGCTTCTTGGAGCCAGCAGGTACTTCCTGTTTGGAACGCACTCAATCCAGTTCTCTTACACAGTTAATGATAATACCTCTTCTCTTTTTTGCTACCACATGTAAAAATTAAGCACAAGAAAAATGAACAAGTAAATATAATTTTAAAAGCCTATGGTTGAAATCTCAGTTTAAGTCCCCATGTGAGATTTTTGTGCGACTCAAGTCAAAGTCGGAAGCTCAAGTCCCCAAAGCTGACCTAGATGGAGGGGAACTCTTCTGTCTTGAATTGAGGTCAGATTCATATCTGGAGTGAGTTGTTACATTCCCTCAGATGGGATCAGGACAATGTGTTAGCATCAGTTCTGGATATGGATGTTTGCTGCACTGCAGACTCAGTCCTTTTTTTATTTTGGGTTCATTACAGCACTTTTACGTCCAATTGAATCTTTTCCATGTTCATGCCATTTCTACATTTTAATATTAAATGTGTTTAGAAAACCAACTAAAGTCAAATTTGTGGCCAAGCTTCCCCAAAAATCCTTAGTTTTTTTGTGTTTGTGGTTGAGTTTTTGTTTTAACAATTGAATTTCTGACATCACATAAAGATTTGTAGACAAGGTTTCACAAATGCTGCTCTCCAGCAACACTGCACATGCTCTAGTTTTCCAAGTTAAAAGATCAATGTATTGAAGTATAGCTGGTGAAGGGATTGCTAAAAGCTCATGAGTGAAGCCAGCCCCATTGTGAACATCTTCCCCTCATGCATTGCTTAGCTGTCTCCTATAAGTCCTGTCTTAACCCTTTTGTACGTCCTTCCCCTCGTCATTATCTTAACTGGCCACGGCCTTCTCTTTCTATATCCATCTATCCACAGGACCCGGTTCTCTTCACGGGCACCATGAGGAAGAATCTGGACCCTTTCAGGCAGCACACAGATGAGGACCTGTGGAATGCACTCCAAGAGGTACTCCAGCGTGGCTCTGAATGATTCCCCCCTCACTGGCCCAGGGGGGGATCCCTCTGTCCCCTGTACAATGCTGCCATTCAGCCTCCCTGCTCGCCACAAGTCATGGGGGGAAATCCCATTAGGGCCATGGGGCCCAGCTCAATGTGCGGCTTGTAACGGGGAACCATTGAAAGTGCTGGGGGAGATGTGTTTGGGCAGTCAGGGCAACCAGGATGAAGGCTCCCCCCACAGTGAAGGGCTTCAGCTCCTGGTCCTGCCTCTGAATGGGTTTGGTGGCCTGGATTAAAGCTAGAGGCTGGTCACAAGAGAGCCCTGGCCAAGGTCATCAGTGGATCTGGCTCTGCATTGAGCCAGCCAGTTAATGGGTGTGTTTGGATGGCTCTTTAAAGACATCTCCACAGGGCGCCTTTATGCCGAAGTAATGAAGGGCTGGGGGTGTGCTCTCTCTCACTGCAGGTGCAGATGAAGGCCGTGGTGGAAGACCTACCCAATAAGCTGGAAGCAGTTCTGACAGAGTCTGGCTCTAACTTTAGCGTGGGCCAGAGGCAGCTGGTGTGTCTGGCCAGGGCCATCCTCCGGAAAAACCGTATCCTTATTCTTGACGAAGCTACAGCCAACGTGGACCCGAGGTCAGGGATGACTCCAGAGTCAAAGTTTCTCACAATCGATTTGAAAGACTCTATATCAAATGCAATTATGTCCTTATTAACAAAGAAGTGCAGCTTAGGTTTTAGGTGTCTTTCCTGCCTCTGTAAGTGATTACAATGACTTAAAATGATGTAGCACGTGTTATTGTTTGAATACATAAAAAGGTTTCTTTTTTTCACAGAATAAGGTTTTCAGGCTTTTTCATAAAATGACTTGTTTACCTCTAAATGACTGATAAGTTAGGAAGCTCAAATGTTGTGAGTTTGCCAAGAGATTCTGCAGCAAAGTCGGGATCTAGTTTTTATTACGTTTATAGTTGTTTTATTCATAAAATGTGTTGATTGTGACCCTCTTTATTGATAAACCCACATTATTGGTACCTAAATAGGTTCCATCATATTCCGTATTGTTAAATTCTGTAAACTTCATTAGTACCAAAGAGGCGATTTGAAAGTCACAATTGAGCAACACGAAAGAATCCACTGAGGTAAAAGACGAATCAAAAACAGAACATAAACAATCAACAACAACAGAACAAACAACTGTGCTTGATGCATACAAAAAACAACATTTTTAACACTAGGTCAGGAAAATTGATCTGTAATTTGAGATACATTGATTTTTTACCTTAATCATAGAAAGCTGTCTTCATTTAGAATTCTCATTTTCAAGAAAATGTAAACAACACTTTGATTTCATACAGATGGCTAAACTTATATCTTTTTTTTGTTTGCAGTTAGTTAGTATTTCGGAAAAAATAATAAATAAATAAAACAAACTTAACCCTAAAGTGGATCAAGTTTAGCACATATATATTCCACAGAGATGTTTTTAAGTTACCTCAATGAACTTTACTCTGTTGCAATAGGCAGCCCTTATGGCTGAAAGCGTAGACGTCACCATCGAATCTTTCCTGTTTTGTTTCTTTTAGCATCTCTATATTCTTTAAACAATCATTTAAAGCAGCGTGCCTCAGTCAAACGCTCATCAGAGCAGCTGAAGCATGGCTCAAATGCTGATTGATTGCTTAGGTGCGGTTTAAAAGCTAGCTGGAGGATCGGGAGGGGTTTATTGAAATAATAAGGACATGCTATAACTTGCAGTAACCAGTTTTTCTGTTATGTTTTGAACTTATACTTGATTTGTGAAGTTTAAATATTTTGTTATTGTTAGGCTTATGTTAAAAAAGGATTATAGAAGCTTTTAGTTGTGCAAGAATCCCACTTAGAAAATACCCAATAACGTAGGAATTTAAAAATAGTGTTTGTAGAAGATAATGCAGAGAGAATTTACAAAAAAACAACGTTTTTCTTCTTTTGGAACAGCCAACACTTTGGCTTTTGTACCAGCATGCATGTTGGAAAAATGACCAAACATGTTTTAACAAATCTCTGCATATCTTGAAGTTAAATAATATTACTGAGATGAAATACAGCTATAAAATAGTATCAATAAATATGGTGGGTCTTTTTGATCTAAACCGTTTTTACTAAATTGAAGAAAGCTGATAGACATTTTGCTTGTCTGGTATTGCACTTTTTTTTTTCTGTTGATGACTCATTTTTCCAGGTTTTGTAAAATCCCTGCCCAAGGCTCTGCAGAAAGAGAGATTTCTTCTTTTTATTCTCAGGTGTTGTGTTTCCTGCTCTTTTTAGAACTGACATCCTCATCCAGCAGACTATTCGGGACAAGTTTCAAGACTGCACAGTCCTCACCATTGCTCACAGGCTCAACACTATCATTGACTGTGACAAAATACTGGTAAGGAAACAGTACGTTTACACCAGCCAACACTTTATGTCAGCATATTAAAATGAAGGGGCTGTTTGAGTTGAAAAGTCAAAACAGTTATTTACAAGAAAAGAATTTTGAATTAGTTGTATGTGTTTTTAAACCTGACTTGATCTTAAAACGTATTTGGTAACAAACATATTCATGTGTATTACTGTTTCCTTAATGCACCTGAGATCCAGAGCTTACATACACCATGTTTCTTTACCGTCATCCTCAGTCTGTTCATTTAATTCACTTAATTAGCAACAACTGGGTTCATTTCTCCCTCACAGCATTCCCTCTCATTGAACCCTAGCTTGTGCCACTTGATCTTTGGCCCTTTCCTGCTGCCGCCTGCAGAGGTGCCAATTAGTGCCATTTGCGGCAGCATTTGTTAATCCTCTATGGAGGGCAGGGCGCGACCTTGTGGCTGCCTGGCTGCTACAAGAGTCGCCCAGAAAGGCCAAGTACCACACAGTCGGGACCGTTTCACACCTGCACTTGTGTTAAACGCCCCCGGTCACTCAGAGAGGACTGAATTGGGACCTGTGTGAATTCCATTGTCCAAAGTCGGACAGGTTTTTCACGATGCATTACGCTGAAACCTTTGGTTAGGACGGCAGACAGAGTCTAGTGCTTTATGCTCCCTGTAAGTGGCTTTGCTGCTAACAAACTGCTTATTGCTTACTGAAAGAGGGGTCAGGCTTGTTAAAATTTGTCTGTGATATAATTGTAGTCTTTTCTCAAACTGCTTGAATTGGCACTCTTCATTGTGTGGTTTACATGGCATGTGATGACGGTAATTTACTAGAGAGTCTATAAGGTGTGATTGTTGGATTTGACTGAGGACCACCCCAGGACTCTTCAATGCCAGAGTAAATACAAGGATAATTCGCTGATCTCTCGTCTGTCAGAGTCAGCGTACTAGACTTTCACATTACTAACAGACTGCTCTTAATGTCCCTGGTCCTTACGGGCAGGAATGGGCACCAGTACTTGCTGTTGCATGAGTCACATAAAATGATGGCTCCTATGTGTGCTGAACTACTGTTTCCCCCATTCACAACCCACTCTGTCTGCGTGCATCACTCAGCAGAGAAACAGCTGAAATGTCAGTTTTCCTTAAACTAAAGTATACAGGCACCAGCACCCCCTCCCATTGTGCTGCATGGATGATTGCAGGTTCTTGATGCTGGTCGGATGCAGGAGTATGATGAACCATACGTGCTGCTCCAGAACCACGATGGGCTCTTCTACCAGATGGTTCAGCAGACAGGCAGAGCTGAGGCAGCATCCCTGCTCCAAACAGCCAAACAGGTAGCCACATTCCCCTTTGTCCCAGTCTGCCACGAAATGAGAGACCGACTGTTGCACACTAATCCCAGACTCCCAAACTCCAGACTTCATTGCTCACGGTCAAAATAATACAACCAAACATTAAACCATGTCCATAGCCCTGACAATGCAAAAACACTTGATTACCATTTTAATTTAAAATGATTACTGGGAGCTAAAGCAATAATTTCAACAGAGAAATTCGCCCTTTGTAGATTTACATCCAAAACCATCAATAAAACTCTTAGTTTAATCTTTTTTTCTTATAATGTAATTTTCAGATCATTTTAGCGATGATTCCAGAAAAGCAGCTTTCTTTGCACCATTATCACTTTTGAAATATTGGGTTTAACTTCATCATGATTTGGGATAAACTTTCGATGGGGATTACTGTAATAGAGAATGTCCATATGTGTGTGTTTTTTTTTTTATATCCTCCTGCAAAATTCATTTGTGATGTATTTCCCCCTTAGACACAGAGCAGATAAGAGCTGGCTATTCATTGTTCAATTCCATTTTTTGTGCATCTGTCTGGGACCACAGATACCATATTGCAACTTCAAACAGGTCTTTGTGAAATAAGAAAAAGTAGGCATCATTTCATTTTCTCTCTGTCCCTGGCACAAATTTATCAGCAGAACTGTATCTTCCCAGCCTGAGGAGGGAAATGAGTAAAATACTGATCTCAAAGACTCAGCACACTGGTATTATGTAGCATCGTCTTACCCTGCACACTGGCGGATTGGTAGTGACATTGTTCAAGCCTTTACGTTTTCCTTTCTTTATTGTGGGGTTCTCTTCTTAGATCAGATTTCTTTAGCACCCAAAACTGTCTAGCACCACTTATTACATGCCGAGATGGTTCGCATGTTGTGTGTCAAGTTTCTATAGTTGTCAGTCAAGGTTTAAATGCATTCAATAATCTGATAACAAGCTCCTGCTTCTTTGTCCATGTTGAAAGCAAATCCTATAGGAGACAGTACATCTCAAGCTGCGCTTTTTTTTTTTTTTTGGAGCAAACTTTCTTTCCTGAAATTTTCAATTCGTCTGAGCCTCTTTGAGTGAGAACACGCGCAGTTGCAGTTAAGCAAACGTGTAATCCAGTTTGTGCACAAGTCTACAATTAATTTCCGTGATTATCTCAGAAAACTTCTCCCTTAAATTTCACAGTTGCCTATTAGGGTAGGTAAACCACTTTTGCACGCTTCACCGTGCTCTGACTGGATCTGTCATGAGTCACACCTTGACAGATTACAGCTCAGATTGGATACTGTGCTTGTATTGTGTGATGTGACACTGCTCCCCTGATCTGTTTTCAGGTGTACACGGACAAAAAGCTGCTGACTGAGGCGTGCTCAGCCAAGGACATCCGTGTCATCTTTGAGACGTCGCTTTGATGGTTTGGAGAGCTGATGTGGTCCTGCCACAGAGCAAAACTGAACAAATCAAATGTACTTGATTGACAAATTATGGTTTGACAAATTAGACATGAGGCAAGTACTGGTGTTTGTTGAAAAAACACTGTTGCCTATATTTACTGAGTATCTTAAAGTAAGTTATAGTAAGTTATAAGGATTGAAAAATGTTTATTTAAAAATTGTATTAAAAAAGACAGATATAACTCAATACTCCCTTGTAAAAAAAGGAAAGTTTAGAAAGTTTTTAGTTGTAATCAATTGAAAACATGAAAAAGCTCCTCCCAGAGTGTAATTATGAAGTGTGGCAATAATGTCAGTTCAAAGTCAGTTATTTTAAATATTGTAGGATGGACCCAGGAAAACATGCAAGCATCAGCATAAGAGCATCTAAAAATATTTTTGTCAAAAACAGAGAAGAAAAAGATACTAACCAAAAGCAAATAGGCAAAAGAGTTGGAAAACAAATGATTTAGTGTTACATGTTGGGAATAAAGCGACAGTAAAATAACTATAGGAAAAAAAGATGGTCAGATGACCCATCTGTTTTTTTTTTTTTTAGCTTTTTGATTGTTGATATCTTAAATGGCTGGATGGCTCAGTTGGCTGAGCGCAGGACTGGTGCATGGGAAACCGACGTTTGTTTTCCAGGGGGTGCGATGGGCTTCATTCAGTGTGGGTCCTTGGGCAAGACCCTACAAGCTACTTCCTACCTATGCAACCATTTGGAGGCTTGGGTCTGGTTCTTTCTGTGGCGAGATACAATACAGGGTTGGGTCAAGAAGGGCATCTGGCATTAAACTCTCTGCCAAACTAAATATACAGATCAATGAAAGCTAATTCGCTGTGGAAACCCCTCAGGGGGTATGCTAGAAAGGTGATTATTGGCATCTTGGCTGAATTTAAAGTCACCAAGTTTTTCCAAAGTTGTTGGAATACACCCAGTAAAGCTGTGAATTTGACAGTCAATCAACAGATCCCCTATTTCTGCATACATTTTAGGGGAAATCTAAAAAAACATTAAGTGCATAACAAAAAGAAAAAAACATCAGTGAAGATGTAATCGAGTCACAGAGGAGAAAAGGTTTTGGAACTAAGAACTTAAGTATGTTGACCCATTTTTCAACAAATTTGCTTTGTTTAAAGTGTGGGTGACATGGCCTATTTTAATAAGCCAAAATATAGTAAATAGTCTCTATTTCATGTTGCGATTGTTTTTAATATTTTTCGAAAAAGAATAAATAGCGGAAAACGCGATATAAACAACGAGGACGGCCGCCGGCTTCACGCATTCCGCCGAATTCGCGCCACCCTGTTTGTGACGTAACGAAAGGCAGACAACATGGCTAGCACCGATAGCGAAGCACAGAGTGATGCTACCGTCTTCCAGCCAAGACCACTTAAATTTGTTTTTTTTTATCGTCTTCTCACAACTGAGGTGGTGACCACGCTCAATAATGACGATGCCCGCATTATTGATCGCAAACTCTTCAGATTTGTTTGTGAAAGTTTAGCGTGTGTCCGCCAGTTTTGGTCTCTAGGGGATCCGTCACGCTGACCACGTGGTACAGACAGAGCCAATCAGAGCCGTCGACGCATCCGAAAGCAACTAAAACGTCCCGTCATTGGTCAATTAGGCCGGGTAGACGAGAGATGGCCACGACCATAGAGGAAGCGATCCGTAGAGAAATATAGAAAATAAAGCTAAAATTCGCCGATTTCAGACAATTTTTTCATCCGGAAAGCGATTTGTCCATAGAGATCAGGTCTTTATTTCCAGGAAAGTACGTTCGGTTTGCTCAAAAACCCGGATTTCCGGGAATTCCCGGAAGACTTTCATCACTGAACGTTAAACTCACTCTCTTTTGTAATAAATACATTATGTAATAAACGTTAAACTCACTCTCTTTTGTGCCAGCTTTTCGGTCACAGATTTTCTCTTTTTGTACTGGCTCCTGCCAGTGCTGGTACTGGGCGTTTCTGTTTTTCGGACGTGCGCTGAACTTGTTTTGTCCATTGTTTCAGCAGCGTTTCTTGTTTTGGGAATTTATACACAGATACACTTTCAATAGATGTATTGCTACATCCAGCTGCCACACAACGACTTGGCATGTTGATGATTAACAGAGAATTAACGAGAATTAACGATGATTAACGAGAGAAACGAAGACTACCTGCTTTGTTTACCTGCTGTCCGAAGCGGAACTACGGAAGTCAATGCCTTTCGTGACGTCACAGGTCATATCGGGGTCACTTCCAGCCTGCGCTCTTAGCGGCAAATTCAAATCTCTGATTCCTTCGAAAGATGTCTATTATTCATATGCTTCGGATTTTTTTCGACGCGAACTATTGGTATCAATAGAATCAGCGTTTAAAGGGCTTTTTTATTTGACAAAGTTGTTCAAAGCATGGCATCCACACTTTAAAGTCCCACTCCAATCATCTTTTAAACTACTTTAACTGTTCCCAGTGGTCTTTTAACTATGACTATGCCATGTTTTTTTTTTTTTTTTGCCAAAATAAAAAAGAAGTCATTTTCTAGGACATTGTTTCTGCAGAGTGACAGGAGTTCATAAGAAATTTGCCTCTGAATTGTAGGCAGTACCATTAGTGCTGAGTAAGCCCCCTCTTATTTCCCATCATCCATCTGTTTAAACTTTCTTCTACTAGCTTACAGCCCCTCCCACTACCAACCTAACATGCAACAAAAATGGTGAGCAATTTTTGAGCTATCCAGCTATGCAGTTTAGAGCCAGATACCAGCTCAGACGAGAAGAACAAAGACGTACTGTACATAGATCTACTCGGAGCAGAAGAGGGAGCTTGAGACTTCTTGTTGCATCTTCTACATCACAGCTACAGTCTTTTTCAAACATAATTTTTTTCACCTGCTCCTGATTCACCATAATTTGAATAAATAAATACGTACACAGAAGTGTAATTTTAAGCCCAATTTTCTTTAGATGTGTCCTCAATTATGAGAAAAATGTGACAAGGACATGTTCAAAACAACAAAAACACCAGTTTCAATGGAGTGGGTCTTTAACAAGCAGTGATGACCTGATAAACTAACCTGGTTACAGGTACTTTGCTTTTTAAACAAGCATCAATCCAGGAAGTGAAAGGGCAACTGCCTTAGTTCAGAGGATGTATCCGGTCACAACCTACTATTACAAGTGAAAATTTAAGATGTAAACTTTAGACAAATAGATGGTTGATATGCAGGGACCAATTAAGTAAAGAGTTTATACCAGAACTCTCCAGTAATATTTATTGATAAAATGAAACTATCTTGGTACATCTTGTCAAAGACTATAAAGCAGTGACAAAAGATGTCAACTCAAGGATAATACATTCAGAAAACTTAGAGTGGCTCTCTCTTTCAAATCAAATGGCTCAGCTGCTACATGAGAAAGGTTGAACACCATTCATGGGTGTATTGTTTTTCATAAACGAGTTCTCTGGTTCACAGCATTCAAGCTGTCGTAAAAGCCAAAGGAGGTGCAATAAATTGTGGAAAAGGTTTCCAGTAATTACACAAATTGTATCAAATTTCTTAGAGGTATGTTCAACAAAGACAATCGATTCAGCGGCTAAGTAAATTAGGTTTGTATCATAAATACATTTGTACCGCTAGAAATATAAATAAAGCAGCCAAATGAATCTCCTCCGGGATTTCATATTTTTTTGCTGTGAGGCGGGTTGCTTCTAGTGCAGCAAATGATTGGGTGCTTAAATGATTCTTTTAGGGCAAACTGTATTTTATTAGACTTTTGTCTATTCAACCTTTTAGGACAATACACCCTGGAAGGAGACACAAATGTTTGTTGTAATTACTGTGCCTTGATCAGAATATTGATCCTCACTTGTGATGTTTCATTGTTTTTGTTTTTTTATTTAGTGGTTCTAGTTTTAGAGAACCTGGAAAATTAAACACCAATAAAAACACAAGGCAGACATTGAAAGCATCAGAAACTGTAAATTAGTATTTTTGATAGATTCATATACGGTAATTGAGTCTCGTTGAAGGCTGTACTGTTGCGCCCAGCTGTAGCAACAAAAATGGATTAAAACCTAATTCTAAAAGATTAAATTCCTATATAATGAGAATGTGACTTGATTGTTTTCTTTTTTTTCATGATCCTCTTGACTCACTAATGTTTCCTCCCGCTCTTGCTCATCCTGTATGCTGCCTGTACCGCACTTCACTGCTGGCTGTGATGTGATGATACAAATTGGTTAGTGGTTAAAGAAAACAACCTGGTTATTATCTTGTTGAGTCAAGTGATTTTTAAATCGATGTCAGTGGGAAAGTGGCGCTCCCATCCACTTTATTGCTTTAACTCTTTCATGACCTGCTCCAATAGAAAAGAGCTGTTTAATTTGGCCAGAGAGACAAGATCAGAGCTGATGATAACACATTCAGACGTTCTTGTCAGCAAACACTTAGCTCTCTAAAAGGCTGTATTTAACCAAGCCCAAATTTGGGTCGTGAACTACGGGACATCAGTTCCTTTGGAAGCTGAGTGATTTACACAATTCATTAAAGCCAATGAATCTTCAGCCGGAGTCATATTAAATGGTTACTTACTCCCAAATAGCCCCTTGGGAGCTGGATTCTTGGCTAGCGAATAGATTAAAGTTTACATTGAAAAGAAAAATTGAATACAGAGGTAATCAATAGCATAATGGGGCAGTGAGAGGAGCCTGCTGCCTGAAATGAAATTACCATATTTTTAATCTTAATTTTCCACTCTGTTTATCTGACAGTGTGGATGTGCAATCCAAACAGATAATGAGACAGTGGGATATTGACAGGGGGGTCCTCTGGAGTGCTTGTTTCAGTGATTAAACGCTGTGATCTGTGATTACTTTGTGTCGGGTGTCAGGCTGCAGGCCAGGTCCCGGAGAGACATCGGCACATGGCAGCTGGAGCCTCATGGGTCTCTGAGGTGCTAATGCACCTGACACAGCACTGACAGCATTGGAAACCGTATCGGGAGCGTTCGCACACGGCAGCTGCCGCAGCAGAAATGCTTATGACAGTATCTACATCAGAGTCGGCACATATCCTTTTTGCTTCTCGCTGGATAACAGCCAATGACCAGAATAGGGAAAACAAAGTTCGCACAATAAGTATTATTAACCAAATACCTTCTTCCAATAATAGCATCATTTTTAGGCATATCTGAATAGGTATGCATTGCTGTTAGAATGGTGCTGATAAAGCTTTAATAAACAATTCTGTGAGAAACCTGGTTGTCCGCACAATAAAGTTTAATCCCAAACAAACACAAAATGAGAGTCAGCACAATGCAGTGATGTTGAATAACATGCGCAGAAAAGTGATCGGTTGGTGCAGATTGAAGGGTGATACCTGCTGCATTCACCAAAACATGCTTCATTGTCAGCTGAGAGAAGAATAACACAACAAGTATCTGGAACAAGGGATGGTGCTGTAAATGTAAGGCTGTTTTGTTACGGAGCAAATAGGTATGTAGTCTCAGGCCCAATTTGGTTGTAGGACAGGTTGTTTTTCCACGAACTTTCCGTGGTGCCAGCGTTTTCCTTTGTGACGGATAATACTGCTGTTTGACAAATGGAAACAAATTGCGTTGTGAAGGCGTCTGAATGGCAAAGAGCTGGGGAGTGTCAAAACCAGTGCTGGGAGACGCTGAAGTGAGAGTCTCAGGTTTTTGTGGGCGACTCAGACCTGACAGATCCCGACAGAACGTGCTTGTTGAGGAGCAGAAGAAAAGGAGAACTGGATTTTGACAGGCTGCAGTAAAATTAGGAGAATTGACTATGGCGGCTTTGTTCCTGGCTGGTGACATGGGGTTGTGGTAGAGGGAAGGGGGGGGGGGGGTAGACTGCAGCAATTCCCCAGGGACTCTACTCAGCCTTTCTAAAGTGACTGCAAACTGAATATGTGACAAGTTCCCAGGGCCTGAACCGGCTCAGAAAAGCAAACAACCAATGGCACATTTGTAGTGTGTTAGAAAACGGCTTTTAATCCTGGTAAAAATAGGCACTCCATTTGGAATATGTGGATGCTATATTTTCTATATTGTCACAACAACCTAGTTAGAATGAGTTTTGCTGACAGACTTTGTGAAAGTAGAGAAAATGGGAACAACTTTAAGTCAAATGTTCAACTTGCTAGACGACATAAAAGCTAGCAGCACTTTGACGGCGAGAACTTACTGTCATTCACGTGAGCTTTAATCAGCCACACTGTATCACGGTGCCTCAGCACTTTACCGGTCACCTCTGCTTGGCTTTATGGACTGGCTGAGTAACACAACTACAAACAGTAATTACAGGCCACGCATGCACTGGATGGTGATATTTTTAAATAATCCAGGCTGTGGTGTATTTAAAACTAGAGTGTGGCTGCTGTTTTTCATTAGGAAAATTGTGTTTTTGATGTTTTTTACATGTTCTTGTGGCATTTGATGATAATGAAATATATATATAAAAAATTAAGCTTGAAATTGCATTTCTGAGTATTTATGAATTAAAGTTATTGTTAATCAGGAGAAAAAAATGCAGTCGGAAAAAGCTTGTAGTATTGAGATAGACGATGTAGGTGCTACAACATGCTGGGCTCCCTGCTTTATTCCATTCCAATACCTCCCCTTAAAGACGACTAGATCCATGTGTGTCTTTGTCTTCTTCATCCGAGATGGCATCTGGCCCAGAGCTGTCTGGACAGCTCTAATATTGCTCACCATTTTTGTTGCACGGCTAATTGGGGCTGATTGTGGTTGTGAGAGGCTGTAAGCTAGTGGGAGAGAGTGTAAACAGAAGGGACAGGCTTACTCTGCGTCAACAATCACGGCCACAACTCAAAGGCAAATTTCTATTAAATTGCTGCCATTCTGCAGAAACTATGTCCTAGAAAATGACAGTTATTTTTATTTTGACTAAAAACAGCATAATCCAAAATAAAAGACCATTGGAAAAACTTTTCTGATATATCAAAAGATTATCAGAGTGGGACTTTAAGAATTCATTTTGCTTTAACTGTTTTACTCTGTTTCCATTGAGGTTTTGCCTTAAAAAAAAGGCCTGCATTTTAATTCATTTCACCTGTGCCTTCTACTTTGAACCAAACTGGCTAAGTGTGGCTCTTTGAGAAGCCACCAAATGGGGGAAATCTCTTTGCATGCTTTGGCTTTAAATCCCAGACATGCTCCGCCACCTTCCAAAAGTGCCGTTTGATTCTTCAGCTGCAAGAGAAAGAAACAAAGTGGAGAGTAGACAAAAGCTGAGGGGGCTTATCTCATCAGTAAATAAAGCTTATTGCTCAAAGCAATAAAAGGCCATGCTTATTGGTGATGTCATCCCTTTGTCGAAGATTGATGAAGCTTGTGGCAGGGGGCACAATGTGAGTGTGAAGAAGAGTCCTTGTGCAGCCAACTCTGGAGTTTCCAACTTTCCTATCTGCAGAGTTGGATTTCATTTAAAATGTATGACATATTTTACTGCTGCTGCACCAAAATTGCAGTCTTTGGTGGTAAACTAACCCAAATCCACTTCAAAGTTCCACCGGGCCAGGGGGCTTTTATCCTCAGCTGTGAGAGCGGTTGATGTTCAGTGCCTGCAAACGTGCAGCTCTGAGGAAAGGTGGGGACAGCTTGTATCCCCCATTATTGTCTGCTTGCATTTACATGGGTCCAAGGGCCCACTGTGTCTTTTCGGTTTACTTTCTCATCACTTCTCTTAATGTAGAGACCCACAGGGTTGGTGGCAAGCACACAATGTGGCTGTTGTATGGTTACTGTCAGCTCCCTCAAATAAGGCTTCCTGTTCATTAGACTTCTTTTCACCTCTGCACAATGCGCCGGCTTTGCAGCAACAGTGAGTCGACGCCCATCTCTTCAATGCCATGTGAATAGTTTTAAATAGTGTTTATGCAAGGCATTGTTGCCTATTGTGTGTTCAGTCTTAATGCACAGTGATTTGGCCGCTTTTGTAGCCTGGGATACATTATCTTGCCTATGTGGCCTTAGATGCAATGCCTGAACCTTTGAATCAGAAAATAGTCAAAGTAGGACTCTGGACAAAATGGAGAAGACAGCGGAGTTAAATTCTTCTAAATACTTCATCCACAAACCTGTTTTCATAAAGGAGTTGTATATATTTTTAAAATTGTGACAGTTAAAATTTTTCATAATTTTTTGACAAGAAACTTTTCTAATCATTCCATTAAAATAAAAGTATTTTTGGAAAATACTTGTTACTCCAAGCTTATTTAAATTCTGCAGTGACCTTTTTATCTTAATAAATACACAGTAATGTCAGCGCTTTCAGAGATTACAGCAACACTATCTGTTGCACATCTGTTAAAAGACGCGCGTTTGGTGGGGAGATGCATTTAAACCCTGTGTCTTTCTTCTTGAAATCGTCAGCGTGAAAATGAAAAGGTAACACAGATAGACAGCAAGGTAGACAGCGTGACACAAATCCCACTTAGAGAATAAAAACTTTTCCATCTTTAAGATAATGTCAGACTCTGTGTGTGTTTTAATGGATTTTTTTGTATTCTTGTTTACACTCCAAACTTTTAAAAGAACTTTGGTAGGTTAATTCATTTGCTTAGCTTTTGTTATCTTTCCATATGGGCTCTCGAAAAGGATTTCCCGTTGGCCTTAGCTTTGCTAAATAGTTCAAGTTATAGAACATTTTCTATACCTTAAAGAGAGCAGTATGGTTTGACATGAATCTTAGCATCATCTCCTTGAAAAAGAATACTCTAATTATTTTTCAAAAAGCTGAATAACCCTGAAAAATGAGAGAGTGGGATTTGGCAGCATATCATAGGCTTCATGTGTTTGTGGCTTTGTTCTGGAGAGCGTATACATCACCTCCAGAGGGTAACCGATAGGCCCAGCCATTCACTGCCTGGATAGATGCACAAAAGCAGAAGATACCTGCTGCACAGATTACATTATACTCATTTCAGAGCATTCACAGCTGTAGTATACAGCTCAAGAAAAAAAAAACAAAAGATACTTTTAATGGTGCCCAGTAATTACAGGTGAGAGATGTAACTGATAGTTGCCCCATTATTGTTCTGAGACGTTGTCTGTTTGACCCCCTGAAGCCAAGGGAATTTAAAGCGAGCGTTGGACTTGAAGGGAAGGAATGCTTCGAAAGCTCCAGGTGACACTGATACTTCCCCGTTACACCACCGACTGCAGGGCGGGCTCCACGCACACGGGGTGAATGTCGCAACAGGAACGCTAAGCCCCAATCGCCGCTTTGTCTTTGATTGCCACATCCCCTTACGCTCCTGCTACTGCTCAAACGTTTGCCCTCCATTAGCCCACCAGGTGTGTTTCACATTTTATTTAATGAGCTGCAGTTTGAAGATATTTCATCCCCTGCAACATTACACCTCGAAGCAAAATTTCTTTCAACACCAAAGTACTGATGTTGAACTGCTTTGCTCCTGGGCTGATATTTTCATTAAAGGCCTTCTTATCAAATAATGAAATAAAGAATCTGTTTCTTGCCCAATGCTGCTACATCCCACAAATCAAAAGGTTTCCAGTGTAATGTCTTGCCGCCTATGCCAGTTAATTAGGTGGTGTTGTGGTACATACTAATTCTAGTTTCATGAGAATAATCTGAAACAATGAAGCTGTCTCGTTTGTGTCCTTCTGCAAGCCCACTTAATTAATATCAGCAAATACAAACCAAAGTTAATTGAAATATGAACGTCCCATATTTGCAGTTGACAATAACAGGATGACTCCTGTTTTGTTGGTGTTTTTGACTTGCTCTAATGGCTGGTATCATATCTCTATTTAGCGTTTCATCGATTGCACTCAGGGATGCAGCAGAAACATAAAAGAAAGAAATGTCTTAACCATGAGTAAACACTGGTGGCAATATATGCAACCCCAGCATTGATTCCAACCCAGCCATTAATATTCACACTCCTGCTGATAAGCATAGCGAGCTGTACATGATTTGTTTTCATTGATTAAATGACATTACTCCAACTTCTCCCATCATGGTTATTAATATTGTTTGCATTGATATTATTTCGGCATTAACAACAATTTCCACCAAGTGAGGGAGATTACAAGGCCGATACAAAAGAGTTGGATCTCACAGCTTTAATCAGAGCTCCTTTTGATGTAAAATCTTTACAACTTTAATCAATCTATAGATATCATTTTCAACCTGCATGGTAGTTTGAACAGCATGGTTTTAAAGAGGCTGTGCCCCACTGTCAGATATTTGACGCGCTTTGCAAATTACAAATCCTTCCAGGAATATGAATTAGTTTGTGCATCCTGAATGCGTCTTTTCTTCGGCATGGCTTAGATTTTGCGTGTTTTACATAAAAGCAGACAAAGTAATCAGGCTCACAATTGTTAAGTATACTGTAATGTGGGCTTGTACTCGGTTTCCACAACGAACCAGTTACTGTTTCCCACTAGATTTTTTTTTCATCACATTGGCTCTAAGACGGCTTAACAACATAAATAAATTGATAAACAAAGCCTTGTCTTTATAGCCTTTATGCAATAATACTCCTGCGCCAAGAATATTTCTGAACTTCACTCTATTTATGATCCGGCAGTGTTGGTCACAGTCTGTCAAACATTATTTTCATCTGCATGTCCGATTAACAAATGTGACATATTTCTGAGATCAGGCTTCTAGCACTCTAACCACCCACCATGGCAATTAAGTGTCTACTAAGCTAACAAGCGGAACACACATGCCTGATGCAAGCCAGTAGAATATCAAGTCACTCAGCTTGATGCTTCCCTGTTTACTTCGCACTGCCAGCATGAATGCACACTTCGCACGAGTAACCTGCGGCTCTGGACCAAACAGCTGTACTCTTCATAGGAGGTAACTGTATGTTGGAGTGCGGTTAGCATTTAAAAAAATCCATGTGGGGTTCAAGCTAAAATACCACGACAGAGAAAAGAGCTCTCAGGTAAATTCTATGGGCCTTTCTCTGGATCTTAAAGACTCTTAGCTGTGAATTTACAAAAAGAAAACTATGCTTTTATTCTCCTTGTGTTGACTCGAGTAGAAGACGGTCTTAAGTACAGCTGAAAAACAGAGAACCATAGGAGACATTTTACAGTTTCCACAACCACTTATCCAACATAGCATCTAAATGTAAAAAGGTTTGCAGTAAAAAAAAATAAAAATAAAAAAAAAAGGAAGAAGAAAAACACTGACCATCAGGGCATAGCCAATATGGAAGGTAATCCATTCTAGTGTCTATACAGGATGCTTATGGAAGCATATTTGCTTAGGGCAGCCATGCAAATTATTACTTACTGCCCTGTAAGCTGATAACACAAATTAGATACCCATTAAAGTTGAACAATGTATATAGAAGGAGAAAAGATTGCAAGTGATACCTGAAGGGATGCTTAAGTCACAAGGCTCTAAAATATGCCTCATGCTTGCAAACTTCAAAAGTGGGGGAGATGTTTATCCTTGGGATTGGAAGATGCATAATAGTAATCTCATATGCACAGAGGCAGCTGCCAGGTGGAGGATAGCACACTGCATGTTTATGAATAGAAATCATTACAGGGACTGGGGAGCATACAGGCATGGACCAGTGACACAGAACTTTTTTATCATCTACCCACTCCACAGCACTTCTTGTGCCCAAATGTTTTGTACCATATGGAAAAAGAAACGCTGCAAACATTTCTTTTGAAATTACATTGTTGGAATTGGAATAATTCGTTAGATACAATGCATATGTGTGTTGGTGGCTTTTATTTTGATTATTCTTTATTATTATTATTTAAAAAAACTTTGAGATCTCCTGTGACAGGAAAAGTACTTTATAAAAAAAGTTGAATTTGAATTTAAAATTCCTCCATGAGAAAATTTCCAATTGTGTTAGTATTTCAGGAATTCTTTTATTGTTAGTATAGACACAAAAAGTAAGAGACATTTATTTCGGGTGTGTTAAACACACAAACTTAAAACATCAACATAAGCATTGACACTGAACAATGTCAACATAAACCTTGAACAAAATTAACCGAAAATGGTGTTGGGTGAAGCCAAGGCTTATTTCCTCAACCCTGATTACAAGCATCACATCTATCTACAAATTGATTTCCCTTCTAAACAGGAATTTTAGTTACATAGCTTTGTATTAGTTTAAGGAAATTGGACAAAAAGTGAAGTCATGTGATCTATTGTGCATTTTTGTAAGTCAGTTTTTCAGCCCTATGGTAACACTGATTTTGGCTGGCTTTGACACAACTGAACACTTGCTGTTTTAAAAAGCTTACATATAAATGACGAGCAACCCTTACACTTTAGCAACTGTTTAGTCAGAAAGCCAACCATTGCTTTTTGCACAATTTCCATTCCAAATCAAAATAAAATCATGGACACACTGTATCTGTCATGGATTTTGAATCTAACAAAAGCCACCATATATTTTCAAAAACTGTATTTTCCCTACTATAGCGGCACACCAGATTATGAGGCACATCATAATTGAATGCTCTATTTTTAAACATGTATTATATACAAGGAGCACCCAATAATAAGGAATATAAAACAATACAAAAGAGTCAAGGATATGTCTGTCAGACTTTATTAACTATATTCACAACGTCCAACCTTGTTTGCAACACTGCTTTTTTATAAAGCTGTTTTTTTTCTCTGGAGTGATAGCGGAATGTCTTTCATGAGATAACCAGTGGTTATTTGCGGAACTGCACCTGGTCCCAGTAACTTTTTTTTCCTGCTTTGTAAACTTGCTTCAACGTGGAAGTGAAATGGTTGTTTCATCACCTCTCTCATCCACTCTAAAAGGGGATTGTCCTGTTTATGTTTTGTTTGAAGGGAGAGGAAGTGCTGCAGGCCAGTTTCAGGAGCTCAGGCTAACTCCACCTCAACCCTGCCTGTTGTTGTCACTGAGCCCCCTTTCCCTTTCTGTTCCTCTGGCTCTGATAGTTAGGGATCCATCTTAAAAGCTCCCCTTTGTTTGACAGGCTGTGGAGTCAGCAGTTATTCTTCAACTGGCGACTTTGAATGCTCGGCGCTGAAAGAGATGAAGCTGAAACACAAAGGCAAATTAAGGGTACAAAAACACTCGCTGTTGTCCCATTGTTGGGGTCACAAATCGTCAAGTAAAAGAAACACAGCATGGTTGAAATGTATGCGACCCCCCCTTCCCACCTCCCCTCACTTCTTTGCCTCTCTTTATATTCATTAGATTCATTATAGGCCACAAAGGACTGCCAACAAAACAGCTTGTGATTTTAGTTGAATTCATCCCCCTCTGAGGCCTGCAGGGAAATTAAAGTAGGTGACTATCACCAGAGGGGGAGCGGGCTTGACACATCTGAAGCTTTCAGTGATGCTAATAGCCAAGCGTATCCAAAATACACAGGAGCTGACCTCAAACATATTGTGGGGGTTTAAAATAATTAGTTTGCAAATGAAGCAAAAGTACACTGGATCTATGGTAGAATCCGCTCACTTCCAACCTTTGATTAGTGTTTGTTAACACCCCTTTCTCTTCATACTCCCCCGCCCACCTGCAATCCAGAAATTAATAAAGGAAGCATAGCGACACTTTGGAGAGGAGGTGCTTGAATCTCCAGCACCTGTTAAACAAATGTACTTAAGGCAAAAATCAAATTGCAGGCAGGTTCAAATTGGTGTAAAATCTTCATTTAGTGGATGTCCTCGGGGTCCTCTTAATACTTGAGATTTATATAGCATTAGTTCTGCCTTGCAAATGTGCTGCACCATTCCACATCAGTGAAATATGAAGAGGTTTGATAAAAAGCTACAGCACGTTCCCTGCTTTATAAAAACAAACAAAAAAAAACCACCTAAACGCCATAAAGATACATTAATTTAACTTGTAGCATGCACATCTGACATGTACAGATCATTTTACTTGTGCCTCTGAGCAAGTGTTAGTGTGAGGTGCTGCAGTGGATTGTCAGCGAAGGTGTTTTGGAATAAGCGCGCTCACAGAGGACACCACCAAAGATGACTGCACTCCTCTGCATTTCAGAAGGCTACTTTCAATGCCAGAATTAGATAAATGCTAATAAATGTTGAAGGTTATTTTGCTGCTGTCATTCTGAGGCTGGTTGTGCTCAGAGCCATGTCACTTCTGAATGACTGGAAGCCGCTATAATAGGTTAGGAATCACAAAGGTTTGGTTGCAGCAGAATCCCCATTGAGGAAATGTCTGCTTCTGTCAGCAATCTGTTTTGTCCTCCATCTTTTTCAATTTGTTAACATTTGGAGCCTACTGGTGAAGGGACTCTATTGATTAATTGTCTCTGTGACTCCTGTTAAAAATGTGCAAGCCCCTTCTGGCTAGCTCGAGTTGCGAGATGTCTCCCAAGGAAAGGCCAAATATCAGAAGTACTCCACAAGAAAAGAGTGCAAGCTGCATGAAGGCGTGGGAGACAGCACTACAGCTCTCCTCAGCTAAATCTGAATAGCAGATGCAGCGTTAATAACTCTCTCCTCTCTGTTAAACTTTTTTTTAACTGTAAAATCATAGTTGGTTTTTTCAGTAAAGGCTCATTTAATCATATGAAGTGTTTTTTTTTTTTTTTACTTCTGTTTTAAAAGTTATATTTGTTATTGTCAAAATATATAAGAGAAAGGATACAGGTTTGCACCCACATGCACATATTTTTTTACGCCTTTCCGTGTGGTTTGCATTCATGTGTTGTGACATCTCCTTTTGCTGATGGATACTTTTGCATGAAAAGCCCCTGTCTGAAATTCCACAGAACAATTTATACGACTGAAGGGAATCATTCCAGATGAAAGCTGAAATGCTTTTGTAAAAAAAATAAAAAAATAGCCTTTCACTCGCCTCACTTGAAGATAAACAATTTCCCATGAATATATGGCTGGGTTTCCTATCTATCACAGAAATCAGAATGTGTCCCATACTGAGCCTATTGTAGTATATTAAAAGGAATCCTTCCCTGTGGCAACCGTTTTGCAGGTTTCAAGTAGATAAATGCCTTCCAAGAGGGATAAGAATGCATTTCTACAAAACTGCATTAAAGAGTAATGTTTGTCAACTACTCAGATAAAAACTTCACAGTCACAATTCTTTTTGGAGGCAGAGAATGCATTGGGAATGCATAAAGCTGATTGGTGTGGGGAAGCTGCCTACAGGTTAGCAGGCCTCATTTCCAATCTCTGACAGCAATATGTGTTGCCGTGTGCTTCATCCTGATTGCTCATGTTGAACACAAACCATGGTCACTCTATATATGGAAATCTCTGTCTTCGGCACGAAAAAAAAAAATTAAAAAAGGTGAGATTGGCACTTTAACCTCTGTGCCCCCCTGAAAATATGTTTTAGTCTGATACATTATACTATTGCGAATTATTTATCAAGAAGATACAAGCTTGATATTTCAAAAAAAATAATGAGATGTTGAGGTGGCAGCTGGAATGTTCCAGTCCAGTAAGCAGCATCTATGAATTGGGGGAAATGAAGTAAATATGGCAGGCTGGGACGCACCATGTGCTGAATGTGAAAGAGTGGAGTGTTAAGGTGGCAATTGATGAAAACCTCAAGACCCTTCTTAGTGGCTGTCTTTTTTTCCTCCTGCACAGATTGCAAATATTTATGTGTCAGCAGTTATTAATCTGTGTATTAAGGGGCTTGAGTGCATGTATTTTAGACAAAATAGGAAATGAAGATTAGATGGGGCGAATAACGTTTTCTACATCAAGCAGTTTATGAGAAAATGAGAGACCCAGCGCTCGGGATCTATCTGGCGAAAACCAAATTGGCGCTGTGCTAAGCTGAGCTGAAAGAGCACACCTGTCGAAAGCTTGCATTCACAGAACAAGTCATCCAGTTGTCGCACTTCACACAAAGCGAGCGAAGAGAAGAAATCCATTCAGGCGCTCTGAATGCGGTTGAAGTTTGTTTCTTTTCAGATGATTGTCAGAAAAAAAGGGGTGAAAAGCTATGTATTAATTCACTTCAGAATCTGAAAGTAGCTGCTTTCACGCTGTTTGTTTCTCATATTTAAAAGAGCTCCACATTCAAGGTGAACCATGACTTTTCTCTATTATGGAAGGCTTTGAATAACGAGCTTTTGCTTTTAATGTGAATGCAACATTATATGAAGCAGAGGAATGGTTCGGCAGAGACAAATAGCTTGAAGATAAATGATTGTACTAAATATTTCTGCCTATAAATGTCTAGAAGGCAGTGGTAATAAAGATATACACGTTTGTGCTAGAAAGATCTGTTCCTATTGAGCAACCTGTTGACCAAAACAGTGGCAGAAAAGAAAGCCGTTTATTTCGGAGCCTTCCCCTTCCCGCCCCAAACTCCCGTCTTTGTTTTGAATTATTTCATCCACTCAGAACATCCCGTTGCTTTTCAGGGCTCCTTTGTTCTTGGTGAAGGGGTCTTTTATTTGGGAGAAATCTCCCATCTCAAACCAGCGCTTTGCCTTGATGCAGATCTTCATTAATCTCCAGGGCCACTGTGGGCTCTACAGCAGCCTGCCGTTTTGATGGAAATTGAATTTGATGCCGTTTTGTGGTCTGAATGGAAGCTAACAATGGCCTGTGTTCCTTCTTGTGTCTGTGCACAATCAGAGAGACCCAATTAAATAATTTGGTACAATAAAGGGGAACAAAGGGATACCCAGGCATAAAGTGAGGGCTCCAGCATTTGCATTCTACCCATTTCTGTATCATGTTAATTAATTCACTTTGAAACCACAAGAGGAAGCACAATGGAAAACATCACAGCTCATTTCAAAGTATGCCTGTCGATGCCTTATGTTGAGGTGAAATGCTAAATTAGTGTTTTACAACACCAATTTCCTCAGAAAAGGTCAAAAACTATTTCCAAAAATAATTTAGCTAGTGTTGACTTGATTTAATAAAAAAAAAAAAAAAAAACTATACAAGACTTTACTTCTGATAAATAAAAAAAAAATGAAAATGACAAAATCCTCTATTTAATTAACATTCCCCAAATTTTGGGATATGCACCTGCTTTTGTTCATGGTAAAATATGACATTCTATGAAGGGTAAATGAATTTTCCATTACAGCTCGCGATAAGCGGTGATGTGCCCCATATGGAGCTGTCAGTGGACCGCTGGTGGGCTCTCTTAGTCCAGCCAGCGTAATTGAAAGAAATGAGCCATGGAAGCTGACACATTAGCAGTTTCCCCAGAGAATAACCACACACTCACAACCTCACCTTTTTATGTATCATCTACAAGTACTCTATCTCAGGGAAAGTGTAACCCAGACAATGCAAGTGTGGCTGGCTCAGGTTTGAGCCCAACTGGACAGAAAACTGGGTGTAAGATTGGGTAGATCTCTGGGTTAAGGCTATATTGAAAAACTGCCCTGCAGTGAGTTAATCACCTCATCTCTCCCCCACCACTGCCATTTATTTGCTGTTTATTCTCCAGCACACGGCCCCCAGGGGAAGCCTGTCTGTGAAGCGGCACCTGCAGCTTCCCCAACGCTTGATTTAGTGCTGGAAAGGCTGCTTGTAGGCCAGATTACACCGGACAGTGATCAAACCTATTTGCAGTCTGATTAGACGGCTCCCTGCACTTATCAGACCAAAGCAAGAGTCACTGAGTGACTGCATATGTGCCCTTTGAACAAATGAAGAATTCCTGAATAGCAGTGACAGCTATTCACACCAGCACTTCCTTACACTAAATCCAATCAGACTGAGACTTGTTTACATGCTAACTAAAATCAGATTACAGGGACAAACCACATAGTTCAAAATTCAGAAATCATTAGAAAAGACCTTTTTTTTGTCAATTGTTTGATTTTATTCTGATTGTAAATGCGTGATGACGTAAGTTTTAGACACCCTGGAATCTTCTGTGGGTGTTTTTGCTAAAACTCCTGCAGACGTTAATGACGCTTGCTTAAAAAAATAACACAGTTGCTTTTCTACACTCTCTACAAAAAGTGAAAAAAAGCAAACTGCCTTACATATGAAATGCTAGCCATAGGTTTTCCGTCTCGTTTTTTTCTACATGCATAGATGTAGAAAACTAAAAATTACAGGATAAATGTGAAGCATGTCGGGAACCTGCTGATGAAATTAAACAGTCCGCCCAGTTAAAACTGTCTGTCCAAATCTTAAAGAAGTATTTTGAAATGTTACACTTTTCTGAAGCTAGCTATACACAAATTGTCAGGAGCTGGTGGTGGAGGACCCAACATGCAGGAGACCAGGATTGGTGACAGGAAATAAACATTTAATTAACAAACTGAAACATGACAAAACTATGGGGAGAAACCAAAACTGTGACACAACAGAGCAGATGACCTGACCAGGATGAACAGAAACCAAGACACTTAAATAGGCTGAGGGTCATTAACTGAACTGAAGACAGCTGTGGATCATGAACCTGAAACTGGAGTGACTGACAAAAAGAAAACCAAAAACATGACAAAGAAAACCAAACCACTGAATCCTTGCGCAAACTACATAAGTAACCTTTTTTAATTAAGAATATTTCATCATTTTTTCTTATTTTTTCCCCAACATATTTCTTAGATATTTCCCTTTCTAGTGTTTTTTCTAAAAGATCCACTCTGATCATCTTTTGATCTGTTGTTACAGCGTTCCCAGTGATCTTTTATCTAAGATTATGTTAAAAAAAGATCTGTGTCGTTTTGTAGGATACAGTGTCTGCAGAGCGGCAGGAGTTCATTCTAAATTTGCCTCTGAGTTGTGGGCGGTTTGTGTGGAGCAACCCCGCCTCCTTTTCCCCTCCTAACTCCTGAGACCTCGCAGTAGGAAGTTTGTTGCCTGCTCAGTGACTTTTCTACAAAAAAATAAGCGTTTTTATCTAACGGCATTTTTTGCCCAGGAATTTTAATGTAAAAATACTCAGAAATGCCATTTTGAGCTTAATTATACTTTCTGTATGTCAGTCATCATAAGAAAATGTTAAAAACACCAAAAACAACAGTGGGTCTTTAATTATGGCAAATAACAATTCTGCATTCTTGTAGAGTTTAAAATGGCATTTATTCTGCATGCACAAACTCAAAAAGTGATAAACGATTAAATTCAGTCTGGTCAGAACCCATTCGAATTTAAATTTGATTTCAAAATCTAACCGGTTTGTTAAAAATACTAATAGTTCAAATTGGAGGATTTTGGATCTTTGTCTGGAATCCCTGCATAAGTGGCTTCTCCTCCAAACTATGTATTTTCTGCACACTAAAGCATGTCGCGTATTTAATGGGCTGCACAGTGGCGCAGTGGTGAGTGCTCTTACTTCACAACGACAAGGGCCCTGTTGGAATCACGGCTTTCTGTGTGGATTTTGCATGATCTCCCCGTGAATGCGTGGGTTTTTCCTCCCGCAGTCCAAAAACATGCTAGGTTCATTGATGGCTCTAAATTGTCTCTAGGTGAGCACATGTGAGTGTTAGCATGGCAACCTGTCCAGGGTGCACCCCGCCTTTGTCCGAACAGTAGTTGAGGCTCCAGCAACCGTGTGACACAGAAAAGGGATACAGCGAGTTAAGAAAGCATTCAGAAATGTATTTGTTTTTCCCTATGCTGCTCTCTGACAAGTGTGTAAAGTGTTGGCTGATAAAAATCTGGGACCTCTAGGTTTCCGCACAATAGAATCCAAGTATAGAAACTGAATATGTGGATGCGTTGTAACTAAAAAATCCAGAATAAAAGATTCCTCAAGTGCATAATTGATTGCGATTGAATTACATTTTTGTTCGAATATGTGACCAGGTTTGTTGCAAATCAAAGTCATTCTGAAGTGTGTTATGCATAATTTTGTCTTTCAAGTGTGTTGTGTTTACATGCACACACTCTGAGAGTACACATTACATCCTGTAACCTTGAAACCTATTATCAGGAGAAGGTCTCCTGTTGCATTCAGTGTTGGAAAACACTCCACCTTGCCCTATTGTATGGCAGATTTTTTTTTTTTTTTGCTTTTGCACCTTACAAAGCCTGCTCTTTCCACCAAATGATAAGGTCATCTTAAATGTTTACACAATGCCCCTGAGTCTGAATAGGTATTCTGAGTGGTGAACTGTCAAAGTCTTATTTGTTTAATCTGTTGCTTTGCAGAGGCAAGCAAAGCGTTCATGACATAATTTTCTGATCCGCTTTTTTTTTTCCTGATTTTTCCTCGAAATGCCTCTCCATCATCATTCTAGAATTTGCTTTATTACCATAATCCTGATGCAAGATCCATTTAGAATTCTGCTTGAGTGACTGGAAAGCATATTGAGGGAAAATGGGGATTATTGTGAAGAAAATGTCCTGTAAAAACAGCTGAAAGGAATAGATGGCAATGCTCATAATGGAATCTGAAAGCTTTCATTTTTTCTTCATTGTCTCTCCTTCCTTTGCTAAACAACCTTCCTTTTTTCCAGCTATCAGAGCAAAGTTCTTAGGGAGAAAATGAAGTGCATTCATGCATCCTGAAAGGGGCTTTTAAGGTTGAGTACAGCTCAAACAAAAAGAAAGCTGAGCTATGGCTTGCCTGAGTATGACTCAATGTTTGTAGCCTTGCTGTGCAGAATTTTAGAATGCTGATGAGCTGAAAGGAACTAGCTATGAAGCACATCCATTCCACAATGCTGAGACTTATTGGTATTCATTAGCTCTTTCTGAATGCGTTGCTAAAGTGACGTAGAGTGGGGATGATTAAACTCGTACATTCGCAAAGGTGCTGATGAATTTCAGTCATGAGAATGAGACTGTCTGTGCTTTCTTATCATCTTTCTTTGGGTGAAATATTTATTCAGAGAAATGTTGATCTTTTTTTTTTATCAAGTGGTACTCAAATTTTATTATCACTTTAACTGGGAGTCGCCCCCCCCCCCCCCCCGTTGTTCCTGGGCTTCTCCTCTTTTCATTTTTTCTAACTGGTGCTTCCAGCTACTCCTCTGCTGACCAAGCATCAGCTTCCCCATGCTGATAAACGGCTTTCTTTGAATTGATGGCGGACTTGGAAGAAAGACAGATAATCCAAGATAATGTGGACACAGTTTTCATTTCTTGTCACTCAATTAAACTACAATTATCCCACTCGCAGACGAGGAGAAAAGTGAAAAGAATGGTCAAAGAATAGTGAGGGAAGGGGGTCACCCTGGGACACTTTAACAGACACATTAGCCCAGATTTTCTCCACCCTGATAAAAGAAAGCCCGTTTCTTGCAGTCGCACTGGACCAAATGCAACCTGGAGTTCAGAGAAGAACGCCACGCCACGCCAGTGTGTGTGGATGGACGGGAATAAAAAGATGAAAACCGACATTTGTCTCCCCGTTTGAACAGAGCTGCGCTTCATGTGTCTTTAGAGGAAATGTGGGTTTTTTGCCTCAATAACCCGTAAAGACTTTTTTATATTGTGATCATGCTAATGTCCGTGACCCTTTGTCAGAGGGGACAAAAGTGTGCATCTTGGTCGTCATGGAGCAATGTCAGAACCTGAGTTGTCTACACAGGGGTTCGAAACCCTTCAAACAAGCCCTTTGGTGCTTTCAAAGGAGAGCCTGTGTGTACCAACTGTTTCTCCCAAGAATCGACCTGCACTGTAAAAAAAAGAAATGGGGGAGGAGGGGGGTCTTCCTCTGTGAATTGTCTGCCTTCAGACGAATTGGAGCTGAGTGAAAACCTCCCTGGCACAAAATCTAAGAGGTAAATTAATGTCTTTTGTAATTACTGTTTCTCTTAGTAATTATCACACGCGACAATTTATGGATTAACACATTGATTTCACTTGACCCTTGGCGAGGCTTAATCTGGAAAGGGAGGATAGAGTTTTGGCTTGTACAGCTAAATACAAACAGCCCTTGGGGGCCCCGACGGCTGTAGCTCTGCTCCTTCGTCCCAAAACTCCCCGTGGGATGGTGGTTTGACTCTTGCACCGTCCTGGCCTTTGGTTTTATTATCTATTCACTGTGTGGCTCTGTGAAGGCCTTTACTGAAATAAAAATAAACCGTATGAGTGGAAAACTAAGAGGAGCATTTGTGAGAGTAATTTATTAATCTTCATGCAGGCTGTTAGCTGCTTTGAAGTCTTTGATTTTGAAAAGCCATGTTCCCCTGCTTTGCTACCCCTCCCCTCACAGGCTGTTTAGATAAACACTGGGAATAAACAGATTAGTTAAAATCATTAGGCAAACATCTTAACACACTGACACAGGCCTGTTTCAGAATACTGATAAGTGTTATCCCTCACAGTTTTGTCTAATGACGGTGCCGCATGTGATGTGTGCGCAGACACACACACACTGACAGAACGACGCTGCTGATTATGGAGAGGGGAGAATACTCTGTCAAAATATGATCAATATTTCCTATAAGTGCTGGTGCGACTCTGCATGAGTTATGGCTGGAATTGGCGAGCTGAGGTAGCCATGAAAAGCAAGTTCTCCTCCACTGTGTCTGTCAAATAATGAGATCACTCCAGACAGCAAGCAGCACCCCCCCCCACCTCCTTCAAACCGAACGTGCTGACAGGACACATGCCCTCCCATTGATCATACTGTCATTCAAGTCATTGCTTTGCAGAAACAGCCTCACACCCAGATACTCAAACACAAAACAGAGAAATTTGACCATTTCTGTCCTCCGGTATGTCGGAAATTCCATCTACAGTTGTGTCGGTGGTCGCACACTCCGTTCCCGAGGTGTGTAAAATAAGGCCGGCATCAATGGCTCACCTAGAGTGACGTAACATTCAGCTGCAACAATGAGCCATCCACAGGAGCTCCGTTTTTCCAGTCAAGGGAAAAGTACAAGTTTTTCTCTCTCAATGACACGGTTATTATCCCGGTCACTCAGTCTTCTCAAAAAAGATTGATTTCTCTTTTCAAGCTGTGTTGGAGCGCCTCAGTCACAAAGTGCCCAGGCCATGGGAATCATGAGGCCCTTTCAGTCGTGTCAGTGTGTCACCGAGGTCCTCCCTGCTGCTTTTCACTAACTTTTTATCCTGGGCAATCAAACAAGGTCTGACCTGGTTACACTTTGAGCTCAGCTCAGACATGACCTGTCGCTGACTTACATGTCAAATGTGGGTTAATTTGACATATTGTGATGAATCCAGCTGTAGCCTCCAGTTAAAGAAAAATGTTTGTTTTTTTTACTATTGATGGCCAATTTTGTTTTTTTCTCAGAATTATAATGACAAGGATAAGAAAACAATAAAAATATGGTGTTTTTACTGCACCCACACCAACTCTTTTTCTTAGTAGGTTTTCTACAAATGAAGCAAGATGAGTGTTTTTCCTCAGAATCATTAGTTTTGTTTAATTATAACAATAAATGTTTAAATGTTCCTTCTTTTTTCATATAAATGATGCAAAATAAACATGAATTGTTAAGCTGTTCTTGATTTCTTTGCTATCCTTTAAGAAAATAAATACAATCATTTTTTTATTTATGTAACCCCTTTCATACCAGCATTAAGTGCTGTAAAACAGAGTAAATAATGTAAAAGAAGTAAATAAATGAAAAAATACACCCCTTTCCCCCCCACACACACCTCCCATCTCCTTAATTGATAGAATTAACATTGAGCATCAATATTTATTTCCATTAATAAACACTGATCTACACAAACCCTTGAAAAACTAAACTATGTCAATTATAGGACAGATGAGTCAGATAAAATAAATTCTTAGGAATCTTTTTTTTTTATGAAATTGGCTATTCGTTTAATGCAATTAATGATTGACAAGTTAGCCAAACATCTACCTGCCTTAATGACAGCAGGGACTGATGGAGCCATCTCTCATTTCTGTAAAGGTCTGTGGACTTTCAATGCTTTCTTATTTTTATCAGTGCAAGTTACAGTCACTCAGACAGCTGCTGAAAAGACGAGCAAAGCGTCTTTCATTGTGATAAGTGATGGCAAGAAGCAACGAAGAAAAACTTTGTGAATAAATAAATTGAATCTTAGATTATTATTTTTAAGCCTCAAACAATTTGATAAACAGAGGTTAAGTTAAGAAAGACTCCATCAAATTTATTTGGGGCCACAGATGGATTTTTAGATGAGATGCAAAAAGAAACCTTCTTCTTGGTGATTAAATAACATTTTTAGGGCATCACACTCTCCATAGGTTGGCTTGTTCCTTTTCAAGGTCTGTGTTTGGGTCCAGGGTTTTGGGTCATATGAAAGGGCAGCTAGATGTGTTGTTGTTACACATAAAAAGATCAAAATGAGAAAAATCAAAAAGTCATCTCAACATATCGGTGTATGCGTAATCTTTTTTTTCTTTTTTCTTTTACTTTCCGACTTTCACACAAAAGAGACCTGAATAAATTGTATAATGAATCTTGACCTTTAATCTGAAGGATTCATGTTTTTATTTCTTTGCTTTTATTCAAACCAGTTGAAAGTTGTGGATTAGTTCTTCATTTTCTATTCACAACACCAGGAAAACTTGTTAAAAGGGTCAAAGGTGGTTAATAAGATGTAAGCACTGCAGTGTCAACTTTTATGCAAGTGCTTTTTGTGTTGTGTGCGATGTGAAAAGATGAACAAGTCACCTTTTGGATTTTTTTTTTCCCTCTTCCCTGTGAAGGACGTTGGCACACTATGAAAGAGCAAATAGCATGTTGCTGCGTTGCCACGGGTTCAAGGAGATTGGATCACTTTTTGTTTGCGGGGCAGCCTCAATTCAACGTCCACATAAAGAGCCAGAGACTGGGGAAAGACTGAGAGAGAGCAGTCTTTGTAGAGCTGAAGGAAGGGGGGGAAAAAAAGGTGGATAAAAAAATTGCCTGGGTGCATCAGTTTTCTCTGATCCCAACTGGAACTATAAATGTATCTCAGAGATGAGCTATCTGTGGTGGGCTGTGCCATAAGCAGGCCTTTTCTTCCCTCTGTCTCTATGATGAGTTAGCAGGACCTGAAGTGATAAAGCTGATAGAAGGGGCTGCTATCAGGTGGCAGTCTGGGTAATTACAACTCTCTATTTGGGGCTTTGCAGCGATGCTGTGGCGATAAGGAGGAATATAATGAGGAAGAAAAGCCCACGATAATGTATCCCCTAAATGGTTCAAAATAGTCTATCATGGGAAAAGTCATCTCAGAGCCTCAAGGTAAACAACTATCCTGGATATGAAACCACGGGGATCTGCCACAGAGAATCTGTTCAAGGTTTAAGCTAAACATATGCCCTGTGGGTGGTGGCAGCAATCACAGTTCAAAAATCTGACTTTTTACTATTTTTTTTTAATGATCCAGGAAGCCATTTGAATGCCGCTGCTATTTGTTTGCGCCTCGGGGTGTGGAGATATTCTGCTGCATGCGATTACGTATAATACTTTGACAAGCGCTGGTTTAAAGATGAAGGTCTTATCAGGCTGGCGGACTCCACATGCTTCTGCGTTTAGCCATTCTCCCTCCATTATGTGCTTTCAAAGTTTGTGGTATCTGTCAGTCGAGGCCCTCGAAGATTCGGCTGACAATCACTCCTCTTTCTCCCCTCTTTTACCATCATTCAAGCATTCAGGCAAACACGCACAAACAGTCCTCAGGGCGCTTTGCCTGCTCGAGCCCCCAGACTTCGACACAGTGTGTTCTATTTTGTATGGCTGTTTTATTGTCAATTGCAGATTCCCTCACTGGGGATCATGACCACTATCAGTAGTATTTTCACTAATGTGATTAAGTTAATACTGTGCTCTATGAGAGGATTATTTCTCAATTCCTCTTGATATGCGTAATATTTAGGTTGTGGTTGAGTAAATATTTTGGTTTTTCACCAAAATAATTCCCACTGAGACAAAGACACAGAATTCTGCCCTAAGGAGCAATAAAGACTGTATAATTAGAATGATTAAAGAACTGCACAACTAATTTGGCACTTATTGAATATATTTTCAGAACACAACCTGCAAAATAGGTCACATATTTAAGCCATTAAAAATACTAACTTTATTCACATTAATTATGCATTGATTCAGACATGGAATTTGACTCATTTTTAGTGTTGCCAAGGTCGCCATTGTCTCTTTACCAATCCTGTCATTATGTCGCCTTGCTCTTAAGCATATTTTCTGTGTATTGTAGCGGCTATAAAGACACCTCATTAGACAAAATGCCTTCTAATCTGAAAGCAATCATCTTTAAGTGCTAATCAATTGAATCACTTGTGGCCTCCTTAACTGTTTGCCATTAGTACTTTATCAAAGGCTCACTTAAGATAAGATTCTTGCAGCTAATGGCATGTGACGGTGACAGATTTGTGTTCAATAGTTTGCATATCCTACTTTCATGTTAGGATGAAAAATTCATTTACAATATAAGGATTTTTTTCCCCTCCACTATTCAAAGGCATCTCAACATAAACACGTTTATCTTCCTGCAACTATAATTTATTTTAGCCATTCATAAATAAAAATAGCCCAGATGAAGAAATTAATTGAAAATAAACAGCAATTAGGGCTAAAACAATAGGCCGCATCTGTAAATCTCTGGCGTTGTTCTTCATAGACGGATTCTTCTCTTGACAGATTGCCTTCAATGAGCCTGTTTTTGCTGGAGATTTGTGCTTCTTATTTTCGGAAAATTAGCTGTAAACACAGGAAAAAGGGCCTGCAAAAAAAAAAAAAATCTTTCAAAAAATAAAAAATAAAATAAATAAATATTGGACTGCATGAGGCTGAGGAGGAAAGAGGGACGATCCAAGCAAAGATGTAATCAGATAAACAGAACGAAAACCACATCAGGTACAAAAATCAGGACCCCTCCCTCACGCTTTTTGTGGGGGAAAAAAAAAAACTCCCTGATAATGTGCAAACTTTCATGTGGTAGTAAATATTCTCCACTCTGAGGGGTTTGAAGTGGTTAACGGGAGGTATTGCTGATTGGCCTCTCTTAGTCAAAGAAAAGCCATCTGATAACAAGAGGTCAAACTGTGTTCCCTTCAAATCAATTTATTTCAAGACTTGATCCCCATCCCTCCCCTCCACTATGAGAGATGGGGATCCGTTATACTGCTTGTAAAGGATAAGGAGATAAACGCATCTTCAAGCTTTATTTATTTATTTATTTATTTTGGTAAGAGTGAGGCCTTTTTTTTAAATGCAAACTGGAATTATAAAGGGATCTTAATCAACTCCAGTTACGATTCACTGTCCGTCCTCCCATATTCAGTGGATTGTTGAGCAGAATAAACTGATTCTGGCACCTTCAGGGGCTTCTATTTCAGGGTGATGGCTTTAGCACTTTAGAGTAAACTGTGTGCAATCTCTCCAGGTAGGAAAATGTCCCCATGGGCTTGTTGTTGCTGCTGTCTGCCTTCTATTTGCATGATATTTTTTCTATTCAGTCTTATCATCGGTGTGCTGTGAGGTGGGAGTGCCAGCTCCGTCTCAGAGGTTGGACCCTGGCTTTATCGGCAGGTAATTCTCCCACTCTCACTAACTCATGTTGAATTATTTAAGTGGTATTTTTTAGGGCTCAGGTGTGGCAGGTAAAGGAAGAGAAACGCAGACTACAAACACTTTTTATGTCTTTATATTTTTTGTGTGCAAATGTATATATAATGTTTGAGTGGGGGTTTTAAATAAAGGTGTAAAATAGGAGAAATGTAAGATTTTGCATGATGCTGCTCTGAATGGTACCACCGGCTGAGCATCCTTCAAAAAAGAAAAGAGGCCATTTTATTTCAGCTAAAAAAAACTGCACAAAAGCAGAAATAAAACAACAAAAAAATCTGTATAATAAATCCAAATATATGAAACGAAAAGCACAGCCAGGGGCCCCTGCAGTGACAGCATGTGCGCGCACTTCACGGTTCACCTCTCCATCCGTGGAGAACAACTTTCACCCCAAAGAAAATATAGATAGAATTGCGCGTTTGTGTCATGAGAGGTGCGAGTTACCGTGGAGTGAGCGCAGCGCCTCACTTGCAACAATGTTATCGATGTGAGTGACAAACCAGCGTCAGGGGCGCACGGGAGATGCTGCATGCGCGTCAGTTTGGGCTGCATCTTTTGCTCCCCTTGACACGGATCATCTCCGCCTTGTCAGGTTTCCGTGTGGAGGCAAAAGAAGCGAACCCTCGGCGAACATGAAGCCTTAAACCTCTTTTACAAAGAATTGATAAAATAAAAAACAAAAAAACATAAAAAAAATTTAAAGCTCAATACTGACCATGGATTGCAGCATTTGTGCAACTTTCTTTTCTGTCAATGTCCTTAAACAAGCTATAATAATAATAATAATAATAATAATAATAATAATAATAATAATAATAATAATAATAATAATAATAATAATTTCAAATGAGGCTGGGCGGGTAAAAAGGAAAATTACAAAGTGGATTCAATTTTTACTTCCGTTTATGTCCTAATTTAAACGCTCTACCTATACACCCTAATTCATCATTTATAATATTCCCCACTTCTCCTTTTCACCCTTTTTTGCACATATTTAATTATGTACACCGGGAGTAAGTGCCAGAACAAGCCACTTAAACCTACAATTTACTCAACAGGTCCCGGAGATAACTGTAATTGCTTAGTTGTATATTGGACAACCTAATTTCAGTTGTCGACTCGCTGCCCTTGGGAAGGTCCTTTGAAGTGTGAGTGAAAAGAGGGGTTGCAGTGAAAGTAATTAATTTCAGCGGGCGCGGTTAGAAACACTCCAGACCTCCTCGATGGATGCTTATTTGCTGGGAAAATGCGACGATATCAGAAAATTAGAGAGCGCTTTCTTTACCTGTCCTGCCGCCCAGCGCGCATTACCCTTCTCTGTGGCAGTGCCACCCAGAGAGGGACACCGTGATGGAAGAATGGTTGAGAAAAAGGTGGATCATTGCAATTGAGCAAAAACAAGTAAAAGGGGAACCGGATAGGTGCAAAGGTTTTAAAGAAAATTTTTGCACTTTTATTTACAATTAAAAAGGGACTAAAACAACTCTGGATACGTCAACGTCATGCACGCAAATGGCTTATTAAAATATCATTTGGGGGCCCTAATGTTTCGGGATAGTGCGCACAAGCTCCAACAAAGACCCCAAAAGAATGGTATTAAAATAATGATATTAAATCAGGGACGTGTTTATTCTTCAAAGTGAAAAAAAAAAAAAAAAAAAGTTCAACAGACGTCTGGGCGCCCTCACTTCTTGTGCGCATGCGCCAGTGACACTTTCACTACCTGCCGCATGATTCAGTATTTCACAAGAGGAGAGCGGGAGTTGTCATCCACTTGCGTGAGCTGCAGCTGAGAGAAGGTTGTCGGACGGCAAGAGGGAAAGAGTTCGGAGCGGTTTCCTTTATTTCTCCTCCTTTACCAAAGGCGTATCACTTATGGATGCCATTTTTACGCAGGGAACATCCAAGCATTGATAAGGACGCGCAACTTTTTGGGGTGGAAAAACAGCGGTGGGATGATTTACTAAAGTTCTATGTAAGTATTGAGAATGTTCCCAGCAGCGGCTGCGCGCCTCTCATGGATGTAGATGTTTGTTGTCGTCCAAACAGACGTGTAGTGGTGAACATCTTAAGTAAGTGAAAACAAATCTATTTTTGTTTTCTTTCAGAGTTTGTACCAACATGTCTAAGCCAATGGATCACGTCAAACGTCCGATGAATGCTTTCATGGTCTGGTCCAGAGCCCAGCGCAGAAAAATGGCTCAGGAGAACCCGAAAATGCACAACTCCGAGATCAGCAAGCGGCTGGGAGCCGAATGGAAACTTCTCTCCGAGTCTGAGAAAAGGCCCTTTATCGACGAAGCCAAGCGGCTGCGAGCGATGCACATGAAGGAGCACCCAGACTATAAATACAGACCGAGGCGGAAGCCTAAGACTTTGATGAAAAAAGACAAGTTTTCCTTCCCGGTGCCGTACAACCTGGGGGAGCACGACGCGCTCAAAGTTAACGGACTTGCCACTGGAGCACTTTCCGAGTCTGTCATTGGGAATCCCGACAAAGCGGCAGCTGCAGCGGCGGCCGCGGCGGCTAGAGTTTTCTTCAACCCCTCTATGTCTGCGAACCCATATTCTTTTTTCGACCTGGGATCCAAGATGACGGAGCTTTCCCCGCCTTCTTTTCCGTACGCGTCTCCGCTGGGTTACCCGCCGGGAGGCGGGTTCACCGGGACTGGCGGTGTTGGTGGCGGGACGCACACTCACTCCCACCCGTCTCCGGGAAACCCGGGCTACATGATCCCGTGTAACTGTACGGCCTGGCCCTCGGCGGGACTCCAGCCCCCATTAGCATACATCCTCCTCCCTGGGATGGGGAAACCTCAACTTGAACCGTACCCCGCTTACGCTGCGGCGTTATGATGCCCCTCCAGTCAGAGTGAGCCGAAAGAAAAACTCATGCAAGAGTTTTATAATGCATGCACAAACTTGTTCATGTGATGAAGTACTCGTCGTCTCAGATATCACATGTGTATGTACATTTATTAATGCCTTTATCTAAGGTAATTGTAATTTAGAAGACTTTCTGATCTATTATTGCTCAGCATCATCACCTCATGCAATCCCAGGAAAAGTCGACGCTTTTAGGGTTTGACTATCGGAGCAATTTGCTTATAAAAACTCATTTCTATCTGTTGCACCTGCTTGACTGACCTGTCGGAATCAAAGACACAACGAGCCATTCCGGAGATGACAACCGTTCTCCATTTTTACGCACGGTTTGGCGCAAGGATCAAGAACTGTCACGACTTTGTAAATGTGTACAGGATAAATTGACCTTAGTTTATTTGCTGTTGAAGGCCTAGTATTTGAACTAGGGCCGACATTTCCCTAGAAATCCGGTGTATATTTTGAGTTTTTAAACCGTTTTATAGATGTCTGTAATATTTATTGTTTAGTGAATCTATGGTGACCCAGGAAATTAAAAAAAACGACGATACATTTGCACACGAGTATGTAATTTATTTGAAAAGGTGTTATTCCTTTCGGGTTTGTGCCACCGCGCGTCTTTTTTCTAAAAAAAAAAAGAAGTTTAAGCAAAAAAGAGTAATTAAGTGGGTTTATAATTTCTTTCTATCTCTCTCGTATCATGTGCAGCAGGAAAAAAAACATTTTTACTAACCCTTCTGGAATTTGTATGTTATTTTGTGTTTTTCCTTTAACCTCCATTATGTACTTCAAGCTACTGTTCACTTGTTGAGCAAAAGAAAAAAAAGGACTACAATAAAGCCTATTCGGATTAAACAGAAGAGGATGGCGGCTGTAGTTCTTGATGAGATGAACAAGATTGGTACACAGCAAAAACTGGAGAGTTGAAATTTCGGGGTTAAACAAACTAGAGTTGATTTCTACTCTTGAAGTGTTATTTTAACACATTTTGATTCAAATGGTGTTCAGTGTTGGGGTTATTTATCAGAGTTAACCAAATCAAGCTCATTTAACACTACAGAGAGTCAATGCCCCTGGGCTTCTGCCTCGGAAACCCTGTGCAAGAAACTACAAGGCCCTGACACTCTTGAAGTGTTATTTTAACACATTGCGATTCAAATAATGTTCATTGTTGGAGTTTTTTTTAGCCAAGTGAAGTTCATTTGACACTGTAGCGAGTCAAGGCCCCTGGGCTTTTGCCTCGGAAACCCCGTGCAAGAAAGTGCATCGTGCTGGTAATTTTCCATGAGCTGCGGCAATTTGACCAGTGCTGGAAAAAGTTCTTCAGAAGCGGTAAGTAAAACTAATTTATGGGGAAAAGATACTATTAAATGGCCCTTAGTATATACAATGATGTATCTAGAGAGAATTGTATAACTTGTCTACGCGTTTATGTTGCTGTTAAGCTGCTTTCACGCAGCGGTTTCATCCAACCCGTCCGTGGCGTTCGTGTAATGCACTACACTCATATGGTGTAAATGCAGCTTTACCTGAACAGCTAATGCTAATGCTTCACATACAGACTTCGAGTTTCAATGTTAAGTTAATGTAGGGGATTGGTGGCGCGATTTGAGCGCAGTGTGTTTTGAGCGGCGAGGCCTGAGTTTAAAAAAAAAAAAAAAAAAAAAAACCGTTGGCGAGGTTGTCGCTTTTAGCAATCTGGGACTCGTCTCTTGGGACTTGACGTGTTCGGTGACTCGATTAGCAGGTGAGGTACAAATCCAAAATGGCGTCTCGACGTCACAATTCCATCCACCCGTCCATCCATCTTCTTAACCCGCTTAATCCCTTTCGGGGCAGCGGGGTTGCCGGAGCACGTCAGGTTACTGTTAAGGAAAGGTAGGGAAAACCTTGGACAGGTCGCCAGTTTGTTCCAGAGCCCCTGGGGGTGTAGTGCTCCACATCCACCTTCGGGACGCTGGTTGGCCGACAGACAGACATGATAAAGCCGCCTGCTTGCTTGGGCCTGCTGAACTTTATATCTACTTATTTTCTCCCTTTCGAACCAATACACGAACAGCAAGCCTTTAACTTGGTCACAGACACACTAAATCGCGTTCTGTGTGAATGCAGTTTAGGGGTTTTAAATTAACTATTTTACATTTTAGGAAAATGTGTTTTCCTGCATTTTTTTATTTATTAATTTAGTTTACTATTTAGCAAGTTTCATGTATGCTTGAATTATGTAAAAAAATGTTTGTGACTTTTAACCAGTTACTACATACTAAAAAACACATTTTTACAGGTGGGACAAAATTTTAAGGTTTGAGACAGACACCCTTTCCTGCTTGTAATCACTGGATGTCATGTGAACATAGATTATCCGAGAAATTAAATAGGGGAATGTAGTTTTATTTTACTCTGTAGATGTGTTGCAAAATGCATTTTACAAGCAAAATTGTTAAATTTAGAGCTATGGAAAATGATTTAAGATGGTATTTATGAAGTCAATCTTTGTGGGCTGGTATGGGCTGTCAAATTTTTTTGTGTGGGCGGTGAGTTACTTAAGTATAATTGAATTTTAAAAAGCAACCTTGCTTTAATCAATCTTTACACCACATTGTAAATGTATCTAAATTTTATAATCTAACTCTTGTAGATCAATTGGTGTTGCTCTTCAGCTTCAGAGGTTCTCAGCTGGTAAACCCTAAGTGAAGGAGGTAAGTCTTGATAGTCATGTTAGCTGTGTCAGCATGCCCCCCCCCCCCCCCCCCCCCCTATTTCTTGTTCTTTTATGGAAAGCTCACCCTAACATATATCAGACTTGGTGATTACATAATTGACTTTGCATATTACATGGCTCACACACACACACACACACACACCTCATTCTTCTGGTATCCACTGCATGGGTTGTGAAAGTTTCAAAACTCTGTAGTGGATAACATAATTGACAGGTTTACTGTGTTCATATGACTGTTTTTAATTTGAGCTTGAATTGTTTAAGTTGTATGCTTAAAAAAATGCTTATTTCTGTCATGTTTTTCTCTTTTCGGAATGACTTCAGTAAAATGCTGGTGCAGGTTCGCTACCGCCAACAGCAGAAATATGTAAAGGTGGATGAAGTTGATGGACAGTTTGATTTCATGCAACTGCATGGAAAAGGTTTGTTTTTAAAATTTCGATTGAAGAGGAAATACATTTTGTGTAGGTGATTTTGTATCCAAATTAGTTTATTCATTTGTGAAGTGAGAATAGTGCTGGCTTAAAAGGATGCTCTCAGAAATATCTCATCTTTTCCAGTCATCGAGAGGTTTTGCCTGCCACCTGACGCAAAAGTAGTATACAAAGATGCAACAGGGACAGAAGTTGACGAAGACATTTTCAATGACCTTGTCAGCCAAGGCAGCGTTGTTTTAACCGTTTTCCCCAGTGATGGTGAGAAATGTAAAGGGTCAGTTACATGAAGCAATTCAGTGTCAAATGGTGGAACTTTTTTTTTTTTCCAAGTCAGTCTACATAAAATAAATTTGTAGTATAATGTGGAATCCAACAAGATGCAAAAAAAATTGCAACATGTGAACAAAGCTGTATATTTTTTTTTATTTCTGAAATGTATTTTTTTCTCCTAGAGTTTACTGATTGCTCCTTGTCCTCTCCATCTGAGTGGTCTGACTCAAGCTTCAGTTCAAGTGCAAGTGCATCAACTATACTTCTAGATGAGATCCCAAGGAAAAAATCAAGAGTTGAAGGAACAATCAATGCAGTTTCTGCAAAAAAGGTTGGAACAAAATTCAATTATCTCTGTCAACATTTTTTTTTTTGCTGTTTTAATTACAATTTTTGTCTTCCCTAAGTTGATCGAAGCTGTACTTGGAACCAGTTCAGGTGGTGAGGAGGTCCTTAAAGAATATCACACATCACAGACTCTCAAAGATTCTACCAGAAGAAAGCTGGTCAATATAATAGTGGCCCACATGATTGATAAACATGGGTAAATGTGTCCAGTTTTTGTACACTTAATTAAAGAATCAAAACTGTTTAGCTATTACTTCAGTAATCCCAATTGAATCTCTTCCCAGACATCTCCCCGCCAAAGCTGTTAGAGAAGAATATGCTCTTGGGATTGTGGCACTTTTCCCCTCCCTTAAAGACCCCTACTCCGAGAAAGGCTACGTATGTATAATTATTATTGTAATATTCATTGAGATAGTATTTATGTTTTGTGTTGTTGGGTTCTGGGTGGGCATTTTAATTTCTGATATTCTTAAAAATTACAGACAATGCACTAAGTGTTGATGTATTTCCATTTTAGGAACACTTCTATGATGCTGCAAGCAGTACAGGATACATTTCTTGGCGTCTTAAGACCATCCAGAGAAAGATTCGACGAGAATCTACCACTTCAAATAACCTCACTGGCCTTTCTCAAGGAGGAGGTAATACATCTGCAAGCTGGTGTGTAGTAGAAGAGAACAAAGAGGGTTTTAGGTTTGCATGCTGTCACCTCTTTCACAAAAGTAGTTTGTATGTCTGACATAAGAAAGCCACTTTCCTCTAACTAGATTGGTTGAACATTTTCTTGGACTGACTTTAATTATATATATATATATTTTTTTCATTTACCTATCTGATTAGCAACTAGGGCCTAATTTATTTAAAGTGTGTGTGTTCCTTTCTTCAGGGGGCCCTAAAATCCAGAGATCGGTTGTAGTTGAGGAGCAGCAGCTGGATGGAGATGCTTGTCAGGAGGCAATGTCTTTGCTCAACCATGCCACAGACACTACTCTAATTTTTCGAAAGATGAGAGAGACGTTTCAGCATCGGCAAAAACTCGTCAATGACTCAGACAAAACGCTTGACATCCTGTCAATCTTCCCAAGATTCCTGGATACCAAAGGATTGGTAAGTATGCAGTGATATTTTGAGAACTACTTGAAATATGCGGAATGTGGTGATAGTATATTTTCTTTCTCATAGGTGAATCAAGACTTCATTCTCTTGTTTAATGACGAGGTATCCAACCGACTGCTTCAGAAATGGGACCCAATCTTTAGATGCAACGTTATCAAAGAGGCCCAGCAGCTCACTTCAACACCAGAGCTTCGTCAGTTGTTGCATTCAGCAGAGAGTCTTGGAAGTGATGAGGCAATGAGTGAGTTTTGCTCTCTTGTGTTTACAATTCAATACTTTATTAACATAACTTTTTTTGTACTGTGCTTTGTGTAAGTCTTTAAAAGTTCAATGACTTAAAAGATTATGAAGTACATGAATTTGCAGTACATTTAAATGGAGGTTTGTTAAATCAGATTATTAGGGACATATTTAAGTTTCTGTTATTGCATCACCACCAACTTATTTTAGCTGTCATTTTACTATTTATTGCGGCACATATCTACTTGAGACATGCAGAGTTTTAAATATATTCAACGTTTTCAACAGAGTAACTGATTTTTGCCCTTTTAATGATCATTGTTTTAAGTCTTTGCTGTTCATTCATTCTTTGTCCATAGCTTATGACAGAGAGATGGCCTCGCTTTTGTTGCTGTTACATCTCCTTCCACCATCACCTGGGGGACCAAAGTTTCCAAAAATCAGCGCTTCTGATGCAGTTGAAAAAGTTATTGTCTTTCACAAGGTAATTTTAGATTTGTTAATTTTGATCATATGTAAAACTGGTAAAGAGTTAAATTAAACAAATTGTACGCAAGTTTACCTTAACCTAGAATGTTTGTGTTCACTTGTGCAGTGCTATTTCTGACTTAAGTGTCTAATGTCCCTTTTAAACCTCAGTCTTGCTGCAGTTTGGAAGAACATCTTCAGAATCAGCAAAATCATCAGCCATACCTCCTAGCTGTTGGTCGCGAAAAGAGGAACATCGACAGATTCTACATCTCCATTGACAAGCGTCTCATCCCTTGCCAGGCAAACCGCTCCCTTGGGGCATTTGATGAACTTTTTAAAGCTCATTTTGTTTTCAGTGTGTCTTATGATGGTGCACTTCTGAATTTCTACACCTTTTTGCAGACAACAGTTTATAATATTGATATGGGTAAAATGAAGGTGTCACCAAGAGTTCGAGACATGAGAGCCAAACTCCTTAGCCAAGAGGTGCTTCTCACTACCCAGATTTAAAGCCAGGACAATTAAAGACTTTTTGAGCAAAATGCTCATATGTTTTCTGTGCAACAAAGTTTTCCCCAGCAGTCAGCAGTTAATTTCACATATAAGAGGTGAACATGGTTATTATCCTGGACCAAAGTTCAAGTTGTTTTGTTGTCAGCCAAGTTGTAGGCTTCAGTTTCAAACATATGCAGGCTTTAGAAAGCACCTTAACATTGTTCATAGCAACGTTGAACAAATTGTTCATACTTCAGCTGTTGCTAATTTGCCTAGTGATCCAGTTTCACATGATTTGGAAGACCAATTTCATTCAACAGATCTTTCTCAAAGTTCCTCCAGTGTTATTCTAGAGTCTAGTTCTTCCCATGTTCCAGAGAGTAGAGAAACTAATGTTTCAGATTTTAGCAGGGATTCATCCAAAAAAATGTGTGCATCCATTGTGGCCAAACTGCAGGGTAGTGGCATTTCTAACAGTTTAGTATCTTCACTTGTGGGTGATTTGGAGGAACTAACAAGCGAGCTTCGTTCAGAAGCAAAGCAGGCCATTATTTCTGCTTTACCTACAACTGACCCCAATATATCTGTAATTAATGAATCTTTTGAAAAATTGGAAAACCCATTCACTCATCTGAATACAGAATGGAAACGAAATAAATTCTTCAACTTAAAATGGGGAGTTGTAGAGCCCAGAGAAATGACACTGGGAGTGAGATACGACACCAGACGTAATCAAAAATCGGGTATTTATGATCAGGTACCTGTTAAGGATACTTTCATTTATGTCCCTGTTCTGGAATCTCTGAAGTTCATGTGTAAGAATCCAGAGATTTGTGCTCTCCTGAAGAGGGAGTGTAGGTCAGAGCCTGATGCGTATCATGACTTTTGTGATGGAAGTTACTTTAAAACTCACCCCCTGTTTTCAGCCAAAAAGCACGCTTTACAAATTCAGCTATTCTATGATGATTTTGAAACGGCCAATCCCCTTGGCTCAAAACGTGGAATTCACAAAATTGGCTGCATTTATTTCATTTTAAGAAATCTACCTCCAAAATTTAATTCCATCTTGATGAACATTCATTTATTATCTCTTTTCCACACACCAGATCTGCACAAGTACGGTTTTGATGTTATACTGGAACCACTGATAAGGGATTTGAAACAACTGGAAAGTCGAGGGATAAGTCTTCCATTTTCTGATGAGCCAATATATGGAACAATTTCACAAATAACTGGAGATAATCTAGGGATGCATTCCATTCTTGGTTTTAATGAGTCATTCAACAGCCGACATTTTTGTCGCCTTTGTTTGGTTGAAAAAGATGATTGTCAAATAGTGTACACAGAGGATGATCCTAAAGTGGTCTTTCGTAGAAAAGATGTGTTTGACATGCATTGGCAGTCTCTTAAAGAAAATGTTAATTTAAAGTCACTGTATGGTATGAAAAGAAATTCTTCTCTAAATTCTTTAAAGTATTTCCATGTTTGCAGTAACTACTCTTTTGATATAATGCACGATCTTCTTGAAGGTGTTGCTCAGTATGAGATCAAATTGCTATTTGAATACATCACAAAACACTACATATCAGAACAAAACTTGCTTTCAAGGATCTATGGTTTTGACTATGGATTTTTAGAAAGAAAAAATCGTCCCACTAAAATTATTTTGGATAGTCCAGGTAATGGCATTGGCCTGAACTCCATCCAGACATTATGTCTCGTAAAAAACATTCCACTTATTCTTGGTGACATTATTCCAGCAGGGAACAGACACTGGGAATTATTACTACTGTTACTTCAAATAATGAACATAGTTTTTTCACCTTCTCTCACTCTGGGTATGACTCTGTATTTAAAGAATCTGATTTTTGACCACCACAAATTATTCAAGCACTTGTATCCGCACAGAAACTTGATACCTAAGCATCATTTTATGATTCATTACCCGTCTTCAATTCGGAAAATTGGTCCATTGTTGTTTTTCTGGTCTATGAGGTTTGAGGCTAAACATAAGTTGTTAAAAGATTGTTTCAAAAATTTCAAAAACATAACCAAATCACTTGCTAAAAAACATCAGATGGCCATTGCTTATCACTGGGAAACCTTAGCACTCGAACAGAAGGAATATGGGCCAATTAAATCATTTTCATTGAGAGAGGAAAATGTGGTAAACAGTCAGATTCTTGAACAATCTAAAGATGTTTTCACAACAAGTTGGGTTAAAGTTAATGGTGTGGAGTACAGAGCTGGACTTGTTGTTTGCAGTTTGATGGAGGAAGAAATGCCCATCTTTATTCAAATACTTGACATTCTTTTAGTTGATGATGACATTTTTTTATTGGCTCAAAAATTATTTACGGAGTACTTTGATGAACATTACCATGCCTTTAAAGTATCAAGTACAGAAGAAAAGTGTGTTATCAAAATAACAGAACTGAAATGTTACAAACCCTTTGATGTTCAAAGCTCATATGGAGCAACAGATGAAAGTTTTTTTGTTATTCCGTCATGTGTTATGTTTTAATTGACTGCATGGGAGTAAAATAATAAATATGTTTGAAAATATATTTTTTGGGGAATTATTTCATTGCCGGTTAGATAATTTGAACTATTGTATCGTATTGCAGTACTTGGTAAAACATTTTAGTTAATTGTTTAAAAAAAAACACTTATTTGGGTAGTTTTAGTGTCTAGTTAAGTTTAGTGAGTTAAGAAGGAGCTGTGACTCTGTTTAACATATTTATTGAGTTAAACAATTGACTCTGACACGGTGTTAATTTAACATATTTATTGAGTTAAACAATTGACTCTGACTCGGTGTTAATTTAACATATTTATTGAGTTAAACAATTGACTCTGACTCGGTGTTAATTTAACATAATAATTGAGTTAAACAATTGACTCTGACTCGGTGTTAATTTAACATAATAATTGAGTTAAACAATTGACTCTGACTCGGTGTTAAATGATTTAACTATTTTGAAAATGTTAATTTAACTCCGTAAAGTTTGGAGCTATATAAACCCTGAAAAAGTGTTGAAATTAACTCTGTGGGAGTTGAATCAACACTCTAGTTTTTGCTGTGTATCTTTTCTTCTGCTGCTCCCGCTTCTCAGTCCAGGTGAAGTGTAAGGTATCCTCCAAAGGCCGCTTTTGTCTGCGCTGTGAATGAGAGAAGGAAGGAGCAGTTGGGAGGGGGGGGGGGGGTCTAAAGTAGCTCATTGTTATCAAAAGCTCTTGTTGATCACACTTTTAATAGAAAAGAAGAAAAACTTTGAGTTTTATTTTGAAATTTCTCCTAAAAAAAGATATCCTTAGAAATAAATTCAATACCAGTTCCATTTCCTATTAGATCTATAACACAAGGATGCCAACACGAAGCAAAAGCCTCGATGCCACCGTGAGATTAATTCATAAGGATTGGAGCGATTATGCAAAACTAATTTGGACAGTCCAGGGATAATTATCCGCGTCACGGTTAATTAAACGCTTTCAGCTCGTTGCTCTCCATTGTAACACCTCCATCACTTCACTCCACGGAACTTCCTTCTTCGCCCCTGACAGCAACAGCCTGCTGGTTGAATCTGAAAAACTAAACGGTGAGGCAGGTGTTTTTTTCACACGTTTTGTGACATTTATTAAACAAAAAAGCTTTTTCTGTAATCGTTTGATAAAAATACATTCAAACTGGTGTGTGATTTCCAAGAAAAACGTAAGTTTTACGCACGCTCAAAGTATGGGAAAAGACGCTCGAAGTATGGGAAAAACCTGCTGTGACTCCCCTCTTTACGCACACATACACACCCCCCGCCCTACTTTCCTTGGAGCTTTTTTAATTATATTTTTGTTGAGGAAAAGGGTGAAGATGGCTGAAAGAACTTTCTTCAACTCTGGGAGCGTTTAGACGGTCGAGGGGGTTTTGTCTGGAAACAAAACGTGGGTTGGGAGGTTTTGTGAGGGTGTTGTTTGTTGAAGTGGAGCTCAGCAAAAGCGGCTGCTTTCCCTCATTGTGATGAAAGCAATCAGTGGTATTTGGAAAACTGTTAGCATTGTGCACTTCTTCTGTGTCCATTGTGGAGGATTTCTTTTCACAGGGTTTTTTTTTTCAGTCGATCCAGCTGGCCGGAGTGAATAGCGGTGCAATGTGTACACGCTTTGTCCCTCCAAGCCCTTCAAGTAGCCCACACTGAATAGAGTGAGTTGACACTGCATGACAGTGAAACAACATAATAAAAAATACATGAGCGCATGAATGGAAGCAGGCGCATAAATAAATAAAATGGGTGGCCAAAACTGGATAAACTGAATGACAAAACGGTGAAAGGGGAACAAAAAGATATTTAACACGGTAGATTAGCATTAGAATGCAATCTACAAGCCAGAACAATTGATGAATAGATTTACTGGCCAAGAAAGAAATGGACTAAATGCCTTTTTAATAGGTAGGCTATGTTTTACTTTTTCTAAAAAAAAATAAAAAAAAAAATGTAAAAAAAAAACACCACAAGATGAGAACTAAAGAGGAAAGTAAATGTGAAAGCACATTTTTTATAAGAATTCATACAGAAATCTGTTAAAGCACACTTTTTAAATATTAAATTAGCATTAAGAACTGGGCCAATTATTATCTTTACTAATAAAGGCCTCAATTAGCATTCTTTAAAATAATTGTTCAGAAATTTTCTTAACTTAGTAAGAAAATATTTAAAATAATAATAATAAAGGTGCTCAAAGATGATCAGATTATTGATAAAGATATTTAATCAATGTCTATTCTATTAGAATTAATATTTTTAGTACCTACATTTGAAATTATATTATGCAGCCTACTTTAAAAAAAAAAAAAGATTGAGTTTAGCTGGTTATGAAAATTTCTTAAAAAACAACAACCTTTGGAGTCATTATTACCATTTGAATAGCATTAAGTTGTGTTACATTTTTTTCTCACTTAAATATTTGCAGACATTCTGCACATTTCTCAAAGGAATCTGGAATCTCTCAGCTGGTGTTTCATAAATGAAAGGCATTTAAGAGAGAGAAAGACAGCAAAAGTGAAAGTCCACCCATCCATTTTCTAAACCCATTTTGTCATTCCAATAAAGAATGATAAGTGGAATCTTCACTCCTATTCATGACATTTTCACTATGTTGAAAGTTTGCAAATGATTCTTAAAAGCCTGAAGACGTGGAACATAAAAAAATGCAGAAAATATTAGCGGGTATATAATGAGCTGATGCCGTATTATTAGCCTCTAAAATAAATTGAATTACAAGGCTTAATGGTATGAGTTTGTTCTCCGTGTGTTTTTGGATTTTTTTTTTATTTTTAGTTTTTAATCTAAACCTAACTTGAGTTACAGTGAAATACTAACAGGCTGCATAAAGCTTTCCACATAAGATTAACAGAGACGGCTGCCTCATATTTCATAAGCCGCCTCCCAGATACCCTGATATCATTATGTCAGAGTGTTAAACCCTTTATGTGCCTGTAAGACATTTGTAGAAGTCAGATTAGGCAAATTAACATACATATGTATCACCAGTTCAACCATGTTGACCTTAAAGGGATGCACAATGGCTCGCTCATCTCTAATTTGCCCAAGGCTGCCCTAGAGGCATGTGGATTATCAACTGCCTTCAATGGCTTGAGATGGATCATTTTAGTATTTTTTGGGACATGAATAATACATCAATATTATCTGTTTGAGGATGTTTTCTCAATTTGTTTGCAGGACTCTGCTTCTTGCTCACCTGGTTGTCATAGCAAGTGTGTGCCTTCTGCAACGCTGGGAGATACAGACACCTAGACCTGGCCTCTCTGCGAGAAACCTCAAAGAGTCTGATCACTGGCTTCTCCATCTCATTTTAGGCAAATCAAAGTGTGAAAAGTCTCTCCTGCAGCAATATCTCCATCATCAGGTTGTGTCAAGAATGTTTATGAAGGCTGTGTGTCATATTACCTGTAATCTTCAGAGTATGAACTGCTGCATTTCTTACTCCTGTATGCTCCCAGGAGGTGAAAAAAGCCAAAATTATCTTGCATTGCACCTTTTCCGCAACACCTCAACATGGCAAATCAAAGCCTCACAAGCGTACATGTCGCTGTGCCCAAGGTCACCGTAAGAAATGAGAAATCTCTGTGTACTGTACAGTCCATCCCCATAAACAGCCTCTGAAGTCTGACTCTGCTTTAAAGGAGTTAAAGTTTGTTTAATAGGACATAATGCAATACGCTGGTGGGCCCTCATGGAGGGAAGGCTTGAAATACAAGCTGGGGGCAAATGGGGTAGCTAGATCAACAAGGTGGGTGAAGGGAGTTTTGCAGGTGAGATGAGTAAACTAAAAGCAAAAAAAAAAAAAAAAAAAAAATGTGCACCATAATGTGTGGCTTTAGCAATTTGGGAATTTATTTCAATACATTTCCACATTATATCCAGTCTGCAGCAACTAAATGTTCAATTTAAGAGTGTTAGTTATTTTTTGTTGGACAAAATGTAAACATATAGTTAGGGTGGTTGTGTGTCATGAAAAAAATTGTCTTAAAAAAAAAAGAATTTCTTTTGTCAAAGAAATGTTTCAATTTTTTTAGAAAAACATAACACAGAATAAAAACACTGAATTTAGGAGCAGTTCTTTTAAGTAATTTCAATGGGGAAAAAAAAGGATTTTTGGTTATTGTTGTTTTGAGAAAACAATTTGGGTTTTTTTTGCACGTGAGTTTAGGACTTTGTGTTACATATGAAAGGTGCTTTAAAGATTTTGGAAACAATCAAAAATTCAAAACAGTTTTACAGGGAGTAGATTTTAAAAACTATAAAAATCCTGTCAGTATGTATTCACATTAGATTTATTCGCTCTTCTGACATGTTAAAAGTTATTTTTTTTAAAGGAAATCCATCAGTTAGTCAAAGATAACTTGATAAAAATCAAGACAATGTGCATTTGTTAATGTAAAACTATATCACAAAAAGAAACACGTTCAGTAAAATAAGTCCAGCACATTCTTATGCTTGTGAATTTATTCTCAATATAAGGAAAAAATGTGCACAAACGTATAAACATGGGAATCTTTTGCATCCTTCTCAGCTCTGACACAGGGAAATGTCTGACTCTAAAGCTCCCACTGCTGTCTGAAGGAACTCACTGCGCTCATGACTTTTATATTTTATTAACAACAATATTTTACAAACCATAGCATAAAATTACAATGGTTACCTTGGAAATCTTTGAACAAAAATTTGAAGGAAAATTAAAAAAAAAAAAAAAAAAAAAAAGAATGAACATGCTTTGAGGTTGCACATTCTCCCCCCAAAATTAGACTTTTCAATTGGTAAAATGATAATTGCCAAAAAAGAAAAAAAATAAAATAAAAAAACAGGCAGAAGGATTATTTTCTGTATCAATAAATTTAAATAATGTTAGCTGAAGAGCTTTAACAAATGTTCCTTTAACTGACGTGATACTGTCTGTTCCATTTCCAAATGACCTCTGGCTGCGATTGCAGGCTCTCATATTAATTCTCAGGTTTTCAAGGGAGAAAAAAAATCTCTCATAAGTAGAAATAATGAAGTTGAAGTGCTGATGCCCCGAGGAACAGTCACAAAGAATTATATCTTTCTTTAACACGGGACACAAGCAATAAGATAAGTACCTGTCAGTTGGCATACTCTCAGCAACATGTGCCTATCAATAAAAGAGATTATGTTCCCCACTTATTACAACAAAGATCTGGGGGCTCCGAGATTGCACCTTTAATGAGAAGGAATGATTTCCTCCTGCACACTACAGCCTCACTTGACGTGTGAGAGCTGGATCGTTTTATTATTATTTTTTTCCTCTCTGTCAATATTAACATTAAGGCACAGGGATTATTTATTACATTTTAAACAGGATTACGGCATGCAAAGCCTGATTTGGGAATCACTCTGTGTTGTGACATTGTGGTTTAGCAGCTAAATTCCAAATACTTGTCGTAATTATTTCCAAATAAGATGTAAAGAAATGTTCAGAAATGGAAACTTGAATTTCTGTTATCCTGTTTGCATATCTTTTTTTCTTTTTCTTAGAATAAAAAGATCCAAACTCCATAATGGGCCCCAACATTAGACTTTTCATTAAAGTGGTGTAAAGAGTGGGGCTTTTATTGTCTTCATGTACACATTCTTGATAAGCCACACTTATGACTAAAGGACTAGCTTACTGTGACAAAAACTGAATGTTTAACAATTTTACAGCCGCGGGATAAAGCGCAACAACACGGATGCAAAGCGTTACAAGCAATGCAGCAGCGTAAACCTTGATGACAGCACAGCAATAATTTGTGTGCACGCCATATCACATGCAATAAAAATACACGTTTTTAATCTCAAAACCTGAGTTGGCCCATGAAACGTGCCATTGGTTATACTGATGAAGAAGCATGACTTCATACCTTAATTGGGAACTAATGTGAAGGTCCTCAGAACAAATCTATTATGAATGGTCCAAGACAACAGTACACAGAGGGGGACCTACAGCAGACATGCCTTAGCCACACCATCACCACTCCTGCAGGATGCATCTTAGAAAATCTTCTATTTTTATTTTTAGTTTATTTTAAAGGTTACACTTAAGGTAGGGGCTTTTGGAGAGAACATTTCTTCTTTCTTGCTTTGTTAGCGCTGTAGAAAAGAGATCTAGGGTAGAGGCTTGAAACAGGGACTGTAATCAAAGGTCTGGCCTTCACTTTTGTGGTGAGAGCACAGATGATACAAGGCTGGGAGCTGCTCAAGTACCAGCAGAAAGAGAGATGTTTCTTTCTGTCTTTTAAGCCACAGAGAAGCCCCTCTTCTCTAATGGTTTTTTTCCTCTTTTGTTTCGCGTGTGAGAAGTAAAAGTTTTATTCATCCAAATACCAAGAGCAATTAAAAGTGAGGAATGAGTGTTTGTTGAGCACTGTGACATTTGACACATCCATGAAAAAGCGCAGAACTTTCAGCATGTTTCATTCAGCGCTGAAGTTGTTTGTATGAAAAATAAAATGGGTCAAGTGGAACAGTGCTCTTTGACAGCCCTTTTTAAAACGGAGCGAAGCCTTGGCATTGCACCTCACTCCCCCCCCCCCCACTCCTCACATAAACTGATACAGGAGACATAAATGAAGTTGAATGTCTAAAAGCAAACCCCTACGCTTTGATATTGCCGCAGACAGGTGTAAAAATATACAGAGCTAACGCACAGCAATAATAAGAGATTTATGTATGTAGGGCGCAAAAGAAATGCCGAGCTGATGCCTGGTGCTGTCAGGTTTGTTTTCCTGTTGCGTCATTCACCGCGCCAGCCCACAGTGAAGCCGAATATGGCAGAAGCCTCCGTTTCTCATGCCACGTGCTGCATGATCTCTTGTCAGGCAAACAGATGTCTCAACCCGCTGAATTGTTGGATGTTTGTATGTAGGAAATGAGTAAACAAGTTGAAATATATCCCCGGTTAATTTGATGCACAATGGATCCTGACAGGTAAGGATCCAGTGTCAGATTTCGGCTGCTTTCTGCCCCTGCACACGTTAGCTTGCTACCATGACAATAATAACTTAATATCAATCATCTTTATGGAGAATTGGGTGTATCTTTTGTTGTCCTGTAATATTATCACTGCTTTTTTTGACCTTATTTAACCTTTTTCCTGTAAAGTCAATTCAGTCAGAGGTGATAAAAGACCTGGAGTGAATGGAGTGTGTGTAATGTTGCAGCCAGGAGCGATTACAGAGGTAACATGAAGACTTGGAAGCAGTACTGAAACAGGGCTTTTTGTGTGTACTAAATTGCTGGACAGCTGCAGGGCTGACATTTAAAACACAACATCACCAAACAAAAACACATTAGAGGAGAAAGGCTTAGCAGGGGGCTTTGAGCAAAACCTGAAATTCAAGTTTTGGCGAAGGCGACTGACCCAAATTTCCTGCCCCTTCTTCTCTTTAACGTGCTTCTGCAAGCTCGGGCCCTGGGGTGACGTATCCCTTACACAGGGATTGCCAGTGCATTTACATAGCATGGTTAATGAGAGATCAACACCAGGAAAGCATATTGAATATAAAGCATTCTTGTAAAAATAATGAGCGAGCGATTGATCCATACTCAAACAAGCCGGTTTGCTGACTTAATACCAAAGGCAGATTATAGCCGGTGCCAAAAGTGCCCTGGCGTGCGACGCCTTTTGCTTAGAGGGTCCCCAAACTTGTCATCACATTAGCCCATGGTCAAGGAGTACATCCTACCACTCTCCTAATCTGCTTTCCTGCACAATTAGCCCTCTATATTAAGGCAGCTGACAGCCGGTGGGGAGCAAAGAGGAAAATCACTGAGTTTTCACACAGGATGGATGGATTGTTTACTGCTGCTGCTGAATCAAAAAGCCTCTGAGGGGATTCTCTTCCCGAATCAACACTGGTCCTAACATTAGGTCTGAGGGTTTTTGTCAGCATGAAGGCTTGCTCCTCTTTATTGTGCCAAACATCTATTGCACTTTGATGAAGCCAAACAAAGGAGGATAAGCGGGCCGGGTGGGTGGGGAGGAGCACCCGTGGCCAGGGTTGACGGGAATTTCTTGTTCAGGAAATCGGAGAGAATCAGAAATAGTGAAGAGGGTTGTATGGTGGAAATGGTGAGTTTTCTGAATAAAATGATAGATAATTTCATTGCCACAAAAATGAGGAAACTATAGGCAAAGTGAAGAAAATAGCAGGAAGTGATGGAGAACGGAAGGGGCTTGAAAAGAATAAGAAGAATTCAGTGCTGCTTCTTGCAAGAGGAAAGAAAAAAAAAACATTGATGACACCCGGTTCCATTCTTCCGCTCTCCCCTTTCTCTGCTCCTCGCCTCGCAGCACGGCGGGCTAAGCTGGGAGCTGTAATGTCATTAAATTGCAAATGCTTTTTTTTTTCATTTCCGACACACACTGTTTACTTATCTGGCAAAAACATATGTTGGAAGGAATCCGTTAAATTCTGCCCATTGCCTTGGGTGAAAGTGCAATAGAAACGGGCCCACTGAGCTCCTTCTGTCGTCTCCTTTTAGCACTTTGCCTTATCTACAAGGCTGCTTAGCAGCAAACTGGCGAGTTCAATGAAAAATGAAGATACAGTGCAAGATTAGGGAAGAACAGTGAGGGGAGAAATGCTCGGAGAGAGGGTCATCCCATTGCAAATGATTTCACTCCTCTCCATCTGCATAAATGACTATTTTTAAGGCATCTCCAGCGTCTGTATATTTTTCTCACTCTGCCACACATTTAATTTCACGCCCCGTGTTCTGAATATGCTTAAATGCATATCTCTGATGCACCTTTAAGCCAGAGGAAAGAGGATGGGGGGAGGGGGGTACGAAAGCAAAATTAAAGATAAAATGGTGTGATTTGCACTACAAGTCTATTACTTTATGGCATTTACATATAGTTTACCTCTGCAATTCCAAGATTTTCTTCTACCACCCTCCTATCAGTATTTGGGCTTGTATAAATATGTATTAATCTTTGTTGAGGAAAAATAAAATTCCTAGCACTGCACTGGAAAGTTTGAAGGGTGCACTTTCTTGCTTCAACTTCTTCTTCTTCACCCATGACACTGTCAGCATATCTGTTGGAGGGGGGGTGTTCTCTACCGGTTTGCCCTAACAAAAGTGCAGGCTTCAAGCACTTAGTGCCCCGTGATCCACAGATTCCCCTCCCATCAAGTGGAGAGGCGGATTCCGGGCCAAGGCTTGTGTCGCGGCTTTAGAGGAAAGGGCCCGGCTGAGCCTAATGGAAGAAACGAACTTCAGCCTTGTCAAGCTAGTGGCTGAGCAGCTTTGCAAAAGTCAGGAAGAATGTCTCAGATAATATTTACCGAGACCCACAAAGGTCTCACGCTGGCGTGATGAATTGCAGCCATGTGTGTGCTCCTGTTGTGTTATCAGGCGAATGTGTTGTTCTACAGTGGAAGTTTGAGTGGAAAGCCCGCCCCTAAGAGCAAGAGGAGAAGACGGCTGTGGATTGGCCTGGGAATGAAAAGGAGCCAGAGAGGCTATTCAGAGCACGATTCCTTTCCTTCATTGTCTGCCTGCTCAGATTTGAATACGCACACTCAAAGAGGACAAGAAAAATGCTTCAGCCTCCTGCATTGTTGGCCTTCTCTCTCTTCTTTTCTATTTGCAATTAAATGCATTTCAAATGGAACAAATGTATAGAAAGAAAGCATTTCTGATAAGAGAGAATTCCACTGCCTTTAACCTCCATTGTCATGGCTTTGCAATTTCCTTGCACTCCTATTATCACACATGCACAATCCAAACATGCCTTTGAATAGGAAAATGCCATACAACAAGTAAGCAGAGCTTCATTGAAAGTTAAATTGCATTTACAAATCATTTTTAGTCTTCTGTGTTCCTCAGCACTTAAGCTGTTTCTTTTTTAGCTCCCTGTGTGTGATGACAGGACCCTTGTGTCCTGGGAAGTATCATGCACACTGGTCCAAAGCATGGGATGTGATCAGTCAATTAGAATTAATGTCATTTGGTCATTTGTGCCTAAACACCCTGCACATGCATTGTGTTTGCTTTGTGTGCAAAGCATCAGCTGCAAAAGCCAATCTCATCCTCCAGACATGAATTTTTGAAGGATTTGAACGCTGTAAATAACTCCAAACCCTCTCTTACGAGGTTTACCCCCGGAGCACTTTGTAACTTATCAGGGCTGCCTTGTGCCTCCTCTAAAGCTTGCATTATGCTCAAATGTAAATCGGTAAGCTGCCAGAGAGGTGGGCGGGAATCACTGAAGAAAGAATCACTGAAGGGTCTAGCCAATATTCTGATTGGGGCATGGCAAAATAAACAGTGTAGTTTAGTGTTTTAGGAGCCAGCTGAACAAAAACTATATCATCCTGCTCTGTTATGCTCACAAACACATGATATTGGACCACCTTAAATCATTAAATAGCCATACTTTAGCTCCAATGAATGATGTTGGATAAAGTTTAGAGAGTTTTAATGTTCAAAATCCCAACAACAGTTTAAAAGGAAACTATTAGACTCTAAGTGAATCATCCCTAAGGGTCTTTTTGTATTTCTAATTTCCATCTCTAATAGTACAAGAGACTGATTAGTAATTAGGACAGAGCAATTTGAATGCATGTAATGAGCATTATAGGTTTCCCATATACTGTGCTGCTCAAACTGATGAAAATGGATAGCATCTCTGTCAATTTGAACGCATGTTGACCTTTAATGGCAATTAATCTACAAGACAAAGCTTCATACTGCTTGTCCTTGAATTGGTTTTGCAGTGTAATGAGAATATCACTGGAATCTCCCAAATAATTGACCTGAAGCATGTTTTGCAGCGCAACTATTAATCTTATTTTCCAGTGAATTATTTGATCAGTTTCCTTGAGAAGTGGGATTTTAAAAGTACAAACTTGTGCAGAGGATATGTGGCCCCCAGATATTAATTTGGAGATGGATAGGAGTCTTAAAGAGGATTAAAAACTCCATACAGGCTCCTCATTCCACAGAGCTGCATACCACTCAACCCACTGTACGTACCGTCAGTCACTCTGCGCCACGGCGGAGATCTGAAATGGTGACAGTTGAAGTACAAAGATGTCCAATCCTAGACTATTTCATGGCATGTTTGGTGAAGGAAATGCAAACTGTTGGGATCGGAGAAGCAGTGCTGAACAGAAACAGCAACACTGCCCCCCTTCTATTGTGCACAGATACTGCATGTGCCTCACCTGCCTCCCTGAGCTCTGACTAAAAGAGAACAAATCCACCAATTCTCATTTCCACAGCATCTTCAACAAAACGTGCTTTTGAATAAATCCATTATTTAAATAAAATACTTTTTGAACAACTGCAAGACAGAATATTGACATATTTTGCACAAAGGACTTCAGACACATTATTTAATACCACACTATAGGTTCTTAAAGAATAAATCATTTAAAGCAGAGGATAGTTTTTTTGAAAATGTTGATATTTCAAGTGATAGTTTGCCATTTTTAAGATTCAAGTCTAATGATTAAATAAAAAAAAAGTAGAAACACTTTTAAATTTTGATTTTTGTCATAGTCCGGTAACCTAAACATCCAGTATGATGCTACAATGACACTAATGCCCTAAAATATATTTGAACACACTAACAATCCTTACATGTTCTTTAAAGACTGAAAGATTTAGCTAAAGATTTAGCTACACTTTAGCATCACTTGGTTCAAGCTGCTTTAAAAGACTTATGAATATGAAGGAGGAATCCCAACGCCTGGTGCAGCTCTAGCTGAATGAAACTTCAAGTGATCAGCAATTCATGAAACACAAGAAAAGAACACAGAAATGAGTTTTTTTCTTCACCCGTTTCTCACAAATAAAGGTCCGTTCTTCCTAAATGTAACTGAAGTGGCCTCAATCAAACATTTGAAAAGCCTGCTGTTGTTTGGTAAATGCAGTGGGCTGTAAGGAATATGCAGAGTGGGTTAGGTACTAAGTGCAACAAGATGTAAGAAAATGGGAGCATTTCTCCGTCCACATATTAACAATGGGGTAATTTCACTCGTACACGGGGACATTTCAGGGAAAAGCGTAGCTGAATGCATTATGGGCTATTGTGTACATCAACCACAGAGCTGAAAAGATTAATTAAAAATCTCCAACACAGAGATAAAGAAAGAGTGAAAATAAGATTAAGAACAGCCATGAAAATTATTTCTTAAACCTGCTGCATATTTGTCAAACCCCAGCAGTGATGGCAGAAGTCGAATTTGACCTTTTTGGATATTTCTGCATCCCATTATGTGCTGCTTTTCCTCAGCAGCTCTCTGGCACCATCCTGTGTTTCACTTGAAGGATTCACTTTGTTTGAAAATGTCGTTGACTGTCCCTAAAGTGGGATGCCATAGCATCTGAAGGGAACAAAAAATACTTAACACAACACTGTATTAGATTTTTCAAGTCCTGTGACTTTGACTGTAAGCAGCTTCACAGTTAATTGGTGGTTTTTAACAGGAATAAAAGAGGTTCGGAGAAACAAATCACATGTAATGCCTTTCTGGAAGATTCATATCATCTAAAAGGACGTTTATCTTTGAAAAGTCTGTTGAGTCTTGTAGAACATAAATCTGCTGCATGACCTCTGGTGGCAGGACACAGGATTCCACTGAACAGCGTAGCTACAGGGGCCAAGAAGTTCCTCTGTCCTAACACAAAACCCACCACTAAACTGTGTTAAACAATAGACAAAGTAGACAAGATACATCTACATTTAGCCCAAAGGCTCCAGACACATCCTTCTCTGAAATTTTCGCACAGAACAATCCTTACGTGTCACAGTTGAATCCTTTTTAGAGACGATCAACTAGCTGTCACTAAGCTTACCCACTTTTCCGTCAGGAAAAGAGTTTGGTCTTTTAAAAACTTTTTATGTAACAGAATTAAAGCATTGAAGAACACACTCTCATAAACATTTAAATAACATTTTTCTGTAAAGAAAATCAAGCATTTCTTGATAACACATCCTATCATCCCATAGTTTATTCATTATCTCTCAGTTAAAGCAATGATGCAAAGATTTTGCTCTTTTTTTCACACAAACATACTATCTAGTTTTATTCATTTTCTGAGTGAGAGATTTTTGCCAACTTCTGCCAAACATAGTAGGTTTACGGGCTGTCATCTGGACTTAGTTTTTGAAGTTCGAAGACATTTCACCTCTCATCCAAGACGCTTTGTCAATTCTGAATTAGCTGGTAAAAGAGCTGGTATATATATGCGCTCATGGGGGAGGAGTCAGACCTGAAACTGGACGGTGTTCTGCCAAAAACAACCAAGAAAGTAATTCTTATGATGAATTTTACAAACTTTTCTTGCTGAACACATTTAAGTCCTAAACTGTATTTTGAGGGAGGAAGTATGGATTCTAGCTTTGGGAACTTTTTCAGCTAAAATATTCCCAAAATAAAATAAAGTAAAAATGGCAAGAATATAATTATTTGTACATAATGGGATATTACATATCAAAGCGATCTAGTTCTAGTTTTTTTTTTCATTTGTTGTTCCATATTTAAAGTCTCATGCTAAGTCAGAGTCTGCTTGTAAAACTTGTTTGTTGTTTTTTTGTTGGTAACAGAGAATTAAAGAAAAATAGTTCATACTAACTAATTTATTTTATACAAATGAAGCAAGGGAAACTTCATGATTTTTTTTATGTTTAAGCTTAAGGTTTAAAGCATATATTTCATGGTTAATTTTCATAAAATCTTACCTCAACCTAAAACAGAACAGAAGTGAGAAAGAAATGAAAATAAAACAATGGTATATTGCAACATTTAGGACAAAACTAAGATCTAAGTTAAAAATTAAATAGGAAAATTAAATAACTGTTCTGGTGAAAATGTCAGACTGAAAAGATGAAAATAAATTAAAAAAATGTAACAATAACAAGAGAAAAAAGGAGAGACTTAAAATAGGATTTCTCTGTCTTCTCCAACTGCAATGCAGATTTTATTGCATTTTTCCCAATGCATAAATTAATAATTAAATCATTAAAGTTTATTAAAAGATTGGAACAAATAAAATGAACAAAAAAGTCATTTAATGCAACAGACTGCCCTCTACAGAACTTAAACATTCAGCTATCACATGACAGGTTTCCTTCCAGAATGTGTTCAGAGTATGATTATGTGTCAGACGGGTGAAGGGATCAAAGGTCTCCGCAGCACAAAGCTCCTTTCATGAAGCTGATGTTAATGAAATGTTACTCTGGGAAAATTGTTGTAGGAAACAAATTGGCGATTTAGGCAAAAAGCAAATGTTTTCTTACTGACAAATGTGCAAATTTCTGTGTTAACATCTGTGAAAATAAAGAACAAAATTGGATTTTCTTCGTTTTGGCCACAAATCATTTTGATAAATAAAAAGGAAACTTTGAAAGGTAAAATGTTAAAAGGAAGAATCTTGATCTGTTTTATCTCTTCATTTGTGGAATCACCAAACGTAAAAACGAATTCAACACAGAAGTTTGAGTTATTTGCTCTTTATTCTGTGACGATCTTTAGTTATTTTAGATGTTTTTCTATTTGTTATAGATTTGTCTCAAATTTACATATTTTTTACTTTTAATTGTGAGTCTGAGCTAGGGATTTTGAGCACATTTAACACAGACTCAATAATAAGTCTTAATAACTTAACCTTTTTGTTAATTTGTAAATACGATTCCCCTTATAAAAGCTTAATGTCTCTTTCTTCAAACAACAAATTTTGACATTTTTGAAAATGTTTTCATGATTTTCCTCATAAATATTTAACTTTTAAAGACTGCAAACAGTTTAGAGTACGAACAGCCTATAGTGCTGCGACCCGTTTGCTATAGGGGAAACATTTTTTTAAGTTTTCACTATAGTGCACAGAGCTGTGTGGTGTTTTGGAGGATACAGGTCAACCTATAAAGCTGTCATGTTCCCATCATGTGCTTTGTGTTGAAGCCACACCACCACTGCCTTCACAACACATGGTGTGTTGTTTTAGAGCACGAGTGTGTAAAGTGTAAAGAGGCCACAGAGCAAAGCATTTAAAGATAGCTGTTCGAATCTTAAAAAAAAAAAAAACATAATTAATAGCTTTTTTTTAGATTTGGTTAACTCTGCCGTATGGTAAAGAAGTTTTCTGCAAAGCTCTCTTGTATTTTCATGGTATTTTAGCTGTATTTAAACCTTGCTGGCTCAACAAAACCAAAGAAATGTTTTTTGTTGTTGTTGTTATTTTAAATGACCCCATTTGTGCCGTGCTTAAGCTCTTTGAAACCATCACATGACTCTACAACTCTGTGCTGTAAAACAAGTCCACATCATCATTCTTCCACCACTGTGTCCTTTAGGTATTTTAATTCTTTTCAAATATGACACCATGTATTATTGGTAAGATGCATGTTAGTTAAAAATAAACGTTGTCTTTTGATGACCAAAAAGATCATTTCGTTGACAAAATGATTTTTTAAGGTCTATTTTTGTACTTTTAGGAGTTGTATGTCTAGCATTTTATCAGCAGCTTTTTAACTTTTGTTTTTCTTTAAATAGCTTAAAGAGCTTAATTTTGATTTTTTTCTTGCCTTTAAAAAATTTATTTTTCTTTTTGGTGATTCTCGGTTATGTTTGTGACTATAACATCATCACCTATGTTTTTCCTGTTTTGAACGTTATAGATAAAAAAGAAAAAAAGCTCTACTTATCTGCTTACGACAGGCAAGTAGTTACTGAATTTCATTGAATTCAAGCATTTTTATTGTAAAGTTACTATTAGCTTTTGATGAATCGTGTCTTCTGAAATTAATTAGAAGAAAGTTTTTTTTGTTTTTAATGTCTTTTTAAGAATTTATAAAAGATGGTTAAAATGTTTTTTTGCTATGTTTTGATTTTTTTTCTTTTTACTGTCAACCCCATCAGTGTTTTATTATTACCATTTAACATAAATAAAACCAGTACAAGAAACGTGTATTTTTATGGGTAGATTATAAGTCATCTGAAAAAAAAATTACATTCTCTACATTTTTTAAACACACAACACACAGTCAGCTGATGCCAGGGGTCTAGAGGTGAAATGCATAGAGCTGAAAAAAAAAAAAAGAGTTTGCTCCCATGAGCCCTTTTTTATTTTTTCATCGGATGGAACTTTATTGTTCACATTTTTATGAATGAAATCAACCCCAAATGTCTAAACATGAAATTCAGATCTACACAGTTGTCCTGTTATGTGTTACTGAAAAGAGTCTGTACAGAATAATAGTCCCTTCAGGCAGTTTCTTGGTATTCATCCAGATTTTGCTGCAGCTCACTGCATTGTTGTCAGGTGATCATCACAAGACCAATGGCTTAATCCTTCTCAGCCCTACAAAAGCCAAAGCAGACATTAGAATCATTCTTAATGTGCGTGTAACCAGCTGGAACGCAACATGATTTGGCTTTAAATGTTGTTTTTGCAGATGTTAGCGCTATCGCTAAATCTAATTTGAAGTCACACAGCAGGAAACCGTGGCTGACTGAGATTCTACTCTCTTTAAGAGGAACTAATTGACCGCTAAGGGTTGATCTACAAAGTGATTTTTCACCGCTGACTGGAGGAAACAAACAGGTGGAATATGATGATCGCATTGACTCTTCTATTTTTGCTTGTACCAGTAGAGGCTCAGTTTCCTCGAGTGTGCTGCACTGTGGAGGGGATCCAGTCCAAACGGTGCTGTCCTGCTCTGGGCTCAGACCCTGCCGACATCTGTGGCTCACTGTCAGGGAGAGGAAGTTGCATTGCTGTTCGGGTGGACAACAAACCATGGGGAGGACCTTACAGGCTGCGAAATGTGGATGACAGAGAGAGGTGGCCCACCAAATTCTTCAACCAGACCTGTAGATGCACTGGTAAGTACTGCAGAATTCTATCACGGTACTGGGATTGAGCAAGACTATTACCAACACTAATCCAATACTTTCTAATTATTTCAATGTTGCAGGAAACTTTGCTGGCTTTGACTGTGGCCAATGTAAGTTTGGTTGGACGGGACCAAATTGTGACCAAAAAAAGGCTCCTGTTGTACGGAAGAACATCCATTCCTTGACCCAAGAAGAGCTGAATGAGTTCCTGAATGTGCTGGATCTGGCTAAAAACACCATCCATCCAGATTACGTCATTGCTACTCAACACTGGCTGGGATTACTGGGACCAAATGGGACAGATCCACAATTCGCCAACATTTCCATATATGACTTTTTTGTCTGGCAGCATTACTACTCAGTTAGAGACACTCTTCTAGGTAAAATCTATGTATTTTTGTAATTAAAGATTTAATTTCTTTCTTTTGCAGATATAAATTGGATGGTTCTTTTAGTAGTTTCTCTAATGTTTTAATGTAAACTGTTGCTTTAAAGAGAAGTGGTAGTTCAGAGGAGTTTGTATGATGTTTTTATGCTGAGGGTGTCTCTTTTTTTAAACTGTTTAGCACATGATTTTTGTAAGATTTCAAGAGCCCTGCATTGACTTAAATCCCAGTGGATTACACTTCTGTGTTTTTATTGGTTGAAGTTAGTTGATTGAAAAGTGAAAATCACAATTTCAATTCCAATGCAGGTCCTGGTCGTCCCTTCAAAGCCATCGATTTCTCCCACAAAGGCCCGGCCTTCATCACCTGGCACAGGTACCACCTTCTGAGCCTGGAACGCGAGCTTCAGGTATGAACTGGGTTACAATGTAAGGCAAGAGTTAAGAAAGGAGCTTTGCTTTGAAGCAAATTCAAAAATTTCATTGAACATTAAAGAGACCTTTGATTCACTCGCCACTTTAATCCAGTACAGCAACTTTGTCAAACACTTGACTTTTACCGTCTAGATCTTCTAGCTTTTCTGAATTCCACAATAGGGAACTTGTAAGTTCTAGGTGCACCGTCAAAGTTTAAGGGAGTTATTGATGGCCCCTTTTTTAATTTGAAATATGTTTTGTTTTTTTGCTACTACATCTGTTTCTGAAGATGACACCATTACAAAAGTATACTTCTTTTTGTTATAAATGCATGAAAACAGACTTTAGGTTTTAAATAAGTAATATACAGATGGCTATGCTGCCAATTTCTGTTAGCAGAGGACTTTTCAAACCAAATGTGACAGTTTTTGCCTGATGCTGGTCTGTTTTATGGTCAGGCATGTTTGAGGACAGATAAAAAAGTAAATAATCCTTATACGTTGTAGTTCAAAATTTTTATTTTGATAATTACTAAATGCAAAAATAATAAAAAGTTACAAAAATATGTTTAAAAGAGCAAATATTTTAAGAAAACATTGAAGTTGTTGTAAATATAGAATGAATTTGCCAAATAATGGTTGAAAAGAAATTCCAATTGCTATCCTGGTATGAATAATTTTAGATGTTCTTCTTCTCCACAGAGACTTTCAGGAGATGAGAACTTTGCCATCCCTTATTGGAACTTTGCCACGGGTCAGAGCGAGTGTGATGTTTGCACTGATTCCATGTTGGGAGGAAGGAATCCAGACAACCCCTCCCTCATCAGTAACCAGTCCAGATTCTCCAGATGGGGGGTGGTGTGTAACAGGTGAGATGCATGGGAATGATGAAGAAAAGATAATGTTAAAAGAAAATGTTAATGGTTAACCCTGTAAAGCCCACTTCGTGAAATAATTGGCAGAAAATTCACTTAAAAAAAAAATTAATGTTTTTTGAAACCTTTGACGAAAGCCAACATTTTTTTTTTTTTTGCAACTCGATTTTTTTGAAAAATGTAGACAATATCAATTATGATATTAAGTTGGAAGATTTGCTAGATTTTGCTCATAACAATGTTAGTCTAAGATGAAAAAATATTGACATGAGTGTTCAGAGAAAAAAAAAAATCACCTTATGTACCCACCATCTCAAATTTGATATACGCATTTCAACATGGTGTAACTGTTTTATCATAATTCATTATCAACAAATATGCATTTTATTTCTATACAGCAAGTAGTTTAAAAAAAAAAAACAGTTTATTGATTCTTCTCATCATAAAGGTTTGAAGATTAGCTTAATGTGTCCCGCCAAATGGAAAGCATGCAGGAAGCCATTTTGAAACATGGAAAAGCCCTACTACCGCCCCTAGTGGAATGATAATGAACTACAGGGCAGAAAACATAGATCGAGCTATATTCAATGGGTTTTTAGGGACAATTTTGATCATGCTGATAGGGGTCTCAGAAATGTGTGTAATAAATATGATATTAATATAGGGTTTGACAAACAAACAAACAAAAATAGGATGTTGACAGATGTGTCATTTTTCTTTTCAGTTTGGATGATTACAACCGTCTGGTGACTCTTTGCAATGGCACCAATGAGGGTTTGATTCAGAGAGGCATCATGGAGAGATCCAACGGCACTCTGCCCAACATGAACGATGTCAGAAGCTGTCTTGGGCTCAGAGACTTTGACAGTCCGCCATATTTCACCAACTCCTCTTTTAGCTTTAGGTAAAACTGTTCAGAACTAACAGCCAGTTTCAGTTAAATAGATTTTTCACAGATTCTGAGAATCTGATGGTTTAGATGAGTCTTGTTCACGAGAGGTTGCATTTAAATTTCACAGAAATGCTCTTGAGGGGTATGAAAAGCCAGACGGAGAACTGGACGACGCTGTCAACAACCTTCACAATCTGGTCCATGCCATGCTCAATGGAACCAGCGCTTTGTCTCACTCAGCAGCCAACGATCCAATCTTCCTGGTGCGACAATTCACCCAAAAATTTCGCAGAAACAAAATCCCTTTGTATTTTATTAAAACAGCCATGTCGTTTGAAATCTTCCAGGTGCTGCATGCTTTTACTGATGCAATTTTTGACGAGTGGATGCGAAGGTTTGTTCCTTCCAACGCCACTTTTCCCGACGAAATGGCCCCTATAGGTCACAACAGGGACTACAACATGGTTCCTTTCTTCCCTCCGATCACCAATGAGGAGATCTACATCCCCTCAGAGCAGCTGGGATATTCCTATGCTATTTCTCTGGATGGTGAGCAACAAATATATTATTTTTTTGTTTGGATTAGTTGACCTATTTGTTTTCTGAATATTTGTTTTATTGTTTGGCTTAGAATACAAAAAAAGAAAGACAAAGTAAAGGTATATATGCTTAAATGTGTGCAAATTTTTTTTTTTATGGAACAAAACAGTATCTTTTTAGGTCTTTTTGTTGCATCCCCCGACTGTAAATAGATAGAATCAATATTTGGCTTTTCATCCACAAAATAAAGATTTCAGTGAACTTCTCCACCTGTGCTTCATCTTCACAGATGCAGATGGCGGGCCGGCTGTGTTTGTGCTCGGCTCCACTTTAGGTGGAGTCTTTGTTGGTCTCCTGGTGCTTCTCCTTATCTTTGTGCTCTACCTGCGTCAGCGAAGAAACAGAGGCTTTGAACCACTGATAAAAGCAGATTTCACAAATAGAAAGTACACAGAGGAAGCCTAGCTGTCCTGTTGTTCTGAAACGCACTTCAGTGCTCTTACATACCTCAGAGCGATGGAGCAGGCCAGCTACCCTGTAGGCTCTACTGTGGAGCAGAGGAAAAATGTTGATTGTGCAAAAGACTTAGTTCTTTTATAATCTAAAATCTCAGCAGAATGATCACCTGAATCTTATATAAGTGCAAAATAAACAAAGTAACCCCTACTAATTCTTCTTAAAATTATTTTTATTTTAGTCTCTTTTTAACTTTTATCAGACCTTAAAATTTACACTGAGTATAGGTCGTATCACACAGCCACTATGAACATTTTGCGCATACTGCACCAATGAAAATTGGTTATACATGAATATATGTGGAAAAGTTATGGTGTTTACGTGAAATTTTACAGATGTGTCACGAATGTACAAAGTTAAAACCACAGAAGAAGTATGAACAAACCACGCAAAGAACACCTAAATCAATGTAGAACATAAATTGTGCGTGAATATTGCACTGTTTATTCATTAGTGATTCTGAATTACGTAATTTTAAGGTAACACATGCGATGAATACTTCCTATGAAAGTTATACATCGGTGGTACATGCGTGAAAAGTCCACTGGACATATGTGGAACGGTCGTAGAAAGCCAAAAATGTGCGTATGCATCTCACAAAAATCTACCACAAGTGCATAAGATTTATATAATAATTGCATATAAACTATATAAAACACGTGTAAATTGTCAACTGACCCAAAGTTTTGAACAGCTCAAAACTGAATTCACGGAAAGACCCATCCACCGAGATCTACAAGGACATCTGCACACATCGACAAATGACAAACACAAGAAACACTTATGATTTACATATATCACAAAAGACTGAAATTCCATACGTGAAAAATGTACAAAATGTACAAAGTGACTGTGTGACATGGCCTTTAAATGTTTTTGTGACGTTCATCCAAGTATCCTGTTTGTGCTAAATTTGTACTTCTATTGATTTATTCACAAACTGACTCAAAAGCATTTTTAGTATTTTATTGCAAAAATATTAAAAGTTCAATGATACAAAACATAAGAAGGGCATCCTGTGAGATCAAAAGTCATAATAAAGAATAGTTTCCAATAAATCACATAATACATGTTCTCAATATCTTTGTTCCTGTGTTGTGAATGCAACTGTATACTTCAAAGCAATAAAGAAAAGCTCATCCAATATTTGTTGATACACAGCGAGCGAGTGGAATAGTACAGACTAATTTGGTGGATAGAAGCTCAGCTGGCTTGTTGGTTGTGGACCTGACGGGCTCTCAGAGAACAGAGGATGTACATACAGGCTGGTTTTGTCTGCTTCCTTTAGCAGTGCCAGGCCTCTCACATTCTCTGTGAGTTCATTCTACTGAAGAGCTGCACTGAAGCGTTCAGCCCTGTCCAGTCCCCACAGATTCTCATTTCACAGGTGACTGTGGTCGGCTTCCAGCCTGCCTGTGCCGCAGACATAACCATTCAAGCTTTCCAGAGAAATGATGGGACCCTTTCTTAGCGTTCACAGTAACCATCATGTGCCATTTTCTGCTGTCTGTCTTAATAATTCCCAAACCTTTACCAGGTAATATGCAAACTACACATTCCATATATTGCAATTTTTGCTAATTACCATTTAATTTTAGTATTTCCACCAAGTGATAAAGTAAATAACTTTTTATGAAGTGTATTGGCTTTTTTTTTGCAATTATGAGACATATTTGGTTAATATTTGTATTTGTACTCTGATGAAGCAGCAATAAAAAACCTCATACAGGTCCCAGTTACTGTTAATACAGAAATGTCAGCAGCACAACACTGCAATAATGTGCTCAAATAGTGCAAAGTGTTTACATATAAAAGACAGGACACAATCCAGACTTTGATTTAGAGCCTGCAAAGAAATACTTTGTTTTATTTAAGCTTAAAATTAAACAGGTTTGTACCACTCTATTTGTTGGAGATAAAACCCCGCTGTTATCAATAAAAATGGTTTTCAAAAGTTGTCAGCAATTGAAAATAATTTGTTATGATTTGGAATATCTATCTCTGCAATTTGCAAGATAATGTTGTTGGTTCATTATTCTCTAGTCTAGTCTGTATACTTCAATAACCCTATACCAGAAAAAAAAACAAAACTGTAGTGAGTTTGAGCCGAGGACCACAGTGGCACTGACAGTGATGAACTAAAAGCCTATGCAGATCCATTGCAAATCTATATTATAATTTATCTAAAAAGTTTTTAAAACTTGTTTATTGGGACACATAAGATGAGGTCATGTAATTTAAAGAATGCATTAGATTCATAATAAAATTAAATAAAAAATAAAATCCCCAAAAATAATAACATTTAAAAGAACATTTGTTTGCCTTTAAACTGTTAAACTTTAGGCAAAAATATATATATTTGTATCCTTCATAGTCCAACATATGTTTAAACTCATTGAGCTACTACTTTTAGGTACATCCAATAACCACTTCATAACAAAAAAAAAAAAACAAAAAAACAAAAAAAAAAATAAGAAAATAATATTTTTGCATTTATAGTCAAAGTGCGTGCTGTTTGTTTTGTCTCCTCTTGGTGATTTTTCCTAACATTTGCCACACGTGCAAGGAAAATAAGCTTTTTATTTGTTAATCTCTGAGGCAGAGTCTGTTGGGTCAGCAACAGTGTTGCACTGTGAATTAATTCCAATAAATATCAAGTCTAGGGATGGCACTGCAAGATCTTTGGGAAGGAGGGAAACTGTGATGCATGGCTACTCTTTCTCAGAGCAGACACTTCCAGCATGAAGGCTTGCAGCTTAAATGCTGCCTGCTTGACTGTTGCTCCAATCTGCCTGGATACAAAAAAAAAGAAAAAAATCAGCGGAAAAGGATTGGAAAGGAAACCCTGCTGTTCATCTTGAACTTGTTTTCCTAGTATTATCTCCATTGTTGGCAAAAGGCTTGGGCGGAGAGGGTGAGCATGGTTAGCAGAGCTGCAGACGGTGCACAGAGTGAGGCAGAGTCATCTACAGGCCCGCTGCGGTCAGCTTTCACAACCGGGAATTCTGTGGCAACACCGTCACTTTCTGTGGTGCAGGCCTCTGTGCAGCCGCTGCCGCTGCCTGAGCCGCTGCCTTCATCATCTGCAACGCCACAACATGAGACAAACCAGTGTCGGTACATTATTGTTCTACCAAGAAGCAAATTAAAGCAGCAACATGCAAAACATGGATGGAATTCAATTTAGCAAATGTAGTAGGATGTATCTCTCTTCAGTTGTGGTCCTTTTTTCCTTTGTTTTACTACATTCAAAAGTTTAATCTGCAAAACTGTTAAACTGAAAATTTATTGAAACAATTAATTGTAAATGAGTCTCTTAGGTTTAGGCAGCAGGAAAATTCTGGGTTTTGCAGTTATAAGCGTGAAGGTTACAGCAAACTCCTTTAGCGCTACAGTTCCCCCTCAGCACAGCTAACATGACCATTTAAGTTAAAGCATTATATTTGGTAACTCTGTCCATCTATCCATCTTCTTAATTTACTTGATCCCTTTTGGGGTCATGGGGTCGCCAGAGCCTGTCCCAATACTACTGGGTGAAGGCCGGGTACACTCTGGACAGGTCTGTTGCAGGGCACACAATCACACCCACTCACACCTAGGGACACTTTAGAGCAGGGGTATTGGCATCCAGGCCCTAAGGGCCGAAGTCAAACATGTTTTCCCACCAACCTGCCATTGAAGCTCCTTATTGGCTAAACACACCTGATTCAGGTAATCCGCAGCAGACGAGGCAGGAATTCTGGAAAACCAGCAGGAGTTCGGCTCTCAAGGCCTAGAGTTTGACACCCCTGCTTTAGAGTAACCAATTAACCCATGAAGCATGTTTTTGGACTGTGGTAGGAAGCCGGGATGCCTGGAGAAAACCTATGCATGCACCGGGAGAACATGCATACTCTATTCAAAAATACACTAACTTTAGGACATTAACAATGTCTTTATAGGACTTTTATAAGACATTCCTTAACATTTGTAAATGTCTCACTAATGCTTTCTAAGTGTTATTATGCTGCCTATAAAGCATTTATTAGCTGTGTAAAGCCTTTATGAGACATTTATTGGAATTGGAGATGTTTTAGTTTAATATGTAAAATAAATTCCTCCCATTTTTTATTTTGATTCGTGGACTAAACAGTAGACAAAAAGAGAAACAAACATACATTCACGCCAATTTGATTTGTTTAGTTTGCAATTTAATGCTAACTAAAGCAAATCTTTGAAATACTGCAACAAACAAATCTGGAGTTTAGTTTCATATTTTATGGGAAAAAAATAAGCAAAATAAAAGTGATCTTTGGGTGTTCAGCCAAAGTTTGTCCTTTTTTAAGTGGAATTTTGTTTTCTTCAGAAATGTTGACGAGTTGGTACTTTGTATGTAAGTTAGTAGATTGATGCATAGGGAAATTTCAACAGAACTATAAATCAAAAAGTAAAAGGTATTCTTGCACAATGTCAGAATTTGCAAAGCTCAAAATGTTTGTTTTGATGTTATTTTAATTAGTTTTCTTTTATTTATGTTCTACTTTTTTTTCGTTACTGTGACATATACAACATAAACACTAATATAAGAATATGAAAATTATGTGTATTTTCAGTATGTTTGCTGTTTGTGACTGAGTTTTTTTGTAACCTTTTAAGAGTCTTATTTTAATAGCAGATTGGTAAAGAAAATGTTCCACCTTTACTTTTATCATCCGACTTTTTGAAAACCCCACTGAATACGGCAACTACTGGCCTATTGGCACCACCTTAAGGCCAGCAGCTAAATATTGGCCTAGACTGCAAAAATTACTTAGTTTTTTCTGGGGTTTAAAAAAATCTAATTTGTGTTTTATGTGTAAAAAGGGAAAATTCTTACTTGAGTCTTGAAATGTAATATCATTTCCATTGTAAGCGTTTTTTAACTTGTTGGTCACAACCCGCAGGGCCATGATCTGCTGACGGATGATGGTATCTGGACGTGTGATGTCCACATCCACCTCAGGGTTGTTCACCTGGCTGGTGAGGCCGTCTTTGACCACTTCAGGAAAGTACCTACAATATAAAAAAGCAAGACAAATGCCATACATTTATATAAAAAAAAAAAAAGTTCTCTCCATTGTCGCTCTTTGATTGCTAAGTATTAAATACCCTAAAAACCCTTTGATGCATCGGTTTGTCACACTTAAATTCTACTAGCATACAAATAAAATGATCTGTCTCGATTGATCTGGATTGATTTGGATTATAGAAATAAAGCTCTATTTTATGGTTTTTGCTTTTCGTGATGCACTTTGAGACAACCTGCCAAAACATCCAAGCACTCTGTGAGCCTGCATCAGCCCTTTCAGGTCTTTTCATGTGCGTACCTGCTCTTGGTGTGTCCATTCCAGCACTCATCCTCACTAACATTCCCAGCAGTCACTTTGTCCTCCACACATATCGCCTCAGGCAGGTTGGACCAAAAGTTCTTGAACAGCTTCAGCTGCTCTTTAATGTCGATCACCTGAACAAAGACCAGGCTAGTTAGTCCAGACAAATAATGCAGGTGTCCTCCTTAATGGCAGGTTTATCAGATGTGAATTGATGGAGTCATAGTTTACTGACAATCTATAAAATATCCTGTTTTGATCTGAAGTGCTGCCACCTCACAGACTAAGCAGCAAAAGATTCAAGCCAAAGGCCAGAAGTGTGTGTGTGCATGGGGGGGGTGTCATCTGGGCTTCCCGAAGTCAAAAGTGAAAATGGAAAGTTTTTATAAAATGACAATGACAGGGCGATGCAGGATTCTAAACAGCTACACACACCCCTATTATTTATATAGCCTCATTGTATGTTTTAAAATAAGTTAGTGTGGTGAAAATAAATGAGGCAGTTTGTCTGAGTTATACTTATTTAAATGTAATATTTTTTGGGAAATATGGAAAAATATATATTTTTTAAAGAAATTACAATTTTTTTTCTTTTTTTGAGTGGGTCCAATTGTGAGTTTTCTGTCTGGGTCCCCAAACTCTTTAGCAACACCCCACGCTAAAATAACCAAGAACTATTTTCATATGAAACTTCTGATTATAGTTTTAGTTTTTATTGTTTATTTCAAACCACCTCAGGTGTAGAACCTAAAACTACTTCAGACAGCAAAATGATCTCTATTTAAATTCACAGCAAACTAGACTGAGATTGTAATATTTGATAGAATGCAGTTCAACACAAACTGTTTTCCTACATTGTTAAAGCCAGTTGTCTTTTGAGAGTGTTCTCAGTGGTCTTTTAAGTAAGATTATGGAGTTTAAAAAAAAAACAACAACAACAACCCCTGTGTTGAGTTCATTAGAAATTCTGCTCAGAATTGTGGATCGTTGGCATAGAGCAACCCCGGCCCCCTTCCCATTCTTGTTACTGAGCGCTCGGAGCAGTCACAACAATGCGATTGAAGGCATTCTAAGAAATGCAGTTTTTAGGACTAATTTTTTACATATGTCCTCTGTCATTAGAAAAATGCCACCAGAAGATTTTCCATCAGTTTGTCTCTAATGACAAGTTTTTCATAAGCAATACACAATCTAGTTAGAATATTGTTATGCTAACAATTGTTTTGCTTACAGCAGCTGTTATTCTATCTCATTAATACATTTATACTGAAACTACCCCAACTTTTCTTATTACCCCATTATATCGGTGATTACACACCCTAACACATCTTCACTTGTGCTCTCCTGGGCTTCATTTTCCTTCTGCCCTGATTATCCAGAGTGTGTGTCAATGAAGAGTGGAAGCACACATGCTTGCAGCCATAATTTCAGCCTGAATGTCAGCCTGCAACGTGCTTTTCCATCATGGCCATGTGACAAAGTCAGATATCGTTTCCTGACTTGATCCTGTTGAACTCCAATCTTTCATCAAACACTGAATTTGACATGTTTTACTGAGGCTGAGGTAAAGCTCGATAGCAGCAGCTTGGCCCCCCCATTATCTTTTTCCGTCTGACTTGCTGTTGGCTTACGTGAAATTGTAGTGAACCTGAGCAGAACATGAAAGGTGCTGTAGAGACTGCGCGACGCTGCTGTAGGCCCCGACACTGCTTTTGATGTGTTAATCCTGTCACACTGATGCCAAAGCACTTCTGCAGCTCTGATTCTGCCCAGAGGGTCACGGCTGCACTCACTTCTCAGCGATTGACTGGCAATGTTTGACTAAACATCACACCTTAAGTTTAGTTTAATAAGTAAAAGATGCACATTTCACCTTGGGATCTGTTGGCAAAGGCAGGTGGGACAAGTGGGAGTTTTTCTAAGGAAAAGTGTACTCATTAGCACTGTAAAAATGGGACTAGCACCTCAATTATGCATGGTACAGTAATGCTTGAGATAACTCAAAACATGTCAAGTTACAGTTATCTCTAAATGTGGGATGAAGAACTTTTTTTATAGATAAAATTAAGTATTCTATGTCACATCTGAATATATTCATAGGGCTAAAGAGCAGTCAATTAGACAATAAATTAGTAAAATAAAACAAAATGTATGTATTTGAAACACAAAAAACGTTAAAAAAGAAAAGGAAATGAGTGAAAATGTTCACACAGCAAAAATGTGCGCTTACAGGCCTAAATGTGTTTTATCTGTATAAAACACAACACTAAAGAGATGCAATGTCCTACTATGAACACAAGATGGCACTATGCAGCTAAAAAAAAAGAGTTAAGCAACCAAATCTAAACAGGAGGATTCAGAGGATTCATGTTTGTACTGATGATTTTTCCCATCGCTCTTCAACTTTGTTAAGTATAGATTACACAAATATAGGGAGGAGGACCTTTTGTGATGAAAGAACAAACAAAGTAGCCAAACATCTCCGGAATTTTCAAATAAAAAAACAGAGCACTTTTTTGGTTTTACTGAATCCAAAAATGTGCAAAAACATGAAGGTGATTGTTAAGATAATCAGCTACCTATTACAGCACTGACAGCTGTGACATCCTCATTACAACCACAATGAAGATCACAGGCACCGCACTTCCCCATCTCTCTCCCTTGCAAAGCAGGATATTACTTTCTATTTGTTTTCACTGACATCCTAACAAATGACTGTTATCATGATATGTCATAGCTGCTGCGGTTGCTGATGACTTTAAAAATGGCATTAGTGCCTGATACTTCCCGTCCGTAACGAGAGCTGACAAGGGAGCTGATACAAGCATTCTGCTTTAGGAACCGCAATGAAACCCTGCCTGCATTTGAATCTGAACGCATCAGAGGTGCTGTCAAAACAAGGCAAATATTTAAAAAGACATATATAGTGCAGATATTTTCGGTGTTGGTTTGTCAAGTACAGAGAAAGTGTCGAGAAGCTCATTGATGTCAAACACACACTTTTAAGTGTTATTCAAATATTTCATGACTAATGAAAAAAAGAGGTGTTGACATGTAAATAAGCAGGTTAAAAGCAAAGACCGTCTTCTTCCATGAGGGCTTTTCCTTTTAAGCACAGGACGACATTCAGATGCTTTTGTTTTGCAGTAAATGTGATCAATCATATGGTCATCCCAACAGACCTATAGTCACTGTTAAACCTGTAACAGACAGAAGTCAACCCCATCTTGGTTTGCACAGTCAGGGAGGAATTCTGATGGCTGAGCCAAGATAAGTTCTTTGGTTGAGAAAATGTAGTGACAAAGTACATAACTATCTGATGCAAAAGTTTTGTGGTACAAAAATCCACAAGACAGTTTTCACTCAAACCACTATGAAATTCTTGGGGTTTGACTTGTTGCAGATGGCAAAAAAGAAAAACTTGATTTTCTGCCATCCACATTGTAACTAGCAGTTTTTTTTTCTTCCTGTCAGAGTTCCTCTCTGGTTCACTGCGGGCAGAGGAAATTTTAATGTTGTCCACTGCAGATAAAACACTTGTTTAAGAAATAAGACTTTAAATATGATATTTATATCAAAAGCAAATAAAGCGCTGGAAGAAAGAAGAGACATATAACTCAATTTAACCACCAAAACTTTCAGTAATAGGGTTAGAGGGGCATAAAACGTGTATACACTATTAAGGGCCGAACAATGAATCGACATAATCGATGAATTGATTTATAGTCGTACGTTCAAACCAGATTGATCTGTCTCACATAATTTTTTAATCAAATCGACCCAAACCATTAAAATCATTTCAAAATGAAATGAACTGATAATATCGATATTGGCACGGTGGATTTATTTTACTATAATGTAAAAACAACCAAGTGCCATCAAACTTAACAACACACATAATGGAATCAAAAAATGATCATTCCAGTCCAATGTGTGGAAACACGAAGACTTTAGCAAAGACATGTGATCATACAGTGTGGTAGAATGTTCTTATAATGTTCCCTTTGGATTATTTTGATGTGGAAAGTCAAACTGATTGAATTTTTGGCTAAAGTAATTCAAAATGAACCAATATTGACTATGAATTGCATCGTCAACCACAAATTACAAAATCAACCAAATCATTAAAATGAATCAGTTCTATGAATGACAATATATGTACAGCATTGTTGTTGGTATTGGCATCATGACATCTCTCTGAAAAACAATTGTCATTTTTTAGCAGCAACTTTTTAGCTGTGGTTTGTAAAAAAAGAAAAAGGAAAACAATCAATTATCAGTATCAAAAAGATGTTTCCCATCTATCTAAGGAATAAAGTGTTCCTCACTATTTTCATCCTTGTAATTGGAACTTTTTGGTGTATTTATTTATATTCCCCTTATTTTTGTTTTACCTGTAATATACTTACTGTATTTTTTTTTTACAAAGTATATGACTATATGGAATTATCTTATGTGTAGATGTCTTCCAGCAAATAACCTATAAGCTTATCACCAGTTTGCCGTAAAAAGGCACATTTTTACCAGCTGTTAGCTTTCTTTTGTTTTCTCCATTTTGACATACTGCCACTTCTTCTTCTACTCTACTGCACACAACTTTCTACAATCCACCTCTTAGCACAAATGCCAAGTTAAAGCACTGACAGGATTTTTTCCTGTAAAAACATAGAAATGTTGTAAAAAAAATGTTAGATTTAAAGACACAAAATTTGAAGAGACAAAGCTTTACTTCACCTAACTTTCCTTTTACAGACAGAAATGAATCAGTGCTGTTTTCTGCATCAAGTCAGTGATAAGATGCACCACGTCTATGCCACAGAATTTTTTTAAACAGTTAAACTTTGTACAAAAGTTTCAAAATGAAATGCTAAATAAATGAGTAAAAATGTGTAGTTAGAGAAAAATTGATTATTCAAAACGGTTTTTACTTCCTTCAATCTTTATTTCTTTTTATCAGAAAAAAAAATCATGTTGCGCAGTGCAATAATTATTTTTTGAATTTGTTGCAACTAAAAACCCACAAAAATAATCATCTTTTGCTTCAGATTTGGCTCTTAATGCATTTTTAGCCTTTTTATTTCTGTGGATTTCAATGACAAGAGCAGTCCAGACACTACTGTATGTTAACAGTGTAAATAAGCAAGCTTTAAATGTGTTGAGGGGAACAGACACAGAAAAGCACCAAGTTGTGCTTTTGATTTCTTTTCTTATGCTCCACATGTTGCCTCTTGTCGTGAACCATAAATAATTTCATGGCGCCTTTCTCTTCCTATATGCCTCTTTGCCATGAAGCTGCATGTTTTCCCCTCTCTTTGCTCTCTTTCTGTTACCTCAGTGCTGAGTGAAAGTGAAGGTTTCATGGCTAGCTGACCCATGTGATCTGTGAGGAAAACCTTGGCTTTCTCTCCAGGGATTTGCTGTGTGTGCTCAGCCTTCTCAGTGCGATTCTCACAGTACGATTCTCCAATGTTGTTATTTTGAGGATTCCAGAAGCTCAGCTAACACAACAGGCAGCATTTGAAGGAGGATTATTTAAGTCAGTTTAATTTTTTTGTTTTGATTTTCAATGTTAGTTCTTTACTGCCAGCAATTTTGCTAAATCACACACACACACATTAAATTACTACCAATGTTCTTGTTTATTTTTTTTTTTACAGGTAATAGACTTTTACCTTTACAAAGTTTAATACAAACCAAAAAGTATGCAACGCTGCAGTTCTTCAAATTACCATTTGAGGCTGATGTCAGAAGGGAGTAAATTCTAATTTACTTTAATGTTAAAAAACTCAACTTTTACATAAAAGCGATTCTCCAATTATAAAGGATTTGTGTTCTACACAGAAATAAAAACACATTTGAGATGCTTTTCTTTTGCCAATACAACTTGATATCAAAAGGAACTTGATGGATTATTTTGATTGTATAAAATATTGTTGTGTATGATTGGATTTTATTATATCACTGTAGATATTTAATCCTTGCTAATATTGATATAAATGTTAATCCAGTATTTATTTTCTGGACAAATTGCACAAAACTTTTCATTTATACCATGTGTATCACAAATTTGTAAGATACTTTAGTATTTTATGTGGCACAGTATGGATTTAGAGATCTTGTTGATCTTTATTGCCTCATTTTCTAACAATAACAACGAAAGTGTGACTTTTTTTTTTAAATCAGTTTTTTTATTTGAATTTAACCTTTAGTGGTGTAAGGCATTTTTGAGGTTTTTTTTTTCTGCTACGCAATTTTCTCTTCTAATTTATCTTTAAAATTGGTTTTGAGGCAATACTAGATATCCACCTTTTTAGCAAAACCCAAGTTTCTTCTTTTAAGAGATATTTTATGCTAGACAAATCTCAATTCGAAGTAGTAAAGTAATCATTTTTTACTTAAAAATCACATATAAAATATAATAAACAGTTTGATTTAATTTATAACAAAGATCAAACATGTAAAGATAAACTAAAACTGTGTAAATTCCAAAAAAAAAGCAGTGAAAAGGTAAAAAAATGTGAAAAAGTCTTAAAAACAGGGAACATTTTATAAATATATTTAGTTATGTACTGTATACTTAAATAGAATATTTATTTTCTCAAAGTGATTGGTTTTATCAATAGATAACGTTGTTAGTGGGCTTTGTATTTACAGAAGCTCAACATATTTATCATGATAGCCATCATCTGTTTTGCTTGTTTGTGGCGACGCACAGATCATAGGTCTCTGCTGCAGCGGAGAAATAAACCAAACTACAGAGCATCTGTGCTTTCACCACTGGTTTGCAGACACCCGCGCCTATTCTCTGATCAAAAACTGATGTGTCGCTTGCTTTGAAGCTGCAGTCACACTCCTGGCAACAGCACAATGTCTGGGGCTTAAGCTGTGGGACGAAGCCTGGACATGCCTTTCAAAGGGAAAAAAAAAAAAAAGATGTGGTCAGAATCTCTGACTTTTCACCCACAAAATGTACTGCAGTCAAGGCGTCGCTGAAGCTAATCTACAATAGTCAGCCTCCCCGATGACTGTTCTTTAAGCTTGCTAAAAAAACGCCTCTGACTTGTTGACAATGAGCCTCTTTCTGTGCTCTGCTGCAAATTTGAGTTCTATCTAATCATAGACTCTACAACAGGTCCCGCCACTTAAACCACAAGGGGCACACAAGTCCTTTATCAACTTGTTTTCTCTGGCAACCGCTCTCCCCGTCTGCACTAAAATGGGTTTTCATTTGATACGAATGCAGGATTCATCCTGCATCTCAATTACAGAGGTCAGGGAGTTGGTTCGGCTCATACCAGGACCACGCCACAGTTGCTCCAAAGCGACCACTCTGAGGAGCGACTGAAAACATTCTCACCAGGAGAAAGGCCATGGCGAAAATAACTCTGCCTCTTCATCATCTTCTTGATTGAGTCATAAGGTTGACTGAGTTGAACCCAAATAACTTTTCAAACGGCCACAGCAGGAAATATCGGAAAGATTAAGACCTTGTTAGTGAAACCCCTACATTAAAGAATTAAGTTTTTGGTGTTTTAAACATGTTCGTGTAGCATTTTTCTCATCATGGAGGACATATAGGAAGAAAATTAAGATTAAAATTGCATTTTGGAGTATTTTCTTTATTCAAATCGCAGTGAATCAGGAGCAGACGCAGAAAAGTCATTTGAAAGAAAAAAAGATATCTGTGATTTGGAAAATACAATAGGCGGGCCACCAGTTCCCTGCTTGGCCTCACTCTGATGCATCCACCTGTAGATGAATAGATCCACGTTTGTCTTTGCTTTTCTCATCTGAGTTGGCATCTGACCAAAAACTGTACGGCTGAAAGCTCCAATTTTGCTTGCCATTTTTGTTGCACCAGTGATGTTAGGTTTAGGGTGTGAGGGGCTGTAAGTTAGCAGGAGAGCGTGTAAACAAAGGGATTACGGGAAATGAGGGCAGGCTTATTCTGCGCCAACAGTCAGACTCAGTGGTGAATTTCTGAAAACTACTGTCACAATGCAGAAAATATGTCCTTGATTTTTGGCTAAAAAACGGCATAATCATAATTAAAAGATTGCTAGGAACCCTTTTAGAATAGAAAGAAAGATGATTGGAGTGGGATTTAAAATAAATGTGTTAAATCTAGTGTTTCAAACCTAAGTGGAACCTTTGTTTTAACCATAAAGAACATGCTTTTTTTCTTTTCTCATCCAGTAAACAGAGATCTGTAAAGACCATATTTCTTCACCAAGTAAGGGAAATCTCAAACTGTTTACTGTGTGGCTCTAACAAAAATGGAGACAGTCAGAAAACAGCACAACCACATGTAAACTGTGGACTGAATATGTGACATCATGGAATTCAGTCCTCATGTTCAAAATAAATCTATTTTTGCAAGCCCCCATGCTTTTTCATCTTGTTTTGCTTTGAATATGTCCAAGGATGATGTTCCTGTTGCAAGACTCTAACATGACTCGACATGTCCGCAAAGCATCGACCTCAGCAGGGATTTTCTTGTTTATTCCGTTGACAACAAAGTCAGACTGTCATTATGCCACTCTTACTGCACATGAGGGAAACACGTCTCAAAATGTCACAAAATTAAGAATTACACTACAATTTATGTTATTACCTTATTGGATGAGACTCTAGACATGACAAAAAAGGAAAACTATCAATTACTTAGCGCCAAAGACTGAAAAACTCATGCTGCACATTATGTTTTGTACATTAATACACGTATATTTGGATTTCAATTAGTAGATGAGAATATAGGGAGCCAGCTCTGTGCCAGTCTGAGGACCAACTTTTTTTTATTGTGTTCTTCATAAGTGTTGTAGGGAAAGCTCATAATTTAAATTTAAAGTGATGATGAATCTTTGACATATAAACATGAAAAATGTTTTTCCCCCCCTAAAAATAACCACAAAAACAAAGAAAGAAAAAAAAAACCCAATGATTTCTCTAAGTCGATTTGATCCTATTTGATCATTTTAAAAAAGGATGAGGAGATAAAAAAGGCATTAAGACAACAAAAGAGCTGCTTCTTAATCTAACAAAACTATGCTGTCGTCCCGTGTGATTTAGGACACGATAGAAGTGACGCATCATTAGTCTTGAGTCATTACACAGCTGTTGTGTAACACGCCCAACTATACATTTGTCTGTAAATAACAGATTCTTGGTAAAGATCTGGTCATGTAATGTTCATGAGTGAGAATTTCCATTACTATTGAACTGCATTCTAGGTCATGTTCAGTGGCCCGTTTTACATTTTACAGCCTGAGACCATTTGCTGCGTCCCATGATAACTGCACAGCTTGGCAATATGGTTTATCACAGAGAGCAAAATTTATCACACGATGATCCTGCGGTGAGGACACAAAAAGGAACGACAGAATATTGATGAAACAGTGGCGAGTTTGTGCAAGGGATTTGCCCAAGGCGACGACAGAAGAAGTTTGAAAAGGGAGAAGATTAAAGGAAAGCTATGCTCTGTGGAGAACAGAGGAATCATCTGCAAGGCTGCCTTCCCCTGCTGGCCCTGTTCCCTAGAGAGCAAACCAGCTTGGAGTGTAATGGGGCCAATGTGCCTTGTTAATGTATTGACACATGTGAAACGTAGCATTTCCTTCGTGGCATCAGCTTCAATCCAGGAGAGAGATTGTGAGATTCATCTCGTTTCTCCATAAATGATGACTGCCACTGCCTGTTAATGAAGCAAATCCAAAAAAATAAAATCGGAGGGGCAAAGCTTTGGATTTGAGCATTCGAGGATCTGCATCTGCAACACATCACCAAGATGTGTTGCAGATCTGATAGAGATATAGCCTATAAAAAAGTGAACCAGGTATCATAATTTCCCTTGTGGTAATATGCATATAGTGTTCCCTCGCTATATCGTGGTTCATCTTTCACTTTCAAGCCGTTTTACAGTATTTTTTAGTACAATTTCGTATGCAATGATTAATTTTCCTAGGGATCAATAAAGTACTACTTTATTGTATTACTTGTTTTTAATTATCATTATTTTACAGCGCACTGTATTCAATATATTGAGCGGTTTTAGACCATTGTCAGCAAATCTCTTGTTAGGTCTCCAGTACAGGATGCATTCAGTTTGCAAAATTTACATAAAATTTAAATAGCGATCAAATCTTTGTTTTCCTTTTGTTATGACAAGGATTTTTCAATGAAAGGTTTGAACTTTGAAAGTTTAAGCAAGAGAAATAAAAAGGTAAAATGTTCATGTCTGTCTGAGAAAAGTGTATAAAATGTGTAGTGAGGGATTTTACAGACTTAAAACATGCTACGTCTCAAACATTCACCAATCACGGGTTATGATTAGAATGAAACTCCCGCCGCGGTAAATGAGTGACCGGTGTACATCTCTGTATAAAGCAAAATTGTATTAAGATGTTAAAATTACAACCAAGCAACACACTATGGATAAAACTGGACAATAAAAATGATTAAAATAAACTGATGAAGTGTATTGTGTGCCACACAGGGTTCTTAATGAATTTAAAAGGAAAAAAAATCGATTGGATTTGACAGTGAAGATTTAAAAACGTTAGAGTAAAACAAAAAATCTTACAGAAGTATTTCTATCTGTGCTGTAAACATTTTATTGCACGGATAATTAGTTTCCATCTTTTCAGTGCTGCAACTACAACACATTTTTTTCAAACCAATACCAACTGACTGATGGCGCCACTTGGGATGAGTGGAGAAACGTTGAAAGACTTTCAGTCCAGAGTGGACTGAACGCCAAGACGTCACCTGGATAAGTGAGAAACTTCACTGACAACCAATATCTAACTCTCTCTTTGAGAAGGAAAAAACTTTAACTTGACAGGAATAGGAACAAGTAAAATGTGGAAAAAATCTTTTTCAGGTTTTATAACTTCTGCATATGTAGTTACAGTATGTTTTGAGATTTTCCTAATAGCCAATATTATGCATCTATACATTTCTATTCTACCCATCCTCCAAACGGGCAGAATTTTCTGAAAAACCCTGAGCAGGTCACCATGCTGTGGAAGGATATGTTTGATAATGTGTAACGTAAATTTACAAATCTATAATTTTACCTGATGCTATTAGTTCAAAGATTCCCCAAAATAAACTTTTTGTTTATGCAAGAATGTAAAGTTGTTTTAGTTTTTCTGTGTTCATAGAATTAAGCTGATGATCATACTTGCTTTAATGCCAAAGATACAGATGTCTAGAAATGTTAGCATGGTAGGACCAACGTTGAATATGATAGTGTATTAAACAATTCTAAAATAAATAAAGAAAAAAGAAAGAAAAAAAAGGTTGTATTTAAAGTTCAGATTTTGGGCCACTTTGTCCTTTAATTAAAAAATCTACATTTAGAAAAATATTCACTTAATCAGAGAATTTAAGTGTGGGCTCAGTGTTGTCAGAAAAAAATCTCATCTAAATCAGAAAGGGTAATGTGGGAACTTTGTAAATATTTAATTAATCTAAAATAAAATGAAAATTTGAATTAAGTAGAACTGCATTTGGGTTTGAATTCTAAGAAAAAAGATGGAAATAATTTTAAACTACTGATGCCAGAGTGTGAACACTTGACAGCAATCTGAACAGGATATGCAATTCTGAAGCGAAACGAACTGAACAGGACGTGTACATTTTGAAAATGTTCTAAGTCTGCAGCATGTACAGTAAGAAATTGCAGATGTTTTTGTCTGACAGGAGTGGGCTGTTGTTTATGCAGTCATCTGTTAGAAGGTATCTGCATTGGAGACAAAGCAGCTGAATGAGCAGATGCAAAAAGCTGTTTTGGAATAGTTCTAGAAATATAAGGATGTTTTATATGATGCACACCATAATGAACAACACCAGATACTGCAAACATGCATTAATGAAACGGTGCCTTCAGTCAGAGGCTGTTTTAGATTCACTGCAACACTATTAACAAAAGATCCTTCCTACCTGAAGGAATTGCTCTAAGTAGACACTTGCAAAATCTACTTTTTTCTTTTTTTACTGGAAAACAATGCTTTTGCTTCATTAAATACCATCATTCGAAGTATTTTTTTTTTCAATTTGCATCAACAATAAAAAAATGGAAATGTATCACTTCAGTATGCTTCTTTTATAACAAGTTTCACTTGTTCCATCCAGCCATTATACTCTATATTTTTGTATCTTGACAGCTTTAAAAGCCTCGTCTTTTCAATGACAACAGTAAAGAATGTATGAAAATTCACCAACGGCTGTCACACTTTCCAGCATGTGGTTCACATCTATCAGTAAAAGCCCGAGTAAAGAGAGCTTTTGAGTGCTGTGTGATTGAAACCTTTGTAGGACAGCCTGATTGAGGGGTGCTTATTGCTTAATTGTAAGAACTAATGGTAGTCTGATGAAGGGCTCTACTTATGTTTCATTTCCATAAACTGAATTTTTTTGAATGACTTTTTAACTCATGCAATCACAGAATAAGGGCTACATCTTTTTCTTCAGTCTCACATTCTACATTTATGTTATTTTCCTTAAAAAACATTGTTTTCGTGGATGTTGTGATTTTATATTACAGCAAGATGCACAAAGTGCAGCTTGACAGCCAACACAAAGTGTATTTTTCTTAAATCACCCTTCTGATATGACTCAAGCTGCAGGTGTCAGAATCCGGGGCTCAAAGGCCGGTGTCCAAAGTGTTTTCCAGCCAACCTGCTATTGAAGCTCCTTACTGGCAATGCACACCTGATCCAGGTAATCAGCATCAGACAAGGCAGGATTTCGTTTGGCATAAGGCTCCGTTCAGATACATAAAACAAAGATCTCCATAGAAAACTTTGTTTATTAAACTACCCCCCCAAAACCAAAAAGGAGATCAGCAGGAGTTTGAAGAGAAAGTGAATGTTAAGATCAGTATTAAGTGTGTTTAAGTCAGATGAGGTGTGTTTCGGAGGCATTCCACATTCAACAGACTTAAGGCCCGTACACACCGGGACGAATTTCGTGCGCGATATTCGCCGACGTTTAACGCCTCCTGACTAAACAAAGGGCATCAATGTGAGTGTGCACACAGACGAGAAAAAACGCCACGCGTCAAAGCGTTACTTTTTAAAAAAACGCCTCGGGTTCGTTTTTTTTGGTTTGACGCGCCGCGTCAAAAACTATACGACCAATGAGAATGGCGCTTTTGCACACGTGTCTGGAGCTTCTGAAGTTACAGTAAAACACAACTTGGGGGCGCTCAAACACAAAACTGCCTTTCTGAGCACACATACCAGCAAAGAAGATAGACGACAAGTAGCGGCTACACTGCCGCAAAGAAATAATGACAGACATTCTAAAATATCCCCAAAAACGCTCATGATGCATTTTCAGCTCTTGTACCAGTCAATAAAACTCACCATGTTCTCTTCTTGTAACTATGGGATGTACCCAAAATCAGCGTCTTTTCCGGCGTCTTTCATCATTCAACAGAACAATAATTTCTTCATCATTGGAACTGGAGCTGGAGCTACTGGTGCTTGAAATATTCCTGTTTTCTTTGTATGATTCTGACAAGCGCGTAAATACTGGCTCTCTTCTTCTGAGTGAAAAGCGACCACCTTGTGTACAGGAGTATTTCTGTTTTACATTAAGCGCCATCTAATGTCAGGGAATGAAATTGCATGTTGGCTCGGCTCATCGTCAGCAAAAATCGCCTGGGTGTGAACACAAAAGACGTGGCGAAAAAGCCTGGCGAATATTCGTCCCGGTGTGTACGGGCCTTTACAAGTATGACTGCTATGTGTGACCCGGCACCATTGACCGTTGGGCCGTTCCCGTTCGAGTACAGCGTCACAAAGGGAACACACTATCTAGTGGATCTGCTATGTGTGACAAACGTAGAGCTCGCGGAAATGGAAAAAGAGGATTGGACCGCACATGGAACTTATGTAGGACGGTGAACAGGTGATCCGCCCACAGGGAGGAGTAACCAGGTAAACGCACTGCTCGAGTTGCCCGAAATACTCCCAGGGTCGTTCACTTCTGGAAAACCAGCAGGAGGAGGAGTTTGACCCCCCTGACTTCAGCAAATATGCCTTTCAACTTTTTACAGTGTGGGGTTGGGTAACTGCCCTCTACTTGCAGATCTAGACCATCTGTCACCGAATTTAGTGAATGGCTAAAAGTGTACAATAAAATCATCATTAAAAACTACAATAGTTTGCTCTTTTAAAGCAAACCAATAGAATATTGTGTTCATTGCTGAACACTAAGTGTTTTAAGTCCACACAAATTTGACTCTTTTGCACAAATCAACATGTAAAAACACCAGAAGTAATCTGTTTTCTTAAAAACCCATTCTGATCAAATTGTAAGCTACTTTAAAAGCGTTCCCAGTGGTCTTCTAATTATGATTATGCCATTTTTAGCCACAATCAAAATACCTGATTCCTGATTCATTTTCTAGGACATAGTTTCAGCAGTTCATCAGAAATTCACCTATGAGTTGTGGGTGGGACCGTTGGTGTGGAGCAACCCAGCCACACCTTTTCCTTCCTGTTACTGAGAGCTTGGAGCAGGGAGCCTTTGGCCTGCCTATTCTATTCTTTTTTATGCAACCATCTTTTTCAAATGGCATTTTTTTTGTCTGCTCATGATTCATACTGATTTGGATGAATAAATGCTCAACAATTAGCTTAATTTTCTTAATATACGTCTTCCATCATCATCAGAAACATGCCACAACAGCATATAAAAAAACACACAATTTTAATTGGAGTGGGTCTTTATGCTCTATAAAAGCGTAGAATTTCTGTAAAGGGTTATCATTTTACTCCAGGTTTTAACAGTGGGACAGCAGTTCTGCACTTCCGCACATTTGGTTTCTTAAACCACACATCCCTAAATGTGACACTCAGATGTTTATAGAGTTGAGAGCATAGCATCCCGACTAGCACTGAAAATGGCCCTTAAAGTTAAACGGTATTTTCTTTAAAAAAAAGAAAATAATTTAATTGTGGAATCCTTGTAAATTAAACTTTCTCAGCTCTTGACGTTCTGCTTAATCCCACAGCAGCTCCACCCGAGAACCTTGGTTTCCTGTTTGACAACAAGCAGCCCTTAGACCAAGCTTAAAAATGACATTTTAGAGACGTGTGGTCAGACCATGTGAGTAAATAATGCTTCTGCATGTGGGATGTTTGGAAGCTGTGGTGGCAAAGCTTTGATGCCGGAACATGTCACTCAGCAGCACACATGTTGCACTGTATTTAACTTTCTGTTCATCTATAAATGTCGACTGAGGAAAACCTGGCTTCCTTACAGTGCACTCAAACAGAGTATCATGTTTTAGCCAACCTGCTATGAAAACTCTCAGAGACCACTAACATTTAATGCTGTAGTCTCTATGGTTTTTGAGCTTTGGTAAAATTAGTCCTGGAAGAGAAAATAGATGAGAGCAGGACCTTATTTGACCTACTGTAAAGAAAAATGTTCAGAGTAAATAAAGCAGATAGTATCAGACGCCATCAGTGTGTGAATGAGTGTGTGTGTGTTGGATAAATGGGGCTCTAACTGTAAACTGCTTTGATCCTTAATCAAGGTAGAATAGCTTTATACAAGTATTCATTCAAAAATGCATTGAAGTATAAAAAAGGATCTCATTCAAACGTATAGTTTGTAAAAATAAATAAGTCAAACAACATCATCAAGTAAAATACATGTGATCTGCATTTATAAACCTAACAAGTCAAAGGTTTGGAAACACTGCTTCAATTATTTATCAAGACAAATGTCTCATAATATAAAAACAAAACAATGTAACCAGTATAAATTCACCTTGAAAGGCAAAGAAAAGACATTTTATTTTTTTTCATTACAGGCACATGTACAGACCATTTTTTTTAGTGTACCTAGGTGCTTTGTTCTATAAGGTTTGCTCTATTAAACCATAGCAGTAGCCCTTTGTTTCATTCTTAACAAACAGAAAATAAATAGATAGATGCCAGGTCAGGCCATGTGACCTTTTGGTATGTATTGAGCCAAGTTAAGGTCAGGCTTTTTAGCTCCCTTTCTGAAGCCATAATGGCACTATGAAAGCCTTTCTGAAAAAAAAAGTGGAACTTACTGTTGTTGTAATTGTATGTATGTGTTTGTACACAATTCCTGCCATATAAAGAAATCTAATCATTATTCCCACTACAGCATTAAGCAGTCAATTATTTATTTTAATTGGTAGACTTAAAAACCCAATCGTGAAGACCCCCAATGTGAAAATTGTGCTTTCTGTGTTTTTAACATGTCCTTGTGATGATGGAGGTCATATATTAAGACTACATAACTGTTGCATAACTGGTGGGTTGGGGTTGTGAGGGACTGTAAGCTAGCAGGAAAAAGTGTAAACAGATGGATAATGGGTAGTAGGTGTGGGGTTACTTTGCTCCAACGGTCCCGAATCTCTATTAAATTACTGCCACTCTGTAGAAACTGTCCAAGAAAATGACACATTTTCCAATTTTTGCTTAAAACAGCTTCATCATAATTAAAAGACCACTGGGAACGCTTTTAAAATAGATTAAAAGGGGATTTGGGTATTTAAATGATTTCTAATTATTACCAATGCATTCCTGATCTGTCGTTTCTGGCTGTTTTCTGCACTGTTAAATGATAATCTTACTGACTTAGTCCATCCATCCATTTTCTTTCACTTTTCTGAGATTGGGTCAAAGGAGCAGTGCGTGAAGATGCCCAGACTTCCCTCTTCCTGACCACTTCCTCCAGCCCCTCTGGAGGGATTCCAAAGTGTCCCCAGGTCAGTCGAGAAACGTAGACTCACCAGTATGTGGGATCTCTGCCCAGTGGGAGATTCTCAGTCATACTCGTAACATAGGACATGTGACTAAATATGTCTTTGTGGCCTCTACAAAGCATCTCCATCCACTGAATTGTCACATTTTTTCTTTTTTAGGACTATTCACAACAAAAAAAATGTTTTGCAATTGAGTGAATAGAGATGCTGACATTAAACTGGGTAGGTGTAGGTAATACAATTGTTAGTAAGTTTACGTTGTAATGTCTTCTCTTTTGTAATAAATATGACTTTCAACAGTCAGTTTTGTGTCTTTATTATAAGTCGCAAGAACTTCGGACTTGTCCATTGTCCGTTTTCACCAAACAAACAAGAAACAAGTTCAGTACAAGCAATGAGTGATATATTTACCTACAATAAAAGTTCTAGAGGCAGCAAGCGTTTATAAAGCTTTAAGAATGATTCATCGATGATTACTTAATCACTGGTTAATCATTGTTTTCCATTTCAGTGATTCATACACAGCAGTTCTGCCATTTCTTTTTTATTAATTAGCATCTTTTTTTAGTTGAGGCACAGACATCATTTTTCTCATTTGTCCACACCAAGGTTTGTGTGGGTGGTGGAAGTGTTCTGGATTCTCTAAAGGAGTGTTTTTTAAAACGTAAAATTAATAAGAACGACAACGCATTTCCACCCTATCATGAAAAAGAGCCTCCCTAACAAGGATTAAATAATTTATTTCCTGTGTATAAACAGCATTTGTGTGTGTCTCTGACCTCACTGACAATAAATGCAGATTTTCCGCTGAGGAAGTGCAGCCTGCACGCAGAGGATTTTACAGGAGGGCAGTTTGAAGCAAATTGAGATGTTCTGTCGTACATCATGCCATCACTAATGAGCTTTCTTCTTAGTACGTGTCTGCAGCCTTCTTTTAAAGCAGTACAACACCCCCCCCCCCCCCCGCAAGATTCTACTCACTTGTGTAAATTAGTGCAATCTACTCCACTTATTATATTCTAATAAGATTTAAAAAGCTGTTTTTGTTGAAGTCGTTTCAAAAGAGCTTTCAAAAGTTAATTATGTGGTTTAGTTCTGCTGAACACAATTTAGCTTTCACAAAACGGGAGGATGTGCATTTCTACTACTTCAGTTTTCCCTTTTTTTGCCTTCTTTCACACAAGTTTAGGAGAAGCAATCATCTTAAGCACAGTTTCCGACTCCGTTGATTGCCATGATGTACCAAATAGAGTTACTCATCTCTAGCAGCATTTAAAAATTAAGAAGTACCAACAGGTGTTGGGGAACGATTTCCATAGTAGCTGCTAGGAAATCCACAGTATGTGTGGTTGTACATGTGTAGGTGTTTCCATCTGACAAATCCGGATGTGCCAGAGATCAGTTTTCACAGGGGTCTTTTCTAATGGCCAGTTATATCTGACCAGGAGCACTGAGTGCATAAAATGTAAAATAAAACACATTATGGCATGAAAAATATTAATTTACGGAATGTTTAAGAGCTATTTTTAGACAAAAATGTGAAATTGTAGGTACTTCTTATCAAATACATTTCAAAATTAGTTAAAGTTTGTCAACCTATACCTGAAGTTTTTTCTTTTACCCCTTAAAAATATACATTTGATTTGTTTTTTATTGAGAGTGAGAAAGCTATACTTAATTTCTAAATATAAAGATGGAAAATTGCTTATATAATGTTTCAGGTGAAATGTTCATGTTTAAGTGCCAGTGTTAAACGTGCCACATATGCAATGCCAAACTTTTCTTTTGTTTTTGTTTTTTTTGTGGTCTAAAATAAAAATAGTATAATTTATGGTAGAATCTGTGGAATTTCCATAATTACATCCATTCGACTTCATCCATACCAGAATGTTTCAGTGGCTTGAGATCTTTCTGGACAGCGGAAATGTAATGCCAAGGTCAAGACTCTGAACAAGAATGTGTGTGCATATGTCAACATGGGCCGTCCTTTAAGCCAACATCAACATCTAGTATTGGGTTTTTCAGCATTCTATGATGAAAAAATTCAAAGAGAATGCCATTCTTTTCCTTAAAGTCACATCATTCAAAGATATTCCTCTCAAAACTGGAGTGTTCATCTCAAAACAAGACTTTAAAAAAAGGAGAGGCATACAGAAAATATTGATTGCATGTTCACCTTGATGAACTGCTTTGGTCAATCTGTAGGAGTTTAAAAAAAAAAGAAAAGTACATTTTTTACCCTCTGTTGCACCGTCTTTACTGCCTTTATACAATCTTACCCAGAGTCATGGGGGTCAATAAGGTCAGTACACACAGACAATATTGCTATTCAACTGCAGCATCCACTCATTGATAGACGCTTTGTTAGCAGGAAACTGGACAGCTCAAAGAGAAGGAAAAACAAAAAAAACACATTGGAAAAAAAATGTTTGCTGCTGGGTATCCATTTGAAACAAAGATTATCTTAGATTTTATTTTATTATTATCATATTAGCAACGGTTGGTTGGTGGCGTATTTCTGACTTAATGGTCTTCAACCTTCTGAAATAAACTGGTGATGTAACACTGAAGCCAGTAAAATGGCTGTAGGTTATGTTCCATAAAGGCTTTCCCCACTGGAAAATGCATCTAATTCATAGTGACTACATATGCTTCATTTGACCTTGATTATGAAGATCAATGCATGTTTATAGGTTGACACTAGAGGTACTTTGTTCAAAAGACTCATCTTACAAGACAAATACTCAAGCTTGGGTTGATTAATTTTCTTTTATTATTCATAGCGCTGTAGCTTTTTTTCACCTATTCCAGGTGTTACAGGTGTATAACGTTCATAGCAAATTTGGGGGGGATTTGATGACTGTTTAAACTGTTGTAAACACATTTAGGTTGAAAATTCATGGAAAGACATTTCTGACACTTTTATGCGTAGCCCCTAAAGGGACATTGAAGAAGAAAAAAAAAATAAGTAAAGGTAAAAAAAGTGGTGCGCACCAGTTGTTTTTTTTTAATTTGTTTTTACTTCAATTTTTTTTTTCTTCAATGTCGCTTTAGGGTTCTACTTGTAAGTCTTCAGAGTTTTGTAAGATGTATGGTTTAGTCAAAAATTGTCTCATTTGAGAAAACTACTCCCAAAAAAATTCTTATCTTCTTTTTAATATGAAATACTTTAAAAATAACTGGTTTGCTTTATTTAGTCCTTCAACATTTCTTGATTTCTATATATATAAATCTAATGCAAAGTGAAGATTCAAAAATGACAGAAAAAAATGAAATTACATACAAATTTCATTCAATTGTCTTTACTTTAAAGGTTTATATCAGTTCAAAGTTAAAGGGCCTATATCATGCTATTCTTAAGCCTTTTATAGTAAACTACATCCATGTATATGATCCTTTGTCACATAAAAGAATTCATTTTTTATTAAATATTAGTTATTTTCCTGAGTTCTTTTCCAATCCGGAAGAAAGACGCTCTGATGTCTGAGGTACCACCTTTTGCTCCGTGTGGGTTCCGCCCATGAATCCATACAACATCCAAATTTTTACAATCTTGATGTGCATATTGTGCATATAAAAAGACAGCGTTTTTGTGAGGAATGAAAATTATAACACACTTAAAAGCTAAAAAAAATGATTTTGCATGGTATAGGCCCTTTAAAATTGTGTGTTTTTTTATAGCAGTGTTTAGTACAAAGAAAACAAATCTGCTGAACCAGAAGAGATAGAGCAGAGACTCTGCATTTGAATTTTATAGGAAATGATCTGCGTTTTGCCACTTCTAAATGAGTGCATTGCTGTTCAGTTTATGTCTTAATTAGATTGGCAGGCAATCATACCAATCACACAGATGTTAAATGGAAAATCCCTGTAGTTTGAGTTAGCACTGAGAATGGACATTTTAGCCAGCCGTTTTATGTCTTTAGACAAAAAAACAACACAAAAAACCCTAAAAAACAAACATGTCCTGCTTTCTTATCAGTCTCTCGCAGATCTATATATTATTTTTTAAGTACTTTGGGAAAAAAACACAAAAAAAATGCATGATTTAGACATGGTAATATACAACACTATTAGGACCACTATGATAAAGTCAAACCAACAACTGTGTTAGTGGTTGGAAAATGTTCCTAATCCCTCTGCCCCCCCCTTCCCGTTCACTTTGTATTTGTCTGGCTGAAAACAACAACACAAGGCAACATCTGCTGCTTTTCTCTCCTGTTCTATATGAAGTACATTCTTGTTGACTGTTTTGAACAGAAGCCAGCAATTACTGCAGCAGGTTTAGAATAACCGGGGTGGATGCTTGACTGCAGGCTGGAGAGCAGTTCTTGATTGTTGATTTTTTTTTTTTTGCAACACTGCAGAGCAAACAGTTTTCAAAGAGGCAGACAGACATAGCTATGTGGTCGGAAGTGAAGTTTGTTGTATCTGCAAAGATGAAAGGAGGCCCAATTTGTTAACAATTATCATGTTTCCATTTGGTGTGTACAGCCAGTGTGCGATTGAGTCTTTGCTCATATTTATTTACACAAATGAGTAGGAAAATATGGAATGCTGATTGTAAAATTTAAGATTTTAATGTCAACTGGAGCTGTGGTGCTAAATTGTTATTTACAATCTAGAAAAAATGTTTTGCTGATTTAATTTTCCTCCTTCCTCTTTATTGCGAGCAGTATTTTCCTTTTCTTTTGTTTTAGGGCTAATAGTATGAATCCATTCAGTTGGAAATCATGTGAAAAATATAAGAAAAATAAAAAAAACAAACACGTTTTCAGTCATTTCTTATGTGTACCGTTTTGTTTTACTGAGATTCAACTTTTCAAACTTCACAAGAGAGTGTCTTTGCTCTCTTCTGATCATCTTTTTGTTAAACTCTTTCCTACTAATACAGTATTTCTGCCTTATTCGTGGGGGTTAGGGACCAGAGACATCCAGGAATACGCCGAATCTGTAAATACGGAGAACCATAGACTCTACCGTATCAAAGTTTATAACGCACTTTAGAACTGACTCTCTGCGCCTTAAAACTAAGAGGCTGTGCTTCCTCCACCAGCTGAGTCTGAGAGGGCATATTCCAGAAGAGGTCGGTTTTATCCATAATATACACCGGGAACAATGTACTTGTGTAGCCATGTCTGCACTAAACTAGGCCAGTAGGGTCTGACATGTGGCCCTGGGGTTTCTGCTAAGTGTAAAGGTCTAACCTCAGGGTGACCTTGCATGTTCACTGCTGTAAAGATGGCCCACTGACTGTCACTTGTGGATTAATTTTGACAGAAAGCAGAAAGACAATTGCCTCACAAACTTTCACAGATGGAAGGGCAGGGAACTCTCTTTTTTAAGATACTATAATCTATTGGAACTCACAAGAAATGTTGGCATTTTGTTCATCTTGTGTAATTTTACAAATTTGTCCTGCCTGTTAGTAAATGCCTCATCAGCGGATTTCACAAGTTGCTGAATTGATCTAAATATAACTCCAGATATGTATATAAACTGTATATTTTAGCTGTGGTGGGATTTAAGCGATTATGTTTTTATTATTTTTGTTGATTTTACTTCAGTTAAATTAAAAGCTCCTAAAAGAAGCAACAACTGTTTAAAGTTTTAAAACAAAAACATATAAATATAAGAAGGGAGCAGAAAGAAGCTAAATTAAATGTTTTTACCTTAAAATCTTAAAAGTGAGATGAGATGTGAATTACATTGTTTTATAAAATAGCATGCTAAACAACAAAGTCGCACATTAGAGGTGAAATTTCTCACAAACACTGTTCCCACCAGGATCTGCCTGTTGTCTAGCCTTATCTGTATTTTGTTCTCCTTATTTCCCAATAGTGCCGTGGATATAAAATGTAAGCCGAAGCATTACAGAGAGGAGGCAAGATGAGCTAATAAAACTACAGCAAATTTAACTGCATAAAACTTGTTAGAAATGTCAAATGAAAAAGAGTTCCTCCCTATCTTTATTTGCCTCTGAGCCTGACAGTGTGCTTTGCATTTATCCCCTCTTTGGGCTTTAAAAATCTCCATTTCTCTCAGAGCTTTGGGTGTGTGTGCTCTGACAGAATGTCAGGCAATTAAACAGTCATGGCTCATTGAGCTGGAGGTGGACCTCCTCCTCTAGTCTTCTCCGAAGGCAACAGAAAAAAATGAGAACATGCTCTTCCTGCCAGCCCTTGCTCCTACTTTGACAAAAAAACTTTTCGCTAAATCCCGACAAGTTCTTATCAAAAGGAGTCTTTAAACTATTGTCATCTACAGCAGCGCCGGGCGGTGTCGGTGTCAGGGTAATTATCTAGAGGCAGAATGTAAACGAGGACAGCGTGAGGGACAACAAAGATGCTTTCTTGTTAGATAACTGATCATAGCTCTGCTCGGCGTGGCCTGCTGCTACACGCAGACACAAATGCTGTCACTCTAATGAGGGCAAAAGAAAATCATTAGTGAAAGACTGGCGCTTTACTCCAAGTGCAATGGCAGGAAGGTGTGAAAAAGAAAAAAAAAGAAAAATCAATCATACGGCGCTGCACAGTTTATACATTTACAGGCAGCAGTTTGGACTAAAGCTTACACAGTGAAGTCAATTTTCAAGAAAACAAAAATCCACAAATCTGACATCTTTGTTAAGAACTTGTGGATTTTCTTCTTTTTGACTTGTGAAATATAAAAAAATAAAGCTACATGAAAGTTACTGGTGTTAAAGTAGAGGAGGCAGAGGACAGGGTTACATGGAGGAAGCGGATTCGCTGTGGCGACTCCTGAAGGGAAAAGCCGAGAGGAAAGGAAGATAAAGACAAAGTAACTCAATAATACAGACACATTGTTGTTTTTGGAATTTTTATATAAATTATTGTTGAAAAAAAAATTTGAAAAAGAAAATTAAACAACATTACAGCTTAATGTGCCGCACGTTTAGTCATTGTTAGCAATTTAAGCATTTGTGACAATATTGTGACTTTTATTTTTCAGATGTTTCAAGTTAATTTCACTTTAGTTTTAAATGTTAACTTTTTTCTTTTCCAATTAGGTTTTTCATGTTTCCAAGTGTCTCATATAAAACTGTAAGCAGATGTGAGTAAGTTAGGTTGAAGTTGCAAACAAACGTTCTGGTAAAAATGCAGTCGTCCAAATTTTTATGTTATATGTGTAGATTTACAATAAAAAAACAGTATATGTACGAAGCTAGAATGGGCATCTTCAGCTCTTTTCTTTTAAACAATTTATTTTTGGGCTGCACAAGAATATTGGCATCAGAAGATCACTAAAATAGATCACAAGACCAAAGATAAACCTGCTGGTAATGTTTGTAAAGCAGAATTAACAAGTTCAATCTTTAGTCTTTTTGCTGGTTTTCTTTGCCGGAAAGGTTAGATCTCCGAAAAGCTTTGAAAGAATTGAAGTCATAGGTCTCACATTAAGCCGTAAAGATAAAAAATACAGTGATGCAATAAACGTTTCTATAATATGTACTGTCAGTAAAGTAGTTCTGTGGTTTTTGACAGCAAACAATAAAACATTATGAGTGTAGTATATTGTTGGGATTGCCTAACTCTTTTACATTAGAATTGTCCCAGGCGACACCTAAATAACACACACGCTTTGACATAACGTAATTCTTCCATTTTTTAATGTTATCAGTGTGAATCAACTGATTCTGAAGTGAAGAAAAGCAGTGCATTTCTCATTTCTCAGTGCAAAACTGAAGCGAGAATCTGTGACAGAATGACACAGGTGTCGGCTGATTTCAGTTGCACTACTGTAAAGTGTTGCATATGGGTGCAAGGCTGCTTTTCTTTGCAGTTGAAGGAATGTAAACACTGCAGCTAAAGCTCAGCTTTAAAAGGGTTGAAATATATTATTAAGGTAATGGTTAATAGCCAAAGACTTATATTGAAAAGCAGCTTAAGTGACAAAAAGAGAATGAAGAATACAAAAGTAAAAGAAGCACATGGATGGTTATAAAAAGAAATAGAAAAGCTTTTCTCACTAAATTTAAAATTTGTAATTTATTTGTTTTGCTGCAATCTGGAACACTGATGCTTTTATGAGTTTCTACAAGTATTGCACAAGAAACTATCAAAAAACAACCAGCAAACTCTTTCAATGGGAGCCTAGTGACTGCAGTCTTCAAGACTAAGAAAAAATATAAAGGGTAATCATTTATAAAGAAAATATTACAGAAAGGTATTACAGAAATGTGAAAGTGAGTTCAACACCACAAACACTGAATAAAAACAAAATGACTCAAGATCACAAAGTCAGACAGGAAGTGCTATAAACTGTGCCGGTCACTCCACCCTCACCTTCACCATGGCTTAAAATCCAAAAAAACAAGAATTAAAACAAAAAGTTGCAATAAATTTCACCTCACAGGCGTTTTCACCCACTTTCCAAGATAAAGTTTGGAAACCTGCGAGGAGCTCACAATAAACTAAGAGTTTCTCCATAATGACGCGAGCTGGTTAAGGTATTTCATGCATTTAATAAGGATACCCTGCAGGCATGCAAGTGAGCCGGTGCGCTGGAAACAGCCAATTGGTTGGAGGCCTGAGGGTAGACCTAGGACTCGCTAACGGGCTTCTGTCTCCCGCATGGCTTTGGAGGTACTAGAGGGTGTGCCAAAAACATCTAGCCATCTCTGTTCTGCCTGCTGCTACAGTTTTAAGTAAGAATAAACTGATGGGTGCATTGGCAATGTACTATTCCTACAAGATTAGCATTTAGAGGTAACTCTTGGGATCAGAATGGCGATTTAAAGTAAAGACATTTTAGTTTAGATTTATTGGCAGCAAGACCCAGTGCTGTTATAATTGTTAATAGGCACCAAACTCTGTGTATAATTCTTGCAGGATTACAGTAAATTGAGTAAATATCAGATTTTGCAGAAGCATTAGTTAAAATGTTCAGTTCATCTTGAAAATTAGCTCTAAAAAAGGCCCAGATTTTCATTAGAAATTGTGCAAAACTAGGAAATATTTTTCAAAAGCTTGATATTTCTAGAATATCCTCACGTATTTTTGTCGAAGGCACATATTTTTAATCTATTATAAGAAAAGTTTTCATTATGTCTAAGTATTTGAAAATGCAGACATATGCTGGAAGAGGAGGGGTTGGTTGACACAAATTGCCTAAGGATTGGACAAAACAATTTAGAAAGACACAATGTCTCACATGTTTTTCTTTTAGACTTGCTCCTAAGCGAACAAAGACAAACTGTATTTCTAAGTGGACACCGACTCATGCTGCTGAGTGTAATTCTTCTAATTAAAAAGGCTGGTGTCGTGTGAAACTCTGATCTCCTGCAGTCTGATCAGCCCCCTCTATTGAACCATTTGTCACCTCAAGGGATCACCTTCCAATAGAGTTAGTTACCTGTGACCAGCTCCCTCAGACCAGAAAGATTTGTCTGTTACCCGGGCCAGATGGCCAGCCCTCTATAATAATGTTATTAGTACTAGCCCTTATGCCATTCCCCTGCCAACTCTGCACTGCTAAATGAATTTTTCCATGCAGATTCACAGGTTTTAGCATTACTCAACATTCTCAGAGCACAAGCTTGTTTTAATCTTAGAAATCTAACTTCTTTTTAAAACTTTAAAGACACAATTTTCCTGTCCCATGTTTGATGATTCTGGTGAATGAGGATGATAATCCTCCTAAATCATGATAAAAGACACAGTAGGGTTAAAAAGCAATGTGACTTGATTACATAGAAAATCTAGAGAACTAAGTGTGTATGTCATTTAAATAATACAAAGACTTTGTTCATCTTTATTTTTTCTATCAAATATATTTGATTTCTAATTGAAATAATAAGGAGTGATGGTTTTGATTTTCAGTAAATTGAGATCTTAAAATTTTAAAGCCACTAAAGAATTCTAGTTGTCTGGGCCGGGTGATCAGTCCAGAAACCCGAGATGCTCCATGCGGAGCCCCTTCTATTCCACTGTAAATTGCTCCAAACAAACAAACAGAATTTTGTTTTCCTTCTCTTATGGAGGAAATAAGATTGTTTGTTCTATCAGGACATTTCATACTTCCTGGGATAGTCTGGGAAGTTAACACAAGGTCCTCCCACTGCAGCACATGCCATATGCGCTTAACGCGCAAAAAGAGTCAATCATATTCTATTAATTTCTAAGATCCTATTCCTATTTCAAAAGTGAGTCAGTTCTTTCATTTTTTTTTATTTTCACATACAGTATTTTGCTTCCTGTAGTACCCACATATTTTAAATTCCAACCAAATCCCACAGTGGTAATAATAATAATAATAATAATAATAATAATAATAATAATAATAATAATAATAATAATAATAATAATAATAATAATAATAATAATAAATTAGATTTTTCTGCGCTTTTCCAGACGCTCAAAGCGCTTACCATGTGTGTCCATTATTCATCCACTCCTCATTCATACTTGGTGATGGTGAGCTACTGTTGTAGCCACAGCTGCCCTGGGGAAGACTGACAGAGGTCTGGCTGCAAGTTCGCGTCTACGACCCCTCTGACAATCACCGGGACTTTCATATGCATTCACACACCAGTAGAGACACACTAGAGGCAGGGAGGGTGAAGTGTCTTGCCCAAGGACACTACGACAGTTGGCTGGGGGCGAGCGGGGATCGAACTGCTGACCCTTCGATCACTGGCTGACCTGCTGAGCCACTCTTTATCGTAAGTAGTCCTTATATTTCTGCAGAGAAACAGTCCTATCTGAATAATTAGTTAAAAAATAAAAAAGCTATAAGAGCTCTGAAACTTGGAAAAAAAAACAAAACAATGCATTGTTTTTTCTTTAGGTACTTTTCTAATTGGTTCCTGTAGGAGGTAAAAAACTTCTACACCAAAAGTTTTAAATTGGAACTGGTTTTCTCTTTGGTCAGAAGTTAGTGGGAGTTTAAACTGGCTAATAAGTATGTGATCAACAACACCTGATCTGTAAATGATTTAAAATCCTAACTCTGCGGGACAAAACACAATTATAAAACTCTGGATCTTACACTGTGTTGCATCGTTCTCCACACAATCCTCTGGTTTGCAGCATAAGGGAAGCAAAAAAACAACCATTCAATTCAAAACCTAAAATAAGTCAATATCAACAAAAACACATTAAAATTACTCAAAGCATGAATTCAACTGTTGGTAAAAGTGTTTTTTAATGATTTTTCTTAGAAATGTTTCAACCTTGACAAAATTTGGTGAAAGATTGTTGCAAAAAGCATTTCAGATTTCACATGTAAATCTACATAAGATCATACAAAAAAAAGTCATCTGCTCCTCAGAACAACCTAACAAATCCTATTTCTCTTTTAATGCTTTCCTTTTCTGTTTGTCAAGTACACAGGGATGAGAAGGGCACTGATTACACCTTCTGTTGTTCTCCGGGGCTAAAGCTGTTGATTCGTTAACAAACACAAATCAATAAAGGGGTTTGAACGAAGGACAAGTACAAAGAATTAATTTCCGGCTCTAGAGGCTCAGGATGGCAGATCACCAGTTTTAATCAACAGTGTCAAGAAGCAAAGACAAATGATGTTTACTCTTAGGCTGTGTCTCATCTGAAAGCAGCGCTGTTGCCTTTGTGTCCTTACCAGTCTGTCTAGGCTGGTGCCAGCTGCAGTGGTCGGCCGCTCCTCAGGGCTGTAGGGTCTGAAGCGAGAGCTGTACACATTCGAAACCCCACGGGCAGACCTTGTGCTTCCTGCGGGTTTGGGCTGGCCGCAGCCTTGAAAGACCTGCAATTACAAAAACATGGGCACCCGGCTCTCAGCAGCGGGGATGATTTTGGATGCAGAGAATGGGGGGAAAACATGCAATTTATTTAAGGTCTTGTAAAGTATGCACCCCACACTGCCGGTGTGACGGTGCTCTGTCATGTTGAGGTAACCACACTGAAAGGTGAGTCAGCGCAGACTTCTGACCAAAACTATTTTAGGTGGTAAAGTTAAGGTTTTACTGGCTTTCGGAGGGGAAAAAAAAGTCCACATATAGTTGAACCATAAACAAAACTGCATCTGTTGCATGGGAGAGCTAAAAACAACATTTAGCTTTGAATGGAAACTGGCATCCAAATAAGTTAAGGCAGAAAAATATTCCTCACAACCACAATTTTATTTTTTTTTTCCTGACTACAATTTTGTGGGTAGCAAAAAATGCAGTAAAACACAGGAAACACATTAACTACTGTTGGCTGAACTAAGATTAGCTGACCAAATTGAAACATGTAATTCAAGTACAAGACCTCAACTTGGGCATAATTAGAATGTGTTGCATTGCACACCTTAGAAACAGCCCAACATTTTCATTCTGTTTGTGTAAAAGGTCAGATTTATCAGCTAATCCACAATTTCGCTATTGTTTTTTTTTCTTTAGGTAAACCCTTACCCTGAAGGAAACTTCCGCACTGTTATCTTGCAGGATCATGATGGCCTCTGAAATCTTGACATCAATAGGGCCCATGACAGATTCTATGTTGAAAGGCCCTTCCAGCCTCTGTGCCACCAGCAGCATGGCATCTGTCACAATGAAAGAAAAGAGCTGGCTTTAATGAAAGAGGAGGACATTCAGAGATGGAAAAACTGAGAGACTTTAAATTTGTAGTTATATGATTCTACTTTACAAAAACTTCCACATATTAAGTTTTAGAAAAGTGGCTTCGTTGATCCAGTTATCACAGAAACATGATTCTGAAATCACACACTGGGTGTCGTTACATAAATAGCTTTAGAGACAAATACATACATTTTAAAAAAGGTATTTTCCCTGCCAAGGCGTTTCCCTTTGACTTCCAGGCTGAAGTGAACAAATAAATACTAAAGAAAATGCAACCAGGATCATATATTAAGCAACATCTAGGATTTGGTTATGCAAGTTATTCAATTTCTTTTCAAAAATGTAAAAATTCTAAACTAAATAAAAACATTTTTGGAGCTTGATTTTTTTTTTTTACCACTGAGGCTAAATTTATTGAACAAAAAAATATTGGATTATACATTTTTTATAATAAAAAATACAAGGTTAAAATGAATTAACTATGTTTAGAAAAAAATTTCCCAAATGATGAAGGAATGTGGAGTTGTTGCTATCTAATTACAATCCAGTGTTGTCATTGAACACCGTCAAAGTCCTCAGGCTGACTTGTGAAGTGTGGTTGCATCTTACTGCAGATTCAATTTGTATGCAGATTAACTCAATCAAGTCAAAAAAGAGCAAATAATGCTGATGAGTCATTGATTTAATAAAAAATAAATAAATAACAAAAAAATTGAAAGCCCAGCTCATCGGCTGCCAGAAGGTCAGTGCTTTATCAAATTGTGTGGACACAAGCCAGAGGGGCTTGTTGAACATGAAACACTTGCCATTAGTGTCTCCTCTTGTTTCAATCACTTTTAATTACAGTTGCAAAAAAGCTCCAGAAATAAAATGTGCGTTTGAAATATTGAGCGTCCACATAATTAAATGGTGCAGACTTCACAGTAGCTCAGTAATGCAGGTTAAGCTTTTAAATTGACATTAGAATGAAATGGTGATGAAGTGTTCTCAGACATATTGGCTTTTGAGTGCTCCCATGTCTACAATGGCGAGGCTGACTTTGAAAAACCTGCCTTTGGAAGCTGGGAATCAACAAACCACTAACCGACTCATGTGTGGACGTTTGTCAGGATGGGTGTCTGTGTCCACAGACCTCCCAGGACAAGACCTCACCAGCAGGCCGTTATAATAACTCCACAATTATCTTCTAAATGCATGAGCTCATGCTGTCATTTAGGTACAGCAAAGAGTTCCTATGACAACCCTGATTCAACTTTTATTTTATTTTTATAACTTCTTCTAAAAAAGAACATTTCAGCCAACCCACCTTCATATTCATAACTCTTAAGAATCAACAACTGTAATATCAATTTCATATAAAAACGTTGAGTATAAATAACTGTATGGTAAACAAAAATCCCTTTGGCTCTCAAACAGAAGACCTGTCGGAATTCTCAGTCTTCTGGGATCACTGATGACAGCGGAAGATCCCTGAAATAGCATTGGCTCAGGTCTGGCTCCATTTCCTAAACAATTATGTTCAAGTCTGAGCCTTTGAAGAGCTCCTTTGTTTGTTTACAGCGTGACTTGCAAATGGCCTGTGATGTTTGCAGATGTTAATATGAAGATTACATCAGCTGCACATGTTACTCCAGAAAAGCTCTTTGGTGGCTGCCCTCTGCAACCATAAGGTCTGTTGAGTGCAGTTGAATTCATGTTTTTGGTTTGCTAATGAGCAGAGATGCTTTTAAGAGGTTCATTCTGTGTTTAACGTCTCCCTTCAGTGTTTGAGTACTTCTCTGTCAAAATGAACCCGTTTTTGTTTGACATGCGGTGATTCTGATGCAATTATTCAAACTATAGACACATTGACACATTAGTGAAGTTGGGATATAAAGTTTGGTCCACAAAGTATCCATCCATCCATCCATCCATCCATCCATCCATCCATCCATCCATGCATCCTCAGAACACACTTTATCCCTGTCATGGTAATGGGGTTGCTGGAGCCAATCCAGTTACTGTTGGGCAAAGGCAGGGTATACTGTATACCCTGTACTGTATACAGGGTATACAGGGTATACACCATTGTGCACTCCACAAAGCAAGCAAGAGGTAATAAAAGGAAAGTCCTCATGACATGCAGCCAGTGCATGATCAAAGCTTATAAACCTAAAGTTTTCGTCCTGAAAAAATAAGAATTTCAATTTTGTTGGTGAGCCAAGGCCAAAATTGGACAGATACACTGCTCAAGGCTCTCTCTTTACTGCAGCAACCTCTAGCAGACAAGGACAAATAGAAAAAGTGAAAAAAGCTCCTCAATGGCTTTTTTGCTTGTAAAGGATTCCACATGATGAAAAACAGTTGAAGTGTAACTGTGTAACAGATAAAGCTGTTCTGTGGGTCAATCAACTCAGATATATGAATTACACAAAAAAGGGAATTTAAAAAATGAAGGGAAAGAATAAGCCTTAGTAAGAAATTGTAGCTTTAAAAATGTTTGAAGTTTTTCAAATCTGATCAAAAAGTAAAACAAACAGAATCACAGTATGACATGTTCTCATCTTTCAGTTTTGATGGGTTTCACTTAATGAAAATACAAAATGTGACTTAGAAGACTTGAATTTTACTTAAGTAAGCTGTTGTCTACTCAAAAAAAAAATGAATGTCAAGCCTAAGTTTATATACCTCTACAGGAGGGCGACCAGTAAAGGGGGTGTGGGTTTTTGGGTTGCTCTGGTCCTTGGAGCGTGACTCCTTGGAGCGTGACTCGAAGGATTGTATAAGAGTTTGCAACGACCAGTCGACCGCCGCATGCCCATAGGATAAAATGTGCATGAACAATTTTGCGCTACATTGAGACAACCTGCATGCCCCGTACAGGTTTGCCCAGTTTTTGTCTAGACACAGCCCATATACACCTGTAAGGACAGTTGTGCCAAAGGCTCAGCTGATTGGAATTCTGTGGTCCCTAAAGCAAGTGTTGTCACTTTTAGGTAAGAGGACAAATGTCGGAGTTCCTGATAAATAACTCAACATCTCCACAAAGCCAATCCCCACCAGGAAACTACAACGTCAGCTGTCCTTCAACCATATAAACCCAATGGAACAACATCTGCAGATGACATGGCTTTGGTGAGCAACAACTCTTTTTGCCCTTACCTCTGGGGAGGACGCCACTGTCATTGACTGACTTGCATGCGTTTGCAGTTATTGTTTCCTCTATTCTTTTGTTTTTTTGTTCCATTCAACTTCCCAATAATGTGCAGCATTCTGTGAACATCCAGCTTTATTAGCAATCCATTTTGTGTTTTACTTTCTTGAAGGGTGTTGATTATTTGACGACTCCGCAGTCTCTAAAATGAGCATGTGTCTGCTTCAAACAGAAAATATGAAAGGAGGCCCAGTAAAATCCTCTAGCAAAGTGACATCATGAATCTCCAATGTTAAACCTTTTTAAACTTTGTTTTTAAACTTTTTCTGAAGTAGAATTTGAAATGTTGTTTTAATTATGGTAGCAGTTGTAGACATTAAAGAAATGCGTGTCAAATGTAACAGAATTTACTGACATATTAATACTAATGTTGATTTTTTTAAACTGAATTACTGAAATAATATTTTTTTTAATTTTCATATTCTATTTAACAAAAATAACACTACAAAATGCACAAATTTTACCTTAAAATTTTACCTAAAAGGAGAACTATTTGCCACAATTAATTATTTTAAATGATTTCAAAGGAGGCATTGTGTCTTGTGAAATCAATATACTTGTCCAACAAAGGCAATTTTAAACAATGTAACCTAGTGAGAATGGTTTGAGTTTTTTTTATTTTTTTATTTTTTATTATTAATATTCATGCAAGTCTATGGTTCAGTACACAAAGTCCATCAAGACACGCTTGCATGAGCTCAGAATAGAAGTAACTTGACTGGCTCATATAGAGCCTTGACTTTTTCCCCTATTGAATACCTTTGGGATGAAACGGAACGAAGATTGAGTGGCAGGCCTTCTTGCCCAGCATCCCTGGCTGATTTCACAAATGTTCCACTGAATAAACAGGCGTACATTCCCGCAGAGACACTCCAGGCACCATCAGGCACTCTAAACAAGTGAAAACTCACAAGGCTAAACCGCAAACTTTAGTGGACCAAAACAATATCCAGTTGCATCAAAAGCTACTTCCCCTGGTAAGTTTCTTTGTTGCCATCATTTGTGTGAGTTAAAGAATGAGGGGGGGGGGGGGGGGCACTGCTGGAGTCAGGAACGTCCCCTGTCCCAAGCAAACGTCAGTGGATAAGTAAAAAAAAAAAAAAAAATTGTTGTCAAGTTTAGACGTTTTGTGCACCAGCTGAATGGTTTAGAGTGTAAATCATCTGTTTTACTGCTGCATACTCTTCCCACATCTGTGTTATTTTAGGACTTTATCACTCAGTCAATTGGCATCAACTTAATTTTCTCAACAAAAATTCAACTCTAAAGGATAACCTCTAAAGTTGAGCAATGCTTAGTTTGAAATGGAAACAGTTTTCCAGAACAACAAGGTTTGTCGCTTTTAGCTTTAGTCTATGGGGGGGATTTTCGCAGGTTTAGACAGAGTTCTTTTTAAACAAAACAAAGACGTTGAAAGCCGTTGCGGCATGCATCGAGTTTGTGCACATAAAAAGGAAGCCTGGTTCGTGCAAAAAGCTGACAGTTGTCTGGGTATATTAGTTACTGAATAAATATGCTTTCTTAAAAGTATCATTTCCAGTTCTTCTTCATATCCTCAACAGGCTACTCTTAACCAAAATAGAAGCTGAGCAATCATTCCACAGCATACTGATTAAAAACAAGTGTCTTTAATCAGAGAGTTCCTTGGCTTTGCTGCTATAAGAATCATAGAATCAATATCACAACGCTGAATAATCACCAGATCACAGTACAACAATCACATCTCATGGAAAATATGTCTAGTTTAAGTAAATCACTACTTTATTGGTTTTACCAGCTATGATTGTAAAAACACCTCTAGATTTAAAGAAACAAAGTTATTTTTGGTAATAATAATTAAAAAAAAAACTGTTCCCAAAGAACAAATGGACATGTTATTTTAGCATGCTAATAATCCCTAAAAAGAAAAAAAAAGTGTTCTTTCCATCTTTTTTTAGAGCTCTTGTCAATTGGATTATCGTTCCCTTGTGCAGATTAAATGCCAATTCCATATCTGTTGCCTCTGACATTTTCTGCTCATTATAAGCTGAAAGATTTTCAATTAGCTGATGTCTGAGAAAAGGGAAAAAACATCGACTCTGCTATTAGTATCAATCTGTCAGAGCAGCTTTTTCATTTTGTGGAAAAAACAGACCAATCAGTGTTACATACAATGGTTGAGATTCTGCAGAAATGCATTGTGGTAAATTCAAACTGAAGGCCTTGAACACAAGAGTGTTTTTCTGTTAAGATTTTCAGCAAACATTGAAAAAAAAAAAAGTTTTGAAGTCTTGGCGGTGCCGTTGATACCATTACTGCCAGCTTAGTTTTTAGTTTCCATACCACTGGTGATTATTTAAAAAAATAAAACACCCAGCTACTATAGGTATAAACTAAAAAGTGACATCTTTAGAAGGCAAAAGCTTTTTCTTAGACTACAATTCCCCTCACAACAACACATACTCATAAATAACACAAAAAGAGGAGGATGCAAAAACATGCCAGTTTAAATCAAAGAATAGCCTTCTTTTACTGAATTTACAACACAAGTGTCATCCAGATAGTGATTTTTTAGAGCATAGCCAGAGGCTACTGGATGCGCACACACTGCTGCTTTCCATGGAAACAATTACAACTAGCTCTGATAATATTAATGTTCTGTGCTTTTGTGCAACAAAAGAACACAATATATTGTTGAAGGCTGAAAACCTTCAAATAAACCCAGGTTGTATTTTTTTCCCTGCTTTTGTCTGTATTATGTGAAGTCATGTAAATGTTTTCCAGGGCAGGTGGGTAAAACATTTTTATATAAAAAAGTAATTAAATGACCTTCAAGCAGGTTAACCTCATACAAACAAACTAAAAATATATATTGTACAAACAGGGGAAAAAAAGGAGATCAACAATAAAAACCCATGACAAAACAAGACTTTGAACTGCAGCAATGATTTGACATGAAAGCAAGTTGTACATATAAACTTTGGTGTAATCAAATACCCGCCATCAGCCGTGGTGATTGCAAACTGAAACCAGGTGTTCACAAAATGACAAGAGAAAGCTGGAAACAAGCAACAACAATGCAAAAAAAATAAGAAAAGCTGATGCCTAAGCAACAAATATACAATATTATGACCAGAACACAGAAAGAAAGTGATTAGTATACTCTATGCAGAGATGCAATTTAACGTATCTGTCAGATGCAGTTTTTCCTCCAAAAGCAAGAGATTAATTAGATAAGCAAACAAATTATGACCTTTAATTTGAAAGCAAAGTGTATTGTGGCCCCCAGAAGTACAATGTCAAACTTAAATAAGCTGAATTTGCAGTTTTCTCCTGCTTAAATTTAAACTTGTGCTGTTGAACCAACAGGGCATTCATTCCAGACAGTGATATCGTTAATCTCTATTTGAATCTTAATATTTTCAACTGCTACCTAATCATGTGTAACATTAATTAAGATTTTTTTTTCTTTAATAAATAAAGTCTAAACAGAGCTTTAAAATGTCACAGTGAGCTCCTCCCATTTCACTTATATTTTAGACTGAATAAATCATATAGTGGATTAAATTAACTCAGTTCTGGCAGTGACTAATCCAAATATCCCTTTTGCTTCTACTCCATAATTTTCTTAGTGATTTAATGATGAAAAAGATAATCTTGAAAAACTATTTTAAAAGCATAATACTTCATTTTGAGTACATTTGCTTCAGAAAATAATTTATGGTTGATTGCTAATCACAATCTCTGCTTTTACAAGCATTGTGGAAATTATTGAGATTTAGAAAAGGATGAAATTCGTAATTGCATAAATCATCTTAGGGTTGGGCGTCAGATGAACAGCTTCAATGTTTTCAGCCTCTGCAGGATATAACATAAGAGTAAAAGGAACATATACTGAACAGGCTTTGACATTTTGGGTAACACGATAATGTAGAACAAAAAAAAAGTATTTTGAACCTTATTTTGACAGCAAAAGAAGACTTCTTTTGAAAAAAACAAAAAAACAAAAAAAAACTTCTTACATATGCAGGTATTATTCAGCCCCTGCATAAGTACTTTGTAGAACACCCTTTAGCTTTTTAAAATACTATGAAATATTTTCAGTAAGAATAGAAAAGCTCCTTAAATGTCCCTGTTGGAATATTTTCCCTTCTCAAAGAGCAAAGCCTCTGGCTTAGTGATGTTTGATGGCTTCTGTGCTCCGGCTACTTTCTTTAAATCCAACATTTTTAGTTGGGATTTAAATTTGGTGATCGACAGGCTCAATTTAAAATTCACTAGGTCATTTTTTTAAGCCTGGTTGATTTGTCAGTGTGCCTACCTGAAAGTCTGGTGATTGCAAGGTTTTATTTGCCTACAAAAAGCCATTTTTAGCAAAAACCGAAACATCTATATTGTTTTTAGGCAAAAAAGGGAGAAACCCTCACCCCCACCCCCACAGCCAAAGAATGCCTGTCCCTGACCCTTTCTAATCAAAAACCCTTCTGAAACATTTCTGATGCTTTGTAAAACATTTATTAAAGAACATTGGAATATTGCTCAACATAAAAAGTTAATTTTTATTTTTATTTAGGGCAATAGACTGTACCGTACCATAGTTTATCACCCACATTAGGACTGTCACTCTGTGCCTTAAAACAAGGAGCCAATGCAACCTTAATCATCAGTTAATTGCAAAGGGCATCCTTTTCCATAGAAGGGCAGTTTCATGCATTATTCATTCATCCGGATGAAAATTATTTCTGCGATTATCTTCCTTTGCGTATCAGGATCTTTTCTGGACACCATTCGCTTAATTTCCACTCCCCTCCTCAGAAATTCCTGCAGCACCTTTAGACGCAAAAGTCTCATATACAAGCCTGTTGAGTTGTCTGAGTTTTTGTGATGAGCCAGAGGAGTCACGTGACTGAAAAAAAAATCTGAAAATACGTGAAACCGCAAATATTGAATCGCAAATAAGTGGGTAAAAATTGTACTCAGAAATGAAATTTTAAGCTTAATTTTCTTTATATGTGGTCTCCATCATTAAAAAAATGCCAAAAGAACATATAAAAACACAAAAAACACAATTTTATTGGAGTGGGTCTTTAATAATGCATTTTCCATGTATCTGTTGAATAAAGGAACACCTTGGTAACTATCACTTTCCAGCTTTACTAGTCTGAATATTTTTCAACTTGCTCCTGCACCAATACATCGCCTCCTATGGCTTTTTTGCTTTTATTTTCAACATTGTTTCCAAATCGTGACACAGTGATCCACCACAACTCTGTACCCAGCCACAAGTGCAACGTCATCTGAGCCTTAGCGGAAATGACAATACAGGAGTTGTTCTTGAGGCTAAAGCTATACGAGGTGAGCAAAGACAAAGAGAGAAGTACAGTCTCTGGAGGAAGCTGTGGGCTGCTGTTAAATGCTTGGACACAGCTTGTGCCAGCTCTGATTAGATGAGAATTAGCTCATAGAACTACTCACACAATAGCAGCAAAGATTTGATAGAGAAAGATGTAAACAAAACTGGTCTACAGTCACAAAGGAGTTCCGACATTTGTTGGAAAACTCGAACTGGCCAAAATGTCTTCTAGAATAAAGATAATAAGTTGGTGTAGAATCCCACACAAACTGTCAGTGCAGACCTGGAGGGTCTGTTGCATTGTAGGATCCTGCTGTCTTGTTCAAATTCAGTTTCTTTTCTCCCTTTCTAACACGAACAAGAGAAAGTAAGGCATAGTGACTCACAGTTACTAAGATGTGAAGGAACAATACAGATGTGTTTGTGTTATGGTGGGTGATCAAGGTGCACAGTTGAGACTACAAAGGTTTGACAAATAAACTGTATAAGACAAGATAGGGCATATAATAGCTTTGGCTGAAGACAAGCGAAAATAATGTGGTCATTGTGGAGTTAAATATACAGTGAAAGCACTGGCCATGTGATAGCCATCAAAACTGGACTTTGGTTTACTAATGACTAATTCTATGGTTGTCCTTTTGACATTAAAGGCTTAAAACTATCTAAGCTGGAGAAGGAGTCTTGCGTTAAAACATATAGAGTGGAGTTTTCAACATTATTATGTTTTACTCAAATAGTCATAAAAGTTGTAAAACATTTTTTTTTTCACATGGTAATCGTACAACAAAAAACAAAAAAAGTATTAAAAATACTACACATATTCCTCATTTAGCATTTTATTGATTTCTAATGGGCTGCATGGTGGTGTAGTGGTTAGTAATCTTGACCCACAGCTAGAAGGTCCTAGTTGCATGCGTGGGCACTCCGGTTTTCCCCCACAGTCCAAAAACATGCTAGATAGGTCAATTAGTGAATAAACTGTCCCTGGGATTGTTAGTGTGTGTGGTTGTCTGTTTTGTACGACCCTACAATGAAACTGTCCAGGGTTTACACCGCCTTTGTTTAATAGTAGCTTCAGCATCATTGTGACTCCAAACAGGAATCTCCGGGCTTAGAAGATTAATTGATTTTTTATTTTAACATGGCTCATAAACACCTTTATAAAATTTACATTTGAACCGTAAACAATGAAAGGTTCCAATAACTTATCCTCATGCATGCCTGCATGGTCAAATGATTCAAAGACACCTCCTACGGTAAGATGCCTTGTGGAATGTATGCCTTGAATGTATAGGTAGAATGGCCAAGTGTGCACTCCTTTAACATGCCATTTAACAGACCAGTATAAATATGGGTGAGTACATGATGGCCATTATGGGTTAAGGATGAATGTGAACATGTACAGTATGTGTGTGGAGTGCTGCTCATCTGTTCCTTAACCAGGTGTCCATCTCATCTTGTACCAGTGATAGACCCAATTTGTTAAATATTTATCTGCAATATATTTTTTAAGCGAAGATAAACGAAAAAATTAACTAACAAAATGTCAATAAGCAGTTGTATTTGTTTACTTAATGGACACAATATGAATCTAAAATACAAGATTCTACCTTCTCTTAAATAAACAAAAACATGCACAGTTCTAAATGCATTGATCATCTAGTGACAATATACAGTGGTATAATCCTATTTGCTCTAAATTCGTTCAGCATCGATGACACTAAACCTACGTTTCCAGTCATGTACCACTGACAACTATTCTCAGTCCCAAGGGAAACAATAGGCTCTGCAGCAGATGGTATGTTGCCACAGACGCATGATCTCTGCATCCCCAAGTCAGTGAAGGGCAAGAAAGCAAAAACTTTACTGATTGCTAAATTTAAATTCAACAAAAAATAAGTTGCATTTTATCAAGTATTATTAACTTGAAAAAAATGTTATACATCTTGTAAATGGTCTGAGCTTTCGAAACACAATGGTTTATAACGTACATACTTTTAGATTATTTCTTTAAAAAATAAGTCTCTGCTCTAGTGTTTGTAGCATCCTCAACATTTGGATTGAAATTATCTATTGTCAGATGTGTATGTCTACCCCGGGTTTGAATCTCAGTTGGGACCTTTCTGCGTGGAATTTGCATGTTCTCCACGTGCATGCTTGGGTTTTCTCCAGCTTTATCATCAGTGCAAAAACCACACGTCATGGGTTAATTGTGGACTCTATATTGTCCCTGAGTCACTGTGTGCTGGGTTTATGGCCCTGCAACAGACTGGCAACCTCTCCAGAGTGTAGCTAACCCTCACCAAACAGTAGCTGCTCCAGCAACCCTGTGACCCCAAAAGAGAATAAGTGGGTTTAGGTAATGGATGGATATCATTATTGCAAACACTTTTTTGTGAACCACTGATATTCACTGCTTTATACACAGCTAAAAAATAAATAAAAGGAACACCAAAACAACTCAATGTTACTTCAAGTCAATCACACTTCTGTGTAATCAAACTGTCCAATTACGAAGCAACACTGAATGACAAACCATTTAGCATGTTTTTGTGCATGTGGGATAAACAAAATGGTGGAAATAATAGACAATCAGCATGTCACCTCCAGTAAAAGTGTAGTTCTGAAAGTGGTGACCATAGACATCTTTTCCATCCTTATGTTTTCTAGCTAATATTTTGGTGACGTTTGAAAGCCAACAGTGTTGTCATTCCAATGGTACGATAAGACGCCGTTTACAACACACACAAGTAGCCCAGGTAATGCAACTCATCCAGGACAACACATAATCGCGAGCTGTGGCAAGAAGGCTTGCTGTGTCTGACAGCGTAGTGTCCAGAGGATGGACGTGCTACTAGGAGACATGGCAGTACATCAGGAGATGTGGAGGAGGCAGTAGGAGAGCAACCACCCTGCACCAGGAACACCACATCTTCCTTTATGCAAGGAGAAACAGGAGGACACTGCCAGGGCCCTGCAAAATCATCTCCAGCAGACAACAAATATGCACACGTATGCTGTAACTGTAAAAAACAGACTGCGTGGGGGTGATATGAGGGCCTGACGTCCACTGGTGGGAGTTGTGCTTACAGCCCAATACCGTGCAAGACACCAACATTGGCAAATTCTTCACTGGTGCCCAGATGAAAACAGGTTCACACTGAGCATATGTGACAGACGTGACAGAGTCTGGAGACACAGCGGAGAATGTTCTGCTGTCTGAAACATCATCCAACATGACTGTTTTGGCAGTGGGTCAGTAATGGTTTGGGGGGGTATTTGTTTGGAGGGCCACACAGCCTCCCCATCTGCTCACCAAAGATAGCCTGACTGTCATTAGGTACCAAGATAAGATTCTCAGACCCCCTTGTGAGATGCTAGTGCGATTGGCCCTGGGTTCCATGCAAGACAATGCTAGACCTCATGTGGCTGGAGTGTCAGCAGCTTCTGCTAGACAACGGTATTGATGGGACGGACTGGCCCACCCATTTCCAGACCTAAATCCATATGAGCACATCTAGGGTGCTTTGGTCCAAGTGTGGGAGGAGATTCCCCGGAGACTATCCACCACCTATTCAGAAGCATACCCACGTGTTGCAGGGAAGTCATACTGGCATGTGCAGGTCACACACACACGTGAGCCTCATTTTGACTTGTTTCAAAGACATTACATCGAAGTCAGATCAGCCTGTAGAATGTTTTTCCACTTTCATTTAAGAGTATGATTCTACACCCTGACCTCCATAGGCCAATAAATGTGTTCCCTTTGTTTGTTTTTTTGAGGGGTGTAGCACAGTGTGCACTGAAACCTCATTAAATTTGAAAGTTGAAAAAACTGGCTTTATTACATATATGCCGGTTAAACAAAAAAAAAAAAAAAAAAAAAAAACACTTATAAAAATCGTGTATTTTTCCGTTAAGGTAGAACAATTACACTCCTTCTTATATAAGCTTCACATTTTTTTTTTTTACCATACTAAACAGGCCTTCCTGATATTACAGATTACCCACACATATTCAAATATTTAGCAAATATATAAAATTTATTTTGAATTGTTATGTCAATTCTTTGTATCTCAGTTGACACATTTTGTCTTCTTATAAAGCTTGACATTCCTTGCAGGGTAGTTATCCCCTATTACCAGTCACCATTTATCCCAGCAGGAGAGCAGAATCCCATGAATAAAATCTTTTCATGTATCAAATCCAAATGGAAGAAAACATGAGGGAAAACAGAACTCAAGAAATAAGATGCTGTAAAAACAAAATTACATCAGGATGCAGCCCAAGATAAAAAAAAATTCTGAAAACAATACTGTGATTCATTAGATACTTCGTTCACATGCACGTCATATTCTAAATAAATCACACTTCTGGCTAAGATTATATGTTAAAATTAGTCTTTACATGTGTTGCAGGAACAAGAACATCTATGTTTATGTGTCTGCGCAAATTATTAAAAACACTCCATCTTTAGCCGATGACTTTTTGTGTTTTGTTTCAGAATAATATAAAGTAAAAAACAATACACTTTCCATCTGCATAGAAATCAATCATGGTCCTGCTGTTCGCTGATTACATAGGTTGATGTCAAACATACGAAATTTGTGTTAATTCTTTAAGCTTTTTAGCCAACTCTTTATGGTCAAGGTGTCCGAGAGAATTTGGATTAAAGTTCCAAGAAATACAGAGATAATTTGTCAGTCATGTCGAGTAGCCGATGGATGAAAACTATGAAACTGTGAAAAAATACCATGATAACCGACCTGCCTGTTCTGATGTTCAGCAAAACAGTCACTGATGTGTGTAATTTCAACTTAATATTTTTACTCTAGTGACTTTTTAAAAAATTGTAAGAATCAGAACAAACAAATTACTTAATTTAAAATCGAAACAACAATAAAAACAGAATATTTGATTTGTTCAGTCCATATTTTGCCAATTTTAGCATGGACACACTTTAGTTTGCAGCTTTATAAATATATTTTCAGAATTTTCCTGTTAACATTGCAATGTCACAGACTGCATAATTATATTTCCTTGGACTGTTCAGAAGCATTTTCTGCAGTTTTATGTTTGATAATTAAAATGTTAAAAAAGAGAATTAAAAAGTAAAAATATCTCCTTAATACTTAATTCTCATCCCATATGGTGATTTACACCAGTGTTAGGGCCACACAGCATAGCAATAATACAGAACAACATACATGTGATGTGAAAGAAGACACCAGGTTGGTCAACATGTGAAAGAAGGAAAATCATCAATATTTTCAAAAACTCACCAATGTATTGGTTCCACTCTGGATTTAGATCTGCTTGATTGGCCAGGCAGCCCTTCATCACATTAAGGCAGTAGTTCTTGCAGGGTTTGACTGCTGGCATGCCCTGACAAAACGGGCAGTACACCATTTTAGTCAGAACCCGTAGACAAGCTGGAGTTCCATTTACCTGCAGGGGAGCACAGCGTAACAGCATCCGTCAGTGTGTGAGCAGACATCTGACCACATCTGAGATTAATTTGTTCACATATTTTAAAAAAAAAACATAACGTCAAGCATTTCTGGTGACTAAATACAAGCTATAAAATCACTGTTACGCAGGTGTATCCTAATCTTTAAGTAATTTAAATCTATTATTGTTCAAGCAAAAGATTTTTAAGAAACGAAGTCCAGCCATCCATCTATTCATTTTCTAAACCCGCTAGACAGAGATGTCGAGTCACGGAGCTGCCAGAGCCTAACCAGGGTACTGATGGATGAAGGTGAGGCACACCCTGGACAGGTCGCCAGCCTGTTGGAGGGTGGGATCTGAGGCTGAAACAATCAATTGCAGGTAGGGTGTAAAGCTGTACATTGCCCATGCAGTAATGTGCTCAGACCTACCGTAAATCAGACCAACTTAAAAACATTTTGGATGATGCAAGTTGCTCAAATATGGGTGTTCGAGACAATTGATCAACCCTTTAACACCGGTAGCTTTAGCTCCAGTGTTTTGACTACCGTAACCCTTCATCTGTTTACTCAATTAACATAATTTTAGCAAAAACCAAAGCAGAGAAAAGGAGCCTTGTGCTGATATGCAACACTTTACAGAGACAAAGTGCTTATGCCTTTAATATGAAAAGTCTATGTAAACAAGTGTATGCCAGTTTCTGGCTTTTGCATTCAAAACTCTTGAATTCATACATTGCTACGCAAGTTTTTAAGTCCATTTGTGGGCTTCATCCATCCATCTTCCTCCGCTTATCTGGGACTGGGTCACGGGGGCAGCAGTCTAAGCTGAGACGCCCAGACTTCCCTTGCCCCAGCCACTTCCTTCAGCTCCTCTGGGGGAACCACGAGCATTCCCAGGCCAGCCGAGAGACGTAGTCTCTCCAGCGTGTCCTGGGTTTTCCCCGGGGCCTCCACCCAGTGGGACATGCGCGGAACACCTCTCCAGGGCGGCGTCCAGGAGGCATCCAGACTAGATGCCCGAGCCACTTCAACTGGCTCCTTTCGATGTGGAGGAGAAGCGGTTCTACTCTGAGCCCTCCGCGGGTGACCGAGCTTCTCACCCTATCTCTAAGGGAGCGCCCAGCCACCCTACGGAGGAAGCTCATTTGAGCCGCTTGTATTCAGGGACCTTGTTCTTCCGGTCATGACCCATAGCTCATGACCATAGGTGAGTATTGGAATGAAGATCGACCGGTAAATTGAGAGCTTTGCTTTTTGGCTCAGCTTTCTCTTCACCACGAAGGACCGATACAGCGACTACATAACTATGGACGCTGCTCCAATCCGATTGTCAATCTCACGCTCCGGTTTTCGCTCACTCGTGAACAAGACCCAAGGTATTTAAACTCCTCCATCTGGGGCAGGGACACTCCACCCACCGAGAGATGGCAAACTATCTTTCTCCGGTCGATAACCATGGCCTCAGATTTAGCGATGCTGACCCTCATCCCAGCCGCTTCGCACTCGGCCTCAAACCGGCCCAATGCACGCTGGAGGTCCTGGCTCGATTAAGCCAACAGGACAACATCATCTGCAAAAAGCAGAGAAGAATTCCTGTGGTCCCCAAACCAGACCCCTTCCGGCCCCTGGCTGCGCCTAAAATTTCTGTCCATAAAAACTATGAACAAAACCGGTGATAAAGGGCAGCCCTGCCGGAGTCCAACGTGGACCGGGAACAGGTCTGACTTACTGCCGGCTATGGACTGGATGAGCGAACTCCCACAATCCCTCCAGCACCCTAGGTAGGGTGTAGAGCTGGTCCACTGTTCCACGACCAGGACGGAAACCGCACTGTTGTTCCTGAATCCGAGGTTCGACTGTCGGACGGACTCTCCTCTCCAGTACTCTGGCATAGAATTTCCAAGGGAGGCTGAGGAGTGTATTTTCCCTGTAGTTGGAATACACCCTCTGGTCCCCCTTTTTAAAGAGGGGAACCACCACCCCTGTCTGCCAGTCCAGTGGTACAGTTCCCGACTGCCACACGATGCTGCAGAGACGTGGCAGCCAAGACACTCCCACAGCATCCAGAGACTTGAGGTACTCAGGGCAGACTTCATCCACTCCCAGGACCTTGCTACTGAGGAGCTCGTTGACTACCTCAGTGACTACCTCAGTGACTTCAGCCCAGAGTCCTTGTTCTCTGCTTTTTCAAAAGAAGGCGTGTCAGTGGGATTGAGGAGATCCTCGAAGTATTCCTTCAAACGCCCGACAATGTCCCCAGTCGAAGTCAACAGCCCCCACCTGCACAGAAAACGGTGCCTGTGGAGAACTGCTTTCCCCTTCTGAGGCACCGGATGGTTTGCCAGAATTTCTTCGAGGCCAACCGATAGTCCTTCTCCATGGCCTCACCGAACCCCTCCCAGGACTGAGTTTTTGCCTCCACAACAGTCTGGACCGCAGCTCGCTTAGACTGCTGATACCTGTCAGCTGCCTCTGGAGTCCCACAAGCCAGCCAGGCCTGGTAGAACTCTTTCTTCAGCTTGACGGCATCCCTTACTTCCGGTGTCCACCACCGGGTTCAGGGATTACCGCCGCGACAGGCACCAGAGACCTTGCGACCACAGCTCCGAGCAGCAGCAGAGACAATGGAAGTGGAAAACATGGTCCACTCGGACTCAATGTCCCCAACCTCCCTCGGTACTTGTTTGATGTTCTCCCGGATGTGGGAGTTAAAGACTTCCCTCACGGAGGGCTCAGCCAGACGTTCCCAGCAGACCCTCACAGTACGTTTGGGTCTTCCTAGTCTTTCCGGCCTCCTTCCCCACCAGCAAATCCAACTCACCACCAGGTAGTGATCGGTGGACAGCTCTGCCCCTCTCTTCACCCAAGTGTCCAAGACACAGGGCCGAAGGTCGCCTGAAACAACTACAAAGTTGATCATTGACCTCCTGCCTAGGGTGTCCTGATGCCAGGTGTATTGATGGGCACCCTTGTGCTCGAACATGGTGTTCATTATGGACAAGCTATGATGAGCACAGAAGTCCAATAAGAAAACACCACTCGGGTTCAGATCAGGGGGGTATTCCTACCAATCACACCCCTCCAGGTGCCACATTTGTGGGCTCTACATTCAATTAGCACCACGTTGAATGAGCGCTGAAAGTTAAACCTGTTGAACTTGGACCAATCAGGGTCTCGGATTTGGTAGTGACATTTAAGTACCGTAGCATCCTTTTCAAAACACAGAAGAGCCAACTGTTTGAATAACAATCATGGAGGAGAAATTAAAAATTTGATAAATAAACAACAATTGAATTACATGACACCAAGTCTTTCATATATCGGAATAGAGCTGTGAAAGACGAAGCCTGGAGCGAGATTTGCAAGATTTCCACTGCTTTGAGATTTTGCACAAAGCATCTTCGTACATGCGCTAGTATCTGGTTGCCACAGACCAGTGTGAACACCATAAACAGTTTAGCTTCTTCTTGAACGTGCCACACATGACCCGTTTGTACGTAACTTTATGTAGGTGTCGCCAGCGGCATTTCCAGTAACAAAGTTAAAATATGTATGAGTTTTTAGTGGCATTGGTAAGTTTAGTGTTAACACTTAATCAAAATTATTTAAAAAGTCATAATTTTAGTTTGATTACATTGAGCAATCAAAGTTCTTTAATATTTTTTTCTTTCTTTCTTCTCTTCCCAGCTACACGATAAAACATCAAGGCTCAATCAAAGATAGAACATGTTTAAATATACCTCCTGAGCATTTACTGCAACAGGGTTTGCAAAGTAGGAGCTTCATACTTTAGTCACTAAAGAACAACATTGCTAAAACGCCTTATTCCTCAGCATACTTCTCATACTTAGTGTCTTTACCATTATTTGTCACAGTAGGGTGGAACTGTGAAGAGCTTCTATGGAACAAGGCAAGAAATTTCACACATTCTTTGACAAACATTACTCGATAATGTAGGAATTCACTTACATAAAAAAGAGCATGCTTTAGACATTTTTTAGAAAGCATCTAAACCTAGACTGAAATCTGGCTAGACTTAAAGAATATGATTGTAAGTACGTATTAACTTTAAAACTTTAACTTTTTCATAGAGGAAAAAAAACTATGTAGAATTCATATGACAATTATTGAAGGAGAATTAAATAATAACATAAATAAGATAATTTAAGTCTAAAAGACCAAAATAAATATAGATTTGTGAGAAAAAAACATTTTTTTAGGGTTTAGGGATCCCATGCCCCAAAATATATACATATTATCCATTAAAAAAAAAAAAGTAAAGGTCTATCACAACATAGATTTTGTAAAAAAGTGGAAATGCTGGAAAAAAAAGCCAACCAATGTCACAGGTTTTAGAGCCGGACTAGTGTGGGATTTTTTTTTTCCTGGTACCTTCAAACTGATAGACCTAGAAAATATAATATAAAATAATGCTGCTCATGCAACAAATCTGCTAACATCACATGAAAACAAAGATTCTTGAATTCCTTCAAACTTAGACAGAAAAAACACAGTCAGATTATGAGTTTTGTGTTCACTGCTTCATAGCCACTTTAATAGGTATGCCTGTCTGACTGCTCATTAACTTCAGCCAATCACATGGCAGCAACTCAATGCATTCAGACTTGTAAGATGAGGTGATTGAAGTGACTTTGAATGGCATGGTTGTTGGTGCCAGACGGACTGGTCTGAGAATTTCAGAAACTCTAGATCTACCGGGATTTTCATCCACAACCAGGGAATGGTCCGAAAAAGAGAAAATATCCAGTGAGCAGCAGTTATGTGGGCAGAAACGCCTTGTTGATGCCAGAGGTCAAAGGGGAATGGCCAGAGTGTTTCTAGCTTGGCCCCTTAGCATGAATTGAGCATGGTTCCAACGCCACAGCCTACCATATCTGTCCCTTTATGACCACAGTGTACCATCTTCTGATGCTACCTCCATGGCACCACGTCATAAAGCTGGAATCATCTCAGACTGGTTTCTTGAACATGACAATTAGTCCGCTGGACTCAAATGGCCTCAACAGCCACCAGATCTCAACCCAGTAGAGCACCTTTGGTGGAACGGTAGATTGGCATCATGGATGTGCATCCAACAAATCTGCATGATGCCATCATGTCAACATGGACCAAACTCTCTGTGGAATATTTCCAGTACCTTTTTGAATCTATTCCATGAAGGATTAAGGCAGTTCTGAAGGCAAAATGGGTCCCAACTTGGTACTATCAAGGTGTAAGTGTAAATAAAGTGGCCAGCAGAGTATTGATATATTTACCACATTTTTGGTTAACAAGGGATTCAGACAAACTCTAAATGTTATTGCTTAAATGTAAAAGAAGAGGGGCATAACTGTTGCAGTTTGGTATCAATGTTCACCTCTCCAGATATCCAGCATTGAGTCAAGTGGATTCCAGGAAAAAAAAACACTTATTAGGATCACAAACCTGGACCAGAACCAGGCTGACATGCTGAAGGCTGAAGATTGCCTCCTTGTTGTTGCTGCAGCTGCACGTCTGTCTTTGTCACTTTGACAGTTCCTGCAACACAAGGGCGTGGAACTGTGACGACCCAGAGCTTGGTTTCTCTGTTGTGGCTGTGGTTTGTGTTCTGTGCTCGGCCTTTTATGAAAAGTTGCGGGAGGAGCTGCTGATCATGGTGATGAGACCTGCATGTGGCAAATCCACTGCCTGGATTTTTCAATGAGTGAGATGTCAGTAAAGAGCTGACATAGATTCAGAGCTTCAGCTGATCTTTGTAGATGATAACAACAGGAATCGTGCGGGAAGATATGCAAAAGATTCAAGATTCAAAAGGTTTATTATCATATGCACAGTTATGAAACGGGTTTCCTTGTAAAATGAAATCTTTACTTTGGTGTCTGCTCCCAATGCCAAAGGTTAAATAAAATAAAATAAAATAAAGATAGGAATAGGATATATACAGAATAACTACCAAAGACAGGCATTTTTGAGGGACTGCAGTCAATTAGCTCCTCTGTTTTTTAGGTTAAAGTAGCAAAACTGCATAATTACCATTCCTAATTATGAATTTCTTCTAAGCAACATATTAACGTCAAATTTTTGTACATAGATTTTCACAATAATTTTGACAATATCGGATGATTGCTCTCATTATTAGTTTGGGGTTGACTGTGTTTTCATAAAGGCCAATATTCTAATTTAATTCTAAACAAGCTTCTATTACAAATGTAAAAAATAGCCTTTATGACCATCATATAAATTTGTCATTTTGGGGTATGCATAATATTTTTTTTCTCCCTAAAATTATTGTAAGTAAACACCATATTAGATATAATAATTTATTATTAGATATAATATTAGATATAATAATAATTTTCAGTAGGCATGGCGTGAAAGCAAAGATTTAATATGTTTTTATGGTGTCAATACTCTTTACAAGCTCATTGGGTTGGATTAAAAAAACACATTCTAAAAGTGAATCCATGAGGCTCATTAGCACTCCGTTCATGTCCAGATCAGCACACTTGGACAAAGTCAACAGAGCTAAAACATACAGACCGAAGGAAAAGCCTCTGCAGGAGCTTCACTCCCGTGTTTGACCCAATTCCGTCTCTGTCATTTGGAAACAACCCGTGTGAACGAGACAGTGTCTTATTTGAGACGAAACGGGAATATTGACGTTTATGTAAATGCAGTCACTGTTTGAGTTAAGTGGCCCCAAACACACGTAGACATATTTTAAAGAAACCCAACGGCTTTATTATATGTCAGACACAGCTCAAACATCAAAGACTAGAAAAGTCAGAGATTTGTAGCATAAATATTTAAATTGGCCTTGTGGTCATACGTTTTCTCAGCCACAAATAAGGATTTTGTTCTCTCCATTTTTGAGCCAAGAATCATATAATAGTAAATATCAAACAATTAGAAGATGAATTTTACAAAAAAAAAAAAAAAAAAGTAAAAATCTCCATACATTATTTATTGCATCCTTTTACTTTCTTTTTGTTTTAATTGTTTTTTTATTTTATTTCTGGGAATTCCAGGTGTCGTTTTTCGTTTTCTGCTTCAATGCAGACTCTCTCTTTGACAGGTGTTTGTTGGTTTAGTAAATGACAGTGATACTCCTCACATCTGTCTACTTTTCATGCTTATTTTAGGATGTGTGGCTGTCCCGTCTATGTTAGAAATTTTTTTGGTTTCTATATTTGAGTCATGTTTTTTTTTTTTCCTGTTCCATTGGCTGCCTGTTAATCATTCACACCTGGCCTGAGTTTAATTATCACACCTGCTGCCTGTTTTCTCATCCTCTGTGTTATTATCTCCTGATATTGAGCTGCTATCTGCCAGGCTTTTACTTAAGCAGACATTTCTATGCACTTCTAGTTTCCTGTCAGAGGTCTAGCTTTTGTTAACCTGATTTTTTTTTTCCTTGTTAATTTAATACATTTATTTTTACTTAATGGAGGTCATGTGCCGCCTTGCTGTCTGGATTAAAATTGAACTTTCAAGTCACGCAAAAACACTTTAAAAAAAGTTAGAATTCTGTTATGAGGGCAGATGCGTGCTTCTAAGAAGACAGATCTAAGACGGGCTCCCATGCAACCCCTCCCTGCTTCTGAGGGCTTTCATGGTAGTTGACTCCTGTGGTCACGACACCAAACTCTCTTAAAATGGTTAGTTGTGCCTCAGAAGGACCTTCACGGCCAATTTTAGAGGCGCCTTTTGACAGAAAAAAATGGTCGCAAAAAACTATTCTCATGCAAGGCCAATGAATGAGCAGAGACTGTTTTTCCAAACAGGTCAATAAAGGTTTTAACGACACAGATTTATCAACCATTATCGTAAATATAAACGTGATCAGCGAACAGCAATATTAGGATAATTATCAGCAATGGGCTCTGAGCCAAATAAACCATCTGTCGTGTGATGAGCAAAGTTGCAGATCTGGCTCATGAGACGATAATATTATGGGAGCAGTCTGCTAAAATGTTAGCAGGAACAGCTAATGCAGCACTAAACCATCAACCAGCTCCTGGACACAACTGAGAAACAGATACAAACAATTTGTTTTATTACAAACTTTATAAAGAAATCTACTTTGTTTTACAAAATAATATTAAATTAAGTATATCCGCAGTGGCATATATATACATTTGATCATGATCATGTGAATGGAAATCAGGCCCGATCACTATTTCAGACTTGGATGTTGCATCTTGATCAGGAATTGGATATATATTTTAAATGCAATTATGATATCCTTCTATATTTTCTAAGCTTAATATTACAGATTGATTAGAAGTCAGCATATAAGGAAGGGATTAGGACATTTTACTGCAGTGAAGCACGGCAGAATACAGCAATAGTTTTTTGAGCAGGATGCGCACAGAAATCTATTGGTTACGATTGGGACATTCACAGATTCGGACTTCTGGAGCCCCATAAGTCTTTAATAAACATTTTAAACGGAACAGATAATCAAAATCAAATGACTTGGAATTGGCTCGTGAGCAAAGAAAAACTCATTTGGGACAACTTTAGTACTTACTTAGGTAAAATCTATTGATCTTTGTACATATATTTACAGATATATATTAGAATAAATATTACTTATTAGGGGATTTTAATGACTGTTCCACATAAAAGGTAACTGTCAACAATATCTTTGTTTCTACGTATTAAAGGAAAATCTTAAGAATATCAAGCATAGATAAGATGTTGATCCTAATAATTTACTGAGATGAAGCTTTTAATTTTCCAAAAAGGTTGCGTTTAATTCCTTAAATCTTCTGCTAGCATAACTGAGCGTGTACCAGCAGTGATGAACGTCACATTTAAAAGCGCTGCAAAGCTGACACCACTCGCAGGGTGTCCTTTTTCATTACGCTTACACTCAACCTGTCACGATGAGTTTATACCCGGGGGATCAAAGGGCTGCAGCCCCCGACACATGACCTGGATCTCCCTGAAATGTCAAGAGGTGAAGCGGGGACATGCCAGCTTGTACTGTAAGAGACACGGGTGTAACCCAGTAAACACGTACTAACAACACATCCTCTGTGACTGCTTACTAAATGAGCCAAGTCTCTATAATTGGTGTGAGGGAGGCTGCAGTGAAGACATTTCTCATCTTCACTGGCTGAGGTGTGGTGATGATGAATAAATGCGGGATTTGATGGAGGAGAACGGCATCCTCTGCTCCTTTTGCTCCGCATGTCTGATTGATGAAGCTTACTGTATTCTCATTGGCTTCTGGTTACTTTGAACAGAGGCTGCATAAATATTTATCACAGGGCTGATAATTGAATCAAACTGATTACATGAGAGACACAAGCGCACAGAGTGGCTCTCTGTGAACTGAATCTGTGCGCATCTCAGCCTCCAAGATGCAAAGTGGGAACAGCTTTGTTTTTGTCAGTGTGACTAAATCCAAGCCTTAGCCTTTTTGCTTTCGCTTTAATCCAACTTTCAACATGATCAGAGCTACACGCTCTCCAAGAGAGAGACACTCAAGAAGCTCCAGAAACATTACATTGCATCCGATAGAAAAACTACAGCTGGAGCATGATTAATGGCTTGTGGATGCTGGGTGAACTAATACAAGTCAAGGGAGCAATAAACAGTGAGAAAAGTGATGTCTTTTCTCCTCTTTCATTGTCAGGGCACCAGAGCAGCCCACGTATCACTGTGCACTTTTTATTAGATGGAGTCTAAATGAGCCACTGTGAACCCCAAATATCCAGAAGACATGCAGCCATAGAGTCGGCATCAGTCATAGTGTCAGGGAGAAACCAAGAAGAAGAGTGTGAACTGCTGACACACAAACATCAGCTAGAATTTGATTTGTCAGTTAAATCAACTGATGATTTAACACTTTTTTTGGCTATATTTAAAAAGTAAAGTGTTTTTACCTTGGACACTCTCTTCGCTACCTCCCGGCCAACATAGAGCCCCTGGACAAATGTGCGTGCAGCGATGAAAGCTCGGGTAACCTGAACCTTGAGTTTCTTGGGCACATCTCCAAAGGGCTTGAGTTGATCGGCGTACTTGATGATACACTCCAGATAGTCCTCCGTGATGACATACTGGGAGTTAAGCAGCATGAACATGCGCTCCAGAAGCTGCGACCAAAAGTCATTAAGCATTTCCTCCAGATTAACATTCCCTCCTGTGTAATAGCGCTTCAGCTCAGCAAACAGGTTCACAAAAACCTCTGCGTTCTGCAAGTAAGGCTTGCCGTAAGTCTTCTGAAACATCTCATGCAGCGATCTCTCCGTGTTCTCCAGCAGCTCCAGGAAGAATTCTGGAGGAAAGAAAGAGGGAAAAAAGTGTTACATGTGTCATAAATTTCTTAATAGAAACGGGCATGAAAAATCTTCACATTTTTGAGAGACACAAAAGAAAAACTTTCCTTTAAGGTTTGAAAATAGATATTTAAAAATTATTGGATGTTTTTGTTCATTTCAGCTACTTTAGGCCATTTTCAACTAAAGCAACAAAAACATTTGTAATACATGTCTATGAAGACTCTCATTCATCCAGGTTGGTTCCATTGTAGTAGGTTTAGGGGATGTCATCTGGACTTGTTTTTTAAAGTTAGAAGACGTTTCGCCTCTTATCCAAGAGGCTGTCCTCGAAAGAGTGGTTTGTGGCCTTCAGGTACTCTATCCACTGCAAAGAGAACTGCAATGAACAGTATATAGGAGAAACCAAACAACCTCTACACAAGCGGCTTTACCAACATCGCAGAGCCAACCCAAGTGGACCTGAGTCTGCAGTGCGCCTCCACCTGAAGGCCACAAACCACTCTTTCGAGGACAGTGAAGTCCGAATTCTAGCCAGAGAGAAAGGATGGTTTTAGCGAGGAGTGAAAGAAGCCATCTTTGTCAAGAAGGATAAACCTTCTCTTAATAAGAATGGTGGTCTCAGGTTTATTCTTCCATCCATCTACGGCAGTGTTTTGAAACCTAAACAAAGCAAACCAGTTCCACCTGAGTCGTTAACCGCTGAAAGAGATGACCAACTTGGAGAGGGAGTCACTGGCTCCCCAACCCCCAGCTGAGGACAAAGGACTCTTAACGACCCGAAACCATGTAGGCTAAGTGGACAATACCTCCAGTTTCAGGTCTGACTCCGCCCTCATGAGCACATATATACCAGCTCTTAGACCAGCTAATTCAGAATTGACAAAGCCTCTTGGATAAGAGGCAAAACGTCTTCTAACTTTAAAATCCAAGTCCAGATGACATCCCCTAAACCTACTACATTTGTAATACAGTCATGCTGAAAGACATTGCCTTGTATGTATATTTAAAACCTTACTTTTATAATATAACTCACCAGAGAAATCCATGTGGTGCATATACCTTCTCCTACAGGCAAAGTACTTTTTACAAAGGAGTGTGAGAACGTTCAGCAGTTACACAAACTTCAAACCACAGTTGGACTTTGAAACAAACAAAGAAAAAAAGCAAACAGACAAATACAACGGAGCATAGAGAAAGAAAGTATGCAATTTTTTTTGTCTGCATCTTTATATTATTCTCCTCCTTGATCATCTTCACAAGACTCCTCAACATTCTATTTGTATTTGGTAAACCTCAGCAGGATCCTATGCTCTGAACAAAAAGATCTGATAAGTAATTTTCCAATAAAACATTTTATTTTTTTTTTACTATACATTTATTGTCCGGCTAAGCCACAAAATAAAACATTTAGTTTTCACTACCTCTTTCCAATTTCAATTCCAGGAAAATGAGATTGGTCTCTGCGGCTCTTTGTGCTCTCTGTTTGTTTATGGGGAGGTGCAAAGCATAATTTTTTTTCAATATTCAAACTAATCAGAAGTTGAGTTTCTACATGCATTTATGGTTAAAGGGGGGGACAAAAGGGAGTTATAAAATCTGTAACACCACTATATCAAACAACAGTGACTTTTCCATCTCACAGTCATGGTAAATATATCCTGTAGAGTTGGATTGCAGCACCAAGGCAGGATATGGTGGGGGGCATGAAGTGCACAGGATGCTTCAGATGAATAGCAGTAAATAATATATTTCGTTATGTCTTTTTATATATATAGAAAAATAACTAAAGAGGCTTATCCTAGTCCTGTGACATTGCTTCACTTGGATTTAATGTCTGTTAGAAATACTTTTCTGATTGCAAAACACGTTTTTTTTATTTGTTTAGCTTTTTTTAAGTCCTGATTGGACCCTTTCCCTTTTCTATTTTATCTGACACCATGCACAAACGTCCTGGGTCAGAGGAGAGGAACAGAAAATGGAGAGAGGAGAACTGTACATCTGCAGTTTGATTCAACCTTTCCTCTAGCTATGTAAGTGAAGGTAACTTCTACAAAGATGGACAGCAAAATGTACACTCAAAAAATGGAAACTCAACATGACAACAAAACAACATGGATAAATGTTAACTGAACTGAAAAGTTGAAAATAACAAATTAATAAATAAGCAGGATAACAAGAAGGTGACGAGCAAGGATCTGACACAAAGCAGGACTAATATGGAGCAGCTGTGGAGATTAACATCAACCAGGTGTGAACAAATAACAAGACTTAAACAGAAAAAGGTTTGACTGAAACCAGCCAGAGATTTAGTAAAAATAATTCTGTGGCGACACAGAGACAAGAGAAGATGTAATGATGATGTGAAAGGTACCCAGAACAATGGAGAACATTCAAAGAACAACTAAAAAAGCTGAATATAAGCTGGAATATATACATTGTCCTAAACACATTGATTAGTGATTGTGCATTTTTAATTATATTTTTCTGAAGAAAATTAAGTTGCTAGGTAAGATCTAGGTCAAGGTGTGCTCATGACGTTGATCGCGATCGACCAATCGATCTTCAAGGACATAAGGGTAGATCACATAAAAAAACAAAAAAAAAATGTAATTCTAAAAAATCTGTCAGCAAATCAAAATCCTCACCGAGGAGTATGTGGCTTGATTGACATGCAGAACGGCCAAAACGAACATCCTCTGATACATACGTCACTGCACATGTGTGTTTAAATACACTGGGCGCAAATTATGTCTGTTATCAGAAAGTCGCTACTTGCCCCAGGGCACGTCAAGTCTCCGGTAGAAGACCACTCCGGACCACTGAAGTGTTTATTGAGGCCCGGATTGCCCCGTGTGGCCCCTCGATCTGGAGGCGCCTCTTCTGACACAGCTTCTGACAATGCTCCCCCCATTGCACGGTTTATGTACTAAAACGCCACATCTGCTAACGCAAAAGGTTCTCTTCACAAATATTTGTGTTCTCTTACTGTGTAGTTTTGGAATTATCAGTACATAAACAATGTTATGTACTAATAGTTCATAATACTATGTTTATTAAACAGTATTTTAGTCTGAAAATACTATATATATATATATATATATATATATATATATATACAGACATTGTTGTCTCAAAAGTAGCTCCCATGCCCAAAAAACCCCAAAAAGTGTGAACACCCCTGATCTAGGTGGTAGTAGAGAAAGAGTTGAGAGAAAAAAAAATTATATTAAAAGTCAGATTAGACGTTTGTCTGCTGACAGCAGTTCTCCATGGAACTGTATGAATGTGCATCTGAATTAGTCTTCATAAAGAGACAAAGTTTAATGTATTATAGCAGCATCATTACTTCTTAGTTTTAATACCTGTCAAAACTTAATCCAATCCATGTTTTTATTAGCATAAGCACTTTTAACCCTTGTGTTATCTTAGATGACCCCACCCTTACTTTGACGTGTTCTCCCTACCATGACAAAAGTGGAGAAAAGTGGAAAAATTTCATGTAATCCATGGACAACAGTGAAGATCACAAATCATTGAAAAAAAAAAAGGTTCAGCGCACTGTCTAGTGGGTCTAGATGACCCAACTCCCAACGGTAAAGTGCCTAGGATAGCACAACTGTATGTAAGCTTGCCTTAATTTAGAATGTGGGAAATGACTTTTAGTTTTTGTTTTCTACTTTTTTAAAATGTACATTTTGTATACTTTTTTTAAAATGTATTTTTATTTTACATTTTTTAAATATGGATGTTTCTTTTTTGACTCAACATCCTCATTTAAAGTGATATTTTTTTGTAATGGACATAAAGCTGTTAAGCTGATGAAGGACAGTTTTTTTTTTTCTGTGAGGTTTGCAGTCCTTCTCCTTTTTTAGACATAACATCTTTGTGTTGACCTCTTTGACTCATCATAAAATAGATAATATTTCTGACCATCTGCTACCCATAATATTCATGCTTGCATTCCAAATCCAGTCTATATTTAAACATGCTGCAGAAATCCTCCGTTTTGCTGCAGACGTGCTCAAGCAGGATCAGTCATCATGAAAAACAATGGATTTAGTCATTTTAGACTTCATTTCTAAAAGAAAAATTATTTCAAATGATCAAAGAAGCAAAGACATTTTTGTTTTTGTCACCCACCTCCTTCTTTTAAGCATATACCGGAGACCAGCAATAGTAGATTCTGATATAGGTTTCTAAATGTTATGAACAACTGATCAGAATGCAGCTGCATGCATAAAGCTATCCGTGTGGTTATTCTGCAGCGTGAACCGTTCTGACACCCTCTTGGTCCGGTGGCATCTGGTACTGAGATGTTGGGAGCTGACCCTCTCCACCCTGTTGGCCTTTGATTCAGTCTGATTCCAGTTTTGAACTGCTGTTCAGTAGAGAAACTCTTTTTAGAGAGATAATAGCTAATTCTGAGCTGCGTATGCCTTTTTATTTCTTTTATAAACAGATAAGATTTTCTTGTGACTTCTATCTTTGTGATGGGGCACGTCAAATGTCTGGTTATTTGAGCTAAATTTGCACGATACTGTATCTTGGTTATGCTTATTGTAAAAAATAATGTTTTGTTTTCACAGCAACGTTCTGCTCTCTGTTCACTCATGTTATCAGTCGGTGTAACGTGCAGTGCATTCATTTTTTTCATTCTTGCAATCAAAAAAACTGAGGAAAGTCTACAACAAAAAAGGTTATTTTTTCTTCTGTGTAACCAAAGCTTTGTCACAAGCATCAACCACATTACACAGCACATTACTTGATAGTCTTTTAAATGGTAAATGGCGTATACTTATATAGCGCTTTCTACCCTCTTACGAAGGCCCAAAGCGCTTTACAGTCACAGTCCCATTCACCCATGCACACACACATTCACACGCTGGTGGTGGCTCCGCTGCCGAACACTGGCGCCAACCTCCCACCAGAGGCAAGGTGGGGTTCAGTGTCTTGCCCAAGGACACTTCGACACATGGGCGTGCAAGGCGGGAATCGAACCTGCAATCTTACGATCATGAGTCGACCGCCCTACCACTGCACCACGGCCGCCCCATAATTTTAGTGCAAAATATTATTATATCTTTTAAATGGCCTATGCCATGCTTTTCTTAAGTCTTTCATTGTAAATTATATCCATGCATCCGATAATATACTACCTTTGGCACACGAAAAAAACATTTTATTAATAAAATATGAGTTATTTTCACAGTTTACTTTCCTACCCGGAAGTAAGACGACTAAATCTCTAAACGCACCGTCTTCCTCTCTGTGTGGTTGCCGCCCATTTCATGACTAGAGCCAACCTCGGCAGCGTGTCTGTGTTTCGCTGACGAAAACAAACAACATTCAAACTTTTGCAAAGATGGATGTGCATATTGTGCATTTAAAAGGGAAATGTTTAGCTGATCACTGCTAGCTCCACGGAGAAAGCGGGTGTGTGTGTTAGCCTGGGGGCGGAGCTTGAAGCACAGACTTCCTGAAAGGGGCGGTTCTTCACTTATCTATAGCCGCGTTTACATGGGCAAAAGTAATCGGAAAGAATGCCTGATCGGAAAGAAAATGTGTCATGTAAACGCGCCGTTCGGAATAGTCTGCCCCGGTCAGACTCGTTCGGATCAAACTTTCTTTCCGATCAAGATAGGTGGGTTATACCGATCCTTTATCCGATCGTGGAGCATGTACACGGTTCATTCCGATCGTGTGTCACTTCTGCTCTGGTTTGCGTCACGCATAGATGGTGTTTCGCTGATAGAAAGCTTTGGAGCTCATACGGGACCGATCAGCTGGTCTGTGGAGGCCCCCTGAAAAGCGCCGCTCCGCTCTCGCCCCGCTGGCTCTCTGCCTCTCCCCCCTTCATGAGGGGTATGCGGGGCAGGAGCGCTTCAGTCCACTGGCACCCGAGCCCCGGTGCCAGTGGACTAAGTGAGCAGAGGAGCCGGATAACTTTGTGTGAGGGGAGGGAGGGGTGCTTAGTTACGTGTGCATTTTGTTGTTTTGTTATGTGTGGGAGAATTGAGACTGCGAGCCGTCCCGCCGCTCTGGGTTAGCGGCTGCAGGACTCAGGAGGAACCGTGTTCGAGCAGAGCTCGGGTCGCTAGCTCACAGCTTTGGGTTGGTGTGTGAACTTTTCAGAGCAGAAATAAATGTCGCTCAGCCCTTAGAAACAGTTCAAACAATAACGTGGATTTGTGTTTCCAGCTGTCTCCCGACAAAATGTTTCCCCGCACGGTCCTGGATTTTGTGTCCATCAAGGCTAGCCTAATGTTGTTAGCCCGTGTTTATAGCCTGTTCTAACCCTTCCAGCTCGGTTCTTCAACATAAAAAGCACTGTCCACACGGATTAAATAAAACGATGAGCTCGCAGGCGCGTCATAATATTAATTACATTAATAAAAAGCACGTTTGGAAGATCGCCTCGTATTACGGAGCTGCTGCATAAGTCTGTGGCAGCGGTCTGTTTACAACGGGACGCAGCTCTTCAACACTACTGCGCATGCCCAAATGATTCATTCTGACCAAAGGTGTGAGCCATGAGAACGTTTGTTCTAATCGGAAAAAGGTTTTCTGTGCCCATGTGCACGGATGAATTTTAACCCGACTATTGATCCGATCAAGATATTTTGCCCATGTAAACGCGGCTTATGTCACAATTTGAGAACCTGCTCGTTTTTGTAGATTGTGAGGGGCTGGTGTTCAGAGCGCAGGGTTTTAGAGGAATATTCAGAGATGCATGATCAAAATACCGCTATGGGGTTGTTTTTCATGAGGAATTAGCATTACAATTCACTTAAAAGCTCAAAAAGTTGATTTTGCATGATATAGGCCCTTTAAAGTGTCACAATGCAGAGTGTGTTGTTGGACAGGAACAAAGACACTGAAGTGACGTGAACAATTGTTCATTAGATGAATGTCACATCACACATCCTTTGATCCTCTCACATCACAGCCAATTTATGTCTTTGGTAGAAACAAAAAAAAACAAAAAAAGATTTGAAATGTCTATTAGTTCAGAGCGATAATTGCAAAATTACAGCAATAACAGAAAATGATCTTTCTTCAAGTTAGTCTCATCTGGCTCTTTCCATGAAGAGCAGCCAAAATCAGCAAAAAAAATGAAGAGTATGCCCAAATATCTTCAAGATAAATTGCCATTAAAGACGTATTTGTGTGGTGGAGACCAATTTATTTTTAGCTACACCATACCTTGAGTTAAAACTCACTTCATATTAGCTTGAAAGGTAAACACTGCAGTCCAACACAGATCTGCAAATCTTGAAAAAACTGCATTTGATTTGGGACATGCCATATGTTTAAAAAAAGACTCACATAGTCATCACGATTAATTATCTTTAATTTACACTTCAGACACCGCTGAGTGTTGTGACTGCAATGGCTCCTCTGGGGAGCTGATAAAATTAGCTTACCTTCACACACACTTTCATGCTTTTCATGAGGATTCAATATTTCCTTTAAATGTTCAGCACAGTATCGATCACCATTTCTTAACAAAAGAGCATACTACATCTATAACTATTTATTGTACTGAATATATTGCATTTTTGCCTGTTTTTTTTTAATAAACACAGTTATCCAGTGATTAAATGCTGATATGACAGAAAATAAGTACATTTTTTAAAGATACTATTCAAATATGATAAATGTCGTTTAAGCTTGTAGATGATTGACAGAATAGTGACTTTTGTCCATATAAATGCTCGCAATAGCTGCCGTTAGACCGTCGCTACACACTGGACATCAGTGACTGAAGCACTCAACTTGAAGGGAGCTCGTAACATTTCAATAATAAAGCTCAGTTTGGCTCCAGCTTCTCGCTGTGTTCACTGAGCTGTGCAGAGGTTCCACATCTATTCTTTCTGCAGTAAATAGAAAGTGCCTCCATAGAAATCTACTGATGGTTGTTCGCTTTCATGTCAAAGGTGTCAGCAGTCTATTTCAACAATCTTGAAACGGTAATGCTGGTTTTTTACATTTTTGGAGCTGGGTGATGGAAAAGGTGCGTTCTGTGAATTTTGTGTATAAGCGGACCTCTGATTTGGAAACAACTGAGACTGTTAAGCCAGCCCAATTAACATAAGCAAGAGAGGAAGCGGTGGATGAGATGACTTCTGCTGCAAGCACTCTCATGGGAGGGGGGCATGCAATTAATTACCCCAAACTCTCATGAGCTGAGAGCAGCCGAAAAGAGGATGAGAGGCTCTGGTGTTCAACCTCTTTATTTGAGTAAATATAAGATTTGAATACCATAGAGCCTTTACATCCCAGAAGCCACAAGACAAAAACAAATCGCCCATCACAAAAACAGAGTCACAACAAGAACATAAAAACCCATAACATCTACACAATTCATGTTCCAGCTTCTGAAGTTGTGTTGCACATTTTCTTATTTCCTTTGCTGTGATTTATATTGGCGTCGCTGGGTTAGCGTTTGTGTCTTACTGGTTGTCACACACCAGAGTGTGTGGAAATTATTTCCTGCATTTGTGCCATCCCCTGAGGAATGAGGGTGCTGCAGTCACAGCCGCACTCCAGGAACATTTGGTGGTTTAAGCCTCCATCCAACCTTTAATGCTGAGTGTCAAGAAGTGAGAAAACATTGAATCTCCTTGTTTTAGGGTGGGGTGCGACCATTGACTGTATATGAGAACTGGACTTAGTAACCCCACCCCCCTCGCATTCCAAACAGGAAGTTCCGCTGGTTACAAGAAGTCAAAATCCCATAGAAATTAACAGCTATTATTCAGTTATTCTATTTGTCAGAATAAACGTTCTTGCTCTGATATCGTTTTTTAACATATTCTTGCTAATCATAATTTTTCATTATATTTTTTCTTTCTGTAGTGCAAGTTATTCACGTTATAAACTGGCCTATCAGATGCCTCAAAAGTATGTGTTCTCACGCTCTTAAAATATTTGACAGATTCTCTTGAGTCCACTTATAAGTGGCAGGGGTGTGGACTTCCAACAAGCTCACTCCTGATTGGTGCCATAGATATGAGGACTCAGACCGACTTGGATCAATCACTTCTTACTGACGATTTCTGGCTCCAACATGGCAACTAAATTGACTTCATTTCATTGGAGCCAAAGGTAAGCCGTTTTCTAAGGGTGACGTCACACTGACTTGGTTCAGCTCTCATAAACAGTCAACGAGTATGATACAAGCCCTCACCTTTCATTCCGAAACCTGATGCCTACCAGTAGGTATGGAATGTTGCAGTTCCTCCAAAGAGCCTATGAAGGCTCAAAGTGTAGGTAGGGGGTTATTATTTTTTAAATACCAGTTTAGATTTTGAGATTTTGCTTACACAGTGCAGCAGTACACCTAAAATCCTTCAATGTTATCTCTTGGTCAGTTAGGTACAAATATAAAGCAAGAGTTACAAAGACATGGAAATACAGCTTAAAGTGCTGTCATTCAGATGCAGCTTCTGCAGTACAGAAGGTAAAGAAAACAAAAAAAAATAAATAAATCTTCTTCTCCAGACATGGAGAAGTGATGACCAAAACGTTTGTAGAGCTCTTCAAAATAAATAAACCTGATCTCTTAACATCATCCATGTCTTCTACACGTTGTAAATGAGATATAGAGTCAATGGTTCAATGTAGTGATGAGCCTAAACATTTGACAGTAGCTTCTTCCACACACTTCTGGAGTGTCTAATTTATTAAACCATTTTTGGACAAACATTGAGCATCGAATTTGACTTGCGTCAAAAGAAGCATCTGACGCAAATTTGATGCGCATAAAAAAGAGCCAACGGACGCAAATTTGACTCGTGAATCTTGTGAATCACATTTGGTGGGAATGCAGAATTAAGTCGGACTTGGCTGAATTGTTTAAAAGTGTTACACTTTTCTCCCAAAAGTACAATTTTCAGTTCTTAGAAACTTATGTTTTTTTGTCTTTATCATGCATTCTTTGGCTCATGCGACTTACACTCTAGTGCGACTTATACTCCAGAAAAAACAGGTAGTTATTTTACTAACAATTACCAGCAGTAGGTCTGTAATCCACACCTAAACTTCATAACTCCAAAGCTTTGCTTTGCTTTTGCCAACATGTCATATACAGTAGCCTACATATGGCAGCATCTGCAAATGATTAATGCCTTGATTTCATTTTTTAAAATAACCATTGAATTTTTTTTTTTATGTGTTCAAATCTTTTCTTTTTTTGTATAATTAGCAATTGTATTATTAAATGTAGTTTTATTTCCTAATAATTTTAAAGAAATAGACACTGGTGCCACAGTATTTTTTGCCTTTCTCCCACTAAAATCTCGGTCTATTTACTTGGTATTTCATGGGGGTTGCATCATTTAAAAGCTGTTTAGAAACTGTATCTGAAGTTTTTGACCTAATATCATTCTATTCTGGTGACCTTTCATCTTTTAGTATAGGCTAAATTTGAGAAGCATAATATTAGATGTAAAAACAGCAACATTAAAATTTAAGTTTAAAAACAAAGTTTCAAGCCTTACTAACCTCCGTAAGTGAAAGTTTCTAGGGAAAGTGATCTGTAGTCCCTGTGTTCTGGAATTTTGTGTTCACTAAGACATTTTTATTCAGAAAACATAAGATCAGCCCTTATAAACACAGAGATTTTCATTTTTTTTAACATTAGTAGGTGTTGCTCTGTCTTTCAAGATTTTTTGGCAAAGTTTAAAAAAGCAAATTCACATGTACCTCTTGCAGAAATAGGCAATAACAATGTGATTGAATCAATTTTGTATTGAAATGTTAATGAAGAACCAACAAACATAAAACTAGTTCACACAAGGATGTATATCCTTGTAAATTTGTCTAGCAAAAAGCATTGTTGTTCTATTCTATCTTTTATCTCACAAATTAGTAAAGTAAGGATTGGCTGAATAATCATGCCCAAAGTTTTCCTTGAGTAAACGACCAAAACAACTGCATGCAATAATATTAACAGCTGATATCACCTAAAAAACCTGGTGTGTTCTCTGTAGGGCTGCAGTCAGTCATAGAGAGAATCCACCAGTTTCTTTGTGTAGAGTGAAATAGCAGAATATAACACACAGCTTGGTGTTCAGTTTTCTCGTGGTCTCAAGCCTTCACATTAAACTAGTTATTCTGCTGCAGTTCAAATTCCTCATGTCAGTCAGAGGCAGGGTCATTGATTGGTCTGTCAAGCAGTGCCTGTCTGCAGAGAGCTACTCTACAGTACAGAACATGACGGCTTGACCTTTCATGTCTCCGTTTCCTTTTGTTAATTTTGGAGACCGGCCTTTGGTGAGTCGCAGTAAAAGGAAAGCATTCAGCATACAGCTGTAGATGATGTATAAAAGAATTTATCTGCAACCTATACACCTCCCTGCCAAGTTAATTTATACATTTATAATTAAATTTATGGGTTTTTCAAGGTTTATACTTCTAAATGATAATACAAAGATAATATATGAATATTTCACTAATCAATATTTTTTTCTATTTCCTAAATTGTGGCACAAATTACAACTTTAAGGGCCAGGTTCCTTAGCAAAAAGTAACTTCCATTAAGTCAAAATATTTGTGCACAATATTTTTGAATGAAAGGTTGACAGTGTTCACAAACTGCAATGACTTTTCAAATGTCAGCTTTATTTTCTATACTAAAGATGTGTTAAGTCCACAATTTGGCCTTTTCATATTTATTTTTGTGGCTCTAGTACGACTGTATTCTGTCACTGGCTTAAAAAATAGTTTTTGGTCTAATAATCCTAAAACACACAATGCAAAACAAGAAAACACACTGCAAACAAGATTTAAAACCTTGTTTATAGACTTTTAAAATATTTGATCATTTAGGTTGTTTTAAATGATCTTTGCTCAACACCTTTCCAAACCTTTCTCAAAATCAGCACAGTTGAGAATTTGAATCTAATTAAGAGCTAGGATCTAGAAATGAAGAATGTATTTGTAAAATAAGTCAAAATCCCTTATCTCCATACTTTTGGCAATAGAATAACTTGATTTAAGGCTTTAAAAAAAACCTCACATTTCACGTTAATTTGGGGCTCAATATTATGGATGTTATTATAAAGTTCAATAAATGTTGACAAGTCAGACTGGCATTCATTGTCATTTTTTTCAGAACAATTGTAGATTTATGATCCAAGAATAAGTGCTTATTTTAGATTTCATGAAGATTTATTAAGATGGACCATCTTATACTAAGGTCGTATTCTCATATTGTTCATATTTTGTTCTAAATTTAGTAATTACACTAGTTTTTAACCACTTTATTTAAAATGAACTACAATTGGGTACATGAAAACTCAAAAAATACAAACCATTTGCTTAAAACTAGCAAAAAAATACTATATAACATTGCATTTGAAGTCCAACAGTTAGCTTTTTAGCCCATGTTGAATGCCTGTGTGGAAGTCTTTGTTTTTTATGTATTAGTATTAGATTTCTTAAGTAGAAATGACTTTCTGCATGGACAGATCAATTTACTATCTTCTTGTGATTTTCCTCTAAAGATTAGTGTACTTTTCCAATTTTTAGGGTACCTCTTTTTGCAGTGCAATAGATGTAAGGACTACCTCTATGGTCCTCACACATTATAGTACACACTATGTGTTGTGCAATACACCACAAAGCTATTCTTTTTCGGTTTTGACAGTGTAAACTTAACATGCATTTATATTCTCTCTGCCAATATTAACACTTATGCTTGGCATCAACCACTGAGTCCGTAACAATCATTATATTACATAAAACAAACCTTGGAAATGAGCCACATAAACATTCAGCAGTGTTGTGTTTGTGGCCGGCAGGGCCAAAAATTATTAACAACCCTGACAAGGTCCATCGTGAGCCTCGACGAGTAGGCTCTTATCTGCCAGTTATGTTTTTATTTAGTTTCTCTCATATGTGGAGGGAGGAAAACTCAAAGTCACCGAACTACAAAACATCGGCTTCTCTCTTTGAAGAACCTTAAAGAAATGTATTTGATGAGGGTTTTAGAGAGATACTAGCAAGTAGTGGTGAAGTAGAATATATAAATATTTAATAGCAATAAATAATCTATGTTTAAGTATTATAGAAAGAGGTGCAGAAGAAGGTACTGTATGAGCTAACTGGGTAAAGGAGAACAGAAAGTTTGACAGCTGAGCTTCTCCTAGAAAATAAGACTGAAGTTGCAGCATCATAATTTATATACATTTTTTTATACTCTGCTGTCTAAATGTCTTAATATGTCAGATGTCAAATGGAAAAATGTCTATTCAAGGCTAATTAGTGAGCTATATCATACTGATATGTCTGTTTAACTGCAACATTATGTTCATATGCACAGGACTCGTTTAATTAGCCTAATGAATATCAATTTAAGCCTAAACCTTAGAAACAACATTAAGTTCATGCAAATTCATCACTTCTAAAACTTTGGAGGAAAAAAGTAGAAAAACATCTAATCAAGAGAATTTGTACAAACACAATATCTAAGTTTTGGAAGAGCTAAGAGGCTGTTGTCTAAGAACGCTTAACATTTAGAAAGTAACTTTTGTGTCTGACTCTAAAACGGTTCAAGTCCATTTGCATATCCTGAAAAACTTAAGTTAAAGGGTTAAAAAAAGGTCACAGACAGAAGATGTTAAACATGTAGAGGAAGCAGAGGCAGGAAGGCTTTTTAAGACCTCAGAAATTCCCACTAAAGAAATCCTTGCTCATCTAAATTCTTTTTTAAAATACAACACTGGGAGAGTCCAGTGAGACAAGAGAGATGTAGCTGCGAACTTCAAAATAGTTTAACAGACAGAGGCAGAATGACTGCTTGAGCATACCTAAGAAAACAGGTAGAAGCCTCCCATTGGATAACTGTTTACTGATCAATACAGCTCTGCTGGCAAGAAAGTTCTTTTTTTTTTTTTTTTTTAACTCTGAATGGTGCAATAGAGATTATCTCATTTCTGTGCCTCAAATCCTGCAGTCATGAGATAGAAAGCAGTCTGTTTTGTCTATATCAAAAACCCTCACATTTTTTGCATGCGGTAACAACTGCCTCTCAATGACTTTTCATGAATAAAGCCATCGGTGGACTTCATCGTTTTTGTGGCCTCTCCATCGCATTGCTGTCTTTTGTAACGCATTCAAGCGATTAGGCCTAAAGGCCGCCTCCTGCATTCGATCAGTCCAAAGGCAGCTGACGATGAGGACTGACATGCATTCATTTGACTAATGTAGGTACAGAAAGAAGCATGTCAGGGAAAGTACGAGAGTGAAAATGTTAATGAGCGTTTTCGGGATATTTAGAAGTCCGTCTTATTCTGCAGCAGTGTAGAGCTACTGGGTGCTTTTCCTGGTTGTGTGCCAGAAAAGTGTTGTGTGAGCGCCCCAGTTGGTTTTACTGTAACTTCAGAACTCCAGACAGTGAGCAACGCGCCATTCTCTGGTGAATGATTCGACGCGAGGCGTCAAAAAGAAAAAACGAACGAGGCGTTTTTTTTTTATGAGCGTGGCGTTTTTCGCGCTGCACCTCCATTGGCCCCTTTTTCACGGCGAATTCGCCGAGAAAATCGCCAGCGAATTCGCCGGTGTGACGCTAAACGCAGCCAAACAGCACCGATTCGGCGACAAATCGTCGGCTGCCCCTTTTTCGCCGCGCGGCACATTCTCTGCTCGCCACCTGTCCAAAAATGTGTACATTAGCTTGACGCACCGGCCGCATGTGGGAGGAGTTACCAGATAATGTTTTTAAACCGGATCACTACTACATTCAGCAGTTCGTGTGCTTGTCTCATTTATAATGCATGGAAGAGAGGGATGATGTTGAGAGTTATTTTATTTTGAAGAGTCCTACAAAAATATTGGTAATGATCGTGTTTGGGTTCATGAGATCATTTAGAGATCCCCCCCCCCCCCCCCCCCCCCCCCCCGGTACAGTGAGCTTTACTCTCGCTGCTGTGTCTACATGAAGGCCGCTTCCGCAGTCTTTCTGTCTGTCTCTGATCGAGTTTAAAGGCTTGCTGTCCTGCATTACCCCAAGAGGGAAGAAATAAAAACACCAGAATAAAATCAGGGGACCTTTTTTATTATTGTCTCGATGAAAATAAGAAAAATATCATAAAGTTCAGGAGGCCCATAAAGGCTGCCTCCCCATCTTGCAATGGCTCTCTGTCTGGCCACCAGCTCGCCTCCCAGGAGCTAACGCAGTGAGCTCAATTGGTCCAGCTCCATGGGCCGAGCAACAGACTTTCTTGGATGTACCCACCTTCATCCAACTTTGGGCAGGTGACATTGTCAGTAGCTGCGTTTACATGGACAAAAGTAATCGGAAAGAACGCCTGATCGGAAGAAAAATACGTCATGTAAACATGCCATTCAGAATACTCCGCCCCGATCAGACTCGTTCGGATCAGAATTTCTTAAGTGAAATAGGTGGGTTAAACCGATTGTTTATTCGATCGTTGTGCATGTAAACGGTTCATTCCAATCGTGTGTCACTACTGCTCTGGTTTACGTCACGCATAGATGGTGTTTCGCTGAGAGAAAGCTTTGGAGATCAAACAGGACCGATCAGCTGGTCTGCAGACGCCCGGTGAAAGGCGCCGCTCCGCTCTCGTCCCGCTCTCGTCCCGCTCTCGTCCTGCTCTCGTCCCGCTGGCTCTTCGCCTCTCCCCTCTCTTACACCCCGCAACGGGGATGCTGGGGAGGAGCGCTTTGTGCGCCGTGGCGTCTGGAACCTGCATGGTCCGGGTTCGGTAGCGAATTGTGTCTCTGAGCAGAGCAGCCGGATTTCTTAATGTGTGTTTGAGGGCAGGGGAGGATGCTTTGTTACGTGTGCGTTTTGTTGTTTTGTTATGTGTGGGAGAATTGGAACTGCAATTCATCCCGCGACTCTGGGTTAGTGGCTGCCGGACTCAGAAAAACCGTGTCTCTGAGCAGAGCTCGGACCGCCAGCTCATACAGCGACTTTTGGGCAGTGTGTGCGCTTTTCAAAGCAGAAATGTCGCTCAGTCCTTAGAAACCATTTAAACAATCACATGGATTTGTGTTTCCAGTTGTGTCCCGACAAAATAAAGGCTGATGTTATTCCCACATATTTACATGCAGCCGAGCTTGAGATTGTGGCATTTCCCATATGGATTTATGTTCATCCAAAGCTAATGTTGTTAGCACGTGTTGTTAGCATGTTGTTAGCCTCTCCTAACCCTGGGTTCCTCGAGCTCCATTCTTCCACAAAAAAAAAAGCACTGACCGCACGAATTAAAAATAAAATGATGAGCGAACAGGCGCTTCATAATATTAATAACATTATTAAAAGCATGTTTGGAAGATCGTCTCGTATATTACCGAGATGCCGCATAAATGTATGTGGCAGCTGTTTATTTCCAATGGGACTCACCCAATGGGTGCTTTTCCGGTATTTTCAGCACTACTTCGCATGCCCAAATGATTTTATTCCGACCGAAAGTGTGACCCATGTGAACGTTTGTTCTAATCGGAAAAAGGTTTTCTGATCCCTGTGCAAGGTTGAATTTTAACCCGACCATTGATTCGATCAAGATATTTTGCCCATGTAACCGTGGCTAGTGTTTTGATCAGTGTTGAGTCCCGGATTAGTTAACGCCACTAAAATCGAGCTCCTGACAGACGGACGTGCGTCGTCTTGCGCCTGGACCGTTAATTTAACTTTAAAATTGACTGCCTCTGCTGCACAAATCGAGTTCGGTGTGAATGCAGTTCTAGTCACAACTGCCCTTAAAGGTTGATACCATTGACTTTACATGAGAGCTGGACTGAGTGATCCGTCACAAACAGGAAGTACCTGCTGGTTCCAACAAACAAAAATCTCACCGACTTCTATATAGAAATAAACTGTTATTACTCAGTTGTTCTATTTGTCAGAATAACCATTCTTGCTCTGCTACTGTTTTTTAACGTGTTTTTGATTTGTCATGTTTTTTTCAGAATTGTTTTTTTTTTTTTGTAGTGCAAGTTATTCAAGCTATAAATTGGCCAATCAGATGCCTCAATAAAATAGTATGTGGTCTCATGTCGAATGTTTGAAACATCTGAAAGATTTTCATTAGCCCGCTTTCAAATGGTAGAGGTGTGACCTTCAAAACAGCTCACTCCTGGTTGACAAGAATAGTTGCGACTGAACTGATTTCATTTGGTTATAGCCAGAAGTAGGTCTTTTCCTATGACGTCATACTACCTTATTTCATTTCTCTTGTACAGTCAATGGTGGAGACAGGATGTGCAGGCGGAAAATTGACAAACCTGAGTGGGACATGTAGATGGCCCTCAGGGTCATAGTCGGTGCATAGCTCGGTGAGATGCAAGCACATTGTGCTGATTTTTCATTATTTCATCCCCCCTCAAACCCTGTGCACTTTCCAAAAGGACCTATTAGTGCTGCTCATGTGTTAAGTATATACCCCTTGCGCAAACCTTGTGCGCAGCCTAACTCTTAGAATTTAGGTGTGTTATGGGTACTAGTGCATCACATGCACACCCCGTCCATACAGCATCCATGCACGGTTAGTAAGGAACCTGTACATACACCTTACTAATGACTAGAATTGAACATAATGGAACTGCACCACAGCAACACTCATACCATAAGTGCGTGAAACAAATACAAATATGACCACACACTCAATAATCATGTGTTCCATTTAAATGTCGTGGTCGCACGAGCCTAAAGGGAAGTGCAAGACACCTGCACTCCCGTTAAGATGCAACCGCTCTTGTCTATAACCCTTCAAAGGCCCGGACAACCCAAAAACCTGCAGCAACCGCAACCCCTGTGTGACCAGGGCCTTAACTATAAGTCATAAAGCTGTTTCTGCAAGTTTACATTTTTGGACCCTTAGCCTTCAATTTTAAAGTCCAATTACTTTTGTTCTTGGTCTCTGTGCTAAAGCCTCCTGCTGGTTACTTGATAAATAGAGATGGTTTCAGTAACCTCAGCCTTTAGATGGGCTTCATTTCTGATGCTAAGCTTTAGAATTTCTTATGTGTGAGATCCCTAAGAAAAAAATAATGCAACTTTAGATTAAAATAAATATTTAATGAAGCTAAAGATTTCTTTTGTATTTTATTTTCACTTTCAAAATGGACATTAGTTTACTGACTATTTATAACAATTAGTAGAGACTATACTGCAAGACCTCCTTGTTTTTTCCAACACTCACTCTACCATAGAGTTATGTGGGTGGTTGATTCTTACATTAGCTGAGAGTTAAGGTGATGGAAAAGTGAAGAAAGAAATGTGTTTTTTTAATTGCCTTCCTTTCCCTTTGGTCCTCATTTTCAAACCAAACAAGGTGAACATAAAGTGTCTCTGGTGTCAGAAATAGGCGGGGGCTGCCCAGCCTTTTATCTGCTTCTGTATAACGCATCAAAGTCTGTGAAAGGAATGAAACATATACACAAGAGAAAGCCTGTGTAGGTGGAAGTGCTAAGTTAGAAGCTAAATGGGTGGTAAAGGCCATCAAAGTCACTGATCTGATAGCACTGTATTTTTTTACTTCTTCATATACTGCCTCTTCACATGCTCTCAAACATCAACAGTGTTGCTTCATTATTCCTATTGTTTAGTTTTAAGGGTAAAATACCAAAAAAATTAGCTTATCACCAATGACATGTTTTTTGAAAATAATATTCCTTTTGCTTTTCCTTTTGACAAAAGCTTTCTTTCAAAAAAACAGCATTTGAATTATTCTAACATCTTGAATCATTGTCAGACATTTAATTTGTGACATAAAACACAACTTTCTCTGAGTATGCTGACACTCTGGAGGAATAAGAATGTCCCAATCCGATCGTGTAATCGAAAATGGATCCCGTTCATGTAGTTTCAGACTCAATCAAAATCAGATGTTGCAATCACCGTAAGGGATCGAATAGTTATTTGTCATTATTACGATCTATGAGCTATATCTTTTTAGCCCACTCTACTAAAAGTCTGCTTATCAAGAACAGATCATCAATTTTTATTGCTGTAAACTGCAGCAGAATATGGCACCAGTTTGTGCAGGAGGTGCACAAAAACAGTTCGGTAGAGTTAGCAAGATATTTGTACGGATTTAATAACTTATTTAAATAAACATTTCAAACAGACAGGAAGTAACTCTTTCATTTTGCCCTAAATCAAACAAAGACTTGTAAAGGAAATTTAAAAGTAAAAGATCAGATTTTTGTTTTTAGAGAATCAGGGGTATTGGAAAACAAGATATCGCAAAATTCAGCCTGTGTTTGATGCTAAAATGTTCAGTCAGCATTGTAGTTTTTGTTGTCATGAGCCATGTACTACTTAGTTTTTGTTTGGGATGGGTACCGAACCAAAACTTTGTGCCACATTACCATATAAAAATGCTGATTGTGGTGCTTTTTAGTGGACTCCAGATAAGAAGGAGTGACACTTGAGATGTATCGCGATACATATCATATCATAAAAAAAGTATTGGACTATTGCCAATACACCCCTATTAAGAATGGCTGTCTCCTTGCTGCCAGACAGCTGCCAAGGGACTGTCTACAAAGTGCAAGCTCCAGAAAAAGGAATTCAAAAAATATATATCAATAATGTCTTCAAAACAACCAAAACAAATAAATGGTTACAAATGATATCAGCTAGTCGTGAATACTTATCATTATATTCATGCTTCAATAAAGGTCTTTGAAGAAAACAATTTTGGGGATTTATTTTTTAAATCACATATGACCAAAAAAATGTTCAATACTCCTGAAGATCCTAACACTATAGTCACCAAACTTTCTCACATGACTAATTATAATTTTTTCTTACTAGTTAACAGTTAACTGTTGTTTCTAGTTGATAGTTGCACTATTATTACTCGATTGTTGAAATTACTTCACAGAAGTCCTAAATGATAAAAGAAGGTGATTGAAATGAAAATAGGGCAAAACCTGGATTGGTTTATTTAGCCTTTTATCACCTTTTTAAGTGTTGATATATCTATTCAGGATTCGGTAATGACAGATTCTCAAAAGCAAATTACACAGAGTTAGATCTGGGCCAAAAAAACTGATCGGGACATCCCTAACCAAACCCAAATTTGAAAATTAAGTCAATTTATTTTGTGGAAAACATGCAGTTTAGTATATATTACAATAAAAAGGCACATACACAGTCAATATTAATTAATTCCCATTATCTTGGTACTTCATTTGGTATGCTTCTTTTTTCAAATTGTTTCATTTTACTAATTGTACAACACAATTGACACGTTTAACAAGAGTTTATAGAAATTGTGATTTTGTTGAAGACATTTAGGGAAGTTTCACACAATAAAACTAAATGCCTTGGTTTGCATTTTGCAACAAACTAATAAACTTCTACACATTTACTGACTTTACCACAGGTGGGTATTTTTGTTTTTGTTTTTTTACGTTGTATTATTTATTCTCGTATCAAAAAATTAAAGTCACTTTTTTTTCTTTATTTTTTTTTTTTTATCTCTGTATGTCTCAACAGTACAAAAAGGATTACACTTTATGCTTTTAAATCCATTCCACCATCTTCAGTGTCCTTGCTTTTAAAACTGAACTGTAGGTTTTGGTAAGTTTATATGTTCTATATTAGTTTTGTTCTATATATGTTTTCCCTTATATGTTTCTCTCTTGTAATTTTGTGTTTTTCTTCAGTCAGTACGTTCAATTGGTTGTCATTCCATTATTCCACCTTAGATTCAGTGTTTGGTGAGTTTCCCTGCCTCTGCAGACCCTAGGCTGCAGACCTCTGTTTTCCATTATTAAAGTTGTTTTGTTTTTCTGACTTCTTCCCTCTTGTGACCTGCAGTTGGGTCAAACTGATTTATAAAATGTGGACATATTTTGCTTAACCTTTGGATGAGATTTCAAAAATACTTTTTCCCATCCCTCAACATCCAGTTTTTTATGTGAACTCTAAATGTTTTTATGCTTTTTGCTCATTTCAGCAGGCGGTCCTTGTTAGTTTGACCTCTGGTACACTAGAAAAGCTTTAAGATATTGAGAGGAAGAACTCCAGGTTATAAAATTCCCTCCTCTCTGCTTACAGGTGGATTCTCCACTGTTGTTTTTCTAAAACAAAATTGCAAAAAAAAGAAAAATGTTTAGTCGTCACAGTAAAAGATTAATGGAAACACTGCAAGGCATAGAATACAAGCGACAAATGTCTGCATTTCTTTCAAATTTAAAGAATCTCGCTGTTTAGACTTGCACAGCAATTCATAAATCTCCTGTTAACGCTATATCAAGCTGTGCAATACGCTTATTGCAAACAATTTTATGCCAGCTTGAATAATTTAAGGAATCAAAAAATCCATTTATGCATTGACCAATCAGATGGACCCCTTTACATTGTTGACTAGGCGGATGGAGTCCTTTTATGTTAGACGTTCGCCTCCAATGTAGACTAGGGTCATTTGGAGTATAATTTTAGTTATGTTGACTCTTATTTTAAACTGTTGCAGTGAAATAGAAATTTTTGCAAGTTTTCCTCATATGGTGCAGCCCTATTGCTGTGGGCTGGAACAAGTTTCATGAACTTCAGTATTTAATTTATTCTTCCAAAAGAGGCTGATTCATTGTCCTACTACTATTTGACTTCTTTAGCAATTCATTTTGATCTAAAATGTAAAAAGTTTTATATTTAAAATATAGATTGAAATAAGAGTTTCTCTTTAGAATCAACTGTAAAACTGTTGTCAGTTTACCGGTAGTAAATTCACAAATAATTATTTAAAAAAATCAAAGTAAGAGTAACATTTATTGTGTTTGAATAATAAAAAACAAAACAACGAAAGCTAAAAATATATGAATTCTTTCAGAGCGAATATTTTCTCTTTCATTTAGGTGTGTAAATGTAAAATACCACAATTTCTGCTGTTTATTCAGATACAGTGGGTAACCAGATATATATAAAGACAGTCCTGTACACGATCATAGCAGTTATCTTCAGCCATTACAAACCATGCACACCAGCAATTTGAAATTCTGAGATAAAAAAAATAGCTTTTTCCTTGGAAAATTCTGTTTTCTTAGAGAATCAGCCTTCACCGTGCTTCACAGTTCCAGATTAATGGAATCAGACAAGCCATCATAAAGACAATAAGAACACTTGAAATGCCATGCATGGAGTTAGATTTAGAGGCAATATCAAGAAACTGTTTTATTCCAACCCAAAGCTAATGTGATTTTAGGTGTATATTTTGGACAAACTATAATAGTCACTTTGAATAATAACCGCTTTTTTTGTCTTACTTTTTGTTTTTAAACTTTCTTCATAAATAACTGTATAGAAAAATAAATTTCCATCATTCCTGGGTGATGTTTTTTCATAGTAATTTTCATCAACGGGGCTGAGGTTGCACCTAGTCCTGCCCACAACTCAGAGGTAAATTTCTAATGAACTACTGCCGAACTACTACACAGATTTTTTTTTATTTGTTTTATTTTAGCTAAAAATATGATCATAATTTAAAATTTCACTGGGAACACTTTTAAATGAGATCAAAAGATGATCTTAGTGTTACTTTAAAAAGTCCCACACTCTATCTCAGAGACTTTTAAAAAGTTGTTTTTCAGTTTGATTTTTGTGATAAAAAGAAACACCAAGTTCTTGAACTGCTGTTGGATCTAAGACTGCCTCAAGTGTATAAATGTTTGCTCTCTAGTCATTTTGTGTTGTGTTCTTGTAAGGTGTGCAGAGACCACATGCTTTTTATATGGATCAAAGCTGCAGATATAAAAGCAGTTGAGGTGACCACATGCATTAAAGCCCTGACATGTATCAGGTATTACCTGTAAGTAATTGCACTTTAACATAGTCACCTGTCTCACTAGTTAAAGTCATGGAAAAGCATCTACAGCTGCAACAGTTAAGACAAGTTTTGATGAACCCAGCATGTGTACGAAACATTGTAACTCCAAAACACCTGAATCACAGCAAGATTTACCTGTTTGTTTATTTTTTCTGTAAATAACTGTCACTATTGTGTAAATTATTGTTTGCAGTTATTTTGTAGAAACTGAATGTCTTGAAAAGGACAATCGGCCAAGGACGCGCTTTCTTACTGAAACTCCAAATATGGCAGCACTCTGAATGAGGGGCTACAGTGGTCATTACTCTGATCTCACAGTGAGAAGGTCCTGGTTTGAATCCAGGGTGGAACCTTTCTATGTTTGCATGTTCCCCACGTGTGTGCATAGGTTTTCTCACCACAATCCGGCTTCCTCACATAGTTAAAACAATCACAGATGACCATTTAACAACGGAGATGCAGCTGGCAACACCTACTACTAACTACTGTAACTCTTTTACACAATTAACAGAATTACAACACACTTTAACAATATACTTTGCGTAAGTAAAGTGTTGTATATGCCGGCACTTTTCTCCACTTCAGAATCCGCTGGAATTTCATTAATTGCATAAATGGCAGTTCAAAGAATATCAACACTGGAGCCAAAGCTCAGTTGTAAATTGATTAATTGATATCTCTTAATTGTTCCTAGATGTGCATGTGAAAGTGTGTGTGATTTTTTGACTCTACAACAGACTGGTGGCCTGTTCACGTTGTACCTTCACCCAACAGTAGCGGGGTTTGCTCCAGCAGCCCTGTGACCCCGAAAGGGATTTAGCAGGTTCTAAAGATGGATGAACTACATCCTAAAAGCTTTGCGAATTTATTAGCACATGTAGGGTTAAAAATGTAAACTTATAGTTTTTAGGTTTCACTAATAATATTAATGCATCTAAAAAGATTCTATATACTCTAGACCTTTATTAGTTAGTGGTAGCTCCACGACAACTGATGCGCTCCATCTGTATTTTTTCTGCAAGAGTACATTTTCTAGATGTTGTCCTAAGTTACTCGAAGAACTTACAAACAACACAGTGGCAGTGAGACATGGACGCACAGTCTTTCAGTACATTCCGGTTTATTTATTTAGCAGCAGTCGAAAACAAAAACCACCTTAGGGGATTTTTTTTATATTCCCCCCCCAAACTGAGCACACACTTGGAAACTGTATCAAAGATGGTGTTGTGCGTATGCTGTCCATAGATAAGCTGCCATTCTTTAAAAGACTAAAACACAAGCAGCATGAAGATGCAGCATCGTGGAACTTGACTAGACTTTGGCATTACTTTTGAATTAATGATTTGGTTAAAAGAAAAACTAAATGTCACCACAAACATAAATCCACATGTATTTGAAAGATAAAATTACATTAGATGATCAGAATCAAAGCCAAAGAAAGCATTCTGGAAATAAATACATTTCAAAGTGTAAATAGTAGCCAGCTTACAGTGAATTCTGCTACATTAATTAATTGGTAATGACGTCGCATTGCCTTTTTTGATTTAGTCTATAAATAAGTACATTATATATCAATTTGCTACAAGGGAAATGACACCAAAATCAATGGCTGCAATCGAAAAACATTTATGAATTTAAATAAGCTGTGTTTCAGTTCAGATTTATTCCATCAACTGATAACACAAAGCCAAAAAGAAGCGGGTGTGAATGGCTTTTATGATAATTCAGCAGCGACAAACATGGTCCATGCAAGCACAGATAGGGGAGGCGGGGGGAGGTCATCAGGCAGCGTGTGAATGCATGAAGATGTTGCGCTGAATTTTGCAAACATTAACAGAACAACAGGCTTTGCTTGTAGCTGAACCATTTCAGTCTTGGCAGAGGTGGCTAAGGTTAGGCAATAATAAAGTCAGACTGGGAGGCAGCAGCTTAAGTTTGGACAAGGACCCATGTAAGCTGGACTTCAGGGCACTGCAGAGGGCACTAACTGAGAAATTTTGACTCTACAAAATCTTGAGTTCATCCAGCACAAAAGGCTTGAAGCACTGAGGCATCCCTTATATTTTAATAACTTTTGTAAGAAAAAATACGTGGAAATGTCATCTTCCAATTAAGGGGACCTTTGAACCACTGTGCTCTTTATTTATATATATTTGTTACTATCTGTAAATGTCATCAGTTTAATTCAGTTCATTTTGTTTGCGACATTTACCTTTTTTCGGTAAAACGCATTTTCCACTGCTCCAGACTCCACTCAACAAACTCATGTAAACTAGCATTTTAATAAATTACAGTGTACTATAATGGTCTCTGGACATTTGGTGGGTGAAGTGCATTGTGGGAGGTCAGTCTTTTTTAATAGCTCCAGCTATTCTTCAGTAAAATTAAAGAAGTTAGTCTGTTACTTCAGTTCTTCCTTGTGTTGTTAGACTGGATGTATCGAGCATCATACATTTAACCCAGGTTTGAGGAGTTTACCACACCTTATGGCAGCTAACATAAAAAAACAAATCCTTTTTTTTTTTTTATTTACCCAGACTTGAAGTCCCACTCTGATCCTCTTTTGAACTATTTTAGAGCGTTCCCAGTGCTCTTATAATGATTATTTCTAGCAAAGAAAAAAACCAACATAAACTGTATTGTTTTCTATGACATAGCATTCCCACCCCCCTTTTGATCACCCATAAATGAGCTTTCTAGTTTACAGCCCCTCACACCCACAATCTAACAGTACTGGTGCAACAAATATGGCGAGTAATATTGAAGCCATACAGTCGTACAGCCATACAGCGTATTTTCTATGTCGAAAATACACTCTTTTTCAAACTGTACTTTTTTATATGTTCCCAATTCACAACAATTTGAATAAAGAAATACTCAGAAATGCAAACGCAAGCTTAATGTTCTTTATATGTCCTCTATCATCAGAAAAATGCCACAAGAACATGATAAAAGCACCTAAAACAACATTTTCATAGGAATGGGTTTGTTCTTCTTTTTAAAATTTGGATTATTTTTTACTTCATAAATTCTCTGTGACAAGCTTGTTTTGTTTTGTTTTTGTTTTTCAAAATTTAGCCTACCGTACTCTGATATTGAGTTGTATACAGGTCAAAGGCTTTTGTTTGCAATAGGGTATTGTATTTTACCACTATCGCAATGATATATATATATATATATATAAAAAGTTTTATCTAAAGAGAATCAGGACTCAGTTAAAGTCATTAAGTACGTCGGAATTCCAAAGATAAATCCATTCTCTTTGTTTTCTAAATGTTTTCTTCTAGCCCCCAACTGGCAAATGTTATTATGAGGGAAAGGATAAAGAACATTTTTTTAATAAAAGGAAACAAAGAACGGGATCTGTGCATTCAATCAACCCTTCCTACAGTAAATAGCAGATAAAGAAACCATCAATTACCCAGCTTTTACTGCAAGTACATGAAGATTGACCTTAAAAAGCACACAGCTGTCACACAAAACATGTAAAAATATGCTGGAAAACACTAGTTATCCATCATTTAATCAAAGAAAAATATTGCAGAAAAAAATCAATAATGTCAGAATATTACAGTTCTAAAAGTGAAACTTTTAAAAGTTTTGTTTTTCATTAAGATAACTGGTTACAAAGAGAACAAAAAAGTTAGAGATCCTGACAGCTGGGTATGCCTCACAAGGTCTCCCTCCATCACCCTTCGCTATTATTCACAGTGATAACTGCTGCCTCCCACACAGTCCAAAGGCTAAAGGAGGGATTAATTTGTCTCATTAAAATGTAACTAAAAAGCACCAATCCCCACAGAGAGGGACACCAATAGGGACAGGTTTTCTTCAGTAATGAGCAAATCTCCACCCATAGCAAAGCTCATTAAAACTGTCAGTGGTAAAAACAGTCACAATGGGGTTAAAGCAACATCACAAAAAACAACAAATCTACCAAACCGCTTTAATAATGTAGAGTCTGGCTCCATATTTCTGTTTGAGCTGTCAGTCTGTTGTGCAAGAAGCCATGTTTACCTAATCCAACAAGAGGTTTCTCCACACCAAGACATTTTAATGAAATTTTCACATTTCATCTCCTCTTGAGGGGGAACCGCTGAGGACCTTCAGTCAGCGCTTTCAAATTAAGACTTAGCCTGTACGTGCACCGAGTTTTTTATTTTTATTTTTATTTTTTTGCAGCATACTGCACACAGCAAACTCACTCAAAACACATTAAGATAAATCAAATTGGAAAGCATGAGCAGATGATTATAAAAAAAGAAAGACTTACCATCAAATCTTTCATGTCTGGAGACAAATGTGGTCCTCAGTGTTTCAGTTGTTTCTTCCAGCAGATGATCAAAATCCAGTTTGCTCTGTTGGCCAAATGTGTCCTCCATTTCCTGGGTGCAGCATGTGTTCCCCTGAGGACACACACGCAGATGAGGTCCTGCCAAATATAAAGAGAACAAGTCATTTCAGCGTTTTGTAAAACCGACTGCATTAATGGACAGAGAGTAAATGTGTAGAATCAAGAGTCAACTTTTCAACAAGGAGCCAACATTATATTATTGGGTTATACAGTCACTGGCCACTTCATTAGGCAGACCTGTCCTACTGCTTGTTAATGTAAATGTCGAATTAGCCAATCACATGGGAGCAATTCAATGCATTTAGGCATGTAGACACGGTCAAGACGATCTGCTACAGTTCAAACCGAGCATCAGAATGGTGAAAAACGGTGACTTAAGTGACTTTGAACGTGGCATAGTTGTTGATGCCAGAGGTTAGAGAAGAATGGCCAGACTGGTTCCACCTGAAAGAAAGGCAACAGTAACTCAAATGACCACTGGTTACAACCAAGGTCTACATAAAAGAATCTCTGAACCACAACACATTCAGCCGTGAGGCAGATGGGCTACAGCGGCCAATACAACACCGGGTGCCACTTCTGGCAACTAAGAACAGGAAACTGAGGCTACAATTCCCACAGGCTCACCAAAACTGGACAATAGAAGATTAGACAAACATTGTCTGGTCTGATGAGTCTCGATTTCTGCTGAAACTTTTGGATGAACGGGTCAGAGATTGGCGTCAACAACATGAAAGCATGGATCCATCCTGCCTTGTATCAACAGTTTAGGCTGCTGGTGGTATAGTGGTGTGGGGGATATTTTCTTGCCACACTTTGGGCCCCTTAGCACAAAATGAGCATGGTTACAACACCACAGCCTACTAGTATGGTTGCTGACCATGACCATCCATTTATGACCACAGTGTCATAAAGGATAAAATGATTCACATAAAAGCTGGAACAACTGGAATCATCTCAGACTGTTTTTTTTATTTTATTTATTTTTTTTAAATATGACAATAAGTTCACTGGACTCAAATGGCCTAAACAGTCACCAGATCTCAACCCAACAGATCACCTTTGGGATGCGGTGGAACGAGCATGGCATCATGGATGTGCAGCCGACAATTCTGCAGCAACTGTGTGATGCTGTCATGTCAATATGGACCAATCTCTCTGAGGAATGTTTCCTGTACCTTGTTGAATCTATGCCATTAAGGAGTTAGGCAGTTCTGAAAGCAAAAGGGGTCCAACCCGATACTAGAAAGGCATCCCTTTCTGAATGAAAGGAGGACAATGTTCTTATAGTTAACAGCATTTCATTCTGTTGCTCTTTTTTTGTCACATTTTATGTTTTCCTACAACATACAGTTATTTTAATGAAAAAAGTAAATCAAATACTGACCAGAGTCTTAGATTATAAATAAAAAGACTAATTCTGTGAGCTGTTTTATTTAAACAGAAACTTGATTTGGAATTGATCAAACTGTACATTTTAATCATTTAATGATTTCTAGAAACAAAACTCATTTTTTTCCTAAACAGTGAAACCAGCATGACTGAGATTCTTATGGTAATTTCTCAAATCCTTTATCCCCATTTTCTTTCAGTTTAAAACACGAGTTGGACTTGTTCTAGAAATAACCCAGCAAGTCAAGAGAAATAGATGTGTGAATAAAAAGGGGAGATGTACAACTTGCAGAGAGCATGGAGGTGAAGAAGGTGTAGGAGGCTAAGCACCTGGGCTCAACTGTTGCAGGGCGAAAGGGTGAAGCAGGTGTGGAAAAACGGCAAATAATTTGTGACAAAGGCAAGCCATGAAGGGTCGAAGACGACTTTATAGGAAGCTGGTGATGTTTGATTAAAGATCTAACTAGGGGTGTGCCAAAATATCGATATGGTGATATATCGCGATATTTAGTCCCGCGATCGATTATCGATACGTCTTCATCAAGTATCGACCTTTTAGTTACGTTTAAAAACCCTGTAAAACGTTATATTAACCATCCTTTGGTAAGACAATTCCTTGGAGGGTCGATAGGGGGCGCTCGTTGCGAGATTGGCTGTTGCGGGCGGACGAAGAAGAACACACATTCAAACAAAGATGGCGGAGCGGGAAAACAATGAGAGGCGACGGCAGCATTGAAGCTGCATCACCCGGAGTTGTGTAAGAAAGCTGTGACTGTTGCTGGCCTGAAGCCGACACAGCCCGACGCGGATACTTTTTTTCAGACGAAGCTACCGCCGTCTTCTGAGAGACAGAGCAGCGGCAATAACAAACGGAAAACGGTCCCTGCAGCGCGGTGGAGAACGAGGGATTTGGGTTTTTATTGAATACAGTAGAGCCACGCTTTGACATTCCCTCTCGGAAATACTGAAAAAATGATCCCTGTACTGTACGGCCAGACCAGAGCTACAGCGGAGATGGAAACGGAAGAAAGAGGCATCCCTGCCCTTAGACCCCCCTTCTCCTCTGACGCTAAAAAGTCTGTGGTTCTCCAGAAAAACATGAACATAAACATACATCACATGCAGCTTTTCCCCAAACGTGTTGTTCACAAAGACGTTAACTTTTAGATGCCCTTTAAGTTTTTTTTTATGTATTTTATCCCTGGTTATTTATTTTGAAAGCAGTTTATGTCTTAAATAACTCAAAGGAAAGTTCCTAGCTACTTGATTTTTATTTTTCTGTGAGAATTATATTTTTGTTTACACCACATTTACACTAAATGGTGTCATTTATTTTTTAACAAAGACACTAATTTGTTCACAGAATTAATATCTGATTTACAGCTATTTTTTCAATTAAGCGATGGCTATGGTTTTGTTTTTCAAAAGTTAATACCAATGTGTCTGGCAGCTACTTGACTCATTCCTTTTTTATCCTTTTTACAGCAATTTTGTACTAAATAATGACACTGCTGTTCATGTTCACTATTGTTTAAACTGAATTTTACAGATATTTCCAAATGAAAATTGTCATTGTTTGTCAAAGACAGAGTATTACTGATTTCAGTAACGTTACACAAAAGTCTGTTATTCATTACACCAAATAGGACACAAGTTGTTTATTATCATGGTGTTTAAAAACGAAAAAATAAATGGGGAAATATTTTCCAAAAAGCTGTTTTTAAAAGGTCTTCTTTCTTAAAGTTTATATATCGTGAGTTGTTAGAGACGAGATATATCGATTATCGCATTATCGCCATATCGTGATAGTATCGTTATCGTGAGCAAAGTATCGTTATCGTATCGTATCGTGAGGTACCCAGTGATTCCCAGCCCTAGATCTAACAGTGAGGAAGAGAGTTGGCTTACAGTATAGCCACGTGTCAAGGCTAAAGTGTTGAGGTTCTATTTAAAAGTGGTTATAAAGACTGTATTAAAACTAATTTTACCGAACGCCAGACAAGGAAATAGAAATGGTTTGAAAAAGTGAAAAAGCAGTCAGTCCAGTTCATGGAGTATTATTGTATTATGCTCGAAATCAAAAGCAAAAAAAAAAAGGTAATGGCCTACTAGGCTGCCACTAAGTTTATTTTAGTTGTAAAGTTGAACTATTTCATACTACAGTGAAAAAGGAGCACAATCATTTTTTAACAAGGTTTAATTTGGAAGTAAGTGGGTTCCCATTAAGACTACGGTTACATATGCCAAAATGCCACTGTGATGCGACCTAAACGCAGGTTTTACAGCTTCATTTTGAAAATGAAAAAGCATTTCTAAAATTGACTTTTTTTTAATTATGAGACACAAATGCTTCAAAACATTTGGAGCTTTTCAATAATATGAAATGTGAAGGGGTCGTGCTCTGGCAGGTGTAGTTTTGGTGAATTAAAAAAAAAATGACAGGACAAATTTTGTTTTTCTCAGGCAGTCAGCTGTCTAGTTAAAACTAAATGCTGTAGTTTTAAATAAAATTAAGGCTTGCTACTTGGGTAAAAATATTGTAACTCTCAGAAATGAGGCAGAGAAGGTGATCATACCCTTTAAAAATATAGAAACCTGACAATAAATTAAATTACTTAATTATTTTTATTTGTAAAAAATGGTTTAATCAGTTAAATCTTTGGCTTATTTAACATGGGAATGAATGGGAAATTGAAAGCTGTCAGTGGTCATTTGAAGAGCTGCAAAAGTCAGGTAGCTTCAAACCCAGATGCATGGCATCTTATTAAACATGCATTTTGGGGGCAAATATCATACTTTGTATTAATAGTCTTAAATTACATAATTAATTGGACTGATGAAATATTCAAGTTAATTAAAACTTTATGAGGGATATAATTTCATTTCCACGAGCCAGCCTCTTTAAGAGGCACAGATAAATTCAACTCAGTCCGTGAAAGGTTTCATTTACAACATTCGTTTTGTTGCATTATCTTTAGAAATGCCGTTTGCTTTCCTGCAAATCAAAACAAGAAGAAACATATCAATCTGTGGGAAAATGCCTTTGTATTTTGAGGTTTTAGCTGTATGTCACAATCACTGCGTGGGTTGTTGTGGCCGTTATTACATAAGGCGGAAAAAGATGTGGTTAAATCATTTCCATTGTTACAAATTCTGAGGTTCGCATTGGCAATGAACTTTTCAAATTTCAAGCATAGTATTACATTTCCTCTATGGGAAGAGTAGATGCAGATGTTGGTTTTGCAAAATCAAAAAGAAAATCAAAGTTTTTAAAGATTTGTATGTAGTAGAGGTTCTTCTAACACAGCTAAAGATTGTTCTTTTAGACTAAATATAATGAGCAATGCTAGTATATTCATTTACAGAATGCCAAACGAGTGGAGTAATATGTGGGGGATTTCTTTGTGGCTATACATGTGGATTTAAAAACTATAATTAATGCCTCAATTAAGCAAATCATCATGTCATTATCAATGGTTTCAAGTTTATATGTATTATTTTAATTTATCTGGCTTATTTGAACAATGCCTAATGTTAGAATACATTTTATTATGAATATTTATTCTTTCACCAGGCTTAAAAGAGTAGAAAACATAAAAGGTCTTTGTATTATTTGGAACTTCATCTGAGAATGCTAGAAATTGGAAAATGCCAAGAGGTAAAAGGTGATATAAATGTTAAAAATAAAAAAAAGATTGGAATAGAAATAGAAATACATAAAATGTATATTTGGAGAAGTGAAATGAGTTACTGAGGCTGAGGCAGACCTGAGGCCTGAATGATGGACACAGGACTGCAGAAGTCAGACTCCAGCAGTGTGGAAGATGACAACTGCCATGGAAACCTATAGCATGACCTAATGAGACTGTTTTCGCCTTCAACACCTGATGCCACTTGCTCAAAGTAGTTTTTCTTATCTGAGTGTTATTTTTTAAAGCCACAGTGCAGTGCATTTCCCCCGGATTGAAGTTGTATTCTCCGGGCAAAAAAAATGTCCTCTAAAAATGTAATACCTTTAATTTTCTTTTCTTACACACATTTAGGGTGTATTCAGACTGGACAAAATCACTTGTTTCTGAACCTTGCGTCTGGTCTGTATTCAGACGGCTGTCAAGAGGACCTTTCTGCTATGAACCAAAGCTTGTAAACAAAAGCATGTGACTAAAGGTTTCTTCACTCATTGGTCAGGAATTACGAGAGCAGGAAGTCCTGCGCTTTGCAACCCTTGTCAGGATAGTTAACTCATGACAACTTTACATTTCCAGACCAATTTTGAGTCATACTGCAAGGCGGTTACTGGTCGATAATTTATTATTGACATATAGATTGTCAAGAAAACAGTGAAAGGCAATGTGTTTCATGTTAAAAGTGGTTTTAAAGAGCCTGAATTAATCCCACCACATTACAATGAGTTGCTGTTTTTCCTTGTGGTGTTATAACATTGTTTTTAAGAGAGTTCAGTTGAGGAACAACAAGGTCCCTTTTAGGATGATGTCACAGCAGCACTGGGCACTGCGTAACGAGACCCAAGAAAGCATGTAAGAAGTGCGTTTTCAACTGTGTTAACATAAATGTTCTTACAAGTAAGGAGTTGGACCCTTTTTTCTGTTTGATAACACGACAATTGTTATTTTATACTTGTCCGCGGCTCATTGGTTGCTTCTTTCCTTCTGTTTACATCACGTAACCACCACACTATGGTAGCCGTTTTGGGTCCGAGAGCGGTTCCTGGTCCCAGACTAGGGTCCGCTTCGGGGTATTCAGACTGGAAATTTGTTCCGCATTATTAGGGGGAAACAAAAACTTTGGTTTACTTTAAACAAACCAAATGTGGTCATTCTGAATACGCCCTAAAAATGGGCTAGTTTTCTTTCTAAGAATGTAAAATTCTTTAAACAATTGTCGCTTAGGGTTAACTGGCTTCAGTCTGACTCACCGGTCTCTGGATAAAATATGAAATAACCCTGGTTTATGTAAGAACGTCCAAAAACCAACAGAACCATTAAGCATGACAACTTCACAAAGAGATTGTATCAACAACATTTACCTCTGACTGCTAAGAACATGATAAAACTCTTTATTAAAAAGCTGAATAAATGTAGCTTCTGACAAAGAACTTATTACCCAAACTAAACAAATAAATCATATATCAGATAGTTTTTAAAAAAAGTATTTCTGATATATCCACAGAGAGGAAGTGAAGCTCTACAGCCAATCTGTCTGCAGGACCCCTCTGTGTGGAAAAGCAATCATTGCCTCAAGAAGAAAACACATTTGTGGGTTTGAAAGACAGCTCATGTGTGGCTGAAGGCATTTTGATCAGATAAGACTGAAAACATCACATGTGCTGCAAATTGAGAGCCTTTAATCATCTTCAGAACAAAAACCCCCTCTATGGTAAGAACTGAAGGCAAAACATTTTAAATTCCCTAAAGTTCATGCATGACTAAATAAATGGCCAATTAGGTTTTAGGTGGAGCTTTTTCATTATAGAAGAAAAAACTTTAAAACAGTGTGTCCTAGTGGTGCCTACATGAAAATAAAATTTTTACACATTACTGTATCTAAAAGTATGTGACCTCATTTTAACCTCAGTGGTAAAATAATCGATTAAAGAAATAAATTGACTTGATACGCAAAGTTTTTTTTTTTTCTATTCTAAATTACTAAAATCTTTCATATAAAAACTGACAGACAGAGCATACGTTTCTTTCCTGAGCAGATATTGTTATACATTGGATCAAATTATTTTAAAACCTTTAGTTACAATATAAACCAAACAACTGAACTCAAACTCTGAGTAGCTCCAAGTTGCTGCAACTACTAGATATTTTACTAGATGTTCAACACTTGTCTAATAATTTTCTACATTACAAACCTAAGAACCAGATCAAATACAGACTACTGACAATTTTCAGTCTTGCAAGTGAAGCACAAATCAAACTAGGTCTAGGCAAAGTAGCTTTTCAGGTATGACAGCAACATTTTCAATAACCGTCAGCTTCATGGACAGCATTAGCAGCAATTTCAAGCATTTTTTTTAACAATACATACAAATAAAAAAGATTTATTCTTAGAAGGACTGTAAGGATATATATAAAACAATAAAACTATGGGAAATATTTCATTGAAAAAAATAAATAAATAAGCAAGACTTCAAAATGTTCAAACACAGATTGTTTTCACGTCAGAACTTTACAAAAAGTTCTAACTGAACAAACGTAACCGTGACCCAGGTTGTTTCATTTCTCTGCTCATAACCCAGAAAGGTAGGGCACCTCTCTGAAGCATTCCTCTGTATTTGGTCAAACAGATGCACAGCAGATGCTCTCTGTCATTCTCTATATTGTCTGGTTCCCCCTGACAAACCTTTTATGGCTTCACAGATGAAACCACACTCAGTACAAACCAGATCAATATTACTTGTGACAGTCTAGTTTCTCTTTGTCAAATGGATCTACAGGGAACAAAAAAGCTAGGCTAATTTTCTATTTTAATTATTTTGATTATGAGGACTAGACCCAATCTTTGATATAGTTTCAAATGTTACTAATGTCATAAAAATACATTTTTACTCACATTTTAACAGTAAAGTTTCTCCAAAAGAATGGTTATACATTTGTCTAAATTAGTGCAGTTCAAGGTTAAAAATAAATCTTAGATTTATTGTTATTTAGCCTAAATCTTGACAGATTTTTGGTTTACTATCAAAATAAGACATCCTGTTGTTATTTTCCTCAAAATAAATGCATCATTGAACAATCACTGAAAGCTAAATAGCTACTTGAGGGTAGCGTTTAAGATTGTAGTGTTTGTCTCCATATTTTTTGTTCTCTGTGAATGAGTTGTTCAACCCTCAACCACCTTACGTTGCCTCAAGGCAACAAACCACATTTTCCTGTCTCACCATTGAATAAAAATAACACATTTTTTCAAAGGTTTCAGAAAATGACAGTAAGGAAGTAGAAGAATGGATTCATGAATCAGGTTTGAGGGACAGTTATGAACTCAGGGTTCAATGAGGGGATCAGTTGGAACAGTAATTGTGTGTGTGTGTGTGTGTGGGTGTGGGTGTGTGTGTGCATGCATACTGGTCCTATGGCAAATATTGATTTCTAATATCTTTTTTCTTTTTTTGAGTAGAAAATGCAATTTACAACTCTGTTACACACCTGATCGCAATCGCTTCCTCAAGTTTCACACCGAGTAAAGATGATGAAAGCAACAAACCAATATATGGTTGGGGGGGGGGGGGGGGGGGGGGGGGGGGGGGGGGGGGGGGGGGGGGGGGGGGTGATGATCAATTTTAGGATTGATATTATTTTAGGGACCCCAAAGCTACCCAAAAATAGGGGGATTTTTTTCCCTCCAAAAATGAAAAAGTCTTGCTTATATGCAAAATAGACAAAAATCAATGTAGAGATAAAGAACACATTCAATTATTTTCATGCGCCAGTCTCATCTAAGGTTATTGCTCTTTGAACTGGAAGAAGTTTAATATTTGTTTCCATTGGCCTCAAGACGTTAGTGTGAAATCTCACTGAGCCGATCTGTTAAATAGTTATTATCTACATTTAGAAGTGAGTTCTCCCATAAGACGCGACACATTCGCAGGGTTGCACATTTTCTTGCATGTGTAACAAAGCATTGTTTTAGTATCCATGAAATGTTAACCATGCAGGATAGAAATGATTTAAAAAAGCTGTTTTTCTTGTTTTTGTAGATATCTGCAAAACTCTTTTCAAAAGTTCTCAAAGTAGTTTCGCAAGGTTAAGGAACACAAAATGCGAGGCAACTTTTCCAAAGGTAATCACTCAAGTCATATTGCAATTGCAGTGAACCCCCGCGTATTTACGTTTCAATATTTGAAGTTTCACGTATTTATTTCAGTCACATGACTCCTCAGGTTCATCACAAAACCTAAGTACTATTGCTCTGAATAAAAATTAAATTAAAATTTAATGTAATAATAATAATATTCCAATGATCTTTAATAAATATTTTACAAAGCATAAGATATGTTTTAGAAGGATTGGTGGACATTTTTCAGCCAGTGGGGTAGGATGGGGGGGTACCTCCGTATTCGCGGATGTCTCTGGTCCCTAACGCCCACAAATATGGGGGGATACTATAGTTAAATGTAAAAAAAATATTTTTAGTCTCCATACAGTGGAATTTAATGTCAAGCAACACCATGGGCATACTTATACCAAAATTTCCCCAGAAATGGGGTGGTGGTCCTATGTCATGGATTTATAGGTCCTAAAAGGAAGATGCTAAGGCTTGTGGCAGAATACAAAGCAAATAAGAAAAAAAAAGAAAAAAACTTAGGCCAAATCCAAACTCATCCCCAACACCTCTGGCTCTTCCCTATTCCTCCAATTATAGGGGCATTTGGAGCTGTAGTGGTGTCCAAACTTGTTTTTCAAGGAGGAGCGGTAGTGACTTGGGGCTGGCTCTCCCTCCACCGGGAGGGTGATCCGCATCGCGTTTTGGCGCAGAGGGGAAAAGCATTGCCTCACAAGGGTGTGCTATGAAAAACACAAGTTTACATTTAAATGTAACTAATGACTTTTTGTTTTCACATTATTTTTTAAAGCTATAAAACCAATGTTGTTAAGTATTTTCCAAATGCTGGAAACTACATCCTAACGTAGCTCACTGGCAAATATTGATGCCGTCACCGATTGGTAGTACAGTCCAAATTTGATGACACTATTTTTCCATATCTTTCTGGAAGGTAAGGAATTCGGCCTCATACTCTCCATCCATCCGTTCAATCCTGTAGGGGCCATGGGGTTGCTGGAGCCTATCCCAGTTTCTGTTGGGTGAAGGTGGGGTTCACCCTGGAAAGTTCACCAGCCACACAACGGACAATTTAGAATCATCAACTTACCTATATTTTTGGACTGAGAAAAAACGTGCTTGGAGAAAACCCACTGCACGCACAGGGAGAAGATGCAAACTCCTCACAGAAAGGTCCCAACTGGGATTTAATCTAGTCCCCCTCTTGCTGTGAGGTGAAAGTGCTAACCACTACACCACCGTGCAGCCCAAACCTGAACTAAAATATGACCTAAGAAAACACCAAAATCCTGAGGTAAAATGAAGGTGGAAGATGGGCAAAAATCTAAACAGTAAGAAAAAAACATCCAGTCTGAATTTTAATGGGGCAATTAACTAAATCTAAATCTGCTGCTAATTATTCAAAAATTAAAACATTGTGTTCTGTGATTGGAAGGGAAATCTAGTAAATCAGTTCTGGGAGAATTCAAGAAAAACCTGTTTCATTCTATCTGTCTTGGTTTTTCAGTATACTTATTAACAAACTTGATGCTACTGGAGGATTCATTTATGGTGGTGTGTTTAACCAGCTCACACAGATATCATAAATCAATCAAATATTGATTTACAGGTATAATATTTGAAATGTATGAATTCAATCCAATCAATGTATTTTGACGTGAATTTTGTTTTTTACCTCTTCAGGGTTTTCTAAAAGGTCATTTACTCTGTAAAAAATTTTAGCTAGAGAGATAGAAAGAGAGAATTGTGGCTTTTGTGTGACTGTGACCTCTTTAGAAATAAACCTCCAGCCTTTCTATGAAACAAAACATGCTGTTCAAGCAAATTAATAACCCATTATCGTGTCTGCAGAGGTTTGGATCAATAGTCCAACTATATGAATAAGTAAAGATAGCTTGCCTCAGTTTCATATTAGGAGCACCTTGTGTGGAAATGACGATTCATAATCGTATTTCGGGCAGATGACTCGTAGCAGGGTTTCTTAGCTAATACCCCAGGGCGGTTCAGTCAATTAATGCACCTGCTCAGCGTCCTATTTAAGTCAGGTGCGCAGGCGCTCATTCTCTTTCTTACCTTCAGCGCTCATTCTTCGCCCCACCCTCCTCCCCGGCTTCCACCTGTGGGCTCCGTAAGGGGGTTTTTGTTACCCGAAAGTTTTATGGAAATCTCTCATGGAATTGAACGGAGCCTTATGCCAAACCAAAAGATGTGAATGCCAACTAAAGTATGTGGAAAATGTCAAATAAATATTTCTTACTGCAAGAGTTGTCTGACTGAAATAATATATTGTGTGGCCCCTTATTAGGGCTGAACCTAAACAAGATCAGCAAGCCGTTCTTGTTTCTCCACCTTATTAAAAGTGAATCAATAGGTTAGAGTTAAATGTTGCTGTAAATAGATATTTAAAACGCTGAAGCAGAAACTGAAAGCAGATTTCACGCTATGCACACTAAAGGCCTTGTGTATGGTGCAGTTTTATGCATTAGCAGGATGGTAATATTAGTTAATACCACTGCATCCAGACATCTGAGGCATGCAAGTTATTTGAATTTAATTTTTAATCCCCCGTGTCTGTTTCTTCCCCCTATTCTCTGCAACTCAGTGGAACATTCCCTTTAAGTGTTGGATGACCTTAAGAAGAACATAAAAAGTACAAAATAAAGACACACAAGGTAACATAAAAGTAAATATTACACAAACGTAAGCAGAGGGATTACAGTACACCATCTTTAGAAAAACATAAGAAAAAGCAAAAAGGAGCATGGATGGATAGATTAATGGATAGCAACATTATTAATCCAATTACACTCTAAAAAGAGTATTTGGGTGTAGTTGGAAAGATGAACATTTTTACATTGATCTAACTTAATTATTTAGTTTGTTGAAAATGAATTCTTTTTTTTTTTTTAGTTCAGTCAACTTAAAAATAACACAAGTTGTCTGACATAGTTATTTTACTTTCAATGAACTTAATTCAATTAAGTTGGTGTAACTTTGGCGTGAAGCTGTCAATGCGTCATGACGTAAGGCAGCGCAAGGAATTGTGGGATACCATTTTCTTTGCCCGTCTGGGCAGATTGGGGTTTAAGTGTGAGTTTTTGTCCATGTGTTTTATTGTCCAGCTGTTTTACTCTGTTTTTACTAGTAATTTAACCTGTTATGTTTATTTCTGCCCTAATGCAAGACATTGCTGGGTCATTCTTGTTTTTGATCTGGAAATTACAAGGTCTGTTGGCCTAAACTTTAACACATGTAAAATCAATAAAATCAAAGAGAAAAAAATGATAAAAAACCAAAAAGCTAGAAATACATTGTGTTGAGAAGGATAAATATGATATTTAGTTAGATAAATGTGTTCATTTGAGTTGTCTAAACAAAACAATTTAAGTTGGATCAACATATTAAATTGAGTTGGATAAAAAATCAAGTCGAATAAACTTAATTCAATTACATGTTACCAATTGAAGTGATTCATTTAAGTTGGATCAACTTTTTTCTTAGAATGTACAATGGAAAATGTGTACAGAGGCACCAGCAAAAAATATACTAAATTGAATCCTTACATCTCAAATCTCGAGTTGTTTGAGCCAGTATTCAAGTGATTTAATGACTGTAGCTAAAAGTGACGGCCTCTAAGCTTCCGCTATAGAGAAATGACCTTGTAAACATTGAGAAAGAATAGTAGAATCACAAAGAGATTCCTCCCACGCTTAGACAGGATGAGAGTTAGCAGCAAAACTAAACTCAGTCAAATCAGTAATAAATACAGCAAAACAAAGTACTAAATGTGTTTTCAACACATTATTCCACAAAGGATAATTAGTATAAAGAGATGTAAAATAAAACGTAATTTCCGTTTTAGCGTGAATAAAAGGGGGAAAAAAAACTGTAAATGATGTCACAGCTGCTTCGAGTAACACCTTTTTGCTGACACTTATAAGAATTAAATCTGGTATAACTGCAGGAGCATCACTTGAGACAAAATTTAAAAGCTGGCAAAGACGGCTCCAGTGTGCACTGATAATTATTTTTTTAATCAAGAATTTGTGGATGCGATCTGCCCTGACCACACTACTTAGAACCTGTACCCCTACCTTTTTTTGTGATATTTAATGTCAAATAAAACTTTTAATTCTAAAGTGAAGAGGGAATAATATTTTTAATGTAGTGAAACTAACTTGTAAATGGAATTCTTTTAAGTAAAAACAGTGATGTCCCTCACCTAAATATTACACCGCTGAACCTCTAGAAGATTTGCTTTCATGGTGTTAAAAGTCAAATTGATGATTTTAGTGAATTTTTTTTCTTTCCAGTAATTTATGCAGAAGTTTAAGTTTAAACAAATTTGATCCAATTTAGGAGGTGACTTCATGTAGCAATTTTCTATAATAATTTATAATTTGCAAGCAGACTCCAACTTGTTCGATGAAACAAGTGAGGTAACCAAGGAACAAGCAAGGACACCTGCAACAGTAGAGGAATGTTTTTGGGTCAAAGCCAAAGACTTCATAAAGAGTTGGACAGAGTGAGAGATCATCAGAAACAAGTCAAATCAGGAAACCCATATCCACCTTCGAGCATAATTTCAACATTATTATTGGTATGTGCTTTTATAATGAAAAGATGGATTCTTTGAGGTTACTCAGTACCTTGGCTCAGAATGGACGTCATTCTTTTGCCCATCAAACAATTCAGATGGCTATAAGTTAGAAATGAAGCAATCTGATTGAAAAAAATAAAAAGGTTGATGAAATGAACAACTCATTTCACACATTTAAACTGCTTTCCTACCCGTTTCTGCCTTTAAGAAGCAGACTTTTGTGTCCCTACTGATGCTTCGTCAAAGAGAACACAATTATCTGATGAGGAAACACTTTTTTACTTCTGTAAGATCTGACTAAATATTGCCAACATTAAGAACCAAGTATGATGAGCAATGCTCTAAATGGAGCTGCACTGTTGAGTAGCTTTGGTAATTTACTGTAATCTGAGTGGAAAGTGTCTCAGCAGCGGACACAAGGATATTAATCTTGCCATTCTAGTTGAACTAGGCCAAAACTACATGCAACAATATAGTCAGTTTTGAAGAGTTGATAGACATTTTCAAGTTTCTTGAGGACCCACTTTGATTGTGTTTTTGGTGTTATTAACATCTTCCTGTGGAACTTTTCTAGTGATGGAGGGCATATACAAAACAAATTAAGCTTAAAATTGGGTTTCTGAGTATTTCTTAATTCAAATCATTATGAACATGTGAATGTCATTTAAAAAAATAAAAAATACACCGGACTTGCCAAGAGCTCCCTGCTCTGCCTGATTTTGATGCATATAGATCCAAGTATGTCTTTGTTTTCCTTGTCTGAGCTGACATCTGGCTGAAAACTGTATGGCTGGATAGCTCAGTTATCGCTCGCCATTTTTGTTGCACCGGTAATATTATGGGGGGCTGTAAGCCAGCAGAGGGTGTAAAAACAGATAGCTCTGTTGTGGATGATGGGAAGGGAGGGAGTTGCTCCTCGCCAACAGTCTAAACTATTGTCACTCTGCAGAAACGATGTTCAAGAAAACAACAGTTTTTTTTTTTTTTAATTTTAGCTAAAAATGCCATAATCACAATTAAAAGACCAATTGGAATACTTTTAAAATAGACCAAACATTTATCAAGTTGGATGTTTAAGACATTTTTGTGCAAAAGTGAATATATTTGAGAAGAAATTCCTATATAACACATTAATAATCAGGAGCTTTGTTTCTAATGGAAATAAAACAAAGCTGTGAAAATATACAAACATCGGCTCTGAATTCCAACTCTATATTTCTCACATAGAGATGGTTTAATAAAGTCACAGAGGGTGTGTGTGCGTGGGGGGGGGGGGTGCTGTGTACTGAATAGCCAAGTTTCTTGTTCCATTCAGAACCTGCATCCATCAAAAGAACCTAAGTAACTTTATTCCTGTCGCATATTGGGTCACGTCAGATGTCATAATGAAAGACATGTCGGCGTTTTAAATAAGCAGGGGGTGAAAATGTGTCCTTGGGTGAATGAGGACAGGTTCAAGGGGAAGTGATCTCTCACTCACATGAAATGTCTACAATGAAAGCAAAGTACTGTGGTAAGATGGTATTTCTCATCCCTGGAGAGACAGCGTGAAGTGAAAAAGGGACAGGATTAAAGATGGAAAAGTTTCACAAAGCCAGCAAAAATGTCAGGATTTTCTCCTCTTGAAAGTGTCAATATTTTATTTCAGCATCCCAGCATGTTGGCACTTGTGTGGAAGTATTGACTTGTTAAATCGTGAAATATTCCTCAATATTATGTAAAACAGACAATTTGAGGAGCAAAATGTAGAAAATGCTGGGAGGGAAAATAAATAAATAAATAAACACTGAAGTATCTGCTAATAAAATGCCCCAACTCTACCTGTATTGTCAAAACTTAACTCAAATGTTATGTTAAGTCTGATACCTTGTCATTTCAGATAAAATTCAATAAAGAGCAAATGTCTATACAGTAGAAATCCTCTTTTGCAATGTATTAAGCATATTTTAAAACTTTGCAAACAACTTTTGTCTACTTTGTTTTTTCCATATTTCTTTTAATGATTAAATGTTTTTTCCATATTTCTTTCAATGATTAAATGATCTACCCCACACAAGATCCATTTGGGAATTGAAGTATTGAACTGAATCAAACTGAATCCTACCAGTCATGCCCCTCTTTCCCTTTTCGGAAATTAAACAACCTACTTTTGACTTTCATGTCACACTTTTTCAAATTATTTTCTGACATTTTATAAATGATAAGGACAAAAAGAAAGCAGGCGGTGGACATATATGAAAAATACAATACTCAATTTATCATTGCCAAGAAGATAAATTTACAACCAAAATGTACCGCCTGTTTGACCTTGAGGAGAATAGCTATGAAATATTTAAGTGCTTTACATCCTTGTGGACGGTGCCCCAATATCATTACTGTGAAGATTTATGTATGGATTTCCCCAACACTGTGTAAAGCACATTTAGACGGGACACACGCAACATAATCAGCAGTGGTAGCACTATGTCTGGCTTTGATGAGAAGTATGTCATAAAAAGCCAAGTGGATGCATGTGAGGTCCAGAGTGGATATTCGATCTAGGTGGGAAGCATGCCTAGAAAGCACCCGCCCCCACCACCCTGACTTTCTCCCCACCCAGAATAAGAAAGGAGCAGACGAGCCATTCTCGTCTGCAGTTTGCTAAGTGGAGCATGGCAAATGACTGCACTACAGGTAGCAGCTGGTGGAAGTTTAGAGACCTGGAAGCCCATGAGAATTGCACTGATCATTACCTCTCACTCAGTATTTATGGTTTAGCATATACAGACGTTCACTATTAGACACTCTTCTAGTCCGAATGTCCTCTGGGCAGAGGGTTTACTGAGAGGGCACCAGCTGAGGGCAGCGGCAGACACGACTGCTCCCCATAAACGACTCCGCACTGAACCATCCTTAGGAGCTGTGCAAAGGCAAACACCCTCTTAAGTTGCACATCATGTCTAGTCAGATGTTGTCACAAGACAGAAGTGGCAGACAAGCAGCTAAAGATAGATCCAACCAGGCATTAGAGGGGGCTTTGTTTCACGATGGCTTGGCTTTGACAAGCAGAGGCAATGTTGGGTCAAAACTGCATCTCTCAGCAGAAGCACAAGTGCATCCACTAAAAACTGATCACAACCATTGATTTGGAATGGAAGAAGCGCAGACTCATACCCTTCTTTCCCTTTTCATGATTAAACAACCTACTTTTGACTTTCATGTCTCAGTCCCTATGGAGAAAGAGCCAAAACAACTCTTTATTAAGGTCAAGTATGTAACAAACAAATACAAAGCATAACCCCCCCCCCAAAAGTTAATGTTTTCTGTTTATTATCAGGTAATTATTTCACATAAATTTGGAGCCTTGTAACCAATTTAAATCCTAAAGAAAAGTGGTCCCCAAACCCCGGGTTGCAGACCGATACCAGTGTGTGGGACAGTTGGAACTGGGCCACAGAGAAAAAAAAGACACAACCTACATTTTCGATCAGTTTTATTTATAATCGAATTCTGAAAGAAGTATTATTTTGGAAAACTACTGGATTCTCCTCGCCATTCTTGACTGAAATCAAGTCACTCGGTCTCGTGTCAAAAATCCATCTGCTACTTTCTTAAATCGGCTGCGCTGACCACTAAGGTGAAGCCCCCAAGCTAGCAAAGTTAACAAAAACCAAATGTATTTGGAAAGTTTCTTTTTGAAGAAAACAGCCAGTGAGGAAACAGAAGAATAGCCTTCGACTTCTACTAAAAGCTGCATTTAACAGACAAAAATCAGGAGTCTGGATTATAGCAACAGCGGTTCTCACCATCATAATAATAATACATAATTCTCAGCAACCGGCTGTCCAATTTACCAAGAAGGCTGTTATTAAAGCAGCTCAATTCGTGGGTTTTGGGTTGATGTTATATTTAAAAAATGCCAGTTTTAGTAGTGTTTTTTTTTTTTTTTTGGTTAACTGCTGGATAGCAAGCAGGAAATTTAGGGTTCAATTCCCAGGGGGCACAATGAGCTCCATCCAGTGTGGGTCCTAAGACTCTTCACTCTACTCCCTAACTATGTAACCACAATGGGCATCAACATCTAGGTTTCCCTGTGCTGGTCTCCAGCCCGGATAAAATACACGGTTGTGCCACGAAGGGCATCCGGCGTAAAACTTTCTGTCAAACCACCTGTGCCAATCAGTGAAAGCTGATTCTAAGTCGTGACCCCTAATGGGAAAGGTGAACAACAACAAGTGAAAGTTTTTAAGCTTTACCCAAAGAAGTTAACTGGAGGCTTAGAAAAAATAATCAGACGCCCACTTCTGCCTCGTACAGGCCGGTCCATGAAAATATCGCCTGGCATTAAGCTGGTCCATGGCCTGAAAAAGGTTGGGAAGCACTGCTATAGAATATGACTGTATAAAGTTTTTTTCTCCAGCCTAAATGGGCAACTAAGCAAATAAATAAATAAAACCATCGACTGCCACAAACTGTGTTTATCTTCCAGCAGGAGAATCAATGTAACATAAATTCAATATCTTGTTGACAACAGAAAAATGAATCTTCAACAGATCATTTAGATCATAAAAGCTTTCAAGTTAAACCCTTTGAGAGTAATTTAGAAGTCATAATTCACAAAAGTCTCATCTGAAAAACAGTCTGACAAGTATTTCCTTTTTCAGCTGTTGTTTACTCCTCCAATACATTGTTCAACATCTGTACAACAGTTGAGCCAATGTCATCTGTCAAATGCATTTGCACTGTAGCCTCCTGAAGTAGACTTTGGAGTGACGCACGATTTATAACGTATTAAAAGTATAAAAGAATAAACAGATTTTTTTATATAAATAGTAGGGAAAACATTAATTATAATCAGCAGCCTGATTGTGTATGAAAAGAAATTGTGTATATTCACAAACCTCAAATAAAAAGTATTTACAGGGAAATAAAAATGTTTACATAACCACTAAATAATACCAATAATAAAACCACTAGCTAAATCAATGAATAAATCATTAAAATATGAGCCTTCCCCTGGTTTGTTTTGGATATTCCAGTCTGGTTTGGTTTTGCTTCCACTTCAATGGCTGAGTAACCCAAAAACACTTGCAGGACACCGAGTTTCCTGCAGCCCTCAGAGCAAACACCCGCAGAGAGAGCCCATCATGAAGCACTTTGGCATTCATAAGCATGATTGATGATACCAGCACGGAGACAACACTTGAGAAATCCCCTCTGCCGTGAGAGAAGTGATGACTGTTTGGGTTGTTTTCCCCTGATAGGACTCCGGTGATAGGACAGATCCACATCACATTACAGGGGCAGAATGCAAGCTCAAATATTGGTGCAACTGCACACAAACATAACAAAAAAAAACTGTCAGTCTCAAAAGTCCTCAGAATTTCATCTCAGACCTTTTGATGTTTACTGAATGAAATAGAAAAACAAACCCAGGGAAAGCTCCAAGGCCCCTCTTGACTCATATTTCTATTTCCTTCTGACAGGAAGGTCAAATAATTTTACTATAGATCTCGTCTGTAGTGATGTATGATGCAGGGGGCTAACCAAGTGTCCTAGCCATTCCCTCCACAGGTCTCCCTCATTTAGCTCTTTTTAATCCCTCCCATCCATTACGTGACAGGAGCAGGCCAGCGCACATCGCACACTTCAGCAGGGATCGTTTGCCTCCTTGTGCACGCAGAAGATCACATAAAATATCAGCACTGTTATTTCTGTCCTATGACTTCCATCTCCTGGCTGGCAGTAAACAGAGTGGGACGTCAAATGATAGCATAGAATATGACATGCAAAGAAGTTCCATTGAATCCAGCAGTCTGCCGTATGACTCACTTTCCATATCTTGTCTCAGACGTTGGGTGATCTGGAAACTGAGACAGCAGGGGCAAGACTGAGCGAATGTCTGATCTTTACCAGGAGAGATGACAGGGTGGATTTAGGAAGTGACATAAAGTGAGTTTAGGAGTAGAAAGAAATATGAAAGTATTGCTTTTTTGGATATGCAAACACTCAGGACATTGCTATGTAAGATGCAGAGGGTTTGTACAGTGTGTTCTGCTCAGCGGGAGAAGAAGAACCTCGCTGGGCCTTTTGAACTTGGATCATCAAGAAACATGTCCATCACAGCTGCTGTCTTCGGGGCTGTCATTCCACCTGACCTGATTCTTCTAGCCCAAATTCCCTTCAGAAATGTTTTTGGGGTTATCATATTCAGCTAAAGTATACCAAAAGTTAAAGAAGTTTTTTATGTTTATAATAAATAAGAAAAAAATCTTTATTTGCAACAAGCAGCAATTTCTTTTTAAAGACCAATTCCAATGAAATTGGTGTTTTTGGTGTTTTTAACTCGTTTTGTGGCCTTGTTCTCATACTGGAGAACATACAAAAAGAAAATTAAGCTTAAAATTGCATTTCTGATGATTTCTTTATTCAATTAATTGTGAATCAGGAGCAGACGAAAATATTCAATTTGAAAAAGATTGTATTTGTAAAGTAAAAAAAACGCTGGGCGCTCCATTCCGATGCATACACTTGATGACAAGATCCGTGTCCGCTTTCGTTTGCCTCGTCTAAAGGGCTGGATATCTCCAATATTGCTTGTCATTTTTGTTGTTAGGGTTGGGAGGTGCTGTAAGCTAGCAGGACAGCAAGTAAACAGATGGGTGACGGGAAGTGGGGTTGGGCATTAATGCAGTTAATTGCTGCATTAATTCATTAATGCAGTTAATGCAGGGTAACTGCATTAACAGTCCCGCCCACAACTCAGAGGGGAATTTCTGATAAACTGCTGACGCTCTGCTCTACCAATAGAAAACAACATAGTTTATTTGATTTATATTTCGACTAAAAACAGCATAATCATAATTAAAGACCAATAGGAATGCTTTTACAATAGATTAAAATATGATTGGAGTGGCACTTTAAATGTTTAAAAAGGAAAACTTGGAAAATCAGATCCACTGTACATGCAAACAAAACCAGCTTTTTATGCAACTTGATGCAGTCAGTCCATCCGAGCATCAACACCTGACAGACGTCTGTCTTTTTAATTTGACGTTCAAGGCCAGATAATGACAAGAGGCTGTGGAGAATGAAACCACAAAGAACCATCGCTTTACCAGCTCACATGGTACACAGCAGCAGCAGCCAAAACCTCATTTGCAGAGGTGGAGCAGTAATATGAGGGTTGACATTACTCACATATCCTCAGCGAGTTAATAGAGTGTGATGGCAGCTGTAAGGCTGACAGAAACACTAAGCTCTACAGGAAGCTGTTAGAGCTACTCTTCACCAAGTCCCCCCAAGGACTAAGTAATCTACAAGTACTGCAATATGAACTCCAAAGAAATGTTAGCACTTAGGAGGCTCCCCGGCTGCCACATGGACACCACCCCCTAAACAGTTCCGGAACCACCAGCTCCTCCCGATGCAATTATCATACAATCACCTGACGGCAATTTTGTGCGCTAGCCACGAGTGTTTGAGCGGCTGCCATAAACGTGCAGCCGCCTCATTCTTCCATCACCATTTCCCCATCTTCTCCAAACGATTGACGGTTGACTGCTGTTTTTTTTAATGTCACCTCACGGTGCCCCCTTTTCCTCTGCTCCGTGAAAGCACTTCAGCGAAGAGTCTCTGCAGTGGTTTATCTGCAGCCACTCAACACGTGGCACACAAGCAGCCAAGTTTTTCAAAGTTTCAACCGGTACTAACAAGCAAACAGTTCATTTTGTAAATTACAATTTAGCTTCAGAAAAAACATAAACGAGTAGCCAAATATCTAAAAAAAATAGGCATTCAACGATTCCCCTTCCCCACAATTCAGTTAAAAGCTCCATTTTTGGTTTTGTCTCAATTTGATTCATGACTTATATATTACAAAACAACAATAAAAATAATAAAAAAAAATCTGAAAAATCCTTTATTTCATTTGCTAAATAGCAAGTAAGAATGAAGAAAACCCTTTAAGTTCACTCATACTAAGCCTGGTTTGCAGTAGGGATGCAACGATTCACTTTCCCCACGATTCCGTTTAGTGGTGTAGCATATGCTTTGGTTTTAAACTGAGAATTGAATTCTACTAAAAGAGAGATGTTTAAGCCAATTTTAACCAAAACCAGGGGTAAGATTTACTTTTAAGGAAGCATTTTTTGATGTATTTATAACTAAGACAATGGAAACTTTTCACACATCCTTACAAAAATGTTAAGTCTTTTTTAAATTTGTTTTGAAAAAAGTAAAAAGTCAACTTTTTATGTATGTTTCATTTGCTGGAAGCGTATCAAATTTCTTAACTATAATGTCATTAAAATGTGTATTTATTTGACTAGTCTATTTAACTCCTTCCCCTTAGTTTATGTAGAAAAATTATAAAGTAAAGCACCTTCTCCATGTTCTGTTGATTTTAAATAAACATTTAAAATGTTTAAAGTTTGTATATATTGTATATTTCTGTGTTTCTGGTAATCAAATGAAGATTTTTTTCATAATTTGTATATACTTTGACTGTGTATGGAGCTGGTTTATGAAGGCAGTTAGTGAAAATCCTGAAGGGCGTATCCATCTCCAAATAATTTTGCTCAGATGTTGGTTACATTTTGTCTCTTCAATAAGGTTATAACTCATTCATACGCACGATCAAAAGGAGTGTGGGGTGGCAGAGTTTCACTCATTTGGCAGGTTAGTGGGGATGTCAGAAACACAGATCTAAAAGATTTAATCAGTAAGTTATTCAACCCTTCTCTGAACAGGTGGGCCTGTTATAAAATATGCAGCCTTTTACTGGAGCCAGGTTTCCTGTTTTATAGACTCTGAAGCGCCAGTGATGGTATGCAACAACTCAATGTGGTGATTCAGGAAGGGGAGAAAGTGGCTTTGCATAAAACAGAAATTGTATGCCTTTAAATGTGCAAATATTCGCTTTTTATAAGCTATGAAGCTTCAAGGCTGGACATAAAAAAAATATAATAAATCAAATTAAAGAGTTGAATAGAATTCTGAGTGGAAATGGTCCTGCCAAATTACAGCTGTCAGGGTGATAATTGCTCAGCACAACTGTGGCAGAAATCAAGTCAAAACGGGCGAGTGCCTAGCTGTACTTTTATCTTATCAGCTCATTTTTCACAGGAAAGGAAGTAGACTGCAGAACTGCCCACCTTTTATCCTCACAGACCTCTGCCGGACAGACACAAAATGCACCTCTATCCTGAATGGGATTGATAAGACAGGATATGTGTTATCTCACCCCAGTGTTCAGACATGCTGGATATGATAACAACAACGGGCATGACACTTGAACGGTCCAAGCTGACTGGAGCAGGAAGCTGATCCAGTTATTGATTTGTCCCTGCCACAGTTAATCCTAATATGACAGTAATGTGTGGAAACAGGAACTTTGTGACATGTATGCAGTCCTGGAATACAGCAGCCTACCAGTTTCCTGCTGCAAAATTCCTGTTTAAAAAGTGGAATTATGCATCTGAGTGCATGCATGGGTGGCAAGACAGGTGTGCAGCAGAAGGTCTTACCTGGGATCTCCTGCAGAGGAATATTAGTGAAACTGAAGCCTCTCCCCGTGCAAGCCTCTGCAACTTGGCTGCAGTTTCTTGCTCTGAAGTCTGCCTTTGCAGCAACGAACAGAACGGAGAAAGTGCAAACGATGGTCTCCAGCCTGAACATGATCTCAGCTTCTCTGCAGCACCGCGGTCGCTGCCTCACAACTCCGCTGCAGCAGATCCGCAGGTGCGTAAAAACGCGCGCGTAATAGTTGGAAGTCAGCTGCTAACGTCTACAGAGGCATTTCTCAAAGCCCAAAAATAATGTGTCGCTGCGGAAAACGAGTGAAGAAAGTCCGCCGAGAGTGGAGGCGCCTCATGGATCCAAGCGGCGCGTCCCCCGTCCTGTTGACTTAACTTCCCTCAGCAGGAGGCGTCCCCCCCTGCGCGCCGAGCTGAAATGCTCAGTGGAAAGGAGCGCTCCGCGTTCTGATCCGATGCGCGCAGTCCGGGAGGGCAGAGAGGGGGAGTGCGACACAAAACGCGGAGTGGAATCCAGACCCACGCAGTTCATCCGGGCTGCAGACACCTCCGAGTAGAGAGCAAACAATCTGCATGTTCAGAGGAGGATTTTCTGTATTTACAAGCTTTATAGGCTTTTGCAGATCAGAACATGGACATTTCCCTTCAGCAAACGTTTAAAATTCTTTAATTGAACCAATCCACTATTTTTTTATTAATTTTTTTGGTTACCAGCTCATTTTTTTCTCCATTTAACACATTCTTGTGTGTTGCTTTTGAAGTAATCGAAGAAATTGTTTGAATTTGCAGTGTTCATCATAGGCTCTGCTTAAGTAAAATGGTATAGAGACGGCAATTTACTTCACTGGCAAATTCAAACCAACCACTCCTTCTAATCAACTCATCATACAGTAATTTTTGCAAAATATAGACCCAGAAATCCTTCATTAACATCTTTTAGTGAAGCATGTATTTATTTATGTATTTATTTTAAAAGTGGAGGGTGAAAGTTTTTATAAATGGTACAGAAACTAGTCAATTTGACTTTCAAATTCTTACTGCGTCTTTGCATTAGTTGTCATTTTTATTTTTGTGGATTTTTTGTGTATTTGGTGTTTGTTGCTGGCAAACCGACACCAGGGACTAAAGTTGAAAATGAGCAGAAATGTTCAGTAAAGTGCACTGTCTCTGTTAAAAAAATAATAATAAAATATAGATTAATAAAAATTGGTGTTTTTACCCTTTCTTTCCCCCACTAATGGTATAATAAAACTAAGATTTCTAGTAACACACATATATTTCATAAACCCCTTCCTGTTTCTACAGATGCTGCAGACCGGTCTCACGATCACCTCTTTTTTTATGGGAGGGATTAAGTTTAAAGTTGTTCTCTGCACACCACCCCATCCATAGACTGGATCCATAGATTGTCTCGTCTTCAGAGAGACCCACTTAGGTGGTCTTGTTTCGCAAAACCGTTTGGGTGCTACAGTCATAGGAAGCTGTTCAGAATGAAGTACAAGACTCACGACCACTGTGAGATAAGATAAGTTATTTCGGATGTTAAACAGGTTTTAAATATTTTTGATCTTATTTAGACAAATATATGATATAATTGCAATTTAAAGACCCACTGTGATGAAAATTATGTTTTTGGTGTTTTTAGACTGTTCTTTTGGCATTTTTCTGATAACGTATGACATTTCTAAAGAAAATTATTGGGAATCAGAAGCAGACATAAAAATGCCCATTTGAAAAAGGTTGTTCTTGATAAAATACGCTCCCTGCACCACTCTATTCTGATGCATCCACTTGCAGACGACCAGATCCATGTAGGTCTTTGTTCTCAAAACTGTACAGCTGGATAGCTCCAATATAATCACCATTTTTGTTGTTAGGCTGGGGGTGTGAGGGGGTGTAAGCTAGCGGGAGAGCATGTAAAAAGAGAGCGCTCATTTATGGGTGATGGGAAGGGGGGCAGGATCGGTCCATGCCAGTTGTCCCAACCACAACTCAGAAGCGAATTTCTCATGAACTTCTGCCGCTCTGCAGAAACTATGTCCTAGAAAATGACACTGCTTTTTTATTTTGTTTTGTTTTTTGCTAAAAGCTATATAATCACAATTAAAAGACCATTTTAATTGTAAAAAAAAAAAAAGATATATAAATATTTTACATTTACAATACATAGCAATTTTTACTTAAAATGTATTTTAAGCTAACAATTTAACTAGATAGTTCAACTTTGCTCCACTAGCCTTGTGAGTTACAGTCAACTCATAAAAAGCAGCCCACCGTAACATGTCCAGTGTGTTCAAGCATTTATTTGTGCCAGAGCATCTTCTGCATGGAAGCTAAAAGTGGAGTAATGATCTTGGGGAAGCAACCGTGCAGAAGAGACAGATGGAATGGAGCGAAGTGTCTCACTCCACTCCACAAAGAACAGTCGCTCTGATCAGTGGTGTGAAGACGTGGTTGTAAAAGTAGCTGTTTCCCTGTGGATTTTTGACACAAGACGTCTCATTAAGCCCTCTTGAAAAGTTGCCAACTTTCAAAAAAAGAGCATAATAAATTTCCTCTAACTAATTCTTCCTTTGTGTAATCTTTGCAGGACTGTGGTTCCAGGGAGGGTAATTATGCTGAACTTTAAAAACTGCAAATGTTTATTCTCTTTCACTGCTAGACAAAAGCATAGCAGAAGCCTCTAAATGATGCATAAGTCGTGGATGCAGAAGGAGTTGATGAAGACCAGAAGGCAGCCTTTCATGGCTCTATTGATTGGAGAAAAGCTTGATCCCTGGGTAGATCAACAGTGGATTAACATGGCTGCCATCACTGTGCAAGGGATTCCTATCAGTGTGTGATGCTACATAATGAGAGCACTTTTAAGTGACATTGGCATGTCTCACAGCGGAGCGTTCCACTGGGAGATTTTGGATCAAATCTCCTAAATCACAGGGGAAACAGTTTAGCGGGAATAAAAGAAAAAAACTTTTCTTTTTAGTGGTGGAATCGAATGTATTCATTTATGTAAACACATCCTTTTGTCTCTAACAGAAAATCCTCAACACATGCTGAGGGTATCTTCTGATTGGTCAACCAGATGAATTAAAGTCTCTCTCCAAGCATCTTTTGATCTATTTTAAAAGCTTTTTAACGCTTTTTTTTAATTATGATTATGCTGGGTTTTTTTTTAACCAGAATCATAAAACTAGTGTTTTTTCTGAGTTGTGGGCGGGACCATTGGCGTGGAGTAAGCCTTTCCCATTATCCCTTTGTTTACATACGCTCCCGATAGCTTACAGCCCCTCACAACCCCAAGCAAACATGAGCGGTGCAACAAAAACGGCAACTAATATTGGAGCCATACAGCTGTTTGATCCAGATGCCAGGTCAGACGAGGAAAACAATGACGTACATTGATCTATGTGTCTCTAAGTCAATGCATCGGAATGGAGCGAAGAAGGGAGCTTGTGGCCCGCCTAACATATTTTCCACGCCACAAGTACAATGTTTTTTATACTACATTTTTTTTGTTCACAACAATTTGAAATAAGAAATACTCAGAATTGCTCTTTTAATCCTTATACATACATATATATATAATTATTATTATTACTATTACATTTTTTTATATATATATAACCTCCATCATGGTAAAAAAATCCCACAAGACCATGTTACAAACACCATTTTCATAGGAGTGGGTCTTTAACAAGAGAAACATTTTGAACGATCAACAAACTCCTGACAGTAATTCAGTTAATGAAAGCTCTGAAGCAAGACCATTGCTCAGCCACCCGACAACCATCTCAAATCACCTCACCAGTCTATTTATCCTCCTCATCCATTCATTTATTCCTCCAGTCAGTTCACTCTGCTTGTCCTTTCCCTTGTCGATACTCCCTTTTAAAATCTTTTCTTTCAGCCCTTTTGATTTCTCCCTATTCTCTCCACATCCACCCCATTCCTTCCTCCTTTTCTTTTGTCTCTCCTATCATTAAAAGCCATCTGGGGTCTGCAGTCGAAGCAAACTCATCAAGGCATGAGCGAAGCCCCTTACCGCGTCTCCAACGGTGCCACCTCTTGCAAGATACCAAGTCAGCTTGGTTGACTCAACATTTATCACTTACATCAGAAACATCTCTGTATTCTCTGCTACCACCAGCATGGTTCTAGGTCTTCAAAACACTTCTTTGACTTCATCCTAAAGAGTTGATCAGAACATGTTTGCACATAAACACCTGCTTCTGTAAATTATCTACATCTTTAGCACAAGATGGATCACAGTATTGGATAACATTGTCAGCTGAGAGCAGGATGGAGTAAGCTCCCAAGCTCCCAGTTTCTGCCATGCCTCTGCTCTCTTCTCAGTTTTTATCCTTTAATGAGACCTTTCGACCCTTGCCTCATTTACAATATTTTCAAGTCAGGGTATATTTTCATTCAGACCTTTTACTGAATAACTTAGCTATATTGCCAAACTGCTCGGTCTATAATTTATTTAAGACAGATAATATTTTTTCTTCAATAAAGGATACAGTTAGTGACAACGCACCACAGTTTTTCAGGACTTTTGAGACTTTTCATCGGATGCTGGTGATGTGATCTTGTACTTTTCAGAGTATTTCTCGGTATTTGAGCTATATGCAGCAGATACCTCTGTTCTAAAGAAGACAGTAAAACTACTAATATTGGAGATGCACTAAAACTGAAAGCCTAACTGCAAGATGAATTTAATGTTGGCTATACTATGACAGTGTTTGCAATGACAGAGTTATTAGGTGGAGGCAAACCAAACACAGCCTCTATAATCTTTGCTACAAATATCACATAAAAGCCCCATAAGTGTGGAAATGAGTGATTAAGCCATAGCTGAAGTATTTTATTGCAGTTTTCTGCAGTCAGGTAGCTGTTCCCACTGTAATGAAGTGGAGGGAGCTTCTTTGTTATACTCACTGCTGGCTGTGCAGCACCTTGGAGAGCGTTTTTATTTTTTTTAAATTGGCCTGCATCACTTCATCTCAATCCGGTTTCCTTTAATAAAGGGAGACATCCGCACAACTTTTTAACTAAATTTGTGGTGTACAGTGACGAAAAAATGTGATGTTTTTTTGTTGTTTTTTTTTAAATCACCTGGATCTTTTGATCTCTTTTAAAAGCATCCCATGTGGTCTTTTAATTATGATTATGCTGTTTTTAGCCAAACTAAAAAATAAAAAATGTGCGCTGTTTTGTAAGTCAGTTTCACCTCGGAGCTGTGGGTGGGAACATTGGCGCAGAGTACCCCCCCTTCCCATTGCCCTGAGAGCTCACTGCTTACATGCTCTCTTGCTAGCTTACAGCCCCTCAAAATCCTGATCTAATATTACAGGTGTAACACAAACGGTGAGCAATGTTGACGCTATCGGGTCATACAGTTTTGAGCCAGATTCCAGCTCAGACAAGGAAAACAAAGACCTACACGGATCTAGTCGTCTACCAGCGGATGCATCAGAATGGAGCGGAGCAGGGAGCTTGTGGCCCGCTCAGCAAATTTTTGAAACATACTGCATCTTTTTCAAACAGCATTTTTTTTTTTCACGTCTGATTCTGATTTACAACAATTTGAATAAAGAAATACTCAGAAGTGCAACTTTAAGCTTACTTTTCTATATAAGACATTCTCCATCATCATAAAAATGCCAAAAGAATATGTAAAAAAATAAAGAAAAAACATTTTCACCTGAGTAGCTCTTTAAGAAGAGCTCATTCCAAGATAAATCTCTAAGTGACTTCATGAATGAAGCTGTGTATATTAACCCAAATAAAAGATCCCTGACTGATTTTTTATTGGTGTTATTTGGTCTTTCAGGTACAATCAATGAGCAACAGTCCATTCACATCTCAGAACTATACAGTTAGATTTCATGTTATTTAATTTTACAGAAATGGCTCTTTTTTTTAAATCTTGCTCCACAGATTAAGCACAGTAAGTCTGTTGGTGGACAGTTCACAGAAATCACAGAACATGTAAGTAACTTTTGCAGATGTGCCAGTGCATTCTAAAATCCCTCCGAGACAAAGCTTCAATTCTGCTTTTCTGCAGGCTCTTGCTTTCCTGTGGGTGTTTTTTATTTGTGTTCTAGACTGCTGCTAAATTACATCCTCTGGAATGAATTATAATTTAGAAAAAACGTTACTTCCTGCACTTCTAGTTAAAGCCATCTTGTCACAATCTCACTGCTTCCACAAATGGATTCATGTCTGCCTGCACACTTTCTCTTTCTTGTGCTTTGTAGAATGTTACTTTACGTGTATGTTTTAGTCTTCACAACCAGGGAAAATAAGAGTTTGAGCTGCTGGAGAGTGAAGTATCAGTTGCACTTAATGCAGCAGATTTGGCAGTCGTGGCCAGTAACAATGTTGTGGAAAAAAACAGAAAATAGATCATGATATGGCTTAGTTGCACAGGAGAGAAACAGAGAGCAATAAAGTCAAACAAAATTGGCTTTAAATAACTAGAACACTGTAAGAGCTGAGTTGTGTATCACAAAAAAAGAAGAACTGTGACTTTGTTTGAAGCATGAAAAAAGCCTCTGCAGAACCTTGCAGAATTTTACCCGAACACGTGTGCAGCCAAAACCCAGCTTGATGTTGACGTGATGTTCAAGCTTCAAAGTGGTGTTGCAGCATCGTTGCTCACACGCTCAGACCACTGAGGTGGTGATCTTAGAGCACAGACATTAAAGACCTTCCTCCTCCTTTGTCACACATCGACAGAAGAATCTGCAGAATCTGGCCAAACCTCTCCAGGAACAGACGACCAAAAATGTTGTCCTTGAGACTGAAGCACCAGTGTAAATGCTCTGCCGTCTATGTTAGTGGTTGTTCAGAAATCTGCTCTAAAACCAAAGCATTTAAAAGAAAAAAAAAAAGAAAGAAGGAAAAAAAAACAATGGGAATACTCCTTTTCGCTTGAACAAGGATATTTTAAGGCGTCACTGCCTTTCTCTTAAGAAAAAAGAAAATAAAACAATAATTAATGTCAAATAAACTGGTCAGCAAAGACAACAGTGTGACGGTAAGTTATTGCAATATAATTAAGTCTAGAATTGAACAAATAATTCATCCATTCAGGTGCTAAGAATGTCCTTGGAGTCTGAATTTTCATTTTAAATATTTTTTACAACTACATAACTTATCTCTGAAATAATAAAATATTCAGTTCATTTTAATAGGATTTCTATTTAAATTCATGTATCAAATTTGATATGGACCATAAAATGGACAAAGTATGATCTAACTTGCTTTGAATCATGACTCTGTTTTTTATCTACCTGGGTTGCACCTTAATGGAATTTTTCCCATTCCCTCTATTTACTGTTCTTCCGCCTTATATAAAAAAGAAAATCAATTTTTCCTTGTAGGCTCTGAAAGCTTGTAATTCTGAAAGGCTGCATCCGGATCTGATGAAAATAGATGGATCATGTCAAAAATTCTCAACAAGGCAAGAAATAAAAAGTAACTCAGATGGACTTAAATTGAAATAGTTGTCAATTACATAGAAATAATCTCACACAAAAGGATACCAACCACATTATTTTCTCGTATTGTTGCAAAACGTTCAGTCCTTAAGTGGAAGCTTATTTCAAATGAAACATTTTAGTGTTCAGCAAAAACACAAACCTTAAAGGACCTGTTTTTTTAGACGGGGTTTGTTGTGCAAATGAGTTGGAAAAGCTAAAGAAAAATCTTCCCAGTGCATTTTATTTTCAGAAAGTTTGTTCATGACATGCTTTAATCATATTTGAGCTTGTCTTTCTTGTTGTAAGGATTAGTTTACTATCCAATCAGCCAATTGCTATCAGGATAGGATGAATTAAATAAAGGTGACATACCAGAAGGCCTGTTGTGCTCCTAAAACATGTACAGTATTGGTATTAATGATTTAGAGAAACCCGGAAGAAATAGTCCACCACAGTTTCTTAAAGACTAATGAAAATTGTGTTTTTGGTGCTTTTAACTTGTTCTTATATAGCAGTTCTTCATGATAGAGGACGTTAGAAATTCAGGATAGAGCAGGTCACCAGACTGCAAACAGATCCAGAGGTTTAAAGTAATCGGAAATATAAATGGTAGCAGATAGAAAATAAAAAATAACTGAAACATAGCAGCAATACAGTGGCACTCGATGTCAACTTTCATAAAACCTTGCTTCGCTTGTGCTATTCGGGATTTATTCTACCATATGGTTTTACCAGGGACACAACAATGGGGCTTGATGCCTCATTAGTTCAGCAAATGGTTTAAATCACCAAGCTGTTCTGGTGGTTTCTTGGGGGAATGGGTCAAAGCGGAGCACTCATTTTTCTGACATACAGCTGTCTGTCTGTTATTCTGAGGCCAAAATACTGTTAAAGATTTGTTTCCCTAAAGTGTAATTTTTTTTCTTCTATTAAACAGCAATTTAAGGAACTCCTGATGGATTTCAGGAACATCAGCACACAAAAACATTATAGAACAATTTAATGTACTTTAATTTGACTGATGTCAAGTCAAGATGGATTTTCAAACATCTTTAATTTTCTATTCTCTAATATTATAAATAAGTGTTTCTTATCCATAGAGCGGATGCTTGTTTAGTTTGGTCTTGAGAAGCTTCTGTTGAGTTTGAAAATATATTTTCGGTGGAAATCTTTGCAATCAAAAGATCTTCTGGGCTTCATAAAACACTGAAAACCTTCTTTCACGCAAGGCTGCTTTTGAGATGAAGCAACCTGATGTCAATACGGAGTGTGTAATATCTGCATCAGATCACATCAGAAGTGGTTCCAGTTTCACAGTAAAAGTTCCAAAATGGAGTAATGATTGCATTCTTTTTACTAAATTATCTATATCTGTGAGCGTCTCTAAGCTGTAACCTCCATTACCTCGATGTTCTTATCACACATCCTCATCACAGCATTGGAAAGTGCCATAAAGATTGTCATTGAATGCCCGGTTGGGTTCAGTATCAACCTTGTGGTGGCACACCCAATCAGAATCAGTGCAGTTCATGGTCATCGATGTCAATCAACATATCACTGTACTGTAGCACTTTCATCAACATGCTGTCGAACACCAGGTCCTCAACAAAAAAGACGTATAAACATGAGTTAAAAACAAAAAGTGTGATTTCTGACATTTCAAAATTGTGACATTTTCAACTCATTTAGCTTATACAAATAAATCAATGTATTCACTGTTTTAAGCTGTTATGATTTAGTTAGTACCTAATAATTTTTAAAGCCAAATTCTATTTTTTTGCAAAACAAATGTGTCTTATTTTGCGATAAAAAGCTGAAGAAACAGGAAACATGCAGGTTTCAAAACTAAAACTTCCATTGTACTTTTAAAGTAAAACTTTATAAATGTATTTTATATTTATGCTGATGTACCTAGAGATTACGCACTTTAACACTGCTGATAACCCTGTTGTCCATTTTTGCCACAGACAACAAACTTTTATTTTGAAAGTACAAAAACATTACATCATTTCTGATAGAAAACAGGCATTATACAAGCTCAAGGTAAAGTTTTGAATGTTGACGTCATGGGGACATGGTGATAACAGGACTCTGGGAGCCAGGGGGGGAGGAGGTACGGACCGGACACGCAACGGAGACCATGTTAACTAACTGAGGGTCTTGAGGCGGACTCCTCACACAATGCACTGCTATCAGTGTTAGTTCGGGGTAAGCCAGTCCCTAGTCACGCAAATGTAAAATCCTCCCCATTCATAAGAAAATGAAGAATAGTTACAGTTTGGGTCATTTATTTTGTCTTTGGGGAAAACTATTTATGAACATAGTTATTTTATTGTAAAGTTGATTTACGCAGTACACACAACGTACTTTGAATGGCCGGTATCCATTGATCCCCACTTTAGATCGTCCTTAGTGTCTCCCACCTTTTGGTCCAGTTTAAGAAAAGGATTTGATGACATTAGCTATATATGGCCAAGATTGAAACAAACACTGGATTGAAAATAATTTTGGAGTAAACAAATTTGTCATGTGACCACACAAATCTTTCTTTGTCACTGGATTACACTGTACTTACATGCACCGGAGGGTGTCAGTTTTGATCCTGCATGGAAATCTATTTTTTTCTCTTTACTTCAATTGTTTTAAAAAGAAAAGCATTCTGCATCATTCTCTGTTTTAAACACCCACATCTTTGTTCAGATTATTCTGAAAGCAAACTTTTGCATGAATTGTCAGGAGCCGTGGGGAGTCAGAACATCTCCTGCTGCACTGAACAGATGCTCAGAGGACAATAACGTTTAATCCGCTCTCTGTGAAACGAGCTGCTGTGTTGCAGCAGAAAAGATTTCCAGGGGAGCTCTGAGATAGTAACAAACAAACACTAGCTTCTCTAGTACTAATTCAGCAATCAAGGTAATTAGACCCCAAAAGTCTCTACTGAACCGCCACCCACTTTTCAGTGAAAGTAAACAGCCCTTCAGGTGAGGTTAACTCAGTTTTCTTCACTCACTCATGGAGCTCTTATGAATTTGCTTTTCTTAGACCTCCTACGGAAACCACCTTACAAAGCACGAGGCTCTGAGATTTCACTGGAGCACATAAAAATGGACAAATACCCTTCCATCTATCATTTCAGCTCACTTCTGTCTTTTCAAGGTTGAAGAGGAGCTGAAATCTTCACCAGTTAAGATGGGGAACTGCCCTGGAAGGGGGCGGGTCCATCCACAATAATGCAAACCAGATGCATTCAGTTCATAATTAAAGATTATTAAAAAAAAATGAAAAGCAAATCCTTGCAAAAATCTCTTTATCTCACTCTCGTTCATATTCTCACCCAGCCATGCAGCTGCATGCAGCCGTCTGTGTAAGTGTATAATATCCTCATTTTTCATTTAGAAATTGTGTTACTGTCGATGGATGACTGATACCAGACTCACAGCAGAATTATTGAAGACTGCATTTCCTGAGAAAGATTTACCTGCGCTCACTGCTGAATTTTTGCTGATGAAATCGTTTGAAATTGACAATGTAGTAAAGATTCCGTGTCAGAGCTAAGTGGAGATAAAGTGTTAATCAAGCTGTCTCATAAAGAATTTATTTCACCATTAAAGAAGCTATAGATGAAAGCAGTGGAGAAATAAAACAACACGTAAAAGGATAAAAGAAAAGGTGACGAAAAAACAATATGCCTCAGAAGGAAGGAAATAGAAAAAAAATCAAAATTATTAACAGAAGCAAATGGATCATTTATAATGTAAAGTCGAAAAAAAAGGCATGCGTCAAAGAAAGGTGACTTTCCTATTTTATTTTAGAAGACTGGTATTTATTAAAAACACTTAGATCAGGATGCAAAGCAGTTTGAAATATGACATTTTTTGGGAAACTGTAGCTGAAGGATACTCTCCCATGCTGTTACAGCAGTGTTATGTAAACTGTAATTTGCAACTGTTAATGGCCATTGATTGTTACAATTGAGTGCACAGTGGTGCTCAGTAATGATGACTGTGCAAGTATCCCAAATGCCAAAGTACAAGCTTCAGCTGGTAAAGCAAAAGTTCATTTTTTTTAAAAAGTGGAAACTAGGTAAAAAGGAAAGGAGGTATCAGCATTTGTCCCAGGTTCAGAGAGCCAAAGGCAAAGTATAGTGTAGTGTGAAACAGCAGGGACTGTAGGGAGAGACTGTAGGTTAATTTTGAATTGCCACATGCATGTGCTCACTAAAGCACATCCGACCACACAGTGAACTGCAAGTGTTCTGTGGAATTGTGGTGTTTTGTTTCATTTTACAAGACTTTTTTTTTTAATTCTTGGTCACAAGACTTTTGGAAAGAACTGCAGGAACTGATGCAACTTACACTCACTGGCCACTTTACTTTACTAGGCACACCTGTTCAATTGCGTAAATTTCTAATCAGCCAATCACATGGCAGCAACTTATGCATGTAGACATGGTAAAAACGATTTGCTGCAGTTCAATTTGAACATCAGAATGGAGACGAAAGGTGATTTAACTGTCTTTGAACATGGCATGGTTGTAGGTGCCAAACGGGCTGGTCTAAGTATTTCAGAAACTGCTGATCTACTGGGATTTTCATCCACAACCATCTCTAGGGTTTACAGAGAATACAGGTTTACAGAAGACTACATAGAGTGCCACTTCTGTCAGCAGAGAACAGGAAATTGAAGTTACAATTTACACACTCATCGAAACAGCACAACAGAAGATTGGAAAAACATTGTCAGGTCTGACAAGTCTTCATTTGTGCTGCAACATTTGGATGGTAGGGTCAGAATTTGGCGTCAACAATATGAAAATATGGATCCATCCTGATTTGTATCAACAGTTTAGGCTGCTGGTGTCATGGTGTGGGGGATATTTTCTTGGCACACTTTGGGTCGCTTAGTACCAATTAAGTATGGTTCCAACACCACAGCTTACCTGAGTTTTGTTGCTGACCATGTCCATCCCTTTACGACCAGTGTACCATTTTCTCATGGCTACTTCCAGCAGGAGAAGGCGCCATGTCATAAAGCTGGAATCATCTCAGACTAGTTTCTTGAACATGACATGACATGTTCACTGGACTCAAATGGCCTGAACAGTCACCAGATGTCAACCCAATAGAGTACCTTTTTGATGTGGTGGAACAGGGGATTAGCATCATGGATGTGGAGCCGACAAATCAGCAGCAACTGTGTGATGCTGTCATGTCAATATGGACCAGACTCTCAGAGTTTCCAGTACCTTCTTGAATCTATGCCACCAAGAATAAAGGCAGTTCTGAAGGCAAAAGGCGGTCCAAAGGTACTAGCAAAGTGTCCCTGGTAAAGTGGTCGGTGAGTGTATGTTGAATTGAACTGATGTAAAACTAGTGCAAAAATGTGTGTTGCGTCAACAGTTAAGCATTGTGGTGGTAGAGTAATGATGTGGTGGCGGTTCTGAAACTGAAACCTTTATACTCAACCTGAGGACCCTAACGGAAATGTTTGATCTTTATTTTAAAACATAAATGTTGAAGATTTTATAGAAAAAATAATGAAAAATATGATAGGGAAATAAAGAAAAATGACTGAAATATAGAAAATACACCCATAAAAACCTCCAACTGATACATATTTGCAAAGAAGATTGGGAAGAATCTTTTACCACAATGGAAAATGATCACATCTTAGGACATCCTGATAATTCATATGCTTTAATTCAACCAATGAAATAAACAAAATCCAGACTAAATGTGGTAAATGGTAACACCCCTTCTAATTTTAGAATGATCCATTATGAAAGAATGATGCAAGCTCGAAAAGCATGAAAACCAATTAAAGGCATGTAAATAAATCTTTTAGTGTGCAGATTTAATAAAAAAAACTGATGGAAGAAAAGTCTTTGTACATTTTTTTATATTTTGGAAATTGAAGTGACATAAGGTCTGGCACCTCCTTATCTTTCTGAGCTCCTGCAGAGCCATCGTCCTCGTAGGGCTCTGCGATCTGTAGACCAGATGCTCTTAGAGGTTCCAAGGACTCGACTGGTGACCAAGGGGGACAGAGCGTTTTCAGTGGTTGCTCCCAAACTCTGGAATCGTCTCCCCCTGTCAATGAGATCTGCCAGATCCTTAAATGACTTTAAATCTCTGCTAAAAACTCATCTTTTTACATTGGCTTTTAACACCAGAGAGAATGATAATTAGACAGTTTTTTTTTTTTTTTTTTTTTTTTTTTTTTTTAGTGTTTTCTTTTATTGATGATTTTATTACCATTTTACTGTGTTTCTTTGAATTTTACCTATGGTTTTAGTGTGCAGCACTTTGGATGTCTGGAAGATGTGAAAGTGCTATATAAATAAAGATTTGATTTGATTTGATTTGATAAGCCGTTTAATCTTTACTGTTAGCCAAAGCAAAAAAGCTTTGTATCTCTGCAAAGTTACAGCTGCAAAACTGTGACAGTTCCAGCTGTGTCATTGGAATTAAAGAGTCTTTAGTTCCTTCATAAGTGCATTTTTTTTCTGGGGAAAGAAGGACTGGAAATCATATGATGTAGTCACGGGAGAGAGGTGTCAGGGGTTAAATGATTCAGAGTCATGGTTCAACACATAAAAGAAGCCTTGTTTACAGCTTCACAGTGGAATAATCCAAACCTTGAAGAAAACTAGGGCTCCATAACAAATACATCAAATAACAAAAACAGGGGGAAAAAAAAGGAAAACCTTAAACTAAATACATAACAGATGATTAAAAATCAAAAGTGAAACAAAACTACTCCAACACATTATGAGGATCCAGTAACCCACTGAAAATACCCACTGAAGGTTTATCAAACCAGCAGGCAACAGTTAATTGTGACAGAAACTGTGTGTGACAGAAAGCAAACAACAACACGCAGACTGAGCCTAACGAACCCGAACAAAATATCAAATGTGAAACATGAGCAACATCCGTTTAAAAATAAAACCAAGAAATCTGAAATCACATCACAGATCATTTCCCACACAATAAGCAAAACCAATGTAAGACGAATTACCAATCCCATTTCATACAGGATATTTTTAAATTAAAAAAATAAAAAAGACAGCAGAATCCAGCATAACAAAAAGAGATAAACAAGTTGACACAAAGCACGAAATATGTCTGATTTCTTTTACAACCATAGGAAAGGTTATTTTGATTTTGAAAACTTTACATCAGGTACAGAATTAATCGCTATTCTATCCGCTTTTTAAATGTCATTCCTGTACAGAAAAGGTCTCAGACAAATGCTGGAAATCCTGTGCTGATGTGTTAGATCACATCCGCTTGTGTACTTCTAAAGTTTCCTGGTGTAAGGAACAATTTTAGCACTGTTTCATTACTCCCTACTAACAGACTTAACATGTCTTTGATGCATTAGGAACTGACATGTCTTTAGGGGTCTTTTCTTTGGCTCACTCTAAGGCATCTGAAAACTGTACAGCACATTGTACTCAATGTATTGGAATTAGAAAGATGTCAATAAAGTTTCCAAATATTAACAACACGTTTCTTCATACTTTACGTCTAGTTTTTAGGTACTTAAAGTCCCACTCTGATCATCTTTTGATCTATTTTCACAGGGTTCCCAGTGGTCTTAAATCCCGTTTTTAGAAAAAATCCTAAAACCTGTGTCGTTTTTTGGAAAATAGTTTCTGCAGAGCGGCAGTAGTTTATTAGAACTTTGCCTCTGAGTTTTGGGACAGGACTGTTGGCCCAGAGTAAGCCTGCCCTCATTTCCCATCATCCCTTTGTTTACACGCTCTCTGACTATAGCTTACAGCCCTCACACCCTGAGATAACATTAATGGTGCAACAAATTGCCGAGCAGTATCGGCGCTTTCCAGTTGTACAGTTTTGAGTCAGGTACCAGGTCAGACGAGGAAAATAAGGACGTGCATGGCTATTTTTGTCTGCAAGTGGATGCATCAGAAAGGAGCCAACTAGGATCCTGGAGCTCACCTGTTTTTGCTTCGATTTGAATAAAGAAATACTCAGAAATGCAATTCTAAACCTTAATTTTGTTTATATATGTTCTTAATCATGCAAAACATCCTTCAACAACATATTAAACCACCAAAAACAGGATTTTCATTTTATTTATTTATATAATTTGCCAAAATGTTATTTTAACAGTTTAATTACCCATCCAAGACAAAATAGATAAAAAAAATTATGCTACTTATTTTCTTGGGGGAGTAATACACTAAGTCAATTTTTTTTAATAATGTGTTTTCTAAATGTGCCCTATCGATTGGTTGAGCAGGTAGTTGAAGAGGATGCCAACTGAAGATGCAGTCAAATTTCGCTTTTTAAAGCCAGTGACGTTATTCATAAATATTGTGAACCAAACGTCACCGCACTAAAGTTTGCTCTTTCCTCTATTTCTAAGGTGGACATTTGAGTTCAACTCATCTATATCCAGCTGGCTATTTGTTGTGCCATATTTGCATTCCGGACTTGTTGCGATTTCCTTATCCTATTGATGTTCAGAAAGACAGATTTAATATGCGATGCAATACTTCAAGCTTTGGCCCTTACCTCCTCCCAGGGCATGTAAAGCAGCATAATGAATCAGTGGCAGACACTCTTAGATGAAGCTGGTGTCAACATTAATGGTATGGATTTGCAAAATTTTTATAAATAATCCAAAGCCTGCTGTGCATGTGTATGATGCTGTGTTGCTTGCTGTAAATGTCAGAGGAATTTCAAACAGTGAGAGGACTTAATGTGGATTAGGACAATTGAACAATTGATACACAGCATTTCTTCGTTCAGTCATTTTATTCACATCCTGGTAGGTGTGTATTTCATAAAGAAAAATATGACAAAGTTATTACTATTTGTTATGTTTTTATGCTGAAGCAGAACCAGTTGAAGGTCTCTCCACCAAATTTCACAGGTTGCACATAAAACAGATTATTGGTAGTCTAAGTGAGGCTTTGCTCCACTTTTTTATTCCGTGCAGTAAACTGACATTCATCATGACTGTGCCTCCATGAACGAGAGCTAACAGATCGATATGGGCCACGTTAAAAAAGCAACCTCTCTTGTATCAGCTGAGACTGATTTAAGGAATTTTTGACAGTAAGTTAGAACCCTGCTGCTCCAGTGACAGCACTGTTCTAAATATTGACACTCCTCCAGCAGCACTGCAGGAATATCAATGGCCTTTCATTTTTAAAATTCTTGTGCGATAGATTTTGGTCTATAGGTGCTACAGATGAGAGATGGTGACCAAACTATGATAGTCAGCTTCTCAAAAGTCTGCTTTGCAGTTGGAAACAACACTTATTGGGAAAAATGGGCTTCTGGCACACTTTCGCTCTCTTTTTTTTGGTTTAATCCTTTTCTAAATCTGCATCTCCCAGACAGGCAGAATGAATATTGAGACCACACTTGAGAAACTGAAAATATACTGTATGTGGAGCCAGATTACCACAGGGAATAGTGCACATCTTAGAAATACAGATTGAAATTTTATATTATGTATTTACATAAAGATATATGAAAAAGGCATTTTGATGCTGTGAGCATACTTAGGCCAAATTCAAAAACATTGACTACCCCTACAGCTTCTCCCTACCCCTACATTTAGCCCTCCAAGCAGAGAGTCATGGAAAAACCGTTTCTACAAATCTGGACATGACTACCAGTCGATGACGTGATGAATAGTCGCCGGGCAGCTACATTAGCGTGTAGCAGCCATTCGCGGAAAACACTTTAAAAAAAATCGGTTTTATTGTCATGATCTGACAAAAGTGACCCAAATGCTGGAACCCAGAAGGAGACTCGGACAATGAGGTGACTTTTAGTAGATTTTATATAGAAAGGTGAGTAATGGCTTCTTTTCCAGAGGAGGCAAGGCGGCTGGCTGGAGGAGAGCGGCAGCAGAACTTCGGAGGTGAGGCAGCATGAAACCAGAGGACTGCTACCAGGTGAGTTCCAGAGATGATATTTCCTGAGACAGAAACGAGAGGAGTAATGAATAACATGAAGCTTGGCAACAAACAGGAGCATGGGCGAGCAAGACTATGCACCGTGGGAGGAACAACGAACTGGCGTCGAATGAAGATCCAGAAGCTCCTTAAGAGGGCAACGGCGATGATGAGATAAGTGGTGGCAGATGGTCGCGTCCAGAAACAGAACAGGCGAGGGAGGGGGAGAGTAGCTAACAGAGGCACCATGCCTTTTATGACTTTAAGAAGTCATGTAAAAATAAAAAGTCATTACTTACATATAAATTTGAACATCTGTGGTTTAGAGCACATCCATGTGAAGAAATGTGTTTCTCCTCTGAGTCATAAGTGCGGACTACCATAGCGGCAGAGGGATACCCAGCCCTAAGTTGCTACTAATCCCTCTTAAATGAACAAGTTATCTCCAAATGTCCCAACAATTGGAGCAAAAAGGAGGAGCCATTGGGGTAGGGAATTAATTCAGATCCAGTCTTAGTATTTGTTGCAATTAAAAAGTAGTGTGCATTGATTCTGTGACATATGTCATGGAGTTCTTAATTATTTTGACACTTTCAGTCCTTATATCTGACACTGTGGTTTGATTTTTATAGCTGAATTAATTGGTTACTCTAATATGTCGCTAGGTGTGAATGTGAGAGTGCATGGGTGTGTGATTTGTGGCCCTGCGACAGACTGGCGACCTTTCCAGGGTGTCCCCTGCCTTTACCCGCGAGTGGTTGGGATAGGCTCCAGCAGCCCCTTGACCCCAAAAGGGACAAAACGGAAGAAAATGAATGAATGAGTATAAAGTAAAAAGACATTGAGAAAAACCCAATGAAACAATCAACATAAAAAAAGTTTATTAGTTTCATTTCATTTTTTTCAAGTCCAATGTCTTCATTATGATGGGCTTGCTGTCCTGTTCCTACTTTACCAAATTACAGCTCATTTAGAGAAACTGCAGTACCAAACCAAGACTCTCAAGGATTCCACCAAAATCCTGAAGAATTTTCAGAGACATGAGGCAAAAATTTGCAGGTGGGTCCTCCTAGTCCTGTTCTTATTAAATAATAAACAATTCTGCTGTAAATATTGGAAAAATTATCAACCTGCAACATAAATATATATCGAACTCTGCTGAACCAAAAATGGCTAAAGATGCAAATCCAAGGACAAAAATGAAAAGAGTTCAATGACTTTATGGATCACATTATAAAAATGAAATATGTAAGACACGAAAAGTAGAATGCTTAATAGTGATTTAAAATGGATCCGCCTCCAGGACCCCCCATGTGGCCATAAACTCTGAGCATGTGTCTGCCTCACCTGTTGGCAAGCCCCCCTTCTGGGCATGCTCACTCTTGGCATTAATCTCACCAGAGGATGACTGGTCCCTCCTCTTGATTTCCTGCTGGCATGCATCCATTTTGTGTTAGAAAATCCCTGCCGGAGCAGAGATTCTTGATCTACAAGCTCAGTGGGTCTTTCTGCTGGTATCTGGGAAAAAATGTGAAAAGAAGCTTTTTGCTCCCTATAAAGACCACACCTGTTTTTAAAAGTAAATTTTCAACAACAACAAAAAAGTTTGCTTATGGTCTTTAAGGTAAAGGAACAATTTCTAACCCTGAGTCTTAAACACCCCCGCCCCGGCTTGTTTTACCTTTTCTCCTCCTCAAAAACCTCTGATCCAGATAATCAACTCCACAAAGACCCATTATTCAGTCACAATCAATACATTCCGGTTGTTTTGAACATTAAAGGGTCTATATCAGTGGTCCCCAACCTTTTTCATGCCACGGCCCGGGATGACGTCACACAAACTTTCACGGACTGGTTTTTCAAATACAGGCGGATGATCATTGTAGCATTACTAGGAAGATGGAGGATCAAATACGTGACAAGACGAACCCTGTGCTTTTGCTTTGACACGCTTAACAGTTGACATGGCACAGGTGTCATCATCCTCCCCTCTTCCTCTGCTCATGGTGCAAAAAGGAAGTACTGTCTATTAAATGTAGCTTTCTTTTTTTTGGAAGTTGAAGGCTCCTCTTCTGTCTCCTGGCTGGGCCTTTTCCTCTCGCCAAAGAAACTTTCCAAAGACGTTTTGTTTTTTACTCATTTTGCTAGCTCCTGTGTTTTATTTTAGCAGTAATTTATCACGTGACCGAGAAGAGCGCCTTGGAATGCGTCAAAAATGACATAGACCGTTGAATGTTTATTAGTTACATATTTATTTGTACATTATTGTTTATATACTGATGATTAAAAACTACACAGTAAGATTACACAAAGATACTTTTGTATTAACATATAAGGCATTTTATTACAAAGACAGAAAGCAATGACTATTATGTTTCATGCTCTGTTGTAAACCGTGCAATGCGTGTGGCATGGCATTTTAATGGCGCTGCTCGCTCCGTATGAAGCGCGTGCCACGGAAAAAACACTGCTATCTTAATGAGCTCGTACTTATCGGGGACTTGACGCGCTAGAAAGCCACTTTCTGATGACAGACAGAATTTGCGCTCAGTGTATTTGTAGTTTCTCAGTGCAGTGACATATGTATTAGAAGATGTCCGATAGGCCGTTCTACATGTCAATCAAGTCCCGTACTTCTCGGTAAGGATTTTGATTGGTTGGTGGATTGTTTAGAAGTGCATTTTTTATTTTTGGCCTGTGATCTACCCTCATGTCTTGAAGATCTACCGCATTGGGCAATTTTTCAAAATAAAACATCTTTCCGATTTCGAAATAAATAAAACTGAAGTAATGCAAGTTATGTATTCTTTCTGTGCGGCCCGGTACCAAATGACCGGTACCGCTCTGCGGCCCGGGGGTTGGGGACCACTGGTCTATATTATGCTATTCTTAAGCCTTTCCGTTTAAACTATATCCATATATATCATAATATAAGATAAGACAGGACTTTATTGATCCCCGGGGGGAAATTCAGATGTCACAGCAGCAAAAACAAGAAATGTAGCAGTTAGAAAAAACAAAGAATAAAATTGTGATAATAGATTTTGGGAATGAAAGTACACGTACATGTTAAAATATAGTACCTTTGGTACACTAAATGACAAATTTTTTCATGAAATACAAGTTATTTTTGCATGCTTCTTTTCCAACCCAGAAGTAAGACACCTCAATTTCTAAGGCACCGCATTTCACTCCTTATAGGTGTCGCCCATTTCATGACAGCAACCTAGAGTCAGGTGTGTGTGTTAGCCTGGGGACAGTGCGAGCAGCGCAGGCTCTTCCTGGAAGAGGATGTTACCTACGTCACAATATAAAAACCCAATTGTGTTTTTGGTGGAGGGTTTTCGAGGAATAGTTAGAGGTGCGTGAATACCAAATTAGGGTTGTTTATTGTGTGGAATTAACATTATATTGAATATAAAGCTCAAAATAGGTTAATTTGACATAATACAGGCCCTTTAAAAGGAAAATAAATTCAGGATAGGGATTGTTGGGAGTGTTTAAACATATACTGAGCACACAGACAGGGCTCACAACCAATTTAGCTTAACAAAGTGACCATTCTTACAGATGTGGAGTCACAACTTTGTGAGGCATAGTAGTCACATTGAATGTCCACCGCCCAGAGTCCACCAAATAAATCCAACTCAAACCTGGTTAAATGTACTGGTGACCAAATGTAAGCCTATTGAAATTTCTACTATATAATATAAGATGAGATGAGATGAGATGAGATGAGATGAGATGAGATGAGATGAGATAATACAGTGGCTCAGGTAGTTGAGCAGGTCGTCCAATGATCGAAGGGTCAGCGGTACAATCTCCGCTTCCCCCCAGTCAACTGTTGTTGTTTACTTGGGCAAGACACTTCTCATCCACAAACACACGAGCAGGAGAACTTTGTTCTACCACAGACATTGATTCAGATTATTGTGGCATGTTAGTCAAAAAATGCTACATCTACAATACACTGCCGGTGCTCAGAAACTAGAAACAAACTAGTCTTTCTTTAAATAGAGACAGATTAAAATAGCATTTCTGATTAAATCTTCTTTATAATATTTTTGTTTCTTCATGGTTTTTATATGGATGTACGCTTCCACCTGAAACACTTTAGTTTTGCCACTCGCTTTTTTTGTTACACTTTTTTTCCCTGTAGTCAAGCATGAATGAACTGAACAATGTCTTGGATTTCAGGGCTACCTGACCTACCCCAGAACAAGTTAGAAGTCTGCAAACAACTTCTTCTGAGTCTGTGACTCTTCTTTTGATTAAAGTGAATTTCCATCATGGAAATGACACGCTCTTAAAAGTCTGCACTGCCAGCATGCAAGGGTCCGCAGGCACCTCAGGGACTCCAAGTCTAATTTTCTTCAAACCTAAAAGGCAGATAATGGTACAGATCTGACAGCCGGCCAATTCCCAGTTTCCCTCATCAAGAATACATGCAATTTCAAGCATCACACTGTTTGCAACAAAATGTAAAAAGTCTTTGCATAAATAAAGTTGAGCTCACGCGTGGGAGGATCCTAAAGGAATCTTTGATAATCTTGGTTAGTTTGAGTTTATATCAACCTTTATGATCTAAACTTGGTCCAAAATCTTATTAATTAAAACTTTGAATTCTAAGTTTGAAAAAAATATGCCAGTTTAGAAAAGGCAGTATTTCTATTACTAGATCTGATTCATTTATGCATGTTTACATCTGCGATTTAGTACAACAGTGTACTGCATTTTGACAATGTCTTTTAGGTTCAGCTAAAACATCTAAAATACTAGTGTAAAATTGAATTGTACAATTTAACTTTAAAATTATGTATATTTTACATTTTATTTTTTCTCAAAGACAACAAGTTGTGGTAAGCAAGCCAAATCCAAACATGTAGAGACTATGATTTTACCTCCACCATGTTTTAAAATCTGTTTGTGCTTGGTTCTTCTTATTAAAAATGTTCATAGTTTTGTTTTCTTTTTGGTAATACCAAAACATTCATAGTATATTGTTACGTCCCTCATCAGAGAGGAGGGAGAAATGTGTAACATAAAGAAAATTATGATAAGCGGGCGGGGTTTAGGAAGACTTTCATTATATGCAATAAACATATTTACCATTTTGCTTCTGTATAATCTTGTTGCCATGGGATAACAAGTGTTGTCTTCTTTCATTCTAATGAAAACGTGTGTGTTTGTGTGCGTGTGTATGTGTGTGTGTATGAATCTAAGGCTGTATTTAGAATGGACACATTTGGTTCGCTTAAAGTGAACCGGAGGTCGTCCATCCCCATGGATGAACGATGGATGCATGCACTCAAGCAGACTCTGTGCCCAGGACCAGTAACTGCTTTCGGCTCTTCTTTGGAGGTGGTCTCAGTTCATTTGCTAGTTCAAATGGAGCTTTGGTTCGATCTGTGATATTCCTCAGTCTGAGAACAATCTGTCCTCAGGCGGAACAGCAAGACTAGAACGGCCAGCATAGCCAGTCGTCATATATCATAAACACTTATCAGCATACTGAATTTGCCGTCTACTTGGCAACCGCATTGCAGCATGACTCCAGACATTCAAAATTGGTCAGCGAAATATATAGCTGGACTAAGAGAACTATCACCCTCGTAATTCTTGGCCAATGATTGAAGAGAATCTCTTCAAGAGATCTTTAGTCACATGGTTGTGTTGACAAGCTTTAGTTCAAAACATGAAGGTCCTCTTGATGGCAGTTGGAATACAGACGAAATGCAAGGTTCAGGAATCCACACCAAATAAGTGGACTCTGTCCAGATTAAATGATTTTGCCTTTGTCTTAATACACCGTAAGACCAAATTTATTAATGAAAACATTATTTGGGCACTCAAAGGTCATTACATTAACATAAAAAATAATATTGGCTAACGCTGAGCAGCTAAATTTGTTAAATTGAAATTGAACAGGACTTTTTATTTGATGTCAATTTTTTCATTGTATTTTTTAATCTTTAGTTTTTGCTCCCATGACCTTTTCCTCCTTCTCCTTTTTGATATTATATTTAGGCAGCATCAGGAGACCCACACATTTACGTTTTATTGCCAGAGAAAACCTTGAAAGTACAATTTTGTTTGCTGGCACACAAAAATGTCATTATTTCCAGCAATTACATTTTGTAGAAAATCTCCTTTATTGTGATGAAAGCTTTTAGTTTTGTTGCAAAAAAAAAAAAAAATAAAAACACAAAAAAACAAACAAAAGAAAGCCCATGCACAGTTGCATTTATAGATACTCCCACAGTCCACCCACTACTTCATCAATAAGCTCTGTAAGCTTCCTTTATGTAATCCCACACATTCCTTTTTTGATTTTCTCCGCTCTGTTAAAATGAAATGTGTCCATGAAGCAAATCAAATCTCTAAAGTGATGTGCCATTACAGGGTGAGGTCCATTTTAGAGGGAGTACAATGCCCTACATTTTCTGGTTTGTTGTGAAAAGAGTGGAAAGCTGTGCCAGCGAGGTGCGACGCTTTGCTAGACTCTTGGTGTCTGGCCTGATGCTATGATGAATATTTCTCTGATTAGGCAAACCACTTTTTGAAACAAAATGTTGACTTAACTGTACAAAAACAATATATCTCCAACCTGCTGTATAAACCCTGAAGCAGGTAGACCAGCTCTTACATCTAGGACAAATGCCTTACTTGCACTAGTGTGTGTGTGTGTGTGTGTGTGTAAGTCATGAGATCTTGCATACCTTGCATACAGTCATTACTTCCTTAGAGCAAATATGAAATGTAGTGGAACAGAGAGCAGTGGCTGTGAGGCAATATCAGTTTATTTTTGACAAATGGAACATCTTTAACAGGAGTCAGTGAAGTGTTTTATCCCGAGTTAGCCCCAACTGTCTCATTCGACATTGCCAGCAGGAGTACAAGTGTCAGGAGGGATTTTTAGACAAGGAGGGTCAAACTGTCAAATCTCCTGACTGAAGATGGTGACAGATAATTGCTCCAAGCTTTAGCCTGTAAACCTTCAGGATAGTTGTGAAAAATTATGCTAATTCAAACTGAGTAATTAGGAGACATCATAATCTAATGATAGCTTAGAGTAATTTGTCATCCAGTGATGACAAGTAATATGATTCATTGGCCACTGTAGAATTTTTTCGTTTTCCTGCGAGTAATGTGGGACCATAAACCTGCAGTAACATACATTAGTGATAATTTAAAGAACTAAAAGCACATTTTAATAGTTACAATAAAAATATGCATTAAATGTTTGTTTGTTTATTCATCAAGACAAATGAAATTCCCTCCAGCCGACCTTTTATCCAAAGTGCAGGTGAAAGATTTAAGATGAAATGAGGAGGAGGGAACATGGAAAAAGTTGTCTTACATGTAAAGATTCTGTGCTTTAGTTTGGTTTTCAGTAGTGTTCTTGGTTTTGATCATGTGTTGAGTTGTTCCTCTATCAGTCACTCCAGGTTCATGTTGATCATCTACAGCTGTTTTCATTTCTGTCAATTACCCTCAGTCTATTGAAGCGTCTGGTTTTCTGCTCTGCTGTCTCACATTTTGTTTCTCCTTGGTTTTTGAAATGTTTTAGTGAAATCTTTTAATGTTTTTGTTTATAGAATGTTTTAGTTTTTCCACCAAACCTAGTCTCCTATATTTTGGGTCCTCCAGCCCCTGACAATACAAATTTTAAGACATGTAAAAAAATAAAGAGACTAAATGGTATGATTCGCCCAAAAAAAATTATAAAAAAGGATGGGAAAAACAATGCCTGCACACTCCATAAAGAGTACAAGCTAAAACCAGCTGTGATAGTGAGAACCTGCACCCAGGTGTGAATGACTGACTGGAAACTGAAGAACAGAGAAAGGTGAAACAGATTTGAGGTGGAAATTTGAATTAAAATACTGATAAAATAAAGCACAACTAAAGACCCGAAGCAAATCCAGGCATAAAGAAAATCTAAATTAGTATAAAAATGTACACACAGTTTGTGAACTGACTTTCTTTTTTTAAAAACAAAGCAAAAATGTATCATGAAGAAAAAAATTCAAATCACCAGTAGCCTAAAAGCTCATAAAAAAAACACCTTTTCTTTCTCAAAAATATGTATCTTTCACCTGGCAGACATGAAGCTGCCGGAATAGCCCAACTTTTTTCAAATATTTAATGAACTGCACTGTTGTGTAAATGAGAACAAATTGGCAGAAAAGATGAGACACCACACTCCAGTGTGAATCATGTGTTTGTCTAAAAGAGGAAACATGCTCTCCCTTTTCTCACTAAACATAAAGCTGGGTGAAATGTGTCATATACTGTATCATGTAAGTGCTAACAAACAGCTATTACACTTCCCTTAACAACACATTTTGCCAGGACTACCAAACTCAGGGTGAGACTTCATTTTATTAGTATTGTTAGTGGCTTTCTGTGTGTCATTGCATCATTGAGCCTTTATAAAAACCCTTTTGAAAGCATGATCTCTATTTGTTCTGGAAAATTTTCAGCCTCCAGATTGTTATCCTGCAGTCATCCACCAGATTATCCCCACAAATTAAACTTTATAGAAACGTGTGCAGTAGTACCGAGCAAAACTGTCATATGGAGAAAGGAGATGCTGCTGCTGCCTGTGCTGCCGCCGCCACCGGATGTGTTGTTCTACTGTAAAATTAACAAAGCAGCTTCCAAGAAAATCTATGATTTTAACATTTTATTTTCATTGTTCGTCTAAAATGTCAAATCCTTCAAATTTGGCTAATTTAAGTAAAAGAAATACTAAGGTAAAAATATTACTGTGTTTTGGGTTAAAGTCCACTCCAATTAGCTTTTGATCTATTTTCAAAGCGTTCCCAGTGGTCTTTTAAATATGATTATGCCATTATTAGCCAAAATTCAAAACCTGTGTGGTTTTCTAGGATGGAGCAACAGTAGTTATTTGGAAATTTGCAGCTGAGTTGTGGGTGGGACTGTTGGTGCAGAGTAAGCCCACCCCTACTTCCCAACATCCCTTTGTTTACGCGCTCTCCCGTTTACAGCCCCTCACAACCCTATCCAAACAATAACAAAAATGGCGAGCAATATTGGAGCTATCAAGCAGTTTTGAGCCAAATACCAGCTTGGGTTAGGAAAACAAATACGTACATAGATCTATTTGTGGATACAAGTGGATGCATCAGAATAGAGTAGAGCAGGGAGTTTGTGGTCTTCTACATCACAACTACAAGCTGTTTTCAACGTCTTTTTTTCATCTGTTCTTGATTTACAACAATTTATATAAATAAATAACTTGAAATGTCATTTCAAATTTAATTTTGTTGTATGTCCTCCATCCTGAAAAAAATGCCACAAGAACATGTGAAAAACACTGTTTTCCTTGGAGTGAAACAAAAAGTGTCATCCTTCTTCCATGTTTACACTTTGTACAAATTTTCATTTCATCTACCAGCAGCAGCAATCAGTGGTTTTTACTGTACCTCATTTCATAAAGGAAGCCCAACTAAAGGTCTTTATTGGCCAAAAAAACCTGCTAAGACCTCAAATGAAATTGAAGTTTTGAATTGGGGTCGGGCCACATCAGGAATGCTGATACAGATGGTACAGTTTGATTATTCACACCATATAATCATGATAGATCCGCACAGATGTTTCACTATTTGTCCTGTGAGGAGGTCTTTTCTAACTCCATGATAGCCTGTATATCTGTCCTCCAGCTTCCAAAAGCCATAAAAAGACAATCCACCTCTGTTGTGCACAGCAGACAGCTGCCACAGGACAGGTTTGTCCAGAACATTATCATTAGAGGTTTTTAACAAAGTGACAAAGTCTATTTGATGTTTTTTGCAGTTGGGTGTTTGCTAGAAAGTACTAACACCACAGACTAACACCTTTACTTAAAAACCTATAATTATCTTGGTAAATACAGTTTCCACATCTGAAAGCTCTGCCAGTTTGTCCAAGAGTCTGACCTGCTGGAAATGAGTTGGGCAGATAAAAAAAGACTGGGCAGGTTCTGAAGCCAAAAGGAACTTGGACCCCCTGAGAACAGGAAATGAGAGACAGGTGACAGAAAAGGTGAGAGGAAATAGGACAAAGAGTGACGGTGATGAAGTAGTTTGGTTAAAGATGTAATGTGTGATTCATCAGCTCTGTGAATAACCACAGAGGTGCTTTTCAAGTTCTCCACCTAATAAAACTCATTTAAATGTGATGAATTAGAAAAAATAAGTACTTAATCATACTTTTTTTTTTAAACAATTACAATAGATTAAAATAGTATTAGTGGAATTAAAGGAATCTGATCTTGGAGTAGAATGACATTATTCATAATTTGATGCCATGAACCGTATATAGTATCATTTGTAGTCTGCAGTCTACATTTTTTATTCCAATGATGAACATTTTCAAATATTCATCAATTTTCTAATTATGACATTATGTATAAACGTAGTTTGTGTGTGTGTGTGTGTGTGTCATTGTGTTGCCCTTCAACAGACAGGTGACTTGTTCATGGTGTAGCCTACTCCACCTCAGCCCACCGGAAGCTGGGTTGGCTCCTGCAGCCTGTGACCCTGAAAGGGATTCAGCAGGTTGGGAAGATGGATGGATAGATTCAAATGGATTGAAAAATGAGGGATCAAATGTTTCTGCGATTTTTCCATTTTGAGCACACTCTTCATTCTGCAGGCTGTGACTGGGCTGGAGCATGTTCCTGCTGTTATCAGCTGAAAGTTGGAAAAACCCCTGAATGGGCAGCAGGATAATTACTACGTTCACAACGGGCATGTGACGCGTGTTTAGGCATGCACTAAACGCGCATTCTTAAATCTCTTTAACCCCTAGTGTTTACACTGGACTGTTACAACCCACCACCTGCAGTTGGAGGAGTGAGTAGTGGTGCGAAATGTGGAAGTGGTGCAAATCTCATGAATCTTGCTTGAGGCTTTTTCTTTCACAGCTCTATTCCGATAAATTAAAGTCTTGGTGTCATATAATTCTGCTCGGGCACAAACCTCAATTATAAATTTCTCCTTCATGATCAGTTTCTGAGTCCCTAATAAGTCAAACTTCAACTGGTTTAAATTTCAGTGCTTCTTGTAAGGGTGTTTTGGGTGTTTTTACCATGTGTCTTCCTTCTATGGCCAGGCTTTTTGAACGTACAGCTCAAAAGCAGACACATAAACTTGCAATGAATGAAGGCACTCATGCATTTACATAGACTTTTCATTGAAAGTGGTCGCTTGAAGGCCTGTTGCGGAGGTTGGTGTGAATATAACTTTAACAAATACAGCTAACTCTATGATTCATCATCATTTCTATCATTTTAAATTCATAAATGAGCCTTTTTTTTTACAACAGTCAGGTTAGATAAAGCAGCCACTATCTCTAAGTGATGGAAAATGTTGGCCTTAAATACAACCAAGGCCTTGTAAGGTATTAAAAGTTAAACGTAGCATCCCAACTGTAGCAGGAACAGGGGGGTGAAACCTTGAATGTGTGTAATGTATGTCTTCTCCACATGTTTTATGCATGAGTTGCGTTGGTTGGAACATAAAACCTTGGGACACAAAACGTTTTGAAAGCTCCAACATGGTCTGAGTGAACAAATAAGGAAACGATTGGTGTGAAAGGAGGTTTGTGAAGGTGTTCATCAACAAAAGAAGCTGTATAGTATTAACAAAAAAAAACACGAGGGATAAGTGGGGTGAGGTGTTTTTCAGACTGCATTCAGGTTTTCTATGATCACACTTCCTGGCTTTAGCTGACACTTTACAAAAGACGTTGGAACATTTTTGATCAAATAGAAATTTTGGCAAACACGTCGTCTACCAAACAGAATTGAAAACTTTTTTTTTTTAGGGAGTAGCAATTATCATCACACCGCTGATCATTTCTATTCTAATTCATTCAAGCGAAAAGGCCTTTTGTTGGTGCTGCTAAAGATCAAGAATGTGAACGGTGTATTAAGCAGGCAGGGGACTGTTGCATAATTTTGAAAGCCTTTTCTTTGGATTTGCTGTGTCTCACTTCTGAAGGACCATAGACAGCAACCGCTGCAACACAAAGGAATGAAGAGAAAACCCTCATCAACCTGCATAGAAAATTAATTGTTTTTTGTGGCTAATTCTCAAAGTGCATTAGCATATATCGACAGCCGCCTTGTGCCGTGAGCATACTTAATGCAGAGGCTCGTTCTCCATCCGGGCATGATCCTGGAGGCATAGCCGAGGTTAACTCGCAGAGGTCAGCTGAAGGAAGCGACCCCCTTCAGAGTGAACTGCAGTCTCAGCAACAAAGCTGACACAGGATTTTCTGTGTCTGTTAGCAGAATTAAACCATCCCCTGAGACATCACCGTGCACAAGGTCTGCTTTGAATATTGAATTAGCTTCACACGTATTACAAGGAAATAATGGGGATTTACCAAATTCAGTAGTGGAGAATCTAAAACTTTTTATTAAGAGACCGTGGGTTTGAGACTCTTGAGACAAAGTAAGAAACTGTCACTTCTATGAGTCCCACTCCAGTCATTTTATTTGAGCTATGTTTAAAGCATGCCCAGTGGTCTTTTAATTATGATTATGCTGTTTTTAGCCAATATCATAAAACCTGTGTGGTTTTCTAGGACACAGCTTCTGCAGAGCGGCAGTTGTTCATTAGAAATTCCCCTCTGAGCTAGTTAAACGGATCTCCTGCAGTAAAATATCTGCTTTTAGAACATTTAGATGGTCCAAGACCTTCAGCCTCTTTCTGCCGGAACCAATGTGACAAAGTTGAGTGTGGACATGATTATACTAACCGAGTGAAGGCAAAATGAATTCGCTAAATTGCTGTGTCTGTGCACGTGACCAGCACCATGTGTGACCTTTGGGTGTGTCAAAAAGCTGTGTGCTTCCCACTGTGTCTTCTGACTGTCTCCTGCTGTGAGGGTAGTGCATGTGATTGTATGAGATGTGATTAGTATGAATAGTGTTACCTTTGCGTGTGTGATAGTGTACGTATATGCTTAACAGATCCCACATTGGGGTCAACTGTTAAACATGTTTCCTTACAAATGTTGACCTTACTTTCAAGAAGGGATGGTTAAGGTGGGAATATAGAAGAAGAGATGCAAAAAGGAAAAGAAAACAACAAATACAAACATAACAGAAACAGAAAAAGACTCATGGAGCAGAATGATTAACTTAAGTAGACCAGCTGTTTGAGGTGTGTATTAATTTTACCATAATTAATGTAAAATGAACTAAACTATATGCTTATTATTGCTATAATGCAAGGGTGTCAAACTCAGATACCCAGTAACCCAACACTACAACCCTGGACAAAATTGCAGACCAGTAATGATATTTCCTGACATTTATTGTAAAAAAAAAGGGAGGGAAAAAAATCTTCCTAAACAAAATGTATAAATAAAGTACCACAGCGGGTCAAATTTGGCCTACGGGCCTGAGTTTGACACCTTTCATATAATTTATTGCATGTGTGGTGAATACAGAGATGACCGTCCACATAGAACCTGTCCACGGAGATGACAGCCCAAGAACTACCGGTAGCTTGGATGAATCTTTTCAGATGGGAAAAGGGACCTTCCATCGCTATAATTTTGTTCCGATGAAATTGGTGATTCATGCTGAGGCTGGTTTTGCTCAATTCACGTCCTTCTGTTTTTTTATATTCAAATGTGGCCACCGATCGCTCTTGGCCTTTGGCTGTTGGGCTTTGCTCCACCTAAACGGTGGACACTGTGGAAAGCATTTTCTCAGGTACATTAATTTGGTCTTAGATAATGATTTTAGTGCTTTTTCAGGACCTTCACCGACCTGTTCCGAGACTGAGACAACCAGGTTATCACTCTTGCTCCGGGCCTGGAGGTCTAGCACTGTCTCATAATTCTTGCGGTAGTCTGCGGATATCTGCTTCTTGCTCCGTTTGAGCTTCTCAACCGTGTCTCTAAGCACTGGATTTTCAGCAACAAGCTCCACGACTTGTTGTTGGCTCAATTCCAGCACCACCCGTAATGCCTAGAATTCTTTGTGGAGAACCTCCACCACCATCAAAGCAGAGCAGCCATTTATCTATGAACTTCAGGATTCCTTCGAAGCTTCTGCTGGGAGAGGACACAGCTCCGGGCGAGTCGTCCTGACATGGATGCTTTGAAGTATGAATGGAGACACCTTGTGTCTTTCCCATGGCTATTCGCTCGAAACACTCGTGTACCTTCGTAATGTTCGTAAATCTAAATCTTCCAGATTCAATGATTTCAATATTGTAACAATGTTGTTCTGAAGTTGGTGGTTATTGAAGCAAAAGGCAAGCTAATTTTACCTAAGCGACACCAGTTTGGTAGCACAATAGTCTCAGAAGTACTTCCTCCTTACTCATGTGACATCAACATCTCTCTTTGAATACAAAAGCAACATCAACACTATCCAGCTGTACACGTTTGAGAAGACCTACATGGATCAAGTTGTTGACAAGTGGATGCCTCAGAATGTATCGTATATTCTACATCACAGATAAGCTTGTTCAAACTGCATTTTTTTCCGATTCACACTGATTTTAGTTGAAATGCAATTCTGAACTCAATGTTCTTTATACATGTCCTCCATCAGAAAAATACCACAAGAACATGTTGAAAACACCAAAAAGATTATTTTCATCAGAGTAGGTCTTTAACTGTGAATGCCAGTGTGGTTGTGCTGCAGTGATCCTAATCAGGACTGAACGTTGTCCTGTGGTGAGAGGTGGATTTGAAATGTTGATGAAACCAGCAACACCAAACCCTCCAAGAAGAAGCGCGAATGTGCTCTTTCTCTGCAATCCTCGACAAATTCTCAACAGTAATTGCACCGGGGAACCCATATAATTGAAGTGTGTGCAAACAGACTTCCATCAGTTTGATCCTCGCGGAATCGTGGCATATTGATTTTGTGTGAGTGTGCGTGCTCATCTCATTTCATTTGTTACTCAGAGGGAGAAGGTAGCACATTGTATCCACATACAGAGGGAAGGGGTGCTTTGTTAGATGTTGTGTTCTCCACTAATCCCGGGGACAGAAGCGAGGGAAAAGACTTGTTCACAATCGAAAGTCAGTCTTGCATAAGCCGAGCTAAAAAACTTCCAGCAGTCACGGGTTAAGAAGCTGGTAAAATTTCGTATTATTTCTTCCAATAAATGAAGAGAGGGATGGAGATAAAGAGGGGATGAACTCCGAATGCAGATTAAAGGAAGTCTGTGAGATAAAACACAATCAAGCTGAAAGGCTGAAAGCCCAACACATCCAGCAAGGAGCGCTGAGTGGACTGTATCTTAATTAGAACGGCAAAGAGACAGCCCTTCATTTCCCATTGCTCTGAACAGAAACTAACAAAACCAACACTTGGCTAAAAAAAACTTTGGGTTTGCCTGATAAAAATGTACCACACAGCCCCACCAGGCGTTATCCACAGGAGCACAGCAAGATTTTCTAGGTTGCTACACTAATAATAATTTTATCAAAATAAAAATTAAAAATCTGGCTCAAAATTAAATAAAAAAGAAATTGTATTTTTTTGCTTTCTCAAAACATTTTGACTAAGACGTAGTTGCTGCAGTATGGAGCCCATGTCCTGACATGAATGAAATAAAAAATATCTCGTTCCCACAAAATAATTAATTTGTGCGAATGAAATAATCAATTTTGTGCGAACGAAATAATTCATTTGTGCGAACGAAATAATTATTCACGTGATTAGTCAATCCTAAACATGGACGTTATAGCGATAAGATTAGATGAAGCTTTGTTATCATTTTGCAATCGCACTTGGTGCAACAGTACAACAAAATTGCAAATTGTCTCACATTGGTGAAGAAGAAAACAACAATTATCTTACACACACAAAAAAGTATAAAAAAAATATACATGTATAAATATATACATATATATAAGGTAGTACACCAATATATATAAACTAATATACAAATGCACACCAGATGTATATACAGAATCTGAATCTGCATTCCTCCTTCTCCCAGAGAAACTAAAGCAAGTGTGTGTCCATGAGGGCTATTGCTCTGCTGTAAAAACTGTCTCTGAGTCTGTTTGTCCGTGACCTCAGCACCCTTAGTCTTTTTCCAGAGGGCAACCATTTAAACACCCGGTGTCCTGGGTGTGTGCAGTCTTTCGTAATGTTGCGTGCCCTCCCAAGACAGCGAGTGCTGTAGAGGTCCTTCAGTTAGGGAAGAGGGTGGCCGATGATCTTTTGGGCAGTGTTTATGACCCTCTGTAGAACCTTCTTGTGTGCCATGGTGCAGCTTCAAAACCACACAGAGATGCAGTATGTCAGGACACTCTCAATGGAGCAACGATAGAAGGCAACCAGCAGCTCTCTCTTCAGGTTCACCCTCCTGAGGATCTTTAGGAAGTGAATACGCTGTTGGGCCTTTTTCATTACTTCTGTAGTGTTTGAGCTCCATTGGAGGTCAATGTGTACACCAAGGTACTTGAAGCTAGGCACTCTCTTCACACACTCCCCATTAATGACAATAGGCTGCAGATCTGATTTCTTCCTCCTGAAGTCCACGATCACTTCTCTTGTTTTTGAGGTGTTTAAGACCAAATGGTTGTCTGCACACCACCCCACCAGCCTCTGGATCTCATCACTGTATGCTGTCTCATCACCACCAGAGATAAGCCCCACCACCATTGTGTCATCGGCAAACTTAATGACTGCATTTTCTGGGTGTGTGCTGACACAGGATACTTGGATTTACAGAAGATACCTTCACATTTCTGTCTGTGTGTGCCTCATTACATTGCATGGAAGACACTGAGGATGATTAGAGATCAAATTTATTTATCATGTCTGCGTTCATTCACATCCTTGTACGGTCTCCGTCATGCCACAAAAGCCGCTTTCTGCGGCTATAGCCTTGTCTCTGTGACCCACATTCATTCAAGACTGGGAAAAAAAAAAACCCAAGAATGATCGATTTATTATTGTCTCAATGAAAATAAGAAAAATATCATAATATTTAGGATACCCAAGCTTGCTGCTTCCCCATACCACAGCGATTCTCCGGAAATAGCTTGCTCGAGCTATGAGCCATGTGCTACGAGCTCCGGCCCGCCGCGGAGCTCTTTTGCTTGTCATTCTGGCATTCGGAGAGCCAGCTGCAGTATGGGATGTTGTAGTTTATGGTCGAATAGGAATAATAATATTCAGGACTTGTCTTGAATATTATTACTCTAGCCTTCGGATGTAGAGTCACTGCTAACGAGTATGTTAATGAAAGACAAATCCTGAATATTATTATTCCTATTCGACCCTAAACTACAATATCCGCTGGCTGTCCGTCTACCGGCCAGCCAGCTGCCTGAATGGTGGCATGACAAGCAAAGAGTTCTGCATAGCTAGGAGCTATGTCCGGACAATCCCTGCAGTATGACAAAGCAGCAAGCTGCATCCTAAATCTTATGATATTTTTCTTATTTTCATTGAGACAATAATAAATTGATCATTCTTGTTTTTATTTTCCCTTTCTTGAACAAATTTGGGCCACAGAGACACGGAAGTTACCGCTGAAAGCAGCTTTTGCGGCAAGACAGAGAGCATATCCGTGTTTATGAATGACTTGTGACGTGAATAATTATTTTGTTAATCAATTAATTATTGCGTGGGAACGAGAAATAATTTGAGAGAACAAGATATTGTTTATTTCACAAAACGTAACTATTTTGTGGGAACGAGATATTTTATCCATGTCAGGACACAGGCTCCGTACTGCAGAGCTAGTTTGTCTGGTAAACCCAGACACCTGACAATGTTTGTTTGTTTTTATAAATGAAGCAAAAACCCTCCTGTCTGATGACATGATCATAATCCATTTCCATCATAGCAAAAACATTAGCGATGAACCAAACTGTTTCTGTTTTGTACCTAAATCGCAAGATTTGCACTACTTCGACATTTCGCATCAAGCCTCTTCTAACTTGGCGGACATGTGGTAGTAAACAGCAGAAAAAGAAAAAGAAGCAACCTTTTTTCGAATGAGCCAAACATGCACATAAGAACTCGCATCAAATGCCCGGTGTGTACGTAGCGTAACTTATCTAGACCTTAGCAACTGAGTTAAAAAAAATAAATGTGAAGGCCAGGTATACTTGGTTCTTCATCCATTCAGAGCATTCAGAGGTGCGAATGTCACAGTTCTCGAATTTGACTACGGTAAGAAGAAACCAAGAGTCCATCTGTGGCTCACGAATGTGTCGTCTGCTGGAGAAACAGATCAAATTAATCCAAACTTCTAATATTTAGCCAAAAAATAGGGTTAAAAGTTAATAATAATAATAATAATCTTCTCTTCATTGCCTGTTTATATATACAACGTTTGCTTTCCTGAGCAAGCTACATCTTGTCTCACAAAAGAAACACTTCATTCTCAGTTGTGCAGGATCGGTGCTTGTTCCTAGAATTTTCCAAACTAAAATGGGGGGGGGTAGAGCCTTCAGCTATCAGGCTCCTCTCTTGTGGAACCAACTCCCTGATTCAGTTCATCAGCCACACACCATCTCTCTCTGTAAAGCTTGACTTAAAATGTTCCTTTTTGATAAAGCTTCTAGTTAAGGTTGGCCTGGGTGACCCTGAGCCATGCCTTTAGTTATACTGTGATACACTGCTGAGAGGGGGCTGGTTCTTGGATGCCTTTGGTGTTTTTTCTATTATCTTCCTCACTGTACACCTTTCCTCTGCCTGCTCTCTTTTGCATCTACAACAGTGACCCTTGACTATTAACAGAACTTAGTTCTGCTCTGTCCAGATCATTTCAATAATGTCCAAACTCTACAAACGTGAGAAAGAAAAAAATACAAACAAACATTAAAAACAGTTGGCATCTCACACGTCTTTACTTTCTTTCTTGCTTCAAGGTTTTTTAGTTTCCTTCGTTGCACTTTGAAGTGACTTTGGCTGTGAAATGACACTTCACAAAATATCAGAAATAAATTGATAAATTATCATTCAGCGTTTTTAGAAAGATGATCATATATTGTGCAAAGTTTCAGTTTTAATTTATATTACAAGAGCCTGTATCATGCTATTCTTAACCCTTTCACAGTAAACTATATTCTTTTATATGATGAAACGTTTTGGCACACTAAAGAACGATTTTTAAAATTAAATATGAGTTATTTTCACAGTTCATTTTTCTACCTGGGAGTAGGAAGACTCGATTTTTGAGGCACCCCCTACGCTCCTTGTGGGCGCCGCCCATTTCATGTCCTAAACCTAGAGTCGACAGCTTGTCATTTTGCCAACGAAAGGCAAACAACATCTGAACCTTTACAAAGATGGATAAGTTTAGTGTGCATATAAAAGGAAAGCATCTTTCTGATCACTACTAGCTCCACAGAGAAAGTGGGTGTGTGTGACGTCACAATGTGGGAACCTGCTCGTTTTCGTGGGTTGGGAGGGGCTGAAACTCACAGAGCAGATTTTTAGAGGAATAATCAGAAAATTGTGAGTGGATCAAAATACCGCTTTAGGGTAGTTTTTTGTGATAAATTAACATTGTAAGACACTCAAAAAGTATATTTTGCATGATATAGGCCCCTTAATGTGTTTTGTTTTCATCTTCTATGACAGATTTAAAAAAAGGGGGTTCAGACTTTGTCAAATCGAAATGCCAGACATTGCTGGAGATTGACCAAATATCTGAACTCTATCATTTCTTTCTAGATGATAACTTAGGTGACCAGTAATAATGCAAATCATGTTTAAAATGAAAAATAAACAATTACCAAAGAGCATCCAAAGACTCTCCCATTCTGAGGGGACCGTTATGTTTATGAAAGCAGCTGTAAGAACAAACGCTAAACTTCACTGTATCTCCACAAGAAGGGGTCAGGGTGTGGAATAACTGCAGGAAAAACATTCACATTTGTCAATCTGTTAAAAAAATTATAAGCAATTACAAAAAATGATGTAGTAAAAAGATATAGGAGAGTCAACAAGACTCATTTTTATTTTGACCATAGTTTATTGTTTTCAGTGTGTCTAAGTCTTCTGAATCTGTACAAATATTGTTTGTACAAAATTCATTTTGGATTGAAATAAACTAAGAGGTTTGGATTAAGCAAATTGTAAATATTTTATCCACTTCAAGTCCTTTTTGAACTTTGCATGCTGCCATTCCTCATTTTACTTCTGTTTAATGTTTTTTTTTATCCGTTTGAATTTTACATTTTTTTTTCTAGGAAATCTATCAAAAAACAAGTTAAATGTTAAAAGGCACGTATTGTAGCTCATCATTATAATGCAAATGCTGAAATAAGCAACCTAATTCACAGATGAACATTTATTATAATGTAGCAGAGGATCATGTAGCAGCTGCAGAATTTAACAGCCAATTGGTCTGGGAGGTTGAGTTCTTTGGGAGTCTGGAGTCACTGAGGTGGTGAAACCCTTATTGAATTTCATTTGTGACATTTCACTAAACCTCGTAAATATTAAACTCCTGACAGCACACATTGAAAAGTCACTGGATCAACCAGGACATTAGGATTCCTCTTCTGGGAGGCGCTAATGTAAAATCCTGTAGCAATCCATCAAGTCGTAGCTCAAGTACGATGGGTAGTCGTTTCAGTCTGAATTGAAGAAGCAACGGCCCGTCACACAGACGTGCTGCTGCCACATCTAAAAATGCTTTGGTGCCCTTGCAATGTGGAGTCTACAACAAGTTTTTATTGAAATATTCTATGTTTTAAAAGAGGAGCATGGTGCAAGTTGATCCATCATGGAGTCAGGTCGTATTAGAGCCACAACTTGAAGTCCCAAAAGATGCCATCTTCCTGACAACCCACAATCATCCAGCAATCTATGTGTCATAAAGCCCATGTGATTGCCAAGACAGCAGGGTAAATAGGGGTTGTTAGAGCGCTAGGGCATGGACTGACGAGCAGAAATTCATCTCAGGGTTCAAGTACTTTCTGGATGTTTCTCATTTATCTTGTCTGTCAGGTAAGGTGGACATGAAAGGAAAGGTGAACACTCCGGCGTGGGACCCCCACTGTCAACCTCCTGCACGGTGACAAATAATGAAAACTGTGGCGGATCCCCTGGATGTGTTTGTTTGAAGGTGGAGCTTCCATGGTGTCATTTGTCATAAGTGAGATGTAAGTTGGAACAGAAATCCCTGCAATATTCTGGTCAAAATATGAAATGTGTATATTTTAATATTACACCTGCCCCCAATAAAATGTATTTTTTTTCCCTGTATAACTGTTATTACTCCGTCGATATCTTATCCTTTTTGTACAGTATTTGCTGCTTCCACTCAACTCAACTGAGGCACAAACATTAGATCACATGTGTCAAACTCAGGCCCGTGATTATAATTGGCCTGCGAGATCATATCAAATGTGCATTAGAGCTGGCCCGCAATACACACTGTACCGCTAATACTACAAATCCCACAATGCTTTGCCAGTACATTGGCACACAGTCAAAACTGTCCAGCGCTCCTTTTTTCAACTCCTTCCTTTGTCATTGACAGCCATGCTCCAGTCACATCAGACTAATCATTATCACCCTCCACAAACATGGCCACGCGAAAGATGCACAACGGGGGGGGTTCAAGACAGGCCTACTAAAATAGGAAGGTTTTCCTCAGCTCAGAGCCTGACACCAGACATTGATGAACTTGCATCTAAGAAAAGATGCCAGGTATCTGGCTTAGACCAATGTGCAAAGTAAATCAGAGTGAAGCAAACTGAGCTTCAATAAGTCTGTTTCTTATGCACTTTTTCTACTGCAAGTCACGCTCTGCTAATAGTTGAAATGCTGGATTTTTACTGAATGACACTATTTTTGGTTCTGTTGTTGGCTTTGAAAAAGATTTACTTTAAAAGGAACTTGAAAGGATACGTGGAGAGACATAATTAACTTATTTATTTAAATAAAAAAATAAATACCACTGATGTGTCTTTTCTTTCAAATTTAATTTCTTATGTGTTTAACATCAAGCTTGGGTTGTTCCAGATTCTGTGTTTAAACAAAACCAAAGTTTGCTTCCATATGAAAAGATTAAACATTACATATAATTTGCAGTGAATTTTTCAATAAATATTGAGTGTGGTGCATGACTTTACTTCACTGCTTAATTTTGGCCCACTATGAATTTGAGTGCGACACCCCTGCATTAGATGATCAGCTGTCTCCCTCTGCTGGATAAAAGATGTAACTGCATCCATAAAATGTGTTATGTCAATAGAAAACATGTCATGCGTTGAAAAGTTAAGAAGCAAAAATTACAGTTTAGTTGAAAATATATTTTCAGGTAGAAGTACCAACCTTTATTTATCGCAATACAGTCTGAAAATCCGTTTTTAAAGTCCTGTAGTTATTTTAAATTCGAGTTTCCATACACGTAGGATCTTACCTATAACTCAAATTTATTTCTATTATACTAACTTTTTTTTAAGTTTTAGTCCACTTAAAAATCCAAAATCTGCAAAATATTCAGTTTGTGCTTTGGCTAAAGCAATTTGATTTATGTGTTTACATTTACCAACTTTATATTTAAAAGAAAAAATACAACCACTAGTTGGGTGCAACTGGTGAACAAGTCAGCAGTTATGCCAGCTGTCTTTGGCTTTAGGTCTCGAGTTTCATTAAGACTCTCAAATGCTATGAAATGTCATTAATAGCAGCCACTCAGGCTAAATGTTTTAATAAACCATCCTTAATGATGTTCTCGAGTGCAGCTGAGTCTGGGGCTTGACGAGTCATAAATGCAGAGAACTAATTATGCTTTAACAAAAACACCATAAACATTTTCATAAACACAAAACTGTTCATGTTTTTCTGACCCAAGGAAATTCACTGCCTTCCTTGAGTATTAAAAGCATTTAAAAAGTCTTACAAACATTCTTATTTGGAAGGGGTGAATGTAGAATTGCTCACAGGATTAAACTAGAATATTTTGAGAATTTATCACCAAATTTCAGAGTTCATTTGAAGTTGTGTAAATAAATCTGGTCTGAAGTGTAATTGCTAATCTAATACTGTAGCCATATCACTTGGAGAAAAGCCATTTTAAAACAATTTTATTTATTTAAACTCAAAGTGTACAGCTTTTGAGGACATTGAAGACATAAACACAATCTGCGAAACCTGAGGAAGTGAAAAGCCCCCCCACATTCACATCATCCAAACCAGACACTGATCTCTGCCGGCGTGAAACCTGGAGTCCTTTACAGATGCAGAACAGTCCCCATGTCCTCAACAGGCCGGGACAAGTGCAATACCACCCAAAGCACAGAGCATTGCCACCTCTCCCAACCTGCACAGAAAGGGCTCGCTTCTGACCGACTCATTTCAGTTCTATGATCAGTTTTGCATGGATTTGCACAGCGGTAGATTGAAAAGCTGAAAGCAAACCAGCAAAACTAACCAGAGACCCACATGCACAAACTAGGTCTGCAGCTTCCCATGAAGACGAAGGCTAGAAGTACTTCAAGTGCTCACACTGCAGTAGAAATCCACAGAACTACCTGCACTATAAGCACTTTAATACTACTGAAACCTGAGTCGATTTGAATCAAGAGGAGCTGTAGTGAGAGCGCGACTGACCGCCACATGGGTAAACAATATTCAGATGAAAACACAGGCCACTATCAGCTTTGCATAGATTTGCACAACTCATCTCTTCTTGCAGTGCAACTATGCAAAACTAACAGAGAACTGACAGTCTGTGCATGACCGCGCAGAGGAGGAAGATGAAAGTCCCAGCTCCTTATGCCAGAAGGAGCACTTAGGGCAGTAGGTGCTAGTCTATTTCACTATCTGCACTAGATGCACCTTAGCATAAGCACTAGAGACATGCAAGCAGGGCGTCTCAGCAGAGGCTTGTCAACAACTGATCTGAAGTCAATTTGCATTAAAGAGTTTCATGGCAGGAATTAGATCAAACTCAGCAACAATCAACAATATAAACACAGCCAGAATGTCTCGCTTTATGTACAACAAAAAGATGCCTCACAAACACAACAGCTGCTCCAGAGCACCAGGAGGCGACGCCTCACAGCGAGATGATGAGGTCCTTCCTTCCAGATGTGCTTTCAAACCAGCGTTGACGCTTTCAGTCCATTCATGACAAGCATGAGCCGGTGAATAAGCCTGCGCCTTCGGGTTCACATTATCACAACAGTGCTGAAAGTGCCTTCACTGCAGTAGACTTTTAGAAAACTACCTGCACTGTAAGCACTTTGACACTACAGTGACTTGAAACTGTTCACATGGCATTTTCATTCATACTGAGCGACGTCTTCAAGTCCACAATAAGCTGAGCGCCCCGAAGAGATCCATGTAAACCGGAGGGTCTGCAAAAAAAATAAATAAAAAGGAATGGCATAAACAGACCGTCAGCAACATCAAATCTGTTATTTAGGAGTGCAACTAGTTTTAATACAATCAATATAGCTAGTATGGGATTTATTTAATTTACACTCCACTTACACACACCACTTACTAAACACACTATTCAGAGACATTTTCCACGACAAGAAAAAGATTTGCTTGTTTAGAAATATTATTTGAAAATCATTAATCCAAAATACTTCATTGTTTACAGATTGACAAGTTAACAAGAGCAGATAGACACCTCATAGTACACAAGTGAATACTTCAGTACTTCTTTAATATGCAATATCATTTTGCTTTTTCCACATAACGGATCCATCTGCATTTTGACTGGGCAGGCCGAGAGCCCCCTTCTCCTTTCCATTCTGATGCATCCACTTGTAGCCGACTAGCCCCCCACGTACGTCTCAGTCTTTCTTATCTGAGCTGGCATCTGGTTTAAAACTATAGGGGTGGATAGCTTGGATATTGCTCACCATTTTTGCTGCCCCAATAATGTTAGGTGAGGGGAGTGAGGGCCTTTGATGATGGGAAGTTGGGGTGGGCTTACTCCATACCAATGGTGCTGCCCACAACTCAGAAGCAAATTTCTAATGACCTACTGCCACACCGCATAAACTGTCCTTAAAATTAGTTTGTTTGGGCTAAAACTGCATAATCACAATTAAAAGACCACTGGAAACTATTTAAAATATTTAAAAAGATGATCGGAGTGGGAATTGAACCTTTTAACTCATTAAGCTTCACTTTGTAAATTATTATGAGCATGTTAGGCTGGATAGAAAGTGAAAACTCATTTAAAAAATTGTACTCAAGTAGAACCCCACAAGCAAACTTTGCTAAGCATTGCATATTTTTTTTCCTGCATGATTTGATGAAATGTTGCTTGTTTTTGTATCTTTACTTGTTTCTCCTTTCAGGTGTCATGTTTGGCCAATTTATCATCTGGAACATTACCGACACTAAAGTTAAATACAAAATTCGATTGCAGCAGATTGATGTTACTAAAAGCTCATGTACATTCACGTGATATTTTTACCCAAATAAAATAATAAATTGGGCATCAACAAACAGGTGTAACCGTATTAACATTTGGACCTTTTAACTGACTATTAAAATGATGTAAAAATGATATGAAACCAAGATATGAAGTATCTTTGAAAAAGTGGTGTTTGACTATGTTATGCTTCTTTATGTCTGAATAACCCCTTAAAAACCATTACAACTGCAAAAAAGGAAAAGTCCTGATAGTCACCCTCCAATTATATTTTTATTTATTGTAAATGTGATCTTTTGATTATATTTATAGAATTGGATCTAAATTTTAAAAAAAGAAAAGTGTCATTTTTAAGGGCCAGTTTCTTTAAACAGGCAGATATTCACCTGAGTTTTGGGTGTGACTATTGGTGAGGAGTAAGCCCACCTCAATTTCCCATCATCCATCTGTTTACAGGCTGTCCTGGCCTTAGGACCCCAACCTAACACCAACAGAGCAACAGAAAAGGCGAGCAACATCGGTACTATTTAGCTGTATAGTTTTGAGTCTGATGCCACTGCGGATGAGGAAAACAGTAGACATACATGGATCCATTTGTTCACAAGCGGACGCATCAGCATGGAGCGAAGCAGGAAGCCTGCTGTCTGTCTGGTGTATTTTCTGTCACGAATAAGACCTTTTTCTAACAGCATTTTTCGTTCTGCTCCCGATTCACAATGAAATACAGAGAAACGCAACGTTGAGCTTAATTTTCCTTCATGAGAAAAATGCCACAAAAACGTGTTAAAAACGCAATTTTCATTGGAGTGCTGTAACTTTTCACTTTAGGTTGTTTATAGCAGCGTGAACGTCTTTAAAACTTGCATCATGGGACCACACATCCACGGGACTGACCTCATCGTGATTTTTTTTAAATATAAATATCGCTTAACAGAAGGCCGAAGTAACACTAAAGGAATCACGTGTGGCTTTTTATTTTTATTTTATTTCGCCCAACTTCAATTCGAAACGAGGGCATGAACCCCAACTGCTTCAATCACGTTCATCTACCCCTCCCCCACGAGCCAACATGGCGCCTGTTCGTCCTCAAATTTAACGTTTAAATAATATATCTGCTTCTCAAAGGAGAAACACGGCGTCGCCAAAGCGACGATACTAATCTACAAAATAGAAAAATAAAAATATTTTCCAAAGAAAAAAAAAAACGGAGTGAAATGGGTAACCCGAACACAGCCACCTAATATTTCATGTGTTCAGGCACCACGCGTGTGATCCGACCTACCGCAAACTTAACTAACAGCCCAAACCCACAACAAGCAGCACACACTAGCCAGGCGAGCTAGCTCATGCAACGAGCCACTAATAGTTCGGGATAAACAGGACTTATTTTATTTCTTTAAAGAACTGTTACAAATCAGCCATAAAAGGGGTAGCCGTTTACAGGACACCAAAACATGAGCTTTTACGAGTAAGCTTTTAATATTTTTGCTCACTTGTATTAAGCTATGCGCTCGCAAAGTTAATAGCTGCCTAGTCGGGGCTAAATGAAATACGTTTATAACGATTTTTTTTTCAAACATTTTTTTTTCCAACCCCAAATAAAGTAGAAAACTGGGCTGCAGTTTGGCTAATGTCAGCGGTGTGGTTTCATGTAGGGTTAGCATTAGCAGTTTGCAGCAAAGGCGCGCGGCCTGCTGCAAATCCATGTGCAGCCGCTTTGTTCTGGAAGCACTTTTTAAACGTACCACCACACACAAACTGCCCCCCAAAATGCGACATCAAAAAACAAGCGCGGAACGACAGCCTCAACATGATAGTTTTATATTTGAATTCGCCAGTAAAGTGAGTAGCGATTAAATTCACTGGTGGGAATCACTTCCCCGAGGTGCGGAGTTGGGGTGCAGCACCAACACATGCTTTTCGAATCTCCCTCATCCTACTACTATGGAGGAGAGGTTGCCATGCGCCTCAACGGCGTTTCTTAAAACGTGGAAACACGCCATGTAAATATTCCCTTTTAAATAAACGAAGAAGTTTTCATACCCCCTACAATTCAGAACATTTCACTTTGCTGACGCGTGTAACAAAAAGGCTAACAACAGGTTTCTTGCCGATAACGCGCGGAATAAGACACCAGCTCCTAAAAAAGAAGAAGAAGAAAAAAATCCACCATCTTCACTCACTTGTTTCAGACTTACCGTTTACTCACAGTAATTCTGGGATGTCTGCGGAGCTGCGAAGGGAAAAAGTACTCGTAAGGAAACAAAAAGTAGAAAACCATGTGCTACTATTTTGGTTTGCAGCGAGTTTGGAAGCGTAGTAAGATTGCGAAAGTGGCGCGAGTGCACTCTGGGTTATACCATGTGGTGAATGAAGGGCGGCTCCCATCCAGAGCAGCTATACCTCAACTTCATTAACATAAATCAGCCACTTCCTCTATACATTGCATTTGCTAAGAGCTGACGCACTTTCATAGTATTGATATGAATAAAGACAATATAAAGTAAATGTACTTATATTAACAAAATAACTATATTCTGCAAAGATTGACTCATGTTCTCGGACTAATTTGGAATACATAAACATTACAAAATATATATATACTTTTGATAACAAAAATACTTTTTGAATTTTTATCTTTTACGTAGCTCACTTTATTAGTACTTTTAATACTTAGTTTTGTAACTTTGGAATAGCATCCAAAAAAAGTAAAAGCCCCATTAATTAAAAAAAAAATGTTTGTTTGATCACCACTTTTCTACATTTTTTTTTTTTTTTTTTTTTTGCATTTACACTTAATTTAGAGTAAACATTGTATGTAAAATCAGCATATTTTCCTAATTTTAATTTGAAAATTTTTGATTGTTTATGTGCTTCATTTTGAAAGTTTCAGAATACAAAAAATGTCTTTGGCCAAATAAGTCTTCCATCAGTCCTGAAATCAACGGATTTAGTGGACCCAGCACACAATTAAAGTAACTTGAAAGTGAAAACAAACAAACAACCCTTTTCTCCCCCAAATATTGCACTTGTATTTTATTAATAAATAATAGTAATAAATATTTATCATCAAATGTGATCTTTTGTCTATCAATTTTTATAAAACCCTCATGATTAAATAATATTAATTTTAATAATAGTAATGATAAATGTCCAAATTAAAAACATTATAAAAGCTTCAGGCATATGTTGGCCCTGTGTTATTCATTTCTTTATTTATTTAATTTTTTTATAGTTGTTTAACTAAAATAATGCAAAAAAATATATCAAAGACCAGTCTTTCTTTTTTTGTGAGTGATTTTGGCTAGTTAAGGCTAATTTAAAAAGGACAAAACATATTTATAATCAAAAGAAATCCCTGTTTACAGATGATCTAATATTTGCATAACATACCAAATGCCGTCTTAAAATGTTGTTTTGTTTTACCTTTATGTCTTTTTTGTTTTGTTTTTGCAAGTGATATAAATCTAATGAAAAGTCTTTAAATTAAATATTTTTCAAATGTTTTACAGTTTAACTCATTTTTGCACTATAAAAAGGTTTTTCATATACCACGAGTGGTAACTCTAACTTTACAACAAATTGACTTTCTTATGGAATTATACAAGAATTCTTTCTTGTAGGAAAAAAAAATAAATTGTAGCGCTTCAAACGCCTTTATAAATGGCATTGAAAACAACTCAAACCATTCAATAATTAACACATGACAAACAATGGCGTAACAGTTTACTTTACTTTTTCAAACATCACAAAATAAAGAGTGAAGATGCAGTTGTAATTGGGGTTAAACAAAAAACTGAATTGTCGCACACAATTCGTTGTTTAATCATGCCGATTAAACTATAGGGAAATTAATTTTAGAGCTATACATTAAAAAAAAGACTTCGCGTTTCTAATTTGGACCTTTTTATTATCCGTAGGTCAAAAGCCCTTTACGGATGGCTGTTGTAACCGGAAATGATTTCCTGCCATAATATACCATCGCAACTACTTCAAGTTCTATTAGATCTTAATTGACTGTCTATTCAGTCATGCACAAACCATTTATCATACATTATAATATTATAACGATTTTAAAACACCTTTTTAATCCGAAATCAGAATGACAAATCTTTTACAGAACATTTTTATTTTTATTTTGAAAGGATTGGAGCCCAATTCCGGTGTGATTTCAGACCTCTTCGAACAGTGAAGCGTCCGTTGACTTCCATGTGGTTTCTTGCCCGTGTCCTCCTTGGACTGTAAAAGGTGAGTTCAACAATTATATACATTAAACTGAACGTTATGACATTCCCATTAAAATATTTTCTCTTGGACACACAGTAATATTGTTTTCACATACATAAACGAACTTAGGTTTACCCTCTGCTACTAGTACTAGCTAAAAAATCGTTGTCATTTTAAGTCCTTAAAAACGAATTTATTGATTGTGTATTTTCAGCTGTGCTAGCTTAGCTAAGGTAGTTCAAACACAATCATTTGACATCATGATAGTGCCAATAAAGGTTTACTGAAAACCTCTGAAACATCCCACGTAGGACACAATGATTAAATACACAAAAAAGGATTAATAGACTTTTCTGGTAAACATGTGGAATAGCGGTCAAAATGGTATGCAATTTTGTAAAATATCTTCAAATAAGTACTTTTAAATTATGCCAAATAATACTAAAGTGCCTAGTGTTTTTTTTTTCTTCTTATAATTGGCTGCTCTTTTGGATTTTTCTGGCAAACAAAGAGACATTTTTAAAATTATTATTGTAATTTAATATAATAAACGTTGCTATTTTCTTCAAATTGCTTTCTTTTTCATTTTAGTCTCCCACATGATGGCGGCCCGTGTGCTTTGCCGACACGGTTGTAGAGTGAACTCCGTCCATGGGTTCAGAAAAAAGTATTCCCAGGCTGAAGACGTACTCCTCAAACTAAAAGAGGAGCCTGATCATCAGGAGGAGCAGAAAACATTGTCACGCCAAATCCCTTCTCCAGCCCCGTACAGACTGTATTACAATCCTTCATCGTATTACTGCTCTTCAAGGGATTCTGCAAATTCCAACAGTCAAACAGATGACCATGTAGAAGAGCAGAGTCCCTCTGACGTCGTACCGTCTTTCAGGCAACAGAGCAATCGATACAGCGTGAGTTGCTCGCGGCACCTTTCAAGCTCAAATAAACTTCTTGATTTAGCTTTCAATAAGGCCCCTGAAGTGGACAAAACGTCAGTGCTGCAATTTCACAAAAAGACTATATCAGCAGATGTTAAAGTAAATCCACGTGCTTTCCTTAACACCAGACCGGAGTACGCTTCCACGAGTCTTGACCTCACCCAGCGTCCGGATCCGGTTGAATGGGTCGAGGTGCTGCCTGTTCTTCAAAACGTGTCTTTGTTAAAGGGCAGGATGAAACCGTCTGATGTGTCCCAGTTGCTGGCCGAACTCAGCAGGTTGCACGCTGACAAGATGGCGCTGCTGAGAAGTGACCCGCGCTTTCTAACACTGCTCCGATACTCCGTGAAGCACATTCGCCTCTTTTCCCTCTCTGAGCTGCAGGAGGTGCTGCGATCATTTGTGTGGGTGGAGATGCCCTCCTCCCACGCGATTTTTGAGACTTACGAGGAGGAGCTGAGCCAGCGGGCCAAGCAAATGACTTTCCAAGAGCTGTTGTTTGCAGCTGATTTGTGGCGCTGTATTGGAAGGCAGGTGCCTCAGTTCTTACAGTACCTGTATGCTTCGGTCCACCTCCATTTGGGTCAGATCAGAGTCCCTGAATTGGTGCAGCTGCTTTATATCATAGGTGAAGGGAGACACTGCCCAAAAGACTTGGTTCGCCCGTTAGAGCAGCTTCTTATGCATCATTTACATCTATTGCATCCTGAGGAGGTCGGCACGGTCTGCTTAGGGCTTTTCAAATCCCAAACTTCAGTTTCTGAAAGCGCAGTGACTCGTATTGTTGACAGGGCTCTGTCCTTTGTCAGTGAGATGAGCGACTTTGGGATAGTGAACGTGCTGAAGTACATGCGCTTCAGTTATCTTTTTCACAAGCCATGGCTGGATGCTATGGCGCAGGAGATTCCCCTTCGGAGTCACAGGATGGGCGTTCAAGGGCTGATGCATGTGACATTAACCTGTTCGGCTCTTCATTACCGCAACGATGGAATCCTCTCTGCTGTGGCTGAGAGGATTCCTTCCCTGGCGCCGCACTGCAGAAGTAAAGATTCCTGCAAATTACTGTGGGCCTTTGGCTCTTTGGGTTTTCTCCCAACTCAGAGTCCGAGTTTCTACCCGAGCCTAACGGAAGCCCTGAGGCAGAGGAAAGCTGAGTTTCAGCGGTACCCAGAGCACCTGCTCACAGGTCTACTAGGCTTAGTGTTCATCTCTCAGTTCCCAGAGGACCTGGTTGCATTAGCTTTAAGCCCCGAATTCGTCAACTTAGCATTGAAACGCTCCCAGCTGGAGCTGAAAAAGGACCTGCTTACTTTAGATGGAGCTGTGGCTCTGGAGCTGCCCCAGTGGACCGGCCCACGATTGAGCCATGAACTCAGGGAGGAAGTGGCAGACATGCTGTGGACATTTGCACAGTCAGATGTGTGTCAGAAACCTGAAGTAGTCGAGGCTGAAACTGCTCTACAGGATCTGCTGGGGGGAGAGCAGTTTGTGTGTAAGCGGATGATCCTGCCTCACACTCGCTCCATCGACCTGGAAGTGCACCTGGACTCCACGGGACAGCCTATACCTGTCCACCCACCATGTTCAGCACAGAAACCCGCCTCCCCGCTTCCTTCTCATCAAGACTGGGAGAAGTTAAACACAGGAATAACCATCACGGATGAACTCATCGGACAATTATGCAATTTAAAAAACACTTCTGCTCAGCCCTCGATAATCCAGCCTCCATCTCTTCGGAGATTTCTTCCTGATGAAGGTGAGAAAGTGTTTGAGTCCGTGCTGGACCTGACAAGTGGCATCACAGAGAAGTCTGCCAAAGCCATCACAGCTCCCCAGGACTTGAAATGCTCTGTTAAAGTAGCTATTCAGGTTCCCACCCGGAATCACTACTGCACGCAGTCACAGCAGCTGCTCGGCCTTCACGCCATGAAGAGACGACACCTGAAGCTGGAAGGATTCAGGGTTGTGGAGCTGGGCTTTCAGGAGTGGTCTCAAATGCTCAGGAAAAGCAGGACAGAGAAGCTGGCGTATCTGCACTGCAAAATCTACGACTGTCTGTAAGAACCAAGAAAGAAATGCAGAAAATACTGTTATGGTCTAATTGATTGCTATTTGAAATGCTGAACACTTTTGTACATGTCCAAATGTAAAAACGTACTGTACAGAGATGGAGATTAAAAGGATTTTCTTCTGTTTTTGTCTAATTCTGGTTTGAAATCTGCATTGATTGTTTTTGTTTTGTTACTTCAAGCCTTTTCTGAACAAGTATAATTCACAAAAAATAGATATTTTAAGAACGATAAGAAAAGGATTTTGAATTAGCGGCAACATTTACATAAAAAAAAAAAACTTATGTTAAGTTCATAATTTTTATTAAATATTCAAAGGTTCTGACAAACATTTTCAACCTTTGTTCTACAAAAAAAGTGACTTTTTTAATCTACAGAGTTTTTTGATGATTATTCTGTAGAATAAGAGTTATGACATTCTTTGGTTTGTTTCCTACCTTTTCTAGAATGCAGTTTTACCACAATAAAATACCTTCCCTTGAATTCAGTCACTAAATGGTCCTGAAAAGAAATGAATGTTTGTTAAAAATCTAAACAAAAGTGCGTGGGCCTTTAGTACAACACATTCAGCAGTGGCCTTCAGTTGTTACTATTGAAAGAGATTTTGCACCACAGCTTGGTGCTGCAAAGAAAGAAAAATCTTTAGTCCTTGCAGATAAAATTATTTTGACCTTTTTTTTAAGTGAAGTTGGAACAAATAATGTAATCTGTCATGTAAAATGTATACAAAATAATTTCAGTTAGCTGTAACCTGAAGCCACATTTTGGGCAAAGACGTCTTCCCAAAAGTTGATTCATTTTAAAAGCTTTCCTAAAGTAAAAGAAGTTGCTCGATTTTGTTTTTTTAAGCAAATTTTAGAAGTGGGTAGAAAATAATGCAGAAACCGTTTCAGAGACAGGCTGCTGCTCAGCTGACGCTGAGAGATGCATCATTTCATGGAGGAATAGAGCTGATCTTCTCTCTCAGACCCTTTAAGCTGCAGGAAGATGGCTTTGATCTGCAGGGTTAGGAGGTGGCTCGACTGTAATCTGATTACAGGGATGCTCACAGTCCCCTTTTGTCTTTATATCAACGTCTTTATTTCTTAGCAGGTAGAGGTGGAACATCGTTCCTTGAGTTGCTCCTGTCATTTATATGAAAATCCATGGCTGGTTTTGTGGAGAATTTTTTGACTCATATTTTTCTCTGCAAGAGCAGAAGCATCTGCATGCAAAATCCCTTTTTCCTTCTTAGTAAGCCGAGGAAAAGCATCGGTAAAACCCTGGCTGGTTACAGGTGTGGGCTTTACCTCAAACGTCTATCTGTTTTATCTTTCCTCTTTATAATCAATTATGTGTTTGCATTTTGAATTCATTGTCCTGGTCAAAAACATTAAAATATGAGAAAAAAAAGTCAAAATAATCATAATAGACACAACAAAACACTTTTTAAAAAAATAGAATCTTTAAAATATCATTCTTAGCCAAATGTAGGTTTTTACAAAAGTCTTATAATATGTAGCATAAGAAGACAAACTTGCAAAAATTTTCTTTCACATCTTTTTAGTTTTGATGATCTAATTCAAATCACATCATTCTGGCTTTACACTGTTGTCTGTATTTGTATAAGTGAAGAGCAGAGTACCGTTCTAGGAGGGGAAAAAAAAAAAAAAAGATTTCAATCAATTCTGAAGGACTCCCCTCCTATGAGGAAGTCCTTCAGGGTTGATGAAGGTGTTCCCATGGAGGCGGCTCATCTCGCCTCCTTCATCTGGAAGAAATAGAAAAAATGAAAGCAAAAAGGCTTGTTATGCTCCGCACATTATAATCCAGCAGGGGGCAACATTTACCCATTCATTAACCAGATATGGTTCATGAATCAATTTGGTCCCGAGATCCTTGATCTGAGGAGAAAACTGTTTTATCTTCTATAAAGAACAACTGCAAGGTTAATACAACATCAATCATTTGTGGAGTTTCAATTTGAAGCCAGAAGAGAACATTAATATTTAATGTTTTTGTTAATCATAAGCGATCATTTAAGATCTGCGTTCATCAAATTTTCACAAAAACAAGTAAAAAGGCTGCTTTGAGAGAAAGCAAACTCCTGCTAAGACTGAAAGAGCCCCATAAATACTTCTGGTACTCACAGAGCAGAAGAACTACAAAAGGGAATTTATATTTGGCTGCTTTCAAGTCAGTGTCATCCCTTGCAGCTACAGATTTCACACTTCTGGCTGTGCAAGAAGCTCGCTTTTGAAGTTGAGATTATTTAATTTCTCATTTAGCACCGATTTCTTTGGATTCCAATGCAGCTTGGTGAATAGTGTGATAAAACTATTATATGTGTCAACACAAAATAGACAATATGCTCTCAGGTTAGCGCTAACAAAAGCCAGCGTGTTCAAAGGGACTTCCTTCAGATTACTTTTTTGAGAGTATGCAGAAAACTAGAAGGAAAAAAAAAATTCACAAGGAGACCATTAGGCATGTTGAATTACACAAGTGAGACCGGCACCACTGATAACAATTTTTTGCATTATTAACCTCCCATAAACAAAACTGGGTGAAGACGGAACAATAATTAGGCTCAGTCGATTTTGTTTTAAGTGTTACCAGTGTTTCAGCAGTTAATACAGGAGCCATTTGTCGAGTGAGCGCACACCCACTAATCCAGTCCCAATTTGCATATAAATTCTTTGCTTTTCCCAGGCTTATCCTGCACGTGTGGATGTCACCTGCGATCCGGCATCAATATTTCACATCATATCAATGCAGCATTAATGTTTTAAAATATAATTCCAGGAACATTTCGGTGTCAGAAGTGACAAGTTCCCATAAAACGTGAGGAGAAAATTCCACAGGGGTGAGTCAGATTTCATTAAAAAAAAAACTTGAAACGTCTCTTTAGTGCTCACAAGTGAGTTGAGTTGTGGATTCATGAGACATTTAACATTTTGTACATTTAACTGACCTATGCCTGATTCCTGAGTGTTCTGCATCAATCTCTCTCAGGGTAACTTCCTTTTTGGCCTCCCCGACTGCATTCAATAGTGACTGTGGGTTCTGGCCTTTAAGATTCCAAACACACAGACGGCGCCTGAGCAACTGCTTCAGGGAGAAGACTGATAAGGAGTGTTTGCGCTCAGCACTTGTCTTAGCTGCTATTGACAGACATAAAGAGAACTTAACTTCAAGCCTAAGCGCTTGATTCTTCATTTATCATGGGAGGAACTCCTTCACCCGGAGAACACAGCAGATATTACTGCAGCTTTTGTTCGTATGGAAAATAAGGAGAACGTTTGTCACGGACCATTAACCGGCTTTGATTTCCCCCTGCAACCGAATAATATCTGGCAGTTATTTTGCTTCTTTTCCTTAAAAAAAAACAAAAGAAAAAACACGACGTAACTGTGGAACATTACAAAAACTGGCGATCCGGTTCAAAAGTTGAACAGAATTGAGCAAACACAAACATGCTGTTTTATTTTAAATATTCACTTGATCATACATCAGAGACTGTTTTAAAAGGGCTGGAGAGAGCTTCCAGAGAAAAACAGCTTTGTGTTTTGATTCTAATTAACATGATGGGTATTTCTGCCTGTATGTGAGAAGTTCAAAATGACACTTGTGCAAACAGCAGTGTTGCATAACAGAGTTACTCTCCCTGTACACTCATCATTTGGTCACACAGATCATTGCAACTCAAAGCTGGATGCATGTTCGCTGACAAATCACAATGCGACTGAACAGCACAATCTCTGTTGTGCAGCTTCGCCATGACCTTTGTTGCAGCCATTGTACAATAGAACTCCCCAATACTGTTAAATGTGTCTGATTTCAATCAGAATACTTTATTTATCCCAGGGGGAAATTGCATTTTTAGCAGAGCTTTGATCAACCAAGAATCCCAGACAAAAATTTTAACAAGCAACAAAGACAGAAAATGTTACAAGTACATCATCACTGTGCAAATTAGCAGTGTGCAAATTTTTACATAAAATGCAGTCAGATGGTTTCATGAAGTAAGCAGGTTTTCATAAAGGAGTTACACAATTTTATTGCTACAGGAAGGAAAGATGTTGTGTGGCGCTTTGTCCTTGTTAGAAGCCCAATCCAATGAAAATTGTGTTTTTAACTTGTTCTTGTAGCATTTTCCTCATGATGGAGGACATACACAAAGAAAATTAAGATTAAAACTGCGATTTGGGCCATTTCTTCATTTAAATTGTGGTGAATCGGGAGCAGATGAAAAAGCTGGGACAAAGCAGGCCACCAACTCCCCGTTCCGCTCCATTCTGACGCTTCCACTTGCAGACATATAGATCCATGAACGTCTTTGTTTTCCTCGTCTGAGCTGACATCTCAAGACTCTATGACTGGATAGCTTTAACATCACTTGCCATTTTTGTTGCACCGATAATGTTATATTGTGATTGTGAGGGGCTGTAAGCTAGCAGGAGAAAGTTTAAACAAAGGGGTGATGGGAAATGAAGGGAGGAGAATTTCTGATAAAACTCCTGCCGCTCTGCAGAAACTGTGTCCTAGAAAGAGACAGGTTTTTTTTATTTGGGCTAAAAACAGCAAAATCATAATGAAAAGACCACTAGGAACACTTGAAATAGATTCAAAGATGACTGGAGTGGGACTTTAAGGGGAATCTTAGCCTTGCTGTCCGTGTGCTTTGGTCCAGTAGCTGGTGGAGGGGATTGGTGGAGTTGTCCAGGATGTTTTGCAGTTTTTGAACTATCCTTCTCTCAATTTAAAGGTTGTTTTTGTTTAAACACAATGATTGAGGTGTAAAATCACACAGTCCAATCCTTTTTTTTATTACTAAATGAAATCAGAAAGAAATTTGAGTGTTCATCTTGTGCTGCTGACCATTAAAGTTGGAGGATATCAGCCATATTACACTCTTCAAATTGATCCACTGCTGTTAAAAATAATTAAAAAAAATACTTACATATCAAAAATCCATTAGTAGATTTGTTTTCTGTCTGTGTGTGCTGAGAGTTTGGGGTGTCGTATCCATCTGAGCCCCTAAAATGCTTAGAAAACTTTACTTTTATTTCTTTTTTTCTTTTTATTTATTGTGTTTTTTACTTGATTATTCATTCATTTATTTTGCGTGGTATTCTTGTCATTTTTATTTCTTTTGTTAACTTTGGGATTTCTTTGGGGGTGGGACCGTATATGCATCTGGAGGGGGCATTGCCCTCCTTGCCCATGCCTATAGACGGCCTCGCACTCTAATTATGCTTATTTATAGAAAATAAAAGACACATCTGTTAGATAATATTTGTATTCATCTCTATCTTTAGCAAGCAAATAGTGGGTAGATGCTGAAACAAACAAAAGAGGAGAGATTTTTCGTAATGGACTAAATCTTTTCCAGCAACGTCTTAATGTCTGCTTAAATGTCATCCTGCACACGAAGAGCAGGTATTCCTGGGGCTGCAAACAAGAGGGGGGCAGGAGAGCAAGTGCAAAGAAGCTTGAATATTGCACAGAAAATTGTCACTTCCAGGAGACCTCCCACAGCTTCCACATCCACACACCTACTTATTTGTCTGCAATTTCTTTGTCAAACTAAAAAAAAAAAAACGTGATAAAAACTGATGCAGGCACTTACACTTGCAACTCTAATCACAGGAAAGTTCCCCTCTAACACACGGAAATGAAAACACATTTGTTTAGAATATCCTGCAAGTGTTTATTTTTCAGTTGGAGACATTGATGGATTTATTCATGTTAGGATATTAAAGTTTCATATGGCTGAGTCATTGGAGAAAATATTCAACATAACACACGTCAAGATGCTCATTCTACTGGACAGATGCGACCTGAGCTCAGAAATTCATTTTTAACAATCACAGCTATTTTTAAAAGGTAAGATGAAATGAAACTATAGTTTATTAAATTAAGGAGAATTTTTGGAAGTTCCTAATATTAATAACTAATTTTCCTGTTAATTATTCATCCTTACCCATAATTATGTCAAAAATCTAAAAGTTTTGCTGCCAAAAAGTTATTAATACACGTTTTCTCTCAGCCCAACCTAACAAAATCCCAAGTGTCCCAATTTCACATGAAGCAAAGAAGCACTAGTTAAAAGGGGAAAAAAATCAATTTAATCTTCACTGATAGCTTTAATCTTTTCACATATTTTAGGACTACAGGCAATTCCTCTCAAGAACCTGTATGCAAACGGCATTGCGGAAAATGGGAAAAGTACATTTAAGTGTTGGTCACGGGAATTTTTCAAAGATCAGCTGCAGATTTCCAGGTGTTCAATTTTTTCCTTCTTTTTTCCAAAAACCGATGAATATTCTACCCAAGAAATGTAGGTTTACAAGAAAAAAAAAGGAATATATAACTAGATATTATGATCTCATCCAAGGTTTCAACAAGCCTAATGCTGCTGATACCAAACACATTCATTTGCATTATGCAATTAGTTATGCAATTACTTATTAAATGAAGACGCATATTATCCCTCAGTGGTGTTCCACCAATTACGACACAAAGCACTAATTAAACCTGTCCGCATGCTGGTAACGCACTCAGAAACCTCCTCTCTATTGCTCCTAACTGACAGATTTAGGGAGATGTGTTAACAAGTGCGTGAAAATATCACATAGAACAATAAAAGGATCAGGTACAAGAGTGGCAAGACGTATTTATAGAGGCAGCGACACACATTTATCTGGAAACGCTGCAGCGACTGCAGCTGGTGAAGGAGTTCTGTCCCTATGCTTGCTATCATCAAAAAGCATGCCTGGTGAGACGGATGATGAGATATCTGCAGAATCTAAAATCTTTCCAATGTTCCAACCTCTATTTATGAATAAGTAATAAGTTTTACAGTGCTTTCACATTGTCTTGACATTTCAAAAACATTGTGCACTGCTGCACAGAATTTCATTTTCATGATCTTGCCGATGAGCGGGGATGAAAAGAGGAAGATGTAAATGATGTCAACATGTTATTTTTGGCTCTCCTTTTCTAGAGAGTTCTTCTTTTCTGATTCAAACCTACCTTGTGGCAATATTTGTAACCCACTTTTATTCACATAAAAGGCATTTTTTTTCCTTCTGCCCAGGCTGGTTCCACAGTGCTGCAATCACACTAAAAAGAGCATTTAAAATATGTGCACACATATCAAAAGCCCAAACTGAGCAACAAAGAAAGATGATCTGCAAGAAAAAGAAAAGGGGCAAACGTCAGGGCAGGAACACACTCAGACTTCACATTCACAAATAGGAGCTATTTCAAGTTGCCAAGAAATGCCAGATGTTAAAGAAACTGCTGTCTTGTTTTGCACATGATGCTTTTTCTACAAGATAGAAGGCCATCTTTTTGTTATTTTGATCTCTCCCTGTATTTTTTTGTGCATGCTCCAAGGAAAAGAAGGTCGCTCTTCAAACCACATATTTAATGGATCTGACTGCAGGAAAATCCAAAGTCGTTGACCTCATTCTCGAGGATTGATGCATTTTGGGACCTTCTGATCAGAAGAGCCTGTGAATAATTTCTGTCTTTGTGGTTTAATGCTTATCAACACATCCTGCTGCTGATTAGGCGCCCGTCCTGCTTTAATCCGGACAACTTAATTATACGCAAGATCTCAGACTTCCAAGGACACTCTTCCTTGGAGTGTGGTAAATCCATACCAGGGAATGAAAATGTCATTTTCTGTCAGTCTGCTGAAGGGGTTAGAACAACTGAGAGCAAAGCAATTTAACATTTTAACGCATTTAATAACCACCTTTTGTTTTTATCATTTTTCTTTTGAAATTGTAAACATGTTCTAACTTTTAAAATGTCAAAGAGTGATATTTTTTTTGGCCACTTCTGACCTCTTAGGTCATCTGCGTTTGCATTACAGATATCTAACTCTAATAAAACATGAAGTCATTTCACATCATTTAGAAATATATTGGATAATAAGTGACATTTTCAAGACTCATAATTGACATTAACTCATGTATCACCTCATGTCAGAAATGCACAACAGCAGGGAATGAGCATGAGTTTCCTTCGCCCTATCCTATCACTCATCACCCTGACTCAAAATGAGTTGTGAGGTGTCTGCTATAACAATTTTACGCTGGCAGATTCCCCCATTACCAGGCTAGTCGATCATTTATGAAACTGGGAAGCAGTTTGGCAGTAATTCAGTCCGAGATGCGTTTGTATTTACACATACATGTTCACATTATTGGGTCATTAAAATGACAAATTAGTTCTGCTTACCATAAAATCTTTATACAGACCCCATATGGCATGGCTGCCGTTTCAATGACAATTTTAAAGAGGATCTGCTTCTCTCTTTTTGCTTTTCTGACTTTTACATAATGTCAAAAAATCTGGTATTTATGTTCAGGAATGCAAAATAATAAGATTGGTGCATCATTTTTGCTTCTCCAAGATGACATATCATTAAATTCTTGCATTATAGGCATAACATAACTGCAAATATTCCAGCGCTAGGAAACTACCTTTTACTGCTCTGCTGTTTAAGGTACAATAAATAGTAGTTTCATGAGCTTCCACTTCCACTTGGGCCCAGGCTTTTACAACCATAAAAAAAGGAAACGAGATTTTTTTCCCTGTAATTTATTCCTATTTCCCAGGTAAATTGCCACTTGCCTGCTTTGCTCACTCTTATGAATCCTTGTTAAAAAAAAAAAGAAAAAATGCTGCTGCCATCTGTAACTGTCACAGATGGTGCTGTGAGTAAGAGATCACTTTGATTAATGTGGTTAATTTACTTTTTGTAATAAAATTATAGAACCATACTTTGTCCAAAGTAGTATAGCAGCCAACAATGTATATTTATTTCCAGTTTGTTTTCCTGAGTACGTGGGGCTTTGATTGAGCAACATGTTGGAATCTCAGAGGAAAAAAGGGAATCCTTCGCCATAATCAAAATTTTTGTGATTTATATGATTAACTCTTTGCAAATCATAGTAGAACCACAACGATGATTTTTCTCATCACTTCTGTGACTCTTTTCTGAATAAAAAATAATATCTATGTGTTTGTATACGATAAAAACATAGATGTTTTCAAATAACACTTTTTTAAAAGCCACAGGTGACTTTTTAAATATTACAACTAATTTATCTTACCTTTTAAATATTGTAAACAATTCTAAAATAAAAAAAAGTGAATGGGTGACGTTTTGCAGTAAGGGTTCATTTACTAGCATTAATTACTGCATAATTAAGTTATAATTAAATTAACTAACTATTAAATGAGATGTTAGTTGCCACTTTTATGCATTACTTTGCATTTCTCAAGTCACAATTTCTGGTCAGTTAAAAATTATGCAGTTTATGCTAATTGAACGAAGTTTGTATGCAATTATTTTGTAAATCTCATGCAATAGTGCGTTTTTTTTTGTGAGATGCATATGCAAATCTGTGGCTTTCTGCAACCATTTTATGTATGTCTAATGGACTTTTCACACATGTACCAGCAATGTATAACCTATATACCGTACACACCGCACATATTACGTTAAAATTACGTAATTGACTCACAAATCTCTAATAAACTGAATAGAAACAGCACAATAATCATGCACGGTTCATGTTCTAAAATTTCCTCTAAAGACCAGAACTTTTCTCACTTTTGGCTGTGCGTAATGATCTTTTATATATACTGAAAGCATGACTTGAGAATTATCTAATCAATTTGAATAGATGTGGATTGTGAATTGGAACCTTACTGTAAAGTGTGAAAAAAAATCACTTTAGAAACACAACAAATGTCTAACAACCTCTGTAAATAATGATGTTTTTTCTTTTTTACAAACATTTTCCCCGTCAATAATGCCTAACCCGAGCAAACTAAACATTTTTTAAATAATCATAATTAACTAAGGTTAATTATGATTATTTTTAACCTTTGTTAATAATGATGATTAACTAAGGTTAAGTGATGGTTAGATAATGCTTACAAGGCTTTTCAGCATTTGTTAAGGGTTAGGTCAGGCTTAAAACGTAATGTAAACCATAGTTACCTATTGCATATCCAAATCCTGAAAAAATAAAAAAACAACCATAGTAAATAATTACTTTAGATATTTTTAAGACTTTACTAACATATTAAAGAGCATGTAATTATTGCATACACAATTGCATAGCTTTTAAGTTATGCTTTATAGTGCATTAAGTAAAGTTGAATAATGAGTTAACTGTTAAGTGATACACTGAATAATGCAAACTAATCTATAAAAGTAACTAACACTTAAGACGTTAATTATGCATTTGTAAAGGGAGATTTTTTGTGAAGTATTGTTGAATCTTTGAATGAAAACTAAAGCAAAAAAATTATATTATATCAGGTATTTTGAGCTGTATTTAGCATCCAGACGAAACAGCCCTGAAGATGTTTTTCACACAGAATGGGAGTTCACCAGCAGCAGGTGAAAGACTTCCAGAATACATGCAGCTCCTTTTCCTTCCCCGATTCTTTCCGTACGGGCGATAACATACTTCACACCCGAGTGTGTTTCCACAGGGATGCACTCTATTTTCTCCTCCAGACAGCTGTGTCTGTGCTTGTGGTGGCAAGATAACAGTCATTTCTACTTGTGAACATAATACTGCATCTAAAAGCAGCAAAAAAATAAGCTCTTTTTTTTTCCAGTTGTTGCAAATGTGTCCTAAACATGCACTCACTGCCGCATATTCTTTGATGTGCGTTTCAAAAGTAAAGTTATTTTACTCTATTTTTGGGATACCACAATATTTCAAAGCTTGAATGTTTTATTCATGTGAAAACAGCTTTTTGTGTGATAGTGCCAGGTCTGTAGTCACCTGTGCTGCTGGATCTGACGCTGGATGACCCAAATTCACTGCTAAGAGACAGGAGGCAAACGGGAGGAGGGAAAGAACAAAGTCGGATCTCTCCTGGACAACAACTAAACCTGCGGAACCAGACAGGGTAATAAAAAAAAAAAAGAAGCAAAACTTGGATGTTTTCAAGACACAGACATGAAATTAACACTTGGAAATGTTAGCGATGTCCTTCTGTTCTCTGACCTCTGAAAAATAGCAGCTCTTACTGTAATGAGGACAAGCTTTAATAAATGAGCTCAATTCCTTATTATTCAGAGTCCACGTTTCTTGCAAAGGAGTGAAATTTTTTTCTAATGCATTTGATTAAAAAGAAAATTCATTTCTTGTATCGTTTTATTCCATCATTCACCCTCAATAATTGCTTCTCCTTGGCTTGGACTGTAATTTCTCATGACTTCTTACAGTTTGCACACAGAGGTTTCTTTTGGTAATAAAAACCTCTAGGTGTTTATTTTCATTAACCTATTTGCTCATAACTAAATGCTTATGTTTTCTACTTTCACTTAAGAGAACAAAATTAATTTAATTTCAATTTAAAAATCTTGTCAGCTATGAAATTGCTTTGTTTGTTTATTTTTCCTAAATGAATCTGCTCATTCAGGAGAGATGGAAAGCCTTCCAGTGTTTCTTGTCCTAAAGAAGTGCAGCTTTTGTGGCAATAATCCAAACAAAAACAATCATAAAATTGTAAAATAAGCGTGAGTTAAATAAAATAATAAAAAATCATAATAAATGTGATAGTACATTTTATAATAATAATAATATTAAAATAATGTAAAAATTGTTTTTTTGGATATAGTCATACATGTATAAAACCGAGACATGAAACAGAAAAGATGCTAAGTTGGGTCAAAAATGGCATCATTAAAAAAAAATTAAAACTTCACTTTTAGGCTGATAAATGTGATGTTTAGTTTTCAGTGGAGATCACATATATCAGGCGCATAATGGACAGTATGTGTTTAACCCCTAGATAGTTTTTCTCAACAGTTTGTTGCAGCCGGTTGGGTTTGATTTGACTGGGAATCCAATTATACTCTCGAGAACAGACCAAAGCTTTGAACACTGTTGTGCTGTTTCAACAGATGCTTCTATGGGATCAGAATTTCCCATGGGGAATGGAGCATTCCCTGGGGAAAAGAACAATAACAACTCATCCTGTGAGCTAGAATAGTGAAATATTTGGAAGCACTTTCTTAGATATGCAGTATCTTGTGTCCTTGTTTGTGTTGTCACCGGATCAGGGATCACTTGCAAGCAAATCAAAGCAAATACTGTAAGTCTAGTTTAAAGTAGATTGCCATTCTGCAAAAATGGCTGCAACTCTTTAAAGGGTCCATGCAAAATCTCTTTTTTTTTAACTTTTGAGTGTAATGTTCATTCCTCATGAAAGAATCCCCCAAAGTGATATTTTGACCCTTTAACGCGTTTCTGAGTATTCCTCTAAAAGCCTGTGTTCTGAGCACCAGCTCCACCTAATCCGTAAAAACGAGCAGGTTTCTCCCGAGCTGACGAAGATCAGCGAGAACAGCCCCTTCCAGGAAGAGTATACGCGCTGTCAGAACTGCCCCTAGGCTAACACTGAGTGAGTGGAGATCAGCAAAAACCTTTCCTTTTATAAGCACTAAATGCACATCCGTCTTTGCAAACGCTCTGATGTTGTTTTTGTGGGAAAGATGCAGACATGCTGTCGAATGGACAGCACCCATAGTAGTGAAAGGCGGAGTCTCAAAGATAGAGTCTTCTGACTTCCTGGTTGGTCTTCTTACAAGCTCTGGTGATCTTTTGACAGCTGTAACTCTAACTGTTTCTACAATTAAAGTCATTCTGATGCCGGCGTAACAAGCAAGCGAGCTCCGCCAGGGCCCGTGCTGCTAATTGGCTGGCAGACTGAGAACTGTCAGCAAACAATCCCCGATTCCCTTCCGATGTGGATTAACTTCCGTTGTAGCTTTCATTGCTCCTCTGTGTCGCTGTTTTTGTTTGCAGCAACTTTTTTTACGTGATCACTTTTTGTTTGCAGTTCCTTTTTTTGTTTGCACACTTTTCATGCTCCATCCCGAGGCAAGAGATGATTCCATCCATCCATCCATCCATCCATCCATCCATCCATCCATCCATCCATCCATCCATCCATCCATCCATCCATCCATCCATCCATCCATCCACTTTCCAAACCCATGTATTACCTTTTGGAATCATGGAGTCGCATGAGCTCTTTCATTTTGGACAGGTTGCCAGTTCGTCACAGGGCTACACAACTCACACGTAGGAACGATTCAGAATCACAAATGTAACCTATGAAGCCTGTATTTGGACTGTGGGAGGAAGCTGGAGGGCCCACAGATGCCCAACCAGGGCTTTCCTGCTGTGAGGTAAGAGGCATTACTGTTATTTTTATTTATTTTTTTTCTTCTAATTTTGTTAAAAATCATTTTGAGACATCACTGTTGACAGATGTTAATCTAAATATGGACTTGTGGGCTCATCTGGGAAGAAGGTCAAAACTCTAAAAAGAAAGTGGCAGATTTTAAGGCCTGTGTTTCTTGAGCTGTTTCTGTGATAATGACACCTTTCAAGTTATTCCAAAGGCGTGCTATTGTTTTAATAAAAAATGAAACAATCCTTGTCAAAAGCATTGAAGTGTTTCAGCATTTGGCTAGACAGGTTTGACATGTGTCTTAGAAAATCTTGGAAATCTTGGCTGTCAGCCATCAATAGCTTGTCAATTATCCAGTCAGCAGTGAAGAACTAAAGTTAAGTCTTCCATAAATTGGCACGAGCTTCATCAGTAATTCCAGCTGACATGCTCATGTCGGAGGTCATTGAACTGTTTTTGTTGGTAACAAGCTGCAGGATGCTTAAGGAGAGCAGCCACTTGAAAGACAAGCTTTGATGCCAACAACACAGGGTATACCGCCCTCAGCAAATAATGCTTCTCTGTGTGGTTAATAAGCAAAGATATGAATGGTCAAATGCATTTAATGCTGAGGCATGGGTTACAAGTCTTTGAAGTGCAGCTTTTTGAATACTAATGTTATTCATGACCTATTTGTTACTTTATTTTATGGAAATTCCTGATGGCCTAGCTGCCGCGATGCATTTGTGGAGGGTATAAAGATGCTGCTACAGCACAACAATACAATTAATTAAGAGGGTTCCCAAACATCCCAACAGCACCAACAATCCTGGAGTATGACTACATTTACATTTTTTTTGGTGTCTCTTGCCATTTTTGGAAGTCCAGTTAGGGTCTCATTATATTATAATATCTGAAACTCGGGATGAAGTCATTTGTTTGACAGCTTGAGTATGGCAAAACTCCCAAGGGCTCAAAAGATGGTTGCCCAAAACCCTACCTCTCCATCTGTCTGAATCTATTGCAGCTTGTTGTAAATCCCACAAGGATGCTCACAGGGAGAAGAAGCAGAAACAAGGAGAGCTGCTTTTAGGAACCGCAGCTTTTCCTGAGCCTGTCACAAGTGCTCAGGATAATGTCGGAAACTTTCTACGCCTCAAACTAAATGATGCTTACAAAGTTATGCTTAGGTTAGGCTTAAATTGTCCTCAAACTGCCACCACCAAGTTCTTTTCTTGGTGGGAAAGACCTCTGAATATTCAAGATTTCACCAAATCAGACACTCGAAAAAGAAAAGTATAATTTTTTATGTGGTACTTACATTTACGTATGTGTTCTGAAAGAAAACAAAATAAAATTCTTTAGATTAATTTTTTAAAATAATCTTAAGGAGACTAATTTTAGAAGGGCATGCTATAAAGTGGACACGTGAAGCAATGAAAAAAACAAAAACTATGTAATTTATAGAAGGTAAAGTTCTGCTGCGATCATCATTCGATCTATTTTAAAAGTGGTCTTTCAATTTTTGCCAAAATCCTGAATCCTTTCTTTTTCTAGGGTTAGTTAGGGTTGCTGATCTTCCAAAAACCAACATGAGGAACCTTCAGCTTCTTCAAAATTCTGCTGCACGAGTTCTTACCAAGACCAGGAGGCGGGCTCACATCACTCACATCACTCCAATTTTAAAATCCCTGCATTGGCTCCCCAAATGCTTCAGGATTGATTTTAAGATACTAGTCTTGAACGTCTTAACGGTCTTGCGCCTTCTTATTTATCCAATCTTTTAGTAAAAAATGAACCCTCGCGGACCCTAAGGTCCTCTGGTTCTGGGCTTCTAACCATTCCGACTGTAAAAACCAAAACCTATGGAGAAGCATCTTTTCAACACTATGACCCCCTTTAATGGAACAGTCTGCCAGAGGACCTGAGAGCCGCAGAGAGCATTGACGTTTTTGAGAAAAGGCTAAAGAGCCATCTTTTTTTTTACTACCTTTATTTATTTATTTAATGTTATTTCATTTATCCATTTTATCTTGTTTATCTCATTTATCAAACATTATCTTTTAATGTGTTATTTTCATTTTAATGTACCTTATTTTAATGTTTTATTGTTAATTGCTTTTATCCTTATGTTTCCTTTTTCATTCTCATTTTTATTTCCGGTGCTCCCTCAGTTAGGACCTCTCCCTCTGGGTCGGCTGCTGTTCAGCCACTGCGGCTCTCATCACTGCTTAGCTGTGGTGGAGCGGTCCCCGCCTGTGATGCTGCATTTGGCTGGTTATGCGGCTGTTCACAGAGAGGGAGTTTCCAATTATCAGTGTTTCCAACACCTTGTTTTCGTGCTTAGCCTATTTCTCATTGCCTTTCCCCATCAGTTAGGGAGGTGGGAGGTGTGAAAGAAGTGGGGGGTTGTGTGTAGGTATGGGGGGGGGGCTAATTTTAAAATTTTTAATTTTGTGCTTGTTTATTTTGATTTCATGCTTGTTTGTATTTTATTTATTTTGTTTTGTGTTAATGTTGTGACGGTGAGGCCAAGAGGAGAAAACCCAGGAGCAGAAAGAAGCGACACAGGTCCAGTTCTTACTCGAAAGGCTTTAATGCCAGAGGCTCAAACACACACTGAAGCATGATAAGCAGATGCTCCGACACAGAACACAAAACAGCCACAGTTGAAACAGAGACACTCATGACAAACATGATCCAGGGGCCTGTTTCAGAAAGGAGGTTCAACCAACTCTGAGGTTGAACTTGAACTCTGAGTTGGTCAATCGGGAGATTAACAACTCTGAGTTTTCTGTTTCAGAGAAGCTGATCGGAGTTAGGTCAATCAACTCTGAGTGGACTGAATCGGAGTTGAGCGTGCGCACCGCGACCATAAGAAGCCATTATCAATGGAGCGCAGATATCACGAGTCACCATGGCAACCGTGGAAACAAAGAGGTCTGCATATTTTTCGCCAGCTGAACTTGACGTGCTGCTGCAGAGTTACAGTGAATATGAGCACATATTTCAGAAGAAAAGCAACACCGCTGCATCTGCAAAACAGAGACAGTTAGCGTGGGAAAACAGAGCTGCTCGAGTTAATGCGTAAGTTTGCATTTAAATCATTGTTATAAAATATTGGCTGTAATAAATAACTTTTTAAGTAGCGTAAGGTGTGAAATTAAAAAATGGCGATATTTCGGTGTACTTTTGAAGTGTTATTCCTGGTGTAATTGCATTAAATGCTGCATAGTGTACAACCAATGGGGGGGGGGGGGGGGGATGCATTTAACGTCGGTAATGTTTAGAGGACTTTTTGTTAACCTTCCCCTCTTGCAAACGTTGGTCAGTTTATTATTATTACATGCAATTGTGTTTTTAAAAGTGAACTTGTGTCTACTGTTGAACCTTTCGCTGCGCGAAGACTTCCCCTTTCTTTTCTCTCGTCTTTCCGATCGTGGTCAGAAGCGCAGGGGAGATTTCCTTCAGGGCCGAAGGGAATCCTCCTTCGGGGTTCACTTTCCGTTCGAAACCCTCAACCTCCAGAGCGGATTAAGAATGACTCCAAAACAGTTATTCTGGGAATGACACCTTCTCTTTATTTAACTAAGTGCTCCGTCCTCCGAACACACAATATATACCACGCACACGCCTCCGCTCCGTGCTCACCCCCCCCCCCCCCCCATCTGCACCTGCACTCGCCCCTCCCCTTGTCTCTCGTGGATCGCACCCCGCTCAGCACACACACGCTGCAACACTACCCTTGTATTGATCAAGTGGTATAGGTTTATATGGGATTAAGAAAGTAAGCAGTGCTATCAAATTGTGTTTCCAAAAAGTAATTGTTACATTAATCTAATTCAATGTCCCTGATTTCATTTTCATGTAGATGCAATCCTGCAGGAATTAAAAGAACATGGCAGCAGCTAAAAATGAAGTATAAAAACATAATTCAATCAGTTAAATTTGAGCATGTCATGGATGTAGGCTTTGTTGACAATATTTGACATATGAAACATCTACATAGCAATATCTAATGTTGTTTTCATTGTATATATGTAATTGACTGCAACGAAAAACGGTAACGCTCAAACAAAAACGTGTGGGGAAATGACAAAAAATCGAGTCTTCTCAAAATCCTCGTACGAGGTAAATATAATTCTCTATGAATGAATGCAGCCTCCTCGTCTATTGGGTCCTCCAAAAAAGGACAATTCTTTCTTGTCACTTAGATCGTCTCTGTGTGACGGAAATGTGGGCAATGAAGGTTAAAGCGAAACATACCGCTTTGTCTTTAAAAAGGGGAGGGGACCGGCAGAAACTTTGAGTTTGGAGAATAAAACCTGCTCCCGACCAGGTTAGGTTCACAGCATAAGTAACCATGGACACTGACTCCAAGTATAAGTTACCTCTCTTTCAGAAATGGGTTTGACTTACTCTGCTTTCTCTGGTTTAACAAACCTCCCATTCTGAAACGGAAAACCCAGAGTTTCCCTGATTTCAGGGTTAACTCACTCAGAGTTTACACTTAACCTCCTTTCTGAAACAGGCCCCAGAACACCTGTGACAGAAGACCTCAGGAAGGGGAGGGCCACAGCTGAAACCCAAGACAGACCTTTCCATGACAAATGTAAAGCACTTTTATATGAAAACTGCTTTATAAATAAAGTTTGATTTGATTTGGTTCTGAAACATTTCCAAATGTCAAATCCTGGTGTTTACCATACAAAAAAACAGTCACTAGACCAACAAACCATAAGCTAAAAACCAAGTTGAGCTGACTTTTTTTTTTATTTTTTATACCTTCGAGATAGAAGTGATAGAAGTGGAAAGACCAAACCACTGAAAATGTAGTTGGGCTTCAAAAGGTAAATATTGGTTTTGAATCATTTTAAAGGTGTGAGGATAGAGTACCTTAGCTTGATTTTAGTTATGTTCTGTTTGCTGTTTTCCCTCTGTCAGCCACACCAGCTTTAGGTTACCAGCTAGTCACAGCTGTCTTGATCAGTGTTCATAGTCCTCAGTGGATTTAAGTCTCTGGTTTTCAGTTCTTCATTGTCATGTCACAGTTTTTTCACGTTCAAGTTTGTGTATTAAGTGTCTCCCACTAAGCCTGGTCTCCTGCATATGGGTTTCTACACCCAACTCCTGACAAGAGGAATTAGTTTTGATTTTTGATTTGATTTGAAATGGTTTATTTCAAGCAATCAAGTAGGAACAATACACAAAAGCAATACAATCTGCAGTTGTACATTCATACAGTAACTAATCAAACTTAGGATAATTAGACATATTACTAAATATTGCTTGAAAGGGAGTGGAAGGAAGCGAACTTATATAATTCCACCCCGTTATACTATAACCATTTTAATACATAATTTAATCAATATCCGGTTCCCAGTTTTTATCAGACAGAATTAAAAATCATAAGGTATCAATAAAGCACATGACAAAGATGAATTACTTAATTATTATGTTAAAAATAACTATTTTAAAAATCAACATGGCAAATGCAGATCAGTTATCTAAAATATATGTTACTCATAAAAGTCATTCATATGATTAGAACATAATACTATATCAGTAAAATAGACACAACACTGTTTCAGAGATTTTCATAGTAAACTTTCATCAAGTATCAAAAGTTAAAAACATGTGCAAAATTATGTTACATTAGGAAAGATTTTTGAATCAATTTATCAATTTTTGGAGCAAGTGAAATAATATCATTAACTTATTATTATTATTATTAATCATTTTTTTTTCTTTTCTTTTTTTTTTATATTTAATAAGGTAATGCTGTAAGGGAGAGAAAAAAACAAACAAAAACAAAAAAACAAAACAAAAATAAAAGGGTCCATATTCTGTCAATTATCCAAGGTTGGCATATCTTCTGCTGAAAAAACAGCTGATCTTCTGGGTTCAAAACAGTTTCTAGTCTCTTCCATGTTATGTCTGCAGACATTAGATTCAGGTCCATATCCTTCTTCAGCTGATATCAGCTCGGTGAAAGTTGAGGTCAAGTTGTCTGCAGGTCAGAAATCTCTGCTGTTGATTTAGGTGACGTCAGACGTATGGAGAAAGTGATGAATACAGGTGTCATATTTCTTGAAATGATTTGACTCTTTGGTTTATTACTCCATGCTGATTTAGACGACCGTGATCAAACACTTCTCAAAATCCTTCATGGTGTTCACAACCAGAACCTTGGACCGGTCCGGTGGACCGAGTGGTTTGACGTAAATCCTGCAGCCTTTAACCCAAGTGTTCTCAATCTTCTTCTGCTTCCTGAGAAGCCGTGCATGTTTGGAGATTTCAGCATTCCTCCTGGTCAGATGGTCGTTTAGATAAACAGCAGATCCTTTGAGGTTTTTACGTTGATTCATCAGAGCTAGCTTGTGTTTGTGATTCACAAACCTGATGAGGATCGCTGGTTTATCCGTCTCCTTTCTCCTGGGGAGCAGGTGACAGGTCTTGATGGTGTTGAGATCCAGGGAAATCCCTTTAGATGTAAGAAATGAATGTATTTGCTGATTCAGAGACTCTACACCGCGCTCCGTATTAGCACTGCTAGCTACGCTAGCGCTAGCATTAGCATTAGCAGTGCTTGCTCCTGGAGTTAGCTTCGCTCCAGGCTTGATTGGTAATCCAGTGAGAATGACATTATTCATCCTTACTTGCTGTTCCACATCGTCCAGTCTTTTCTCCAGAATGTCGACCCGGTTTTCTCGTTGCTCGTCTTGAGCCCGAAATCTTCGGAACTCTTCCATCATCTCCATGAGTGGCGTTAGCTTAGCCGACACCTGATCCATAAAAGATTTAAGCGTTTCTTGAATGCTATCGATAGCTTTTTTGAGCTCTTCATATTCCTGGGATTTCTTAGGGGGCATGGTCAGCTCTCTTTTTGGAGAAAATCAGCTTTTTAAGTAATTTAAGATAGTTGTATCCGCAGAGAGACACTCCACGCGCCCACGCGCCCTGCCTGTAACCCGGAACCATTAAGTTAAAAACATAGTTTTTTTTTTTTTTTTGTGGGAGCCGGTTTAGCTCGTGCTGGTTTGCGGCGCCTTCCGTCCGTGAAACCGGTGTTCGAATGCGGGCTGCTCCCCGTTCCCTTCTCTACCTCTGTGCCGGTCCCAAGCCCGGTTGCTTTGAGAGGGTTGCGTCAGGAAGGGCATACGGCGTAAAACATTGCCAAGTTTACCATGCGACTCGTTCGCTGTGGCGACCCCTGATGGGAAAGGCCGAAAGAGAAAGAAGGAGGAATTTTATTTTACTTTTTGTTTGGTTGGCTTTTTTTTTTTTTTGTGCAACACCCAGATATTATCCTGTTTTATAGTTGTCCCTTATATGAATAAACTGATCAGAAACTGAATCATAATTGGTATCTAATTGCATTTAGGTAAAAACAACTTTTGGAACCAAACTATGCTGTTTTACATGGAATCTAACATACATATAAAACAAGTTGAAGTGGTGAAATTATGCGCAAACCTTTAGTCACTTTCGCTCTCAAACTTGCCTCAAACAGGAAGTGCAAATATTTCCCCTTCCCTTTAATGTCTTCCTGCAAAGCTTCAAAATTAATATTTCATAAGTAAAACCACTTCTTCCAAATCCTAAATAATCTGTCCTCATTTTTAATTTTGATCTATCCAGCCAGTCTTTATTCCCATAGCTTCAATCAACCCATGCACTAGCTATACCAATGAAGCATATGTAGCTTTTGCTGTTTCTGTAATCACACATTTTTGTTTTTGTTTTGTCCCTTATACACACACACACACACACACACACACACACACCTACACACACACACTTATATATATATGCACCAAACTTTTGGTCTGTGCTGTATGTATGTTTGTACTTAAACACAAAAAGATGAAAGCTGATGAGAGTGGTGATAAACATTTGATAAGTTTTCAGCTTCACTAGGAAACTATTATAAATAGTTTCTTCTCCAGAGCCTTTTTCTCCAAATGCACCCATGCACTAAATGGTTTTCAGATAAAGGATATTGTTATCTACTTCAACAGGACACGGTTCCCATTTAAAATCTCTGTGTGATCTGCTCAATCTGTCCTCCCTGTTCTAATTCTCTCAGAAGAAAATCTCCATTATCAAAAAAGGTGCAATTCTCAATCATACTATTAATTTCTATTTGGACTTTATTACTATTATTATTATTGTTTGCATGTGCACTTCTAGCAGAACTGTCCTTTTTGAATGTCCTTTAAAAAAGTACAATAAAGATTCAATTAAAGAAAAAGTGACAACCAGAATTTTTAGTGTTCACGGGACTAAATTCTTTCCAAATGTAGTTCTGATTTTGTGAAATGGTGTGGAAGGAGAAGAAGGACATGTGTGAAGTGAAGCAGTGGCTGCGTTTAAATTCCGGCTGCTGCCCCAGAAGGATAATCTGCGGTAGTCCACTCACACATCATGGCACTTCATTCAGCGACTTCACAGTCCACAGTTTGGTTTATCTCCGTCTCAATTATGGCATTGTGCCCCATAGAAACATACAATAATGCAACACTGCATTCAGAATTTTGCAATACTGGCACACAGTTTTATTTTAATGATGAGCTGGCATTGCTACTGTACAGCAGCTTGCACGTGTGAAACTGTCTCTGATCTTGAGCGTGGCATTATTGTTCAAGCATGGCTGCATTTTTCCATTGTGGGATTTTGTGTCTCTCCTCTCTTTCAGCAGAATGAGGAGAAAAAAAAAACAGGCCTTTCAGGTCACATCTTTTTCAAATCAGTGGGAGATGCTGTTCATGCTGGTGTGCTGCTTCACTGAATAAATCCACCATGAAACAAACAAACACAAACAGAGGAGAAAGGTTTAGTTTTGTTTTGTGATACTTCATCAGTTATTTGTTGTTGCATGTTGTCCATCCATACCTGTTTGCTCTCGCTGTAAAATACTAACAAGCTTGTCAATCTAGCATTTCTAGTGACTCTGCAGGACAAGACACACAAAACAATGTACCCCGTTGGGATGGGGTGCCATCCTTTTAACCAAATGGGCTGAATACAACTGCTGAGGTTAATGCAATAAGTAAAATAAAAAAAATAAACACATTTTGAATTAAAGAGTCTGTTTGGCAAAGACAGGGAACCTTAGAAAAATGATATTAAGCACACCATTGGCCGACATTGTAATTGGGAGCCCTCTAGAGCTACAAAGCTTCTTACAAACATCAATTCGCCGCATTCAAAACGGAGCATTTTATTCTGCTGATTGCTTAAGCTTTCTTCTGTTCCTGATGTGAAATGGCTTTCTGGTGTTTAGTGTGAGTACCATAAATGGGAGGATGAGAGCGGATTTTGTCACTTTTCTCAGGTTGGCAGTCATAAGCCTGGATAAACCCTCATAAATATTAGTGTGTCTGGCGCATACTGTTTCAGTTGTTGCAAACAGAGTTGACAAAATCTAGCACAACTAAATCCCCGTCAATCTTGGTAAATAACCAGCCCTTCCCAACACTTTGTCATTCCCTCTTGAAGCAGTCGGACACAATGGGCATTACCTTGCAATGCATTATTTACTGGCAAACTGTACACAGATAAATGACAGTTTATGGCCAAGATGCGGCGCATCAATTATTTCTTAAGACTTTTAGTGTCGTGGTGGGCTGCGTAAGAGGGCTTTTGAAATAAAAATGTTAAAAAATGAATAGATAGGATAAAGGTATTGCCATGTTGTTTGGTTGAAGTCCTTGAGGCGAGCACAAATACACTCTGAGTCAATAATTTATGCGCTCAGACTCGCATATTCAAATACAAACACACACACACATACAAAGAAAAAAGATAAATGCGGCGCTGCGGCACAGGGACACGCAAGACTGAAAAAAACCTTTGGGCAAAGATACAGAGTTTTAGAATACCTATAGAAAATCTCTTGATAAATGAAGGGTTCTTTTGCTCATTTTCGCAAGTGTCAAGTGGCTTTGAACCAGTCCTGTCTCTGAAGTGTTGCTCTGCCTGATAGAAGATGGTAAGCGTTTTTCCTTTGGTGAACGCTTACAGTTATATCCTGTCTTCACACTGCCGGAAAAATCTCCTCAAGCTTACATAATGCAGATCTGCCCTAATTTCTCTTTCTCTGGAAAACCAGGATCTTCGACAAGATATACAACACCATCCGTCTCTCAAACGGCACAAGTCAAAGGTGATCAGTGGTTTGCAACCTTCACAAAAGTACTTTTATAGACTGTAATTCTGCAACATTTCCAGGGAGAAAACTAAAGATGTTGTCTTATCCCCACATTTTCTGACAACCCGAAAAGAAAACTATAGTAAACAAATGCATCCGAAGCAAATGTTGTCACATATGTTTTCCAACTCTGCCCTGGGATCCAATTGCTTTACATATTTTGTTTTATGTGTGTCAGGTAATTGGACGTTTCCATGGATACAAAGCCTCTAGAATGCTATTTCTGAGGATGTACTTTCTCGGGGCATCTGCACGCGCATGTGTTCCTTTTACACAACCACAAGAAGGTCATGTCTTATACATCAGAGTGAACAAACACAACTAAACATTTGGAATTCACAAAGGTGTGAGAAACTCCTTTTCGCAGGGCCGCTCAGCGCCTGCCTTCCTGCAAAGCCTCTGCCTTTGCAGCTGTTCAAACACCTGGGGCATCCCCTTGACATCCTATTTGTTTAGATGTAATTGATGACTGGAGTCAGTCCTGTTGGTCACTTCTTCAGTTTGTGAAATACAAACAAAAAAATGAACTCTATCTGCTGGAATTATCGAATAAGTACAAGATTTACTTTGCAAAACCTTCAGAAAAATGCCAGTGGGATGGAGCAGCATTTTCCAAGCTGTCCCTTCTCTGCACCGTGACATTTGTAGCTCTCAAACATGAGAGAGAAGAGGAAGAAAATACAACAGATTCTACAATGAATGCATATCTTTTATTCATTAGCTAACAACTAAGTAAACTTCACATTGCAGATATATTTATCCCACGTATTCCTAGTTGTACTGTGCCTTTGCAACAAGAGATCAGTTTTTTCTTTTTTTCTTTTCAAAGATGGTGCAAATTTACAAGGAGGATATAGATGGAGGGTTTCATTTACAAATCAGAGGCTGAGAAATGATTACCTAAAAATTAAGAAAAGATGTACGATGAGGCAAAAGTAAGACACAGATTGTACTTAATTCCTGCAACACTGTTGAATTAAACCTGTTTTTAGGCTTTTTGTTGTGAAGAAAGTATTCAGTCATTGATAGAAAAAGCATGGATGAAAAAAAAAAGTTGCAAATATTCATTATGTACAGTAAACACTTCTCACACACTTTTGATTACACGGTTGCACTTGGAAGATTCTATAAATTAAATAAGTGTAGAAACTTTTTTTATGCTATCCTGTGGCTTCATTATTATTGAATAAAAATGACAGAACAACAACAAAAAATTAAGCATTTTGAAAACCTGATTTTGTCAATGCATGCTAGCCCCCAATTCAAAAGAAGAGGGGCATCATCAGTCCGTGCATGTTCGCGCCTTTACAGTGTTCTCCACCGCAAACGTCCCATGAATACACAGGTTAGCATCAAAGCTGTGTAACTAGACATCTTGCAATTCTGCGAAGGTTTCCCTCCTGTTTTGTTGTGATGCATTCGCGCACATCAGGAACGGGTCAAGTCATCACAAAAATGACTCCCAACGTGTGAAAGGCAACAAAACCAGGACTTCGTCTTCAGTTAACAGCATGACTAATGCTGCAGTGTAATACTTGGTGACGTGCAGACAGGCTCCAGATACACCACATTCTCCAAATAGTTGAGTTAAGATGACACAGTGTGTACATAATACTGCTTGTGAGCATTCACACTCTGTGTTTAAAGTCACTATTAACCCAGAAATGGGTTTGAATGATTAGTTGATGCACTTAATTCCTTTCAGAGCACAAAACATTTTTATGCATAGCAAAAGAAAAAATCCCATCTCTCCCGTTGCAGCAGTCATTTGTTGTGCTTGTCAGCCTAAATTGTAGTACATTATCCCACAATTACTGCATAATATGACAGAAATAGCTGATTTCAGTAAATCGTCTGCTTTTTATTTGACCCCTAACTTGAAACCCGAGACAATAACAGGCAGAAAATTAGTATTTTCTGTCTGATCTCCTCCAGATTTGCCTAAAAACCCGTCTAATTAAACAATCATGAAGTGTGGTGGAGGACATGAGGTCATTTATAGTGACTGAAGCTGTCTTGAGGTGGCAAAGCAGCAGATTGTCTCTCTTAAACTAATATTAAGTGAAAAACTTAAATGCAAGAATTTATTACACTGTCGTTATGGCTCTAAGAACACACTGAGCATTTCTTGTTAAAATGACATCATTGTCAACCAGCAGATGTTGATATTAAAAGAAATTTGTATTAAAAAAAAAAAAAAAACTTGCTATCTTCATTAATTTTACAAAAATACTAAATTATACATTATAAGTTGACAAAATCCTGATGCCCAGAAATTTTAGGAGACTCTCCAGTCGACTTTAAACAGAAAATAAAATGGGGGGTGTTTGATGACTTGTCTGCTCTGTGGTTTTTTTTATAAGATGCACATATGAGCAGCAGATCAAATCAAGGGTGAAAATCAACCCGTTTTCAGCCTGATGCATCAAACGCTACTATTCTGGTAAATGTTCAAACAAATCCACAAAGGCTTTTTTTTATTTGCTGCTATTTTCTTTTTCATGCGTAGAGAGCAAAGGCAGTAAATGTTGTCCTTCTGCTATGGTAATGGATGGAGGAAGTGATGCTCCAAGAACTGTTTCATTCTAAATTTAAATGCAAAAATTTAGAATCTAAACAGCTTTAATCAGATTATTTGAATAATAAATTAACAAAATCCCAACTGGTTCATGGTTTCATGACAATCTTCAGGCTGAATCTAATAGTCTGCCTTGTTTTATCATTCTAAAGGCATTTCTAGGAAGATACACAGAATCAGGTTGCTGTTTACTTAAAAAAAGCCCTCATTTAAGGTTTCAGAAGTTTAGATACACTACCATGCAATTCTTTACTTTAGGATCTACTTTGTAAATTTCGACTTTGAAAGCACCTTTGTTAAAATTGAGAAAAAAAGTCACTTTTTGTTGGACTTTGTCACAGTTATCACATCTTTTTTTTCCCCTGCACAACTAGTTGACAGTCTATCCCCCCCCCCCACAGCTAAATGCAAAGCCCCCACCCCCCATCCAGACTTCCTGCTGACATACTTTACTTTGAAACTCAACTGTATGACACAAAAAAAGAATTTCAAGTTGGCTCTCATCAGCATGAATCCAAAGTTTCTGCTGTGTTTTTTTTTTCTCCTGACACTCAGAGGCAAATTTAGTTTCCCTTTGTTGATCTGACATGCAGATATTTTATGGCTCCAATACTTTTTTTATTTATTTATTTAATGTATGAGAAAGGTGACTTGACAAAATGACAATTCCAGATGCTGAGGAGACTGAGGAGAAGCAACAAAAACACCTGCAGAGGTGGATCAATAGGTTTAGGTTTTTTTTTTTCTTTTATACCAGGGGTCTGTGTTTGGGTTAATGTGGGGTCACCAAGAATAATATTTATACTGTAAAGCTCTACAGAAATATGATTAAAATCACATTTTTCTCTCTCCAGTTAAAATGTCTGAATTACCATGAGAGAGAAAAACAAGTGTCAGTTTTTCAACTACTGAATGTTAACGTATTTGGAAAATTGAATTGTTATCAAACATTTCAGTCCTCATGTTTCAGACAAATCAGTCTCATAAGTACGGTGGCTCTAAAGTGCAAATCACAACACAAAACCATAAGATCCCAAAGTCAATTAAAAAGAAAAAAACACACCAAATTTCAAAAACGAAAACATTAATCCAAAAAAACCCAAAACGCTATTTCAAAAAGTATTAAGCAAAATAATCAAAGTAAATTTCCAGAAATCAAAGGTAATTTCTAGAAATCAAAAAGAAATGTTATGAAACAAAATAAGAAACTGGGTAGGTATGGGACATCACAGAAGGATGTTCATTTTGATTTCTTGACATCATCATTCTTTTCAAAAATGTTGTTTTTGTTCTTTATGTTTTGGTTTCTGGAATTTTTCTTTGAATTCCAAAATGTATTTTTTTTCCCTTTGTTTGTTTTTTATAATTTATTTTGCTTTTCAGATGTCATTGTGACCTTCAGTGTGTTTTTGCGTAGAGTGATTTGTTGATGTGATTTGGACTTCAGGGCCACTGTAGTTAAAGATGGACAGTTTTCAAGGCAAAACAGAACTTTGACAAGAACTTAGAACTGGATCAGTAGGTCTGTTACACACTAAGTGTTGTAACTCATAGAATAATCAGCAATTTAGAACTTCGCAAAGATTTCTGCAACTCCTCATCAAATTGCTGGAATTTTGAAAATTTGATAAACATTCTTAGGTTTTTTAAACCCACTTTGAATAAATCTATACTTATTTTTTGAGTTGGAAGTTGGGAGATAAAACTTCTTTAGAGGCTGGAGAACTAAGAAGATAGTTGTGTTTGGCCAAAGACAAAAACAAGAGTCTGTCATTGTAGGCATTGATACTACAGGAGTGTCCCACCAGAAGTATGTGAACCCCAAAAGATTTAGTCCAAATATCAGCTGTTCATGCAACATTCTTGTAGTTCAGAGTAACTACAAGTAAAAAAAACAAAAAAAACGTATACAAATCTGGTACTTTTTAAAAATCCTGTATATCTAACTATGCAGGCTTGCCCAAGGAACTACTTTTAACCAGCTATGTAGCTTCTACACAGGATTACAACTTACATAAATAAATTATGTCAAGTAAAATGGAATTTAAACAGCCCCCAGTGGGATTCAACCTCTTGTAAACTGTATTTGTACAAAAATGGAACAAAACTATAATCCATCCATTCATATATTTTTCCATTCCATTTTCAGTCTGTTCAGGGTCGCTAGAAGCTTGAAGGTTTTCAGTCAATGTTTGAACTCTAAGATCTTGATTGATGTATGCAAAATACCCCAGGTTGGATTTTTAAATGATTCAAATTAATTTAAATTACAAATAAAAGTAACCCTTTCTCTCAGTTAAAACACATTAAAACACAAGTTATGATTTTTTTTCTTTTTTTTGTGAAGCTCTGAATAGTTATTTTGCCTTGATGGTGAAAGGTATTTTGCCGTTACAGGAGTTTGAGAGTCCTGCAGTTTAGAATAACAGTCTTTTCAGAATAGAATTATCCTTGAAGCTACCAACATAAAGTGCTTACATGAATGTGTTTGTCACTATTTGTTTTGTCGGAGCATTATTTTTTGCCAAATGTCAAGGTTGCACAGCTCCTCTTCACCAAAGTGACGGGCAGCTTCAGCCACGGTTAAAAATAATTCCACCAAACTTGACTTTATCGCTTCTTTGGGCTTATTTTTGCTCGAATTGGACTGGACACAACTGGCAGCAGATTGTGCATTTCTGTCAGGAAAAATTGATTTATTTGTGGGACAGAACATATCGTCTGCATGGTTCATTAACACTCATGAAATGCAGCTAACTTGAGAGTTCGAGATCATTCTCACATTACTGTCAATGATTCCGCTCTGGGTGAAAAGTCGACAATAGGATGAGTCATTATAGCCCTGTTAATATTTACACATTTAAACGGGACGGTTAAACCACACAGGGATAGAGTGATGCTTGAAAAAGTGGGTCGTGCATCCCTGTACCACTTCTAAGTATGTGCATACCACAACTTACATAAAGAGTATTTTTTGTTTTACATTTATAGATTCAAATAAAATAAATCCAAAGGAAAAGAGCATCCCTTCTGCACTCTTAAGGACAGGAAGTCCTTCAAAACTGTGTAAAAGTAGTTCGCTTTTCTAGTACCTCCAGGTAATCTGGATCGATGTGAAGCTTGGCTTTAAGTTCCCAGTATTCACTCCTGTTAGGGTCTACATAGACAGTACTTGGTGCTGTACAATATAATATAGTCTGTTGTATTCTGTCCGGATATTGATGTCTCACATCAAAATCTGAGGTATACCTGTTTGACGAATGTGCGCCATGCCTGCAAGGCAATGTATCGCTGTAGCATCTGTTCTTGTCAGGCTCAAGTGCCTCCCTGTAGCCGCACGGGTCCTCTTGACGAGGGGTTGAAGGTTTGTTGAGAGGCTCTGGAGTGGCTGCGCTGTATTCGGAACTTATCACATTACTGGCTGCCTCTTCATCAGAGTTACCCAGAAAGGGACCACTCAAATCGTCAAAATCTTTGAATCCATCCATTGATTTGCTGTTGGTCGGGCTGTGGGCAGAAAGTCTGCTCGAGGATTCTGTAGGAGCTGGGATGTACTCATACAAGTGTCCAGCCGATGTTCCTAACTTTGGGAATCGATCCCTTTTTATAAAGACCATATTCCATATTGAGGGAGCTAATGCATGCATTCACCGAGTTATTCTGCTCGTTTTGGGTCTTTTGGCGTCTCTTTTTCGTGGCCACAAACAATCCCGCAGCCACAAACACTGACATAATGAAGATGAGGAGGAGGGCAAGAATCATAACAGATAATGGAATGGTGCTGTAATGGTTGTTGGAGTCCAGGGATGTTTCTATAGTGATGGTGCTGCCAGGAAAAAACTCTTCAGTGGGTGGAATCATGGAAGCAAGAATATCAGAGTTATTAGGGCAGAAATTAGTTGACTTAATGTATCTCATATCCTCCCCAGCTAGCCTTTTAGGGGAGCCACAGATGACATTGTTAACAACTGTGCCCATGCTGAGTTGCTCCACCCACATCTTCAAGTCCAATATACTGCAAGCACAGTCCCAAGGGTTTTCATACAAATCAACTTGGACAAGGGCTGTAAGCTGATCGAGCACACCACTCACTGGTAGATATCGCAGATGGTTGCTGCGCAGATTTAATCTGGCCAATATCAGGCCGTTAAACGTCCCCTCTGGTAAAGTTTTCAAGAGGTTGTTGTTCAAAAAGAGCAGCTGAAGCTTGGGTACGTGCTGGAAAGTGTCAGCGGCAACCTCTTTAATGACATTGTATTCTAAATATAGGAACTGTAAACTCTCTAGACCATAAAACATTTCAGATGCCAGGCGGTCTATCAAATTCCCATTCAGGTACAGTCTACGCAAATTTGTCAAATCACCAAAAGCTCGATCATGAACACGAGCTATCCGGTTGTTGCCTAGATGAAGCAAATCCAACCCAGTGGCTTCAATAAAATCTGATCTTTGCACCACAGTTATGTAATTACCTGTGAGATACATCTTTTTGGGATTGTATGGTTTGGGATTTAAATCGGAAATTAGTTCGATTTTTCGCTCCTGGCAGTTCACATTCAGGCCCAGGTCTGAGATTTGCAAATTGCAGGTGCAGGCGGTAGGACAGTCTAAAGGCACAGGAGATTTGGTCTGATAAGACACGATCTGACCAAAATTCTGTGGTTTGTTTGAAGGCGAACGCGCTGTGGGTCTTGATTTTAATTTGGCTGACTGACGAGGTCCCTTAGTGGGTCTTGACGAGGATCTCGCCACTCCAGAGGAGGTGAAGGAGGCGGCAACTGCAGCTGGCGTCGTCCTGCGGTATGCATCAGTGCTCAGATGTGGCAGAGGCGGCATCTCGTATTCGGCGATGGCTCTCCTCGGGCACAACTCCTGTTTTGAAACCTCGCCAAGGTCTCTTCCATGCAGCCGAAAGGGGAACTCGCAAACAACATCACCAACTAAGGCTGTGTACAGAATGCTCTCAAGCCAGGTTTTGAGAGCAATCAGCTCACACGAGCAGTTCCACGGGTTTTCCTCCAGCTGTAACTCCACAACACTGTTCATGTGCTCCAGCAGACCTATGTAGGGGAGCACTTTGAGCTGATTCCCTCTCAAGTCCAAATGAGTCAATGGTACATACTGGAAAAGGTTTACAGGCAGACTAGAAATTAAATTGTCATTCAGAATCAGGACTTCCAAGTGTTGAAGTCTGCTGAAGGCATCTGGCTCCACGTGAGTGATGTAGTTATAATCAATTTGCAAATATTCCAGACTTTCAAGGCCAAAGAAAAACTCCTCCTTCAAGGCATCGATTTTGTTATTGTTCAGATGTAATCGTTTTAGTCTCCACAGTCCGTTAAAGGCTCCAGCTTCCACATCAGATATTTCATTGTTTCCCAAGTGTAATATTGTAAGTCCTTTATACTCGACAAAATCATCAGCAGAGAGCTTCTTGAAAAGATTCCCAGTGAGGAGCAGATGATATTGAGGGAAGTGCACTGGGCTTATGTCTGACAGACTTGCAATGCCTCTGTTTTCACAGCTCACCGTAAGAATCCCCTCTCGCTCCTCGCATCCACACAGTTCCTCACATAATTGTCCGTAGAGGCCAGACATCTCAACAAAGCAGACAGATGTTGCACTCAGCAAAATATAATGAATCCAAAGCCGCATTTTCCTGCAAGTGGGAGTCACGGTCCTGCTAAGGTGTCCTCAATGTCATCTAGGATGAAACAGATACATGTAAAACAGACAGGAGGCAGTTGAAGCAACTTCTAAAGAAGAAACTTCCTTTTTCCAAGAGGAAACTTCACTCTGCTGGGTAACAGCAGCTCCAACAAACAGGACCAAAAAAAAAACCTCATAATGCAAGGTCGGAGAGAAGGCTGGAGCAGACAAAGGTCTGACTCCTCTGAGGAGAATCCACATTTACTCGCTAAAATGTCATGAAAAAAAGATGGTTTGGATGTGAGGCAAAATTACATAAGGTTAACCGGAATTCTGCATCACAGCGCAAACCCCTCCAGAGAGGAGACAGCCTGGCCAATTTCTGTCCAACTCCAGATGGAAATACATACCTCGTGCTGGCTGATGAAGATCGTTTCGGTGCGTTTTTTTTCCCCCCTTCTTCTTCTTTGTAAATTGATCCTTTAAGTCAAAAAATAGCATCTATTCTGTGGCTGTGCCGCCGCGGACAGACGGAGGAGGAGGATGAAAGAACTGCTGATCAACCATAACTGCCAAACGCTTCTCTTTCACCGGGCTGCGCCGGAGGAGACGCGGCTATGCCTGCTAACAAAGTTGCTTTTCTCCCTCCCTCTCTGTCTCCCTTCCTCCTTCCCTCCCGTCCGTGCCTGCGTGCTGGCGCGCGCACGCGCTCGGCAGTCGGGAGGATGTCAAGTCATTTCATGCGCAAAGAGTCAGCTCATTGGAGCATCGCGCCGAGACCCCCCCCCCCCCCCCTGCCCCACCTCCCACCCTCAAAACAGAAAAAAAAAGTTGACCTAAAAACAAGGTGTCACAAAATATCAATGATTTCCAAGGATGGATGAACTCTTGCACTGGCGACAAATAAAATGATTCCACGCAATACCAAGTTGCATTGGATTCTGAGAAAAATCACTGTTTTTCCTCTCACCTGGATGAAGAACATCACTCGGTTTCTTCCTAGCTATTTTCGTCCGGCTCAAAAAACCCAGAATGTGTGAGGTGCCCTGTGTCTCCCTGTAGGAACATCACTCATCAGATTGTTAACAATATTCCACATGACACTCGGGGGGGTCTGGGGTTTCCAGGGTTACAATGACTGCCTGAAGTGGTAACTAAGAGTGGAAAAAAAGGGATTTTAAAAGACTTTAAACTGTTTGTTTACACTGATGCTATGAGTCACAAGGTGTGACTCATGTCCTGCTGATCACCAGAGCCAAACAGAATTGGGCTCTCACGCAAACACATAATCAGACGGAATTATTCAGCCATCTCAATTAAATTTATCTGATCTGAGCTGGTGGCACATGTTGCATACTTAATGCTGTGTTAGCTAGGCAGTGAGGTAAAAGGTAAAGAAAAAGGATCCCCGTCATGCCCTTTAAAAGCCTGATGTGTTGGCACTCATGTGGAAACATGTCAAGTATTGTTGCATACCGCTGTGTCCTCATGGAGCTATATCCATCATCCTCTCCACTTGGCTCAGGCTCGCATGGGAGGAGAGGAGGCACATCGTCAGCGACTGCCTGTGGCTCATATTAAAGAATATGAAGGCTGTGTTGAGTGTGCATGCAGCTCATTTGTTCTACTCTTTCCTCAGATGTTTTGTTTCCCACATTGGGTCTCATTTTTGATTCGGCTTTAACTAAACCTCATCATAATAGCTCATAAATTAGCATTTATGTTTGTTGCAGCATGATAAACACATTTTGCCACTGGCTTATTTCTTATTGCACTAAAATAGCTATCATCACAACCATGTTCGTTTAATAGTCGTTCAAAATTGGATTGGACTTTTTGTGTGCGCGTGTTTACATTTTGTTTATATAGCTGCAGTTTTGCGTCTCTGTCGGTGTAATCATTCGTCGTCATCCACAGCCACACTGTGCAGAGGGAGTGTGGTGCACACACAGACAATGCATGGTATCAGCCTCATTTAATATCTCTCCAATTCTTCCACGACACTGAACATAATCTTGTCCAACTGGGAGCAGAAAGCCGCACAAACCCAAACATACGCACAAGTGCACACATGTACACACAAAAAAGAGAAGCATCCCAACAACTGACTGGGAGAAAATGGTGATGACTAACAATTATACGTTCCAAGGTCGCAAATACACAAATGGAGCTGGAGCTCTGTCTCAGAGGATGATGGGTAGCTCTTTTGATTTATGTTGTGTATAGATGGCACAACTCACTTTGTCTTCTGTGTCCAGCTGGAACACATGAACTAGCATCCCAGTAAACCACTGTTGCCATCCAGCAGAAAAGCTGTAACTATGTTGTTATGATTTGAAGGTTTCAATTTTTAAAGACCCCCTCTGATCATCTTTTGAGCCATTTTAAAAGTGTTCCTAGTGATCTTTTAGTTTATAGGCAAAATACAAAATAAAAAAGTGCCAAGAGCTCTCTGTTTACACTCCCTCCCGCTAGCTTACAGCCCGTTACACCCCCAACCTAGTATTGACGGTGCAACAAAAATGGCGAGCACTATTAAAGCTTTCCAGCTGCACGATTTGGATCCAAATCCCAGCTCAGACGAGGAAAACAAACATAGATCTAATTGTCTACAAGTGAAAGCATCAGAATTGATTTTTTACATATAACAGTCTCTTTCAAACTGTCTTTTTTAGTCTGCTCCTGTTTTACATCAATTTGAATGAAAAAATACTCAGAAATGCAATTTTAAGCAGAATTTTCTTTATATAAGTCCTCTATCATAAGAAAAATGAAGAACGTGTTATAAACACCAACAAACACTTTTTTCATCAAAGTTGGTCTTTAAATCTATTCAAACTCCACGTATCAGTCTCTTTAAGAAATCATTTCATCTGCATTCCACATTTGAAAGAGGATTTTAATTGGGTTTTTCAGGGACACCGACTAGTCTGCATTTTTTCCTTTTTCACACATTTGAAAAGTTACACTTTGCAGACAATTTGATCTTTTATCAGATACAATCAAACAAAGCGACCAGATTGTTTTGTGCTTTTAAAATAAAGTAATAGAATAATGATGAACCTGTTACTGATTATGAGCAATTTAGGTACATACAGGATATTTGACAGGGTAACACCATTCCACCTTGGGGCAATTTAGTCAATCAGGGTGAGAACAAATTACATAAATGATCATTCAGGTTGTTGGAAGGTTTTTTTGGTCAAATGAAACTTGAAAAGGCCACGCCGGCGTTGGTGACAATTAATCGCGGGTTTCAAGGGCACGCTGTTACAGCCAGCCTGACACGGCGCATCATCATTAGATAATTAACTGAATGGGTGGCTAAATGGCTGCTGTAATAAAGGATAGTGGATGGAAAGTATCTATAGACACAGGAGCCTTTAACAAGCAGTTCGGGCACACACCTCCAGAGAGGGGGGGAGCTGGAGCCTTTCTTGAGGAGGTGTGGGAAAAAGGAAAAAAAAAAAAAAAAAAACATGTTGTCAGCCATCATCGATGACATCTCACAGCGTCCACATGGATCCCTTAGTGCCAAGGGCAGCTGCTTCTGTGGCAGTCAGCACCATTATTAAAACACACACACACACACAGACCATATTTTCTCAATATTTCACATGGTTGCAGCTCCTGAGAGAACCTGCTGGCACATTTGCCGCTGCCACCAGACACAACATGCAAACTGCAATTTTATGCATATTTTGTCATTTCAGTTTCTGTTCAAATGCTGACATTTCACATCTGTCGATGGTTCACATTCGTTTCTGCACAATTTGCAAAACGGAATCACTCTGCGAATATCACCCCTTATAAAAGACGCTTTTTTTATGCCTTGACGAGTTGATTGAAGTCACTTAATATTTTTAGTCAATTAAATAAGAAAATTGTTGGAAATCACAAATATATATTTTTGGAAAAGTTCTGATGACCCCTGGTGGTGGAAGAGTCCTGGCTCCAAATTTCATGATATTGAGACCATTTGAGAGAAAACATGATACATTATACTTAGCAAATATGTTTAACAGTGTGTTGCAGTGGCAAAGCCAGATGTATTTTTTCTTTTCTACTATGAAGGTACAAAATCATTTTTAAAATTTTGCAAAAGAAAAATAAAGTGTCCCATCAATTTTATTACACATTTTTATGTCTTTTTAATCTGAAGGCTGTGTCCCTCTGTAATGAGACTGTTAAAAAACCATTAATTTGATTTAAAAAAATTGACAATTTTTTTTAAATAAATGGCTCTTGATGCTTTTGATTTTGACTGGCAGATGATCCAGTATCTCATTGATGTATGAGAGGGCTTTGATTTGGACTCCAACCTTCCTTTAGCCTTGAAATCCTAGGGCAACTTTGTAAAATAAAAATGGGGAGATTAGGGTTTTACCCGATTTAAAGACTTTGCAAAATGAATGAAGGACAAATTATTATGACCAGCTTTGATCGAAAGGTTATAATTGTGTGACCATTCAAAGTTAACTGATTACAAATGTTTGTTTTGCATGACTGTACTCATTTTTGATGAGCACTTTTTCAAGTTGATCATAATGTATTATTGTTATTATTATTTTTTTCTTTTTAGAAATAAAAAACACCCCCCTCCCCCCCAAAAATAAAAAATAAATGTAATTCAATCTAAAATCTAAAGATGGCACTGTTGACTCAAGTAAGAACCTCTCATACCAAGACTTGTAGCTGTCATTTCTTTTTAATTCCAGTCAAAAACATTTGATATGGAAACATAAACTGATCTCACATCCAAATATATCTGTATAACCAAAATGACAGAACAATTGTAACTAAACAATGAAGCCTCTTCTGTTTGTGATTTAAAGTAAATCTTATCAATCTGGTTTCTGAATGACTAAATTGTATATATTAATGTTTTTTTTTTGTTTACTTTTTATTTTGCAGACCCATCATGTAATTATGAAATCATAGGTTTATAAAAAAAAGACTAAAAAACAAACAATCATAAAAAAAAAGGTCAAAATCGTTGTAATTTTTATTTCTGAATTCTGAAGTCACTGCAACAACAAAAAAGAGGCAAATACCTCACCTGAAACCCAAACAACACAAGCAACCACTTGTAAATACTTCATTTCTCAAAATCAAAAGGCTGCAAGAGAGCCCAGCTATTTACTGTCTTGACAACTGCGGCTGGGGGGGCTGATGGGAGCAAGATAAAGTCTTGACATGCTTGCAAAGGTCAATTGCTGTGTGCTGCCTGTATGCATCCAGATACCAGGAGGGCTTCCTTCCTTCTTAATTAAATACTGCATCTGCCTTATCTTCAGTTTTCTTGTTGAACCAACTCTCCTGTAAACCTGAGACAACTTTTTTTTTTTTGGGAGAGGGGGGGCATATCTGATACTGATGAACAAACAAAGAGACCAGCATCTTACAAGGAAGTGTAAAAAAAAACCTTCCTAGTCACAATTGAAGATCTTTTTTTCATCTTTTTTGACACCAATGGCTCAGGATTGGAGGTAATTACTTTGGTCATGGAGGTGACTGACTCTACAAGGTGGAGCAGGGTGAGGATTTTGACTCAAGCAAGCTGGAGCAGAGCCACCGAAAAGCATTACAACCGCTTCAAATCAGTGAGCAGAAGCTTTCAGTTGTGTAATTACTGTCACCCAGAACTGTGACAGTCAATATTTGTCCCTTTTTGTCGTTTTCTATGTGAAATAATTGTTTTAAAATTAAACTGTGGCTAACAGAGAGCCACTTTGATTGTGGAGTGCTAACACTTTGCCTGCTTTACGCCTCAGAAACAGGTTGTTACAGAATTCCCCACAGAGATGAGACAAACAGCGGATTGCAAAAGTGTGGCAGCAGGGTACTTGAGCTTTATTTAGCTATGTGCCTTTAATTCACATGGGGATCGGGTGCAATGTCGTTTGTTCCTAACCACAACATTAAAAAAAAAAAAAAAAAAAGGAGGCCTCTATGATGTTGCCACGGTAACACACATTGTGCCTTTAATGACAGTGCCTGCTCACCCATCTTTTGCATGATCATTTGCAGCCTTGATAGTATCCCACTTAGACTGCTGTGCCGATGCCATGTAGAAATAAGGTCCTCGCCTGAATTTGCCATTTTTGTATGCATTTAGTAATGGGAGACATTGTCACTCTTCCATTTACACAAAATAATTAGCTGGCCGTGCGTGTTGGGCCGTGCTTTCCTGACACTGTTTTCCTGGAAGTGCCAGACTGAAGCTCATGTTTGTGTGCATGTATCAACATGTGTTGCTGCTGCCTGGTATAACAGCCATGTTCTGCACCAGCGATGATAATTCAACCGTCCATCACCTCTTGTGCTCCCATGTGAATTCTGTTATAAAGCGGGGGGGGGGGGGGGGGGGGCACTGGCCGAGACGACATAAACAGCACAAGTATTTCTATCACGTTTATCAAACCGTCCACCATCCAAACGGTTTTGGAGTTACTTTCATTTTCAGCTCATATTTGTATGGCCTCAGGCAGCAGCCCATAGCAGAAGCAGGTTGGACCCAGACAAACATACATCACTGACGTATTAATGCCTTTACTCGATTAAGGTGAGGGCGCATGCTTGTGAGATGTTATTCCAATTAATAGCCCCGATTTGGCTGCCATTCATGCTCAATATTTCATCTGACGTGAATATAAATAGGGACACGTGCTGGCGTATTCATCTTTCCTAAATTGTCTCTTTAAGATGACAGTCTGTGCATGCTTAATTGCAAATTCAAAGGATAAGAGGATAATAACTTGCATGTGCTCACTGGCATGTAATGATCTGTACCAGCAATACAACCCCAAATTTTCTGAAAATATATACAAATCTTTATTTTTCAAGTCAATATCAGCCCATTAAATCTTCATGAAACTTGTGTTGAGCTTAGAAAGATGCCTGCATTCATTTTTGGGGATGAGCTTAGTACACTTTGTTTGCACCTTGAGGCATCTGCATACATTTCTGTGGTCTTTCCAAGGAGAAATGTTGATTTCAAGTGAGTTTGAGTGAGTTAATAACCTTCCCCAAATAAGTGCATCTGATAAGCTGCCGGGAATGAAATGGTTTTTTTTTTCCTCTACAAAGGAAAGGTTTTGAGGGGTTGGAAACAGAAAACACTTCAGCTGTGGGATACCTTGTAAGACCCCAAATATTTGAAAGGACCACATATTCACATGTTTGGGAATTGTTGGGGGGGGGCATTGGCTTTTATGAAGACTTCAAAGCATAATGGGATAATTACTGCACTTACCACCAGTGGCAAAAAGAAAGAGAGTGGAAAACACAGAAGGAATCAGACAAAAAAAAGAGAGGGGGGGGTGATAATGAGTGTTCAAAATAGACAATAAATCTAATAGCTTTCAAATTGAATGGAAATACGCTCTCCCAGGCACATCAAATATGGAATTATTCTCATCAGCCTCGACTCTGTGATCTTTCCTTGAGCTTATGACGGTTGATTTAACAGGAATTTGACAAAAAATTTAGATTTACAGGGATCGCTTGGAGAGCTCAGAACAGGTAACGAAAAACAAATAAATAAATAAAAATGGAGAGGAGAAAGGAAAAAAAAAAAACAGATGGTGTAAGCGTGGCAGATAGCAGCATGCCTGCACTGATTAAATTGCAATCGATTCCAGCAAAATGTCAGGAAACGCACAGGTCTAGTGCCATTTAATGTGTGTCAGATGAGAGCTGTAGGTAAGGGTCTGTGTTATCACTCATATGTCAAGGAATGCGGAGAATGACAGGGCGGTGCCAGGGGTTTAATTGGCGTTAACACTTGTGGAGCGGAGCTCAGGCTGAGTCTCCTAGGCAATGCCCTGAAGATGTGAGTCAAGAGAAGCACTTAACAGGCTTTGAAGGGAAGCAGTTATATTTACTTACGGAGGAGATTTATTTTATTTTATTTTTATTTATTTTTTTCATTTTTTGATAAGCCTTTACAACAGTCTGGAGAGTGATAGAGGGTATGAGGCACAACAGAAATACAAATAAATAAATAAATAAAAATGATAATAACCTCTGCACACACATATATGAATCCTCATAAAGCTTTTTCTTCAGCCAATAGATACATAGAATAATAATCTGAGGCAGACATCAACGTGACTGCAAATGGCTTTTCTTGGTTTCCTTCTGCCAGCCAGACTTTGTTGTTTTTCAGGACCATGGAAAGAGACTCAAGTTTTTTTTTTTAAAATGAGTTCAAAAAAGACAAAACAATTAAGTTATCTTGGCTGACAAAGAACATATATACTAATTAGTTTGGTAATTGACAAGAAGGAGACAGGCAGCGTGGTCAATGTGCTCAGTTTAAGGTTTCTCAGACAGAGGAGATTATTCTTTCGGATTACCTAAATGGCTTTGCTGGGGAAAAGCCATTAATCAAAGGGCCCCTCTTGTTAGGAAATAGCTCTATAGAAAATATCTACAACCCTCTCATTTCAGCACAGAGGTTTCTGGCGAAGCTATAAAACACAGAGTCATGGATGACTGGCCCAACTCCAAACCTATTAATGATGTGACGACTGAACTCTCATTCTCAGAATAACATAAGACACTCAAAATGTCAGATCAGGTTTGTCAACAAAGACTTCTGATATCAACCAAGGTCACATGTTCTTGGAGGTAGTCGCTGAACATTTTACTTTCTGAAAAATGGCATCTTAGTACGGTACATTTTGTGTACAAAAACAATTCAAAGGGCCTTATATAAAACATTAAAAGAAACATTTTAAATAAATATTAAAGGAGTGAGCATTAAACAAAAAAAAGACAGTTGAAAAAAACTGAATTCAAAGTGAGCTTAAAGTAACAAATAAAAACAAATGTAATGTAGCTGAGAATATGTGGGTCTTTAACCTGCCCTTAGCCAAAAGCAGTACACTTGACGTTAATTTGATTACATATCCTTAAATATTAGTACAGCAAGTATACTATAGACCATGTAGACCCTCCTTCGCGAAGATGAAACCATGAACTAGTGTATCCAGGTTCTGCTGAGACATCAGATCTTTGAAGTTGGAAGGCTGATTTTGTGACGCCTTGATGTGTTCATCAAATTTTAGGTTTGCGTCCATCACTACACTAGAGCTTGTTTCTAATCATCCACATGGTAGATGCAAACTTTTCTTTTTGTGGCTTGGTTAATAATACCCAGCATGCATTTCTGTGAGAGCATTTCATCAAACAGAATGCAGGCACGCAAAAGACATACTTGCAAACAGCTTCAAACTAGTAACTTTTTTTTTAAATAGTGATAGTCTTAGTCAAACAAAGGTTACTTTTCCTTTATGGAGGTGTGATTCATTCATATAAAACACTTTCCTCTACCATCTCTGAATTGACACAGGGATCTCCCAGATTCCCTTATGAAGCATGACAGATAAATAAAGAGAAATTCAGTTGGAAGTAGTCTCAAACAACAAATAATTTATTCTGGTTTGTTTTCGTGTTTTTTTATTTATTTTTATTTTTTTTTCACAAGGGGAGTGAAATGCAAACATCCTTCCAGTGTGAAGTTTGGGGTAATTCATCAAACAGCAGTACAACAGAATATCTGATGGAAACGACGCGTGTCATGTATTTTTTTCTGTGTAGAGATGGCTCCAGTGGGTGCGTAAACAGAAAGTCAAGATATTATTATTTTTTTCTTTGCAACTTATTAAGATCTCAGAGTGGAAAGCAGGGTAGTGTGGGAGGATCAGACGGTAACTGGATAAGGTGGATGGATTGTTGATGGGCTGTTTTGCATTTTATATCTAGCAGTACAGTACACACTTTTTTTTCATTTCAGTTTTTTTTTTCATACTTTCTGAATTTGATGAAATGTTCTTAAAATTTGCAAAGACAAGACTAACAGTTTTGTTTTTTTGCTGTGAGAAATATGATGTAATATTATCCAATTACTTGAAAACTCCAATCTTCCATCACACAGTCAGTCAGAAGATGGAATTATGAGTTCCTCCCTGTCATGGATTATAACCTGCTACGCTCCTGCTGTGTCTGCAGATTCTCTTGTTTGAAATGTTTTTCTTTTTTTTAAAGTTTCATTTTTGATTTTTTTTTTTTTTTATTTGGCAGTTGTGTCTTTTGTAAAATGGTTTCAGCTCCCTTGTCTGCCTCACTTGTTTCAAATGCATTTAGTCATCTCTACTTCCTGTTTCATTTTGGTAAATGTTTCTTTTGTGCGTAATTTCTGGCCTGACCTTTCTTGTGTCTCCAATCTCCACTCCGTCTTGATTATTTTCCACCTGCATTCTGCCAGCTTCCATTCATTCATTTTCTTTCAGTCATCAGTGGATTTGAGCTGTTTTGTCATCCTAGTTCAGCTCCCAATTTTTTGGAGGAAATACTCATTATTAGTTTGTTTTTATATAGCTTTATTTATGGCACAATTTTCCATCCAAGTACTGAAAAAATGCTCACAAGCAAAAACAGGAAGACTCTTATGTTTGTTGTAGCTGGGGTTTAATATATTTCGCTCAATACGTCAATCCTAGCCGTCCATTGAAAGAGTCAGTTTACAACTATAGACTGGAATTGCTGGAATTTCATTGAACTGCTAATAAAAAGCCCTCATCATGTTGTTTGAAGGCTGCATAATTGTAATTGTATATTCTGTACTTTCATTACAGAATTTATTTTTCATTTTATAGTACTCACATTAAATCTAAACTGATTCGTTGATGCTTTTGCTTCTGCTTTAAGCTCTATCAGGCTTAGCTCCACCTCTGCTGACACAGACAGTCTTCTGATTGGTTGACTTCCCTCTGCGCCATTAAAAAACGGTCTTTGAATAATTTTACTTTGAAAAGAAACAGTCTTATTTGCATGCATAACAGTCTGTCCAAAAATGGTGGTACCAAATATTTGACATTCCTGAAATGACCACCAGAGGCTGGTTTGAAAAAGCAGCAATTTCCAATTGGCTTCAGTTTTAGCCTAGAATAGAATACAACTTTGTTGATCCCACAAAGGAGAAAGTACCTTGTTAGCAGATAGGTAATACATAACACTAAAAATATACCATAAAACTAAAAACAATGATAATTATTGCTCAGTGTTTTAGAGTCTCATTGCTGCTATGAAGCAGTTAAATAACTGTTAAAAGGTCTAAAAATTTTCTTTTGTAAAGTTTGTTTTCCAAAACTGTCAAATGTTTTTAGGTATATATTTTCTGCCCTTTGATTTTTTTGTGCCATGGGGTTGATTTATTATTATTATTTTTTAATCATCTGCTTGTATTTTATTAAAGCCCCAATTTAAATGTAACATGTTTTTTATTGGAACGAACGAATCTTCGTTCCAAGACTCACCTATGGTCATGAGCTCTGGGTCATGACCGAAAAAAACGAGGTCCCCTGAATACAAGGGGCTGAAATGAGCTTCCTCCGAAGGGTGCCTGGGCGCTCTCTTAGAGATAGGGTGAGAAGTTCGGTCACCTGTGGAGAGCTCGGAGTAGAACCGCTTCTCTTCCACAACGAAAGGAGCCAGTTGAGGTGGCTCGGGCATCTAGTCCGGATGCCTCGTAGACGCCTCCCTGGAGAGATGTTCCGGGCATGTCCTACTGGGCAGAGGCCCTGGAGAAGACCCAGGACACACTGGAGAGACTAGTCTCTTGGCTGGCCTGGGAACGCCTCGGGGTCCCTCCAGAGGACCTGCAGGAAGTGGCCGGGGCGAGGGAAGTCTGGTCATCTTTGCTTACACTGCTGCCCCCGCGACCCGGTCCCAGATATGCGGAGGAAGATGGAGGGATGGATGGATGGATGGATGGATGGATGGATGGATGGATGGATGGATGGATGGATGGATGGATGGATGGATGGATGGATGGATTGTCTTTTTTATTTATTTTTTTCAGGTGGATGCATTCTTTATTTTGTCTCGCCCAATTGCCCATTTACCCAATCTGTGACATCAGAAATAACCATTCCACTTAAAATAATGTATTTTTAAAATCAAAATATGGAAGAGACTTTGAATTTAGCCTGCATCAAACTTCTTCTTCCTCTTTTTAAACCCAGCAAGTGTTTGCATTTGCACAGCTGGCCCAGCTGTGACTTTGTTTAGAGCTTTGAAGTGCTTCCTGCATCTTTTACCCAGGATGTATTTATTCTAAATTTGTGATTTTTTGTTTTTGTTTTTGTTTTTTTTTACCTATGAAAAACAACTTTGGGAAATACAAGCGGCCCACAAACTTGCTTAGCTTATTGCACTTTGAGATTTCCTGGCAGGAAATTCTAAACAACTTCTATGAGCGAGGTAGAAAATGGAAGAGAAGCAATCTCACTACTGTGTGTGTGTGTGTGTGTGTGTGTTTTCAGTGAAATATATACCCATAATTGGTAAAAATATGTATAAAAAATAATATTAACAATGTGAAGATCATTTTAATGTAATTCAGGGTGGTAATTGTATTTAATTGGTGGACCATAATCAGGACTATACATAAGCACATAAGTGTGCAATAAAAGTTGTTGGCATGTATCTAATAGCATCAGAAGAAATATATTGGAGCTTTGTGTTTAGTCCATTGACTATATGGGAACTGGACTGAGTGACCCCCTCCCTTTTGCGTTCCAAACAGGAAGTGCCTGCTGGCTCCAAGAAGCCAAAATGCCACAGACTTCTTTAGAGAAATAAACAGCTATTACTCAGTAATTTTATTAAGTACACTTAAATATAGCCATTCTAGTGCTTCCTTTTTCCTAACATGTTCCTGCCAATTAACTTTTTTTTCTGTAGTGCAAGTTATTCAAGCTATATACTGACCAATAAGATGCCTCAATAAAAGTAGGCAGTCTCACGTCAAACGTTTGAAACATTTGACAAATTTTCCCAAGCCTGCTTTCAAATAGTTATGGTGTGGACTTCCAAAAATGATGACTCAGACCGACTCGGACAATCAGTGCTTACTGACACTGGTTCCAACAGAACGTCATCCATATCACGAAAAAAATAGCGACTGAATTGACTTGTGTTTCAGCTGCTCTCTTTGCGGATTGCCACTCCAAATCAACCTCTATAACCCTTTCCTCTGCATGCTCCTCGCTCACACCAAACCACCCTCATGCCCTCCTTCACTACATCCACAAATCTTCTCTTTAGTCCTCCTTCAGGCCTTTTTCTTGGAGGTTCTGACCTCAGCATCCTTTTCCCAACATAATCACTCTCCCTCCTTTCAACATGTTCAAACCATCTCAGTCTGCTTCCCTGCATTTATCTCCAAAACATTCAGCATGAGCTGTCCGTCTGATGGATTAAATCCTGTTCCTATCCATCCTCATCACTCCCAAAGAGAACCATGAGCATCTTTAGCTTCTTCATACAAAACCACAGCTTCTCTCTTGCCACCTTTCCAGCTTTCTCTAGATTCACAAAGACAACGCAGTTCCTTCTAACCTTCTCTGTTCTTCTCCAGCAGCATCCTCAAAGCAAATATTGCGTCTGTGTTCTTTTTCTCCACATGAAACCATACAGTGGCTCACAAATGTTCATTTCTGACCTCAGCTCAGCTTCCACTCTTTCTCATAACTTCAATGTGTGACTCATCAGCTTTATTCCTCTGTAGTTAACAATTCTGCGCATCTCCTTTTCTTTCTTGGAAATGGGCACCAGAGCTTTTCTCCTCCATTCTTCAGGCATCCTCTCACTCTCCAAGATCTTATTAAAAAGCCCAGTCAGGAACTCTGCTGCCACCTCTCCTAATCTCCTCCATGCCTCCACAGATATGCTGCTTTCCCCCTCCTCATCCTCTTCAATGCCTTCCTCATTTCATTCTTGCTGATCTTTGCTACTCCCCGCTCCACAACAGCCATCTCTTTTACTCTGTGCCCTCTAACATTTCCCTCCTTCATCAGCTCAGCAACCATAAACAATGTTCATAGTGTTAGTGGTAATAGCATTCAAATCACCAGACAAAACCGCAGGAACCTGCAAGCTCCGGACCCCCTGCTGACTGCCTGAGGTGGACTGCTTAAAAGCTCCCAGATGTGCGGTATACTGGCATCTATAATTATCACATTCATTTTCCCACTGCATTCACTGTATGTCTCGCTTTGCTTCACATCTGTCCTAATAACTCTGAGATGCTTTGAAAACTGTGGATGCACAAATGAATGAATGAAAACAGCCATTTACAGCTTTCTGATGTTAAGCTAAGTATGCAGCTTTGTTTGTGTTGTTTAGCAGCAGTACTAAAGGCAAATATTCAAACTATTTCTATTGCCAAAGTGACATTAGACAGACAATTAGAGTTGCCCATTCATGCAAAATAAACAGTATATGTGAGATTGTTAAATTAGAACAACATAACAGTTTGCAATAACACAACACTGATATGTTTGTCGTATTTTTTTTTTTATCTTAGCTAATATAGAAAATAAAATGGGGCTATATGGTGGTGTAGTAGTTGGCGTTCTCACCTCACAGCAGGAAGGCCTTGCTTTAAACCCCAGCTGGGACCTTTGTGTGTGGAGGCTGCATGTTCTCTTGCAGACATGGGCTTTCTACAGGTACTCCTGCTTCCTCTCAATGTCTATGAACGTGCTTTATATGTTTATTGGTGAGTGTAAATTGTCCCTATGTGTGCATGTAAGATTGTGGTCCTGCAACCGGATTGGTGATCTGTTCAGGGTGTACCCTGCCTTTGCCAATCAGTAGCCAGGTTGGCTCCAGCAGGTCTGCAAGAAATTCAGTGGGTTCTGAAAATGAATGGATGGAAAATACAATGGTAGTCTGGTTTGATATAGCTTGAATTAATTCCACTGGTGTTTCTTTAGTGACATTATGATTAATATGCCCAAAGAAAAATAATGATGGAGTTACTATCCTAAAAAAACTTAAAGATGTGAATTGTGTTTTCGGCATTTTAAACATGTTCTTGTAGCATTTTTCTCAAAATAAAGGACATATAAAGAAAATTAAGATTAACATTTTTTTCTGAGTATTTCTCTATTCAGATCATTGTGAATCAGCACCAGACAAAAAAATGGACGTGTGAAAAAAGCCTGCAAACAATTGGATCCATGTTCTTGTGCTGGCATCTGACTCAATCCTAATGGCTGGATAGCTACCATATTGCTCCCCATTTTTGCTGTACTGCCAGGGCCGGCCCTGGTCTTCTGGGGGCCCTAAGCGAAATGTAATTTGTGGGCCCTCTAACTGATCAGCAGCTTAAAAAAACACAACTGTTGTTGTAATATAAATGAGATCTCTCTATGAATACATTTGTGAATTATTGTTGCTGCTGAAGAATTGAACACAGTATATTTATTGCCTGCATGTTGGATCCACAATTAGTGGTGCCAAACAATTTTTAAATGCAAAGAAAAAAATTTGAATGACAAATGTATATATATAGACATATATTTTTTAATGAAACATTAGGCACTCAACAAATGACATTCACAAAACTCCTACTTATTAAAAACAGCAACTTAATAGAAAGTCAAATAACAATAAAACAATCCAAAATAAAGAACACAACAGCTCAATGAGGGGGATTTTGGAAAGTCAGAGTCTTTCTCAGTATGAAAAGGACGTCTTTGCACCAAATCCATTCTTACTGGATCAGAGAGTGTGGTTGGCCATTCAGCTGGACTTCAGCTGTATTGGATTTGAAGTAGGTGGAATTTTGGATCCAGTAGCTCCTCCTCCATTCACGCCTCTCTTGGAGCCTCTGGAACATGAGACACAGAACTTCAATAAAAGCAAACAGTAAAAACTAAAACAGTCAAATGTTTTCCCTTCCAACAGTAGATGTGGTGACAACAGTTTCTTCTGCAGCTAAAAAACAAGAATTATTATTATACAATAATCAATGATAAAGATAATAAAATATCTATAGCAGAATACTAATAATAGTTTACTGGCTCATTTAAAATCTGTGTGCAGGTTTTTCACAATTTCAAGATCTTTTTATATATTTATAAGAGATTTATTGTTTGATTGTATATTTGCATGAGGTCATATTTATTAATTTAATTATGAACAGTTTGGGGCTTCATGCTCTTCAGCTGCTGTTTATGAAAAAAGGGTTTATGCAGACACTGTTTGTAAATGACTTTACATGCTATTAAAATGACCTTAGATGACATCTTCAGTGATGTCAGGAACATTATGGGATGTGGATGCTGCACCACCTCCAGTACTTTTTGATACTTTTTGAGAGCAGAAGAAATTGTGCAAAACATCCTCATTATGTAAAACCAAAACTGCAAAATACAAATAAGAAATCAATGTACCCATTTATAAATAATAAATGTGAACAATGATTTGAGTATAAATGGAAATATAAGCATTTATGCACTTCTTTATCTATTATTTTGTATGTTCATAATTTTAAAATTAGTACATTTATTTTGTTTTTCATTCATGAGAACATTTTTTTCCTATTTGTATTTGGCAGTTTTGATTCTCCATATTTCATGCCAATGCTAGATTTTAAGACATTGTTGAAAAAGTCAGAATACCTGACTGTCTCTAACAGATAAACAGCAGTTTTTATACTGACATAAACCAGAAAATGCAGAATGCACTAAATATGTGTTAGCAAAACAATGAAACAATACGATAACGTGAGTAAAAACATTTATCAGCCATTATACAGTTGTCATTATTTACTTTTCTCTGTTCTCCACCGTTTTAGAAGCTCATGTCTGTCCTCATCTTTTTGGAAACTTGGATATCAGAATTATTTTTCGAGTTTTCCATTGGAAATGACGACAAACAGGGTCGTTTATGATAAAGGTTCTGTGCAATCTTCACCTCGGATCGATTAGTATTTACGTAAATCACGCAGCTGCACAGAAAGGCAGGATTAATGTAAAAATACGGCCCCAACATGATCCTCCAAACTTACCTTGTGATTGATGTTTCAGTTCTTCTGCTTTTCTCAGCTCCTGATGGATAAAGTCTCTTCGGCATGAAGTTCTCTTGTTGTCGCTTTGATCAGCGTGACTAAATGTGCTCGTTTTTTTTCTTTTTCCCAACTTTATTGAAACACAATGCGTTCGTAAATGCACACTGTGCCAGGCTCAGATGCAAGGATGTTGACCAATCGTTGCTAAGAGTGGCGTAACGTCATTATTTGGGTTGCCAGATTGGTTCAGGTGTGTTCAAGGGGGGGATCATTAAAGTGCAGGCAACATTCTTTTTAAAGCGCACGTTGGTACGGAAGTTCTATGAAATGGGTTGCCAGATTTGGATCTTTTTTTATTTTCATTTTTTCGCCACTTCGGGGCCCTGGTGGTGACGGGGGCCCTACGCGGCTGCGTAATTCGCGTATAGGGAGGGCCGGCCATGTGTACTGCTAATGTTAAGCTGGGGTTTTGAGGGGCTGTAAGGTAGCGGAGGATAGTGTAAACAGAT